>CM045759.1:133071920-134562162 GCA_025200525.1 Camellia lanceoleosa | reverse complement strand
CCATAGTGTTTCCATTATTAGCGACTATCGAAAGCGGAATATGATCTCATTCACCCATTTCTTCAAGCTATTCTTCATTATTGGGGATTGATTCCCTCACAACAAATGTGAATTTTGCGAATAATCATGGGCGTTGTAACACTCATTCACGATTAAACATTAATTTGGGTATCACTATTCGGCACTACTATATACCCAAATCATCTGGTTGGCTAGAGCGATTCTAACTCTTTGGGCCAGGATCTGAGATCATCAGCTGGTTGACCATGCTCGGTTGAGAATGATGATAGATAATGTCATGGTCTTTTATAAGTGGAAATTGGGAATTGACTGCGAAGACCGTTGGGACTCAATTCTTAGACAAAAAAGGAGAACTAGATGGCCGAGTAATTTATAAATTGTTTTTAATTCTATTCTGACCCCAATGTACTAATGACTCCTTTCTTGTAGGTAATGATCTTAAAGAGCGCATCACCTCTAAGATGAAGCCATTCTCGCCTAAAGTCAAAACCGCCCTTGATTATACTACTTGATAGAATCTTGAAGGACAGGGTCACGCTACCCGTATTCTTCTAAGATATGATTCATTTTATGTCACTTTTGCTGCTGCAGACCATATTCCAATTCCTCAAGGTAAACAACAGCTCACCGCTTTGGTTTTTGAAAGTTATGTCAATGATGGGTCGTTTTACACACCAAAAATAAACACTAAACTATACCAAATTCCTTAGAATAATGGTAATCAATCCATAGGGACAAATGTGAAATTAAACTAATTTAATGGTTAAAATTTCTAAATTAATTTTGATCAAAGAGATGATTGTTCATAAACAAATGATAATTAAAATAAGCGAAGAGATTAAACTAGCAATTAAAAGTAAAGATGAAGTTATGATTTTGGGAAAAACCTAGTGTAACAAATTCACCACTAGTTGCATAAATAAGATCTCAATTTGAAAATCAATTATATTACGGTTCGAACCAAATAATATTTCACAACTACAAGTCCGAAGCATTGATCAAGAGAATTATCACGTTCAATGTATAGACACGAACCACCTCAAGTAGCACGAGTCGTTTGCTCTAAACTAGGATAGCAATACGACTTGTTCCTTGTAATATGGCTTGACTCATACCTTGAATATGAAAGCAAAGAAAACCATTGCATAAAAAGTATTCAACAATCATAGAAAGTAGAATACTTGAAAGAAATAATGGAAAATATATTTAAAAACTTGTTGAATACCATAAAACTTGTTCAAACCATTACATAATCAAAACCAAAAAGAAAACTCTATTTACTTGACTAGGGTTTCATCAAAACGCTAGAAATAGAAGCCTAGCCACTCATGGAAAAATGGAAAGAGGTAGAAGAAGAAGAAACCCCCATAAAAGATGTTCTTGAAGCTTGAGAACCCTAATTTCCAAACCCTAGCCCCTCCTCTCTTTTGAAATATTTCGAAACCCTAGAGCAACCTATTTTTCTTCTGTTTATTCTCAGTAGAGCGAGCTCAAAATTCTAGACACGTGTCCCTAGGTGGGCCACTCGAGTGCCCACAATTTCCGCTTGAGTGGTGGTAGACTGCACATGCAGTGAAGTCTAGCCGTACGTGCAGTGAGGTGGCAGGCCGAGAATTTTCACTACTTGCACTTAGAATCTGCTTTTGTGCCATTTTTCACCTGAATTTGCGTCTTGCTTGCCAAATCTGTACAAGTGCACAAAACACATCATCTTCGCCAAATAAATAAAATTCAAAGACTATAAATGTAACTTAAGTGGCCTCAATGTGGTACCTTTCAGCCTACATCAGTCAACCTAAGGAACAATGGAGTGGTCGGAGTATCAGATAGTGAGAGCGGCGATGGAAATGCCAAATAGGTAGATCAGGGCACTGACAATCAAGACGTCGAACAAAGATGTCTTGACTCGGAGCGAAGGAACCAGTCCCCAACGAGATCTAGAATTCATGTTGTCTCTTGCTCAAGTTGATTTAGAGGGCACTCAGGAAGAGGTTGATATTTTTTAACTTAGACAATTTTCCTGGATCCAAAGCCTAAGACATGGCGGGTGAATTCCTTTCGCTCACCCAATTTGCCAAGAGGAGAAATGCCAAGAGATTGGCTGCAAAGAAGAAAACGGGAGTTGCTAGTGCCAGCTAGGAGGCTCCCCCAGTGGTGACTCATTCGGAAGAAATCACTGCTCACTCTATCCCTACAGAATCGGCACAATCAACTCTTGAGCCTATGACCAATGAAATTGTGGCTGAGCAAATGGGTGAAAAGCGTCTTGCCGAGTTAACTCAATCGGTTGAGCAATCGATTAAAAAAAGACTAAGAGCTGCACCTGCCCTAGACTTAGCGGCGCCATTTCCCATCCAGCCAAAGATAAAGGGATCGCTCATTCCAACAGGCGCTTCGGCGGTGAAGGAACCTAGAATTGCACTGAGTATGGCTACCATCATTACTCTGCCTTTGGACAAGACAATGTTTCATGCTGAGCCAGACGTTATTTCGATCGTTATGGTCGTGCGATCGGGGGTTCTAGTGAGTTGAATTCAACAAATGTACTCTTTTGGTATAACCTTAAATTTTTAGAATTCTCAATTTTTCATTATTTCTGCAGGTTACCGAGGGAATTGCTGAGATCGGTCACCGCCATTACGATGCAGTTGAGTCGATCAATCAGCTCAAAGTAGAAGTGGCGACCGAAAAAGGTAAAATCAAGTCGGCAGCTATCAAACTGGCCATAGCATCACAAAAGGCTGAGGCTGAAGCAAAGAGGGCTAATGAAGAACATCAAAGGGCCATCATCGAGGAAGAAAAAACAAAACACATCGACCTGCATCGTCGTGCTGCAGAAGAAATAGAAAACCTTGTCGATGTTGCTTTGAAGATGACAAAGGAAGACCTTGAGAAACTTAGGGCCAAGCTGCTGGAGGTAAAGAAGGCGGCAGAAGAGGCTTAATCAGCAGTGTCTAAGGCCTTTGATGAGGGGGAAAAATCGACAATTGAAAAATATGCAAATGGGGCCTTGAAGTTTGAGAGCTGGGGCTTCAAACACAGCTGGCTAAAGGCACTTGCAGCCGCTCAAGTGATGCTTGATGTGTTGATTCTATTTGAGCAGGAAGATGTTGAGCTGTTGGAATCAGACCCAGAATAATCCTAAAGCCAATTATCTAGATTTTGTCTGTTTGGTTATTTGTTTTGTGTTTTGTTTTGTTTGTTTGCTTGTTTTTGTTTGTTTGTTTGGTTTAGACGATGTGCTAGGGCCGTCTTCATATGTAAAGTGACCAACTTAAGTAATAAGTTAGTTTATAAATGAAAGCATTCCATTGTGCATCAAAATTCTCTTAGAATGAATGTGATTGAATCGCAATTATCATACTAACTTAACTGCACGTTTATACAATCGGCATAATGCAATTATAGATGAACTTAATGTTAACTAATCGGCATAATACAATTAGAGATGGAATGTTAACTGACGACTTTTAGACTTGTGACTAATGGCCTTCTTTTTCTCTTTTATTCTTTCTTTCCTTCGCGTTCTCTTTTTGTTCTTGTTGAATTGAAGTGTCGAAAGGGTTTCCAAATACTTTTCTTAGGTGTTGAAATTTTGTTTGTCCCAGAGGGTGCATGGGTGAGTTGGGTGTCTTGGGAAGAAGTTGAAACTTTGATTCTTTGGGCTAGGGCCGCACGCTGAGCCCTAGAGCCACACGTATGTATTGTACCGCATTTAGTGATGGGATGGTACCTGACGAAGCCAAGCTTGACACCCAGAAAATTGGCTACTGTTTAAGAGCGCACAAGCAGAGAAAATGGCTGCACGAGCGGCCAATTGGGTAGTCCGAAACTCTGTTTTTTGTATCATTTTGATCCAAATATATCTCTCATTATACTCCTCTCCCTCTCACTCTAAAACATATATTTCTCCTCCTTCTCTCTAGAAAACCTCTCAAACATCTACACCTCTTTGATTTTGCCCATCTTGGGTCAAGAACATCATCATCTCCTTCAAGATCTTGAAGAATCTAAGCTAGGGTTTCATTTGGTGGAAGCAAATCCAAGGCTCTCTCTCATCTTCAAACTCTAGGGTTTTATCTTGCTCCTTCTCAAGCCTTTGAGGTAGGGTTTCCTTTGAGTTATATGTGTATTTATGCAAGTTTCTTGTTGATTTTGTGAAACCCTCTATGTATTTCGAAAATGGAGCCTAGGGCTCAAGAAATTGTTGATTTTTGCTTAAAGAAAAAAAACTAATCTCATCTTCTTTTAAAGAATATTTGAGAAGCGTGGAACCTTGTAGATTGAGATTGATATGTATGGAGAGAGTTCATAAAGAAGATGAAAAATGTTTAGATTTTGTTAAAACCTAGAAATTGGGGCTTTTTGTGAAAACATGGAAATCCATGGAGTAAAATATCCTTTCTTGTGTTTAAATGGGTGTGTGAGTATGGAGTTTATATTTTGGTAAAAAAAATGATAATTTCCTTGATATATGAGAATGAGGAATTTACTTTTAAGATTGTTGCTAGTGGCATGGAAAAATAATTTATTGTGAGAAGAAAGTTATTGAACACCATTGACTTTGAGAATTGAAAACTTGGAGGTTGATATTGAAAGTCTCACATAATCATGGAATGACTAGAATGTTATGAAATATGTATAATAATGAGCTAATGCTATGTGTTAATTGACACCGGTGGAACATGTGATTAATTGTGTAATGGTATTGGAGGAAGGTAAAGGAAGAAAGGCTATGGAATGTCATTATTGCATCATATCTTCATGTAAATTTTGTCATTTCTATACATCATGGCATGAGTTTTGGAAAACATCTACATTGAGAAAGGTTATATTGTAATAAGAATTATGAGAATGTTAAAGGGTTAAATACGTGGTAAGTTCGGATAGAGGGTGTAGTTGTATTTGATAAGATGGCCTGAGTGCCCTTGGTGAAAGACCAAAAAACCGCGCGGATAGGTGTTGAGCCTTCCGGTTAGCACCGGTAAAAATGACAGTTTGGTAGTGCTTGTTGAGCCTACTTGCAGACACCAGCCTAGGGATTACCAGTGATGTATTTACCGTCCCCTTTTGATTTAAAATTGGAAGTGTGGGAAATTAATGAGGTTGTATAAATGTTGACTGAAAGCATGGTGATTTTCAAGAAAAGCATAGTATGAGTTTTCCTTCAAATGGCATGGCATAACATATGTATTTACATAAAATATCGTGAATCTTGCATAAATGTACATACTTTGTTAAGGTTTCTCTACTGGGCTATATGCTCACCCCTATGGGTTTTGGTATAGGTAAAAATGTGGTGATCCCGCCGAATTGAGGGCGTGTAAGTATTTTGAGAAGAGTAGTGCACTCTTATTTGGTTGTGATTAATTGTAAAGCCAAGGGCTATTTTGGTTTGGGTCCAAGAGACCACTTTTGTGTAACCAGCCTTATGCCTTGGAAGATGTAAGCCCTTAAGGGCATTGTATTGTTTTGAGAATGGATGCTTTACATGCTATAGATTCATATGTTGTGTATCGATGAATGTATACCCCCATGTAAAATCTTTGTAAGGACTCTAATTTAATTATGTAAAGATGGGCAGATTATTGTTATTATTGAGTGAATGTTGATCACTTGTGGGTAGTTCATGTCAAATTATTTCGGGGCGTTACAACTTGGTATCAGAGCTACCGAGTTTGAATACTTTGGGCTCGTGGGAAGTGGTCGTTATTGGACTCAATGGCTGAAGAAAATTGTATATTTGCCCCTACCCTGATTTGGAAAACAATGGTGAAAACTAGGGTTGACTTAACCGTGCCTCAATGAACCTAAATGATTGTGGTGCCATTTCGCAAACAGGGAATATTAGATGCCGGATAGATTCATATATCTGTCACTGCTTCGGTCAGAAATGGATGCGTTATGTGCAACCAAACAAATACCGCCAAGTCATTGACGGGGCAATGTAAATGCCAAGTAGATTCATATATCTGTCCCTAACCCGGTTGGGATGAAAGCATGGTATGACAAAATGAGCCGACTTCGTAGGATGCGATCAACGGCGTGGTCTGTATATTGATGAGATAACGGACATGTGGAATTGCTTTGGTGGTATTGAAAGTGGTGCCTTTGTAATGAATTTAAAGTTATGCATACGGTCCACATGTAATTAGTTTGATCCTTTCAAGTAAAATGCAAAAGTATTTTGGTTTTGCCAATGGTCCATCGCACCTTAAATCACATGCTTGAGGCATAACACCGAGAAATTCACCTCTGGCGAAGCTTAGAAAACCGTGTATGTTAGGTAGACTATTCTTCAACTGCAAATGGGAGGGGAAGAGTTTAGCGGAACTAGACGCAGAAATGAATCAACAAGCGCCCAACGATTTTGTTAGTAAAAACATCATAGAACCGGAAGAGTAGAACATGCATCGATCGCCCATGCAGTAAGGGATTGACAGAAGAGCGGCGAAAGCAGATCTCCTAGATGTGGGATCTAAAAGAAAGGAAGCATTAGAAGCGGCTGGTGCCTAGGCTCGATTTGAAACAAGCAGTAGAATGCCACGTTTGTTGAGCTTTTCAATTATTATTGGGAACAAACCCATGACCAAAGCTGATTCGATTGTCCATGACCTGAATGTGGCAGTTGAACTTACACGACAAATCTTTCCCCTTGAAGTACACCAATCAATGACCAATTGGGGCGACTATGAGGTGTTCAGAAAATGAGTTCACGAGGCTATCAAAGGACTGTGCAGTTCATATGATGTTGGTATGTGCCTTTGTGCCGGCTAAAAGGAAATCGATCACAAAAATGTACGGATTCAGAACTTGGAACGCCGACTTAAAGAGGCCAATGAGAGGATGGAGAACGAAGCTCGGAAAGCCAGAGTGACTGAGTTCAAGGCAGCAGGGGCTATGGATTCAGCGACATCGAAAGATAAAATTTCACAATGCCTGATGGATCGGGCGATAGCTGATCGAGATACTACTGGTATTTTTGCAAGAGAAGCCATAGAGAGCCGAGCCTACAATAGAGGCTTCTTCGAAGGAAGAAAGATTGGTGTAAACAACACGAGGGATAAGTTGGCTGATGACGTCTGTCAATATGAGAACTGTGGCTTCAAGCATGGATGAACAAAGGCACTTCAAGCAGCGGGTGTGGATTTTTCTTCACCGTTGTACAAGAGCTATGTAATGTCGTTTGAAATATTTGATGCTGAGAAAATGAATGATAAGGAGGTGGCCATGAACCACGAGAAGAGTTAATCGACAGAATACTCCGGTTTGATTATTGGGTTCAACTTTTGTAACTAGAACGACGATCGACCTTAGGATAAATGTATCCGTAATGTAATTTGAATTTGTCATGATGTTTTCTTAATAAAGATTCAGTTACACCTGTTTGAATTAATCAGGCTAATTATGTCTCTAAATTACATGTAATTGAAAATGATGCTTTATAGAGTGCTTCAAATTCGGAGGCTTGTATTGATGGTGCTTTATGCCGATCACGAAGAGTACTCAATTGAGACTTTATTGATGGCATTCGTCTTTGAGCACGAAGAGTGCTCTGAATTCAAAGGCTTTTATTAATGGCGCTCGTGCCGAACTCTCCGAATTTGGAGGCTTTTATTGAATATTTGAATTGAAGCAAAACAATCCATATAAACAAATAAGGATTAGAGGTAACATCCTGTATCAGTGATTATACATATGCCAAATAATATACATTTGAAATAAAAAAGAAAAGAACCGACACTAATGATAAAATTTACGAAGATGGGTCAAATTCCAGGGTCGGGGTAACCATTTTCCATTCATGTCCAAAAGGTGATATGCCCTTGCCTCGACGATGTAATCAATTTGATAAGGACCGTCCCAAATGGGCCAAGCTTTTTGTCGGCAGGATTTTTGCAGACAGGAAGTACTTCTTAAGGACCAACTCACTAGGGATGTATCGATGGAGTTGCACTTGTTGGTTATAGGACTTTGCCAACTGTTGTTGGTATTGTGCCATCTTTACAAAGGCCTGATCTCAGTGTTCCTTGATTAAATCCATATCAAGGGCAAGCATCATGTTATTTTGGCTAGTATCAAACACTCTTGACTGAAGAGTTAGCAAACCAATTTCTAGCGGTATGATTGCCTCGTTACCGAAGCATAAGGCGAATGGAGTTTCTTCGATGGATCGTCTCGGTATAGTTCGATGCGCCCATAATACACTTGGTAGTTTATCAACTCATTTGCCCTTTGTTTTCTCGAGCCGTTTCTTAATGCCATCCAGGACCACTTTATTAGAAGCTTCCACATGTTCATTGCTTTGTGGATAAACTGAGGAGGAAAAGTAGGGTCGAATTCTATACATGTTGCACAATTCCCGATAAAGACCACAATTGAACTGAGTGCCATTATTTGAGATGAGCGCTCTGAGAATGCGAAATCGAGTTATGATGTTTTTTCAAACAAAACGTTTGATGTCGGTATCTCGTATATGTGCCAATGGTTCTAGCTCAACCCATTTGGTGAAGTAATCTATAGCAACAATTAAAAAGCGCTTATTGCTTAGGGCTTTCGGTAGAGGTCCAACAATATCTAGACCCCACTAAGTAAAAAGCCAGGGGCAAGTCAAGGAGTTTAGTTCTTCGGCTGGCAGATGTGTTAATGGTGAGAATCTCTGGCACAACTCATACTTCTTAATATAGTTTTCAACATATGTGTGCATAGTCGGCTACCAATATCCTTGAGTGACGGCTCTGTGAGCCTGCGATCGTCCTCCTGAATAAGCACCACAACTTCCCTTATGTATTTCGGCTAGAAAGTATTCAACCTTATCAAGATGGACGCTGTAGTTCAACATTTTCGCGCTCCTTTCGGAAGGCAAGTAGCCCTACAGTTCGGACTCCACTCGTGGTTTTGAATCTGATTTCACAAGTGCAATGTGAAACAGTGAAAACACAAAAAGAGTTCAAATCCGGCAATTCTTTTTGGAAAATCGATGTTTGAATCAAATGCCAAAAATGGACTACTTTGCCAGATTTCAGAGTCGCCACCTAAATATTTTTGAAAAATTTAAGAAACCCGAGACTCTTGCCAAAGGCCATTAGTTCGTCATCACCAAAGTGTCTGGGCTCGGGAACTTAAGTACGAGAGGGAAAGGTCATGAATTAAGCACCCTACTTGCTCGATCAAAGATCGGCCTCTACTAATCATGATGTGTTTTTTATTTACATTATATGCTCTTGTTTTGATTATTAGGCTATTTTACTATGTGTTGCACACAAATATAGACTAATTTGCAAAAATTGGAACAATTTGATTTCATGTTTGGTTTTGAAAAGAGTTTGTGAATATACCACTTCAAAAAGTGGGCTTAAAATGGACATTAATCAAACTATCCCAATTTTTGCATTTAGCCTTCATCCACAGGCATTTCAAACAGTTATATCATTTAAGCAATTAGCCTCATGGCAAGCATACTGGACATGGCAACACAAACATTCAATGCAAGATGCTAAAACTCAAAATTGCTCACCTAGTACTCCGAGCCAAAACAAAGAAAAATAATTAGAAAATATGCATGCTCCTAACTAATGCAATATGACTAAATGCAACTCACATGTTATGTAATTTTAATAGGCTCGGCTATGAACATGGCATATAATTCCATTCAAGACATGCGATAAAACACGTATTCAAGCAATGAATTTAAACATTTGGTTAGTATGATGAGCCGAACCTTACATGCATGCAAAAATGGATGCAAGACATGAGAATATACTAAAGAAACGTGATGCCCTATACTAATCATCCTAAGCGAATAAGTAAAAGGGAGAAAGATGTGGGGTTGGAAGACATACACATTATCACAACATTTGATCCCTCACGCAGGAGAGTGCGAATCAATGTCCGAAAGTCCGAATTAGACTAATTATTACAAAGCCGAATGAATAAATAAAATAGGCTAAGCTTATTAACTAGCTAATTAGGCTATCTATACTGTTACAATGGATAACCAAAATTATTACCTAAGATAAATAAACTAACTCCGTAAGCTAATTAATTACAACAACTAGAAAGGAACAATAATAATTATAACACATTAATGATGAGATTAATTACAATAAACAAATTTAAATCAATTAATTACAATAAACATAATATAAGCGAGGATGCGCAAGAATTGCATGCATGCACATGCACGGTGTTCAAGAACAGCTCTGTCTACTCCAAGCTTGCCCTGTTTCACCTTAGCCACTACCCTCTGTTTTCTGCAAAAATACACTGTTGACCAAACTTTGAGGGCCGGTCGGCCCTCATGAAGCTTGGCTAGGCATAGAGAAGGTTGGCCATGCCTCAGTTTTGTGCAAAACTCTGTTTTGTGTTCTGAAATGAAAACATGGTAGACAAAGTTGTTCAAGCTCTGTTTGTCCCTTTCTTCCTTCTTTATCATGGGAAAGCCTTGAGAGAAGGTTGAAATTGATTTCAAAGCCATCAATGAGCAAATTGATTGCTTGATGATCTCGAATACAATTTTGGACAAAAATCAATGAAATGTAATGAATATGACAACCCCTCCATTTTATCATGGAATGAACTTAAAGAGGGTGGTAGAGACGCTTCAAGAATGATCAAAATGCCATGAATTAGCGCATGATCACTCTTGACTCGATAAGCTTGGCATAACGTCCGACCAAGTCTAAGCAATTTAAACCATTTTCTTTATGTGCATTGATCCGATTTTAAACCAATTTGTTTAGTCATTGCTATTCATTAGTCCATTTGTCCATGGTGATGTTAAAGTCCACTAAACAAGAAATAACGTCAAATGAGATGTTCTTCTAAAACATGAGAGAGAGAGAGACTATACTGTTCCGAAAAGATTAAGCCATTAAGTAGAAGCCTCTCTTACATGTTTTGAGCAACCTCAATCGGTTGAAATCATTCTCAAAAATGAAAGAGATGGATGGTTAGATGTTTTGTTAGAGTGAGACTCTTAACATGAAAAGTAAGTAAAGGAAAGTTTGGAACAACATGCAACAAGTTATGTATGCCAATTCATAAGACAACAACTAAACTAAACAAAGAATGAATTATTTAAATAACTTAGAACAGCCCTAAAACAACTATAAACAGATGAAAAACAGTGGCCGAAAATGCATGAAAAGAGCCTAAAAAGCTAAACAACAAAGAGAAGAATCAAGGCTAGTAAGCAAGAACAAGGAGGGGTGGCTAACCTCTCTACTTTTGAAACCTCAAAGCATGATTTTTAGCCCTTTTTAAACTCTAAAAACAGGTGTAGAGAACAAAGAAAAAGAGTGTAAGAGTTAAGGTTTGAGCTATAGGTAAAGATGTAGAGAGTGTAAACTCTCTCTACTCTTTTTGGTAGCTCTCCAAACCCAAACTCAAATACTTGGATGAGGATCAAAACAACACAAAATGATAAGAACTAGATGGCAAATGAAAGAGTTGAAAGTAAGAAGCAAGAACAAGCTTATACCTCTCAAAGAAATTAACTCTTGCTTATGATCTGAACTAAGTAGCAACACACCCTCAAGCTTGAATTAGGCTTCTCAAAGATCAACTATGGCTCTAAGATGGTGAGACAAGGTTGTGTATGGTGTATGGAGATGGCACAAGGGAAGTAGGTTGACTCAAAGGTTGCTTGCCATGGAAGAAGGAGGAAGGAGGAGCTCTCAAGGTGTATATAAGCTTTCTAGAATTTTTGTCAACCCTCAAAACAAAGGTATATGGTCATTTTTATATAATTTGAGCCAGAAATATCATAAATATCTTCAAAAATGGACAGCTAGCGGCCTCCTGCCCAGAACAATGTTTCTCATCACCAAGGCCCGGCCGGCCATTCATAGCCACGGCCAGCCTTCACTGAGGCACGGTCGGGCATTCATGCCCTCCCTTGTTTTTTTGGTTCAAACTCAGCTCAAGGTGGCAACAAGTCCAAAAATGAGACTCAGAGATTCAAACAAGGTAAATGTTGACGATTTGAGGTTATTTCGAGAGCCTGACTGAATTCGAATCTCTGTGAATTCAAAGCACACAATTCAACTTTCATCATCGAGTGTATCAAACCAAGCGCCTAAGTCTTGCGGGCAGTCAAAATGGGGTGTCGACAGACGCACTCTAAGTATGGCCCTAATAGAGGCTTTTTGAACAGTTTTCCCTCAGGGGCCAAATAATACCTCAAGGCCTTGTTTCGAAGCTTGTGGGCTTCCTTCTTATCCTCCGGTAATTGTTCTAAACTCAAGAATGCAACGATGGGATCCATCTAACTTAGCCCTCTATGAATTACATGCACATTAGGGTTAACTTTAGGGATAGTGATACCTGACTTAGGAATGATGCCCATTTCAATGGTTTGTTTGAACTTCAAATTAATGGTTGAGGCTAAACAAGTTAGGGCATCAACGTGAGTTTTTAGATTGCGACAAATTTCATTAAGCTCATGGTTGTCAAATTTGTCCAATAGAGACTTGGTTATTCACATATAGGCTGCCATGCGATCATTCTTAGTTGCATATTCTCCTTTCAATTGGTTAATCACCAATTTTGAATCGCAAAAGACATGCAGCCGTTTGGCTCCCATCTGAAGTGAGCTGTGTAGGCTAACAAGAAGGGCTTCATACTTGGCCTCATTGTTAGATGCATCAAAGCTAAGTTTGACAGATTGTTCAACTATTGTCCCCTAGGGAGTTATGACAACAACCCCTGCCCCATTTCTTCTGGTTAGATGATTTGTCAGAATATAGTTGCCAAATGTCTCCTACAATATTTGTCATTCCGGGTGAGGTTGGAGGGCTGATTGGTCTGGCAAAATGATCCTGGCATTGCCTACTAGCTTTGTGAATTCGTTAATGAAGTAGACCTAGACTTGTCCTCTGATGGCCGTTCATGGTAAGAATTGCAAATCATACTGCCCGAGTTCCAATGTCCACTTGAAAACCTTACCTGAAGATTCTGCTTGGCGCAGCACCGCTTGAAGAGGGTGATGTGTTAACAACTTAATGGTGTAGGCTTGAAAATAGTGCATTAGCTTTCTAGCTACCACCACAAGGGTAAATACCAGGTCTCTGTGTCGACCATGGATTTGCTTACATAACAAATAGGCTTCTGCTCATCGAGTTCATTACGAAGAAGAATGACGCTCACTGCATGGTCGGATACCACCAGATACAAGATGAGAATGTCACCCGTCACGGGAGTGGATAGAAGAAGAATGGAGCCGAGGTATGTTTTCATTTCTTCCAAGGCCAACTGACATTCCAAAGTCCATTTGAATGATTTTTCCTACCAAAGTGTCTGAAAAAAGGACCTATATCGATCAGAAGATCGACTGATGAATCTGTTGAGTGCCACAACCATACCCATTAACTTCTAAACCTCTTTAACGGATCCAAGAGAGCTAAGTTCCATGATAGCCTTGATCTGTTTAGGATTAGCTTCTATCCTGGTTAACAATATAACCGAGGAACTTGCCTGACCCAATGCCAAATGTGTACTTTGATGTATTGAGCTTCATTTTATATTTTCGAAGGACATCAAAGGTTGTGGTGAGGTCAGCTAAATGAATTTGTTTTTCTTTGGAATTTACCACCATGTCATCAATGTAGACCTCCATGGTATAGCCGATTTGATCTTTGAACATGGCTATAACCAACCTCTGATAAGTTGTCTCTGTATTTTTCAATCCAAAGGGCATAACCTTGCAGCAATAGATTCCTCTTAGAATGAGAAATGCTTTTTTGTCCTGATCAACAAGATCCACGGCAATTTGATGAAATCCCCTGTATACATCCAAAAAACTCATGAGTTGATGATGAGTTATAGCGTCCACCAGTTAATCAATTTAGGGTAAGAGAAAGCATTCTTTGGGGCTAGCCATGTTCAAATCTATGAAGTTAACGCACACTCGTCATGTTCCTATTTTCTTCTTTACCACAACAGTATTGGACAACCAACTGGGGTAGGTAACTTCCTGAATTGCCCCAGCCTCAAATAATTTGTCTATTTCTTCAATTATGATAGAAGCATGCTCGGTGGCCGAGCAACGACTCCTCTGCACAACTGGTTTGGCTTTGGAATCGACATTCAGGTGGTGCATAACCACTTTTGGATTTATCCCTAGCATATCATACCGGGTCTAGGCAAAAACATCAATGCTGCCCAGTAAAAAGGTAACAAACTCTTGTCGTTCGGCTACATTAAGGCTAGTACTGACCATAAAAAACTTCTCAAGATCGCTGGGTATGATGACTCGATCCAGATCATCCGTCACTTTTTCGGCTAGAACTTTTCCCATGTCATCTAGCCCTTCTCGATCCGAAACTTCGATCTAATTGACCTCGAGTTCTTTCGATCTTTTTTCCAAGGTCGTCATATAACAATCCTCAAATTTGTTCGATGCCATATTGAGTCAGAAAGCGAAGAAGCAGATGGTAAGTGCTTGGGATGGCTTTCATTGCATGAAGCCATGTTTGGTTCATAATTAGGTTGTAGGAAGAGGGAAACTTGACCACTAGGAATTCTACATCTAGTGTTTGAGTGACGGTTCACACTGGTACCATGATCTTCCCCATGGGGTATTTCGGGTTGGCTTTAAAGCCCAAAAAGAGGGTATTCGGCTGCTTCAAGATCTTCATTTTTGAGGCAGAGCTGAAGGAACGTCTTGTAATATATAATTTCGGAAGCATTGCCTTGGTCGACCAAGAAATGATCAACAGCGAACTTATTCACATGCAACTCAATAACCAGAGCATCGTCATGGGGTAGGATCAAACCCTTTAAATTGGCATCAAAAAAACTGATTTCATTGGTTAGTGCTACCCGTTGTCGCTTTGACTGATCGATGGATCGTGAGCTAGACTAGGATGATTCTAGTATCAGTTACAATTGAATTGTATTCACCCTATTCAATGGTAGAAGGCCGTAAATCATATGGATCATGTCGAGTGGAGGAGACTCGGGCCGTATGATTAACGTATTGGTAGGGGCAACCTTCTTTGGAAGGTAATCATTTAGGTGACCTTCTTGCACTGATTCTTCCAAATGATCCCTTAATGCATAGCATTTGTTGGTCATGTGGCCATGGTCTTTATGGTAATCACACCTTTGGTCTCTTCTCCTTATGTCCAGTGGTCCAGACATCTTAGTCGGCCATTTGAAAAATGTCCAATGCTGAACTTTTGACAAGATCTGGCTTTGTCTCGGATAGCTCTGTATATTTTTTGTCTAACCTCCATAGATGTTTGTTGTCCACTTGGTATTGCTCACAACGCTGGTTTGAATCTCAACAATTATCTCTCCTGGACCTTTCCTGTGGCTCTGGGCTTCTTTTTGGCAGTGTTGTTCTGTTTGGAGGCATAACAGTCAATGGTTGTGCCGAAACTGGTGATGTCGAGTCAGTGATTTGAGCTTGCCTTGAACTCAGAGTGTGCCGTCTTCCACCTTGCAATATTCTTCCACTTTCTTCATTAAAGCCCAGACTGTTTTTGGCAGTTTGTGAGTCGGAGTACTTCGAAGTGGGCTATCCAGCTTCAATCCCATTTTGAAGGCTGTGACTGCTATTGAGTCATTACAATCATCATTTACTAGATTGAAACATTCCTAGTATCTTGCCGATTATTCGTGCAAGGTCTCGTTTGGTCCAATCTTCATCGGCCACGTAGAATCGACTTGTTTGGGTTGTACCTCATTTGTGATAAATCTGGCCAGGAAAGACTTTTGGAGTTGATGGAAGCTTTTAATCAAGGATGGTTCAAGCTTATAGTATCACCTGACCGATAGAGGTCCCAGGCTGCTAGGGAATATCTGATACATGAGAGTCCCATTATCCACACACAACGTCATAGCCTATTTGTAATGACGAACATGATTGGTGGGGTCCGATTTGCCGTTATAAAGGGTAAATGATGGTGCCTTAAACTTCTTAGGCAAAACAGCCTTGGCAATGCATTGTATGAACGGGTCACGCTTGTCTTCTGAGTCCAAATCATTATCTCTTTTTTTTCGTGCGCGTCGTGCTTGGGGAAAGCTTCCTACGTCTGATGAACTAGACATGTCCACTCAGCCTTGTTTTTTGGGATCCTCCCAAGAGGAATTTGATGTACTGCTATTATCATCATACCTCTAGGATTGACGTTACTGTTTCTCTTTCCTACTTGGCGATTGGCCTCACCCACGCTGTAGTGGAATTTGTTGGGATTTTGCCAATTCTTGGTGCAGGTGCTCATTGTCAGCCGTTATATTCTTCAAACGCTGCTCGTTCAGCTTTGCTTGGTTTATTAAGGTCTGCATGACATTGTAGCTCGACTTTTCACACTCTTTTCGGAAGACAAGAAGCCTTACAGTTCGGACTCTACCTATGGTTCTGAATCTGATTTCACAAGTGCAATATGAAATAGTGAAAACACAAAAAGATTCCAAATCTGGCAATTTTTTTTAGAAAATTGATGTTTTGAATAAAATGCCAAAAACGGACTGATTTGCCAGATTTCAGAATTGCCACCTAAATATTTTTGAGAAATTTAGGAAACCCATGACTCATGCCAAAGGCCACGTGTCCGTCGTTACCAAGATTGTCTCGGCTCGAGAACTTAAGTACGAGATGGGAAGGTCATGAATCGAGTAGCCTCGCTCGCCCGATCAAAGATCGGCCTCTACTAATCATGATGTGAATCTTATTTACATTATATGCTCATGTTCTATTTTTATTAGACTAACATTGCTATGTGATGCGCACACAAGTGTATACTATTTTGCAAGATTTGGAACATTTGATTTCATGTTTGTTTTCAAAAGAGTTTGTGAATGTGCCACTTGAAAAAGTGGGCTCAAATGAACATTACTCAATTTATTCCAATTCAAGTAATTAGCCTTCATCCACAAACATTTAAACAGTTTATCACTTAAGCACTTAGTCTCATGGTGAACATGCTTTGACATGGCAATGCTAACATACAATACAATATGCTAAAACAAATAAAAGCTCACCTGGTACTCCAAGCCAAAAAGATGAAAGAGTTAGAAAAATGCCTAATCCTAACTATGCAATGTGACCAATGCAATGCATGCGATATGCAATTACGAGGCTCGGCGACTAATATGGCATATGAATCTATTTGATAGCATGCGGTCTAAGCACATATTCAAAGAATGTATTTAAACGACAATGCATTGTTAGAATGATGCGCCGAGCCCGATGCATGCATGACAATGGATGCAAGGCATGAGAGATGCTAAAAACATGATGTCCTAAACTAACCAACATAAGCAAGTAAATAAAAGGAGAAAGATGTGGGGTTGGAAAACATACACATTATTACAAGTTTACGCCCTCATGCAGGAGGGTCCGAATAAACTAACTAGCTAAACTAATTAACTAGCTATTACAAAACGAATTAACTAATTATTTACAAAATGAATTAAACTATGCTAGCTTAATTATTACAACAACAAATTAAATAACTAGTCTAGCTAACTAATTATTTACAAGACAAAATTAAATAGCTACAAGTAATTAATTACAACGCTTTACAAACTTTAAAGGAACAACTAAACTAAGTAATTAAACTAAACATCCTCGGGAAGCGAGGAGTGCTCATGCATGTGCGCGGATTTCCACTTGAAAAAGCCATTGTTCTGCTGCTAGGAAGCCTCTGTTGCACAGTTAGAACACTTGCATTGTTTTTCACCTCAAAACCAACCCTATTTTGCTAGAAAAGTACACTACTAGGTTTTGCAAAGGTGGCTGACAAGCTAGAAGTGGTGGCCTGCCGACCACAAATGATGGTCTACCGTCCACAAAAGGTGGCCTATCGCCATCGATGCTTGGTTCTTCTGCTGCAACAGAGAGCAAACAGAGCAAGCTGTGGTATTCTCAATAGTTGTTTGCACAACTTACCCCTCCTTATCATCAAACAGCTCAAATGAGTGGTAAACTTGATTCACAAACCATCAATTGATGCAATTTCATTGCATGATAGCCTATGAATCAAAGTGTGCAAGTTCAATAAATGCAACAAATGAAGACTTTCAAACCCCCTCCCTATCATGGATTGATCAAGGGAAATGGTTGATGTTGAGTCTTGAATCGTGTCAATTATTTAAACTGTGTTATCTTCTATTTAAGTGCTATTTCCTCCTTTCTTCTTCTAGTTTCCTGCTTCCGTTTCTTAATGGTATCAGAGCCAAGTTATGTTGCATTCTGTTACTAACTGCATCATTATTTACGTGTCTACTCATTCTCCTATGTTGAAATTGTTCACAGTCTTAATCTGTCCAAATTTTATTCGTGTCTTTCCACTTTGCTATTAGCCACCCATCCTTCGTCCCAAGTCCTAGGTAAGTCCTTTGGTTAGGCAGTGTTGGATCTTAGGGGTTCTCCGAAATGGTTATGTGAAAACATGATAAAATTAGACAATGTATTGAGCTCACTGTAAACTATTTCAAGATAAAATGAGTCGATTATTTAGAAGTAATTCTTCGGTTAGTTCTAGGTCAACAACTTTGCCTTCTATACCTAATCGAGGTTTAGTAATCAATGAAAAAGATGTAGAAATACAAAATGATAAAATTGATTTAAGTTAGAATATACCACGTTTACCAATCAAAGAAATTTATAAAACTACTTTTATACAAAATACATTTAATGTCAATTTTCATGTTAAAACTTTAGAACAAGTTTATACTTTAGAAAAACCTAGAGAAACATGTCAATTATTTGATGCTAATACTATTAAACGTCATTTAAAAACTGGTCACAATTTTATTCATTTAGGATTAATTCAGGTTGGAATCAAACCATTAACACAACAAGGTAAAAATATTTATGTTTTATTATACTTACGAGATGCTCGTTTTCTTGATTATAATGATAGCTTAATGGGTATGATGAAAACTGGTCTTCACAAAGGATCCGTCCATTTTAATTGTTTTCCTGATTTCACTTTTAGTCTTAGAGACCCCCATATATTAGATGCTTTAACTCTAAATATTCAATTACATGGTTCATTTACGAATATGAAAGAAAAGGTTCATAATATTGCTTTAATTTATCGTGTTCATTACAAATGTATTAAAACCAATTTGAATGTTCAAGCCTTACATAAAATTCCTAAAGACAAAACCTTACTAATCCAAAGTAGTAATAATGATACTAATATAAATATTCCTCAAACGATTGAATGGAAAAATATTACTCTTCCCGACCAATGGGTTACAGTTAATGAAAATTATAAACATAATAAAAAACAATCTACTTGTCAAGATATTCAACAATACATTGATGGATCTGTTAGGATTAAATTTAATCGATCTCAATCTTCTCGTCATAGTACTTCTAGTATACCTACTGATGTTGAAACTGAAGATGAAATATTTAATATACATTTATTCAGAAAAAATAGTCAAATTCATCTAGGTCAACCTTCCCACAGTAAAATGAAAGGAATTGATCATTCCACAACTTCTTAAATTAGTAAACCTGTTTATTCAACACACACACATTTACCTGAAGATGACACTGAATCTCAAGATTCCCCAACCCAAACTGATTTCGAAGTTATACCTCCAATTAATCCTCAATTAATGACCATTAGCAAACCTTTTGCTCCTGATCTTGATAAATTACACATTGAATTTAAATCTAACATTAATAAAATCAAACGTCATGCTTATCAACTTAAATATGATTCTAATCAACAATCCATAATCATTTGAAAATGGTACAAATTTATGACTGAACATAATATTGAAATTCCTTTCTTTGAATATTTAGAAGACCATTATAAAGAAGTTCAAACAATTACAAAACATAAATAGAAAACTTCACCTAATACTACTGTTAGCTCCAATCATCCTCCTTTATCTACCATAATTATTGATCATCATGACTCTGAAGTCCCAGCCTCTCCTTTTAAGTTACCTGGCACTGACCCTGAAATCAAAAAAGTTATTGAACAAAATAATTATACTAATCAATGTCTAAAAACCATTGGTAAACAATTAGATAAAATAGAAACCAATTTAGATGATTATTCGGCTAATAACACATCTGCTAAACAATCTTTAGACCAACCATTGCTTAATTTACCTAGTAACTGTTCTAAACGTCATAGTTTAGTCACCCGAGATAATTCTACTGTCAAAGCCATTGAACAATTATTTACTAAATTAACTACCTTTGAACAAACTTTTCTATCTACTGAGAAAGGTCTTACTGTTTTAAACCAACAACCTACCCATGAGTCTGTTTCCACTCAATCAGAAACTAATACAACTGATAATGAAATTAATATCTTAGCCTAACAATTTCAATCGACTAGTCTTAATAAACTTCATTATCCTAAACCAACTCCAACTAATCTTACCAAAAATTGGTATTCACGACCTACTCCCCCAGATCTCTAATATGAAGAAACTAATCTTAATAATCAATTTTCTGTATCTGCTAAAAAGTTATCCGAATGGAATATTGATGGTCTTAGTGAAGATCAAATCCTTCAAAAATTAAATCATTTATCCATGGTTGCAAATAGTTATCTTAGTAACTACCCTGATTATACTCAACCTGAAATAGTCTCCTTAATCACTTCTTGCTTCTTGGTATGCTCAAATCTTGGTGGGAAAAATATCTTAATGAAGATCAACGAATCAATTTTGCATGTTAGTCAAAAAGATGAAAATGATTTACCTATATTTGATGAAAATATTGGCTATTATATACCTAATGGCATTAATACATTAATCTATACCATAGTCAGACATTTCATAGGTACCCCTACTAATATATATTCTCGCATACATGATCAATTTAGTAACCTTACTTGTCTAACATTAAGCGATTTTAGATGGTATAAAGATGTATTTACCTCTAGAGTTATGTTAAAAGAAGATTGTACTAAATCCTTTTGGAAAGAAAAATTTATTAATGGTTTACCCAGTCTCTTTGCTCACAAAATTCGAGATGTCCTTAGTCAACCCACTGGTGTTATTGAATATGATAATTTAACCTATGGTGATATTATTAGTACTATTCAAAAAGAAGAATTAAGAATGTGTATTGATCTTAAACTTAGTCAAAAAGCTGCTAAAGATAAACATAAGCCTAAATACGAATTAGGTAATTTCTGTGAACAATATGGTTTATCTCCTGTAGCACCTTCTCATCGTAAAAACCATAAGTATAATAAACATAAATCATCTTACAAATATTCTCGTAAATATAAAAAGAATTATTCACCTTCAAAATCAAATGATAAATTCTATACTAAACCCAAAAAGAAATATTATAAAAAATCACATCCAAAATCTAAATCTAATAAAGATATTACTTATTATAACTGTGGTAAAAAATGTCATTATTCTAACAAATGTAAAGAAAAACAAAAATTAAAAGATAAAGTTAATCAACTTCAAATTAATGATGAATCCAAACACCAATTATTTGAAATCTTTCAACTAAACCAATCTGATAATAATTCTTCTTCTGATAATCCTAATACCTTATCTGATTATCATTCACCCAATAATGATTCTGATAATAATATTGAATTAGGATGTAATGATGTTTGTTGTAAACCCGTTAAACAAATCACTGTCCTTACTAAACAAAATCAAGAAGAAACTGCCCTTATTGAATTAATTAGTAAATTAGAAGATCCAGAGTTAAAACAAAAATATACTGATAAATTGAAATCTTTATTAACCAATCATGATAAGAAACCTAAATTTGATAAACCTATTATTAGCTTATCTAAAACTTTAGAAAGATTTAAAAATAAACAAAAAGAAATTACATTACAGGATTTACTACAAGAAATTAATCAAATCAAAGATTTACAAAATAAAGATAAATTATTATAAGATGAGATTACTGTTTTAAAAATTAATAAAAGTTTAGATAATTTCCAAGCTAATGATGCCATTTCCCCAGAAGAATCTGATAATGAATCTGAACATACTAATCCTGATAATCTTTTATTTGATAATCAATCACATCAATCTCATAATCATGAAGATAAAATATTAAATCCAATCAATAAAATTCATATTCAAAAATAGTATTCAAAAGTTAAACTTATTATTGATATTTTGAATTAAATATTATTGCTCTCATTGATACTGGTGCTGATCTTAATTGTATTCAAGAAGGTTTACTTCCTACAAAATATTATGAAAAAACAAGTGAAAAATTAACTTATGCTAATAGTAGTAAAATGCGTATTAAATATAAATTACCTAAAGTCCATATATGTCAACATAATGTCTGTTTCAAAACCTCATTTGTTTTAGTTAGAAATATGACTGATAAAGTTATTTTAGGCATACCATTTATTTTCTTATTATATCCATTTACTACATCTAGTGAAGAAATAACAACTCAAGCTTTTGGTCAAACAGTTACTTTTAAATTCTTATCACCACCTGAAGTATTGGAATTAAATTAATTAAAAGACTGTTCTATTTCACAATCTATTAATCGATTAACTCGTCAGTTACGTTTTCTCAAAGAAGAAGTCAATTATAAACGCATTGAATAACGATTAATTGATCCTATTGTTATATCTCAAATTGAAGAATTTAAATTAAAATTAGAAACAACTATTTGTTCTACTTTACCAACTGTCTTTCGACATAGGAAAAAACATGTAGTCACTTTACCATACATTAAGAATTTTAATGAACGACAAATTCCTACTAAATCTCGACCTATTCAAATGAATCATGAATTAGTTGAAATGTGTAAAAAAGAAATTAATGAATTATTAAAAAATAGAATTATTAGTCCTAGTAAATCACCTTGGTCATGTCCTGCGTTTTATGTTAATAAAAATACTGAATTAGAAAGAGGTGTCCCTCGCTTAGTTATTAATTATAAACCATTAAATAAAGTTTTAGAATAGATTTGATATCCTATTCCTAATAAAAAAGACTTAATCAAAAGACTTAGTCAAACTGTTATTTTTAGTAAATTTGATTTAAAAAGTGATTTTTGGCAAATCTAAATTCATCCTAAAGATAGATATAAAACTGCTTTTACTACACCCTTTGGTCACTATGAATGGAATGTCATGCCTTTTGGATTAAAAAATGCACCTAGTGAATTTCAAAATATAATGAATGACATTTTTAATCTATTTAGTCATTTTTCTATAGTTTATACAGATGATATTCTCATTTTTTCAAAATTAATTAATGAACATTGGAAACATCTTACCGTTTTTTTTTATACTATTAAAAGTCATGGTCTCGTCATATCTGCTCCTAAGATTAAATTATTCCAGACTAAAGTCAGATTTTTAGGATATGATATTCATCAGAATACAATTCTCCCTATTAGTCGCTCCATTGAGTTTGCTTCGAAATTTCCTAATGAGATCCTACATAAAACCCAGTTACAATGGTTCTTAGGTTCTCTTAATTATATTGTTGACTTTTATAAAGACCTTAGGAAAACTTGTCAACCTTTGTTTGATCAGTTAAAAGACAATCCTACTCCTTGGTCTTCTACTCATACTGCTATTGTTAAACAGGTCAAACAATATGTCAAATCTCTCCTTTGTCTTGGTATTCCTACTAAAAATTCATTTAAAATTATTTAAACTGATGCCTCTGATATTGGTTATGGTGGCATCCTTCTCCAGAAAGTCACTCCTCAGTCATCTGAACAAATTGTTCGCTTTCATTCTAGTGTCTGGAATAAAGCACAAAAAAATTATAGTACTATTAAACAAGAGATTTTATCTACTGTTTTATGTATTAGTAAATTTCAAGATGATATCCTAAATCAAAAGTTTTTACTTCGTGTTGATTGTAAATTTGCTAAATATGTTTTAGAAAAAGATGTTCAAAATCTTGCTAGTAAGCAAATTTTTGTCCGGTGGTAATCCATTTTAAGTATTTTTTATTTTGATATTGAATGTATACCTGGTTGTCAAAATTATATTCCTGATTTTCTTACCCGAAAATTTTTACAGGGTGGATAATCATGCCATTTCCCTCTATTTCTTACCATAAACACCAAATTAAACACTTTAAAACCCTGGTCAAATAACGCCGTCGCCTTGCTTGCTCATATCAAGTCAACTCATCCCCCTACTAAACGTGCTCAATATATTCAGTTCCATCGGATTAAAGCCCAGAAACAGCAACTTACTCATTATATTAACTGTTTACATTCATATACTGATCAATTAGATATCCTTAGTGGATGCTAATTTATCTCCTTTATTTCTCAGATGTCTCCTCCACAGCCTCCTTCCAAAGCCTTGGTTCCATCCAGTCAACCTTTTGTTCCTCCACCTTTGGAGTTAGTCACCAAATATCACCCTGTTGAATTGGTTAACCGTTACCAAATTCTTGGTAATATTCCTAAGCCCTGTTATACATCTGCCTTGGCTACTGATCCTTTTGCTTCATCTAGTCAAGCAGTTACTCCATATCCTCCTAACCCTATTAAATTAGCTCGATCTGATTATGTTAAATCTACCACTACTAATCTCTTTTGCAAAGAAACTAGTCACCCGAAGAGTCACACTGTTCATGACCTGGTTAAATCCTATTTTCCTCTTGGATGGCATTTTATTCCTCTCCATCCAGAAAAAACAATTACTTTCTATAAAGACATCCTGTTCAACCATCAGTCAATTGTGATTAAACCCATTTATGATCACACTTACATAAGTAAAATTGTGTACCATTCACTCTATATTCACAACTTTGTTTCTCTGGATGATTGGGGTTCTCCTTATCAACTAAGAGATTTGCCTGATCATTCAATTCAATACAGTTACTATGATTACATTGATGCTTGGTTCAAAGTTCTCTTGTATCAAAATGAGTCAAATAGTCACTCCTAGTTTCTCCAATTTGATCAAAAATTCAAATATGAATTACCCACTTGGTTTCTACGATGGTGGTCTTAGTATGGCGCCATCTCAAAAATCTTCCCATCCGTAATTATAGAACAAGTCAACTATTTCTTCACTGTTTTCTCATTCACTCCACAACAAAGGAAATTCCCTCCATTGCTTATTTTTATATCCAAATACAAAATCTCTTGGATATTCAAATGGCAATATGGTATTTCTGATGATGTTATTTACCGGCAACACATGGTTAAATGGTGGGATAATTTCAAGATTCCACGCATTGTTGAAATTGTTCAAACTGAATTCCTAATCAACATTCATGCCCCTACACCTGCCATGGTTAAAGCTCAGCAGAACCCAACAAATCCATTAACACAAGGAAGCCAGCTTCTTCTAGTCAATCTTGGAAGCCCAACATCTAGTTCTTCCAAGCCCAAGTCCTCCAAATCAAAGATAAAATCCAAGTCAGCAAAGTCCAGTACTGTCCAGCCCAAGGCAAAGGATAAGTCCAAATCAAAGGTTAAGCCCAAGTCCAAGTCATCCAAATATGAGCTCCTCCAAATGGCTTGTCTCCTCATGGCCCAAGCCAAGTCAGACTCGAATCACAACAGTTCAGAAGATGGTTCAAACAGTTCAAACTCTTCTGAAGGTTCAACTACTCAAAATCCATATGGACCCGAGTTTCAAGATGCACAGGATCCATATGCCTAGTCAGCCCTGCATTAGATTCCATATAGATACAAATTAGCTTCAATCAATACTCTTTTGAGAAAAGCTGCCAATTTGTATTTATATTGATTCCCCAGTCACATGCTTACCTCCACCGAAAGCAATGAATAGTAAAAGTCAATTTTACTATTCACTATTCACTCAATCAATCTGCTCAACAAAAGTTAAAAGCTACATCAACTTTTAGTCGATCAGCCAAAAGCAACCAACAGCCTGCCCAGTCCCATGTGCTGCCAGCTGCTCTCATAGTCATTTGTTTTCCTATAAATTGTAATGTTTTAGTCATATGTAATCAGAGTTGGAAAAGAATTTGAGAGACCATTCCTTTCTAAAAAATTAGTTATCTCTGTAATTTATTTTCTATGTATTTCAAAGCAATTCTCTGCAGCTACTTCTGTTAAACAATTGTAAGTTTTATTAACTATTTTCTATTTTGTATCTGTTTCGTAATAATTATTTAAACTGTGTTATCTTCTATTTAAGTGCTATTTCCTCCTTTCTCCTTCCAGTTTCCTGCTTCCGTTCTTAATACTAACAAGTATGAAATGATTCAAGACTCAAGGGTTCAATTAATGTTCGATTGAACCCTAACCAAGTTATTATCTTGCATCATTTTTTAGTCCTCATTTTATTACTCCATTTTAATTACCAACCATTCCTTAGTAAATTAAGTCCAAAGGTGAGCTTTAAGTCCTCTAATGGAAAGAAGCATCCAACCAAGAGTTGTTTTAGGCATGAGAGAAGTGTCATGCCGTTGGTAATGAACCCCCAAAGGGATTAAACTATTAAGCACAAGACCTCAATCTCATGCTTTAAACAAGCAATTAGTTTGAATCAACTTTCAAAGCAAAGCAAAAGCCAAGAAAAGAGAGAGGTTGCAGAAGTGATTAGAGGTGAAAACAAGTATGGAAAGCCATAAGCAAATGCTATCAACTCAAATAGGTTGATAGCTAAGGCCTAAACCACCAAACCTATGAGGACGATTACACTACAAGCATGTAATATAAAGCATAAATGACACAACCAGCCCAAAACATTTCTAAAACAGTGCTAAATAAGTCCTAAAACATGTTAGAATTAAGACAAAAAATAGGTAGAACAATAAGCTAAAACATGGAGTTATGAAAGCTAGTAAACAAAGCATAAGGAGGGGAGGCCAACCCCTCCAATTTTGGACTTCAAAATAACATTTTAGCCACTGAAAAAACTTGAAAATTCAGTGTTTAAAAGCTCAAAAAAAAATGGACAAGGAGATGGGAAACACAAGTGTAAAAGCTTAGGAGACAATGTGTAAAGAAGGGTGGTTAACCCCTCTACCTTTAATAGCCTTAAACCAAAAGCTTCAGCCCATAAAAACAGTCCAAAAATGGTCTAAAAATAGTAAGAAAAGATGAGGAAAAAATAGTGTAGAGATGCTCAAAATTATACCTCAAGAAGCAAGGTTACTCTTTTGTTCACAAACCACAAAGCTTACACTCTCAAGGGCTAAAATTTGGACTCAGTAATCTTAGCAAGAAGAGCTCCAATATTAATTTAGGAAGTGTTTGGGTAAGGTGTGTGTGTGTTGCAAGATAGAGATAGAGAGAGAATTTCAAGTTTTGGGATTTTTAGAAATTTTTATAACCTAAAAACATAAGGGAAGGTCAAGTATATATAGAAAAACATGCCTCTCAGTCGAAAATATCTATATAGGAACAGTTGGCACAAAATATCTAGGCTTTTCACAAGTGGCCAGCAGGCCAGAAGTGGTGGTCGGCCGTCCACAAATAGTGGCCTGCCGGCTACAAAAATCTGTTTCTGGGTTCGACTTCAAATGGGTATATCTCCTTCATCCGAACTCGATTTTAGGTGATTCTTGAGTCTAAATTGAAACCTCAGAAGTCTAATTTCCAATGAAGGTAGCCTCACATCTAAATTCTAAGTGTACTAAGAGATATGCCTATTTTAATGAAGGTTGCTCATTTCTATCTTAACAGGATTGATGCCTAACTTCAAACGACCATATCTCCCTCATCTAGACTCAGATTTAGGAGATTCTTGAGTCTAAATTGAAGCCTCGAAAGTCCACTCTCCAATGGTGGTGGCCCCACAACTAAAGTATAAGTGTACAAAAAGGTATGCCTATTTTATTGAAGGCTGCCCAGTTTTCTCTTAACAGTTTCATGCTCAACCATTTCCCCAACTAGTTTTCTTCCATCCCTTCCAATTTTCTTTAACTCCAAACCTATAAATAAGATGTTTTAAAGACTTGTCAAAGAATTCACCTATCTTCCATTTATTTTCACTTTTTCCTTACTCGGTTTACCGAAAAGTGCAATATTTTAAATGAAATGTGAGTCTCGAAATATCGTAGAAACATTTAAAAAAATATTTTGAAAAAAAGGATTTTAAGGTCAAAAATAGTTTTGGTCAAAAAAGGGGTGTAAGGTTGGGGTTTAGAAGCTTTTCTTGCTGAAGAAATCGAACGTTTGTACAACATAACTTTCACCATCGAGTGATCAACCTAAGGCGCCCAAGTCTTAAGGGCGGTCAAAAATAAGGTGTCTACAGACATCTTCCGCTGATGTTGAAGCCAAAGGAGTTATGGGATTAAAGTTTAAAGACCTTCATGCGGAAGTATCTTTTGGACCGAAAACCGTTCTGAGTAAAACATTGTCGTTGCTAATGATTAAGGGATCTTGAGGTGGGTCTGCCATGGATGAGTTTGATTATTCCCACAGGCGACGCCATTTGTGGAGAAGTGGCTTTGGATTACTCCTTTAATCCAAACAAGCCCTTGAATGATTGTAGACACCCTATTTTTGACCGACCTTAAGACTCAGACGTCACCGATTGAGCGCTTGGTGATGTTGCATATTGTGCTCGTTCAAAGGTTTCAGAGTCTCGGCTGCGAGCCTTGCCTCCGGACTTCCGGACTCTTTCATGCTTTGCCTCGGTTTGCGAACCAGGCTCGGTTTTCTCTGTTTCTCTTCCAAAAGGGAGGGTGAGGTCTTGTAGATCATCTCTTAGTGGCCGTAGGCTACGTTTCGTGGTCGTAGGCCATTTTGCCCGCTTGAGTCCGGCTCGATTTTTGAGCCATTGGCAGTGCCTCGGTTCGATCGCTTAACCACCTCCGTTTGCTCGGTTTTGGCATGCATCTTATTTCCTCCCTTTTGAGGGACATCTGTGGTCCGAGAGACCAACCGTGGTCGAACACCACTTCCGCTCGGGCGGGGCCCCGGGCTGCACGTTTCGGCCCCCGAACCCTCATTTTGCATCGGTTTGAATTCATTTTTGGCAGGGACCTCTGTTTCACTATTAGGAAGGTCGTAGAAGGGTGGGAGGCCAGTAATTGTTCTGACAACCAGTTTTATTCCTTCATCGCCCTCCGTCGCCCGTTTTTCTCACTTGGAAGCCAATGTTGACCACCTTAAGACCACTTTTTCTAGCCCCAAACCACATATTTGTGTTGTAGACACCTGGGAGGCCACCAATATCACATGGCCAGCCAGTAATTGTGTGTGACCCTTTTGAACCCCTCTTAAAAGTGGCCTTTTCTCTCTCCTAGTTCATTTTCTCCAGTTTTTGACCACATAGTTGTGTTGAGCACACATGGGAGGCCACCAATATGTGGTGGCCGGCCACTAATCTAACTTGACCTTTTTGACCCTTGGCCGGCCGGCCATGGAGAGGGCCAGCCGGCCACCTGCAACCTGGATAATGGGCCGGTCTTCCTCCTCTCTGATGGTACATTACAAATATGTATTTTGTTTCCCCCCAGATTGTGTATCCGGGGGGCTGCACTTTTGGGAGGAAATTTGAATTCATTTCCCCCCCTTTTCTCCCCCCTCTTTTGCCTATATATCCAACAGCTCTAGCTGCATTTGAAAATGTTAGAAATTTTGGTTTAAGCCTCTTGCATCAAATCTCTCTCCCTCTCTACTCCAAGCACCAAAACTCTTCAAATCCTACACCATTTTACACTACACCTCATAGCACAAGGCCTCCATACTCCATACCAGAAACTTGAGGCTGTTTTTCAGAGCTTAGGAGCACCCAAACTTGGTCCAAAGGCTGTCAAAGATTGGTTCTTCAAGAGTAAGTCTTTTTCTCCTCTTTTTGGCCCTATTTTTGCATACAATCTAAGCTATACTTTCTTGCATATTTGGGCTCCGACCCAAACTTTAAATAGTCTTGTTTTGAGGTCTTTTTCATGTTTGATTAAGGGTTCTTCCCTGTTTGAGGCTTCATACTACCACTTGCCTCTTTAGCTCTCATTTATGTCTCTTTCTTGCATAGTATTTTAGGCCTATTTGTAAACTGTTTTGAGCTTGGTTATAAACTGAAAAGTGGCTTATTTTGAGCCCTTGTTCAACATTGTTGAAGGGCTCTTCACTTTTTGAGGCTTACTTTTGCCACTTGCTTCTTTATCCCTCTTTTGGCCTTATTTTTGCATGTTTTGTTAGCCCCTTGTGCTTGTATTTTTGGGCTCTGGTCAGAACTGTAAATAGCCTTATTTTGAGCCCATCTTCATGTTTGATCAAGGGACTTTTCTGTTTGAAGCTCCCTTTTTGCTCTTTGTGTTTAAACCTCTTTTTAGGCCTTATTTTGCATAGTATTTTAAGCTTGCATGTGCACTGTTTTGGGTTTGGTCACTAACTGTAAAATACCATTTTTTGGGCCCCTCTTCAACTTTGTTGAAGGACCCTCCTTTCTTTGAGGCCAGCAACCATCAGTTGCTTCTTTGCCTCCATTTTGGCCCATTTCTTGCATAATAGTTTAGCCATATTTGTGTTTGTTTTCGTGGCTTGTTGTAAACTGTAAAGTGCTTCATTTTGAGCTCCTCTTCAACTTTGTTGAAGGGCTCTTAGCCATTTAGGGCCAGAAGCTGCTACTTACTTCATTATCTCTCTTACGGGGCCATTTTTGCATGCTAGCTTAGTCCTATTTGTGTTCACCTTTTGGCCTTGCTTAAAACTGTAAATATGCTTGTTTTGGGGATGTCTTGATTCTGTCTTCACACTTCATGTTCAAATAATGCATGCTTTGTATAGCTATAAGTCATTCCATGCGCCTAGTTTCGAGTTTCGAGTCTCATCCCATGCATCGGGTGCCATGTTTCCATGTTTCGGGGCTGTTTTGCATCACTTTTTGCTACTGAAATTTTCATGCTAGTATGCCATATTCCATGCCTTTCCATGCTTTGTTAGAGTGGCATTTGGTACCTTAGGGTCGGTCCTCGGTTTGCGTGCACGTGTGCACGCATCTCGAGTGTCTCATTTTCATCTAATGGCCTCTTATATGAGTGTGGCTGAGGTCCACTTGTGTTGGTGTAAGCCCATTATGCATTGTGTATGCCATTTCATTTCATAGCATTGTGTATGCTAGGTTGTATGTTAGCGCATTGTGTATGTCATGTTACCTCGTACATCGTGTATGCCATTTCATAGCATTTTGCATGTTAGGTTGTATCTTAGTTGCATTTCATGCATGTCATGCATATTGCATTGTGTTCGGGATAGGAGTTAGCCCGAGCATGGGAAACGAGAGGCGTTTCGTACTCCGAGTGACAGAACGTGTCTCAATTCCCAGTCACCGACACTCCGGATTATCCATGATGGAGTTAGGTTTTAGTTGAGTTTTCATGTGCATTCATTCCATATTGAGTTGTGCAATTCGACTCCTCGACCATCATGCATCGAGATGCGTGATTGGTGGCACGAGGATCGAGGCATGCATACATTTGTAAAAATACATTGCTATGTCCCTTTCTTGCTCTCTGTTGCAGCAAAACAAGAATCAGCAGCCTTCCGAAGCTTGGCACGCATTCCAAGAATAAGCGCAAACAAAGGCTAACTGGGGCATCGCCATGGATTTCCGCGCAAGGGCAACCCAGACATGCATCATTCATCATCTGAAGAAGAGTCAAGGCAGTCCCTAGCTTGCATGCCAGTTTATTGTTTTCTGTGGGGAAGTGGTTTTGGAAATACTCTTCAGATCCTGGGAGACGCTCTTGATATATCTCAAATAGTCACCAAGAAGACAAATACTCCGTTTGGGTGCCGGATTAGCACTCCGACGGGCAAGTCAGTTCTTCTACTCAAGAAAGCTTGTTTACTAAATTTAGTGAAGTGTTTTTTTTTTACATACCTTTCTCAATCTGAAGCTCTTGCATTTATACTCATTTTCTGGACCTCGGGTCCAAAGCCCACTTTCTACTTATTATCCTTTTGTTTATTCCAACATATATCTTCCCATCCATTCGGCAATTTCTATACATTCGGTATCTTAGTCGGTTAGTACGGAGCCGAATAGTCTCTGACTTCCGGGATACATTCCTGCTGGCTCCTCTGTTCATTCGGCTCCCACAATTGCTCCCCAAGCATTCTCCCAACGTTTGTTGGCTGGAGTGCTTGGCTCCGAATTTTGAATATCCCACCAAAATTTTGGTATTCGGGCCCTCAAAGTATACGTCTAAGTACACCCCCCTTTTGGTTGTCGTACCGACTTCTCGCCTCTTCGTATATATCTATTCATTGCGTTTTCAAATATTGGCATCCCTTCATATTCACATTCTGTGATACCGGTCGCTGGGTTGGCCCTTGGATCGTTCTTACAATTTTGTCCCCTCCAAAATCTTCATCTTCCGTAAGTTTTCCACTTCTTTGCTTCGAGAACTATTCCGATTTTATTCTTTGGCGTATCTGTGTCAATTGCAAAGTATGGCAAAGCATTTGAAAGACCTCCTCTCATCAGATCGAATTGCTGGTTTTAGACGCCATTTCCCTATTCCTGATGATGTCCGTCTGTCACTTTTGACAGACGGCACCCTTGATATGGAGAGGGAGGACGAGACCACAATCGTCTTTCCTCTCTTGTCAATCGCAGAGGGTGGAGTCCGCTTCCCTCTGCACCCATTTTTGAGGGATGTGCTTCGCCATTGGGATTTAATCCCTTCTCAGCCTAACGTGAATTTTTTTAGAATTATAATGGGGGTTGTTGCACTGAATCATCGCCTTGGAATTAATCTTGGCATTCCGGCCATCCGGCACTGCTATGCCTTGGCTAAGTCCTCCGGTCGGCAAGGGCGTTATTTCCTCAGAGCTAAGGATACTGACCATCAACTAATCACTATGCTTTCCAGCTCTGGGAAACGAGTTGATGATGTTATGGTCGTTGTCCAGGGCAACTGGGAATTTGGCGAAGGGAAAGATCGTGTTGACCCTATTCCTAGACGGAGGGGCGAGCCAGGTCGCCGTGTATCTCCTTGTTTTTATCACGTTCATTTTTATTGTAAAACCTATTCCGTTGAAATCTTACGGCTTCGTCTCGTGTAGGGAGGGGTTTGAAAAAGGTACTTTCTTCAACCAGCGACGCCGTTCTTTCAGACATCAAGGTCGCTCTCAGGTATTTCGGCCGTCGAAGTCTTCAAAGACAGGGGAGGGCGGCTCACATTCTGCTTTGTTACGAGCCGACATACACAACCTTCTCGGCGGCGGAAAACATACCGATTCCGAAGGGTGAAGATTCACTTACTGCTCTTATTCTGCCCGACTTCAAAAACCTAAGGCAGGTAGGCCTTGAAGGGTCCGATTCGGAGCGAAACGAGGTAGCTGATACCGCCAACTCAGATCGATCCGAGGCCGAATCTGAGGAGGTATTGGATTCCGCCGATCCTCCATTTACATCGGGACCGGGTGATCTTCCTTCTGCCGACGTTTTTCAACGCTTAGAGGATCTTCCCGTTGCAGACTCCGAGGATATGGCCGGATTGAGTCTGACAAAGCTTGCTAAAAAGGCGAACGCGGAGAGGTTAGCTGCACGGCGAAGGACGGGGGGCATTTCGTCTGAAATGCCACCCGCCATCGAATCTTGACTCCACCCTCCTATTGCCGAATCAGCGTCCTTGGGGGCTCTAGAAGAGACGAAGGATCGGAATGCTGAATCTTCCTTGGACGGGGAAGACGGCCGAAACTTTGAGGAAAAGACAGGGAAACGTTCTGCGGACCTCAAGGCCGGTTCAGACGAACAAAGTGGTAAGCGTCCTCGATTTGAGGGATCTAATGAGGTTGTTCCTTTTGTCATTCGTCCAATGGTGAAGGACATGCCGGTTCCCTCTAACGCTTCGGCGCTTAAAGATCCAGAGGTCGCGTTCGGCGTGGCCACGTCCGTGTCGTTGCCGGCTGATATGGAGGCTTTTTGGGTGGAACCAGATCTGAATGCGACGGCACTAACCGCGTAATCGACACTTCTGGTACGTATTTTGACTTTTCCTCACTTTATCCAAGTACTGTTGGGGTTATGTTTTTGGGTTTTTGCTTTGCAGACGCCGTCAAACAGATGGACCGCTTGCGAAAACAGGTGGAGGGCCAGAGGAAGAAGGCCGAAGACGCAGTTTTGAGAGCGAACAAGGAAGCGGCTCGGGCCGAGGCCGAAGTAGAAAAGGCTCGCCTTGCAAATCAGTCGCGAGTGAAGGCCGAAAAGAAGGCGGACGCGAGCACAACGACGCTGAGATTGTCCCAGCAGGCGGTTGCCAGCCTGCAGGCTGAATTGGCCGACATCAAGGTGGCTGCCTCCAAAGTATTCGAAGCCGGGAAGGATGCTGGGCTTGCCGAATATGTGGACCAGGTCCCGCGGTTCGAAAACAGGGGGTTTAAGCATGGCTGGCACAAAGCCCTTGCTGCTGCTGGCGTTTCACTGACTATGCCAGTGCCGTACGAGCAGGTGGATGTTGAGTCGCTGGAGACTGATTCCGAAAGCTGAGCTGGGCAATTTGACTTTTAGATTTTCACAAATTTCACAAATGTATTGGGATTTTACTGATGTATTGACTTTTAGATTTCACAAATCTCACAAACGTATTAGGATTTTACTGATGTATTGTTATAATCGTTTTGTCAGACAATTTTGTGCGAGCTTATAGCTTATTTATTTTGAGTATATATAAAATGTCATGAGTTGTGCTCAATTTTGCTAATGAAGAATGATATTACTTAATGATATTACGCAGTTTTGAGCTCGGACGATCGGCCTAAGGAACCTACCCTTGGCTTAGCCAGGGTGCGAGCCTGAGGAACCAAATGAGCCGACTATCTTAGAATCGTGGGCTGGCTGATGCATAACTTATATCGGAATTGTGGGCTGGCTGAGGCACAACTTATTCCGCGTCATCATTTGAAAATATGGCCGAGTAGATAAGTGAGTGCCCTTGCCCTAGCGAGCTTAGGATAACCGGCGATAGCACTTTCAATATAGCCGACGAGATTAATGAATCTGCCCTTGCCTTAGCCAGAGCGCAAGCCTGAGGAACCGAATGAGCCAACTATCTCGGAATCGTGGGCTGGCTGAGGCATAACTTATTCGGCGTTATCATTTGAAAATATGGCCGAGTAGATAAGTGAGTGCCCTTGCCCCAGCGATCTTAGGATAACCGACGATAGCACTTGCAATATAGCCGACAAGATTAATGAATCTGCCCTTGCCTTAGCCAGGGCGCGAGCCTGAGGAACCGAATGAGCCGACTATCTCGGAATCGTGGGCTGGCTGAGGCATAACTTATTCGGCGTTATCATTTGAAAATATGGCCGAGTAGATAAGTGAGTGCCCTTGCCCCAGCGATCTTAGGATAACCGGCGATAGCACTTGCAATATAGCCGACGAGATTAATGAATCTGCCATTGCCTTAGCCAGGGCGCGAGCCTGAGGAACCGAATGAGTCGACTATCTCGGAATCGTGGGCTGGCTGAGGCATAACTTATTCGGCGTTATCATTTGAAAATATAGCCGAGTAGATAAATGAGTGCCCTTGCCCCAGCGATCTTAGGATAACCGGCGATAGCACTTGCAATATAGCCTACGACGTTTGGCGCTCAGTGTTCTCGGGGGAGCTATATATACCCCAGAATAAATGGGTGAGTTCACGCCAAAAATTTGACTCATTTCTATTCAGGCTCGATCCAAACCCGGCAGGGGCCAACATTGGCTGAGTTTAGCAGTCAAAATGAATCGCGGCAGCGGGCCTACCCACACGAGAAGAAGAGCATCCATGGATCGGGAAAAAGAGGGGCCCCCTAGTCGTCGAAGCAGATCACCCCGAAAGGACGGACATCGAAGAATTTTCTCGTGCCCACGACCGCAAGTTGAGTTTGAGGCGGCGCCACGACCGTTGAGTTTTGCGGTTCGGGTGAAGAATAGACCGATGACGGAGGCGGATTCTATAATTAAAGATCCAGATGTGGCAGTCGAGTTCGCTCGGCAAATTTTTCTACCGGAGGTCCAACAGTCGATGGTCGGACGTAAGGATTTCGAAGTATTTCAGGATGGCATACATCCTGGCATACATGGGGCTATCAAGGGGCTGTATAGCGCTTATGAAGTCGGGATGCGTCTACGCGAAACCCGACGCGAGAGTGGGAGAAACAACGAAAGGAATCGCAGTCTGGAGGCTCGCGCGAAAAAGGCTGAGAGGGAGCTTCGGGAGCTGAAGAGTGCTTGAGCGGATGAGTCGGTGGTGGACAGTCAAGCGAAAAGCATAGGGGAGAGGGTGAACCGAGAGGCCTCGGGTTATGAGAGAGGGTATCGAGACGGCTTGAAGGCCGGGGTTAAAAAGACCAAAGCGGACCTAGCTGAGGAAGTCTGCCGATGCGAAAATCGGGGTTTCAATCATGGCTGGATCAAGGCCTTTCAAACCATGGAAGCTCTTGGGTCCGTGGGAATAAATTCGGCTTCGCCCCTATATCATCGGCATTGCCTTCCGTATCCTGAGTTCGACGTCGAGAAAAGCGACGACGAAGATGCCGACTTAGTGGACTATAATGTTAAATAAATAGAATTTCTTTATCAAATGTTTTAGTGGCTTCTTAATAAATAGAATTTTTCTATTAGCAACTTTTGAACTGTTTTGGACATAATGAAACGTCCTGTTGCAATTTATTGTCAGCTTTTGTATTGCGTTGAAATGTTTTGCGCGTAATGAAACGTCCTATTGCAATTTATTGTCAGCCTCTATATTGCTTAATGTAAACGTTCGAACATGCGTTGATCGGCTCCAATTAAGAATCATGTAATTTGTTGAACTCGTGACCCCCATGATGGGCGCTCCGAATCCGGAGACTTATTCGGCCCTTAGATGTCATGCACCCAAAGGGGCTCCGAATCCGGAGACTTATTTGGCCAATCGTGGTATCCACGAAGGGCGCTCCGAATCCGGAGTCTTATTCGGCCCTTAGATGTCATGCACCCAAAGGGGCTCCGAATCCGGAGACTTATTTGGCCAATCGTGGTATCCACGAAGGGCGCTCCGAATCCGGAGACTTATTCGGCCCTTAGATGTCATGCACCCAAAGGGGCTCCGAATACAGAGACTTATTTGGCCAATCGTGGTATCCACGGCGGCGCCCAATCCGAGTCTTATTCGCCCTTAGATGTCATGCACCCAAAGGGCTCAATCAAGACTTATTTGGCCAATCGTGGTATCCACGGCGGGCGCCCAAATCCGGAGACTTATTCGCCCTTAGATGTCATGCACCCAAAGGCTCAACCGAGACTTATTTGGCCAATCATGGTATCCACGAAGGGCGCTCCGAATCCGAAGACTTATTCGGCCCTTAGATGTCATGCACCCAAAGGGGCTCCGAATCCGGAGACTTATTTGGCCAATCGTGGTATCCACGAAGGGCGCTCCGAATCCAGAGACTTATTCGGCCGTTAGATGTCATGCACCCAAAGGGGCTCCGAATCCGGAGACTTATTTGGCCAATCGTGGTGTCCACGAAGGGCGCTCCGAATCCGGAGACTTATTCGGTCGTCAAGAAGCATAAAAACGAGACTTAGGTTGTGTATGAGCTGAAGCATAAAAACGAGCAACTTTTGCATTACGGCAGAGTATGTACAAGTACCAAGCCCACAAATCGGGTTATTGGTAAAATTTTCGTAGATGCGTTGAATTCCAAGGCCGTGGCAGGCTTCTTCCTGACATGTCCGAGAGGCGATATGCCCCTGTTCCTGCAATGGAGTCTATTTGATAGGGGCCGTCCCAATTCGGGCCCAGCTTTCCGTCGGCCGGCCTCCGGTTGGCTGGAAGTACTTTCTTTAGGACCAGCTCTCCTGGAGTGTAACGACGTAACTAAACTCGTTGATTGTACGACTTAGCGAAGCATCACGACATCGCGCCATGGAGGCTGTGCGGTCTCTTCGTTCCTCGATTAGATCCAGGTCCAGGGCAAGCATCATGTCATTTCGGCCCGTATCAAAGGCTTGTGATTTCAAAGTCGGGAAGCCGATTTCCAGGGGTAAGATTGCCTGGGTTCCGAAGCATAGGGCGAACGGCGTTTCTCTGGTGGACCTCCTCGGCATTGTGCGGTGCGCCCACAATACACTTGGCAATTCTTCGACCCATTTGCCTTTAGCTTTTTCCAACCTCTTTTTGATGCCGTCCAAGATGGTTTTGTTAGAGGCTTCGGCTTGACCGTTACTCTGGGGGTACACGGGCGTAGAAAAGTAAGGCACGATACCGTATTTGCTACACAGTTCTCGGTATACGCCACAATCGAACTGGGTACCATTGTCTGAGATGAGAGCTCTTGGAATGCCGAATCACGTAATGACGTTTCTCCATACAAATAGCTTTATGTCGGCATCTCGTATGTGCATTAGAGCTTTCACTTCGACCCATTTTGTAAAGTAATCTGTTGCTACGATTAGGAATCGCTTGTTTCCTGGGGCCCTTGGCAACGGTCCCACAATATCGAGGCCCCATTGAGCAAATGGCCAGGGACTAGTGATAGAGTTCAACTCTTCGGCGGGCAAATGGGTTAGTGGGGAGAACTTTTGGCATTGTTCGCATCTTTTAACATAATTTTCTGTGTCGGCTCTCATTGTCGGCTAATAATACCCCTGTGTTATAGCTCGATGGGCGAGAGAGCGTCCGCCAGAGTGGGTACCACAACTGCCCTCATGTATCTCGGTTAGAAGCTCCTCCACTTTATCCCGGTGTACGCATTCCAAATAGGGACCGGAGAGGGACTTTTTATAAAGCCCTCCTTGTGGATCCAGATAGTATCGAAGGGCCTTATTGCGTAGCTTGTGTGCTTCTTTTTTGTCCTCTAGGAGCTGTTCAGAAGAGAGGAATCCGGCTATGCGGTCCATCCAACTTGATGCGGATTCTATAACATTAACGTGGGTTTCCTTCGAAGGGCCAATACTCGGCTCCGGGATGAAACCTACCTCAATGGCCCGTTTGAGCTCAGAATTGACGGCGGAGGCTAGGCATGCCAGGGCATCTGCGTGTGTATTCTGATCACGTGTTATTTAGTTCAGTTCGTGATGGTCAAACTTCGTTAGCAAAGAGTTGGTTGTTTTCATATAGGCCGCCATACGGTCGTTTTTTGCAACGTACTCCCCCTTTAGCTGGTTGATGACCAATTTAGAGTCACAAAACACTAGCAAACGCCTAGCGCCAAGAATATGTGCATTTCGTAGACCGGCTAAGAGGGCTTCATACTCGGCCTCGTTATTTGATGCTTCGAAGCCAAGCTTGACGGCCTGCTCTATTATTGCGCCGTCGGGGGACATGATTACTACGCCGGTGCCGCAGCGCCGTTGGTTAGACGATCCATCACAGTATAGCTGCCAAATATCCCCGACATCAATTCTCCAGTTCGACTTTGATCGAACTTCAGCCTTTGGAAGAACGTCGGCAGGTTTAAGGTCGGAAAGCCCGCCTGTGAATTCGGCCACAAAGTCGGCAAACACCTGTCCCTTTATTGCGGTTTTGGGTAAAAACTGAATGTCATATTGGCCGAGTTCAAGAGCCCATTTTGAAACACGTCCTGATGCTTCCGACCAGTAGTAATCGACGGAGGATAACTGTTATCACCCCAATGCTATGCCCCGAAGTAATGCATCAATTTTCTTGCCGCCATGACCAAGGCTAGGATGAGTTTTTCCAAAGAAGATAACGGTCTCAAGATCGACCATTGCCTTGCTCACATAATACATCGCCGCCGCCGCCTCTTCCTCTTCTTTTAATAGTACTACCGACGGCCCTATCTGGAGACCCGCCAGATATGTAATGAGGGGTCACCAAGAATGGTGTTGTCAAGAAAGGCACCGATCCGGAGGTAAGTCTTGAGGCGATGAAAGTCCGCAAGATTCGGCGGACCATTCAAAAGCTTTGCCTTGACGTAGCGTCTGGAAGAATTGTCTGCATCGGTCTATTGACCGACTGATGAATCTATTGAGTGCAGCGGCCATCCCCATCAACTTTTGGACTTCTTTCACTGATCGGGGGGAACCGAGTTCCAAGATTGTTGTGACTTGCCTCGAGTTGGCTTCGATTCCACGGTGGTTGACGATATAACCCAGGAATTTGCCGGAGCCGATCCCAAACGTGCACTTCGAGGCGTTCGGCCATTCTCAGATTTTGCAAGATACCGAACGTCTTCTCTAGATCGGCTATGTGATCCTTTTCTTCTTTGGACTTGACCACCATATTGTCGATGTAAACTTCCATAGTGTGGCCGAGTTGTTCTTTGAACATGGTGGTGACCAGTCTTTGGTAAGTTGCCTCTGCATTCTTCAGCCCAAAAGGCATAACTTTGTAGCAGTAGGTTCCTCTTGGGGTGAGGAATGCAGTTTTGTCCTGGTCATCTGGATGCATGGCGATCTGATGGTAGCCTCTGTAAGCATCGAGGAAACTCATGCGTTGATGGCACGCCGTGGCATCGACGAGTTGGTCTATTCTAGGTAAGGGAAAGCAGTCCTTAGGGCAAGCTTTGTTCAGATCCGTGAAGTCGACGCACACTCGCCAAGTTCCATTTTTCTTTTTCACCACCAACGTGTTGGAGAGCCACGTGGGGTAGGTGACTTCTCTAATTGCCCCGGCGTCAAGCAGTCTGTCGACTTCTTCTATGACGCAAAGAAGGTGCTCTGCGCGATCGGCTGACCTTCTGAATGATGGGTTTGCACGTGGGGTCGACGTTCAGGTGGTGCTGTGAAACTGATGGGTCTATACCCGGCATCTCGTACGGAGTCCACGCAAAGACGTCGAGGTTGGCAAGTAGAAAGGAGATCAGTTGCTGTCTATCGGCTTGGTTTAAAGAGGTGCCGATCATGAAGAACTTTTCTGGGCTGCCATCGATGTCAACTTGGTCTAAACCTTCTGTGGCCTTTTCGCTTGGCTGCCGCCCGACGTCATCCAGGATTTCCCGATTGGGTACCTCGATGGAGTTTACCTGCAACTCCTTTGGCATTTTGGCGGCCAGGAGGTAGCATTCTTGTGCCGATTTTTGGGAGCCGCGGATCTGCTCAATGCCATGTTCTGTTGGGAAACGTAACAATTGATGGTAGGTGCTGGGGACGGCCTGCAGGGTATGCAACCACAATCGCCCCATGATGAGATTGTATGGCGATGGCAGCCGGACGACCAGGAATTCTACATCCACCGTTCTGGATCCCGCTCGAACGGGTAGGTTGATTTTTCCCAGTGGGTATTCTGGATTGGCATTGAAGCCGAATAGGGGATAAGGGGCCGGAGTCAGATCTGATTCGGTGAACCCAAGTTTGATAAAGGTTTTATAGTACATGACCTCCGAAGTGCTGCCCTGGTCTATAAGAACTCGTTCGACGGTGAACCGGTTTATGCGTAGCGCGACAACCAACGGATCGATGTGAGGGAGTGTTACGCTGATCAAATCAGAATCGTCGAAGGTGATGCTTGACGATTCTCGGGATCGCTTTGCTGGCGTGAGTTGCTGCTGAGGGCCTGGGAGGGACTGGATTGCGTGTATGGCTGGGGCCTTCGGCAGGCTGTATATCATATGGATGTTATCATGCGGAACACTTCGCTGGAGACGTTCGTCTTGTGTCAACTCCTCAAAGTAATCGGCTGAAGCACAACAAACGTCGGTGTCTTGCTGTCGGGCCCGAGACCGTAGATCGCCTGCCCTTGGGGGTCGCTTCGAAACCTGGCGCATTGTTTGTCTGGACTTTGCTATTTCCAAGGCCAGATCGCGGCGAAGGCGCTCGTTCTCAGCGATGGTGTTGTCTAAACTGTGCTTGGTCTTTTTAGCTCGTTCCAAGATGGATAGCATCGTTTCTTGTGCTGAAGTGGTTTGTGAATCAACATTCAAGACACGTCTTGCAGCGACGATTTCCTTCTCGAGCATGTTTGTCGGAGTGAGGTCGATTCTTTGTGTGATCGCGTCGGTGGCTATCGGAGAATCTTGAGTCACGCCTTCCATGGATGTATTTGAGTATTCCCACAGACGGCGCCAGTTGTGGGGAAGTGGTTTTGGAAATACTCTTCAGATCTTAGGAGACGCTCTTGATACTCAACTAGTCACCTACAAAGACAAATACTCCGGTCGGGGGTGCCGGGATTAGCACTCCGACGGGCAAGTCAGTTCTTCTACTCAAGAAAGCTTGTTTACTAAATTTAGTGAAGTGTTTTTTTTTTACATACCTTTCTCAATTTGAAGCTCTTGCATTTATACTCATTTTCTGGACCTCGGGTCCAGAGCCCACTTTCTACTTATTATCCTTTTGTTTATTCCAACATATATCTTCCCATCCATTCGGCAATTTCTATACATTTGGTATCTTAGTCGGTTAGTACGGAGCCGAATAGTCTCTGACTTCCGGGATACATTCCTGCTGGCTCCTCTGTTCATTCGGCTCCCACATTTTCTTAGTTAATTTGGTAATTAATTAGGATTTTTGTACATATTTGGATTGTATTATTTATTCGGACTGTACTATTCATTTGGGACTGTATATTATTCGGACCCTCTGCGCGAGGGCAATGTTGTAATAAGCGTGCGTGAGTGTGATGTATGTCTTCCAACCCCACGTCTTTCTTCCCTTTTATTTACCAGCTTATGATGGTTAGATTAGGGCATGTTTCAATTAGCATACAATACGATAGCATGTTGCACTCATTCATCTGTTTTGCATGCACCGGGCCCGGCGCATCATAACTCACTGCATTGTATTTCAATTCCAAGTTGAATACTTGTTAGCTGTTGCATCTCATATGCCATGTTTAGAATAGCCGAGCTTGCTATAATTGCATTCTTGCATGTGTTGCATTAGGTATTTCAGCATATTTAGGATTCATGCATGGATTTCTAATTAGCTTCTGTTTTAGCTTGGAGTACTCAGTGAGTTTTTATGCTTTAGCATCCTTACATGCGTGTGAGTGACTGCCATGAATAGCATGCTTACCATGAGGCTAACTGCTTATGTGATATAACTGCCTGAATGCCTGTGGGTGAAGGTTGGGTTAGTTGGATTGGAACAAATCATTGACTGTGTGTTTTAAGCCCACTAGATAGTGGCAAAATCATGTTTTCTAAGCCCACCCGAGGGTGGCAAATCCACGTCTTAGCTTACTTGCGAGTAGCACCATCAAACCATTTTAAAAAACAAACATGAAATGTTTTGTTCCAATTCAGGCGACTCAGTCTATATTTGTATGATGTGCGCATCACATAGTAAATCTAGGCCAATAACCGGAATAAGAGCACACAATGTTTTCAAAACTAGATATCATGGTTAGTAGAGGCCGATCTTTGATCGGGCGAGCGGGGGTGCTCACGAAGTGACCTTCCCCAATCGTACCCAAGTTCCCGAGCCGAGGCAACTTTGGTAATGACGGACACGTGGCCTTAGGCAAACGAGTCAGGGTTTCCTAAATTTCCCAAAAATAAAATATTTAGGTGGCGACTCTGTATCTGGCAAAGCAGTCCATGTTTGGCACTTCTTTCAAAAAAATCTATTTTTTCAAAACGATTTGCCAGATTTGGGCTCTTTGGTTCAGATTAAGAACCGTAACACAAATTCGAGTCTGAGCTGTAGCGAGGTCCCCCCGCGGGCTTGTTACAATGATCTTCGACTTGTCACCTGAAATAGAAAAGAAACTCCGATTAGTGGTGCCGAAATTAGCACTTTAAAGAGCACGTTAGTTTCTTTTGAAAGAAGAGTCTTTTGTTTCTTAGAGTGAGTCTTTTAGAACGTACCTCCTCCTTTAGCCTTGGTTCCCTTTTATAGCATCTTCTACCTTGATTTTCTCCTGTAGCTTAATCCATTGTCATTACTCTGTCAGGGCCTATCTCCCTACCATACTTTTTAGAAAGGGACAGTCTGGAGCCACTTTATGGGACCACACCGATTTATCTAATATATTCGGCTCAGGCACACGGCTTAGGTACCCTTAACTCGGCACACTCTTCAGCCCATTTGTGCTTACTCGACAATGATTTGTTTGAGTTGTGGGCTTTAGCTAAATCAGGCCCATCTGAGATGGGCTTGGATGTACTCTGTTTGCCGACTCGATTTATTTTTACTCAGCTCCCACAGGGAATACTCAGTAAAGTCGGGTTATCATGTGGTGGTGTCTTCGACTCATGCCGATCATTCTACAAGTCCAAGTAATGATCATCCTTGGTGGAAGCAACTTTGGGCTCTAAAAATTCCCCCAAAATGGAGTATCTTTCTTTGGAAATGTCTGCACAATATAATTCCAGTTCACCGGAATCTGAGAAGGAGAGGAATCAATATTGATCCTATTTGTTCTCAGTGTGGGCTTCAGATACAGCATTTGGAACATGTTTTCTTTGAATGGCCAGATTCACTGAGAGTGTGGAGAGGTTCATCTTTAGGACTATAGATTTCACTAGAGGACACCCAGTTGGTTTCAAGGAATGGTTTTATCAATCGATGAGGGACGTTTCTGATAATCACACTATCATTCAATCTATTATCACATTGTGGGTCATTTCAAAATTACGAAATAGTATTGAATTTTCTAACAACCGCCCGTCACCAGTCCAAGCAATACAAATGGGAGTGGAGCTTTGGAGTGCTTTCATTAGAAAAAGAACTTTCAATTCTTTTTCAAACAAGGCAGCATCGGATGGATATGATAATACATTTTACACAGCATTTAAGAGAATCTTTAATTTAATTTTATTTTTGGATATAATTTGTTGACTTTTTAACTTTTTTTTTATAATGATTTTGACTTTTAAACTAAAATTTGATGTTGCCAAAGGAGATTATTGACCCAGCTCATAAGCTGGCATCTTTTGTATTAGACTCTACCATATAATGATATCTATTTTTTTTTATTCTCAAAAAATAAAATAAAATAAAATATAAAATAAAATAAAATAAAATAAAATTGATAATTACTACCTTATGATTTGAGAAAATAACAAAAGAAAGATGAAAATTACAAAATACTTTTCATTGACGCCAATTTCTAAAAATCTTTTTCACTATTTCTAAAGTATATGTTTTACATAATTTCTAACATCAAACAAGGCTCTAAGGCACTTATTAATATTTGTCTTCATTACTATTGGGTGAACACATCTACGTTTAAAATTGGATGTACTGGATAACTTTCTCCACATTGAGACAAGTTTCCAAATGACTACATGACATTTTTCCAACTAAAAACAAAATAGGAAAACATTTTACACAGCATTGAGGGCATCAGACTCACAACACATCACAAGTGAAGTTACCCTCTTAACTTCAGCAGGCATAACCCAAAAAACAAAAAGAGAACTTCACCAGCAGTACCATCATGTGATAACTATAGCTAAAAAAGAAACTGAAATCCATACATGCTAAAAAAAGAATAACGAAAACAGAAGAAAAATAAAAAAGTTCTATATATTATGCCAATTACTTGAACTAATTCGAAAGTAAACCAGTTATGATTGAAGTGTATATTGAATGAACTCTAGAACTAAAAACCAAGCATAGCAATGCTACGTATACAGAAATTTGTAGACTTGTGCATAAAATGCTGTGTTATCGACAAGTTAAAATTTGCAAACAAAATCTGTATCCACAGCATTATTCAACAAGCATTGGTTTCTTACAGAAGTATATTGAACAATACTCACATTGTTAATTATAAACAACGGAACACTAGGACAGTTTTGTAAAGTGACAATCAAGCCAAAACATCAATACAGCGTATGACATTTATGGTAAAATCAAATCATAAAATGTTTATGGGATTCAAAAGTTAAAAGCAATTGCAAAGTATAACTTCATACCTTCACATCCAAAACATCTATGGTAGTCACATGGAAATATATGGCTATTTAGTTAAACAGATCTTCACAAAATGATGCCATGGAACAAACAAAGGTCCTCACCAGCAAATAAGTTTTGTAATGATCTCAAATTAACAATCAAGTCTCACCTAGTGTAGCATCAAATATTCTTGCAAGCCCCCTAACCTATTTGCAAAACATAGAATTTTATCTCTTACCACACTATGAAGCAGAATATCCATCCATGTGTCAGATTCCCAGATACCTTCAGTTGAAAACTTCAATCAACCACATACTTCCAGCAAAATGGTTAGTTTTTAAAAAACATAAGTAACAATAAATTTTCAACTGACATACAAATATAATATATAGCAAAGACTGTAATGATACGCATAACAACAAAACAAGATTTCATAAACTATATTAGGAAAGTATAAACTTCTCGGAGTACCAGAAATTTGAATCCATTCACATCATCCAAATAAAATCATTTTAAAATTCAAAAATCCAACCATTTCTTGTAGTATTCACAAGTCTTCGGAGAAATAATGCCATCAGGTGTGCACCGACTTATCCGAGGACAAACCCCGCATGGAATTGAAGCCATGGCCCCAATTTTTGGTCCCTGTCCAAGGCCCATTCCAGTTGAAGATCTATAACAAGCAGTGCCAATTGGAATGGAATGATATTCTCCTAGTCCAGTACTCTTCACCTCAAAAATCTCGTTATCTAAAACCATAGACTTCAATATCTCTTCAATTTGGTGGGTTTTGCACTCAATTGTGGTGATTTTATTCCTCTTGATAAAATCAGAAATTCCCTCTGCCGTAACTACCTTCAGCTTCCGTATGATTTTTGAGCATGAGTCTTTAAGAACGGCAATGAATTCTTGATCGAGTTTACCCTCCACATACCATGCACCACCAGTGAGTTCCTTTGATGGTTCAAACTCTGCTGCCATAAAATGTTTCCTCCCCTTGCTTTTTATGTTAACAACCTCTTTTATAAGTGCCTTGCCTTGGAGTGTCTTGAGGGCTTTGTTAACCACAGGTTCTGGGAGATTTGTCTCTCGTTTCATGTCTCCCTTCCAGATTCCCATATCTCCTTTGCTTTTTATCAGATTTAATAGTACACTCTCAGGTGACTGAGCGTGTGTATTTGGTTCTGGTCGTTTCCGCTTAAGGGATGGAGACTCCTGTGATCGGTTCATTTCTATTGAAAGAAAATAGAATTAGATGGCAAAATATGGTTAAACTACATTGAAATGCTATATGAAATAAATAAAGAACTTAACCATCTTGCGGTGCGATACTTCCAATTTTTAGAACTTTGAATGGAATGTTATAATACTGGGGAAGAAAGAGAAGAGGTGACAGATATTCTATCATTAATTTAAACTACATCTTAACACAATCAATAACATATTTCTTTCATTAAAATCATAACTACATCTTGAGGTAACAAGATCAAGTAATATATTAATGAATTTATCAAAAAAAAAAAAAAAGTAATATATTAATGAACCACTAGAAATTCTGTAGTATATCAGATCATCAATTATATGATCTCACTCTTAGCTCTTCTATTACATAAAGTCTTGATCAATGGATCTCTCATGTAACTTCCTAATAGCCCCATAGGTAGAGCAAGAGCTCATTCGTTAGAATTCCAAATAAATTGGCATGAAAGCAGCAAAAAATTGTGTTTTACAAACTCACTACGAAATCAACCAACAACAAAAATGTTTCATACTCTAGTTCGTCTCCAATTGACATAAATAAAATGTAAAAGAAAAAAGAAAAAGCAACAATATGTAGTGGAAAAAATTTAAATAAGGACGACAAGAACAAACATTAAAATAATATTTATTTGGATGACTTGTATCTGTAGCAATGGGGGGCAAAATCAAAAAGGAACTGTAACCCTGTAAGTTGTAACTCCAATGTCTTAGTAAAACTTCCCCCAACTGTGGTTGAAGCCAACAGCCAACAGGTGATCCCTAAAGCATGAAAACCCTATATTGCTGGAGGTAAAAATTTGGGATTTTTTATTTTTGTCAATTTAAACCTTAATCTTTTTATTTGTTTTCAATATAAGCCATTCGCCTATTTTTGTCAAGTAAAACCAATGCATAAATGGTATTTTAGTCATTAAACTCAATGTAAGTGTACATTAAATGTCTAAAATACATTTCCCGTTGAGTTTAATGACTAAAATACTATTTTTTTTCCCTTCAATTTAACTAAACAAAGATAGGCAGATAGTTTATAATGAAAACAAATCAAAATATTATGATTTAATTTGAGAAAATTAAAAGGGTAAATTACACTTTGACCCCCTAAAGTAACTATTTTCTCCATTTAGTCCTTAAACTTTAGACCTTTTATCATTTCAGTCCCTAAACTCACCTCCGTTATTGAGTTTGGATGAAAAAAGCCACCTGCCACGAATATACCCATATCTATATGTATCCGATCCAAATCCAAGGACATGATTGAAATTAGCCAAAAAACATGTGATTATCACGTGATTTTGTCAATTGCATAACCCAATTTTGACTTAGTTCTGCCGGAGAACCAAATCGTGAAAGAGGAAGAGAATCTAGAATCGTAGGCATAGTAGAAGAACTTGGAAGACTAAGACCCATTTTTTGGGTTTGTGAAGATGAACTTGTCTCAAAGAATAGGAGACACCGCTCCATATTATAGTAAGACTGGCTTTAGTTCTATTATTGATTTGTTGATAAGTTTAAGATTAAAGTGACAAGGGTTTTGATTTGTTTAATATTTTGGTTAAGGTTATTGATTTGTTTAAGATTGTGGGTTGCGACTTTGATTTGTTCAATATTTTGGATATTGATTTTAATGATTAGTTTAACATTGTGGTTATGGTTTTGATTTTGTTAATAGGGGTTGTGTCTTAGTAGCAGGAATCGCACAAACAAGTGACGTTTCTTTCTAAGAAACAGCGAGGAAAAGAAAAACCTGATTTGGTCTTGCAATTAGGGCAACAAAAGTGGAGCTTCTTCCGTATATTTGCTTCATAGGCTCTTTGATCTTCATCTTCTTCGATTGTTGAAAGCAAAATCCCCTCCCCCTCTCTCTCTTTCAATCGTTGCCTATGCTACATGGACTCTTTGAAATTTCGGAGCTACCCGTGTCGACACGACACAACACAACACGGGTACGAGTGCGGGATACGACTAGGATATGGCTCTATACAAATGGATACGGCTATGTTTTGCCCTAAATACAGAAGAAACGAAAGAGGAGAGAGCAAGGAGAACCTGGTCGCTGACTTTCGCCGACTTCAATCTCGTTTTCTTCGATCACTTCGATTCGCTTGCTCTCGCTCTCTCCTTTTTAACATATAATAAATAAATTATATAATTTGTTATATAATAATAAATCTAATTAAACCATACATAATAAAAAATAAAAAAATCAAATAAAATCTATAAAATAAATTATCTATTTTTTATTTTTCATTTATTTTAACATAATTTGTTATATTTTTTTAATTTATTATGTATATAAGTCAATTAAAAGTAAAAAAAATATATTATATAGATAAATTAAAAATATTATCGATAAAAATAATACATAAGATAAAAAATAATAAATATATTTAAAAAATAACTATTTAACTCATCTTTATATAATAAATATATTTAAAAAAATAACTATTTTAACGTATCTTCATACCCATAACCAAATTTAGATCCATATCCACTTACTCTCAATTTTTAGTTTTGAAATGTCCAACCCGTAGATAAGCACCGGCACCCGCACTTGATACCCGCACCTAAGTCCGTGTCTCTCTCTCTCTCTGCTTTTTCTTTGTTCGTAATAAGAGATTGAAAACACTTAAATTTATTAATCTTCCTTTATATAATAGTATATATTATATATTATAAATTAATATCTTTTCATTTAAGTTGTGCCTTAATACCATATTTATACCGAATGACGTTTCCTTTAACCTTTCTCTTTTTATAATTAATGAAAATACATATAAATTTCACCTAACTAATTTATTATCTTGTATTGACCAACTCAAAAAAATAATATATACTTACATATTACATTATATTTCCATTACTTTTAAATTCCACCTAACTAATTAATTTTTTTTTTATATTTAAAAATGAATGTTTATTTGCTATTCATTTTTAAAAAATATTTTTCATGTTGTATTTAATTAATTAAATATTAAAAAAAATTAAAACTCATTTATAAATATATATATGTCAATTAAAAATTTTAAAAAAAGTTTATATAAATAAATTAAAAAAATTAAAAATAAGAATAATATATAAGCACTCCCAACTTACGACTCTTCTAAGTGGCCATGCTCCCACGCTCCCGCTCCCGTTTCGTGCAACTAAGGGTTGTGTACTATGTGCACCTTATTACACATTTTCATGGTACATGTTACTTATTTTGTAGTAAATGTTATGTAAACTTTTTTAATAGAGTTACAATTCAGATATGAATTTATGTATTTATTTTTGGGTATTTTAAGCATTTTTTTATCGAAACATTTTTGAAACACAAAATAGGTAACATTACCATAAAAATGCACAATATTACCAAAAAATACGTAAATTTATTTCTAAACCACAAATTGTCATAGCTACCAAAAAATTACATAATATTTACTACAAAAAATACGTAACAAGGTATAAATGGTACACATCTTTGAAGGGTGTGTACCGAAGGAATTTCCTACTAAATAATTTAACGTTGTGGATTAGGGTTTTGACTTTGTTAAATTTTATTATTATTATTTTTTAATACTTGGTTTTGATTTGTTTACAGGTGTGGTCCTTTTATTGTCATTGTCATTGGCATAGATGAGTTGCCTTGTGTGTTGTCTCATTTTTGTGTTTGTGCATGTTAAGAAAAAGTGTGTGGTTCCCTTTTTGTGTTTTTTACTTTGTTCCCTGTTTGTTTACATGTTGCAGGGCATGATTCAAAATATATTACAATTAAATTCTATCATGATGGATATTTTAGTGGCGTGGGAGAAAAAGTATATGTTGGGATTATTGTGACGGAGATAAGATGTCACTTCTGGAGTTAGATTCCATAATTAGGCAACTTGGTTATACTGATTATGTTGGCCTTTATTGGAAGAAAGAAGCTTGGAATGTCCTTAAAAGACCTGTTAGTTTTCTTATTCACTGATGATATGGTTAATGAAATGGTAAAATCCATTGAGAATAGACTGGCTGAGGTCTATGTAGTTAACCCAAACCTATTTCCTTTGCTTGAAAGTCAGACAGGCTCTTCTGGTGTGGGGGCAGAGTCTATTGAAGTGGTTGTAGACACCAGGGAAGAGCATAACATTGGCAATGACGAAGGGATTGACTATGGGTTTGGATTCAGATTCTGAAGACAGTGTGTATGAGGAGTTTGAAGACTGAGTACACACTAAGTGATGATGATGTGCACTTTGATGCTAATCTGGACATGGACAACGATGTTGAGTGGGGTGGCCTTGGTAATAGTATTTACAAAGACAATAGCAAGGAAAAAACTGCAGAACAACCTGTCAATGTGGACCATAATGTAGAACCTGACAGTGATGACTTTGACTCTCTGATGAAGATGGTGGACCAAATAAGAGGCCCAAATTTCCTATATTTAGGTACAAATCTAGAACACAAGATTCTGAGTTTAAGATTGGCATGCTCTTTGATTCACCAACACAGTTTAGAAGTGCTGTAAGACAACATGCTATCATCCAGGGGAGGGATGTCAAGTTTGTGAAGAATGAAGGAACAAGAGTGAGAGCTAAATGGAACAGCAAAGGGTGCAACTGGATGATTTATGCATCTCCTGCAATTAGTGAGAAAACATTCTAAATCAAATCTTACAATTCTATTCACCAATGTGTCTGGGAGGATATTCTCAAACAAGCATGTAACTTCTAGGTGGTTGTCTGGAATATACAAAGAGTTACTAATTACTCCTAATTGGCTTGTGCTATCATTCATGGAAAGGATTATGAAAGATTTCAACTCTATTGCTCAAGCTTATAGAGCTAGGGATAAGGCACTTAAGGCTATAAGTGGAGATTATTCACATCAATTTGGGAGGCTTTGGGATTATGTTGAAGAAGTTAAGAGGAGCAACCTAGGTACAACCATCTTTGTGAAATTGAAACCATCAGTTCAAAGGGAAAGGGAAGAGGAAGAGGAAGGGGAAGGGGAAGGGGAAGGGGAAGGGGAAAGGGAAAGGGAAGAGGAAGACATGTTTCAGCAGATATATATATATATATGTATGTATGTTTTGAAGCTTGTAAGAGGGGGTTTGTTGAAGGATGTAGACCCTTAATAGGAATGGATGGTATTCATCTTAAAGGGACTCATGGTGGGTAGTTGCTTATAGCTGTTAGGATGGATGCCAATAACCAAATCTTTCCAATTGCTTTTGCTATAGTGGAGGTAGAGTGTACCAGTAGCTAGAAATGGTTCGTTGAGACTTTGATCCAAGACTTGGGAATTATTGATCAACAAAGGTGGACACTCATTACTGACAAACAGAAGGTGTATATTATTTACAATTTAAACTGCCTTTAATGTATTTCTTGTTTGTTACATGACTGATTGCATTGTCTTTATCTCATGCAGGGGTTTGGATGTGACAATTTCTCAGTTGTTGCCTAATGTTGAACACAGACATTGTTTCAGACATTTGCATAATAACTTCAAGAATGCTGGTTTCAGAGATAATGCTCTGAAAGATGAAATGTGGGAACTAGCTAGGGCTAGTTATTTGACTAGGTTCGAAGCTCTACTGGAGGATCTGAAGAAGTTTGATGATGAGGCTTATAAATGGTTGGCTGGAAAGCCACCAATGTATTGGTCTAGGTCACACTTTACTACTTTAACAAAGTGTGACATATTGCTGAATAATTTGTGTGAGTGCTTCAATTCAAAGATTGTGCATGCAATAGGTCAACCAATATTGATCATGTTGGAAAGGATTAGGGTGTATTTGATGGAGAGGATGAGGATTAAAAGAGAATTGGCTAAAAAGTGGTATGATGATATGGGTCCTAAAATTCACAAAATCATAGAAGGATAAGAATTAAGCTAACAAATATATTGCTTCTTTAGCTGGAAATAGGATTTTCGAAGTTTTGGGAATGGCTGGGGATAAATTTGTTGTTGACTTGGATGCTAAGACTTGTTTCATGCAGGAGATGGGATTTAACAGGTATCCTATGTCCACATGCAATTTCTGTCATATGGTGTTGCTATGAGGAACCCGAAAAGTATGTCCATGACTGCTATAGGAAGGATGCCTATTTGAGGGCATATAACCATATAACTTATCCAATGAATGGACAAGAGTTGTGGGTGAAAACAGGAATAAACCAATACTGCCTCCTGTATACTCTAAGATGCCTGGAAAGCCAAGGAAGATGAGGATAAGGGAACCAGATGAGCTGCCTAAGAGTCCCACCAAGCTAAGGAAATATCAAACTTCAGTGAAATGTAGACAATGTGGGAAGTTGGGCACAACATGAGAACTTGTAAGGGTGAGTTGCAACAAGGGAAGGTAGCACCAAGGTACTTAATTGTTTCAATTCAATTTATGTACTTATTGTTTCAATTCAATTCAATTTAAATCTGCAAATTATGTATTTTACATAATCAGCAAACCAATAACCAACAATGGAAAAGGGGAAAGGCCACACAGCAGCAGTACCAACAGAGCCAACACAGCTCTGTCACTACCCAGCCACCATCACCACAGCTCAGAACATCAGCAACTAAAGGTGTGAAGGGTCCAATTGCAGCATCAAATGCCAGGCCAATAGCTCAAGGTGTAAAGGGTCCAAATGCAACAGCTGTTAGGGGTCCAGTTGCAGCAGGTTTTAGAGGTCCAACTCAAGGGTGTTAGGCCATCAGTTGCATCAGCTTTCAGAGGTCCAGCTCAAGGTGTTAGGAGTCCAATTGCAGCAGGTTTTAGAGGTCCAACTCAAGGTGTTAGGCCACCAGTTGCTCAAGGTGTTAAGGCTCCAGCTCAAGGAGTTAAGCCACCATCTGTTGCAACATGTGCCAGTGCTCCAGCTTGTGCTATAGGTCCATCACCCAGGCCACTTTTCATGCCTCCTCGATCAACACAAGGTGTTGGAAGACTTTACATTGTCAATGGTCAATGCCACTGGACTGGAGGTGGTCAGCAGTAGTGAATTGTCTCTTCTCCTTTTTTAGGATTTGCTTAATGACTTGTTCAAAGCTACTGAACTAATTTTTGCTTAAATGTAGTTGTTGTACTATTTGTTGCACTTGTTTTTAATCAATATTGCTCAGCTTGACTTGTTTTTTGTGTTTGCAAGTCAGATTTTTGTGACTTGTTTCTTTTTGACTTGGCTAAATGTTAGTTCTTTTGAGTTTGATCTCTAATTGATGCTTTTATGACATGTAATGGATTGATGAATAGATCATAACAGTTAGTTCTTTTAGTTGTTTGTCTCCATGTCCATTAATTTAACTTTACATGCAACACATACATGGACTTCACATAGATCTTAACAGTAGGTTTGAGGAAGGTAGGTATTTCATTATTAATTTCAAATATATCAAATACATGGACATCACTTTAGCTCTAACATTTCATCCCTAGAATCAGTTTTGTCTCCATGTCCATTGCTAAATAACAGAACAAAAAAGAAAGAACGAACAAATGTTGTTCTAGGTTGGAATATGTCCTAGATGTTATTCTAGCAATTTTCCTTTTACAATTTAAGGGGCCAAAGTGATAAACTTATATTCCACTATGCCAAACTACCCTTCCTCAATGACGGAGGTGATCAATTGGGCTGAAATGATAAACAGTCTAAAGTTTAAGGACTAAAATTGAGAAAACAATTACTTTAGGGACCAAAGAATACCCAATACTTTAGGGGGTCAAAGAATAATTTACCCAAATTAAAAACACAAGTTTACTTTTATTTTATTTTTTGGGGGGTAATTTTCCCTAAAAATTACTAGTTTCAGTGACACAAGGCACTAATTTCAAGGAAAATAAATATTTGATTATTTATCATGTGAATACACTGGATAGCAAAACCAATCATTCAATAACAACGGAGTCTAATATATGAGCAACATAACAAAATTCAATTTCAATATTTTAATACACACAATCTGCTTTCCTTCCTTCCCTCTTTCCCTTCCTTCCTTCCTCATCCTTACCTAGCAAGAACTCCCCCAAATAGAAAAAACTTCTTTTTTAAAACAAAATTCACCAAAAAAAAAAAAAAGACTAAAAACAACAATCAAGCAATTTCAAACAGATTTCAAGCAATATCAAACAAATTTCAAACAATCTCAACTAATCTCAAGCAATTTAATGCAAATTTGAAGCATTTCTTCATCATTAGAAAGACAATTTCAGAAAAATAAATACCTAGATTTCAAGATGTGTGATGGATTTCAGTAGGGATTAGCAAGGAATCCGTGAAATCCGTAATCTGATCCAGTCCAGTCCAATCCGATAGGTTTGGATTGGTTTTTTGAATCCGTGGTTCGGTTCCGGATTGAAGAATTAAAAATCCGTAGTCCAACGATTGGTTCCGGATTGAACCCCACGGTTCCGGATTTGAATCGATCTGGACCGTATACAAATAGTTTATATTTTTATTATACATCCTCTCCTATAGCATCTTCTCTTATTCTATATAAAACCTAAACTCAAATCTAAATTCGTATAATATCTTTTTTTATTACTTTTGTTTGTTAGTTTTTAGTTTTAATTTGGAATGGTCTAAATACTTATGGTGAAACCAGTTTTCTTATGGTTGTTTAAATTCTAGAATAGTACGTCGTTATTATAGAAAAACATGTTGCTATTGTGAAACTAATATGGCGTTATGTTTATGTTTTTAAGAAATTAAAGTGTTAAATATATATTTTTTTGTTATTTAATTATGTGAATCCGTGGTCCTAAACCGATCCAATCCGTGTTTAAATGGATTGGTTCGAATTGGTTCCATGATTTAAACGGATCAGATTGGTTCCAATTTTTTAGGAATCGTAGATAACGGGTTGGTCCTGGTTTTACCCCAATCCGGTCCAATCCGGACCATGCTCACCCTTAGATTTCAGACGATTTTAGCAATCTCAAGCTTCGTCTTGTTCATTTGCTAGCTTTGTCTTAGGGTTTGTGTGTGGGGTTTCAAACCTATGTCGAACCAGTATCTAGGGGTGGGCACGGATCGATTGTGGCCACGAAACCTCCAATCCGCCATCCGTCTGCCAAATTGGTGGATTGGAGAAAATCAATCCGCATCCGTCCGCCAATCCGGCGGATGCGGATTGGCAGATGGATGCGAATCAGTTTGGCGGTTTGAAATTTTACAAATTTTCAACATACAAAAAAAAAAACCGTAGACAATGCAATATTTATTCATTCACATCTATTAATTAACTTGGACAGTGCAACCTGGGCAATGCGAAATTCATTACAATGGGCATAATTCAAACAGGTTGCATTACAATTACGAAGGAAAATGTTATGAATTTCAAACAGGTTGCATTACAATGTTACCTGTTTGTTGCATTACATAATACATATTGAATTATGAATTTCAATTCAAACAGGTTGCATTACAATTACAATTACAGCAACCTGTTTGAATTATGCCCATTGTATTTCAATCCATAATTCAAATAGGTTGCATTACAATTCAAACAGGTTGCATTCAAACAGGTTGCATTACAGAGGAGAGTGAATTATGTATTTTTGCATTATGTATTTCAGTGTATTTCAGTCAATCCATGGTCTACAGCATGGGCATAATTCTTTGAAAAGCACTCTCAAAATTCATTACAATGGTCTACACCCATTCACATGAAGGACTATAGCATGGTCTATTTCAATCCATGGTCTACAGCAGTAAGTAATACATGAAAAAGTAATACAAATCAGATTTCAAAATAGAGAGAAGGGCTAATACATGAAGGACTAATGCAAAAAAAAGATGATAAATATGAAAAGTAACCAATGAACTATCCAAAAAACCCTGTCTGACAGGTTGCTGTCCAAAAATTAATCTATTATTTTCATTTTGAATATCTCAAATGCCCTCCTCTCTTAACTGTCCAAAAATTAATCTGTATGGAAGCACTGTAATAGTATTAAATCAATTCCTAAATCATTCATTTCCAAAGTAGTTCCTAAATCATTCATTTCCCAAGTAGTTCCTAATGCATTCATTTCCCAAGCAGTTCTAAATCAGTTTATAACACAAATTGCTCAAGTCATTAACATACCATAAATCAGTTTAAGAGGTAAATGAGAATGCATATACATTAACATACCATCACTGCCCATTAATGGATCCAGAGCAAAATATTCAACAAAAAATTGGGTATTGTGTTTCATAGCTTGGCCATAAATTAAAGAGTATCCAAATTGATACATGCCCTAACCGTTTGTGTTTCAACCAGTTTGTAATCAACAATTTGTGTGGAGTATCAACCAATATACTGGATGTGATTACAAAATTCATCAACCAATAAACATTACCCAATGAATACCAGAGAACAAGAGACAAACCAGAGTGTGGAGTGACATACCAGAGAACAGGAGAAGAGAATAAGGAGAAGAGAAGAAGAGCAAACACAGATATAAAATCACAGACAGACACAGATAGAAATCACACAGACACAGATATGAAATCACAAACACAGACATAAAATCAAAATCACAAACCTCTGGTTTTCGAACTCTCTATAAGCTTCTTCTCTCTGTAAGCTTCTTTCTCTGTGTGTAGAACCCTCACTCTAATCTCACCATCTCTTTGCTTTCAGAACTGTAACAAAACAAAAAAAATAAAAATAAAAACAGTTAGAGATTCAAGAGAAGAAGACAAGAAGAGGAAAGATGAAGACAAAACAGAACTCACCACCACCATGATCAGCGATCCTCTTTCAGTTGAGGAAAGGGGTAGGCCCTAACCGTTAGGGTTTTAATCTGAGATTCTCAGAAAAGGGAGTAAAAAAAAAAAAAGAAGCGGATCTTCGATCGCCGATGGAGAAGATCGTCGGATGATGAGAAAGTCGCCGTCGGTAGATGGGTAGGGTAGGGTAGGGTTTTGGGGATTTTTCTATGATACATGAAGGTGATTTTCATGTACCATACATAAATAATTTTGGACCATTAGATTTAAAAGTAAAATAAATCTAACCATTGATTGGTAATAATTAAAACCAAGTTAAGAAATCTAGGTAGTTTCATAAAAAATAAGGTAGTTTTCAATAATTTTGAAACCAAAAAGTGATTTTCAACTTATCACAATAACTAAGTATACTTATTATTTGATGTGATTATACTTACTATTTTTAATAACTATGTTTACCATTCAATTATTAATAAAATACACTTAACCTGCTATTCAGGTAACAGGTAAACTTAAAAAATTAAGTTATAATAAATTTTTAAAATCTCTAAAATAAATATAAAATTTATAAAATAGAATTTAAGAAAAAAATATACAAAATAAATTTGAATTCTAAACATTTTATTATAATTTATAAATGCCAAATTAAGTATAAAAAAATGGAAATTAGGGGGATTAGGGGGATTATTTTTAGGGGAACAAATCATTTTTGTATAATTTATTACATTTTATGAAATATGATTTTTTTATTTATTTATCTACTTAATAGCAATAAATGAAACCTAATTTCCTTTTCATTTATCACACTTGAAAATAATAAATGCAATTAATGAAGAAATATAATTAATAAAATATAGAAAAATTTATAATTTATTTGAGGATTCCATGAACAAAATTTTATGTTTATTTTTAAAAATTTTGAATATTTGAAGATTTAAAGATAAGATTGTTGTTGATTTGGAATTCCTTAGGTAATAATCTATGTCTCTATAGTCTCTATCTCTTTTTTTATATTAACTTTCCATGATATTTTGAATTTATAAATTTTAATATTCTATTGAAACAACATTTCACCTAGTTAAAAGAAAAATTATGAGATTTAAGTGGTAAAAAAAAATCAAGTTTGATGAAATAGCAAGTGCAATCTTAAGTTTAGTTTAAATGATTGATTAATCAAATCTACTAAAATAGTAAGTAGAGTCCCATTGAGTAGTAAATATTGTTTAAGTGATGAGTTAAGTTTGATAAAGTGGTAAATAGAGTCTAATTGAGTAATAAGTGTTGGTTAAGTAATGAGTCAAGTTTGATAAAATAGTAAGCAGAGTCTCATCGAGTAGTAAGTGTTATTTAAATGAGTGGTAAGTCAAATCTGATAAAGTAATAAGTAGAGTCTCATTGAGTAGTAAATGTAGTTTAAATGAGTGGTAAGTAAGTCTGATAAAATAGTAAGTATGGTTTAAATGAGTGATTTCTAACTTACTACAGCAACTAAACACACTGACTCCTTGATATTATTGTACTTACTATTCCACCTAACTACACTTACCATCCAAACATTAATAAAATGCACCTAACCTCCAAAATAAATATAAAATTTATACAATAGAATGTAAACAAAAAATATATATATACAAAATAAATATGAAATTTATAAATTTTATTATAATTGTTTACATTTTATGGAATATGATTTTTTTTATTTATGTACTTAATGGCAATGAATGTCAATAAATGAAACCTAGTATCTTTTTCATCTACCACAATAAATGCAATTAATGAGAAATATGATTAACAAAATATAGGAAAATTTCAAATTCATTTGAGGATTCTATAAACAAAATTTGATGTTCATTTCTAGCACATTCGAAGATTTTAAGATAAAATTGTTGTTGATTTGAAACTCCTTAGGTAAGTCTCTCTCTTTTTACTTTCGCTTCCATTATATTTTGAATTTATAAATTTTTATGTTTTTGTTGGAACAACATTTCACCTAATTAAAAGAAAAATTATGAGATTCAAGTAGTAAGGAAAAAAAAAAAAATCAAGTTTGATGAAATAGTAAATGTAGTCTTAAGTTTAGTTTAAATGATTGATAAGTCAAGGATGTTCATTTCTAAAACTTTCGGAGATTTTAAAATAGAATTGTTGTTGATTTCGAACTCCTTAGGTAAGTCTCTCTCTTTTTACTTTCACTTCCATTATATTTTGAATTTTATAAATTTTTATGTTTTATTGGAATAATATTTCATTTAGTTAAAAGAAAAATTATGAGATTCAAGTGATAAGAAAAAAAAAAAAAAGTTTGATGAAATAGTAAATGTAGCCTTAAATTTAGTTTAAATGATTGATAAGTCAAATCTAATAAAGTAGTAAGTATTATTTAAATGAGTGATAAGTCAAGTTTGATAAAGTAGTAAGTATAATCTCATTGAGTAGTAAGTGTGACTTAAATGAGTAGTAAGTCAAGTCTGATAAAGTAGTAAGGATAGTCTCATTGAGTAGTAAGTGTGATTCAAATGAGTGGTAAGTCAAGTCTGATGAAATAGTAAATCCAGTCTCATTGACTAGTAAGTGTGGTTTAAATGGCTGATAAGTCAAGTTTGATAAAGTAGTAAGTAGAGTTTCATTGAGTAGTAAGTGTGATTTTGATAAAATAGTAAGTATAGTCTCATTGAGTAGTAAGTGTGGTTTAAATGAGTTAAGTCTGATAAAATAATAAGTGGAGTCTTATTAAGTAGTAAGTGTTGTTTAAATGACTGATAAGTCAAGTTTGATAAAGTAGTAAGTAGAGTCTCATTGAGTAGTAAGTGTAATTCAAATGAGTGGTAAGTTAAGTATGATAAAGTAGTAAGTACAATCTTATTGAGTAGTAAGCATGGTTTAAATGAGTGGTAAGTCAAGTATTGAGTAGTAGGTATGGCTTAAATGAGTGGTAAGTCAAGTCTGATAAAATAGTAAGTGCAGTCTCATTGACTAGTAAGTGTGGTTTAAATGTCTGATAAGTCAAATTTGATAAAGTAGTAAATAGAGTCTCATTTTATGAAATATGATTTTTTATTTATTTATTTATCTACTTAATGGCAATACATGAAACTTTCCTTTTCATTTACCACACTTGAAAATAATAAATGCAATTAATGAAGAAATATAATTAACAAAATATAGGAAAATTTAAAATTTATTTGAGGATTCCATGAACAAAATTTTATGTTTATTTTTAAAAATTTTGAATTTTTGAAGATAAGATTGTTGTTGATTTGGAACTCCTTAGTCTCTATCTCTTTTTTTACTTTAACTTTCCATGATATTTTGAATTTATAAATTTTAATATTCTATTGGAACAACATTGCACCTAGTTAAAAGAAAAATTATGAGATTTAAGTGGTAAAAAAAAAAAAAAAAAACAAGTTTGATGAAATAGTAAGTGCAGTCTTAAGTTTAATTTAAATGATTGATTAATCAAATCTACTAAAATAGTAAGTAGAGTCCCATTGAGTAGTAAATATTATTTAAGTGATGAGTTAAGTTTGATAAAGTAGTAAGTAGAGTCTAATTGAGTAATAAGTGTTGGTTAAGTGATAAGTCAAGTTTGATAAAGTAGTAAGCAGAGTCTCATTGAGTAGTAAGTGTTATTTAAATGAATGGTAAGTCAAGTCTGATAAAGTAATAAGTAGAGTCTCATTGAGTAGTAAGTGTGATTTAAATGAGTGGTAAGTAAGTTTGATAAAATAGTAAGTATAGTTTAAATGAGTGATTTCCAACTTACTACAGCAACTAAACACACTTACTCCTTGATATGGTTGTACTTACTATTCCATATAACTACACTTATCATTCAAACATTAATAAAATGCACCTAACCTCCAAAATAACTATAAAATTTATAAAATAGAATGCAAAAAAAAAAAAAAAAAAAAGTACAAAAAAAATATGAAATTTATAAATTTTATTATAATTGTTTACATTTTATGGAATATGATTTTTTTTATTTATCTACTTAATGGCAATGAATAGCAATAAATGAAATCTAGTATCTTTATCATCTGCCACAATAAATGCAATTAATGAGAAATATGATTAAGAAAATATAGGAAAATTTCAAAATCATTTGAGGATTTCATAAACAAAATTTGATGTTCATTTCTAAAACTTTTGAAGATTTTAAGATAGAATTGTTGTTGATCTGGAATTCCTTAGGTAAGTCTCTCTCTTTTTACTTTAACTTCTATCATATTTTGAATTTATAAATTTTTATGTTTTGTTGGAACAACATTTTACCTAGTTAAAAGAAAAATTATAAGATTCAAGTGGTAAGGAAAAAAATCAAGTTTGATGAAATAGTAAATGTAATCTTGAGTTTAGTTTAAATGATTGATAAGTCAAATCTAATAAAGTAATATGTAGAGTCTCATTGAGTAATAAGTATTGTTTAAATGAGTGATAAGTCAAGTTTGATAAAATAGTAAGTATAGTCTCATTGAGTAGTAAGTGTGGCTTAAATGAGTGGTACGTCAAGTCTGATAAAGTAGTAAGGAGAGTCTCATTGAGTAGTAAGTGTAATTCAAATGACTAGTAAGTCAAGTTTGATGAAATAATAAGTATAGTCCCATTGACTAGTAAGTGTGGTTTAAATGGCTAATAAGTCAAATTTGATAAAGTAGTATGTAGAGTCTCATTGAGTAGTAAGTGTGATTATGATAAAATAGTAAGTACAGTTTCATTGAGTAGTAAGTATGGTTTAAATGAGTATTAAGTCAAGTCTGATAAAATAATAAGTAAGTCTTGTTGAGTAATAAGTGTTATTTAAATGAAGGGTAACTCAAGTTTGATAAAATAGTAAGTAAAGTCTCATTGAGTAGTAAGTGTGATTCAAATGAATGGTAAGTCAAGTTTGATAAAGTAGTAAGTACAGTCTTATTGAATAGTAAGTATAGCGACCCTGGTTTTCCCTCCATTGATTTGTGTAATCCGGACTTGGTTCCGTGGATGTTGGTTGTTGTATATATCTTGTTTCCGTCCTTCAATACTTTGTATTTGAGTTATAGGATGTGTTGGGCAGATTTGTTACAAGTTAGGTGTGATTGGGAACAAATGATTGCTGCCCAGAATTTTGGTCCTTCGCTCGAGCGAGACTTTAAATCGCCGGCGAGATCTTATTTTGATCCTTCGCCGAGCTAGAGTTTCTTCGCTCGGCGAGAGTTGAGTTTTGTGTCTAATGGCTCGAGCGAGTGTCTTCGCCGAGAACTGCGTTTCTCACAGTTACGGACTGAGAGTTGCATTTCTTGGCTCCAACGAGATTTCCTTCGCCGGCGGCGAGTGTATGTTTTGAGTTTCTTCGCTCGGCGAGCATTCATCGCTTCGGCGTGCTTCAGTTCGCAGACTTAAAGCTTCGAATTGTTGGCTCGAGCGACGGTTCTTTGTGTCTGGTCGCTCGAGCGACCAATCCTTCGCTCGAGCGAGCCTGTGTTATATCAGTAGACAGCAGCAAGATTACACTTCACTTTTTCATCTCCTCTTTTGTATAAACCCTAGATCTGGCTGCTCCTCTCTCTACACTTACCTTCTCTCTAGGGTTTCATCTTCTTTTAGTGTGTTTCTACCCCAAGTTCTTTGTAAGAAAGATAGAGGGTGTTGAGGGCATCCTTTTAATCTGAAGAATCTTGGATTTGGAGCACTTTGGTTTTTCACCATCTTCTCCTTTGGTCTCTTCATTTCAAGGTAGGGATACCCTACTCCTCCTTATGAGCTTTGTCTTTAATTTTGGTCATTTTGAGTTGTTAGTGATGTTGGGCAATTTTTGGAAAAGTTGGGGTTATTGTGTAATTTATAAAGGAGAGGTTTTTAAATACTAAAACCCATATGTATGTAAAACATTGAGAAATGGAATTATTGTTGTGTTATCAATGAAATTGGACCATAGGGTTGATATGGTTGAGTAGGGAAAAATGCCCTAATTATTGTGATAAATTAATTGGTATAATTAATTTGGGAAATATGAAATTGAATTGGAAATTGTGAAATTGGGAAATTATGGGATTAAATGGTGTAGTTGGATTTTAATCTATCACCCACCTATGTAAATGATGATATTATATCTGTTGGTGCAATCATCTTCTGTTTAGAAATAATTGCTTTGGGCTATCGGTGGAGGATAGTCTTGATTATTGTAGATACTGCATGTTGATTAGGGAAAACCGAAACTAATCGCATTGAATATGTCATTGAATATAATGGTTGGAATGATACATCAAATATGTGTATTGATTGATCCTTGTATATGATAATTGTTTATATACTTGGAATATGTATAATGTGTGGGAAGAGATAGGGGATGGACTCTCAAACCTGTTTTGGAGGAGATAGGAGATGAACTCTATTGATACAGCAAATATGTGTATCAGATTGAAGTATTAATACAGTGAATATGTGTATTATTTGAAGTATGAAAGTGTTTTTATTGTGAGTTGTAAACTCATTTGAATTGTGAACCAAGGAACTGATTTAAGGTGAGATGTAGTCTCATTAAAATGTTTGGCTAGGTCCTAAGCCATATTTATGAAATGATTTGATAAGTAAAGGAAAAATGGATTGTATCATGAACACGAATGTCATGGAACTGTATTGTGATTTAAATTGGTTTTTAAGTGTTAACTATCTATCAAATGCTATTCCTATAGTCATTGCTTATAATTGGTTTAGAATATCTGCTGGGCTGTGGCTAACCCTATATGGGACATCATTTTCAGGTCTAGGTGATATGCCACCTTCAAGGACATAGCTTGGGAGGTTCTGGGAGTTGAAGACTCTTTTTGTTGTTTTGTTATCTTTTGATGTATTACATATAAATTCAAGCCACAGGCTTAATATGTATTTGAGTTAGTACTCTCTTCTTGTAACCAAGTGTTGACTTGGAAAGTTGTAAGCCCGTAGGGCATTTACTTTTGTTGTCAATATGTAATACTTTTGTAATAAATACTCTGATTAATGGAAAGATGTTTATTTCTCTTATGTCTATGTATGTCAAGATTGTTGGGTTTTATGTATATTTTTGAGGGCGTTACAGTAAGTGTGGTTTAAGTGAGTTTAATTATCATTCAAAAACACAACACTTACCATTCCTTCTCATTCTACTTGCAACTCTTTGGGTCTCAACTTACCACTTACCATCTATTTTACCTCATAGTATTGTACTTACCGTTTTTTACTTGCTTTTTATTAATTAATTTATTTACACGTATTGCAGATGGAAGACAACACTGAGCAAAACAAGAGTAACATTATATATGAACTAGATGATGATGACGGTAATGATAGTGAGTATAATATTCATAATGAAGATGATATTGTCAATTCTAATGATATTCTAACTGAAAGAGATATTAAGCGTCTAGATGAATAACTTTTTGGCTTTTTTATGAGAGAAAAAGTGAAATGATTATGGTTTGAATGTGACTTTTTGTCTTATTAGCTTATTTAGTCTTATTAGCTTATTTAGTCTGTTTTTTATTTTTGTGTTTTTTAAGTCTTAACCTTAACCCACTTGCCAAACGGCAACTAAGTAGTAAGTGAGATTTAATTAAATAGTAAGTTAAGTCCAATTAAGTGGTGTCATATTGAGTAGTAAGTCATATTTGATTGAGTAATAAATGAAGTTTGATTGAGTAGTGGTGGTGATATGATGGTGGTGGTGGTAGTGGTGGCGGTGGTAGTGATAGTGGTAGTGGTGGTAGCGGTATGGTGGTGGCAGTAGTGGCATGGTAGTGTTGATGGTGGTGGTATTGGCGGTGATGGTGGTAGAGGTAGCAATGGTAGTGGTAGTTTATGGAAGCAATGACAATGTTGATGAAGGTGGTGGTAGTAGTAGTAGCATGGTGGTGGTGGTGGTGGTGATCGTAGTAGCGGTTGAGTAGTTAAGTCATGTAAATTATTTTTATTTGTAAAATGATATCACATTGCTTAGGGTGTGTTTGGTAACGTTTACGTTTTCAATTTATATTTACAAAGATTTTATAAACTGGTTTTTGTTTATTTTTTGTTTATTTTTAGAAAAATAAAAACTACCAACGCGTTTGGTAATTGACAAAATGTTTAAAAAATTTTAAAAATATAAAAAAGAGTAAGAAATGGCAAGTTGTGGCAAGTGGCGGCGGAAGACGGTGGTGAAAAGTGGTGACGGTGGGTGGTGGGTAGCTGGTGGTGGCGGGTGAGTGGGTGGGTGACGGTGGCGGGTAGTGGGTGGTAGCGAGTGGGTGGTGGGTGAGGGGTAGTAGCAGGTGGGTGGCGGATGGCGGATGGTGGTGGCAGGTAGGTGGCGGGTGGTGGTGGTGGGTGGTAGCGAGTAGGTGGTGGTGGTGGTGGCGGCGGTTGGTGGGTGGTGTTGGCAGGTGGGTGGCAGGTAACGGGTGGTGACAGGTGGTGATGGTGGGTGTGTGGGTGACGGTGGCAGGTGGTGGGTGGTAGTGAGTGGGTGGTGGTGGTAGTAGTAGGTGGGGGGTGGTGGGTGGTGGTGGCGGATGGCTGATGGTGGTGGGTGGTGGCGGGTGGTGGGTGGTAGCGAGTTGGTAGTGGTGGCGGGTGGTGGTGGTAGGTGGCGGGTGGTGGTGGGTGGGTGATGGTGGCGGATGGTAGCAAGTAGGTGGTTGTGGTGGTGGTGGTGACGGTGGGTGGCGGGTGGGTGGTGGGTGATGGTAGTGGTGGTGGTGGTGGTGGTGGTGGTGGTAGTGGCGGTGGCGGGTGGGTGGCGATGGCTGGTGGCTGGTGGTAGCAGGTGGTAGGTGGTAGTAAGTAGGTGGCGGGTAGTGGTGGCGGGCGGTGGATGGTAGTGGCGGGTGGTGGGTGGTGGCGGATGGATGGCAGGTGGGTTGTGGCGGTGGTGGTGGTGGTGAGTGGGTGGCAGGTGGCAGGTGGCTGGTGGCTGGTGGGGGTGGGGGGTGGGTGGTGAGTGGTAGTGGCAGGTGGTGATGGGGGGTGGGTGGTGGTGGCGGAAGACGGTGGTAGAAAATGGTGGCGGATGGTGGCTAGTGTTGGGTGGTAAAAAAAAAAAAACTCAAAACTCAAAACGGAAACACATTTTTTGTGTTTTCATTTTTTTTTACCAAATTTATAAATTGAGACCACTGATTTATAAATAAAAAATTTTACCAAACAAGTTTTTATTTGAGTTTTTAAAATTTTTATAAATATAAACAGAAAACTGAAAACGTAAGTTTTACCAAATGGCACATTAATATTTGAGTAAGTTATGAGTAATATTATTTTGTGATTATGTTTCAAAATTACTTCTTTAGTTTGATTTGATTTTAAGATTTTTATAATTTCATTCTAAATTTTATAACAATACTTACAACTAATTAAGAGGTCTCATTAAATAGTAAGTAACGTTTGATTTAATAGTAAGTGGGTTCTCATTAAGTAGTAAATTAAGTATGATGGAGTAGTAGGTAGAGTCTCATTGAAGAATATGTGGTTTGACTGTATAATAAATGAAATTTGATGGAGTAGTAAGTGAAATCTCATTGAATAGTAAACCAAATTTGGTGATATAGTAAGTGAACATGTAAACTTAATTACAATTAATCGTGAAAATACTTACTATTTATTATAACAATACTTACAACTAATTGAAAAGTCTCATTGAGTTGTAAGTGGGGTTTGATTTAATAGTAAGTGAAGTCTCATTGAGTAGTAAGTGAAGTATGATGCAGTAGAAAGTAGAGTCTCATTGAGAAATATGGGGTTTGATTGTGTAGTAAGTAGAATTTGATGGAATAGTAAGTAGAGTCTCAATGAATACTAGTCAGATTTGATGAAATAGTAAGTGAACATGTAAACATAGCTACAACTAATTTTAACAATACTTACTACTTATTATAACAAAACTTACAACTAATTAACGTGTTATTGAGTAGTAAATGGGATTTGATTTAATTGAGTAATAAGTAAAGTATGATGGAGTAGTAAGTAAAATCTCAATGAGGAACGTGGCATCTGACTATGTAGTAAGTGAAGTTTGATGGAGTAGTAAGTCAAATTTGATAAAATAATAAGTGAACATGCAAACTTAGTTATAACTAATTGTGACAATACTTAGTACTTATTATAACAATATTTACAACTAATTGAGAGGCATTATTGAGTAGTAAGTGAGGTTTGATTTAACAACAAGTGAGGTTTCATTAAGTAGTAAGTGTGGAATAATAAGTCAAGTCTAATAAAATAGTAAGTGTGGTTTAAATAAGTAATAAGTTAAACATAATGGAATAGTAAGTGCATTTTTATTGAGTAGTAAATAAAATGTTATTAAGTACTTACCATTAATGAGCACAATACTTATCATTCATTGTACTTACACTTACCACTTAATGTAACTCTATTTACCACCACTACCCCTTTCAACCACCACCTACCACCTCCACCATTACCCCACCACCACCACCACTACCTCTTTTACCACCACCTCAAATCTAATGATAAGATGACTTTACTTTTTTTAAAAAAAATTATTTATTAGCAAAGAGAAAAAAGAGTTTATTGATGTAAAAGCCAAACAGGTACTTCACTAAAAGAAAGAACAACGAAATTGCCTTAGTGCTGGACAAGAATAACAATTCTAGCACTGTCAAGCAAAACCAGGCCACAAAAGAAAAATGGAAAAAAGATCTTCGAGTTGGAAAAAATAGATTTAACTCTTTCTTTTTCTTTTCTTTTTTTCAAAAATCTAAACAAAAACAACTACAACAGGAAAAGACGAAACAAATTCAGGTAAAGATGAAACAAATTCAGGTGAAAACAAAGCTAGAAATTACAATGACAATCAACTTAAAGAGATAAAATAAAGAAAAAAAATATAACATGATGATTTCTTCATTCCTTTTCTCCTATATTCATCATCAACTAAATTAAGAAAATAAAAAATTAAATTACAGGTGAGAAACAAAGTCAGAACTACAATGATGAATGAAAGCAAATCTTTTGCTGCTGGCGAGACTAATTTGGAAAATCCTTTCCAGAAACTTGATTTACGAAATAAGGCTTGAATCATTGTAAAGAAGGAAAAAAAAAAAAACTCAAGTGAGAAAAGCACCAAACCAAGAGAGAGAAACACAAATCTGAGAAGACTATAACCCTATCACTTTGCCAATCTCTTACCACATGTAAATCCATACGTGTACTCATCTATGTTTACAAATGTGTGTAAATATATATTATATATATTTATGATTTTAATGGTGAATAGGCATTAAGCCCCAAATCAAAGCTTCAGTATATATATGTTATATGTATAATTTTAGTGGTGATTAGGTTCTCAGATTTATTCACCTTCTCTTCGTCGTTCGTCATCTCTCTCGCTGAGTGCGGTGGAGAACTCCCGTCCGACGAGGTGCTCTCTGTCTCTTGGTTCGGTGCTTTTGCGGTCTTCTCTCTATTCACTTCGTCCTCTCTCTCTCTCTCTCTCTCTCTCTCCTGTTTCAGTGCTTTGATTTAGGCTTGTGACCGGTTAGATCTATGTAATTTTGGATGGTCTTTCATGTATGGTACCCAAATACCACTTTTGGGTACCATAGTCGGACCCGGGTTTTGGAGGGAGAGAGAGAGAGAGAGTACGGTCAAAGAAAAAGAAAGGATTAGGTCTTTTGATGATGAGATCAGAAAAGAAAGGGGAAGGGGGCGTACAAAAAATATTTTTAAAAAATGTAAAAAATCTAGAGACAAACGGCGGGTCAGATTACACGGATATAATGACGGACCACCCACCACTTGACCCGAATCCGCCAGAATGTAAAATATTGGCTTGCACCTGTCTGCCAGGTACCACGCATCCACCCGTTTTGCGTCGGGTCGGATCGGTGGATCCGTTGCCCAGAGAGCAAATCATCAAGCAAGAATGGGCCGGCCAGTCACCAGCGAATCAACGTCGCAAGACGTGATCGACTTCGATTCAGTCATGTGGTGAATATATGGAATCCAGACTCCCTTGCAAATACCATGCTAGGGTTTTCTGCTTCATTTGTTTCGTCTGAGAAAGAGAGCGCATAACTGGGTGGCCATCGATCCCTCCAACTAGGGATGGCAATGGGGGACATATTAATTCCCCCATCCCTATTTCCCTATTATAATTTTTCTCCATTCTCCATTCCCCATCCCCATAGGGACTATCCTCTCCATCCCCTAAGAGACTATTTTCTCCATCCCCTAATGGGTTTGGGTTTTCTCCAACCTAACTTGACCATTTTTTTTGTTTTTTTTCAAGGTTCACCGTGAAAGCCAAATCCACATTCACTTTTATTTTTTATTTTTTTGGTTCAACAACAAAATCAAATACATATTAATTTATTAATTAAAAAATTTATTTTAAAGTAATCAAATTTATAGTCTTAAAGACAATCAAACAAGTTTTTAGTAACCTAAAAAAACAGCAAAAAAAAATGTTAGTATGGACCACCAAAAACTACCAATTAGGAAACTTGTATCCAATTACTTTAAGGGTTGGTTTGGATGTCCTAAAAAAGTGTATTTTTTGTCTTTTTACGAAAAAATGTGTAGAAAAGTAGAGAGGTGATGTGATAGAAAAAAGATAAAAAGATAAAAAGATGAATTATATAAGTTATCCTAAACCAGGCCTAAGTTTTGTCCCATACAGTAACATCAATCAAATTAAAATATTATAAAAAAAAAAAAGTTAGATTCAAACAAGACATGTAAATTCAAAGCATTACCAACATAGCCAAAGCAGACTCACCCGTCTTTGGTGAAATCTCAGATGGGTTGGGAGATTTAAGCAATCTCGATCAGATTACACTCTCTAGAAACAATTTTAGCGGCGAAGCTTCTCGATCTTAGCCAAAATGGATTCGAAGGAAAAGTCCCGGAATCAATCGGAGGATCAACAAAGCTTTTGAAGATCGACCTCAGCTCAAATCAATTTTCCGGGAAAATCCCAGAAAGCTTGAAGAATCTGAGGAATTTGGAGTTTCTAGACACGGGTTATAATCGATTTTGGACAAGAGAAAGCGAAATGAGAGAATGAGAGAATGAGAGAGAGAACTACCGTGGCAAGCACTGACGTAAATCGCCGTCGCTAGATCATCACCGTCACAAATCCCGGAAAATTGTTGGCCACACAATAGGCCTTTTTGCACCGTAAATTCCCACCGATTGATATGGTAGTAAGCTGATGTAGCTTGCTAGTTGGAACTTGAAATCTATATAATAAGGAAGCTCAGTTTTTTTCCTTTGATGGGACTTCTGTCCGTTTGTCAAAATATAAACCATTGGATTGAACTTAATCCAAGGGCTCACAGTACACTCTCCATTTTCAACCCACGCCCGCTCTCTCTCTCTCACACTCTCATCTCTTTGTCTCTGATTTCTGATTTCAAATTTTGAAATCAGACCCCCATTCTCTCTCTCTCTCTCTCTCTCTCCATTAGTCTCTTCCATCTCTCCGCTATCCTAATCGTCATCTTCTCTCTTCCGGAGATGGGAGATTCACAGATTCGGAGATGAGAGCCACTGTATGTATATGGTTGGGAGACAGCAAAAGTTCATCATTAAATTAAAGAGGAAGAAGCATGGGAGGAGGAGCCATGGCAACACCACCAGTTGGGGCAATGATTGGTGGCGGAGGAGTGCCCTCCGACCACCGCACCATCCAAAGACCAACCACCACCAACCTCCACTCTCACCTCCCTTCTTCTTCTTCACATCTCAATCAGCCACTCTCATCATCTACAAGATTTGAACCTATGGATGGAAGAGATGATCATAAAACCACCATTCGCACTCACTCTTCTCACTATGGCTCTGTTTTCGGGTCTGTTCCTTCTGATGAAGTCCGTAAAGCCATGTCTGATCTTCAAAGGTAAATTTTTTTTTTTGTTTAGCATAATTTTGTTTGTTTTCTCACCTTCTGATTTTTGTTTTTGTTTTTCATCCTTCAGAAAGTCTAAACCCCAAAATTCTAAATTAGCTCAATTAGGATGCATGTATATAATCTTGATAGTAGACAGCAAAAATAAAGCATATGATAGTTTTTCTCACCCACTTGACTGACTACACTGATTTTGTTACGAAATTTGGATGATTTAAATAAAATAAAATTAGAAAACTGTGAGAAAAATTTAAATTTGAGCAGAGTTAAAAAGAGACTAATTAATAGTTTGGGCTTCATTAAAATAACAAGCAAATCATTGCATTATCCTTGACGTCCTGGTTAGTTGGGCTTGAAGCATATCTCAGTTCTATTTCTTCATGAATTTTAACTCTGTTTTAGTACATATAATGTGTTTCAGTGTTACATTTTTTCTTAATGGTTCACACATATCCAATTTTGGGGCAAATTGATTTTCTGTTTTCAAAATTTCCATCCCATTGTCTCGGGCTGTGTTTGGGGGAGAGATTTGGGGAGGGATAGGGAAAGGGAAAGGTTTACCTTATTCCTTTCCCTTCCCAAATCTCTCTCCAAATCCTTGAACCAAAACAGCCTCAATATATTTCTCAACGGCAATATTGGCTCTTTTCGGGCATAGAATAAAGAAGAAAAAGAATTTTTGGGCATAGAATAGAAGATCCTCAACTCAACTTTTGTAGAATATTGGCTCAGATTCTCCATGTGAATGGAAGCTGAAGTCAAGATTGGTTGCGGGAGCAGGTGGGCGGCAGATTTCAGCCAAGCTACTCGGTTGGTAGGGTAGCTGCTATAATTACCATTGTGTGTATTATATACATAATTTTATTCACAGATTATATTCACAGATTAACAGATTCGGTTATGCATTTGTGTGTATAATACACACAATGGTAATTATATCAACATAATTTTCTTAAATTTCATTAGCTCTTAGAAAAGGATCATTGAGCTCCATCTCTCTGGTTATGCATTTGGCAGAAATGAGTTATTCAAAAATACTCTTAGAAAAGCAGCTTATGCTTGGAAAAGGATCATTGAGATCCATCTCTCTGGTTTGTCTTCGTTTTAGGTTCTATTATTATTTTCTTAAATTTCATTAGCTCATTAGGGACATTTCAATTTCGTCTTCATGTTGTAATTTGCAATCTTAGAGTGCAATTTTGATTATTGCAGAGGAAGAGGCTGCTAATTACGAAACTTGGCAGGCACAGACCTCGAAACACAACATAAGGTTTCCAGGTTCTTCAACTTCTAACCCTTTTGATTCTGATTTGGAGTAGTAGTTTGGTAATTTTGTTGGTGAATTATATAATTTTCTTGCAATCAAATGGAAATTGGTGGGTTTTCAATTTAAATTTTGACTGGTAACAAATAGCAATTAGCATTTAGGCTGTGTTTGGTTGTGGGATTTTGAGAGGTATTTGGAAAGGGGAAAGAAACGTGAAAGTAAGTGAATTTAGACCAAAAGCTTGATTTGATATAGCTCACTCCAATGGTAAGAATCCATTTTTTTAATCAAATCTTCTTAAAAATACCTATTCTATCCCAAAAAACTTCTTTAAACAATTCTGGTAAAATAAACTCATCTTCAATCCTTTCTCTATATATAATTTTAGCAAACTTAAATCAAAAAAGTTTTGTTGAAAATTTGGTGAAAGATTTTATTCATACCTGATTTGATGAAATATTTGGTGAAAACTTATTTGATATAAGTTTGATGAAAGGATTGAATCTCATTTTCACCAAATTTGTGATCAAATTTAAATTTGATGAAGGATTTGGTGGAAGATTAGAGATGCTCGGGAATCTGGTCTATAATGAGAGATTTGGATGATTTTGGGGAATATAATTTAATCCTTAACTATAGTTATTTATTTTTCAAATTTCTGTAAGCGTCCGTAATGGCATTATCGAGGGACTAACCTTTATGAATTTTAACTTCACGTAATTTCTCATATAGAACATTTTGATTTATGGATTCACATGGTTTTTCACAGTGAATCTGTCTTTTCATTTTCTGGTATCCTTTTAAGTTTAATAAATTAACAGAATAAGAATATGTTATTAACTTGGTTGAGTTTGTGCATTGGAGATACATGAAATGCCTAAATCTTACAAAAGTCTCAAAGCCAGGACTTAATTCTTATGTTTTTTTTTTTTTTTTTTTTTTTGTGGGGAGGGGGAGGGGGGAAGAGAGAAGGAAAGTTACAGAGTTGTTGGGATTTTTTTGGTACTCGAGAGAAGTTCAATGTGGTGGGTTTCATTGAAGCCATGGGTTAATGCAAATATAGATAGGTATGCATGAAGGTAGATGGATGGATCAACATATGCTCATTGTGTAGTTGAGGGTTTCCATGCTGTACAACCCAGGGAAAGTAGTTTACACAAAAAAATCTGTATAATGCTGTTTGCTTTTTAGTTTACTTAACATTGTTATGATTCTTATCGCCAGATTCGGTGTTTTTGGTTATTTAATGTATATTTTTGTGCATTGCTTTGGGATTTAGGGCTTCCATAAAGATAATGACCTATGCTTGGCGAAATGAGTTATTCAAAAATACTCTTAGAAAAGCAGCTTATGCTTGGAAAAGGATCATTGAGCTCCATCTCTCTGGTTTGTCTTCGTTTTAGGTTCTATTATTATTTTCTTAAATTTCATTAGCTCATTAGGGACATTTCAATTTCGTCTTCATGTTGTAATTTGCAATCTTAGAGTGCAATTTTGATTATTGCAGAGGAAGAGGCTGCTAATTACGAAACTTGGCAGGCACAGACCTTGAAATGTCATAATGTTTCATCAAGAAACACAACATACTGGATGATAATATCATTTTAGGATCTAATTACGAAACACCTGAAAGGATATCTAACTAACATAATTGTTTTTTTTATAGCATTAATATCTATCTATTCTTATAAAAATGTTTTCTTTTTATTGGGACTGGATCATTGAGAACACTAAATGCAAGTCTACATTCTTTTTTCATTGTCATCTTCAATGTTCTGTAAGAAGTTTATGAGTGTGATATACTTGATTTTTTTCCCATGCAGCAATGCTTGAAGTATCGAAAACCAAGGCTTTTTGTGAGTTCTTTACCTTTGTTTATCTCATTGAACTGTACTTATAAATTGGCACATACTATGTAATTACTTTCACCAAGAACGAGCTTCCTATTTTATGTGTAATTACTTTCACTAAGAACTGTACTATATAAATTGGCAATCAGGTTTGGTTTTTGGTTTAGTAATGAAATTTTATGCTTACATACACTACTTTCTAAATTTCTTTAGTTTATATCAAGTAAAGCTTTTGGTGAAACATCATGAATAAGTATTTCCACATCTAACCTAGAGAGTTTATAACTATTATTTCAAGATATATTCCTTTTACATTGATGATTAGTATTTCCACATCTAACCTGATGATTACACAATTTAATAGCTAGCCTATCAAATGGTTATTAAAATTAAAAGTTTTTCATTGAAATGAACTTTCGCAGTTGACGGTGAAACTCCATTTCATCAAATCTAAATCAAAATCAAGGGATTTGTAAAAAATTTTTACCAAATATTCAACAGTCGTATTTTTAATGAAATTTCAAAAAGAGTAATTATTGGATATGCGTTTCTTTCATTAAAAATGGTTAAAACAGATCTTTAGGATAGGTTTGGATTTTTTTTAGAAAGATTTGATGAAATAAAAGAAAGGTTTGAGTGTTTCATATTAGATCAAGCTTTTAACCAAAATTTCTCTTAGTATAGTGATCCTGCTCTTATTTGTATCTCAGTTAACCAAAATTTCTCTAAAATTTGATGAAAAAAAGAGACTAGGGTTGGAGATGCTCTTAGTATAGAGATTAGTATTTCCACATCTAACCTGAGGATTACACAATTTATTTATTTTTTCTACAATCTTTGTTGGAGCTGAGTACGAGAAGATTTGGCAATATTAGGTATTTATCAGGTTACGGCTTCATGAGTTTTGCCTATTATCATTAATTGTTTTGTTTTTGGTTCTTTTGTTGATGAATTTTCAGTGTGTTGAAATTTTAGAATTGTAATGGATGATTTTCAAGAGTATTAGGTGTTCATTACAATTTTTACTTAATCCATTCAGCTACTCTTGGGATACTCTTGGGATGATTGGGATGATTAGGTGTTCATGATTAGGTGTTCATGATACTTAATACAATTGTAATACTCTTGGGATTTCAAGAGTATTAGGTGTTCATGACTTTCAATATTGTTTTCAACATTACAATTTTGAAAATACTCTTGGAATTAGGTGTTCATCAATCATCCATTACAATTTTTTTTTCAACATTCTTTCATCTGTTCATCTGTTTTTTTGGGGTTCTAATTTTTAAGTTATTGCTTACAACTTTGCCTTTTTGTTATTGTTTTATTGGGTGTTTTTAGATTTTACATTGTGTTCTCTCCTTGCAATATCTGTTCCATAAATGAAAAAATTGTGTTTGGTAATAGTACTTTTATTTTTTGAAAGAGTTAATTACTCAAATCGAATATGTGTTTCCAATGTGGCAGTAATTCAAGTAGTGTTGGAATTAAATTTAAATTTAAATAGTGTTGGGGTTAAATTTAAATTTAAATAGTGTTGGGATTAAATTTAAACAGTATTGGGATTAAATTTAAATTTAAATAGTGTTGGGATTAAATCTAAATGTAAATAGTGTTGGGATTAAATTTAAAGTTAAATAGTGTTGGAATTAAATTTAAATTTAAATAGTGTTGGAGTTAAATTTAAATTTAAATAGTGTTGGGATTAAATTTAAATTTAATCCGTGTTGGGATTAAATTTATAATAAATTTAAATAATATTGGGATTAAATAGTGTTGGGATTAAATTTAATTTTATCAAATTAAAAAATAAATTTAAATAGTGTTGGGATTAAATTTATAATAAATTTAAATAGTATTGGGATTAAAAAATAAATTTAAATAGTGTTCGGATTAAATTTTATATTAAATTTGTAATTTTATCAAATTAAAAAATAAATTTAAATAGTGTTGGGATTATTTGAAGAACCGACCTGATCAGCAGAATACGATGGAGGTGGTTTCGATCACTCGGCTGTGGTTGAGATTGATGAATTTAATTCTTATCTCGGATAGATATTGAATTTAATATATAAAAAACCATATAATCGATTCAATCAACTTATTCATATGCGTACAACTTGAAACATGTGTGTTTATTTTCTAAATTAATAACTTAAATTCAGCTTTAAACAATTGTCGCTAAAGGGCTTTAAACAATTGTCGTAGAGTATAGTCTGTTACATATATTTTTATAACTATATTTTAATCTTAATATTATTTACACCGTGCCTTTAGGCACGGGCATACGCTAGTAGATATATACTTAACCATGAAAATAGTAAAAAACTAAGGGATTGTTTTGGGTATCTTAAATAAATGTATTTTTTTATCTTTTTGGATTAAAAATTTGAGAAAAAAATTATGGATGCTTGGGTTAATTTTTTTATTTTTTATGAAAAAATGTGTATTAAAAAATTGTATAAATTACTGTGTTAGGATTGGGAGTTGTGCAGTCGTAATTTTTGACTTTTGGTGAATAGTGATAATTTCTTAACTTTTTGAGTAATTTTTTGACCTTTTGACTTTTTGACAACTTGCCAAACTTAACCTAAGTTTAAAGAAAATCACAGAGAATATATATATATATACATATATAGGGTTCTGGAGTGAGAGAATGAGGGAGAATGAAAAACCTAGCTATAGATATGGGGAGATGGGCGGGTAACTATACCCATCTTTGGAGATTTAAACAATGGGGTGTTTGGAAAGAAGTTTTTTTGATTTTTTTTTTTAGTTAAAATAATATTAAAAGTTAAAATAAATTAAAATAGTTAATAAGACAAAATGTTATATTAAAATTATAATCATTTCATTTTTTTTTTTACAAATATTACATTCAACTATAAAAAAAATTTAACTATCTTTCTAAATATAAAAATTTTAGCCTTTTAAAATAGTCAAAAATCAAAATAACCTACTAAAATAATAACTTTCTAAACACCCACAATATTACCTATTTGATCTAACGGGTAGAAAAAATGAAAAAAGGTATGTTTGGTTTGATTTTGGGAGATGAATTTTAGAGATAAAAAGTACAAAAAGTTGTTTGGTTTGGTTTTTTTCAAAAGATGTTTTGAAATATTATTTTGAGAGAGAGTTTTGGAAAAAGTGATTGATTTGATATGTATGAGAGAGAGATTTGTTTGGAAAACTTGTAAACTAAATAAGTTTTGAAAACAAAATTTGGAAAAATTTGTTTGGTTTGATTACTTTGAAAACTTATTTGTAAAGAATTTTTCCCAAAAATTTTTGAGAAATACAAACCAAACAAGACCTTCATATTTGGTTGGGTCTCCATAGTACTCACTGAATGGGTTATTCATTGCCATTCCTACCTCTAACTCAGTGATAATTTGGAAGATTTGAAAATTTTTATTTTGTTTATAAAATTGGATTGGGCTAATATTCCAACTAATTAGCATAGGGAATTCTAGCTCAGCCCAATTCAGTTTGATCAGTTATAAAATATTAATTATAATTTATATTATTTTAGTTATAAAATAAAATAAAATAAAAAATAAAAATTGTATATATATATTTCTAAGATTTAAATTAAAATATATGTCAAAAATCATATTTATTTTGACATTGAATTTTGTTAATATTTTAAATTGAAATAATAAATAAATAAAAAAAAACCGAAATAGTTTAATATTCATTAAAGGAAAAAAAATATAAAAAAATTAATAGCTTATATATATTGGGTTAAATGGGTGGACTTGGAATTTAAATTTTTTTATGAGCATATTTGAGATAGCTAGATTAGAACTGATTTTGGTCCCTGTCCGAGGCCCATTCCAGTTGAAAATCAATAACAAGCAGTGCCTATTGGAATAGAATGATTTTTTTTCCCAGTCCAGTGTTCTTCACCTCAAAAATGTCATTGTCTAAAACCATAGACTTCAATGTCCCTGTTTGGGAAGTGGATTTTTAGTTTTTTTGAGAGTTAAAATTCATAAAAGATAAAATAAGTTAAAATAATCAATAAAAAAAATGCCACATCAAATCATTTCACTTTTCCTCTTACAAACTTCACATCTAACTATAAAAAAATCCAATTTTCTTTTCAAACACAAAAATTTTAGCCTATTAAAATAATCAAAAATGAAAATAACCTACTAAAATAGCCAACTTTCCAAACGAGGCCAATATCTCTTCAATTTGGTGGGTTTTGCACTCAATCGTGGTGATTTTATTCCACTTGACAAAATCAAAAATTCACTCTGTTGTAACTACCTTAAGCTTCCATATGATTTTTGAGTAGAGCCTTTAAGAACATCAATGAATTCTTTATCGAGTTTACTCTCCACATACCATGCACTACCAGTGAGTTCCTTTGATGTTCAAACTCAGTTGCCAAAAAATGTTTTCTCCCCTTGCTTTTTATGTTAACAACCTCTTTTATAAGTGCCTTGGCTTGGAGTGTCTTGAGGGCTTTGTTAATCATAGGTTCTGGGATATTTCTCTCTCCTTTCATATCTCCTTTACTTTTGATCAGATTTAATAGTACACTCTTAGGTGACTGAGCGTGCGCATTTGGTTCTAGTCACTTAAGGGACGAGACTCCTATGATTGACTCGTTTCTATCAAAAGAAAATAGAATTAGATAGCAAAATATGGTTAAACACATTGAAATGCTGAACTTGATCGGCTTGTGGAGTGATACTTCAAATTTCAGAACTTCGAACAGAATGTCATAGGAATCATATGATATAGCGAAAAAAGATAAAAGAAGAGAAGAAGTGAGCGATAAATATTCTTTCTCCAATTCAAAACCATATCTTGAGTTAACATGATCAAGTTACATATTTATGAAAATTGGAATTTTTGTAGTACATGATATATATCAGATCATCAATTACATGATCTTATTCTTACCTTCCATATTATAGGTGCTTCTATTACATATGCTCTTGAACATAGGATCTCTCATTTAACCTCCTCCTAACAACTTCACAGCCAGAGCAAGAGCTCAATCTTTAGAATTGCAATACAATGAAAGCAATATAAATTTGTGTTTTAAAAACTCAGTACAAAATCAACCAACATAAAAAATATTGCATACTCTTGTTCATCTCCAATTGACATAAATAAAATGAAAAAAAGAAAAAGAAAAAGAAGGCAAATGCTATAAAAATAAAAATAAAAATAAAAAGAGTAAATGCTTTATTTGGATGCCTTGAATCTGTAGCAATGGGAGGAAAAAAAAAAAAAAAAAAATCAAAATGGACCTCTAACTCCAATGTCCTAGTCAAACTTCCCCCAATTTTGGCTCATGCTAATAGCCAACGACCAACTGGTGACCTATAATAACACTAAAACCCCTTATTACCTGAGGTAAAAATTACTAGTTTTAATGAAGCAATGAGCTAATTTCAGGGGGGAAATATTTGATTCTTTAGCATGGGAATACCTGTATAGCAAAACCAATAATTCAAAAAATTCAACTTCAAAATTTTAATGCACACGAATGTAGAAATACATATAAAAAAATCTAGGTAACTATTTTTCATGGAAAACTTTGAATTACAATGTTAATTTGATTGACATAATTTCAAAGTATTAGAATTTGACGGTAGAAGTCAAGATATAATCCATAATTATATTGTTCAGAAGTTCAACAATAATTTACAAACGTAGATATAAGTATGTATATACATAAATATTCATGGTAAATAATGTGACCCTATACTTTGTTCTCAATTCTGTCCAAGAAAACAATAAGTTGTATGTATCTGTATTGTGAATATTCAGAGAGAGAGAGAGAGAGAGAGAGAGAGAGAGAGAGAGAGAGAGAGAGAGAGATTACAGGCTACAGAACGTTTGCGTCTATTCAATCCTCTTTGACCAAGTTCTTTGCAGACTCCTAATCGATGGAGTGAACCCTAACCGGTTGGTTGATGTGAATCGAGACTAGTTCAACCAATTTATTGAAATTTGTTATAATGATATTTTTTCTTAGAATATTTCTTATTTGTTTTTTGAAAAGGGGTTCTAGGAGAAAAAGATCCTGTAAGAGGGGGCAAGATTGGATTATAACTACATTGTCTTAATTCTATATGTACGGGAAAGAAATACACCTTCTCGTATAATCCTGTTGATCAAATTTGCGCTCCTTCGTACGACGTAGTTTTATCACCTGAAAACACAAACGTGAGCTAGCCGGCGAGGGTGTGCCGGAAACCTCTCCGATGCCCAAGTCAGTAAGCTTGACAAATAGACAAAAGCTCTGTGTATTCAGAAAACAAAGTTGTGTTACCTCTCCAAAGGTGATATTGGTGAGCTTTTATAGGTTTCGTGCAGCACAATCCTAGTAGGACTCTTACTCCTCCATGCAGAGTCCTCCTAGGATTCATACTTCTCAGAGATAACACTTCTCTCAACACCCCCCTCACTACTTAAACCAAGTGAGATGGTTTTACTACAGCCAAACTACCACAGGACCGAAATAACATTGCATTATTAGACTAACTAGTGTGACCGATCTAATGGTTACCTCGACACCTCCTTTCCTTTCTCCTACTTTGGTTTCATGCGCAAAGGCCGAACTATCCATAGAAGAATTAAAGCCGAGGTAACCTATGATCAGGTCATAGAGTGGGCTCATCATACCTCGGTCTAAACAGCACGACCGAGCTAACAAACAACAAAGGCCGAGCTTCGCCCATTTACACCGGTGGCAATCTCTTACTTTGGATCGGACTACCGCAAGGCCCATTTTCTAAGCCTTCTTAACACGGCCCACAGCGCGGCCCACTATTCCAGCTCGGCCCAATTTATCTGTATAAATTACCCTTCCAATTGCCCCTTAATTCCATCTGCCGCGCATGATAGGAATTACCTGTCTATCAGCCGAGCTAAACTATCTTTTAGCTTTTCTAGCCGAGCTAAAGGATTTTAACTTCTCCAGCTGAGCTAAAACTTTTAGCTTTTCCAACCGAGCTAAAAAACCCTTAAGCCTATCCAGCCTAGCTAATTTCACATCGGGCTCCGGTCGTCCGGTCAGAATGTCTCTTCAATCACAGCAACTGAACCGTTTACAATTCCAATGACACGTGGCAGCTTATTATTGGTCTTTCACAGCTGTACCGCCGCCTTCGTGTTTCGCAACTTTTGAATAGTTCCCGCCTGCTTTCGTCCTTTTTACAAAACAACCTTTTCATATTTGAATCTTACTCTACACTATTTATCTTCTTCCTTCGAGCTCTCTGTGCCTCTGCAACTTCAACTACCAAGCTCGTGTTCTTCATCGCCGCCACTGTTGCTTCCACTTCCAGCTTTTCTGCTTCATCTGGTAAGTTTCGTATATCCGTCTTGCTTTTTTTTGTTTTTATCTATTTTGCTGTGTATGTTTTTTGTAAAACACTTTTCATGCTTAGCTTTGTATAGTTTCTGGAAAAACTTCACAAGAATCTCATGAACTTCAAGAAATAGCTTAGTAGAACACTTTTGATCCATAATCACACACAACCGAACTAAGAAACTGTTCTTGCTATATATAGATCTAGGCAGATGAGAACCGAACTAGAACTTGTGCATGTAACAGTGGTTTCAATAAGCCACCATCTGATTCACATTAACCGAAATAAAAGCGCACCGAACTAGAAATCTTGGCCCATGACCGATCTGAGCCTTGTGGGGCTAAGCCAGCTTTCTCAGTTTTTAAACCGAACTCAGAAAGCTGCCCCTTGATGCCCAACCGAAGTAACAAGCCCATAGGTAGAATCGAGATAACCAAACATCATGCCGAGCTGAGGTAGATCCTGTAGTGCCCCACGTAGCCGAAGTAAGACTTCTCTTTTCTTGCTTTGTTATGTAGCACGGTCAACGATCTGTGCTTAATACCTTGTTTTTCCACTTTGCAGACTTAGGTTGCCAGGCACTTCATTGCACTCAACCGAGCTACTGAGCACACTCTTTCGACCGAGATAATTTATTCTTAATTTATACAATAAATGGGGAAGTACAGATTTTTAGTAGAAACCCCAGGAGGCCTTGCCGAATTCCGCAAGGATTACAACATTCCTGCCGATGTCCACCTTACCCTACCCAAGAAAAACACCATTCCTTGGGGGAACGAGGGTTCTGTGCCTTTTACCCTTCTTTCAATAATTGAGACCGGACTAAGATTCCCAGTCCAACCATTAATTTGCAAGTTCCTTAGGCAGACCAGGCTTTGCCCCACCCAACTGTCCACCAACTCTTACCGTATAATAATGGGCATCGCCGAACTAAACCACCAAACCGGCCTAAACCTCGGTCTAGCCGAAATATTCCATCAATATTCTTTAGGATCCAAAGAAGATGGGTGGGTATACTACCTTAGGATACGCCGACGTAGAGAAAAAATAATAAAAGACACGCCGGATAAAGACTTGAATGACGACGACTTCTTCTGGGTATCTGGGAATTTTAAGGACCACCAAGCCCAGATCCCAGGCCGAAGTATAAACTGGAACAAAGGAATCCCTGGTAAACTTACTTCGGTTTCAATGCATTCTTTTTTTTTACTTCGGTTTCCAATTTTCGACCAAACTAACAGTTGTTTTCTCCATGCAGACTCAGCCCAGCTACACTCATTGTACAGCCACCCCAACCTTGGTATCCTCCGCGCCGCACTACGTGTTCAAGAAAGAAGTTGGGCTAAACTTCTCAGCTTTGAGCCGACGTACAGATACGCCGGTCGACGAAAAGCGAGAGTGACCGACTTCCTTCTTGAAAAAGCGCCTGAACTGGACCCATCCTTGCCCCAAATAAATCTAATTCCACTCACAGCCGAACAAGAAATGGCAAAGAAGAGCAGGATGAAGGCCCTTTTGACCGCAACAACTCCAGCCGACGTGCGACCAACCGGCCAAACCACTGAAACCGTGGTGGCCCTTCCATCTCAGCAGCCATCTTCTTCTCGCTGAAACAAGCGTGCCCGGACTAGCCAAACTGAGCCACGACTTGCTGACGAGGATGAGATCGTTCTGCCACAAAGCCCTCCTCTAAGCCCTCAGCAAAGCCTCCAACCGGAGCAGTCCGACCGAACTGCCTCCTCCTCCAAATGGGCTCCTACCCTCACCTTCAACGACTGAGATATCACCGCTTCCGATTTGGTGGTTTCAGAGAAGGACCACTTAATGGCTTTTAACCTAGCCAAAAGTGTGTTCCTTCCAAAAGATATGGAGCATCACTATAAACAACTCAACACCGAGCTGAAGTCAATCCGGTCTTCCACTAAGTCCATGATCCTGGTACATAAGTCTCTACCTTCTATATAATTTTTCTCAACTTTTAGTCCGGCTAACGTTACTTCTCCTTTGCAGGCCATCCAGAAAAATCAAGTTACACACAGGAGGGTCATGGAGCTTAGGAGGAACACAAGAGAGGCCATGGCTGAGGCCGAACTAAAAACGGCCGAATTAGAGGAGGTTAAAAGGCAGCTGGCCGAGCTTCGAGAGGAGAACGGTCGACTGACCGAAGTAGTTAACTCGGCCGAGGCCGAGAAGGAAAAGATCGCCATTGAGACAAAGGACAAGTACCTGCGTCACTTGGCAAAAATGAAGAAGAAAAAAGATGCCGAAATAAATCAATTGAAGGGGGAGATGAAGAAGGCCGAAAAGCGGGGCTTTAAGGAGGCCGAAGCAGCATACACCCTGCAATGCGACGCAGCCAAAGATCTTTTTTTCAAATGTGGCTGGAGGAGTACGGTGGAGAAGCTCAGTTGTACGCCCAACATCGAGGTCTACAACGCTCCGCCGTACTCCATTCCAGCCTCGCTTTCGCAATACGCTGCCAATCTCCAAAGGCAGTTTCTTGAGGGGTCAGGTGATGAAGATGATGATGATGATGACTTTGAAGAAGATGAGCCAACTCTCACCCCGGTCGTCAATGAACAACAAAATAATCAGTCAGCTCGGTTGGAGCAAGTCATTGAAGACCTGACTCACGAGTTGCAGCCAAATGATACCGAAGTTCAGGCTGACACCGAGCTCCTCGACACCTGCTCCATCGCCACAGTGCTCCCATCGATACGGTCTTGTGCAGATGCGATGTAGAATTTGATGCCGAACTTGATGAACTTTTGCGCTGATTGTCTTTTTTCTTTCTTCTTTTGAATTTGAACTTTGTAACCGGGCTGCGGCCCCCCAATTGTATTTGTTTTGCACTTCAATGAAATGATCTTCAACTCTTATTTTGGTTTTGTTTGAGTATGCTTGCATTTGCAATGAATTTTTCATGAACTGTGATTTCGGTTTAGCTATCTAACTTACTAGCCAACCACTCTTCAGCCGATATATCTACTTTGGCTGAAGAGTATCCAGCGTTGGTTTAATCCAACCAACCACTCTTCAGCCATATCCATACTTCGGCTGAAGAGTATAAAGAGTTGGTTTAATCCAGCCAACCACTCTTCAGCCATACACTTACTTCGGCTGAAGAGTATAAAGAGTTGGTTTAATCCAGCCAATCACTCTTCAGCCGTATACTTACTTCGGCTAAAGAGTATAAAGAGTTGGTTTAATCCAGCCAATCACTCTTCAGTCGTACACTTACTTCGGCAGAAGAGTATAAAGAGTTGGTTTAATCCAGCCAATCACTCTTCAGCCGTACACTTACTTCGGCTGAAGAGTATAAAGAGTTAGTTTAATCCAGCCAACCACTTTTCAGCCATACACTTACTTTGGCTGAAGAGTACAAAGAGTTGGTTTAATCCAGCCAATCTCTAAGTTGGTTTTTCCAGCCAACTTAGAATAAAGTGTTTGGTTTATACCGACCAAACGTCCTGCAGCCTGGATCTTGATCCTGGGCTTAGGAAGGGTCATAGTTGGTTATTCCGGCTAACTATGTTTACAATGCTACTAACTTACTAAAGCTACTTTCTACTGAAAATAATTATGCCAAAGAAGAATGGATTTGTTTTATTTGAGAAAGTAAAAAATTACACATATTTAAAAAAAAAGAAAAGAAAAAAAAAAAGCTAGAAATAAAACAACTTGAGATTTGCTATGTTCCATGGCCTGGGAATTGCTTTGCCGTCCTCATCTTCCAGGTGGTATGCCCCTTTGCCTGCCAATCCAACCACTTTGTAAGGTCCTTCCCAATTAGGCCCCAACTTGCCATCTCCTGGAACCAAGGTGTTTCCCATCACTTTGCGCAGTACCCAATCTCCGATCTTGAATTGCCTTGGATGTACCGTTTTGTTATACTTTCTGGACAACTCTTGTTGGTAGGAGGCGATGTGAACTAATGCTCTATCTCTTCTTTCTTCCGCAAGGTCAAGCTCCAATGCTATGGCTTCACCATTTAAGTCTGGATCAAAGTTTTCGCTTCGAATTGTGGGGAGGCCAACTTCTAATGGGATGACTGCTTCCATGCCATAAGCTAAGGAGAATGGTGTTTCTCCTGTTGATCGTCGAGGCGTGGTGCGGTAAGCCCATAAAACATGGGGGAGCTCTTCTGCCCACTTGCCTTTTGCCTGTTCTAACCTCTTCTTTAATCCATCCAAGACTACCTTGTTTGATGCCTTTGCCTGACCATTTGCTTGGGGATATGCCGGTGTAGAATTGTAGAACTCTATCTTGTACTCTTCACAAAAGCCCCTAAATATTCTGCCATCGAACTGAGTGCCGTTGCCTGAGATTAAAGCCTTTGGTATGCCAAAGCGAGTGATAATATTTTGCCAGACGAACTTCTTTACATCTTTCTCCTTGATTGACGCCAAGGCTTTTGCTTCCACCCACTTTGTGAAGTAGTCAGTTGCGGCAAGAAAGAACTTCCTGGTGCTGTTGGAAGTGGGCCTACTATGTCCAATCCCCACATTACGAAGGGCCATGGGCTAGTTAGAGGTAGAAGTTCTCTGGCAGGTTGGTGTATTTGGTGTGCGAACTTTTGACACTTTTCGCACTTTTTCACATACTTCTCTGAATCCGCTTGCATGTATGGCCACCAGTATCCTTGCGAGATCGCTCTGTATGCCAATGATCTTCCTCCTTGATGGCTACCACAAACACCCTCATGTATTTCGAATAGGAACGCTTCCACTTTGCTGGGGTGAACACACTTCAAGTAAGGTCTTGAAAACGACTTTTTGTACAATGCCAAGGATGGGGAGAGCCAAAATCACTGTGACTTTGCTCTTATTCTGTTGGCTTCTTTCTTCTCTTCTGGTAAGGTGCCGTCTTTCAGGAACAGTATGATGGGATCCATCCAAGAAGGGCCTAACTCTGCACAACATACCTCTTCTGCTTCTGGGTCTTCAATGCTTGGTCTAGGCAGGTAGTCGATTAGTAGGGGGTGAGGTATGGAGGTATCTACCATTGAGGCGAAGCTTGCGAGTTCATCTGCTCTGCTGTTTTCCTCCCTACCGATCTGTTCTATTCTCACCACTTCAAACTTCTTTATCTCCGTTCTGACCAGTTCTTGGTACTTGGCCATTCTATCATCCTTTGCCTCGTAGTCGCCAAATATTTGGTTTACCACCAGCTGCGAGTCGCTGTAGACCATTAGCTCGGTGGCCTTCATGTAGAGTGCTGATTTGAGACCTGCTAGAAGCGTTTCATACTCCGCTTCGTTGTTTGATGCTGGGAAGCTAAGGTTGATTGCCTGCTCCACTACTAGGCCGTCTGGAGAGATGAGAACTATGCCAAGTCCTGCTCCATGCCGATTGGATGCTCCATCCACGAAGAGCTTCCACATCTCTCCAACGAACAACTTCCAGCAGGTGGAGGGATCAAATGATGCCTTGGGATCTTCCATGTTGCTGGTGGCTTCTTTAGAGTCCATGCTTGCTGTCTGCCCCTTGCTTTCTGTTTGCACCAAGTCTTTATTTGTCGGTGAGTCCTGACTTGTTGTAGCATGGTTTTTTTCTTTTCTTTCTTTACTCTGGTCTGTCTTGGGGCCTGACTGAGTAACCAGTACTAGGGGTTGCGTTATTCTGACGTCAACTTCCATCCCTAGTTCGGTTGCCTCAGTTAGGTTGACTGGGCATATGTGATGACTTCCTGGTGTGAATTCTGTGACAAAATCTGCCAATGCTTGTGCTTTTATTGCGGTCCTACGTTGGAACTTGATGTCGTATTGTCCCAACTCCACTGCCCACTTCAGAATTCGCTCAGAAAAGTTCGCTCTTTCAAATAAAGCCTTTAATGGGAAGGCTGTGAGAACAACTATGGTGTGGGCGTGAAAGTAATGTGACAACTTCCTTGAGGCCATCATCAAGGCCAATGCCAGTTTCTCCAGTGGCAAGTACCTTGTTTCGGCGCCCAGTAGTGTCTTGCTGACATAGTAGATAGGAAGATGTTGGATTCCTTCTGCGCGGACCAATACTGCGCTAATTGCATGTTGTGAGACCGCCAGGTATAAGAGTTCTTCTCCAGGGATTGGGGTTACAAGTAGTGGTGGAGAAGACATGTATTCTTTTAGGCTTTCCAGGGCGTGGTCGCATTCTTCGTCCCACTCAAACTTAGCCTTTAGTGCATGGAAGAATGGTCGTAGTCTGTCTGATGACCGGCTTATGAACCGGTTGAGCGTAGCTGCCATGCCAGTGAGATGCTACACTTCCTTCACTGAGTTTGGCTTCTCTAGATCCTGTATTGCTTTGATCTGAGAAGGGTCCGCTTCTATACCTCGGTTGGTCACCAAGAAGCCTAGGAATTTGCCAGATCCTACTCCGAACGCACACTTCGACGCGTTGAGGCGTAACTTATGCCTTTTCAGGATCTCGAACATCTCACCTAGGTCCTTGAGATGGCCATTCTCATCTTTGCTCTTGACAACCATATCGTCGATGTAAGCCTCCATTGTTCTGCCTAACAATGGCTCAAACATCTTGGTGACCATTCTTTGAAATATCATCCCTGCGTTCTTCAGGCCGAAGGCATGACCTTGTAGCAGTACAATCCTCTTGGAGTTGTGAAAGATGTGACCTCCTGGTCTGGTTCATGCATGGCGATTTGGTGGTAGCCTCTGTATGTATCCAGAAAGCTAAGTCGGTTGTGCCCTGCCGTTAAGTCTACCAGTTGATCTATCCTTGGTAGAGGAAAGCTATCTTTTGAGCACGCCTTATTGACCGTTTTGTAGTCGACGCAGACACGCCACTTGCCATTCTTCTTTGGCATTACGACGGTGTTGGAGATTCATCTCGGGTAGTGCACCTCTCTGATTGCCCCTGTTTCTAGCAGGTTTCCTACTTCTTCCGCCACTATTTCGGCTTGGTGGAGTGCCGATCTTCGGGTGCGTTGAATGATTGGTCTGGCAAAAGGGTGGACGTTGAGTTGGTGACAGATGAAGTCAGGATCAATGCCTGGCATGTCGTATGGGGTCCAGGCGAACACTTCGATGTTGGAGGTCAGAAATTCCAAGACCTCCAATCTCTCAGTGCTGGACAACGACGAACCAAGCAGAAAGAACCTATCCGAGTTCTTTTCATCTATTCTGACCTCCACCAAGTCCTCTACCACTTTCTGACTAGCCGCTTTGCCGACATCTGCGAATAATTCATTACTCTCAGGTTCTTCAACCGAATGAACGTATCCTTTGGCGGCGTTGCCGTTCAATCGTGACAAAGCCTTTGCTTTGACATGATCTGATCTCCATAAACTTCTTCTATTACTCCGGTGTCGTTTGGAAACCGCATCACTTGGTGGTAGGAGGACGCCACTGAGCGCATGGCATGCAGCCATGTTCTGCCCAAGATAATGTTGTAAGTGGAGGGAACCTTCAACACCCAAAACTCCACTTGTTTTGTCATACTCCCTGCTCTGACTGGGAGGATAATTTTGCCGACGGGCCATTCTGGCATGGAGTTGAACCCGATAAGGGGAGATACTGCAGGTGCCAAGTCTTTATCTTGCAATTTGAGTTGTTTAAAGGTTTCATAGTACATGATTTCACACGAACTACCCTGGTCAATCAGAATCCGCTTAACGTCAAAATCCTTGACTCGGAGAGTGACGACCAAGGCATCGTTGTGAGGGCAATAGATCTTTGCCAAGTCTTTATCCGAAAAAGACATGACATTTGTGGCTTCTGTCTTCCCCTTCTTGACGACTGGTTGGGTACTTAGCACCTCTCTTAAGTGCTCAGCCGTTTTGATTGAACCTCTAAGCTCGCACACATGCTCAGGTTCAAAGACTCCATGTATTACGTTGATAACGCCTTGGGGCGGGACGTCGATCGGCATCCCATTGGGGTTGTTATGGTCCTGGGGGGCTGGCTGTGCCCCTCCCTCTATGTATTTGTCCAGGTGACCTGCTGCCACCAACTCTTCCAGATGCTGCCTTAACGGCGTGCAATTCTCAGTGCGGTGCCCCTTTTCTTTGTGGAAGGTGCACCCGGATCTATCATCATAGTCCTTCTGGGCCTCGCCTAGCTTGGCTGGCCACTTGACGAAAGGCTCGTCTCGAATCTCACTAAGTATACGGTAGATCGGTTTCTTGAATGCCGTGGTTATGGCAATGCGGACTCTCAACCATCTCTTGTCCTGGTCCTCGCCATTGTCTCACCTGCCTTGTCCGTTTCGGTTTTGGCGATCTACCGTATTGACCTTTGCTGAGGTCTTCTTCTCTGGTGTTGTGGTTGTGCCAGACTTTGCCTTGGCACGAGCACCATCCTCTTCCACCCTGATGTGCTGATGCACTCTTTCCATCAGGGCCTCCATGGTGAGGGGTGGTGTCATGGTGATAGAGTTCCTCAGTCTGTTCCCGACTGGAAGGCCTCTTTTGTATTGCGCAATGGCGAGATTGGTTGGGCAGTCCCCAATCTGGTTGAATGTCTCCCAGTAGCGACTGTTGTATGATCTTAGGGTCTCCTTGTCACCCATGTCGATGGAGAGTAACTGGTCGATCTCCACCAGGGTTTTAGTGTTTGTTCTGAATCGCGTTACAAACGCCTCCGCCAGTTGTGCCCAAGAGGCTATACTGCCTTCTGGGAGTTTCTCAAACCAAGTCAACCCCAAATCGCCAAGGCTTGAAGGGAATATGATGCACATTAGGGCCTCGTTTCGCCGATATATAGCCATGACCTGGCGAAAGTGGCGAAAGTGTGAGTAGGGGTCCGTCTTTCCTTCATATGTTGTGAATTTGGGTTGTAGGAAGCCTGACGGTAGGGGTGCGTTCTCTACCGCAGGGACGAATGGTGATGTTTGCAGCCTCGCCAATGCCTTGTCCGTTGGTTCGTAGGCGGGGCGCGGTATTGGCATTCTAACCTCGACGCTTCCATGCGTCCGAGGAGCCAACCACTGTAAGGCTGAAACTCTGTGTTGATCGCGTGCCCTGGCGTCTTTCTTCCAACGTGCCTTCTCTTCTAGCACGGATCGTAGGTCGGACGATCTGGGTAATTCCGTCTGTCTAGACCTTGTCTGGTGTGTATGTGAGGGCCAATATGTGCTTCATTCAGTGTATGACCTCTCAGACCTCGTCCTCTCAGACCTGGAGTGACGAGTCCTGGAAGATCTAGATTGCGCGTCGCCTATCTTGAGGCTTCTGTTTTCTACTTGAGAAGGTGTAGAATTCCTACTACGACCCTTTGAGTGGCGAGGGGGCATCTTGTTGTTGCGCCCCTCTCCTGTCGCCACTTCTTTTCCTTTTACCTGGCGCTTAAGAGATTCCATGTCTGCTGCCATCCGACGAATCAACTCGTCTTGTTCCCTGACGCGATCCTCTAGAGCTTGAGGATCAATCCTGCGCCTTTGTCTTTCTGAGCTTTGCGAACGAGAGGGATGAGGGCTGTTATTCCGCCTTCGTCCCTTTACATCCCTCTTGGAATTCTGTCTTTGCGGCTCCAGGTTCGCCATGGGAGTGACCAAGGGTAGGCCTTTCCGCCTTGCACCCCCATCTGGGGTTTGTCCGTTAATGGCGGATTGGGGTAACTCTTTATTGTTCGCCATTGATGTTTGAGAGAAAAAGCTTGATCAAGAGGTTGTTCTTGTCTGTATTCCCACAGACGGCGCCAATTGTACGGGAAAGAAATACACCTTCTCGTATAATCCTGTTGATCAAATTTGCGCTCCTTCATACGACGTAGTTTTATCACCTGAAAACACAAACGTGAGCTAGCCGGCGAGGGTGTGCCGGAAACCTCTCCGATGCCTAAGTCAGTAAGCTTGACAAATAGACAAAAGCTCTGTGTATTCAAAAAACAAAGTTGTGTTACCTCTCCAAAGGTGATATTGGTGAGCTTTTATAGGTTTCGTGCAGCACAATCCTAGTAGGACTCTTACTCCTCCATGCAGAGTCCTCCTAGGATTCATACTCCTCAGAGATAACACTTCTCTCAACACCCCCCTCACTACTTAAACCATGTGAGATGGTTTTACTACAGCCGAACTACCACAGGACCGAAATAACATTGCATTATTAGACTAACTAGTGTGACCGATCTAATGGTTACCTCGACACCTCCTTTCCTTTCTCCTACCTCGGTTTTATGCGCAAAGGCCGAACTATCCATAGAAGAATTAAAGCTGAGGTAACCTATGATCAGGTCATAGAGTGGGCTCATCATACCTCGGTCTAAACAGCACGACCGAGCTCACAAACAACAAAGGCCGAGCTTCGCCCACTTACACCGGTGGCAATCTCTTACTTTGGACCGGACTACCGCAAGGCCCATTTTCTAAGCCTTCTTAACACGGCCCACAGCGCGGCCCACTATCCCAGCTCGGCCCAATTTATCTATATAAATTACCCTTCTACTATACAAGTTTTGCATTCTTTCTTTAGTTGGTTTTTGAGTTTAATATCATTATATAGGGATAGTCCTTCAGTACATATTTCGAATATTAATTTTCCAAACGTATATTGGCTGTAAGGGATTTGTCCATTGTGTTTGGCATGAATTTTAGTTTTGACCTTTTCAGCAAAAAGTGTTGGAAGTCCATCAATAAATCTTTCTTTTTAAAAATCTTGACTTACATCATGTCGCCGGTATAGTTTTGAAAATAATATATCTTTGAGATACTTACGTGTAGGTCTTAATAAATTGACTTATTGTCTAATAGGTCCTATGGAAAAAATTTTTCATAAAAAACGGTGAATAATTATAAGTTTTAACGACAATTTATAAAAATCATGACAAAAAAAAGTCACTAATTGTTAATTTTTAGTGACGCATGTAAAAAATTGTCACAAAAAAATTATTTTTAGTGATAATTTTACCTAGATTTATTTTCAATAGGACTTGATGAGAATTAAGTCCAACTATTAGGACCTATTGGTAATTTACCTTATATCCTTTATACCACCGAAAATGGGTAAGCATTGGACAACGTAGATTAATTCATAGTTCTTTGGAGCGTTCTAAAATGATTTGTGTATTTCCTATAAAATGTTGAGTAATAGTAGTCACAAGAGTAGTGATGACGTCACTAATTGGCTGACGAGTGGTTGGGTCTAAAATAAGATTATTTGTTTGATCACATTTGACTGCATTTAGAATTGCTTGTTTTTGTTCGGTATTAAGATAATTATCCCACCATCTCTTTAATTGTCCTATAAAATTGGATATAAGCATTCCAGTTACAGTGGAATCATTGTCAGTAGATGGATGTTTAGCAAGGGGAGTGTTAGTAGCTATGACCATATGTTGACCAAGGTTGAGGATTTGATAGTCAGATTTTCCATCAAGATTTCATTCGCGGAGGTCATTGCCAGAATAGGAAAAAGGTATATCAAAATGTCTTTCTTCTAATTGAAGATCGATAAAGTGTCGAACGTGGGTAATAATTTCGAATTGGTAGTTAGGCGGAGATCATAGAGGTCTCATTAATTTGGATATGAGTGTTAGATGTAAATTGCTTATATAAATTGTTTAATAAGGTATCATCTTGTAAAACATTAATGGTTTTACCTTATCGTTTTGGAGTAGAGTGAGTAGTTGTGTCAACTGTAGAATAGGTGACAAGATCATTATCATCAAGAACTTTGGCAAGTGTTGCTTCGTGTTTATTTAATTCTGTGAGAAATTCATCGGAAGGACTAGTGAAGGAATATACAAGATAAGGAGAATTCTGAATTAAATGAGGTTGTTGGATTTGATCTGGAGGAACATAAACAAATAGTGGTCTTTTGTCAACTTGCTAAAAAAGCTAGCTTTTTAGCTTTTTTACACAAAAAAGCCACAAAAAATTAGCTTTTTAAGCCAAAAAGGCAAAAAAACTAAAAAGTCAGCTTTTTATCAACTTCCCAAAACACTCCATAATTTATCAACTCCTTCTTCTATCCTTGTAGTTTGTTCACCTATGGTTTGGAGATGCCTATTGGTAAAATTTAATTGTTCATATACTTGTCTTACATCAAAACTAACGGCAGGTGATCTTTGATGTTTGAGTTCCTTCTATAGGAGGTTGATTGTATGGTTTGGCATAAAAGGTAAATCCAACACCTCCTAAGGTCATGTCTTGTTAGAGGATGAACGGACTGGACAGTCTCTCCATTAAGAACAAGCCAATTTTTTTGTTTGACATTAAAATGGGCATTTAGCAAAGTAGTTGGGACTTGTATTTGATGGTGAGGACAATAAGTATGAAAATACCAATGAAAAAATGGGATATGATTCTTCATTGTCTGTAGAATAAGAAAGTATTCAGATCTAATAATTTGCTATTGTGATATAGTGTGATTTTGCTTAAAATAAATTCGATTATGTAGATTATAAGGAGCATTGTATTCCTTGGAAAGTAGCTTATGATTAATTGTAAAATTGTTTTGAATAACATTGATAGATAAGGAATTGTGGGGATATATTTTCTGAGTACCAGCACGTGGCCAAGGTGACATCAACGTGTCAGCCGAGGTGCCACATGTCCTGGTCATGACGCCGAGGTTATCTCAGTTATGCCGAGGTTATCTCCAAAGATATCGGATTCCGGGATAAGCAGATAAGGGGCAAGAGTCCTAGAATGAGAAAAGACTTCAGCCTGGATAAGGATAAAGCACTTAGGGAGTTTATCTTTATCTATTGGAGAGTCCAGGATAAGCACTGAACTGAAGTCCATTGAAGCTAGGCTTCCATTGGGACTGAGTTTGTGTTGGCTATAAAAGAGAGACATCCCCATGGACCTAAGGTACGTAATTTATATTCTGAACAGTGAGTTGAGCACTTGATTTATCTTTGAGAGATAACTGACTTGATTGTCGGAGTGCCCCCGGGTGGACGAACCACCGCCAGAATCTCTTCTTTCTGTTACAAGTCAATCAGGCGCCATCTATTCTGCCAGTGCTCTCCAGCTGAATACTGAGTTGGCAGTGTTGTCAGAAATCAACACACACAGGAATCTATATCAAAATCTATATCTTGAGGAAATCTATTAAAATCTGTGTAATTTGTATAAAGAATTTGATTTGGTTATTGGTGAGTAGAGTGTAAAGATAAATCTATCGAATGACTAGGCAAATGTTGCGGAGTTTGAACAGGTGTGTGAAACCTAATAGAATAGGAGTGTAAAGATTGAGGTTAGGATCTAATAGATCTGGATCTTTGAAATCAAAGTACTACGGATCCATTTGGATTTTGTATGATTGTTTTAGGATTGGTTTTGTCACGCTTTGTATTTTATTACTCGAATAACATTACCAATATTCATTAATTAAGTCTATTTACAAATGTCAATTCATCCTTTGATGAAATGATGAATAATTAAATATACATATTCCCTCTCGTGATACAATAATGTCATCTACATACAAATAGAAGAATTGCCCTGAGACTTACAATAAATAAGAGAACGTTGCCCTTTACAAAGCATAGAACTCAACCAAAGAAACAATTAAAAAGCACTACGACTCATCATCACTTCATAACCATGCTAAGTTGTTTGATCCTCAAATCTGAAAACATTCCATGTACACATGTACAAGTAAGGGGATAAGTAACCACTAGCTCACCTAACAATCTCATATTATAACATTACAAGATATGTGGGTATAAGATACTCATACATATATGTGAAATCATACCCTGTCAAAACCATATGATTTTATTACATAACTTCTTGAATCCAATTTATTTTAAGTAACCACAACTAGTTAACTTAAATAAATAAGCATATCTCAATAGCAACATGACCTCTCTTTCAATTTATTCAATTACCCCATTGTCAATTGAATCAAATAATTGAACAATTCATAATGACATCTAACAAAGCATCAAATACATTTTATACAATCTTATGAGATGAATGCATATGCCATGTCATGCTCAAAATATTTTTCCCATCTTTGAAAATGTTGTGCATAATGCCAATTTGAAAACATATTAATCCAACAATTTCAATAAAGTTCCAATGTGGTAAATACGACTCAGGTAATCCCTAGGCTCGTGTCTGCAAGTAGGCATATCGAGCACTACTAAATCCCTACTTTACTGGTCTTTCATTGGAAGGCATATGGTACCTCTTCCATATGTGTTTTTGATTTTTCACCATGGACACTTAGGCCAACTTAACCAATATCAAACTACACCCCCTATCTAGACTTATTAATGTATTTACCCAAAACAAATCAAAATGATCTTACCTCACAAAAATAATTCATTTCTGAAAATAATAGTTTTCAATTGCAATTCGAATATATAATAACAATGAAATAGAATGACAATGCAATATGTAACAATGCATTAGAATAGTTCCAATTTCAATTCTACCATACAATGCTCCATTGTGATCAAATTTCATATCTCTATCCATGTAATATCATGATACAATCCCAAGAAATAATATAATAATGTCAATGTTCATGTATTTACCACATCTAAATCATCAACTTCCAACTTAGTCTTTTCAAGACAATTCAACAATATTCTTTATATAAAACAAACTTCCAAAATCAAACATTTTCTTACATTTTCAAGAATCTCCTCATTTAAATACCAACATAGTAATCCTCTACTGGTTACCAAAACAAAAACTTTTAAACAAATAGGTTCATCGATAACAATAACATATAACACCAAAGCGGGTTCAAGGTTTTATCATTTTCTAACTTACATACGTTATCAATGAAATGTAATTACAATATTTCCAAAACTCATCCCCATCCCAAACATTAAATAGAATGAAATTTCTATTTTTCTCATGCAAGTGAAATCTCGGAATCTTTAAGTTCAATCATAATTCTCAATAAGCATAAGTGAATATTCCAACACTTAATCAATTATATCAAAATCTTCTCTTGGCTATAATTATAAAATATAACGTAAGTGCTTACTTTCCAATTATCAACATCAACCCCATCAAATTAAACCAAGGAAAATAATAAATAAATAAAAATTTTGATAACTCATTCTTGTTTTAATCCAATTCATCAATTTTCTCCAAACGAGCTAAAATCACATTCTTTTTTTTTTCTTGTAAAAAAAATAAAAATAAAAAAATAAAATGGCCAAACAATTCAAATATCCCATACTTATGAAATATTAACATTTCCATCATACTATATTAAAAGTTATGGTATAATTTTAATAACACACTTTTAACCAAACTAATTTAATCCACTAAATTAATAATTTTATTATATTCACATTTTTCCAAAAGAAATAATACCAAACATAACTTAACCCAACTCATCTTTCAAACATAATTATATTTCATGCCAAGCTACTCAAATAGTCAATTTTTCCCAATTTCTCTTCAAATAACAATTTTCACAACCTTTCTAAAATTAACTAATCAATATGATATTTACATCAAAAACTTTGAAATATGCCAAAGAGTACACTTTTAAGATTGAGAGTTCAAAAGTCCTCATTTCATACTTTCATTTTCTCAAAAATAAACAAAAACTAAATCATCAACACATCACCTTTCATAAAAATATGAATATAACACTTTTAGAGTTTTTAATCCCAAAACAACTCTATAATCTCAACTTAACAATTTACACAATATTCATCAACATTAATTTATTTTTTTCTCAAAAATAAATTTCAAAACTCAAAGATGAGATAAATATTTCAACATTATTTTCTCAAAATAAATTATCTAACCATAATATGAGGTAGACACAACTCATACAATTATTAATTTCATTTTTGGATTTTTTTTTAAACAAATATTACCAACACAAAATGATTTTTTTTTTCTTTTTCCAAATCAATTTCAAAATATTAATGTCCTTAGCACTTCAACATAATTTTTCTTCCAAAAATTAACCAAACAAAAATATGAGAAATATATATATATATACAATACCTCCTATAATGATATATTTTCTTAAAATAACCCTAACATAATTTTAAAATAATAATATGAAGAAAGCCCCTACATCAAAATATGAAGAAAAGCAAATCTGAAAATGCAAAGCTCACCCGATCAAGAATTTGAGACTACAATTGCAAAGAGTACGACGAGCTTTTCAACTTTCATTTACAACACTTTTCCAAAATCTCACTTCAAATACTCTCACTCTAAGTTCAAATGTTGAGCCAACAATGGAGGAAGAAAGAGAGAGAGAGAGAGAGAGAGAGACGGAAGCCCTCTCCTCTGCCAAACCAAACAAAAGAAAATGAAAAGAAAAGGAAATGATGGGCAAGGAAAAAGAGGAGAAGAAACCCCACGTGGGTTTGTTTCCCAAGAATGGGTTTTTCAAAAAAATAATTTATTTTTTGTAATAATACTTCAAAATTTTATAATATAAATTATAAAATAATATAATTTTTCTCACCACAACATATAACATTTTTTACACCACAAAATATAATATTTTACTTATTACGAAATACATACACATTTTATTCCTTATAAAATATATAATTTTTCACCGTGTGGTACACACCATAAATTCATCTTTCAAATATTTATTGTAACCCTATATAATAAATAATAAGAACTTACCAATCACATAATTAAAAAGGACCAAATAATTAAATACAAGTCATAAACAAATTCAAATTAAATTGAATCTAAGTCATAGGTCTTGAATTAAATTCTCACCCATAAGCTAAACATCACCCAATTACATATCAAAGTAGACCCAACAAACTAATCTCAAGTCATGGTCCAAACACACAAAACTCATTTTCAATTTTTGCTATAAATTCAATAGAACACTAATCAGTCCATGAATTTTCATAAAATAAATACTTATCAATAAATTTTGAAATTTTTATCCAATGTGCTTGACTTATATGGGAACAACATATAAAAATTTCAAAATTTTCTGAGAACGGGAACTACTTAAAAAAAAAAAAACCAAACTATTTTTACACAGAATTTTACATAGTATTCAAATCAGATTATTGCTCAATTAAATTATGCACTGACTATTTAAAAGAAAATATTTTGGGACATTGCAGGTTTGAGGTTGGGTTATTAAGCAGGTACAACATGTGGAACAATGCAAGTATCTTCATTATTTGCATTGGCCTGTAAAAGCTCTTCCCAAGTGATGACTTTGCGAACTATAATTTTGGTGTGTTCTTGGTGAAATTGAAAAGGTATTGTAGATTCTTTAGGATTAGGTGAAATATATTTAAATCCAGGATAAGTAGTCATAGCTTTAAGATAAATACGATAACAGACCATAATCGTGAAAGAAGGAAAATCCATTTTGTATTGCTTTGTTTGAACATTTAAAGTGAGAGTTTTGAGGATAGTTGGATTGAGTAAGGATACTTTAAAATTGGGAAAACATTCAAAATAAATTGGTCCATAAGCTAAACTACATTTTATAACTCCTAATGAAAAATCTTCATAATAATGGTAGTGGATATCACAAAATGTGCATAAAACATATTTATTTATGTGTGTGCGAGTCATAGGTTTTATTCCTACTTGGACGAAACCAAGGTATAAGAAGTTGGATTTTTTTTTTTATTTTAAAATTTGACAATAGTGTCCTATTCTAATAATTGGAAATTCTGATTGTCTTGAGTAGCAGAGAGGATTTGTCCTACTGTTTTTTATTTTATATGTTTGTTTGAGTTCAAATTTCTTATCATATAAACAATCTATATCTTTTGTAGGCAACTTCCAATTTTTTCATCTTTCTTCAATCTATTCTATCTCTAAATCACTTTGATTAATAACAACTGATTTCTTATAGAAACCTACACCAGCTACTAAATTAGAGAATGCCTTAAATATTCTTGCCATAGTAACAATTAACTGTGATTGTCAATAGGTAGTTTAGCCTAAGCTCTAATGGTCATGGATGGCCTCTTGCCTAAAGACCTAATGGCTTATTGACTAATGTGACTTGGGTGTCACACAGGTTAATTGAAGACAATAAAAGAAACTCAAATCAGATCCAAAACAGTAATGGCTTTGATACCATAAGAGTCCCAGGTATTATAATCATAATGATAAAGATTAAATCAAGATTAAAGATTGTAGATGTTTTTGGAGACGATTTATAGAAATTTGTTCATCTTTGATTCTTGTTTTAGTAGTAGAAATTCTTTGACTATAATTGATAATAGACTCACTAGAAGCAATTGATAATAATAATCTTAAATGATCTAATTCTTCTTCTAAATCTGAAATATATTGCAAATTATAATTGATTTTTGTATGAATTTCAAAAATTAGAAGCATAATACATAAGCATCACACTTATATTTATAAAATGGAAATTACAAAGAAATACTTACACAACTTCACAATCTTTTAAATAGATTGGGCAACACATGTATAACCCTACAAACTTCACACTACAACTTTACACTTTTTATACAGGTAAATAAAACTAATTTTTAAAATCTTAAAAACTCGTGTCCAACAATACTGAAAGGGTCCACTTATATAGAGATCTGAAAACGGACTTGAAATGGATTGGAGTCCAAAGAGATAAAAGAGAATCTGCATTTGAGCTGGAGAGATAAGGGCATCTTTGCTTTTACTTTATAAAAGTTACTTTAGTAGCAATTATGGATGTTGCTTTTGGGTTAGAAAGTTGGTCTTCACATGGGTTTATTGGAATTAAGTGTCTGTTTTGATTGACTTGATTTGTCATTTTTGTGGGAGATTACAAATTATTGAGATTGATTCCTTGACACGTGTCGGAGTGGTTATCGTCAAGGGCTTGAGTGAGAATATGAGTTGGTGAGGATAGTGGTTAATTGTTTGTTTATGACGTTGAGTTATAGTTGGAGGGAAGTGTTTCTAGTACAATATCTTCTTTAGAATCAGAGAGGGACTCTGCCTCAGCCATTTGGATCATTTTCATTTTGATAGCCTTCTTCCATATATGTTCGAATTCTTGCTTTGGAATTGAGGGATACTTATCCTTTAATTTTTTTTCTTGAGTTTAATTTTAAAGTTATCGTAATCAAATGACTTAGAAGATTTTGGGCTTGAAGAGGCCATAGAAGCAGGATTAATGGATGTAGATTGTTTTCGTTGTTTGTAAAATTGGAGAAGCTAATCTGGAAAATGCTCTACTGGGATGCTGTAATCTTTTCATCATTTTGTAACAGTCTAGCAAGTGAGAAAATGAGTATTATATGGATATGAAGTAGTATACTGCCAAGCCATGATTCATGGGAGTTTGAAATCAAGAACAAAATATAAAAATTCACGGAAAAGAGGTTCAACCTCCTTCAGATAGATATGGTATGAATCTTGTAAGCGATCAGGTAGAGCAGTAAATTGTAGGCCAAATTGGAGCCACCATGGTTCAAACCACGTAGGAATGTCACCAGTAGTAATGGTAAAATTAGGTCTAAAGCGAATCCACTAAGAACATTAGAAGAATCGGTTTTGGAAATAAAAAACATAGAACCAAGCATTTTGATAATCATAATAATTATATTGAGCATGCTTTAGATTCGGGTTGACAAAGTGATGTAAAATAGTGGGATGTCCCCATTCTGCTTGAGAAATAAGTTTGAGTATGTGGTGCTTGGAATATTGTAGAAGATTTTTATCTTCCTTAGAATAAACATGTTCAACTGAAATAGACTTGGTTTCTTCAAGAATTTTCTCATAACATAATCAGGAATGTTGGCTAGAATGTTGGGGTAATGCCAATTGTTAGTGAAATATGTGGAGATAATGGTTTCCGGTTTGATGTATGGCTTTTCTCTAAGATATTGGACATAATCAAGGAGCAAAGGAAAAATAGGGTATGCAATGTCATGAGGATAGTATCCATTATTGGCTGTATTTGAAGAAATTGAAGGTGTTTTATATGGAATGAAATTGGGTCCTTTGGAGGAGGAAGTAGCTTAGGAATGGGTTTTTAAATTGTGAGCCATTCATTGATAATAATGATTGATTTGGAAAATACGCTGTTTATGATGAATAAACATGTGGTATTTAAATTGCTTTTGATGACGGCTAAGATTAAGGTGCTCTGGAGTTTGCAGGTCCTTATAAGAATTGTTGGAAAATTATGGTTTTTATAGGCTTATTTTGGGCAAACTTTGAGCACAAAATTGAGTGGGTCCCACACGTCTTTTGGAGTGGATCCAAAGAGGTGACATGTTCTTTGCCGTATGGCAAGTCACACGGTGAAGACGGTTCGTCAAAACCATTTATGAGTGAATGAGAAGTTGACGTCATTTTCGGGTTCATGGAATTGACTATTAAAGGAGTAAAATGTGGGTTTCCTTGAAATAGTTATCCCACATTGGAAACTTAAGAGAATTTATACGTGTATATAAGTTTTAGATGACAACACTTGGGTTGAGCCCCAAAAGGCATCCCAAGGTTGTAGAAGGGAGGAGTTATGAACAATGTGAACCTTAGCCCAAATCACCACACGTACGTGTACCGCCGCAACCCTCCGTCTGAACGGCCAAGTGTAGCTGTGCTGGGCGTGGGTGTAGGTTGTGGGTTAGGTCGGTTCTAACTTTAATTTTTTTGACAAAATTTATTTGATTTTTTTCCAAAAATACTTGCAGGAAAATTAATTTTTTGAATGAAATTAATTCAAATTTGAATTCAATTTCTGTCCTAAATTCTTTCCCCTTTCAATCTAGTTCCAGCAAGTCCAACAGGTTCAAAAAGACCAAACAAATTCGATTGTTTTTTTCCAGGACAGATTCAAACTGCCCAGCAATTTATGAACAGATATGAAACTGTTGCAGTTATCAGTTCGAAATTTGAATTGTATCTGTTGCACATGTTTATTCAAAAACCTACCTATTCGATTTGAATTTCAGACCTGTTCGGGTCTATATATACCAGGCCATTTCCAACGGTCAAGTCATTCCGAAAAATTCATTTTCTCGCCTTCATCTTGCTCTCTTGCATTATTATTCTTTATACTAGTTTTAGAGAAAAATTTAGAGAGTATTAAGAACACAGGTTTTGTTCGCCATACAAATTGTTTGGAGTGCTACTACAATTTGTGTAAAGATTATTGTATCTTGGGAGATAGATGCCTTTTTTCGTAAGCACCGTAGCGGGACGAATCTGTCTTAAGGACAGAGTGTCACACACTCGACTTGTTCTTTTAAAGTTTTATTCAGTTCGGTAAAATAAATTCTGTAAGTGATTTATTTTTATTTATTTGATTTGGTTTCAAATTATTTATTTTACACAGAAGATTGTTCCAACAATAATTCATGAGTTAAAAAGTCAGGTAGAGAATTGGATCACCACGTTTTATATACAATTTTGAAGTCAAAGACACATAAAATTGATTGCCAACGAGTAAAGACTTGTCATGAAACAATGTTTTTAACATCTTTTTTGAGGACTTCCTTTGCTGCTTTGCAATCAATATTCAAATCATACTCAAATTTCTTAGTTTAATGAATCATATTCAAATTTTTTAATACAAGAAACAATAGATAAAATTTGTTTCTGTATTGTAGAATATCGTACTTGAGGTCCTTTCCATATAGCAGAGGAAAAACGGACTAATGGTTCTTTACCTTGATAACGCTGTTTGAGAATACCTCCGTATCCAATATCACTAACATCTGTCTCAACAATTTTGTAAGTAGTGAGGATTGGTAAGCATAATAAATGTAGATATTTAGATCGTTGTTTGATATGTAGGACAACAAAATTGTGATCTTGTGTCCATATGCGTAATTGCGTATAAAGAATTTTTGTATCCTTGTGAAAATGCTTGTAAAATTCAGAAATATAATTGAGACTGTCTAGAAATCTTTGTAATTGGGTTTTGTCATGAATTTCATCAGGAAATTTGCAAGCAAATTCAATAGAGTGTTGTATTGGTATAATAATGCCTTTGTTAATTATGTGGCCTAAAAATCGTATAGATGTATGAAAAAGTGGTATCATTTTAGCACTTAGAACTAAACCACTGTTTTTGATAATATGATAAAATTTGTATAGATATTTACCATGTTGGGAAATAGAATTTGAGTATGCTAAGACATCATCAATATAGGCAATTGTGAATGTGGAATAAAGATTGAAAATATTATTCATAATGTTTTGAAATTCAGAAAGAGCATTTTTTAGGTCAAAGGGTATGACATTCAATTCATAATGCCCAAAAAGGACTGTAAAAGCAGTTTTATAACGATCGTTTTCAGTGATTTGAACTTGCCGAAATCTAGATTTCATTCAAATTTTGAAAAGATCTTAGCCTCATAAAGCCTGTTTAATAAATATTTTTTTTACTAGGAATTGAGTATTGAATCCATTGTAACACAGTATTTAGATGTTTATAATTAATAACTAATCGTGGAATTCCTCTTTCTGATTCAGCATTTTTGTTTACATAGAAATTAGGGCAAGACCATGGCGACCTACTTGGTTGTAGCAATTTCTTATTTAATAGATCATTAATTTCTTATTTGCAGTGTTCCATTAATTATTTGTCTATCTGGATAGGTCGAGCTTTGGTGGGAATGTGTCTTTCATTAAAATCTTTTTCATAAGGTAGAACAATCATGTGTTGCTTACAGTGCCAAAAGGCATGCGGTAATTCTAAACATAAATCCTTTTTAAATAAATTCTGAATTTTTTGTATAATAGATTTGACTCGAGATTGTTCTAATTCTTAATCAATAACTTTATGGGAGATTTCTTTTTGTAATAGGCAAATTTGTTTTTGTTTAAAAATTAAATTAGTTTTTAAAATATTAATTTCATGTTCTTGAGGAGGAAATAAAAATTTGAAAATGATGTTTTGATTGATGGAGGTGGAAGAAATTCCTTCATTTGAAACAGTAAATGGCTGAGACATATTTTTGACAAGTAAAAATTCAATGTTTAGATAGATACCCTGATTACAGATTTGTACATGGAAAATTTTGTTAGGGAAAATCGATGATTCCCACAAGTAAATCAATCAATGGGAATAAAAACTAATGCGGAAAAATTAAATCAAAGGCAACACAAGAATTTTACGTGGTTCCCTCAATGCGAGGTACGTCCACGGGATCGAAATCCAATTCCACTATCAACCAAATAAGTTCCAAACAATTACAAACGAGACACGAATGGTCTCACAAACCACCCTTAGATGAATTCTAAATAATCACAAATAAACAAGAGGAAAGACCTCACCAAATTGATGAACCAAAATCTTCAGAATCAGAGTTGAAGAAGACCCAAAATAACGAACCAAATCAACACCTTCAATGTAGAGCCGGAATTGTCAAAACATCCAAACAAAGTGAAGCAAAGCAAACTTCACACAGCCACTGTACCAATGGAAATCACCAATTCAACTTTTACAAAGTTCTATGTTGTTGCCCAAAATCAAACCCACCAAAAGTTATACACCAAGCACTCTCTCACCAAGAAACACGTATGCTGCTACCGCTAGATCTACTTTGGAAAAACAATACAAATCATATTTGTGCATCTAGGGATTTAGTAATCAAACCCTAATTGTTACTAAATTGGATTGGGCCTCCACAAATATAATATATAAAAATATATTATACCTAAACCAAGCCAAATTAAACTCTTTTTCCAAAACCAATTGGGTCTCACACTCCAATAAGGAGGTATACCCAACAATTCTCCCCCTACCGACTTAGGTGGTGACATCAACCATACCCGCCAAAGTTCGACACTTTAAATGTTTGTCCCTCGACAAAGTCTTTGTCAACATATCTGAGATATTATCATTTGTGTGAACCTTTTCGAGTTGTAATAATTTCGAATCTAGCACATCACGAATCCAATGGTATCTCACATCAATATGTTTCAATCTCGAATGAAAAGTAGAATTTTTACTCAAGTGAATAGCACTTTGACTATCTATAACAACTCTCACACTGTTTACCGATTAATGACTGATTAATTACCGATTACTGCTAAATTAAGACTGATAATTGAATTGATCGGGATACTGAACTGACCGACTGAAATCTGAAACTGATTGACTGGGTATATGTTAGTTAAAGTGCATATCTATCTGTTGTCGTTTAATTATCTGTCTGTATTTTTATGCTTAAACTGCCAATTGAAGGCCTTATCGGCGGCCGAACCAGAAATTGATTGGTGTTTTAGGACCATCATAATTTATGTGATTTTATGGTGCATTCAATTGAAATGTGATTTTGTATGGTTAAATTAGATTAAAATAAGCTAAATTACATGAGTTAGACTTATTTACTAACTTGCCACCCTAGTGGCCCACTACTTGATCAACATTGGAGCCTTAGTATACACTTAGACACATATTTGCTCAGCTCATTCCTTGCCTTTGCCGACTAGAGAGAGAGAGATAAGGGAGAGAGTTGAACTCATCTTGCTTTGGCTTGAGAACTTGAAGGAAATTGAAGTGTAGTTGCTAATTGAGCTCATAGACCTTGAATATAAGACTTAAGGTAGACCATTGACCTCTCTCATTGTTGTATTTAAGATTGTTCTTGCATGATCCATGTCAAATTGTAGAGCTAAGGCATGTTCTAGTCTTATGATGTTGAATTAGAACTCATTTCATGCATGCATGTGTGTATTGTTGAATTTTGAGTTGATTTCATGGCAAATTGTCACATGCATGTTCATAATTAAGTTTAAGTCTATGTTTTCAACTTGTCTTGAAAAGAATGAGCTCAATAGAGCATGTTTTGGAAGCTTTGATTTGAGTTAATCTCATGCATGTCACCTTGTAGCATGTTCATGCATGTTCATGAAAAATGGGTTTGAAAATGAGTTTAATTGAAACACCCTTGGGCCTTGATTTCTCAAATTGACCTTTGTAACATGTTATTCTATGAGTTTACTTATGTTTCCCAGAAAATTGGCCCAATAGGATCGAAATTTTAGCATTTGAACTTCATTTTGAGCTTGGGACTCAAATCTAGAATTTCCAGATTTTGAGCCTACGCTCGAGCGTACACTCTGTGTTCATGCTTTCCGCTCGAGCGAGAAAAGTTACGCTCGAGCGTGAAATGCGTGCATCCAGTACTTTTCATGAGTTCACAGTCCACTCGAGCGAGGACCTGTGTCTTACGCTCGAGCGGGCGTCGAGCGAGCATCGAGCATAAAATCTGAGCATCTAGCATTTTTACTGTAGCACACAGTCCGCTCGAGCGACGGAATCCACGCTCGAGCGGAGCCCTTTGTCTGCATGTCCGCTCGAGCGAAGAAAGCCTCGCTCGAGCGAGACCCCTGTTTTCAGCAAATTTTGTAAAGTGTTCAAAAGTGCATCTTTGCATCCTCTTTCCATCTTAGGCATTCCTAGGGCATATTTAGGGCATCTTAAAGAGGATATAGATGTAGAACCACACCAAGGCAAATTAGGGATTAAGTTATTATCTTTCCCAACTGTGTAACTTAGTGTGTGTTCAATCTGTTAACTGTATAGGGTGGGCACCTTGAGGAGACGCTCTAGCCTATTGTAGCCCAGAACTCTGTGAGTAACAATTGTGTAAAGATATGTTCAAATGATTACTTTTCTGAACACTAAACTGAACTGTTTACTGAACTAATATTGATTACTGAATGAATGTATGTCCTCTATTTATGAACTGTACTGTGGCATCCTTAGCACCTACTGTTTATTGTTACTGTTACAGAGATCTCTGTCGGTTCCCTCGTGGAACCACTACTGTTCACTGATTGATGGCCATCATTACTGTTCGGTCTTTTAAGACCTACTGCTATTGTTATGCTAATGGATGTACCACATATGACTGTTTACCGTACTGAACTACTGATATACTGATTGAATTAAACTGTTTTCATTACCGTAAGGACATTCATTCTAAACCCCTTTACGCACTATGTTATTCACTGGGCTTTAGCTCACTGCTCATATATATATGTAGGTGTACAGGCACCAGATCGCAGCTAGGAGGGTCGGGGTAAACTTCAGTTTTGTCAAGCCAGCCTAAGTGCCTCACTGCGAGGTTCCGAGTTTGCCATGCTATGGCTAGGGGTGTTGTATTTCCCCGTCTGTCTTGGACTGTTTTTGTATCTAGTATAGATTCTTGTCTTTGCTTAATGGGGATTAAGTCCCTGTACTGAATAAATGTATATGATGTATATACTGGTTTGTCTCTGACTGCATACATGTATGAAATTTTTTTTTGGCATACAGACTGTCACAGCTCATTGGACATTATTTATTTACTGTATTGGCTTCCTTGCCCTATACTCTTTTCTTGTATTATTGTTAGCGGGCCTTGGTAATCTCGGATTCTTGGCGATTCTGATGCTAAACCCATAGGGCCGGGTTTGGGTCGTGACACTATCACAATAAAGCACATACTTTTCTTGCTTCAAACCCAACTCTTGCAAAAATTTCTTCAACCATAACTCTTCTTTGCAAGCTTCTGTAGTGGCAATAAATTCAGCTTCGGTAGTTGAGAGAGCAACACATTTTTGTAATTTAGATTGCCATGCCACAGCTCCTCCTGTAAAAGTCATCAAATACCCCGAAGTAGATTTCCTAGAATCAACATCACCAGCCATGTCAGAATCTGTGAACCCATCAAGCATCGGCTTACCATCCCCAAAACACAAACACACCTTCGAAGTCCCTCGAAGATATCTTAGAATCCATTTTACCGCTGCCTAATGTTCTTTACTCGGATTATAGAGAAACCGACTCACCACACCAACGGCGTGAGCAATATCCGGCCTTGTACAAACCATGGCGTACATCAAAGAACCAACTGCTGAAGCATAAGGAACTTTCAACATCTCTTCTTTGTCTTTCTCATTTGTAGGACATTGATTCGAACTAAGCTTGAAGTGACCCGCAAGTGGACAACCAACCGGCTTTGCTTTATCTATGTTGAACTTCTCAAGAACTTTCTCAATATAACTTTCTTAAGACAACCAAATCAGCCCTTCTTTGCGATCACGAACAATTTTCATACCAAGTATTTGCTTTGCTGGTTCCAAATCTTTCATAGTAAAAGATTTGCTCAACTCCAATTTCAACCTGTTAATCATGGTAGAATCTTGACCCACAATTAACATGTCATCAACATAAAGCAAAAGAATAATAAATTTGCCATCCGGGAAATTTTTCACAAACACATAATGGTCCAAAGTGGTTTTAGAAAAACCATTATTCATCATGAAAGAGTCAAATTTTTTGTACCATTGCCGTGGAGCTTGCTTGAGGCCATACAAACTTTCTTCAATTTGCAAACAAATTTCTCTTTTCCTTTCTCCACAAAACCTTCCGGTTGCTCTATGTAAATTTCTTCTTCAAGATCACTATGAAGAAATGTGGTCTTCACATCAAGTTGCTCAACTTCAAGGTTCATACTTGCAGCCATGTGTAGACGCGCCCTTGGGGCTTCTTTCTACAGTTCGGACTCGATTTGTGTCGGTTCTAAATTTGAACCAAAGAATCCAAATCCGGCAAATCGTTTGAGAAAACAGATTTTTTTGAAAAGTAGTGCTAAACATGGACTGCTTTGCCAGATTACAGAGTCGCCACCTAAATATTTTAAAATGGGAAATTTAGGAAACCCTGACTCGGTGCCGAAGGCCACATGTCCGTCATCACCAAAGTAGTCTTGGCTCGGGAGCTTGGGTACGATCGGGGAAGGTCAGCTATGAGCACCCCCTTTCGCCCGGTCCAAAGACCGGCCTCTATTAACCGTGATATCCGATTTTGAAAACATTACATGCTCTTATTCCAATTATTAGCCTAAAATTACTATGTGATGCGCGCAGTAAACAAGTATAGACTAGATCGCCTAATTTGGAAATAAACATTGCATATCCGTTTGTTTTGAAAACAATTTGAAATTGCTACTCGCGAGTAGGCTAAAATACGGATTTCAACGAGTTATTCCAACTCAAGCAATCCAACCTCCACCCACAGGCATTCAAACAGTTTATCTCACATAAGCATTTAGCCGCATGGTAAGCATACTGTCATGGCAACATTCACACGCATGTGGTATGCTAAAGCGTAAATACTTACATCGTACTCCGTGCCAAAACAAGAAACTAGTTAGCAAACATGCATGACCTAGTTCATGTTAAGTGGCTAATGCAACACATGCAAGGATGTAATCTAGAGTAGGCTCGGCTAACCCTAAAAATGGCATGTGAAGTGCAATCATTCGATGCACGTATTCAAGTTAGAAATTGAAAATACAATGCGGTTTGTGTGATGTACCGAGCCTAATGCATGTAAACAAATGCATGGATGCACGCATGCATTGCATAAGGTATGCTAAAATAAACGTGCCCTAATCTACCATCGTAAGCAGGTAAATAAAAGGGAAGAAAGAAGTGGGGGTTGGAAGACATACACACCCACGCACACTTATTACAATTACGCCCTCACACAGAGGGACCAAAAGAATAATACAGTCCCAAAATAATACAGTCCAAATACAGAATAAATTAATTATTACAAAATTTCTAATTATCAAATTAATAACAACGTAAGAGAAAGGGGGCCCCAGCCCCGCCTCGGGATGCGTGAACGATGCATGCTCGAATCCGACTTGCCCGGAAAACCCGCGCCATAGCACTGCTGCCTCTGTTTTTACTGCCCTGTCTCTCCAAAAATTACCTGAGTCCCAGAATGCCTTCCAAATGAACTGTAGTGCACCACCGGCTAGAGGAAATGACCACCGGCCGCTTAAATTTACCACCGGCTGCTCTGGAGGCTATCGACTGAAAATATAGTGCCGGTCGGCACATTATCTTGCCGGCGTGAAAGTTCTGCGAGGGACGGTTTGCAATGAAGAGCCAGCATCAAAGAATGCATGGTATGGGTTTTTAGGCATATGTATGCATGGCCATTGCCTCCTATCATGTTTGGGAACTCAAGGAAGCATGACCCTTGATTCTTGGGCCATCAATTATGCATGTTGATACATGATGGCCTAAGGAACCAAGGTTGCATTTTAATGGTAATGCATGCAAACAAACAAATGAAATCCAAGGCCTTATCATGTGTTAGTCAAAGGTCTTGGTGACCAAGAATTGAGACGAGTTGCACCACTTGAAATGTGAATCCCTCTCAACCCTTACACTTGGTTTGACACCCCGAACCAAGACATGGAATGCATGTATGCAACATGGCTTAAATGATGCAATATGAGGTGAAATGCAAGGCATACCAAATGCAATGCAACATACTATGGCAAGTGTGCAATACTAAGCATGCAAGGTGCAAAGTGTAATACAAACATGGACCATTTATGCAATAGAGTTAGCATGTGACAAGACCTCATTACTCAAGCATGCAACAAACATGATGCAAGCATGCAAAAGTGGAATTAACCACAATGGGGCAGCCCGCAAACCAACCCCAAACAGTGGCGAAACATGCCTAAAGTGGTGACCAATACTTGTGCAAGCATGCAAGTCAAATGGCCTAAGATTAAGGCACAAAAAGGGAGTACCTTACTACAATTATCAAGACCACTCATGGCATGCATCTAACAACCAAAAACAGACTTCTATCATGCGAAATGGCACCCAAAACTCACATATGGTAGCCCCAAAATGTATTAATCATGCAAGCATACACAATGCCAATTCCTAAGCATAAAAGGGGACACCCTCAAAGCATGAAATAGGCCACGTATACAATCATTCAAACATGACTTATGGACTGAAATAAGGTCACAAAAGATGCCAAATCATGAGGATGATCAATGTTGAACATGCTAGGGGGCCGAAATACATAAGGCTTACAAGCCTAAAATGGAAAACAACCATGTCAAGCATACTATATATGGCAAAATCAGTGGCTCACGACCCTTATACATGGTAATATGATGCTAATACCCTCATGGAACCAAACTAAAACATGCAAAGAACATGGCCTAGATGCATGGCATGCTTTTAGGTATAAGAGAGCATTTCAAAGCAAGTATAAGATACATACTAAAGGCTACAAATCCGACCAAAAACAGAGGTTAAACATGCTCCAAAACACTCAAAAAAATTCTGAAATGAAGCCTAATGCAAGTATGCATACATGCTACTCTTTAGGCCAAATACAAAGGCAAGCAAAGGACAAAGGGGAGAGGGGTGTCCCTCCCCTATTTGAGACTTCAAAACACCTCCTCACCATCGAAAACCCACGTTTTCGGTGGTGAAGACCAAAACTCTTGAAGTTAGACAATGCTCCAAAAAAAGGCACAAAAGGGCCAAAACAAGGCCTAAAACGGTGAGGTTTCACTCAAATACAAAAGTGACCTTAATGAATGTTCTTGAGCAAGTAAAAAAAAGGTTTTTTTATGTTAAACACAAATCCAAAAACACAAAGCAAAAGGGGTAGAAACTAGTTGCAAGAATGGGGAATCTAAAGCAAAAAGTTTACCCTTGAAGATCCAATGAAGAACAGGTGGAGCAGCCCTCCTCTAGTGATCAAAACCAGTCCAAGATCACACAAAACAAACCTCCAAGCCTCCCAATCTCGGATTAAGGAGTAGTAGTGTGTGTAATGGTGCAAAAGTAAGGTGAAATCACACTTTTTGGTCCAAAAACACACACACAAGAGGAGAGAGAGGGAGATATAGATATATATGGATGTATATCAGAGAAATATATGTATAAGCTCTGGTTTTGTCCTCAAAATGTCTAACCCCAATCAAAGGGAGAGAAGGCTTGCTTATATAGGCCAAGAAGACTTAGTGGCTAAGTAAAACAAAAGAGTCAAAGGGTGCAAAGGATCAAAGGGGGTGCAAGGCTTCTTGGAGAAGCCAAGACAGCTGGCCAAGCTTCTCCAAGAAGCTTTTGCCAAAGGGGCAAGCTTCTAGAAGCTTTAAGGGTGCAAAGGTGCAAAGGGATCACCCCTGTGCACGGGGGAGTGTGATAGTGCATTCCAGCTGGCACAGCTGGCATGCACTATGCCTCAGAGATGTACGGGGTACACATAGCCAAAAAGGTCATCGGCACAAAAAAGTGCCGGTCGGCAGTATAAAGTGCCGACCGGCCAAAGTTTTTGATAAATAAGTGCCGATAGACAAAATGGAGTGCCGGTGGGGGTGTGGAGCAGCCGGTGGGCTTCAGGGATGGCTAACAAGCCTCTCCCTACCCTCAGATGCAAAACACACAAGTCTTGGTATAAAGCCAAGCACAGAACAAACCGGTTGAGAGGTCCTGAGGCACGACGCGTAGCCGGGACCTCCGGAAACTCAAAACAAACACCAACATAGATAATCACCGAGTGTTCAAGCGGTGACGTCCAAGTCTTGAGGACGGTAAAAAATGGGGTGTCTACACCATGCCAAGTACAACCCGAATAGAAGACATCTTTACAACCGGTGAGAAAATCTCGTCAAAGTCAATTCATTTCTTTTGCCCAAAGCCTTTCACAACAAGACGTGCTTTGTACCTCAGATTCTTCCTATCATTCTTCAATTTGAAAACCCACTTATTTTTCAGAATTTTCCTCCCTTTAGGCAACTTCACTAAATCATAAGTCTGGTTTTCAAGCAAGGAATTCATCTCCTCTTCCATGGCCTTTTTTCAATCATCTTTCTTTGCATGCTCAATTGCTTCTTGGTAGCTCTCCCGCTCCCTTTGATCGGAAATCAACAAAAATTCATTGGGAGGATACTTTCTTGAAGGTTGTCGATCCCTTGTAGATTTCCTCAACTCAAGTTGTGGTGGCGGTTCTTGAGTTGGATGCTCTTCCTCAATTTCTGGCTCAACTTCATTAGGATTAGCATCATTCTCTACATTTTCAATAGGTGGCTGCACATCTCCCCTATTTTCATCATCAACTGAAGATGAAGGAGATGGATCTATGTCAATGAGATCACTAGTTTTTGGTTCCGGTTGATCACCTTTGCCAAAGTCTTCAATTGTTTGGTCTTCAAGAAACACAACATCACGGCTTCGAATGACTTTCTTGTCGACCGAATCCCATAATCTATACCCGAATTCATCACGCTTATAGCCAAGAAAAATATATTGTCTTGACTTACTATCAAGCTTGGACCTCTCATCCTTTGGAATGTGAACAAAAGCTCGGCAACCAAACACTCTCAAGTGCTCATAAGACACATCTTTGCCAGTCCAAACTCTTTCAGGAACATCACTATTCAAAGGATAGCATGGAGACAAATTGATCACGTCAACCGCTGTACTCATTGCCTCACCCCAAAAGGATCTTAGCAATTTAGCTTGTGAAAGCAAACACCTTGTTCTTTCCACAATGGTGCGGTTCATCCTCTCGGCAACGCCATTTTGTTGAGGAGTCTTCTTAACTGTTTTTTGGTACCGAATACCTTGGCTACGACAATACTCATCAAATGGCCCAATGTATTTACCACCATTGTCTAATCGGATGCACTTCAATTTCTGCCCTGTTTCTCTTTTAACCATGGCCTGAAAATGCTTAAATACTTTTAGAACTTGATCTTTAGTTTTTAGTAGAAAAGCCCAAACTTTCCTTGAATAATCATCAATGAAAGTAACAAAATAAAGTGCACCACCATGTGTTCTAACTTTTAAAGGACCACAAACATCTGAATGAATCAACTCCAAAACATTTTCTTTTCTAGAGGCAATATTTTTATGAAAAGAAACTCTATGTTGTTTACCCGCCAAACAATGAACACAAGTTTTAAGATGTGTACCTTTCAAACCGGGTAGAAGCTCTTTCTTAAACAAAACTTATAGCCCCTTTTCACTCATATGGCCAAGCCGCTTGTGCCACAAGTCGGTAGAAGTATCATCTTCAAGTGCATTGACAACACCTTTACAAATTTTTCCTTGCATCGAATAAAGTGTATGAGTCTTCTTGCACTTAGCCACCACCAAAGAACCCTTTGTGAGCTTCCATATTCCATCACCAAATTTGTTGTTGAAGCCTTCATCATCTAGCTTCCCAGTAGAGATCAAATTGAGACGAATGTCGGGAACATGCCTCACATCTTTAAGCAACAATTTGCAGCCCAAATTTGTTTCTATGCAAACATCACCCATACCAATAATCTTGGACAAACCTTCATTACCCATTCAAACAGAACCATAATCTCCTTCGGTGTAGGTAGTGAAGAAATCAATTCAAGAAGTCACATGAAAAGAAGCACCGGAATCAATCACTCAATTGCTCTCTTGGCCCACAAAATTGATACAATCATCTTCACAAACGACCATGAGATCATCGGTAGTAACTGCTGTTGTGTCTTCTTACTTTTTATCCACACTTTTGTCACGCCTTTTCTCCTTGTTCTTGAGCTTTCGGCATTCCCGCTTCATGTGCCCTTTCTCATGGCAATAATAGCACTCAATGTCTTTTTTTTGAAAAAGAACCATCTTTTGATTTGTCACTATCACCCTCAATGGGTCCATACAAATCTTTACAAAATAATAGGTCCTCTATTTTAGTTTTCCAAGTTACCCAATTGCTTCCATTGAAGCTAGACATACGACCCACATTCCTCTCCATTGATTTACACAAATAAATAGACCCAAATAAACCGCAAGCTCTGATCCCAGTTGTTAGGGAAAATCGATGATTCCCACAAGTAAATCAATCAATGGGAATAAAAACTAATGCAGAAAAATTAAATCAAAGGCAGCACAAGAATTTTACGTGGTTCCCTCAATGTGAGGTACGTCCACGGGATCGAAATCCAATTCCACTATCAACCAAATAAGTTTCAAACAATTACAAACGAGACACGAATGGTCTCACAAACCACCCTTAGGTGAATTCTAAATAATCACAAATAAACAAGAGGAAAGACCTCACCAAATTGATGAACCAAAATCTTCAGAAGCAGAGTTGAAGAAGACCCAAAATAACGAACCAAATCAACACCTTCAATGTAGAGCCAGAATTGTCAAAACATCCAAACAAAGTGAAGCAAAGCAAACTTCACACAGCCATTGTACCAATGGAAATCACCAATTCAACTTTTACAAAGTTCTATGTTGTTGCCCAAAATCAAACCCACCAAAAGTTATACACCAAGCACTCTCTCACCAAGAAACACGTATGTTGCTGCCGCTAGATCTACTTCGGAAAAACAATACAAATCATATTTGTGCATCTAGGGTTTTAGTAATCAAACCCTAATTGTTACTAAATTGGATTGGGCCTCCACAAATATAATATACCTAAACCAAGTCAAATTAAACTCTTTTTCCAAAATCAATTGGGTCCCACACTCCAATAAGGAGGTATACCCAACAATTCTCCCCCTACCAACTTAGGTGGAGACATCAACCATACCTGCCAAAGTTCGACACTTTAAATGTTTGTCCCTCGACAAAGTCTTTGTCAACATATCCGAGATATTTGTAATTGATTTCCATAGAACCACCATTAGCTATACTTAAAGATTCATCAAATTTTTCAAAATATTTGAAATGTATTAATCCTCCATGAATATAGTTAAGATTAGCACCAGAGTCAACTAATGCCATGGTAGTGAGTATAAAGGCATGAATGACCACCTTAATTTCAATATATCATTTTTGGAATGTAATGCTATTAAGGAGTAGATTAACAAAATCATTTATAACGAGTGGTTGTTTGTCAAGATGTTTGGTGGAGGGTTCTTGAAGATGAGGTTGATGAGGAAAGGAAGTGTCTTCAAGAAAATCGTCTTGGGAATTTTGTTTGAGCACAATCACTCTTAATTCTAAATTTTGGACATTAGTTTTAAGAGTGCGAATTTCATTTTGTAGATATTGTATAGTTGGTGTATTAAGTAGAGTAAGAACTTTATTAATTGTATCAATGATACCTTTGAAATCATAAGTATCTTATTTTAACTCTTGAGTAGTATTCGAAGATTGAGTGGTATTGTGCTTAGAGTTAGAATATTTAAACATGACTGATTGTTTTTTCTCTGGATCATCAATATTATCTATAAATTCAAGTATCATCTTTTCTTGTGCCATTAATACATTTATACTATAAGACCATTCATTTCTAAAATTGCTCGGTAATAATCATTAGAAGATTGGCACTGACAATCATGAGTAGGTTCAGTTTTATCGTCTGACTCTTTATAGAAGATGTCATTATTTAGTTCATTGATCTAAAATTCATCATTGGAGGTATTGCCAAAGGAATATTCAGTTTCAGATTCAAGTTCTTTGTCTAATAGAAGAATTAATTTTAATTGACTTTTGAATTTATCAGAAATATCAAGTTCTTATATTTTCTTTTTTGTTAAACATTTATTTGCGAAATGATGAATTTTTCCACACTTCCAACAAGTTGTTGTTTTCTTAGAAGTACTTGGTTTGGATTTAGGAGGATTATAAGATTTGGAACTATTGAATTTTCTTTTCTGTCCAAGAAAACAAGTTTTATGTATCTATACTATGAATATTTACACACACACACACACACACAGATTACAAGCTACAAAACATTTTCGCCTCTTCGATTCTCTTCAAGCAAGTTCTCTGCGGACTTCCAATCGATGAAGTGAACCCTAATCGGTTGGTTGACGTGAACCGGGACTAGTTCAACCAATTTATTAGTTTAATTACTAAGATGTTCATTCTTATTTTAATGACTTTTTTTGCTGCTATAGTGTTTCTTGTTTTGTTTTGATTGATTTTTTGAAAATTTAATTTTTTTATTTTTAATTTTAATTTTTTTTTAACGTTTTAGATGGACTTAACCTAGATACATCTAAAAAATAAAATATTTGTGAAAAAATATATAAAATTATTAAATAAACAAGAATACAAAAATGTATTGAATTTTGATAATTTTTTTTGTTTTTTGTTTTTGTATTTTGTGAATTTTTAAAAAAAAAAATTTCACAAATATTATACTTTCTAAATGTATTTAGATTATGTGTATTTAAAAAAAAAAAAATTTACGTGGAATTTTAAAAAAAAATACTAAAACAAAAAAATATATATGAAAAATAAAAAACTCAATCTTAAAAAAAAAACAAAGATAACGGAGTTAATCACTATTTTGTTTTGATAATTTGAACTGTTTATTTTTGTAAAACTCTTTGTTTATATTGTTTACGAGAAAAAAATTAGATTAATCAAACAATCATAATATTTTTATTTTATTGCGTTTGTCTATAAAAAAAATGGATAATTTATTTATTATTAATTTTTTTGGTGAGAAACGAGATAAAATGAACAAATTACAATTATTGTATTGACCTAAATTGAAACAAAATATAAAACCACATATTGCATAAATTAGGTACAACAATTTAACTAAAACCTAAAACCGATTAATGCAGAAACGGCAGAAATTAGGGCGCAAAAATTAAACAAAAACTAAATCTATTAGGACATAGAAATAATTAAGGACAAAGGTTATTCCATTAAAAATAAATAAATAGTGAGTGTGAGGAGTCATCCAAGACATCTCTTATGGTGTCGAGACAAAGAATGGAACAAGAGAAAAATCTCTGGGGAAATATCAAATTAGTAGTACTTCCAAAAAAATAATTACAAATCAATGATAAACTTTATAAATATTAACAACTAAAATCATAAATTTTTCATTAATTTGTAATTATTTCTTAAAAAGTGGACCAAATTGTAATTTCCCCAAAACCTTTCTCTTCTCTGAAATTTGATTATAATTTTTTCGGCCCCTTGGTTTGATTGGGCTGAATGTTGAATTGGGTTGGGCCCAATTTGAACTATGTATGTAGCAGCACCACTATAGTGGGGAAAAAAAAAATTGGGGCCCCAATTGCCTCTCCTCATCTGTCAGGCCTGGATATACAGAAATGAGCTTACAAAATCACTAGTTCAATATCAAAATAAGACTCATAACATGTTCTATAGGCCCAAACAACCCTTTAGTCCATATAAGAATTGGAGGTAAGATTAACCATTTCATAACAAAATGGATTGATGTTTTTTTAACTATCAGTATTATTTTTTAAGAACATAACAGTCAAAATATATATAGGGTCATTCTACAAGGAACTTTTACAATACACATTCTTATTTAGGGTGTATTATTTGCAAGTTATGAAATTAAAGAAAGAAAGAAAGAAAGAAATTCATTGAAAGTAATCATTTTTAAAGGAATTTAGGCAATGAAGCCCTTAAAACTTTTTAATTATACTCTAATACTCAAATTTTTATTGATTTTTCTCTGCATGTGGATCATGAATTTAAGTAAAAATTTAAAAAGAAAAAGAGAAAATATTAGATAAATATAAATAAAATATAAGCTAAATTTCTTCCAACACTATTAATGAATAAGAAATATTGAAACGCTACAGGCACAGGCAAAGTGAGAATAGAAGGCCATTTATTTAATAAATTCTAGGCCTATAAAATATTGAATCCATAATTTTCATTGATGAATGTAAGCATGCAATAGTTTGTATAAGAAATAGAGAGACAGATGCGTTAACATAATTTAATAGTGTAGTACCTTGTCATTCAAGATTGCAGAACTAAGGTACTATTTGATTCATTAAAATAAGATGAAATAAAATGAAATAGTGATTTCTTAGACTTTTTTATTTGTCGATATTTTTTCGTTTAACCAAATATAAGAAGGGAAATGTTTGAGAGCTCGACACATTTGGCTCGAAAATTGGCTCGAAGAGAAGAGAGGAGAAGAGGAGGAGAGAGGGAGAAAGAGAGAGGAGAGGTCGTCGCCCGGCATCGTCAAGACTCCCGCAGCCTCAAGATCGTCATGATGTCCGTCGTAGCTCCTCGCCCCGGCGTTGTCATGACTCGCCGCCTCTATACCTTCCTCCCTCCCGTCCTTGATGTGACTTGGCCCGTCGCCTCCGGCCACGCCACTGCCTTCTCCTCCCCTTATGATTTGTCCCCTCCAGTCCTCCTTCCACCTCTCTCCTCCTCTTCCTTCCTTCTTTTCTTCCTTCTCTGCTTCTGAAACACAAGAAAAAAAGAAGAAAAAAAAAAAAATTGACACCAAAACAACGTCATTTTGGTGTCGAGCCAAATTGGAGCCAGAGATTTTCAAACTACGTAGCGGGATCGATATGAGAATTAATATTTTGATTGAAAGATAATTCCATTACTACTTAATAAAGAAGAGAGAGAGAGAGAGAGAGAGAGAGAGAGAGAGAGAGAGAGATGGCCTTAACGCAATAATTGTACTTTTAAATGAGGTGAGTGCCCTTAGTGCAATAATTGGATTAGAGGGTTCAGTTGAACGCCTTGTAGCCTTAATTTAAATTGTTCATTTATTTTGTTGTATTAATAAAGCAAATTATTTATATAAAAATTTATAATTAATTAGATATACTTAATTTAAATTGTTTATTTATTTTGTTGTGTTAATAAAGCAAATTATTTATATAAAAATTTATAATTAATTAATATTGGTAGCTATATATTTGGATCATATTTATTATACAAAAATAGGAATGTATAATTTCTAAAATAAATAGCCTATTTTTTTATTTATAAAATAAAGGGGTACTTACGTGTAAGTGGACTTATTGTCTAATAGGTTCTATAGGAAAAATTGGTCATAAAAAAAATCATTAATTATAAGTTTTAGCGACAATTTATAAAAATCATGACAAAAAAAGTCACTAATTGTTAATTTTTAGGGACATATATAAAAAATTGTCACAAAAAAATTATTGTTAGCGACAATTTTATCAAGACTTATTTTCAATAGAAATTGATGAGAATTAAGTTCAACTATTAAGATCTATTGATAGTTTATCTTAAAATAATAAATATGATCAAATTATATGATTATTGATATCGAATTAATTTAATTCCGTTTACGATTAGAAGTCAAATGGTTCAAAAAACTAATAATATGAACCCATAACTCTTAGTTCAATTCATAGCAAGTATGGTCTGATTTTTAATTTAGGATTTTGTTGAAAGTTCCGCAAGTACTTATTAGAAATTCAAAATAAATTGGATAGTTGTTTCATAAAAACTACCAGCTGATTTGATTTTTTCCCATAAGAATGCTTCATAAGTGTTTGTTGAATTATTTATATCTTTACTCTCTCTCTCTCTCTCTCTATATATATATATATATATAATATAGATTAGATAAGCACTATGCTTCCCTCGAGTCTATGCTTTGTTTAGACGGAAAGTTACCATCCAAGGGCGGTGAAATTCACCACTTCGATGATTCAAATGTAGAGTTTTTTTATATATATTATTCACATAAAAAATTAAATTGATCTAATAATTATAATTTATTTAATTTATCATATATATTATTAAAAATTACTTATTGTTTAGTTTTTTAAAAACAAATATAATAAATTAAGGACAAAATTCACTTTAATCACGTGTAATTTAAGGTCAAAACAATTTATTTCTGTGTCATTAAAAAATCACCAATAAATTTGATCATTTTGCACTTTGCTCCGTACGGTTATTAATTATTATTAAATTACTTTAAAAATAAGAGAATATTTCAAGAAAAATGTTTCAAACTCCCTTTCTCTCTCACCCCCGTTTGACCCCTTTTCTTTCCCATTGACCAATTTTTTATTTTTATTTTTTATTTTCTTTCTTCTCCAATCACCACCAGCCACGTGTGTGGGGTCATAGGGTGGTGATTGGAGGGTCTCTATCAATGCTCATGTTTCAAACTCGTCAAAATTAAGAGTTGGCAATGAAATAATTAGAAGTTAAAATCAAAATTCAATATTAAAAGACAAACATGGCATTCACCTTCATCTTCTTCTTCCATCAATATAAAACTCAAACTTGAACCCCAATCCTAACCCTAACACTAACCCTCCACTAGTAAGAATGGCAACGGGCCGGGGCGGGGCCGGGGATCACACTCCCCGTCCCCGATCCCCGATGGTAGCAATTTTTCCGTCCTCAGCCCCGATCCCCGACGGGGATCCTATCACCACCCCCGTCCCCGTCCCCAACGGGGATCGGGTTTCCCCGATCCCGATAATTCCCCGGTTAAAATTAAAAAAAAAAAAATCAGTCGATACAACATACAGATCTGAGCTAAACTATTGAATAAAAAAAAAAAAAAATAGTCCATACATGATACAGATCTGAGCTAACACTACTGAATAAAAATAAAAATCAGTCCATAAAAATAAAAAATCAAAAATCAAAAATCAAAAAGCTAACACATCATTCAAATAGTCTTCATCTGCATCAAGAGGGAGATCGGCTCGGCTCGAGGCAGTGATGGAGGAGATCGGTGGGAGGGAGGGAGATCGGAAGGAGGGAGATCGGCTCGAGGCAGTGATGGAGAAGATCGGAGGGAAGGAGGGAGGGAGATCGGAGGGATGAAGATCGGCTCGAGGCAGTGATGGAGGAGATCGGAGGGAGGGAGGGAGATCGGAAGGAGGGACATCGGAGGAGAGGAGGGAGGCTGTGGCTGTGGCTGAAGAACGACGATCGGCGTCGCGATGGGTGGCTATGACTGGGTCGCGACAATAGTGAGAGTGAAAGAGAGAGTAGAGCGAAGAGAGAGAGAGAGAGACGGAAGACAAACTGGAGAGTTTGGTTTGTTAACTGTGTATGTGTGTATATATATAGAGGGGTAAATTAGTAAATTCATTTCAGGGAAAAACCGGGCCGGGGAACGGGGACGGGGACGGGGCCGGGCCGGGTACGGGGCTGGAACACTTATCCCCGTCCCTGGCCCGAATCTGTTCGGGGATTAAATTTTAAATACCATCCCCGTCCCCGCGGGGGTATTTTTCGGGGAAAACCCGCTCAATTCGGGGTCGGGGGTTTGGGTCCCCATCGGGCCGGTTTCAAATTGTCATCCCTATCCACTAGCCACGTCCAGCCACCTTGCCCTCCTGCCGCCACATTTGTTCTCCTCAAACCGCCACCATCTGTCCCCACCAGGTTGGCCTATCATTCTTCCTAACAACCCGCAGCAACCTTTTCTCTCTTTTCCCCTCCTAGATCTAGATCGCTGCCCTTTCTCCCTCTCAGATTTGGATCGCCGACTCATATCCCATCCTCAAGGTCCACCACTGTTGCCACCTTCCCCTACTAATGGTTCCTCAGAACCTATGAAGAACACCCATTTTGTATGTAATTGCTCTTGATTTCAAATATATAATTGTTCAGATTCGTCAATTGATTCAACTGATTCATTATCCTCCTCAAACAATTTAGTGTTTATATATACTAGTAGGTGGTACACGCGATGCATGTGCAATTCCGGTAACTAATAATAAAAATAAATAATAAAGAATTTAATATTATAATATCTATGTTACTTAAGCGATAAGTGTGTTCTTAATGAAATTCAAGATTTTGGATTCAAAACTTGCTGATATTGTATATAATGATTTTATTTTAACATATATAAAATTATCACGTGACAAGAAAAGAAAAAATGTTTCACTAAATCAATTTAAACCTTCACTTAATAATAGTGTAGATACATATTTTTTTTTGGTGTTACAGTCTGTGTATATATATTGCTATTATATGTAGTGTATATATTTTGTGTATGTATAGGTATATATATCAGTTTGTGTAAAATAAAATAAAAATACCAGTTTTTTCACTGTATTACACAGTCTTGTGTATATATTTATATATATTTGTGTAAAATATAATAAAATGAAAATTAGTTTAGAAAATTAAAAATTAAAATAAATAACTAGAAAACTATAGTTTATATATTATTTATTTTTTGATAGGTAGTTAATATGTAATTTAATTAAATTGATGTTATTTTTTAATGAAAAATTATTATTTTTTAATAGAAATAAAAGAAGAGAAGCAAAAATTAAGGAAAAAGGCTAGAGGGGTATTAAGGTAATTTCACATATTTCATTAACACAGGAATTGTTTGCCTATTTTTGAACTATAGGGGGTAAATTGTTCCGAAGCCAAACCCGAAGGGGATAAACTGAATTTTGCCCATAAATTAAATAAGACATGATTACTAGATCGATTTCTTTATTTTTTATTTCATTTTTGTAAATGATATATGAGAGGGGAGATTTGCACCGTTAGTACGGCCGAGTTAAGGTAGTGCGGGTCGTCACAGACGTCACGGCGCCGCGCTACTTCCCCTACTAAGATGGCCGGTGGATCCGTTTTGCTCGGCCGAGGAGAACGGCTGAGGAGAACAGCTGCCCAAGCGTGAGCTAAGCCTGGCCAAGCTGTGACTTGCAGACGTTTGGTAGGCACGACCAAGCTACGGTATTCCGGGCTAAACTGAGGATAAGGCGAAGGCCGGCATGCCTTTGGCCGGTTAACCGAGAAAGGCAGACTCTAGAGAACCGGGGTTGAGTGCAACAGGAGGTCGGCGCGCATCGCAACCGGTTAGCCTTAATGGCCCGTTCAATTATATCCCGGCCACTAAGGTCCGGCTTCCGCCTGACTCCGAGTTATAGGTCGGCGATATATAGCTCGGCAGTGTTATTTGGCGGCGATCCTCCCATGGGTTAGGCCGGTAGTGGCACCCCGGGTAAGTGTGCCACTTGGGCCAATGGCATGAGGGAGAGGACATCTGCTCCACACACGCCTCATTACCGTTAGGCAGTTCTGTGTGTACTGGTGGGAGGACTAAGCCTTTACACGCGTAAGGTGGTGAGAGGCGAACACTGCTACCTATCCAGGGAAGGACAGCAGAGGTAGTGCGTGCACAATCTTGAGGCTACATGGCCAACCTAGAAATATGGAAGAAGACGAACGTTAGAGGTATGCGAATTCACTCCTCCACAAAGACTCTCTCTCTCTGATAGCCCTCTTTTTCCCCAAGTGGTCTGACTTGATCGTCGGAGGGTCTATCCGGCACACCACCGCCGGGCAGCTCACCGTTTCTGTGTCGCAGGATCTGACGCCGTCACGAGAAGCTTGACGTCCAAGAAGTACGGAAAGCAGAGGATATTTCGCCCCCGTACAATTAGCGCCGTCTGTGGGAAGTCATTGATATTCAACTCTTGTTTTTCGAGCTTCTTCGACCATTTCCATGGCCAACAATGACGAAGTTCCGCTGTCCGTCGTCGATGGTGTCACTCCAGAGTATGTCCGAAGGAGAGAAGGCCCCCCGAATGTTCCAGCTATGGCAAGCCTGGAAACTTCTTCGCGAGGAGCGCGAGACAAACGTGGGAGGAGTTCAGATCGCTCGAAAAGTCCAGCAGGCTGACAGTAGCGGGGGGAGTCTCGTGCGTAACGCCTGGAGCACAAACTCAAAGACCAAGACGCCCTCATTCGCAAGATGGCGGTGGAGATGGAGCTGCTGAAGCACCAGATTAAGGGGAAGGGTGTTGCTGGAGATGACAACCTCAGTGAGCGCACCCCCTCCCCTCGTTCTAGCAGTCGTCGCCACAGAAGGCCTCACTCTATCTCTGTCACCAGGAACTATAGGGTTGGAGATTCCGACCAAAGAGAAGGCAGGTCCCTCTCTCGCGACAGTACTTACCACCTCTCACACCCGACGCCGACGTCGCGATCCTCTTTTTCCACACGTTCCAGGGACGTGAGGGATGTATTAGAGGAGAGGGCGCGCCGTCAGGAGGCTCAGAGAGTGCCAGCATTGCAGAGGTTGAGCGCTCCAATTCGTTGTAGTGAAGAAGTGGTAATGCCAGCTCCCAGAGTGATGGCCCCTGTGCTGGAGGACAAAGAGTTGGCGCGACTTACAGCTATGCCATTATCTCCAGAGATCAAGAGTACGTCGCTCCCTGCCGGATTCCACCAGCCAAAGTTCACTTTGTACGATGGCAAAACAGATCCGTACATGCATGTGAGTCATTACCGGCAAGTAATGGTTGGCCACCGGCGCAATGACGCCCTGATGTGCCTCATATTCCCAGCAAGCTTGGGAGAGCTGGGCTTGAAGTGGTTCGAAAGGCTCCCGGAGGGGAGTATCGAGGGGTGGCAACAGCTGGCGGAAGCCTTCGTCACCAGATTCAAAACCAACACCCGAACGCTGAAAGAGGTCGACCATCTCCTGGGCGTCAAAATGGAGTCTGGAAGTTCGTTGAAGGCATACAATGCGAAGTACTGGGAAAGTTACAACGAAATCCTCGACTGCCCTACCAATCTGGCGATCACTCAGTACAAGGAGATCAGTACAACGAAATCCTCGAATGGAAGTTTAGCTTCCTGGATGCATATCGCGGCTACCACCAGATAGCCATGTATAAGCCGGACAGAGAGATCACGTCGTTCACCACCCCCAGAGGTTTGTACTGTTATAAGGTCATCTTGGATCAAGAACGGGACGACTTTCACTTATGGTGACAAAGATGTTCGCTCCCCTCTTGGGCCGAACTATGGAAGCCTATATCGACGATATGGTGGTGAAGAGTAAGGAGAAGTCCCAATACCTCGCCGACCTAGCAGAAATGTTCGCCATACTTAAGCACCACAAGCTTCATTTGAACGCCTCCAAATGCGCCTTCGGAGTTGGCACTGGGAAGTTCCTTGGTTTTTTGGTCACAAACCGAGGAATCGAAGCCGACCCATCTCAAATCAAGGCGATACAAGAATTGGAGCGCCCAAACTCCACGAAGGACGTGCAGCATCTTGCCGGGATGGTAGCCGTGAAACAGTTATGACACGGTCTTCGGATCGTTCTGAGCCCTTCTTTAAGACTTTGAAGGCTAAGTTCTTCTGGGATGACGAGTGTGACCGCGCACTGGCGGATCTAAAGGCGTACCTCTCCTCAGCCCCTATTTTGGTAACACCTCAGTCTGGCGAAGAGTTGTATCTCTACTTGGCGGTCTCTCAACATGCGGTGAGCGCCGTCCTGGTTCGCGCAGAAGGTGTCCAACACTTGCCCATCTTCTATGTGAACAAGACTTTGCTCCCGGCCGAGACGAGGTATCTCCCTTTGGAAAAATTGGCGTTGGCCCTGATGATGGCGTCAAGGAAGCTGGCACACTATTTTCATGCCCATACAATAGTTGTGCTGACTAAATTTCCACTTAAGGTGCTCTTTGAAAAGGCCGACTTCACTGGGAGGATTCTGAAATGGGCCGTGGAACTAGGTCAATACGACATCAAGTTCCGCCCGCGCACCGCAATCAAAGCTCAAGCTCTTGCAAACTTTGTGGCAGAATTTGCCCCAGGAACGCATCCGGTTTGCCTGGTTGATTTGGCTGTTATGGACTTAGCACAGCCCATGGCTCAGGCAATAGAAGTGAGTGTTAGTGCGCAAGAGGAGGAAGGGCGAAGAGCGACCGAGCCAACAAAGGCAAGTGACTTGTCGGAGGGCGGAATCAACCAAGACAAGAAAAGGAAACAGAATGAGCCGACCAGAGACTTGGAATTAAGAAGCTCCCAAAACCGTTCTGATTGCTGGAAGCTGTTCATTGGCGAGATGTGGAAACTCTTCGTCGATGGGGCATCCAACAGACATGGGGCCGGGTTGGGCATCGTGCTGTCTTCTTCAGATGGGCTGATCATCGAACAGGCGATTACGCTCGGCTTTCCAACTTCCAATAACGAGGCCGAGTATGAGGCCCTCCTTGTCGGACTAAGAAGCGCATTGAGAATGAAAGCCGCAGCCCTTATGGTCTTCAGCGACTCCAAGCTGGTGGTCAATCAAGTCTCAGGGGAGTATGAGGCCAGGGATGAAAGAATGACCAAGTATCAGGCGCTGGTGTGTGCAGAGATCAAGAAGTCCGACGCCATAAGAGTAGAACAGATCAGCCCCGAAGGAAACAACACGGATGATGAATTGGCCAGGCTCGCTTCTACTCAAACAGCTTTTCCCAATCCCTTGATGATCGAATTTTTACCTCGGCCAAGTATAGAAGAACCGAAAGTGACCAAGGTACTTTGCACCGACTTGGGCCCTTCTTGGATGGATCCCATCATCGCCTTCTTGAAAGATAGAATTCTAACGGAAGAAAAGAAGGCGGCCCACAAGATCCGGGCAAAGTCAGAGCGGTTTTGGCTTTTCCCGTCTAGGGCCTTGTATAAGAAGTCTTTTACAGGGCTGTATTTGAAGCGTGTCCACCCTGCCAAGGTGGAAGCTTTTCTCTACGAGATCCATGAAGGCATCTGCGGCAGCCATACGGGGGGCAGATCCTTGGCTTACCGTGCAACTTCTCAACGTTATTGGTGGCCGTGCATACAGGCGGACGCACAGAAATATGTTCGCAGGTGCGAGAAATGTCAGAAGTTCGCCCACCAGATTCACCAGCTGGCTAGAGATTTACTCCCCCTCACAAGTCCTTGGCCGTTCGCGCTTTGGGGGTTGGATATCGTTGGGCCACTCCCAGCTGCACCGGGCAATCGCAAGTTCTTCATCGCCGCCACTGACTATTTCACCAAGTGGGTGGAGGCCGAGCCACTGGCGACCATAAAGGAAAAGGATGTGAAGAAGTTTGTTTGGCAAAATGTAATCACTCACTTCGGTATACCCAGGGCCTTCATCTTAGATAACGGCACTCAATTCGATGGGAAACTCTTTCGCGGATTTTGCGAAAAGTTGAAGATTGAGTTCTACAACTCAACGCCGACCTATCCTCAGTCAAATGGTCAAGCAGAGGCCTCAAACAAGACCATCTTAGACGGGCTGAAGAAGCGGCTTAAGAAGGCCAAGGGAAAGTAGGCTGAAGAACTCCCTAGTGTGCTTTGGGCATACCGCACTAGACCCAGACGGTCAACCGGGGAAACATCGTTCGCTTTGGCCTATGGCATGGAGGCCGTCATCCCATTGGAAATTGGCATGCCAACCATCCGCTCTAAAAGTTTCCGGCCCGATCTGAACAATGAAGCCGTGGCATTAGAATTAGACCTAGCTGAGGAAAGAAGGGAGCGATCGCTGATCCACATAGCGGCTTATCAGCAAGAACTCTCCAAAAAATACAACAAGGCGGTGCACCCCAGGTTATTCAAGGTTGGGGACTAGGTCTTAAGGAAGGTGCTCGGCAACACGGTGGTCCCTGGCGAAGGAAAGCTCGGTGCAAATTGGGAAGGACCATACAAGGTGATTGGTCTTGCTGGCAAGGGGGCATACCATCTGGAAGATTTAGACGGCAAGGCTATCCTCAGACCATGGAATGCAGCCAACCTTAAGGTCTTTTACTTTTGAGATGTAATTTGCTCATATTGTTCAGTTTTTCTAGGCCTTTAGCCTTTTGGCACTTAATGTAAAAGATAGCAATGCTTTTGTAATGAAAAATGGCCCTATTGTTGTTTGGTATTACATCTTTGTCCAATGACATAGCAAGACACAAGACAATTCGGGATGACAGGGGCAAGGAGATCGACCTGAATGGGACCGGACTGATTTCCCCTCGCCGGAATGGAAGCTGGCCACACAAACGGTTGGAATGGAGTATAGACCAATTCGCATTAGGGCCGAGCTGATTTTGCTCGCCTAGTTGAAATGTTGGCATCATGACCAACCTAACTAAAACATTGGTGATTTGCCCAATGTAAGGGCCGAGCTGATTTTGCTCGGCCCAGTTGGCATATTGGTGTCTTGTCCAATATGGAAGCCGATCTGGTTTTGCTCGGCAAAATTTGAAGTGTTGGCGTTTTATCCAACCGATAAGAAGCCGAGCTGACTTTGCTCGGCAAAAAGGGAATGTTGGCGGCTTATCCAACTGATTTTGCTCAGTTACATTGAAGTATTGGAATTCTATGTAGTCTGCAAACCTGTTAAGGCCGAGCGGATTTAGCCCGGTCCAGTTAAAATATCAGTTCATTCTAAAGTGCCTGGAGCCGAACTGCCAGTTCTAATTAGAAAACGGTTAGAGTGATTTTAGCCCGGTATGCGGCTTAGTCGACCTGACAGTTGTGATTTGTCAATGATTGGATCGAGAAATTTATACACAAGCCAACCGAAAAGAAATAGGCAATGAATGAGCAAAAAGTTCCAAAGTTTCATTGATAAAGAGAATTTAAGTACAAGAGGGGGGACATAGTCCGGTTACATTCCAAAACAAAGAAAGAAAAAGAAGAAAACAAAAACAAAGAAAAGTAGGAAAATGAAAAAGGAAAATCTTTAATCCAGTCCAAGGTTTTGTTCGGCTGTCTCCTCTGTCTGCTCGGCGACGTCGATTGTTTGCTTGGACAGGTTTTCCTCGGTGTCATCATCAGCATCCTCCACCGCGACAACCTCCCGATCAATAACTTCTTCATTTTCTGCATCTTGAGATGTCACCGAGAAGTCTGCTTGTCATTCTTGCGGCGGCTTCTTCCTCAGCCTCTTTCCTTGCCTCTGCAATAAGTCGGTTTTGTGCGGCCTTGGAATACGCTTGCATGTAGACCGGGATATAGGCAGCAGGCGGGTTGATAAACATGTCAAAATCCTGACCAAGGCCAACTTTCTCCACGGCGGTTTTCTAGCCGCACTAGAAAAAGATGTCCTTGGTCGCTTAAACTTGATGCTCATAGGTCTTCTCCCCTTGCATATACCCTCGGTCCTCCGCATCCTCAACAGCCTTGTCCCTTTCTTCTTTGTGGGCATCGCGTAGTTTGCGCAGCTCGGCGAGGTACCGAGCTTTGGTTGACTTCACGGCACGCTGCTTGTTAGCTTTAGCTCGGTCAACTTTCTGCCTCAGATCATCCCGCTCCGCCGCGATAGCATTCTGTGCGGCCTTCAGCTTTGATATCTCGGCCTTTTGGGCCTCGTTCTCGGCAATGGCCTCACGAAGACTCTGCCGCACTTTGATCATACGATCATGGGCAAGGTAGTTCTTTTGCGCGGCCTACAAACAAATGACAGATCGTTAGTATTCGAGAAACCGAGCAAAAACCGAGCAATAACTTGGAGAAAAAGTGAACATCTTACCAGAACGATCGACTTTGCTGCCGAGCGAAGTACTTTCAGATCGGACAGCTCGTCATGCCTCTTCATGTCGGCTGGAAGGATTAGCCCCTTGGTCATGTTGAAATCAAGAGAATAATCCTTATCAGCGTAGACCGAGTCTTCGATAGAAACTGGCCGGCCCTGGTATTTGAACTCGGGCACCCAGACCGGGGGGGTGGCTGGGCCCTTGCCCTTGGATTTGCCGGGCTGTCGTTGCTCGCTCTGGCCACCCAGCTCGGTGGAGTCCTCGTCGACGAGGTTCTGTCCGGATTTCTCCTTCCTCGATCTCTTCTTTGACCGGCCAACCGGTTGTTCGCTGGTAAAGGCTAGCACAGCTTCTGTTTGCTCGGCCGGGGTGGAGGATGTTCCCCCAGTTGCCTCTGGTGGTGGGGACTCGCCTTCCTCCCCGGTTATCATGGACTTGATGGCCCTGATTTTTGCCATTTCTTGCTCGGCGGTGAGGGGAACAAGTCTGATCGGTGGCAAGTTTGGATCTGGTTCTAGGGATGGCGCATGCAGGAAGTCGGTAACCCGGCTCTTGCATGGTGCAGTGTAGTGGTAGGTCTGTTCGAAACCGAGAAGTTTTGATGCTTCTCTCTCCTCGGCTGAGTGACACAGCAGAGTTCAGATGGCTTCTTTGTTGGCCTGATGGTAGTCTGCTGCCAAGTATTTATCTGCAAGAAGAAGACAAGTGTTAGACCGGCAAAAGATAACAAAAATGAAATGCAGAAAGAAGATAGTGCGGTCAGCCAGGCTACTTACCAGCACTGCCAAAATCTTTCCTAATGTACCATCCCGGTATGGGTGCCTCGGTGTCTTCGTAACGACCGGACACCCACAAGAAATCGTCATCGTTGGTCTCCTTGTCCTGTTGTCTCACGAGTTTTGCTTCGCCCTTCTTTACCTTTTAAGGTACCAAAGAAAACCCACCCTTATTTTTGCTGAGACTATATTGATGGAAAATCTCGGCGAGGCCGAGATTGAGACCGAGCCTTCGATTCAGCTCGGCGACTCCGTTTATTATCTTGTAAGTGTTATTGGAGACTTGGGTCGGGCAAAGCCTTGTCTGCCTCAAAAATTCGCAGATCAAGGGTTGAACGGGGAAGGGGAGCCCTCCTTCTACAATGGATACGACCGTGAAGGGGCACCGGTCTAGGTCACCCCAAGGCGTGTCTCCTTTTTTGGCAAGCTCTAGGACAACGTCATCTGGGATGTTGTAATCCCTGCTGAACTCGGCCATCGCACCAGGCAAGCTAACCATGAAGCGGTACTTCCCCATCTATCTCGGTTTATTTGATATAGTGTGTATCTCGGTCAAAAATGTCGGTGTGTTTGCTCGGACTTTGAGCCCCACCAACTATAGTGCTGGACTGGCTTGGTCGGTCCTATGTGTTCTGCATGTTAAAAAATAATTCCAAGGGCTAGCACGGCATAAATTGCGCGGCCCCTATAGGAGTTGGCTCAGTGAAGGGATTATTTGTGTTTGGACGGTTCGACCCCTACCTCGGCTAGGCTAGTTGGTCGATTTCTTAGTTTGGTTCTAACTCTCCACTTATGGCTCGGTCAAGGTCCAAGAAGGAAATCCTAACAAAGCCATAGCTCGGTCGGGTTCTATTTGACGGACTAACTGAGCCTTTAGCTCGGTCAATGACCTAAGTTTTCGCCCGGTTCAATCCTATTACCGGGCTAATCGGTAGCTCAGCTCGGCTACAGCCTCGACGATAAGCCACAAACCAGTTTTTTGCTCGGCTGAAGCGTCATTTACGGATCTAAAAGAGCATGTAGCTCGGTTGTGCCCAGTGTTCGTCCAGTTCATCCTAAGTTCATGGCTAGTTCATTTAACCTAAGGAGGAACAGGGGCACGAGGGCCCCCTCCACTCCACCAGTTTCAGTTTTTCTAGGGTGTGGCTCTAGTGGTCTAAAGGGGAGAAGGATTGTTGAGGTTCCAACGTCCCCAAGCAAGAAACACGAAGAACATGAAGAGCACCGAAATGAAAAACAGTGGAGGGATGAAAAACTTACCAAAGACGAATACAATGTGAAATGGGCCTCGTGAGCTTGACTGCAACTGTAGAAATGACAAGAATGGGCGTGGGGAACGAGAGCTGATGCAGCAAAAGAAAGGGCGAAATCGCAGAGAGTATAGGAGCTAGGGTTTTTGGTTGAGGAAGGAAGATGGAGAGTGAAGGGTTTGGGCCCCTCGTTGGAATACAAAAGAGGGGGGAAAAGAACCCAAACGGCTGCGCCGTTTGAATTCTGCGCGTGCAGAACAGCTGGCTGCACGACCCAATGGCGTAAAGCCACGTGGCACTGGAAACGCGGCTGTCTGTATGGCTATACGACCCTTGATGAGACTGCGGAGGAAATGGCCGACCAAATGGGACAGCTCGGCGACGGATATGTCCCCAATCGTGCTCGACTTGATGATGGCGCAACTCACCTCTTGGCTCGGTCGCAGGGGTAAACCCAATCACGATAGCTCGGATGGGTTTAAGGGGCAATTGAGAGAGGAGATTTGCACCGTTAGTATGACCGAGCTAAGGTAGTGCGGGTCGTCACAGACGTCACGGCGCCGCGCTACTTTCCCTACTAAGACGACCGGTGGATCCGTTTTGCTCGGCTGAGGAAAACGGCTGAGGAGAACAGCTGCCCAAGCGTGAGCTAAGCCTGGCCAAGCTGTGACTTGCAGACTTTTGGTAGACACGACCGAGCTATGGTATTCCGGGCTAAACTGAGGATGAGGCGAGGGCCGGCATGCCTTTGGCCGGTTAACCAAGAAAGGCAGACTCCAAAGAACCGGGGTTGAGTGCAACAGGAGGCCGGCGCGCATCGCAACCGGTTAGCCTTAATGGCCCGTTCAATTATATCCCGGCCACTAAGGTCCGGCTTCCGCTTGACTCTGAGTTATAGGTCGGCGATATATAGCTCGGCAGTGTTATTTGGCGGCGATCCTCCCATGTGTTAGGCCGATCGTGGCACCCCGGGTAAGTGTGCCACCTGGGCCAATGGCATGAGGGAGAGGACATCTACTCCACACACGCCTCATTACCGTTGGGCAGTTCTGTGTGTACTGGTGGGAGGACTAAGCCTTTACACGCGTAAGGTGGTGAGAGGCGAACACTGCCACTTGTCCAGGGAAGGACAGCAAAGGTAGTGCGCGCACAATCTTGAGGCTGCATGGCCAGCCTAGAAATATGGAAGAAGACGAACGTTAGAAGTATGCGAATTCACTCCTCCACAAAGACTCTCTCTCTCTTTGATAGCCCTCTTCTTCCCCAAGTGGTCTGACTTGATCGTCGGAGGGTCTATCCGGCACACCACCACCGGGCAGCTCACCGTTTCTGTGTCACAAGATGTGACGCCGTCACGAGAAGCTTGACGTCTAAGGAGTACGGAAAGCAGAGGATATTTCGCCCCCGTACAATATACATGAATAACTCAACAAAATAAACAATTTAAATCACTAAAATGAAACTCATGACGTGCTTCATGGGCCAAGCAACATCCTATAGTCTATATACACTAGAGGGAACCCAAAGCCTATTAATAAAGGATTATTTTAAAAACATGTTACCAAGAATGCAATGCATGAATATAATCCTAATCCTCTTGTGCAATAAAAATGTAATTTGAATAATTTTCATACATAAATAAATTCTATTAAAACTTTATTACGAATAAGAATTTAATTTAATATAAAAGTCAGAATTGAAACTAGAAATTCAAGAACCGATATTAATTATCAAATCATATCGTGAAGTGAATTTTTTTATAGTAACTTGGTACTGGACTAAACTAGTTAAGCCAACTTCATTTTCATGTTTAGCATTACCTGTCCCCTCCACTAACCATAGCAATTGTAGCAAAAACCTTAATTATTTTCATTTTCAAAATTTGTGAAAAATAAACAAAAAGTTAAAAATCATAATAAACGTTATAGAACAGGTACATAACCATCGTATCTTTATTATTATTACTATTATTATTATTATTATTATTATTATTATTATTATTATTATTATTATTACTTTATAGATTTTTTAAAAATAAAATCTAATCAAACAAGCTAATGTTCTTCGATGATGTTGAAGTACAAAAGTTAAAAGCTTTTAGTTCTGTGTTCAAGGGATGAAATTTGCGTTGCCAAACGTGGTATAAGAGATTTTAAGAAGAATTATATATGTCTTCATAACAAGGACAATCCCATGTGACTCTGACAAAAACTGTTGAATTCATCCATGGGAAGACAACCAACCATCATCCATGGGAAGGCAACCAACCAAGTCAAGCTTGGCGGCCACCAACCATGTCAAGGGTCAAGAATGGAGGCTGCCCAAGTCAAGAATGAAGGCTCTCCCACCTACTCCAATGTGTATGAATGGAGGGTGAGAGGAGAGGTGAAATTGTGAGTGAGCAAACCGTGAACCAAAGAGTGCGAGAGATGTGAGGTGGAGAGATCGTCTCTCTCGGTGTGAGCGAGGGAGACGAGAGAGTGGCTGAGTGAGGAGAGTGTGAGCTCATTCTCTATTGTAATCTTTCTGTAATCTCTCCATTGGTATAGTGATAACCGGTTACTCTTCCGTGGACGTAGGCTTTAATGTCGAACCACGTTAAATATGGTGTCTCCTTCTGTGTGGGTGTGTTTTTTTGCTTACAATGATTTCTATAAGGTTTTGGGTGGGATCCCAGATCCCAACAAAAAGAAAACCAGGAGTAAAAACACATTGCCTAGAGCAAACTAGTATATATAAAAACTACACTCACATTGTTTACACACTTATACTTTTCATACTCACTCTAATAGCTAATAAAAACTGGCGAATTCAAAAGCTTGCCTTCTCATGTTGAGAGAGTCAGCTTATATAAATTTTGAAAGATGGATTTGAAATGAATTGAAATCCGAAGAGATATGGTGGAATATGTTTTTACTCCTGGGTTTGCTTTTGTCAAAGTCACATGAGATTGTTCTCATTATGAATTATTGATAAGTTAGAATTTACTTTTGATCATGGATTTGCTTTTGTCAGTCACACGGGATTTTCCTTTTTATGTGTATGAGCACGAAATAATCCTTCTCGTATGATTTTGTTGATCAAGTTTGTGCTCCTCCAAACAATGTTGCTTTGTCACTTGAAAACACAAACATGAGCTAACTGGCGGGTGTGTGCCGGAAACTCCTCCGATGCCTAAGTTAGCAACTAGACAATATACAATAAGCTCTGTGTATTCTAGAGTAAGAATTTGGATACCTGTACATAGATATGGTCATGAGCTTTTATAGACTTTACTTGGCACAATCCTAGTAGGATTCCAACTCTCCTTATAAGAGTCATTCTAGGAATCACACACCTTACTCACTATCAACCAAGTGAGATGGTTTGCACAATCCTAGTAGGACTTTACTCTCCTTAGTAGAGTCTTCCTAGGAGTCACACTCTTACTCACTACCAAGCAAGTGAGATGGTTTTGCATAGTCCTAGTCGGACTCTACTCTCCTTAGCAGAGTCCTCCTAAGAGTCTCAAGCCCAAGGATAATGATTATCCCTAAAACACCCTTATTACTGCAAGCCAAGTGAGATGGCTGAATCCTTACCTCGACTGACATTGCGATCAACCGTGCTCACACAGCTCGGTGATACTTTAAGCACCACTGTCAGTCTTGACTCTGAGATGATGCCCTGCAGAGCTATCCTTTAGCTCAGTTCTCCCTCCACTGATACCTCAGTCCAGGATAGCTAAGTCAGGTCACTGGTAGCCTATCTTTGACCGACCCGATGTTTAGATGATCAAGGACCGTGCTACATAAATAATTACCTCGGCCCATAGTTCGGCCCAAACCCGAAATATGAGATGTCTTCTTGGCCTAAGACCGAGCTACACCAGCCCTTATCTCGGCCCATTATGCGGCCCAACTCCCAAAGAAGACTCTTTCTAACTCGACCCAATTTGTTTACAAATTACCCTCTCATTATGAATTATTGATAAGTTGAAATCTGCTTTTGATCACGAGTTTGCTTTTGTCAGAGTAACATGGGATTTGCTCTTGTAACAAATTATTGAGGTCTATGCCTTCAAAATAGTTGTTCGTCAAGATCTTACGTGAGAATATGTATTGGAGAAGATGTTGGAGAAATTGTCAGTTGCCTCTTGTTGTTGGTAATTGGGGGAAGTGTTTCCAATACAATATCATCATCAGTATCAGAGAGAGATTCTGCTTCAGCCATTTGAATCATTTTCATTTTGATGGCCTTCTTATATTTGTGTTGAAATTCATGTTTTGGAATTGGGGGATACTTGGTCTTTAACTTCTTATATGTTTAGGGCAAAAAAAAGACACTTTTAGGGGCAAATTAATTTCATTGGATAGTTTGAATAAAAAATACACTATCTATTTAAACACGAGATACTTAACTTCATGAAAATGAAATTTATGTTTCACATAATTTGATATTTCTCCATCCTTTTATTTTATATCATATATCGAAATACTAAATTGACTGATATTTAACACTACAAAGGTCTTCAACAACCACTATTTTTGATAGTCTGATTCTATTCATATATTCGACAAGGTGTGAACAAAATATAAACTTGTAATTTGGATGGATCAATGTACTCTTCAAATGAGACTACTACTTTAGACCAATGACAAATTGTGTTTTATTTACATGCTTTGTCAATATGTGAACCAAATCATTTTCTCTTTGATACATGTGGTTCTTTTGCATGTAATATTTCCATTGGGCCATAGTTACTATATATAGCACCAAATACTACAAAAACAAAGGAGAAAAATTCCCTCCAGTCCAAATGCTTAGGCCTATGAGACCCACTACGGGTCCTGTTTTAATGATCAGAATAGTTTATTTTGTTGGAGACTTCGTGTATTTTATCTTAAAAAAAAAAATTAGATTGATCTGATAACTGCAACCTATTCAATTTATTATTTTTGTCATCAAAAAAATATATCATTTATTTCTTAAAAACACAATTATCGACTATTTTTTGGATAAAAAACAAGATAAATTGAACAAGTTACAGTTATTAAATCGATTTAATTTTTGTGTATGAATGAAATACATGAAATGTCCAACAAAATAAATGGTTCCGATAATTGAAATGAGACCCGTGGTGAACCCTAAGGGCCTAAACAACCCTCTTCAGTCCAGATTTTGGACAGGAGAAAATCCTCCTCAAGAAGAAAACAAAGAAAGCCCATATTTCTTGTGGTGGAAAGCAAGGTGTTAAGCTCATTGTTCTCATTCACAACAATGAATGAGAGCAGTCTCTACAGGAAGAGTTGATTGAGCATCACTTCACACTCCTTCAAGAGTTCGCAAATTAAGTCACTGGTGAAGAATGGCTGTTGAAGAACTTTGGGCATGAAAGGCAACCAAATCACAGTCCCTGTCTTCTTGTTGTGCTTTTTCACTATCTTCAACAATCCTGTCTCAAGTATAACACAATGTAGGAAATGAAACTGTTTCAGTATCAAATTACTGCTGTTCTGCAAAAATTGACTTCGAAATCTATGATTTTAGATAATGTTATTCGTACAGGTATATCGGCAGATAAATTGATCAATATTGGCATTTGAAATCCAAAATTCCGATACGTATTGAATGATTTTTGTGGGAGGTAAATCCCAAGCTGCCACTCTGCCACGCCGAGTTGTGACTGGGCAGGGCACATGGCAGAGTTGCTGAGCTTGCAGCACAACCAGCCAGCCGAGCTCCACCACAAGTCGGGCAGCCTAGCCCCCCGAGCAAGGGGTGGACAAAGTCAACGGAACGCCACTCCACCTGGCCCAAAACGTGCTTCTCCATAGGGTGGATATCGTGTCGTGTCATGTTAATTCGGATTCGTGTCAGAATTATCTCAACACTAGTCCAATCCGTTTATTATTTTGTTCTTGTCATGTCAAAATTTTTTACTATTAACTAAAAATATCAAATGCATGAAAGAAATTTTAAAATTTCTTCAGAAATTAAATTTAATGAAACTAATATCTATTAAATGAAAATATTTATAAAAATATTTAATTTCAACTTAATTTTAATTTCTTAATTTATATATATTATATTTTTTATTAGATTAACTCAAATAATAGACACACACACACAAAAAAAAAAAAAAAAAACATTAAGTTAAATTTTTAAAAAAAACTTATACTAAACTTAAAATTATATTTTACATACTTTTTAATAAATTAGATGTAATTACTTAAGAGGTTAAAAAATGTCATATTAATCTTCAATGGAAATAATATTAAATGTGTAACTAATTTTTTATTTTACGATTTATCTATGTCAATTTTATGTTATATATATTTGATACTAATTTGACTTGTTTAATATTTATATAATCGGATCGTGTCATATTCATATTCGTAAGGAGAATGACCAATCATAACCCATTAATTTTATATATAATTTAAATGGTGCTATCGTATGGCATCGTATTGTGTCGTATCGCAACCTACCGTAATGTAACGTAAATTCCCACCCCTACTTATCCATTCCTAGAGCATCATTTATGTGGACACGGTCCCACATTAAGTGGAATAATAGGATAAAGTAGCAAATATCTTTCAAGTGATTGCAACTATCAACAAGTGGAATAATAGGATAAAGTAGCAAATATCTTTCAAGTGATTGCAACTATCAACAAGTGGAATAATAGGATAAAGTAGCAAATATCTTTCAAGTGATTGCAACTATCAACAAAGTTCACTTAGACCATCTCTAACGGTTCATTAAAATTGATATTAAATTTAAATTTTAATGAAAAAGTTACTATTTACTACTCCAACAGTTGCACCAAATGAATATCAAATTGAGATTTCATCAAACAATTCATCTAACTGACGACGAAATACTAATTTCATCAAAACACTGTTGGTGACCGTTGGAGGGGGGACTCGGTCGACCAACCGGTCGTTCAAGAAAAGGTTCAAACAGTTCCAAGAAAGGTTCAAAAATTCAAAAATTCAAAAAAAAAAAAAATTTTTTTTTACCTAGCCGGTCGACCACTAAAAGGTTCAAAAAGTTCAAAAAAGAATTTTTTTTTTTTTGCCTTAACCGGTCGACCAACCGGTTGTTCCGGCACAAAAATTTGATGAAAGTTCACCGTTGGAGCGAGTAATATCAGATTTGGTGAAATTGGTCATTTTTTATTCTGATTTGATGAAAAAAGAAATGCTTCGTTGGAGATGCTCTTATAAATACACGCATATATACTAAATAAGGACATATATATTTGTGATGGGTGAAAGAGTAAAACATTTAGATTTTATTTGGCATAAATTAAAAAATTAAAAAAGTTAAAAAGTTACTATCTTATGTAAGTCACATCATCTTATTTAATTTATATCACTTCTTTATTATATCACTTCAAACCCAACTTATACCTAACTCATATTTCATAAAAGAATAAAGGTTGAGACCCCCTTTGGGGGTCACCCCCTTCGCCCCCTTTAATTTTGATTGACCAATTTTTTTTTTTTCTTCTTACCCAATCCCCAACTTCCATGTGTGTGAGGGAGTTGTGGGAATGGGTGTTTTAAGGGAGTCTAAATCAATATACTTCATAAAAAATCAAAAAATGTATTTATTTATGACATCTCAAATCACTCCTTAATGCTTTATTGATATACAAAACCTTTTTCTAAATGAAACATGTAACAATTAAAATAATATTAAAAATTATGAAAAAAATATCATAAAATATATCATGATTTAATTAATGTGTGGAGTTTTATTATTAGTCTTTTGTTGCCCCTCTCTCTCTCATCTTCAGCTTTTTGTCATTCTTTTATATCATTACTTGTGGAGTTTTGTTTGAAAATAATCGTTAAAAAAATGGCTTGCCAAGTACCCAAGTAATATAAAACGGTGAGGGAAAAAAAATCAATAATATATAATCATCGAGGGTAAAAGTTACCGGCAAAGTTGATGACACTGTAGTGCAATAGCAAAACCATCTCTCCATGAAACTCCAATATGTCCAGTTTAACTTGTGTCATGTCTTCACTGCTTTTCATATTTGCTACTCTATCCTTCAGCTCCTGCACTTCCAATTCATCAAACATAAAACAAATACAAATGCAAAAAAAAAAAAAAAAAAAAAAAAAATCAAAAAAATTTGAAATTACAGTACCCTTATTCTGATGATGTACTCTTCTTCCTTGTCAATGAAAAATGTGTTGACCTTCTCAAGCTCATTATCTAATAACTGTATAAAATCGATCATCCCCTCTTCCTCCTCGTGCGCAATCAGTTTCAGTTGCTTCTTCAACTCCTTATACGATATAAATTTGCCTTTCCATTCAGGCAAGGTTTCGGCTATCTCACTACGAAGGCTTTTCCCAAACTTCATTCATTCATTCACTCTCTCTCTCTCTCTCTCTCTCTGTGCTTCTTTGTCACCCTTCAATGGTACGTAGAAAGGTCTAACAATATATATAATCAAAGGCAAAAGCATATGTCCTAATCCCAGTAATATTCCTTCAATTTGTTTATTGTCAATAGATCCAACAATGTAATGTCTAGTGTGATGAATTTTGTGTGTGTGTGTGCGTGTGTGTGGAGAAATAGAAGAGCTATCGGATTTTCTTAGGGATATGAGACACTGCACTTGGATTACAGCGATGGTGAATTGAAGATTTTCTTTTTCTATTGATTAGATGACAAAAAATTGTCTTTGTTTCATAATCTCCACAGTGAAGCAATTTTAACTACCAATTAGGATTCATGCTACTGAATCATCGTCCTGCCGCCTATTTAAGTTTCTTTAATTTGTTTTGGACAAATGTTAGCAGTCGCCGCATTCATAGACACTTTCAAAACTTGTCTAGTTTGTAATGCTGCCAAGAACTATTGGACAACCAAAACTTGCTTTGGAATTGTGTTTCGCTGTACATGTCTCTTCAATTACAATCAGCCAAAAGGCTCAATGGTCTATTTTGGCACCGGTGGTTTCATGGCCTAGCATAGAAAATTTGAACATTTTAAATTTGTTTTTGGGGTACATAACATTGTTGACTATTAATGGTTTATATTTCATTGATTTGGTACTGGTGGTTTCACGGCATAGCATAAAAAAATCCGTACACTTTATAATATATATATACTAGTGCATGCTCGTGCCTGAAAGCACATTATACATAAAATAAGTGAGCAAAAAGGAGAAGAATAAAAAAAAATAAAGAAATAGGAAGGAAAATAAAAAGGGGAAAAATAAAAAATAAAAATATAAAAAGGAAAGAGGAAGGAAGGTGGGTAGGAGAGAGAGAGAGATAGATTGCATGGGGTAAAAAGAAGATGGGTGAATGAAAATTAAAGAAATCTTGACCGTTAATGAATTTGGGAATTAATTTCAACCCTTGAAACATAATGGTAGTGTTTGGTAGAGTTTTAGAATTATGATTTGAGAATAAAGTTGTATTTTGAGTTTATGAGTTTTGGAATTATGATTTGAGTGTGGAAAATTTGTTTGGTTATAAATTTTGAAAAGAGTTTTAAATTGAGTTCGAATTGAGTAATGTGACATGTACAAGCAAGAAATAATGTTCTCGTATAATCCTGTTGATCAAGTCTGCGCTCCTCCAAACGTCATCGCTTTACTCCCTGAAAACACAAACGTGAGCTAGCCGGCGGGTGTGTGCCGAATACCTCTCCGATGCCTAAGTCAGCAAAATAGACAAATAGACAAAAAACTCTGTGTATTCGAGAATCAAAGTTGTGTTACCTCTCCATAGGTGATGTTGTGAGCTTTTATAGGTTCCGTGTGGCACAATCCTAGTAGTACTCTTATTCCTCCATATAGAGTTCTCTTAGGAATCACACTCTGAAAGAAAATGCTTATCCTTTAACACCCCCTTCACTGCATAAACCAAGTGAGATGGTTCTAGCTCGGTGGAACGACCAAACGACTGAGCTAGTATTATTATGCCCAAGTGGTAGGTTAGACCAAGCTCTGCCTAGCTCGGGTCTTCCCTTCTCTGTTTGTACCTTGGCTTGGCACACTCCAACCGAGCTATTTACTCAAGATCGATCAAACCATGCTCAATGACTTTTTAGCTCTAAGACTACTGCAGCGTGTCTTGACTTAGCTCGGTCTAACTTCTCCTGGGTTCAACTCCTTAGTTCGAAGACCGAACTAAGTCAACCTTTTACCTCGGCTTATTTGTGCGGCCCAACTCACTAAGATGGCCATTCCTTAGCTCGGCCCAATTTACTTATAAATTACCCTATCAATTACCCCTTAATTCTATCTGCACAACATGATTGGGATTACCCGTTACCAGCCGAGCTAAAAACTTCAGCCTTTCAACCGAGCTAAATTCACACTGGGCTACCAATCTGTCCATTCCAAACGTCTATTCAGTCGTTGTAATTGAATCGCTTCCCCTGCCATGGACACGTGGCAAACTCTCATTGGGCCAACGTAGTTGTCACGCCATCTTCGTACTCTGAGAAATTCAAATAGTCCCGTCTTTTTCACTTTCTTTACACAAAAACCCTACGTTTTGCGCCCACCATATCTACTATTTATCTTCTTCTCTCTTTCTCTCTCTCTGAGCCTCCATTTCCACAACCTTCAATATTTGCAAATCTCGTGCTCTACTCACTATTCTTGCGACTTGGATCTGTGTTTTTCTGTCTTCAAACTGTAAGTAACTTATTCCCATTTCCTCTTTTGTTTTTCATTTGTATAGACTAGCAACGCGTATCACTTGTATATATATGTTTTTCCACAACACTTTCAAATGGATCTTTCTGTAATGAACAAGAACCTTTTGAATAGTAATCACACCTACTGGATTTGCGAACAAACTGAAATGGGACGTTCTTAGATCCAAAATCACACTCCAACCGAACTAGGAAGTTCTTTGTATTAGGTGCGAACCTAGCCAAACTAAACAACCGAACTAAAACTTCATGCCATACTTGTTGTTTCAATAGGTCTAAGTAACTTCTGTTTCATTTAGCCGAGCTAACGAGCCATATTGCGGTTTGCGCAATACCATGCTTGAAAGACTTAACCACCGACCGAGCTATAACTTCGGTCTAAACCAGCTCTCTGACTTAGTTAAAACCGAACTAAGAATGTTGCACCATAAGCTTCAACCGGGCTACGAACTTCTCATTTATTTAACCAGACTGAAGTCCCTCACTGTTACGACCCAAACCCGCCCTTATGGGTTCAGTACCGTAATCGGCTAGTAATCCGAGATTACTGAAGGGCTACTTAACAGTAAGACAGTATTACAGAGTATAGGGGCATGTCGGAAGCCAAAATAGTAAATAAACAAGGTCCAATGAGCTGTGTCAGTCTATATGCAAAAAGACTTTTCATTCATATGTATAGTCAGTGACAAAACAGTATGCACAAAATTAACAATCATTTAGAATAGGGACCAAATCCCTATTTAACAGTACAGTGCTATCAGCCTATACAGTTATACAAAACAGACACAGAGACAGATGGGGGAAATGAAACACCCCTAAGCCAATAGCTTGGCTGGCTCGGAACCTCGCGGTGAGGCACAATGGTTGGATTGACAAAAAGGGGAGTCTAATCCACGCTCTTAGCTCCGGTCTAGTGCCTAGACACCTACATATATATATATAAACAGTGAGCTAAAACCCAGTGAATAACATAATGCGTAAAGAGGTTTAGAATGAATGTCCTTACAGTAATGAAAACAGTTCATTAATTCAGTATATCAGTCAATCAGTTATATGTGGTACATTCATTAGCATAGCAAGACAAGAAATGAGGTCTTGAAAGATCGAATACCAATGATGGCCATCAATCAAGAAATGAGTGGTTCCAACAAGGGAACCGACAGAGATCTCTGTAACAGTAACAGTCAGTAACAGTAGTTGCTAAGGATGCCACAATACAGTTCAGAATATAGGACATACATTCATTCAGTTAACAGTAGCAGTTCAGAAACAGTACAGTTCAATTGTTCAGAAGATAATCATTTTTGAACATATCTTTACACAGTTGTTACTCACAGAGTTCTGGGCTACAGTAAAGCTAGAGCGCGTCTCCCGATGCCAACCCTACACAGTTAATAGACCGAACACACACTAAGCTACACAGTTAGAAAAGATGATAACTTAATCCCTAATTGCCTCGGTGTGTTCTACATCTATATCTTCATTAAGATGCCTTAAACTAGGCCTAAGAATACCTAGGATGGAATAAGGATGCAAAGATGCACTTTAAAAGCATTTTTAGAATTTTCAGAAAAATAGAGTCCCGCTCAAGCGTGGATTCCCCCCGCTCGAACGGAAATGCAGACAAAGGTTCCCCGCTCGAGCGTGACTTTCCCTGCTCGAGTGAACTGTAAAATATGGCAAAAGTATTGGATGCTCAAAAATCACGCTCAATGGGCGCTCGACAGCCGCTCGAGCGTAAGACACAAGGTCCCGCTCGAGCGTCAATTCTTCCGCTCAAGCGGACTTCAAAACAGTGCAAAGTACTTGGAGCACGAATTTCCTGCTCGAGCCCAGTTTTCCCCGCTCGAGCGGGAGTGCAAAATCTGGAAAATCCAGATTGCACCTCCAAGCTAAAAACCAAGTTTTAATGCTCCAAATTCAATCCTCTTGGGCCTATTTTCTGGATAACATTTGTAAACACATGGAACAACATGGTCCAAAGCTCAATTTGAGAAATCAAAGCCAATGGTGTTTAATTCAAACTCAATTTCAAACCAAATTTCATGAACATGCTACAAACATGACATGCATGAGTTTAAACCACTTTCAAGCTTCAATTTTATGCTCTAAAGAGCCAAATCTTACAAAATCAAGATGAATTCATGACCTATTCTTAAAACATGGACATGCATGTGAGGAATTATGAGCTACAACCTCAAAACTTCAATATATATACATGCATGCAACAATTAAGCTTCAACACAACAATTTAAGCCATAAATTGGCTCTAGACTCAACTTGGCTCTAAACCATTCAAGAATCAACTCAAAACATAAACAAGAAGGCAATGAATCTACCTTAAGTCTTGTAGTTCAAGAAGGGAGCTCAAATATGCAATCTCTTCTACAATTTCTTCAATTTCCAAGCAATTGACAAGATAGAACTCAATTCCTCTCTCTCTCCCTCTCTCTCTCTTGGTCAGTTAAATCTAAGGAATGAGCTGATGAAATGCTTTGTTGAATGAATAATAAGGCTCAAATATGTTATGATAAAGGGCCCACTAACGTGGCAATTCCGTAAATAAGGCAACTTGTTTAAATTAGCTTATTTTAATCTAATTTAATCATACCAAATCACTTTTCAGATAATTACATCATAAATTCACATTAATTCTAATTAACACAGAACATCAATCAATTTCTAGTTCGGCCGCCGATAAGGCTTTCAATTTGTAGTTCAAATATAAAACATGAACAGATACTCAAACAGGCAACAGATAGAAATGCAATATGACAGATATACTTAATCAATTCATTTGATTTGATCGATCGATTCAAGATTTCAATTACTTCGGTTATCCATCATAATCAGTCTCAGTTTAGCAATGATCGGTAATTAATCAGTAATCAGTGGTGAGGGTTATTACACTCACTCAGGCCGAGCTAAAAATGAGATACCCCATGTAGCCAAGCTAGGACTCCATTTATTCTGCCTTTGTGTCTTTTAGTGCGATTCAATGATCTGTGCTTAACACTTTTTTCTTTGCACTTTGCAGACTCTGACTAGGTTGCCCAGGCATTCCTTTGAACGTCCAACTGAGATAACCAACGTCATCTCAGCACCGAGCTAGCGCTCCTGCTAATTTACACATAATTTAAGACCTTATGGGTAAATATAGGTTTTTGGTAAACTCACCAGGGGCTATGGCAGAGTTCCGAAAGGACTATCATGTCCCCGATGATGTCCATCTTACTTTAGCTGAACTAGACACCACACCCTGGGGAAACCCGGGCTTTGTTCCCTTCACCCTTCTTTCTATTGTAGAAACCGGACTCCGATTCCCTATACAGCCTCTTCTTCATGAATTCCTTAGACAAACAAACCTCTGCCTTACCCAGCTTTCAACAAACTCATACTGAATAATAAAAGGCATTGCCGAGCTAAACCGCCGGCTTGGCCTCAACCTCAGTTTGACCGAGCTATTTCACCAGTACTCTCTAGGCCAAAATGAGGACGACTGGGTTTATTATTTAAGAATAAGGTGCCACCGTAAAAAGATAATAAAGAACACCCCAGATAAGAACATTAATGACGATGATTTTTTCTAGGTTTTTGGAAATTTTTAAGACCATGATGCCCAGATCCCAGGTGACCGAATTAACTGGAACAAAAGAGTTGCCGGTATAATTGCCTCGGCTTAGTTTTGTGCATTCTTTACTTCGTTTGTAAGCTATGAACCATACTAACCGTTGCTTTTTTCCTTGTGCAGATTTAGACTTTCGAAAGTCACAGTGCAGCTACCCCAAGTTAGACGCACTTCGCGCTGCACTATGATATCCTAATAGAAGTTGGGCCGAGCTACTTAATTTCGAGCCGACGTATAGATATAGCAGTAGGCGAAAGACCAGGGTGACAGACTTCTTGTTAGAGCCCTCGCCAGAACCAGATCCTAGCTTGCCTCAAATCAATTTGATCCCACTACCAGCTGAGCAAGAAATGGCGAAGAAGAGAGCAATTAGGGCCCTAATCACCGAAACAAATCAAGTCGAAGTACCGCCAACTGGCCAATCACAAGAGACCGTGGTAGCCCTACTAACCCATCAGCCTTCATCATCTCGACCTAGCAAGCGTGCTCGGACTTCCACAACCGAGCTACGCCTTGTTGACGAGGATGAAATTGTGCTTCCGCCAACCATACCACCAAGCCCACAAACCGAGCGTTTAGATCGGGCTAGCCCATCAGAATGGGTGCCAAAGGTTACCTACGAGAACCGAGCTATCACTGATTCCGACTCAGTAGTAGCTGAAAAAGACCACTCGCTGGCATTTAATCTTGCTAAGAGTATGTGCCTTCCAACCGATATGGAGCACCACGACCACCTTACCGAGCTGAAGGCCATTCGCTCGACGTCAAAATCAATGGTGCTGGTAAGCTTCTCCTTTCTCTGGCCCCAATTTCTACATCTTGTTAGCTCGGTTCAGCTCAAAATTGCTTCTCTGTTTGCAGGCTCTGCAGAAGAACCACGTTGCTCACAAACGTGTGTTGGAGCTTCGAAAAACCACAAGGCAGGCCATGGCGGAGGCCAATGCTAAATCGGCCGAGCTAGAAGAGGCCAAAAAGAAAATGGCCGAGCTACATACCGAGGTGGCCCGTCTGACCGGTCTTGTCAGCTCGGCTGAAGCTGATAAGCAAAAGGCTTCGGCCGTGCTAAAAGACAAATATCTGCGCGAGCTGGCCAAGCTCGAGAAAAAGAAGAATGATGAAATCGCCCGGTTGGAGAAGAGCGTGGAAGACGCTGAAAACCGGGGTTACAAGGAGGAGGAGGACACCTACATCCAGCAATGCGAGGCTACCAAAGACATATTTTTCAAATGTGGCTGAAAGGCGGCGGTAACGCAGCTCGGTCTTAGCCAAGATACCGAGGTCTTCCTCAACCCTCCGCCACATTTTATACCGAGCTACATGGCGGAGTACGTCCACGCCATTCAATAAAAATTTCTTCAAGTTGATGATGAAGAAGAGGCCCCAGAGCCCGACAATGCCCCGGTTATCACCAATGATCCCGCTGTTCGATCAGCTCGGGTGGAGCCACCGGTGGAAGACTTGGTTGAAAGTGCGACCGAGCTACCTGCTGAAACCGGGCTTCGAGTTGAACTGGATGCGGATCTTGACGACCTTTTTGCTTGATCTTGTATTTTCTTCTTTTTACTTTTGGAAAGAAACTGTAACCGGGCTGCAATCCCGCTCCTTTGTAACTCTGATTTGAACTTTAAATGAAAGCTTCTTTTGTTTTAACTGTTGTTTCAGTTTATGTTTGCATTTACTTTCCAATTGTAATATGAATGCAATATAACATTTTTTGGCCAAGATACCTATCTCGGTTCTACCCTTGAGACCTTATCTGGTGATACCTGCCAACCTCTTTAGCCTAGGTTTTTACCTCAGCTGAAGATCACTAGAAGTTGTTATTCCAGCCAATCACTCTTCAGCCTTGATCCTTATCTCGGCTGAAGAGTACTAAGTGTTGGTTTTTCCAGCCAACCACTTTTTAGCCTAGATCCTTATCTCGGCTGAAAAGTATTAAGTGTTGGTTTTTCCAGCCAACCACTCTTTAGCCTAGATCCTTATCTCGGCTAAAGAGTATTAAGTGTTGGTTTTTCCAACTAACCACTCTTCAGCCTGGATCCTTATCTCGGCTGAAGAGTTTTGAGTATTGGTTATTCCAGCCAACTTCTTCAGCCTAGATCCTTATCTCGGCTGAAGAGCAATAAATGTTAGTTTTTTCAGCCAACCTCTTCAGCCCAGATCCTGATCTTAGCTAAAGAGAGCTCAAAGTTGGTTATTCTTGCCAACCTAGAGCGAAATGTTTGGTTATTCCTGCCAAACGTCTTGCAGCCGTGATCCTTATCTTGGCTTAGGAATGGTGTTGATTTTTCCAACCAACTTCTTCAGTCCAGATCCTAATCCTAGCCGAAGAGAGCTCAAAGCTGGTTATTCCTGCCAACCTAGAGCACAGTGTTTGGTTATTGCTGCCAAACGTCCTGCAGTCTCGATCCTTATCTTGGCTTAGGAGAAGTGTTGTTGGTTATTCCGGCCAACTCTGATTTCATTGCCCCTAGTTCCCTAAAATTGTTTTTACAGAGGAAAACATTTTATGCTAAAAAAGAAACTACTTGTTTTATTTGAAAAAATAAAAACTATAATTAAGTTTAAAGAAAAGCTAAAAATAAAATAGTTTGAGATTGGCAGTGTTCCATGGCCTGGGAATGGCTTCGTTGTCTTCATCTTCCAAGTGGTATGCCTCTTTTCCTGCTAATCCAACCACTTTGTAAGGTCCTTCCCAATTAGGCCCCAGCTTGCCATCTCTGGGTACCAGGGTGTTTCCATCACTTTGTGCAGCACCCAGTCTCCAATCTTGAATTGCCTTGGATGTACTGTCTTGTTATATTTTTGGATAACTCGTGCTGGTATGAGGCAATGTGAACCAGTGCTCTTTCTCTTCTTTCTTATGCAAAGTTGAGCTCCAATGTTATGACTTCTCCATTTAAGTCTAGATCAAAATTTTCACTTCTAATTGTGGGGAGGCTGACTTCCAGTGGGATTACCGCTTCCATGCCATAGGCCAAGAAAAAAGGTGTTTCTCTAGTTAATCATCGAGGTGTGGTGCGGTAAGCCCATAGAACATGAGGGAGCTCCTCAGCCCACTTTCCTTTTGCTTTCTCTAACATTTTCTTCAATCCATCTAAGACGACTTTGTTTGATGCTTCTGTTTGGCCATTTGCTTAGAGGTATGTTGGTGTAGAATTATAGAATTCTATCTTGTACTCTTCACAAAAGCCTCTAAAATTTTTGCCATCGAATTGAGTGCCGTTATCTGATATTAGAGCCTTGGGTATGTCGAACCGAGTGATGATATTCTGCCAGACGAACTTCTTCACATCTTTCTCCTTTATTGATGCTAGTGCTTCTACCTCCACCCACTTTATAAAGTAGTCTGTTGTTGCAAGAAAGAATTTTCTGTTGCCGGGTGCCGTTGGAAGTGGTCCTACTATGTCCAAGCCCCACATTGCGAAAGGGCCATGGACTAGTTAAAGGTAAGAGTTCTCTAGCTGGTTGATGTATTTGGTGTGCAAACTTCTGACATTTCTCACACTTCTTGACATACTTCTTTGAGTCTGTTTGCATGTAAGGCCACCAATATCCCTATGAAATTGCTCTGTAGGTTAATGATCTTCCCCCTTGGTGGCTTCCGCATACACCTTCGTGTATTTCGAACAAGAATGCTTCGACTTTGCTGGGATGAACACACTTTAGGTAAAGTCCTGTGAAAGATTTCTTGTACAAGGCCATTGATGGGGAGAGCCAAAATCATTGCGACTTTGCTCTAATCTTGTTGGTTTCTTTCTTTTCTTCAGGTAAGACGCCGTCTTTTAAGAACATTATAATGGGATCCATCCATGAGGGGCTTAATTCAGCGTAACATACCTCAGCTACTTCAGGTTCTTCAATGCTTGATCTTGGTAGGTAGTCGATCAGTAACGGATGAGGGATAGATGTATCTGCTATCGAAGCAAAGCCTGCTAGTTCGTCTGCTCTACTGTTTTCTTCCCTGCCAATCTACTCTATCCGCACCACTTCGAACTTTATAATCTCCTTTCTGACTAACTCTTGGTACTTAGCCATCCTTTCATCCTTTGCCTCATAGTTGCCTGAAATTTGGTTTACCACCAGCTATGAGTCACTGTAAACCATTAGCTCGGTGGCCTTTATGTAGAGTGCTGATTTTAGTCCTGCCAGAAGCGCTTCATACTCCGCTTCGTTGTTTGATGCTGGGAAGCCGCGGTTAACTTCTTGTTCCACTATTAGGCCATCTGGTGAGATAAGGACTATGCCAAGTCCTGCACCGTGCCTGTTGGACGCTCCATCCACAAAAAGCTTCCACATCTCTCTGACGAACAGCTTCCAGCAAGTGGAGAGATCGGATGATGCCTTGGGGTCATGAGTGTTGCTGGTATTTTCTTCAAAGTCCACACTTACTGTTTGCCCCTTATTATCTGATCGTACCAAGTTTTTATTGGTTGATGAGTCTTTGCTTGGTGTAGCATGGTCTGCTTCTTCCTCTATTTCTTCACTCCGGTCTATTTTGGGATGTAGCTGGGCATCCTGTATCAGGGGTTGCGCATTTCCTGCTGTGCTTTCCATTCCCATTTCGGTTGTACCGGTCAAGTCAACTAGGCAGATGTAATGACTTCCTGGTGTGAACTCTGCCACAAAGTTTGCCAAGGCTTGTGCTTTTATTGCGATTCTGGGCTGAAACTTGATATCAAACTGTCCTAATTCCACCGCCCATTTCAATATTCGCCGAGAAAAGTTTGCCCTTTTAAACAAAGCTTTTAGGGAAAAGGCTGTTAGGACGGTTATAGTGTAGACGTGGAAGTAATGCGACAGCTTCCTTGAGGCCATCATCAAAGCTAAGGCCAGTTTTTCCAATGGTAAGTACTTGGTTTCTGCACCTAGCAAAGTCTTACTAACATAGAAGATGGGCAGGTGTTGGATTCCTTTCGCTCTGACCAACATTACGCTGACTGCGTGCTGTGAAACTGCCAGGTACAAAAAGAGCTCTTCTCCAGGTACTGGGGTTACTAGTAAAGGTGGAGAAGACATGTACTCTTTCAAGCTTTCCAGGGCGCGGTCGCATTCTTCATCCCACTCAAACTTGGCCTTTAGCGCTTGAAAAAATGGTCGACATCTGTCTGACGACCGACTTATGAACCTGTTGAGCACAGCTGCCATACCAGTGAGATGTTGCACTTCTTTTACTGAGTTGGGCCTCTCTAGATCTTGAATTGATTTGATCTGAGATGGGTTTGCCTCTATACCTCGGAAGCCTAGGAATTTGCCAGATCCTACGCCGAACGCACACTTGGATGCATTAATGCGTAACTTGTTCTTCTTCAGGATCTGAAACATCTCACCTAGGTCCTTGAGATGGTCATTCTCATCCTTGCTTTTGACCACATATTATCTATGTATTCCTCCATTGTTCTGCCTAACAATGGTTCAAACATCTTGGTGACCATCCGCTAGAATGTTGCTCTTGCGTTTTTTAGGCCAAAGGGCATGACCTTGTAGCAATACAGTTCTCTTGGCATGGTAAAAGATGTGACCTCCTAGTCAGGCTCATACATAGCAATCTGATGGTAATCTCTGTACGCATCAAGGAAGCTAAGTCGATTATGGCCTGCCGTCAAGTCTACCAATTGGTCTATCCTGGGTAAGGGAAAGCTATCTTTTGGGCATGCCTTGTTGATTGTTTTGTAGTCCACGCAAATGCGCCATTTTCTATTCTTCTTTGGAACCACCATTGTATTGGATATCCACTTGGGATAGTGCACTTCTCTGATAGCTCCTGCCTTTAGAAGGTTTCCCACTTCTTCTGCTACTATCTCGGCATAGTGGAGTGCTGATCTGCGCGTGCGCTGTATAATTGGTCTGGTAGTTGGGTGGACATTTTATTGGTGACAGATGAAGTTTGGATCAATGCCAGGCATGTCATACGGCGTCTAGGCGAACACTTCAATGTTAGAGGTTAAAAACTTCATAACCTCTATTATCTCAGTGCTGGACAATGACGAGCCGAGCAAAAAGAACTTTTTTGGGTCTTTTTCATCTATCCTTACCTGTACCAAGTCTTCCATCGCCTTCTGTTCAGCTGCTTTGCCAACATCTGCGAACAGTTCATTGCTTTCAGGTTCTTCCACCATCTGTACATATCCCTTGGCAGCGCGGCTGCCATTTACTGTGACGAAGCATTGTTTGGACATAATTTGGTCTCCAAAGACCTCTTCAATTACTCCAGCTTCGTTACGGAACCGCAATACTTGATGGTCGGTTGATGCTACCGATCGCATGGCATACAGCCATGTCCTTCCCAAGATTATGTTGTAAGTGGAAGGGACTTTCAATACCCAAAATTCCACTTGTTTCGTCATGCTTCTTGCTTTGACTGGGAGGATTATCTTGTCCACTGGCCACTCTGGCATTAAGTTGAATCCAATTAGGGGAGATGTTGCAAGCACCAAGTCTTTGTCCTTCAATTTCAATTGTTTGAAGGTTTCGTAATACATTATCTCACACGAGCTCCCTTGGTCAATCAAAATCCGTTTGATGTCGTAATCCTTGACGCGGAGCGTGACGACCAGTGCATCATTGTAAGGGCAATATATCCTTGCCAAGTCTTTGTCTGAAAAAGATATGACATTCGTGGCTTTCGTTCTCCCCTTTTTGATGGCTGGTTGTGCACTTAATATCTCCCTTAAGTGCTCAACCTTCTTGATCATTCCCCTGAGCTCACATACTCGCTCAGGTTCGAATACCCCATATATTATGTTGATCACACCTTGAGGTGGGGCGTCAATCGGCATTCTGTTTGGGTGATCGTGGTTCTGGGGGGCTGGCTGTGTCCCTCATTCTATGTACTGGTCTAAGTGCCCAACTGCCACTAACTCCTCGAAGTGCTGTCTCAACAGCGTGCAATTCTCTGTGCGGTGCCCCTTTTCATTATGGAAGGTACGTCGGGATCCTTCGTCATAGACTTTTTGTGCTTCTCCCAACTTAGCTGGCCATCGGATGAAAGGTTCATCGCGTATCTCACTGAGAATTTGGTAGATTGGTTTTTTGAACACCGTGGTAATGGCAGTGCGAACTTTTAGCCACCTCTTGTCTAGATCCTCTTTGTTGGCCCGTCTGCCTCGCCCATTCTTGCTCGGCCGTTCTACCGTGTTGACTTTTGCCAAAGTCTTTTTATCTAGTGTTGCTGTCATACCAGATTTCGCCTTAGCACGGGTACTATCCTTTTCCACACGAATATGTTGGTGTACTCTCTCTATTAAGGCCTCCATCGTGAGGGAATGCATCATAGTAATTGAATCCCTCAATTTGTTGCCGACCGGCAGGCCCCGTTTGTATTGTGTAATGGCGAGGCAATCCCCAATCTGGTTGAAAGTTTCCCAGTAGTGACTGTTGTAGGACCTCAATGTTTCTTTGTCGCCCATGTCAATAGAGAGTAGCTGATCGATCTCCACTGGTGTCTTGGTGTTCGTTCTAAACCTTATCACGAACGCCTCTGCCAATTGTGCCCAGGAGGCGATGCTGCCTTCTGGTAGCCTTTCGAACCAAGTTAGACCCAGGTCGCCTAGGCTGGACGGAAACAGGATGCACATTAAAGCCTCGTTTTGTTGGTATACTGCCATAACCTGGCGAAAGTGGCTTAGGTGCATGTAGGGGTCCGTCTTCCATTCATAAGTGGTAAATTTGGGCTGGTGAAAGCCTGAAGGTAGTGGTGCGTTCTCAATTGCCGAAACGAACGGCGAGGTCTGCAGCCTTGCTAACGCTTTGTCTGCTGGTTTGTAAGCAAGGCGCGGTATTGGCATTCCTACCTCGACGCTCCCATGCGTCCGAGGAGCCAACCGCTGAAAGGCTGAAACTCTGCGCGGGTCGCGCGCCCTGGTATCTTCCTTCCATCGTGCCCTTTCTTCTAGCATGGTTCGCAAATCGGATGATCTAGGCAACTCCGTCTGTCTGGATGACGTCTGGTGCGTACGCGAGGGCCGATAGGTGCTTCCCTCAGTATATGACCTATCAGTTCTTGTTCTCTCAGACCTAGAGTAACGAGTCCTAGGAGTTCTTGACTGAGTGTTGCCTGTTCTCAGGCTTCTACTTTCTGCTTGCAATGGTGTGGTGTGCCTACCACAATCTTTCGAGTGGCAAAGGGGCGTACTGCTTTTGTGCCCCTTTCTTGTCGTTACCCCTTTTCCTTTGATCTGGCGTTTCATAAACTCCATGTCTGTCGCCATCTTCTTTATTAACTCGTTTTGTTCCTTTACGTGATCCTCCAGAACTTGAGGATCGATCCTCCGCCTCTGTCTTTCAGGACTTTGAGAGCAATGGGGGCTGTTAGTCCACCTCCCCCTTGCATCCCTCCGGGGGTTCTGTCGTTGGGGCTCTAAATCTGCCATATGAGGGATAGAAGGCAGACCTTCACGCCTCCCGCCCCCCTCTGGGGTTTGTCTGTCGATAGCGGACTATGACAAGTCTTTATTGTGCGCCATTACCTCCAATTAGAGAAAAGAAACTTGATCAAGAGGTTTTGTTCTTTCTGATTTTCCCACAGACGGCTCCAATTGTACAAGCAAGAAATAATGTTCTCGTATAATCCTGTTGATCAAGTCTGCACTCCTCCAAACGTCGTCGCTTTACTTCCTGAAAACACAAACATGAGCTAGCCGGTGGGTTTGTGCCGGATACCTCTCCGATACTTAAGTCAGCAAAATAGACAAATAGACAAAAAGCTCTGTGTATTCGAGAATCAAAGTTGTGTTACCTCTCCATAGGTGATGTTGTGAGCTTTTATAGGTTTCGTGTGGCACAATCCTAGTAGGACTCTTATTCTTCCATGTAGAGTCCTCCTAGGAATCACACTCCTAAAAGATAATGCTTATCTTTCAACAACCCCCTCACTGCATAAACCAAGTGAGATGGTTCTAGCTCAGTGGAACGACCAAATGACTGAGCTAGTATTATTATGCCCAAGTGGTAGGTTAGACTGAGCTCTGCCTAGCTCGGGTCTTCCCTTCTCTGTTTGTACCTCGGCTTGGCACACTCCAACTGAGCTATCTACTCAAGACTGATCAAACCATGCTCAATGAGGACTTTAGCTCGGCGCTACCGTGTGTAAAGCTTAGCTCGGTCCAACTTCCCCTGGGTTCAACTCCTTAGTTCGAAGACCGAACGAAGTCAACCCTTTACCTCGGCCCATTTGTGCGGCCCAACTCACTAAGATGGCCATTCCTTAGCTCAGCCCAATTTACTTATAAATTACCTTCTCATGACATATGATATTTGATACAAAAACTAATAACTTATAACCAAACACACAACCCCAAATTCTATTCAAAGCTCATAAAAAATTTTAAAAAAATTTCACAAATACTTTTTTTTGTAATATAAAAGTAATAGGTGCAAAAAAAAAAAAAATACCGAACACTGTTTCGGTCAACTGATTGGATGACTGGTGGGACGTTGCGTAGGATGACCGGTTAGCTTAAATTTTCCCGAGTTTTCAAAAGTAAGTGTGGAATTAATTTTTGAAAACGCTAAACAAACACTACACTCAAAAGTGAGTGTGGAACTATATTTTGAAAGCTTCGCCAAACGGAGCCAATATATCTCTAAGACATTTTGACACATTTTCAAAAACCCTCCTACTTTATTATATAGATATATATAAATATATTTTCTAAATACATAACATTGTTGATTATTAACAGTCTATATTCTCTTGGCTTGACATGGGTGGTTTTACGACATTGGCATAGAAATTTTGGGTACTTTTTATTTTTATTTTCTTAAGTATACGTAATACTACTAGTAATGGATGAGTTGATGAGAAATATTCAGGATGATGGTGTATACTTTTTGTAGATGATATCATGCTAGTAGATGAGACTAGAAAAAGAGTGAACACAAAGTTGGAGCTTTGGAAATTAAAGAGAGAGAGAGAGAGAGAGAGAGAGAGAGAGAGAGAGAGAGTTGAGTGAGTCCTATTCAGTCAAAGTCCCTAACAATGGGGGAGTAGAAAGCACAACAGAAATAAAAGCAGAAATAGCAATCCAATTCGAAAAATGAAGTGGAAGAAATGATAGCAAAAGAATCAAGAGAGCAAGTAGTAGAGGACTACTCTTGGCCTGTGATTCGCTTTGAAGTCCCTTTTGTCACAACCTACCACTTCTGCTACCAGTTCAGGAAGACCTCCTCAAACCCTAACAATTTCCCTCATGGCATCAAATGGTTTTTTTTTTGCTCTCTCTCTTTCACTCTCTCTCTCTTTCTACTTCCCCCTAACATTTTCTTTCTAGGTCTCCCGATTGTTGGGAAATTTTCAAAATGGTTTTCAAAATTTATAGTTTAATTTTTTTGGTGTTTTTAAAACCTTCATTGTTTTTTTTTGGAAAGCTTGAAATAAGCTTAGGGACTTTGTCCCACATTGGAAAGAGAGCAAAACATGAAGTACTTAATAAAGTGCTATATGGAATATTCCTTTGAATATGGAATTGTGAGGTGAAAGCTAGTGTGCATGCACTCACACCGCAACATCATTCGTATCCGCACACACACATGTACGCGCGCGCGTGACGTGGACAGTGGGCTATGTGGCGTTTGATGGCACACTTTGCACTTTGCACGGACGCATTGGCGCTATGAAGGCGTTTTCCTATTTGCATCAGACAGGTTAGAGTGATGATGTGGATCCAACGTGGCATGGGTGACGTAGAATACAGTCAGCTCTACGTGGCAGTGATGTGGCATCTATTGGCGATGAGTCAACCAACCGATTGAACGGTTGTGTTTTCGATTTGGAGTGGTTTGATCATAGTCATTGATTGGATATGCACGCAATCGTACGGACAAAATGGCACCCGATCGTCTTGTTTGCATCGGACAGGTTGGGGCAATGACGCGGATCCAACATGGCATGGGTGACGTGGAATACAGTCAGCTCCACGTGGCAGTGATGTGGCATCCGTTGGCAATGAAGCAACAAATCGATCAAACGGTTGTGTGTTCGATTTGGAGCGATTTGATCATAACCGTTGATTGGATATGCGCGCGATCGTACGGACAAGATAGGACCCGATCGTGATTAGGTGTGATCAGTCAAGGCATCTATTCAGTGTGAGAATGATCTGCACTATAGATCATCGATCCAACAGTCATATTTGATCGGATGCGATTAAGGGGTGACTATTCGATTAGGTGCATCAAGGCCTATAAATAGGCTGCGAAATCAGCCATTTCAATCAATCCAAAATTCAGAAAGCATTCATGCAATTTTCTCTCTCTCTCCCTCTCTTCATTTAGAGTTTTCGATTAAGAGTTTCTTAAGCAAGTTTTTGCTTTCGTTATTGGTAGTCAAATTCTGCAGACTTGATTATCAGTGTCTTGGCTTTCTTGATTATATCAAAAGTATTCTGATCTACTGTCGTCAGTGCAGACGACAGTAGACTTGATCTTTAGATTAGGTTTCATTGTATCCTGAAGGCAAATTTGCTGTAACTCCCTGCACACCTTTTGGTGGGTGCAAATATTGTCTTTAGGAAAACGACTAAATAACCCGACTTGAAGCACCAATTTCTGTTCTACATAGACAAGTTCATCGCCAAGTTTTGAAGAACAGAAGACCACCAACCGAAGAATTCAAGATGAATTGTTCCAACACCGACGATTCCTGTTTTCTTACATGCACCAACGAAAAGTCCCTTCGTGTATTCCTCTTGTAAGTTCTCTCTCTCTCTCTATATGTATATATATATGTAGGGAAATCCTATGCACACCTTGAGATATGCACCCTATCACAAAAATATGTAATTTTATCACAAAATTGCTTAACATCAATCGCAAAATATAATACGTAACCTCACTACAAATTGGCATAATAAAATGTCTAAATTTTTTTGTGGCTTAGTTATGACATTTTTTGTTATGCCAATTTGCAGTTGTTGGTATGAAATTTATGGTAAAATTGCATATTTTGTCATTTGGAGAAAATACAATTAGTCTCAATCTCACACTTTGGACATAATTACATTGTTCTTTTAACTTTTAGTGCGGCTAAAACAATGGAAACTAATGATGGTAGATAGACACTGAAATAATTAAAGGTAAATATATCTTTTAGTTAAAATAGATGAATATATCAATTTTTTGTTCATTCATATTACTAACGAATTATCGATGAATTACTGATAAAAAATTGACCTAACTATATTGTGAATTAAAATCTCAAGTGAGACAAGTGTGTGATTATGTCAAAAGTGTGGGGTTAACCTTACATATACAAACACCCAAACATAGTACTAATGATGACAAGTTTGTTGCATTGTAGTTTTCAATCTTTTTATTTTGTTGATTTGGTCCCTTAAGTACAAAATGTGAGAAAATAGTCCCAATGCTCAGTTGTCTAAATTGATTAATGGGAGCATGGTATTTTTAGAACTTTATCCAAAAAATAATTTTTTTTTTATAAAAAGATTAGGGACTAAAAGGCAACAAAACACAAATTTTGAGACGTGTATTTGCTCATTTTGATTTCTTGAAGTCTTTGTGTAAAATTACAAAAATACCGTAGTTTCCATTAATTAATTTTGACTATGTGAGGACTAGGGACCATTTAAACTCACATTTGGTAGTTAGAGGTCGAAACTGACAAAATTAAAATATTAGAAACTAAAGTGCAACAAAATATATACTTTGTGTGTGCATATATATATATTCATAGTGATGCTATGATGATCACATTGTGGATTCGATGTGATGTGTGTCACTCACATGAAAGAGTTGAGGTCTATAAACCAATGCTTTGACAACACATGAGATGCTATCCAAAATTTAGTATTCAAATTTGGCCACTATTTATGTGTCGTACGCTAGAAATATAACTAGTAAATTTGATCCCAATGATAATCTGGTTATCTCAATTTCACCTCAAATTGGTCTGAAGTTTATAAAATCGGGAGTAATCTAAATTCATTGAATGAAGATGAAATCGAGAATCGAGTCAACGGCCATTGGTATTGGGAATTATTGGATAAATTTTTCAATATCAGTAATGGGTTTTAATCCTTGCAAAAACGAGGTAAGCTAAAAGTTTTTAGTGGAGATCCAAATAGCAGGGTTCTGTCATCTCAATATATATATATATATATATTCTTGGTGAAAAAATGTGAAGATTTGAGTTTAGGTGAGTCTATTCGTTTGATAGGTTCCCTTTTGAAGGTTAGCTTTATAAACTGTACTGATGCATTTCATCTGTAATCTTGAATTTCAAGTTTAGAGATAATTTGATTTGTATGCTTTGGTCATAGTTGGGACAATGTTTGTTGAGTTAATTCAAGTAGAGTTTGTGCCATGGCTTTGGTAATGATGCAGGCCGCTGAATAATGTGACAAGATCACTCTAACATGACAGTTAGGAACGGTGCTTCTTGGACTTCTGTTGCAACTTGGTATTTTAATTGATTTATGGCATGTAATATGTCTGATGACTTTATCATTTGTTCCCCTTTAGACCAGATGCTGGAAGTGTCTATCATGAAAATTCTTGTTCTTTTGTTGCTGATGTAGGTAAGCTTGTTTAAGTCTATTCTTGATTTTAGAGTGAAAACTTTTGTCAATAAATTGATACCAAATGCCCTTCTTAATGGTTTTGGTACTACATCATTTTCCTCACTGTTTTTTTTTTTTTTTGATAAGCAAAAAGGAAAGCTTTATTGATGAAATTAACATACAAAATATGGAATTACATCAATAAAGATAAGGCAAGAGCAAAAAAGCATCAAAGTGAACCCTCCAAATGCCAACTATGTTGGCACTAAGAAAGACACCCTATCATTTGCTAGCTCAAGCCAAAGTTGGTGAGAGACCAACAAAGCAAAAAGAAACAATGAGCAATGAAACAAAGAAAACGACAAAAGCAACCAAAGCAGTTAGCGAAGCAGAGCAGAAACGTAGCAGAACCATATGAATCCATCAAATGTGCCTCCTGATCTGGTTAAGATTGAATACATAATCATGAATGGAATATGAGTATGAGTTCCCAGAAGAGTGGCTCTTCGACCAAATCGGAACTCTAGTCTTGATAAGCTCACAGAGCTCCATGAAGTTAGGTTGAGCACAATGGAACACACAGTCGTTCCTGAGCTTCCAAATTGACCACAAAAGAGCAAGTGGTGAGGCATTCCATATTTGGAGTTCCTTCTTCCTGATTTTAGTGCCAATCCACCAATCAAATCATTCCACCACAGAGCCTGGGCATACCCAGTATAAGCCCCACCAATCTATGATGTTAGACCAAAATTTCCAGATAAAGGTACAAAGAAGCAATACATGATTGAGGGACTCAGGTTCTTCGTTGCAAAAGAAACAGTGAGTGACAGCCTCTCCTCTAAGAACACCAATACTTTGAAGGAATACAGATGTTTTGCCATTGTTTTTCATAATGTTGCTTTATTACTAAGCTAAATGTAGGCAGATTCTGTGTATAAGGTGTTGGATTTATTTTCTAGTGTGGCCCAATAGCCTACATATTTTCTACATGTTTTAATTTATTTGGACTCCACAAATAGATAAAGCCAATATTTGAGATCAAGTTCAGTAATTAGAATTTTAATATAATCACTCTTCTAAGATAAGAAGGAAACCTTGATGGATTAGGAATTCTTCTGATAGAGTTTATCTGGCCCTCTTCTCTCCTTTATATAAGGATGGGTGACTCCCCTTTCATATGATAAGTATTTTTCCATCACTTTAAGTTTTATATAGTCATCCTAATTAAGAGAGACAGAGAGAAGAAGGTGAGCCAAGAATTAAAGGTTCAACTATTAGGGGTATTTTCTCAACTTCTCTAATTCAATGGCTGACAAAGGTATGTTCGTTTTTATTCTTGAGTTGTATTGAATTCAAGATCCTGTTAAGTTTAATTCCGCATTATTATTATGGTTACATGTATTATTAATACTTACATGTGGTATCAGAGCTTTAGTTTGTGAATCAATACATCTTGGAATAATAATATATTTATGAATATTGTTATTATATTATAATTATAATTATTCATAACAACATATTTTTGTTCATGTCGGCATGTGTTGGTTATTTTAAATATATGCTGTATATTCAACCTTGTAAGCTGCATGTCATATTTATTAGCGATTAATACGAAGGGTACATCTAATCTCTTTCATACTCATTATGCATCAAAGAAACTCTTTTTGTGTTGTTAAAAGTCAAATGTTGTGTGAAAGAAGATTTCATTCCTGATTTCTAAATCGTAACTAAGTATGAACATCATGGACTCCCTCACTCACAAGACAATAAGATCTACTAGGTCCTAACCTAAATAAGAGCACAGTCCACTCACTTTGTTTTGTGATATGTTAGGTGCAAACTTTTATATAATTCTATATGTTGTTCATATGCATGTTTTGATTTATTATCAATTTTAGTGATAATAATTTTTATAATCATCATAATATGATATTAAATTGCATGTATTGCTTGCCACTATGATAAAGTACATAGATTAAAAGTAATTTTATAATTTGTTGAATCATTCGGTCTATTAAAGAATTATGATTTTACCTTATCTAATTATATGCACTTATTGTCTATTATTGTTGATATTTATATTTTCATGATTTAAATTTGATATCATGATATAATTTAATGACATTGAATATTAAAATATTAAAGTGGTTAATTTATTTAGGTGTAATTCTTGTCAACCATTATATATGATATTCATGATTGTCATATTGCATATATATATATATATTCATGTTCGTCTAGAGTTATTATTATTATTATATTGGTAATTGCAATCACATAAAAGAAATTTTGAAAAATCATAAAATAGTGATTGAATTAATGATAATTAAATAACTCAAATTAATGAATAGAGAATATTGTTAGTTAGTTCCTTATTCATAAGGTTTACTAATTTAGTAGCTGCCAAAGTGGCCTAGATTTGTAAAACTTATGAATATAGAACTACATAAAAGAATTGTTAAAAGGGTAACATTAAGGTCGATAATATTCTCAATTGCAGTTATAATTAGGAGATTGAGACTAGCCCAAAGGAGAGTCACTTTCAAATAATTATAAATTGGGTAGGATAATGTAACTTATGTAATTTGACAGATTAGAATTGAATACCCAAAGGTAACATGACTAGCTGAAAAATTGCATAAATTACTTTAGACCTACATAAGTGATTCTTGATGAGTGGACAATAGATATACCTAAGTTTTGCCCAAAGGAAAGACTTATGTGATATCAATAGTTCATCATAATTCTCAAAGCTTTAATATGTATATTGTTGATGCCTTTTTTCGTGTTACTTATGAGATCTTGTGTTAATACCTCTTAAGATCTGTCAAAAAGATAGCTTGCTATCTAAGGTGGTTGGACTTAGAAGGGAGGCTATATTGACTCCTCCGACCTTCCTGGGATCTTACTTGGTTATTGACCAAAGGACTCTTTAGTGACATTACCCTAACGCTTAAAGTAAAATTTGGTTAAAGGCTGTTGAAGATCGACAAGCCACTTGCTAGCACTATTATGGCTGAATTGACAACAATGAAATATAATGGCCACCGAGGAGTTTAGGATCACATCCTCAATATGGCGACAAGGTTGCAAAGCTTAAAACTTTAGGGATGCAGGTTGATGGAACTTTCCTCGTGCAGTTTATTCTCAACTTACTTCCATCACAGTTCGGTGCATTCAAAATTCACTATAACACCAATAAAGATAAGTGGAGTTTGAATGAGCTAACTAATATATGTGTTTAGGAGGAAGTGAGGTTGAGGGAGGAAGGACATCAAACTACATTGGCTGTAACTCATGGAGCTATAAAGAAAAAGATGGGTAAGCTTATAAAATCAAAGAAAAATCCACCAAAGAGAAGGAATGAACCTGGGGAAGAAAATCAAGCTCAGAATGGTTTCACTGTCAAGTGCTACTTTTGTGGTAAGAAGGGACATGTGAAGAAAGACTATAGCAAGCGAAAGGCTTGGTTCGAAAAGAAATATAAGAAATTTTCTTTTGTTTGTTATGAATCAAAACTTGCTGAAGTACCTTCCAATATGTGGTGGATTGACTCTAGGCCACGACCCACATTACAAATGACATGCAGGGATACCTCTCAACCAAGAAACTGAAGGAAAGTGAAAGATTTGTCTATATGGGGAATCGTCTCTAAGCTGAAGTCGTAGCTGTAGGAACCTATCGACTGATCTTAGAGACGGGTCATCAGATGGATCTAGAAGACACTTTTTTTTGTTCCTTCAATTTCTAGGAATTTAGTTTCGTTATCCAAATTAGATCGTGTTGGATATTCAGTTTTATTTAATTGTAGAAAACTCAAATTAATGTTTTTGGTTCTGGTAATTTATGTAATGGTTTATATAAAATTACCTTAAATCATGAGTTTGCACGATCATTAATAACTCTGCATTCGAATATTGGTTTAAAACGTGGTCTAATTAATGAAAAACCATCAATCTTGTGGCATAGACGGTTGGGGCATATCTCTAGAAATAGAATTGAAAAATTGGTAAAGAATGGGATTTTGGAAAACCTAGACTTCACTGATTTTCAGATATGTGTGGATTGCATTAAAGGAAAGCAAACCAAACACACCAAGAAAGGTGCCACAAGAAGTAATGAGCTTCTTGAGATAATTCATACAGATATTTGCAGGCCACTCAACATTCCATGTCTTAGTGGTGAAAAATATTTTATCACATTTATAGATGACTTCTCACGTTATGGATATGTGTATCTAATTCATGAAAAGTCTCAGGCTGTTGACATCCTTGAGGTGTACATAACTGAAGTCGAGAGACAATTAGATAAAAAGGTTAAAATAGTGAGATCAGACAAGGGTGGTGAATATTATGGTAAATATGATGAGTCAGGCCAAAATCCTGGCCCATTTGCCAAATTCTTAAAAAAGAAAGGCATTTGTGCTCAATCTACAATGCTGTGCGCCATGACAAAATGGAGTTGCTGAAAGGCGTAATCGTACGCTTAAAGATATGGTTAAGAGTATGTTAAGTTACTCAATTGTACCTATTTCAATGTGGGGTGAAGCTTTAAAGACTGCAATGTATATCTTAAATAGGGTTCCTAGTAAGGCGGTCCCAACAACTTCTTTTGAGTTGTGGACTGGTAGGAAACCTGGTTTGAGACACTTACATATTTGGGGTTGTCCAGCAGAGGCAAGAATCTTCAACCCACAAGAGAAAAAGTTGGACTCAAAAAAACAATATTTGGATATTTCATTGGTTATCCAGACAAGTCTAAAGGGTACAAATTTTATTGTCCTAATCACAGTACGAGGATAGTGGAGACTGGTAATGCTAGATTCCTAGAGAATGGTGAAATTAGTGGGAGTGAGAAAACACGAGTGGTGAATTTCGAGGAAATTAGGGTAGATGTGCCAACATTTGACCCTTATGGAAAAATTGTTGTTCCTCAGACTATTCCACAGGCTGAGGGAAACGAACAACATAATGAAAATCCTTCACCGTCTCATGTTTCACCACTTCATGAAGATACCACCATTGAAAATATTGTAGAACCACCACAAACGGCAGTTCTGAGAAGATCTCAGAGGGAAAGAAAGCCTGCCATTCTAGATGATTACATGGTGTATCTACAGGAATCTGATTTTGATATTGGAATTAATAAAGATCCAGTCTCATTTTCACAAGCCATGAATAGTGATGATTCTTCTAAATGGGTCAATGCTATAAATGAAGAGTTAAAATCCATGGAACAGAATAGTGTTTGGGATCTTGTCGAATTGCCTAATAACTGCAAAAAGGTCGGGTGTAAATGGGTCTTCAAGACCAAGCGTGACGCAAAAGGCAATATCGAACGATTTAAAGGCAGACTTGTTACCAAGGGTTTTACTCAAAAAGAAGGCATAGACTATACAGAGACCTTTTCTCCAGTATCTAAAATGGACTCACTTAGAATCATCCTAGCATTGGTAGCTCATTATGACTTAGAGTTGCAACAAATGGATGTGAAAATTACTTTTTTAAATGGGAATTTGGATGAAGAAATTTATATAGAGCAGCCCGAAGGATTTGCAAAGAAAGGTAAAGAACATTTAGCTTGCAAATTAAAGAAATCCATATATGGCCTTAAACAAGCTTCTAGGCAATGATACCATTACCTCTTTCGGATTTAAGGAAAATGCAGTTGATCAGTGCATATATCTGAAGGTTAGTGGGAGCAAGTTCATTATGTTGGTGCTATATGTGGATGACATTTTGTTAGCTAGTAATGACCTTGGCTTATTGCATGAAACCAAGGAATATCTCTCCAAGAACTTTAAAATGGTCGATATGGGTGAGGCAAATTATGTTATTGGCATAGAGATCTTTAGGGATCGATCTCGAGGATTGCTAGGACTATCTCAAAAAGGATATATTGATCGTGTTTTGGAGAGATTCAATATGCAGTTTTGTTCAGCCGGTGATGCACCCATCATGAAGGGTGATAAATTAAGTGAAAAAAAAAACAGTGTCCAAGGAATGACTTGGAAAGAAAACAAATGAAGGACATTCCATATGCTTTGAGGCTACAAATCATGCTTTATGGTTGCGAAATTTTATCTCAGGACTTGGTGTTGTTGACTCAATTGCCAGGCTGCTGAAGATATATTGTGACAATACCGCAGCAGTTTTCTTCTCTAAGAATGGAAAGTATTCCAGTGGTTCCAAACACATGGAAGTAAAGTACTTAGTTATTAGAGAAAGAGTCTAGAAACAACAAGTGTTAATTGAAAACTTAAGCACCTCTCTTATGATTGCTGATCCATTCACAAAAGGATTGCCACCAAAGACATACAAAAAGCATGTTATTAGGATGGGTCTTTTAAGCAACCCTTGATGTGTATGGTTAATCGTGAGTGCTTATTTTTTATTTGACACTATTTGCGCAATAATAATTTTGTTTCTATTTTTCCTGTTTCTAAAAGTGTGTGTACACATTAAATAGAATATTGATAAACAGGGAATGTCTTAACAAGACAAATTACAGGGGCCTTTCAGGAAAATAATTATATATCCCGATAAAGGACTGGGTTGGTGAGGATTATCAATGGTGTAGTGCATAGAAGGAAATATGACATAAATGTTATATAACCGCTGTGACTCACATTGGTGATCTGAAGTAATCACAGTATTATGGTTTCTAATATATCTGAACTTATTGGCTATTTTTAAAATTCGTGATCACGTGTCAAAGTTTTTAGTGTGGAATCCGATGAGTCAAAATTTTTATAAGTTGCATATTTTTGAAAAAACTCATAATTGCATCATAATCGGCTTAATGGGCCAAGTGGGAGAATGTTGGATTTATTTTCTAGTGTGGCCCAATAGCCTACATATTTTCTACATGTTTTAATTTATTTGGACTCCACAAATAGATAAAGCCAATATTTGAGATCAAGTTCAGTAATTAGAATTTTAATATAATCACTCTTCTAAGATAAGAAGGAAACCTTGATGGATTAGGAATTCTTCTGATAGAGTTTATCTGGCCCTCTTCTCTCCTCTATATAAGGATGGGTGACTCCCCTTTCATATGATAAGTATTTTTCCATCACTTTAAGTTTTATATAGTCATTCTAATTAAGAGAGACAGAGAGAAGAAGGTGAGCCAAGAATTAAAGGTTCAACTATTAGGGGTATTTTCTCAACTTCTCTAATTCAATGGCTGACAAAGGTATGTTCGTTTTTATTCTTGAGTTGTATTGAATTCAAGATCCTGTTAAGTTTAATTCCGCATTATTATTATGGTTACATGTATTATTAATACTTACATAAGGTACTTTAAACTCTTATGGGTTTTATTTTTATTTTTTCATTATACTTCTCCTATGGTTTTAAAACAGCTGCAGATTCTTATACTGCAAATCTTGTTGTGAATGAGGGGGAGCCTGTTTATGATTTCTACGGGTACCCATATATGTCTGCTTCAGGTTCATCTCTTACCTTTCTTGTTAAGGGAGTTCTATAAAAATGTACTCTATAGTCCATTAATGTGAGATGGATTTACAGTAAGTAATGATAGTATAATGGAAGTTTAATTGCTATAATGGTTGAGATTTCAGATCCAGTTACATCTGTGTTTGCAAGTACTACTCGTGATCATCCTATTAAGCTTTGGGATGCTGCTTCAGGGAAGGTTCTGTATCATTATTTCTAACATTTTTCTTAAGAGAAGAAAATCTGTTTTGTTTACCTGGATAAAGATTTAAATTATGATGTTGTAATATGTTGGAAGTTGATGGCCATCCCCATGGCTACACCTATCCTTTGCTGAGCTATGAATGTCTGCTGAGTCTGATTTGTTAACATGAATTTTTATGCTCAGTGGCAACTCATGAAAAAAATTCTGTCATGCTACTGTAATAGATTGTATGAACAGCTTTATGGTCTGTCGTGCAATTTTTATGACGTCATATTGGTAACCAATGATTTTAACTGGAATTGCACCTTCGTTGCACATATCGGGCTTATAATGACGTGGACGAAATCACTGCTGCCTACTGCATTGGTTTTAACCCTGCTGGGACCAAGTAAGTAGGTATTAGTTTTTTCAACAGGTTTATAAGTTGCCCTGTGCATTAGTTTCAAATTCAAATCGAAGACAGTGCTGGTTTCTTAAGTTTTCTCTCTGTATAAATTCATCCTGAATCAGCCTCGTTGACCATAGTGATACTTCGAATTTGAACTATTAATATGCAATCCTGACTGAATTTGGTATATAATTCTTTGCACAAAGGGGTGGCAAAAATGAGTTTTCTTTGATTGGTGATTCTCTGACATGAATGCATCATTAATCTTTCGCCTATTGTATGAGTCTTTTATAAATCTTGAATGAGACTTACCTAGGGAATATCTACCTTTTGGTACAAATACCAAATGGCCTCTTTGATCATGAAGTCAGGCTAGCACTATTGAGAAGGAATCATCCAGATATGATGCAAGAAGATGAGTGCCGTCTTCGTGCACGCAGATGTCTTTATATTCCAAGTAACATAGCCATGGTTTCGAATAGTGGTTGTGGTCACCATAACGGTTGTGGTGACACAGTTACGATTGCGGGATGTAAAGGTCGTACCATATGGGTTGCAGTAACCAGACTGTGTATGTTTTTTATTTTTTGCACAATTTGAAAAAATTTACTAATATGCATTTTTTTCTCCCAAAAATCACATTTATTGGGGTTTAAAGTAGATTTTGATCATTTTTTGTTAGTTTTTAAGTATGATTTATTATATTTCATATTTTTAAATCACTATAAAAGGATTTTTTTTTTATATTTCATTTCAATAGTTAATGACTTTAAAAATAATTGATTTTAAATATGTACAAAATTATTTTTTTACCAATACTTGGACTAATAAAAAATATTTACAACTATTAAATGAAATGATTATAAAAATAAAAATTGTACCATAAACAAAAATTATTTTTGAGCTATTGATTTTTTTTTTAAAGATATTTTTTAGACAACACTTTACAGCTAACTAAATAAAATTATTTACAATTAAGTATTAAATGAAATGATTATAAAATAAAAATTGTGCCATAAACGAAAATTATTTTTGAGCTACTGATTTTATTTATTTTTTTAAAAGACATTTTTAGGCAACATATTATGGTAACAAAATAAAAAATATTTACAATCAAATATTAAATGAAATAATTATAAAAATAAATACAAGCACTATTTATACATTTTTTTATTTTACATGCTAATGTCATGAAATAAAAATTTTAAAAAAATTATAAAGAAAAAAAATTCATACAATATTTTTTCTTTGGGCTTAGATCAGTGGGGTATTCGTTCTTTTTTTTGTTAAATTTTTTTTGGAAACAAAGCTATTCAAAATATTGTAAAAATGTGTAATGGGCTGTTACGGTCGTTGTGGTAGCGCTATAGCTATTATGAAACACTGAAATGGCCGTTACACATGCGAATTTCTGTCAAATTACAAAACAGGTATAACAGGTAGCGTCTACCATCGCAATTGTTATATAATGACCACCACCGTACGTAATACCACTTTTTGATACCTTGAATATAGCACATACACGATCAATTATCAATTTACCATTAAATTATGTCTTATGTAATTGAACTTTATTACCATTAAACTGTCGTATGTAATCAAACTTTCTTTTGCATAATGGTAGTATTGGTGCTTTACTTTGCAAATTATCAGCAAAGTTGTAAATTGTTATTCCTTTATTGTTATAATTGTCTGATATGTTCTTTTTTTTCCCCCAAACGTGTCAATTAGTTTAGACAAAAAAAAAAAAAAAAAAATGAAAATGACACTCACTTCTAAGCAAAATAATCTCCTACAGCTTACAGGAGGCCCATAAGTAAAACTGAACTGTGGTATAGTTCGTTCATCCTTCCTAGGTCATATCATGTTCTCCACTGTTCGTCTCTGTGAGCTGTCATCCACAAATCCCCTATTTCTTTTGTGTAGGGTTTTAATATATCATCACAACAAAAACATAGTTTAGTAGCATTATCTTAGTGACATATTTTTTAAAATTGTCACAAAAACAATTTGGTGGCATATTTTAAAAAAGTATCACAGAGTCACAAATATAAAAACTTTCAGTGGCATTTCAATAAAAAAGTGTCACATTATTACAACAAAAATATAATCTAATAGTATCAATTTGATGGCATTTTATAAAAGAATGACACAAGAAATTATTTTAGTAACATTTATCAACAAATGCTACTAAATTTTAGTAATAATGACATTTTTTAAAAAATGTCACTAAATTAAATAGGTGTAAGTTACTTTTATGGTATTAAGTGAAAAGTGTCACAAACAAATATTTTATGACATTTTGAGAAATGCCAAGTTAAAAAATTGTCAAGTTATCTAATGTCAAAAAATAAATTGAACTCAATATAACATGCTATCAATTGGACTAATTTGAGAAAAAATAAAAAATTTAATGTAAAAATCGATTCAGTTGAAATTATAAAAAATAAAATGAACACAATAGCTAAAATAGAGGGACTAATAGTGTGTAACTTGCCCTAATTTTAGCATTTTTTAATGAGAAATATACATATAAGTGACATATATCATTCTTCGAGGCAAGATAATAAATTTGCTCAACTCGGTGAGTTAATTTTTAGTGATCATTTTTCGTCAAAAATACTAATCAGTGTGTTTGGTTTGAGTTTTTTGAATTAAGTTTTTTTGAAAATTGATTGTTTTACTTTTCATATTTTTTTATTTTTAGTGAATATTTTTAAAATTTTAAGTATTTATTTTTACTTTTCTAGATGTATTTTACTTAGATGTGTCTAAAAAGTAAAATATTTGTGAAAAAATATTTTTAAAAATTAATATATATACAAAAATATGAAAAATGTACTGAATTTTCATATATATATTTTTTATATTTTTGGTATTTAGTGAATGTTTTAAAGATTTTTTTCATAAAAATTATACTTTTTAAGTATATTTATGTTATATGTGTCTAAAAATTAAAAAAAAAATTGCTTAAAATAAAATTCAGTAAAAATAAAAAAATTGAGAAAATAAGAAAATAGAATTTTTTGAAAAGTATTTTTAAAAAATTCAAACCAAACAAAATAAATGGGATTATTAATTATACTAAAGTGACATAAAATTTATTATACTAAAGTGACATAAAATTTATTAAAAGTTAAAATTATTTTCTTATTTAAAATGTGAACAAATTTATTTATAAACAAATCAATAAATTTTTTATACACAGCTATCCAGGCTTCACTTCATTACTCCACCTGTTTTTATATTATGAAACAAAAGAAACAAGGAAACACGGCAAAGAGGCAGAATCTATAGAGCAAAATCTGTAGAGCAGCTACGGTTAGAGACAAAGAGGCAAAAGAGAACAGTTAGAGAGAGAGAGAGAGGAGCAAAATCTGTAGAGCAGCTACGGTTAGAGACAAAGAGGCAAAAGAGAACAGTTAGAGAGAGAGAGAGAGAGAGAGAGATGGGCAGTTCGGATAAGGGAACATGTGTGGTTGATTGCACTGTTGGAACAATTGTCTGGGTTCGGCGACGGAATGGCTGGTGGTGGCCTGGTAAGATTCTCAGTCCTGAGGAGCTCTCAGCTGGGAAGATGCCAGCGTGTAATTCTGTTTATTCCCTCTCTTTGTGTGCGTGGGTGTGTATACATGATATATGTATATTACACTTGAATCTTGTGATTACATGTTTTTGGCCATGTTCCTTTGCTCATTGCTGCAAATTGACTGTGGTTTGTGAATTTTTGGGTATTTGTTTAAGCTTTGCATGATCAGCTGTTGTGATTAATGGGTTCATCAATATTTATTGAATGGTTGTTAATGACATCAATGGATGGTACATATTGTGTTAGTTTAATTATTATTATTATTATTATTTGGATAAATAACAGGAAGGGTGCCTTTTCAGCATGAATCTGCAAATTGTCTTGAGTAGAGTTGTTATATAATTAGGCTATGGATATTTTATGCCCATATGATAATTGTTTGGAGGGTGTGCCATTCTTTCTCATTGTGATGGTTTGATGTGTGGCTGGGGGTTGAAGTTGTGCTTCAAATCTTCTTTTCATTTCATAACGATTAATATAAACAATGCCCTCTTGGATTATTAGATTGAAGATGTGGCTTGATAGCTTATTGGTAGGCAAATATCGGTCATCAGCTCTGTAGAAAATAGTTTGGGATAGAGACATCTTAGTTATTAGGCCCTTATTGGTGCAACTGGAAGGGGCTAAGACAAGTCCAAAAGCTAATTGGCTGAACTCAATGATAAATATACTTTGTGCACCCCCCTGCTGCATGTTTTGTCCTCCAGGCTTGCCATCTTCTCCATTATCCAGTCTGTTGCATCTTTCTCCATCCCCTTTAAAGCACAAAAGTAGGTTTCCCCTTGCCATCACACTACCAAATCTGATTGGTCATTAGCAATTCTAGGGTGAGGATTTTGTTTTTTTGGGGACTTACTGACAGTCTGGGACACTGATTAGTTGAATGTTTTCTTTCCACATTGTCTCTCTAAGCCTCCCAAGCTTGGTTAATATACTTGAGAGGTCCCTCTAGTCATAGCCAATTGGTTTTGAGTTGGATGCTTTAACAGATTTATGCCAAAAGTTGGTTGATCAACTACCTACTTCTGTTTCTATCCATTTCAATTCACACTTTTTAAACCATTTATGTACTTTTTCACTATTTGTTTGAGTAACTTATGTGAAGCTTGCTTATGATAAACTGTCTTATGTATCTGATGTCTAACTAATTTCGGTTTAATAACTTGTAATTTTCGCAATTTTATTTTCCAATATCTTTAATTGCAGAACCATTATCAGTGATTGATTCTTCAGTTTCTCTAAATGATGCTAGGAAGGTGCGGATATCATATAAGGTATTGCATTTCTATCCAAGTCGCAAGCTCCTAATGCACAGGAAAAAGTAAAAAAAGGATCAAGGAAGAGAATTTCTGGTTGCTATAAATTTTTGCCTAATATTCATAATTTATTCAATTAATAATGTAGGGGGTACCAGGTGCTTATAGTGAGGCTGCTGCACTCAAAGCCTACTCTCAATGCGAAAATGTTCCTTGTAACAAGTTTGAAGATGCATTCAAGGTTGATAATGATGTAACTCTTGTGGGCAGAATTTAGGACACCACACGGAATTGTAATTTTTCATAACATTTGAATAGTCTATTTTGTTTTTGTTGACATCTTTTTGTATATTATTAATTATTATTTTTGTGATGACTTCATATAGTGTGAGGACTCCATTTTTGGTAGTAAATGAATTCTAAAAGATGAATTTTTCAGTTCACATGCTGGGTAAACAAAATGAAATGATTGTACACAAAAACAAAAAAAAAAAGAACAAGAAAGAAATGATTTGATTCTAATTGTATCCAAAGGCTTCTTAGTTTAAATTGATGCACACCTTCCTTCTTGTTTGTTCTTGAACATAATTTGTAGGCTGTCAAACTCTGGTTGGCTGATAAAACAGTTCTTCCGATTGAAAATTCTTTAGGTGGAAGCATCCATCGCAACTACGATTTACTCCTTTGGCATAAGCTGCACATAGTGGGTGAGGTTCAGCTGGCTGTTAACCTTTGCCTTCTAGCACTACCAGGTGTTCAAACAGAGCACTTGAAACGTGTTTTGAGCCATCCACAGGTCAGGTTTATTTATTTTAGTTTTTTGTTTCTGAGCTGGATAGAGCATTGCTGAATTGAGTTTAATTGACCATTTATAATAAAAAAAAGATACCTGCCATTTTTCAGACTTGTCATTCAGATGTCTGCAACTGTTCATCAATCTGGGGTTTTAAAATTTGTCCTTCCCTGGAGGAGCAAATGCTTGAGGTCATTTCCATCATTTTTCAACTTCGTTATGATTACAAAGTTACCAGGAAACAATTGCTTCAGGTCATTTCCATCAATTTTCAACTTTGTTTTGATTAAAGAGTTACCACTGCTCTTAATTTTGATGTTGGATTGAACTTTAGTTTTGAAGTAAGGTTCAGTTTCTTTGCTGGTGAAAATTGAGATGTGAAAATCAAATAAGTAGAAGTAAACTTGAAAATCAACTTCTGTACTGATAAACATATTTTAAACTGTGAATTTCAGCTAGATATCTCTCCTAAAAATGACTAATTCATTACCTTAGAAATTTAAATTTTACAAAAGGGGGGGGGGGGGGGGGTTGAAAGCTGGCTGGTCATAACAAAGTGGACCATCAACCTGTTACCTTACTCTTGGGTGGTCATAATTGAGGAATGCTTTCTTTTATGGCATTTTTAGGACATATTTTATAATTTTTCAGAATATATTTCATCTAAACAAATAGTTTCTTATTTGAATGACTTATAAATCCTTAACTTATTTATTTATTTATTTTTATTTTTTTTTCTGGTTTTACAAGTTGACAAGTTATTGTTTGCAGGCACTTGCTTAAAGTGATATCATTTAAGTAAGTTGGTGCTACAAGAGAAAAAGTGAATGATACTGCTAGTGCTGCTCAGGTGATCTACAGTTGTGCCTTTGGCATCTTTTTTAACCTTTTTTATACTATAGGAAAACTTCCTGTTCTCATTGTATTAACTTTGGGTCAGTTGGTAGCCTCAAATGAACTGAGGGATGCTGGTGCTGTTGCAAGTGCTCGAGCTGCAGAAATTTATAGGCTAGATATACTTGCTGAGAGAATCCAGGTTAGTTTCTTCTTGACCTGTTTCTAAATTTCAAAGTCTCCAATTGCCTTGTTCTTTTAGCTGCATAAGGCATCTTCAACCTTATCACCATGTCAGTAGGAATTCTCTTATTATCACAAAGCTCATTGAGAAAAAGACATATGGAATGGGATCAAAGAAGTCTGAATGAATCTGTTTGAAATGCCAAGAAATAGGATAAAATAAATTAAAAGAAAAGAAAGAAATCAAAATCTTGCTTGAAAGTAATTAGTTGATTGTTATTTTTCACGATTACAATTGATTTACATTAACCTTAAGGTTAAGACTTGGCCTAAGGTTAGGTGTGTTCTCAATCTTTCCCATTCCAAGCACACATTAATGTGTACTAATTGGGCGTTGTTGTTGTTGTGGTTGTTTTTTTTTTTTAAACATTTGATTTACATTGTTGAGTTTAGGAGATCGTGATATTGATAATGGGCATGGTTTTGATTGTTGTTGATTGGTGCCTTTGGTTGTGATTGATTTTTTAAGCTATTGTTTGATATGGTCTAAAGACTTACGGTTGTAACTTTTATATAATTTGTTGTAGTGTGGTGAACCAATTAAGTGATTAAATCATATGGCTTGCTTATCTACTAGAGAAATGCCTATCACTTTCAGTTGTGATCATCTTTACTCTGTCACTTTGTACTGGTTTATTTTTTAATTATTATTTATTCATTGTTAATATATAATTATTTAAGTAGTTAAATTTTGATTTACAGGTGGGAGATATAGTTGTTCTAAAAAGTATCATTTTTCTCCAAGTCATACTGGGATGCTTGCTACGGGTTCCTATGGTCAAACTACTGCAATCTATAGGGAAGATAATATGGAACTGTTGTACATCTTACATGGCCAACAAGGTGTGGTTAGAGACATGTAAGTGTTCATATTATTGTCATTCATTTTGAATTCTTTCTGCAATATGAACAATTAACCTTTTCAAGCACAACATTCTGTCAGGTGCAATTCTCAGAAGATGGTGACTATTTATATACAGGGGGGCAAAAGGTAAATTATTGTGTCGTTCATTTTGAATTCTACTTTTTTTTTTTCCCCCTCACATGAAATGTACACTATAGGCTAGGTGGAATACAACTTGACATGGCTAGGCCCATAAGGGCTACAGCCCACGATGAACAACCCCAAGCCCATCACTTAAGACCCATAACATAACCCGGCTGGTGAAGCCCAGACAGCTGGAGGCCAACTGAACATGAAGGGCTAATGACATTCGGACACGTGGCAGGTGCAGATAGGAATGGCAACGGGGCGGGGCGGGGCCGGGGACCACACTCCCCGTCCCCGATCCCCGAAAGAGACAAATTCCCCTTCCCCGTCCCCGATCTCCGGCGGGGAGCCTATCGCCCTCCCCACCCCCGCCCCCGATCGGGGATCGGGTTTCCCCGACCCCGAAATATCCCTGACCTTTTTTCTTTTTTTTTTTCTTAAACAATCTTCATGAAGAAATCTGAAATTGAAGAAAAAAAAAAAAAAAAAATCTTCATGAACAATCTGAAATCTGAAATTAAACAATCTTCATGAACGTCAACAAAAAAAATTAATATGTTCTCATCATCAACATCAACAATCATCATGAACAATAATCATCAACTTTAAAAAAAAAAATTTAAAAAAAAAAATCTGAAATTGAAGACATCTGAGTAAAAAAATCTGAAGAAATCTGAGTAAAAAAATCTGAAAAATAAACAATGTTGACTAAAACACTCTCATATCAAAAAGCATAGATCTGAGTGTTTTAGAATCTATGTTTTTAGTCAACATTAGAATCTGAGTGTTTTATATTATTCATATTGTCAAACATAGATTCTGGATTATATATCAAAAAGCAAACCTCCAGATCTGAGTGTTTTAGTCAGATCTGAGTTCAACGGTGATGGAAGGCAGGAGACGAGGGCAATGGAGGAGGAGGGAGAGGAGGACAGCTGAGATAGGGAGATCGGCGCCGGCGGTGAAGGAGAATAGGACAGTGACGGAGGTGGGAGGAGGATAGCGACGGAGGTGGGAGGCTTTTAGAGAGAGAGAGAGATGAGAGGCCGTGTGAGGCTGCTGGGTTTGTTTTTTGGGTTTGGTTTATACATGTAACATGTATATATAAAGGGGTATGTGATAATATCACTGGGGAATCACGGGAGCAGGGGAGGGGATGGGGGCGGGCGGGTCGTGTGAATGTTATCCGTCCCGACTGAAATACTTCGGGGATTTAATTTTAAATACCATCTCCGTCCCCACGGGGGTATTTTTCGGGGAAAAACCATTCTGATCGGGATCGGGGGGTCGGGTCCCCGTCGGGCCGGGTTCAAATTGCCATCCCTAGGTGCAGAACATGCCACGTCAGCAGACAAAGATCTGCAAAGTTATTGCTACAACACATCACCATTAATGCAACCCATCACAGCATTTATTACGACAACACCTCCCGGGAGCAATAGCCCCCTTACCCTCAGACAGAAGCTACAACACAGGCTTTCGGCGGAAGGGGCACGTCGGAAGGGACAGTGAAATGATTACCAAAGGATATAAGCAAGCATCGAAGACAAGAAGAAGGTTAAACTTTTCTATCTCTAATCTCTCTCTACATATTTCATCTCCTTTCCTACTTGCTAACTTGCTCGTCGGAGGGTTCGCTGGGAGACTACCCCGTTCCCCACTAAACTTACTTGCAGGTCATCTAGTGGGCTCCGCCATCCGAACGTGGACCCGAGGAACTTGGATCGGTCCTGCCCATCCACCGGGAACGAACTGTAACCTCAGTTGGCGCCGTCTGTGGGAACCTGGTTTGTCCGTGCGCCAGTTGTGTTCATTGCCGCCGGAGACCCTGTTCCAGTAACCTTTTCACCTCACCCGTCAAGTGTATGGTCACGACTAGATCCATGGCTTCCCACCATAATGCTACCGATCACCAAACCGACCCTCTCAATCCAAACAACTCACCACAGTACTTCATAGAGCTTACCAACAGCATCAACCGCATGGCCGAACAAAACCAGGCCCTAATCAATGCTCTGCTCCAAAGAAACTTCCCCATTCCTCTACCGCCACCTCCAGATATCCTACCCAACCCAGAACGAACTCCCGGCCATACTGCCCCACAACCCAATCCACCTAACTTGGGCGGTTTGCAACCTCCACCCCCACACCCATCGGTCATAGCACCAGCCCCCGAGGGAGAGCCCAGCAGCATCCAACACCTGTCTCCCTCTGGTGGTGACAACATCCCCCTCTAGGACGCTGAACTCCGAGCCATGAAGCTTCAGCTCCAAGGGGTTATGCAGAATATCCAGCATAAGCCTTCCACTACGGCAAACTCATCATTTGTCGCCTCCATCCGAGACAAACCCCTGCCCGCCAAATTCAAAATGCCCACCATCAACTCCTTTGACGGAACGACCGACCCGGTCAACCATCTAGAGACCTACCGCACCCTCATGGTCCTTCATGCCTTCCCTGGCAAAATCATGTGCCGAGCTTTTCCCGTGACACTGAAGGGGTCAGCTCGGCTATGGTTTAGCCAGTTACCACCAGACTCGGTCTCCACTTTTCAGCATCTCAGTGACTCCTTCTTGAGCCATTTCATCGGCGCCCAGCGCCAGCGATGCCCGGCAACCCAACTCCTCAATATTCGTGGCCAGGGGAATCAACTGCAACCGTTACTCGCTTCAACACGAAGCCACGAAGTTGTTGAAAATGACGACAAGGTCATCCTCACAGCTTTCATGGTCGGTCTGCGGTCATCTGATTTCCTTTTCTTCCTCTCTAAGAACCCCCCGACCTCCATGGCAGGCCTACTTTCCAAAGCCCAAAAATACATGAATGCCGAGGATTCACTAGCCGCTTGGCAGGATCCAACAGCTAAAAACCCGACCCCCAAAGAAAAGAGAAAAGACCAAGAACCCAGCAGCGCACAGTATCATAGCCAAACACCCCGCTACACCGACCGACCCCCTCAGGCCGACCGGTCAGCACCAGTTCGACCTCCCGGTCGGTTCGAGCGGTATACATCTCTCAATTCTCCCATGGAACATGTCCTCAACCAGATCCAACGGGACTACCCCCTTAAATGGCCTCCCTCTCCACGGAACCCTTCCAACCGGAAAGACCAGTCCAAATATTGCCGTTTCCACCAAGACCATGGCCATAACACTGACGATTGCATCAACCTCAAGGATCAGGTGGAGACCCTCATTCGCCAGGGGCGTCTAAGCTGATTCACAAACACCCGCCCACAGCAGAGGCAAAGAACCGAACCCCATAGAGATGATCGACGACGCACCCCACCACGGCAGCCGGCTCGACCAAATCAAGGCCACGATCGACCTCCCCAACAACCTCGCCCACAAGGTAATCCACCCCCTCCCGTTGGTGAAAGTAGAGTTATCTCCGGTGGTCTTGCTTGTGGGGGACCGTCACGATCGACGGAAGGCGAGAACTTAGAAAATATACAGGGGCTCAGATAAGGCAGTCACCACGATAGACCGACCCCCCAAACAGCCCAAGCAGTGGACAGAGCCCATCACCTTCACGGACGCCGACTGTACAGGCATCCGTTATCCTCATGATGACCCTCTTGTCATTTCGGCCATCCTCTTCAACTACAAGGTCAGACGAGTTCTCATCGACAACGGCTCTTGAGACATCATCTTCCTCAGCCGCTTCGCCACTCAAGATTGGGGAAGAAAGCATCTCCACTCCAAACCCCCAGTCGGCTTCCTTTGGCGACCGTGTGACCTCCATTGGTTCCATTGATCTCCCCATCACCATTGGCGAATACCTGCGGCAGGCCACAAAGTTGCTCACCTTCCTTGTGGTCGATTGCCCATCTGCCTACAACATCATCCTTGGCACCGCCTAAACGCTTTCCAAGCCATCACATCCACCTATCATCTTGCCTCAAATTTCCCACCGACCTCGGCCTAACGATCAGAGGAGAGTGCGTGGCGGGAGTGTTATGTTGCTTAAAGAAGTCGGTGAAGGAGGCCATGATTATTGAAGGGCTTGATGTCGAGACGAAGATGGTGATCGAGGAGAACGTTGAGGAGCTCATTGAGGTTCCCATCGACCCCACTAACCCAACGAAAACCGCCAAGATCGGATAACTATCCAAGCCGAGCCGACCTTCGCCCTTGACCGAAAGCACAATGACGTATTTGCCTGGACCCACTCAGACATGCCAGGCATCGACCCCTCCTTCATAACTCATCGCCTCAGCATCGAACCCCATTTTCGACCATACAGCCAAAAGCAGCGTATTTTCCACCCAGAGCGTAATAATCTCATAGCTGCAGAGGTGGACAAACTCCTCGAGGCTCAATTCATCCAAAATGTCGATTATCCTAAGTGGCTATCCAATGTGGTTCTAGTCCGCAAGAACAATGGCAAGTGGCGTCTCTGGGTCGATTACTCTGACCTGAACCGAGCTTGCCCCAAAGATAGCTATCCACTCCCCCGCATTGATCTGCTGGTCGACGCCACGGCCGGTCACCAAATGCTCAGTTTCATGGATGCTTTCTCCGGGTACAACCAAATCATGATGCACTCATCTGATCGGGAACACACATCCTTCATCACCGACCGGGGTACCTACCACTACCCTGTCATGCCGTTCGGACTGAAGAATGCGGGGGCCACCTACCAACGGTTAGTCAATGCAGTTTTCCAACATCAGATCGGTTGGAACATGGAGGTGTATGTGGACGACATGCTATTCAAAAGCAAACTCTCCTTGACCATCGACCGACTCCACGGAGACCTTTGCCACCCTTCGCAAGTGCGGATAAAGCTCAACCAGAAAAGTGCGCCTTTGGCGTAGGATCCAACAAGTTCTGGGTTTTATGGTCGGTCAAGCATTGAGGCCAACTTGAGAAGATCAAGGCCTTGATTGGGATGCGATCACCCAAAGCTGATAGGAAGTTCAAAGACTTCTTGGTAGAGTGGCGACCCTCAACGGTTCATTTCAGCAGCAGATAAGTACCTACCATTCTTCAAAGTCCTTGGCGGACTTTTGAATAGACGGCCCGAATCGAAAAAGGCTTTCAGAGTTAAACGATGCATGGCCAACCCCCCCTTCTTTCGCAGGCAATCGCAGGCGAGCCCCTCTTCCTCTATTTAGGATATCAAACACCGTAAATCGACTCTCATTAGGAAGAAGCGACTCGATTCAACGGCGGTCTATTACATCGATCGAGCTCTCGGGGAAGCGAGCAATACCTTCGCTAGAAAAGTTGTCCACGCCTGGTCACGCCTCGAGCGACCGTCCTTACTTCGAGCCCATTCCATAGTGGTCCTTACCGACCAACCCCGAAGAAGGTCATGCGGCAACGAGCTTCGCCGACTTATCAAAGGGTCGGTGGAACTCGGCCGGTTTGACATCTCCTACCGCCTCAAGACAAAATCAAAGGACGAGCCATCGCCGACTTCATCCTAGAATTCACCAACCCTACCCGACCACTACCTCTTCACCACCACCAACTCTGGCGAACGGAAGATCCCCATTCTTGGACTCTCAACGTCGACGGGTCATCCCGGAGGGAAGGTAGCGGGGCTGGTCTCATTCTCACCTCCCCTGAAGGTGGTTGTATCAAGTGTGCTCTCCGTTTCTTGTTTGAGGCCAGCAACAATGAGGTCGAATATGAAGCGTTGAACGGCTGTATCAAGTTTGCTCTCCGCCTGGCCAAAGACATTGGTGTTCAACGCTTCATTGGTGTTCATCGCAGGACTCCGCCTGGCCGTTCAACGCTTCATATTCGGCCTCATTGTTGCTGGCCTCAAACAAGAGACGGAGAGCACACTTGATACAACCACCTTCGGGGGAGGTGAGAATGAGACCAGCCCCGCTACTTTCCCTCCGGGATGACTCGTCGACGTTGAGAGTCCAAGAATGGAGGTCTTCTGGTTCAGCAGGAGTTGGTGGTGGTGGATTGGTAGTGGCTGGGGTAGGCTTGGTGAATTCTAGGATGAAGTCGGTGATGGCTTGTCCTTTGATTGTTGTGCGGGGGCGGTAGGAGATGTCAAACTGGCTGAGTTCCACTGACCTTCTTTTGGTCGGTGAGAACCACTATGGAATGGGCCTAGAAGTAAGTCGCTCGAGGCGTGACAGGGCGGGGACAACTTTTCTAGCAGCTCACCGATGTAAGAAAGCATTCGATTCAATGGCCCATTCAAAAGTCCGCCAAGGACTTTGAAGAATGGTTTTGAACTTCCTTTGGGTGACCGATCTCAATCAAGGCCTTGATCTTCTCCGAGTTGGCCTCACCGCTACCGATTGACCATAAAACCCAAGAACTTGCGGATCTTCAAAGGCGACAAAGGCGACTTTTCTAGGTTGAGCTTCATGATGGTTAGTGGAGAGTTTGTTGACTAGCATGTCCACATACACCTCCATGTTCCGACCGATTTGATGTTGAAGGTGGCCCCAGATTCTTCATCGAACGGCATGAGTGATGAAGGATGTGTTCCCGATCGAATCATGATTTGGTTGACCGGAGAAAGCATCCATGGCCATTGTTCTTGCGGACTAGAACTACATTGGACAACCACTTAAGATAATCGACATTTTGGATGAATTGAGCCTCGAAGAGTTTGTCCACCGCACGGCGAGATTATTACGTGGAAAATCTTTTTTCGCATGTATGGTCGGAAAAGGTGTTCACCGGGCGGTGAGTTATGAAGAGATAGTTGACCAATCTTTCATTTTATATCACAGGGTCGAGTGGGAACCTCAATGAGCTCCTCACCGGACATCAAGCCCTTCAATAATCATGGCCTCAACATAACACCTCCGACTCGAGGTCGGTGGGAAATTTGAGGGCAAGATGATAGGTGGATGTGATGGCTTGGATGTGAGGGCAAGATGATAGGCAGATGGGCAATCGACCACAAGGAAGGTGAGCAACTTTGTGGCTTGCCGCGGGTATTCGCCAATGGTGATGGGGAGATCAATGGAACCAATGGAGGTCACTAGTGAAGCCGGGGGTTTGAGCTTTCTAAGATGATGTCTCAAGAGCCGTTGTCGGCGAGAACTTGTCGACCTTGTAGTTGAGAGGATGGCCAAAATGACAAGAGGGTCATCATGAGGATAACAGATAACTCTAATTTCGGCCTTGATTTGTAGCCTACGCTGGGGGAGCGGGTCGGCCATCATCTTTATGGGGGTCTTGCTTGCCCTCTCATTGGCCGGGTGATCCTTGAGGTTGATGCGGCCATAGTCTTGGTGGAAACGGCAATATTTGGACTAGTCTTTCCGGTTGAAAAGGTTCCGGGGAGAGGGAGGCCATTTGAGGGAGTAGTCCCGTTGGATCTGGTTGAGGACATGTTTCATGAGAGAATTGAGAGGTGTATACGAATCGAGGTCGGCTTCTTGGTCTTTTATCTTTTCTTTGGGGGTCGGGTTTTTAGTTGTTGGATCTCGAGAGCGGCTAGTGAATCCTCAGATTCATGTATTTTTGGGCTTTGGAGAGTAGGCCATGGAGGCCTGGGGTTCTTAGAGAGGAGAAAGGAAATCGATGACCGCAGACCGCCATGAAAGAGGATGACCTTGTCGTCATTTTCGCAATTTGAATATTGAGGAGTTGGGTTGCCGGCGAAATGGCTCAAGAAGGAGTCACCGAGATGTGAAAAGTGAGACCGAGGTGGTAATCGCTAAACCATAGCCGAGCCCCAATTCTTCGGTCACGGAAAAGCTCGCACATGATTGGAAGGCATGGAGGACCATGAGGGTGCGGTAGGTCTCGATGGTTGGCCAAAGGAATCGATGGTGGGCATTTTGAATTTGGCGTGGGTTTGTCTCGGATGAAGGCGACAAATGGTGAGTTTGTTGTAGTGGAAGGCTTACGCCGATATTCTGTGATAACCCTGCTTCATGGCTCGAGTTCAACGCCGAGGGGATGTTGTCACCACCAGAGGGAGACAGTTGATGTCGGCCTCCTCGAGGGTGCATGACCGATGGTGTGGGGTGGAGGTTGCAAACCGCCCAAGTTAGGTGGATTGGGCAAGCAAGATGGCCGGAGTTCGCTCAGGTTGTGATATCTCGAGGTGGCGGAGGAATGGGGAGGTTTTTTGGAGCAGAGCATTGATTAGGGCCCGGTTTTGTTCGGCCATGTGGTTGGTAAGCTCTATGAAGTGGTGGGTTGTTTGGATTGGGAGGTTTGGTGATCGGTAGCATTATGGTGGGAAGCCATGGATCTAGTCGTGACCATACACTTGACGGGTGAGGTGAAAAGGTTACTGGAACAGGGTCTCCGGCAGCAATGAACACAACTGGCACACGGACAAACCAGGCCAATCGAGGTTAGACCGATCCAAGTTCCTCGGGTCCATGTTCGGATGGCAGAGCCCACTAGATGACCTGCAAGTAAGTTCAGTGGGGAACGGGGTAGTCTCCCAGCGAACCCTCCGATGAGCAAGTTAGCAAGTAGGAAAGGAGATGAAGTATGTAGAGAGAGATTAGAGATAGAAAAGCTTAATCTTCTTCTTGTCTTCGATGCTTGCTTATATCTTTTGGTAATCATTTCTTGTCCTTGACGTGCCCTCCGCCAAGCACATGTTGTAGCTTGCCTTGTAAGAGGTGTTGTCGTAATAAATGCTGTGATGGGTTGCATTAATGGTGATGTGTTGTAGCAATAACTTTGCAGATCTTTGTCTACTGACGTGGCCTGTTCTGCACCTGCCACGTGTCCGAATGTCATTAGCCCTTCATGTTCAGTTGGCCTCCAGCTGTCTGGGCTTCACCAGTCGGGTTATGTTATGGGTCTTAAGTGATGGGCTTGGGGTTGTTCATCGTGGGCTGTAGCCCTTATGGGCCTAGCCATGTCACAACTGATAGATGGTCCGCAACCATTTGAGCCTATGCAAACTCTACAATTTAATTTTGCATAGTTCATTTAAGGACACATACATTTTCTAAATTTGTTGTCTTTTGGTGTTAATATTTGTTATAAAAAAAAAATAAAAAAAATAAAAATAAAAATCCATAATATGATATTCTTAAGCTTCATCTTGTACAAAGACAAGCTAGATTCAGGAAACAATTCTAGATAACTTGCACTGCTACTGATCTTATATTGTGCCAATTGTCAATAAAATAGGATAACACCATCATAATATAATGATAATGGAGTTCAAATAATTAATGTAGACTTTCTTCTCGGCTTAGTTGTTCAATTAAAGCAAATGGATTTGTTTTTTTGTTCATCTCCAAGCTATTTATTAAACCTTGTAATTGCTCTCTTATTTGGTCCTCCATGAACTATCTAGTTGCAGCTTACCCTTTAATGAACCTTATCGTTATTTTTATAGCTGGTTATTATATGCTAACGTCTGGATAATATGCATGCATTTGACCAAAAAAATTATCCTCAAATTTGTTATAGGACCCTTACATACTCTGCTGGGACATACGCAAAGCTGTTGACATTGTGTTTAAGTACGTACTGTTTTACTTTATTGGAATGGAAGTTCAGTACATGTGCTAACATAGGTATTGTTTATTGGAGCCAATAAAAAAGGAAAGTAAGGAGGGTATTGTTTATTGGATTTGCCCACCTGCACCTATAAATATGTAACCTTATTTATCACACACACATACAAGTAATTTTTTCAAAATAAGAGGAATTTATTCTAAGTTGTCCTTTTCAGTTCACTTCAAATTATCGTATGTGTATTTTTTTTTTTTTTTTTTTTTTCTCCGGTGGGGGTGGGAGAAGTTTTGGGCTGATGCTCACTCTTGGGTATGATGTAACTACATTTTCCAGTCTGTATTGCTTTAAATGGCTTGTTCTTTCTGTTCATGCAAGTTTTGGATTACCCTCTTTAATCACTCAATTTAAAGAAGGGCTTTGACTGATTGTTTTGCCTGTGTGCATCCTGTAATTAGGCTGTATCGATCTTCAGAAAATACCAATCAGCGGATACTGTTTGATATTGATCCTTTTGGTCAGCATCTTGGTACAGGCAGTGAGGTATTATTCTAGTGTTCATCCTCGTCCCTTTTCCAAGTATGATGCTAATCAGTTCAATGCTTTAATGTTCTTGCATTCTTTGCTTTCAGGACGGTTTGGTTCATATTTATAATCTCCAAATGGGGCAGTGGGTATCAAGCTTTCAAGCTGCACTGGGTAATACTTGTCGCGCAATGTTTAGTTTGCAGTACATTCTTATTTTCTTCTATTTCTAATGAATTCATATTCCTTCCCGTTCAGACACTGTCAATTGCTTCTCATTCCTTCCATTTCTGCCAATGGCAGGCTCTTCATCAGGGAAGATTTGTAAGCCTCGATGATTCTCTCGAGGACTTCAGCTTGAGTGGTATCTCCTTTCCTTCCTATGTTTACTTTTCCCATTCCTTTCTTCTAATAATTCTGTTTGTTAAATTTGTAATACACTCCATTTGTTTTGGCAGAAAAGGTTTTTCGACAAAATAATATATATATATATATTTTTTTACATTTTCTGGCTTATGGTATGATGGAAATAAAAGTCAACGGATATATTTCTGTGATTAACGGATAATTAGTTGATTTTGGCAAAAAAATGTTTTTCTTTCTTTAAATGCAAGACGGTTTCTAGATTAAAATGTTACCAATGCCACCATTATAGAACCACCACGACCCCCCTACCACCGCCACTCCTACCACTGTTACCCCCACTACAGGAAATATACGATTTTACGGCGTTTATTTAACGGCGTTTTTTTAAACGTCATTATTTCTAACATTAAACGGCGTTTATAAACGTCACAATTTATTTTAATTAAAACGGTACCGTTTAATAATCCAAGTCGTTTGAAAAGCGCCTTCAAATGTGTTTCTCTCTCTCTCTCTTCAAACCCTCAAATCTCTCACCAACGTATTTGAATCTGAGAAACCCTTCAGCTCGCTCAAATCTCTTCAAACCCTCAAATCTCTCTCTCTTCAAACCCTCAAATCTGAGAGTCTCCGGGAAAGCGATCCGTCAAATCTCTCACTCGCTCGCTCTCTCTCTCTCTCTCTCTCTAAACCCTTCAGCTCCTTCAACTCAATTCAACTTTCTTCACTCGGTGATTCATCATTCGGTCGATCCAATCTCAGAATGATTTGGATTTCGAAGCTCCACCGCCGCTGCCACCACCACTACCACCACCATCACCATCTGCATCTGCATCTGCATCGTCTGCTAACCATCTGCACGATATTGATTTCATTCCCATCTCAGTTTCGTCGATTCTTCTCTCTCTCTCGATCTGTGTCTGTCTCTGTCTCCCTCTCTCTCGATCTCTCAATCTCTCTCTCGATCTGGTTTTCTCTCGCACAATCTCGTTCTCTGCGTACACATTATCTGTACTTTTTTTTGGATAATTTTTTTCTCCTAAAAATCTCTCTATACAAGTATATATATGAATTTTTATATGTATCTCTATGTATTAATTGAATAATCATCGTTATTTTGTTTTCAGGCTCTCGAATGATCCAATCGTTGATCAGCAGTGACGGAAAAAATCAACTCCTGTGAGAAAAGAAACCCTAACTTTCTGATTGGAGGTAAGTTCTAATATATTTGTTTACATGCTTGTTCTATTTTTGATCTTGTTTAGATTTGTATTGAACAACTCTGTTTAGATTTGTTTACTCAATATACTGATGAGAATCTACTTGAATTTGATTTCTCTTACTTTTCTGGAGCTATATTCTTTTGTCTATAATGCTTCTAAATATGAGGATACATTCACCATTATGGCAATTTCTATGTATCAAAATATATTTTGGTTTATTTAGATGATAAACATTAATTGGAGAACTCAGTAGTGATTAGCAGTCTGTCTATTGGTTAATTTGGGTATTGACTTAAATTTGATTTTTTTTTTTTTCATCTATCTTTCGTTATATTTTTTTACAATATTGTATTGAAGGTCATCAGCCAAGGTTGGGTTTGGCTGGAACAGGTTTTTTTCATCTATCTTTCGTTATATGTGTCAGGGGTTGCTACAGCTTCATTGGGTTCAGGAGGTTTGTGTATTATCCAGCAAAATCTGGTTTGTCACCTTGTTCCTTCTTCTTCCCACCTCTTTCTGCTTTTTATTGTATTTTTATTCCTTCCTTCAGAGTTTAGCAAAGAGGAGTATAGAGCTGCAAAAGTGGATCCAGTATATCAGTTTTCCAAGCCTATTGCGGTATAAATGGCTAATATTTTCCTTTCCCCTTTTTGGCATATATTTCCATTGTTTATCATAATTTTTTCTGTCATCATTTCTATTTTGTATATATGTTGTTTTGAAAAAAGTCCACTACAAATAAAAATCAATCATACAAAATATACATATAATTGGAATTATATATATTTCCAAAAAGGGTATTACCTATCTCACTTTATTCGGCAAATAAGATAACTAATTCTCATTGATTATTAATCCCTTCATTATTAATCCTGTTAATTAAACAAGCTTTAAACGGTTCACGAAAATGTCAAGATTGTTACTATTTTTTCATAAGATATGAGAGAATTTTGTATCACTTTCAAGGAGTATCTTTCAAAGGAATGTCAAAACTGGCATGGTCAATCCCCCGAGAAATAGTGGGTACCTTTGGTTTCTGTAACGTGGGCAGTGTGAAATTCGCATTTGTTTATAATGATCTCGGTTAATCTTATCCATCAGTGTTGTTTTGGTCAAGTTATGTAGTTGGCTGTACTGTTTTCTTTCCAGTAAGAGCATACAATTTTTGAGTCTTTATTCTTTTTTTTTATTTTTAGTGACTTCTTATATTTGATGGATGAAAGTTGTAATATTGCAGTTACTCAGGATTACAATTGGGGTTGGACATTGAAAATTCAGCCGGAGATGTCGAGCGCTTAAGAGTTCAAGATGTGGGAGAAGGCAATGTGAAAATCAGGTGCATTAATTCGCATTTGTTTACACTAGCTTCTGTTCAACTGAGTTCTTTAAAATTGCCATATTTTCTTCTTAATGTCATGCTAATGATGAAGGTTTACCCTGGACAACAAGTTGGTGGTGTTGAGGCTGATATGATGGCTGCAAATGAGCTAAATGTTCATGCATTCCTTCAAGTAAGATATCATACTTTCAATAAAATATCTTAAAAGTACTTGAAAACTTCATTTTGTTATTATAATTTCTTCATGCATACTAGTGAATGGATTCTGCCAATAACCTTATATAATAATGTTTTTCCTTTGCAGAGCAGTTTGAAAACTGTCTCTCAGAATCTCCAAATACTTCTTGGTGGGTTTGAGACAAAAACTGGGGAGCAGGTCTGTTATATAAGTATCATTCATATCACGTGTTACATGTTTCTTGGTAAATTTTTTACACAAGTTACATAAAATGTGTTCTGTACAGTGGCTTGCTTTTCGTAATGATGGGAAATACAGTGCCGCAGACTATGCAAAAGTTAAGAGTGAAAAAATGTCAAAACTAGGAGGGAAAAACTCCTGGAATCCTTTTGAAAAAGAGCTAACTATAAAGCGTAGAAGATTTTTTGTTATTAAGTTGCTTCATGGTGCTTTATGTGGCCTAGCCTACATGCATGACCACGACAGACTACACCAAAGTCTTGGACCTGCTTCTGTTGTACTCAAGTATGCTCTCTTTGGCATTTGTAATTTCATTCACATTGTGGCTTCTTTCATCTCTTACACAATTGCTCTCTTCACTCTACTGAACATCATACAAAGTTCTTTTGACTAATGGCAGTACTGTGGATGAGAAAGATGCAGCTTACCTAGTTCCACGGCTTCGGGATCTTGCTTTTTCTGTTGATATACGGTATAGCCCTTGGTGTAATTTATTTTGAATGTACTTCATAACAACCAAACAAAGAAGTGTGCTTAAATTATAACATTTATACAGGCTACAGTAGGCTGCGGAAGAGCTAGTTGTCATGACCATGTAGGAAAATAACACACTTTGTTTGGATGGAGGGGTTTGGTGAGAAAAGAAAAGAAATTGTGAGAAATGGTGAGAGATGGTGAGAAATAGACTCTTACCAAACCTGTGTTTTGTTTCTCACCAAAAGTAGTGAGACTTTGTGAGAAAAGAACTAGGTTTAATGAAACTTGTTTAAAATACCAAAATTACCCTCATGAAAAAATGTGGCTTATTAATACGGAAGGTTATTTTGGTAAAATGAAATCAAACACTTTCTTTTGCTTTCTCTTACTTATGCTATCCAAACAAGATAGGTGAGAAACCATATTCTCTTCTTTTTTATTCATCCAAACATAATAGTGAGAAAGCATAATCATTTATTTTCTTTTCTCACCTAAGTGATCTTTTCTCATCTCCCCTCATGATCCAAACGGAGTGTTCATCCGGTGTTAGCTTGCCAAACATGCATATCTTAATTTAATGCATGTCTTCTTACCTTACAATTATCAATAGATGATTAATACAAGACATATAATACTGAAAAGAAAATTATATGACCTGGACTTCTATTGAAAATTGGAAAGGTCATGCAGTAGCAGAAATGACTTTGAAGATGATGTTTTTATTTTCTCGTAAGCTTGTTGATGAGTGCAGCATAACAATTTTGCATGAAACCTTTGGATATCAAAGAGACATGAACATTGCAAAACTAACCATGTAAGACAAAGAGATTCAAGATGTTACTTAGATGTGGGCATCAACTAATCTAGTTTCTTCTAGAAAAACTCTTAGAGCAATTTGATAAGAAATGTTCTTAGTTCCTGCAGAAATCCAACACATAAGTTCTCTTAGAAAGTATGCCTTTATCAGTGTTAAAAATATATTGGTCAAGATTGGAGTTCTTCAATTATCCCCAATATATTGTGAGTGTTCCTTGGTGTAGGTTCAGTTGGATTCATGCACACATATATCCCATCCCTGATTTTGTGCATTTTAATGTTCTTCCTTAGTTTCCTTTGGAGAATACTTCATGTGAAAACAATGTCTATACTCTTTTAATAATGAGAGCATAAGAATGCTGAAGCGAATTATTTGCAACAGCATCTTCCCATAGTTTTGGTGTGGCAAAACCTCTGGCTAAAACTGTCATCCCATCACTGGGTGTTCAGCTACTCAGTCACTAATTACCTACTTTTACTAGGGTTCAGGCTGGTGTTTATTAGAATCTGTAACACCTTAATTGCTCTATTGCTCTGGATGATGGGTAAGTTCAAGGAGAGAAGGAAAAGAAAAAGGAGAATATCGAGAATTATTTTAATGAATTACTTGTGTAACTGAGATTCATGATTACCTTCCAACTGGTGGTTTATAGGATCAGATGTTTCTAGGTATTCACAACTAGAGGAAGGTTCAGGAGCATTGTCAGAAGGACTTTGGAGACGGGCATCTGCAGCTGGTGCATTCAGTCCTATGGAGAAAAGAGCCTTTGGAATAGCAGATGACATGTGAATTTCCTGAATTTTTTTTGTGGTTATTTTGAATATATAAGCTATTATTTTGCATGTCATTGTTTCCTGTTTGCAGATATGAAGCAGGTCTTCTTTTTGCATACTTGGCGTTTATTCCATTTTGTGAAGCAGGAATCATGGATAGCCTTTCATTGCAAGTAAGCTACAACAGTATGAAGTTGTTCTACTGTTCATTCATGATTTCCACCTTTTTTCTTGAGTTGTAATTTAATTAGCTCTTCATCCATCCTAAATCTTCATGCAAGAAACTTACAGAGACTTCTGGAAAGCACTTTTCGACTTGATCTTGAAGCTACAAGAGAGTAAGAACCCCTCTCTTAAATTTCAAGATTTAAGCACTGCTTACATTAAAATTATATTCATATATCTATATATAGGTTTTTTTGACATGCGCACACAACATTATGAACAGAATTTTTGGATCCAGTGAACTTAATTCTGATGAGCTATAGTTGCATTAAAGACCTGAATTTCATTGGAATTGCAATTAGCTACTGAATTATGCATTGCTCTGACTTGTGGGTTGTCTATTCTGACCTTTTTGGTAGTTCCTGTCAGACTATGCCCTTGAAATACTGATGATGGTTGTGTCATTGATGTATATTTGGTGGAATGCCCTTTAGCTACTGAATTGTGCTTAGCTCTGACTTGTTGGTTGTCTTGTCTGGCTTTTCTAGAAGGTCCCCTGGGCCATGATAGACTAGGCCCCTCATGGGAAGGCTGTGTAATCTGAGGTTCCTACACAAATGAAGACTACACACCAGAGGCATTTGGGCTTTATATGCTGATGTTTGCTTGAATCCTCACCAGATAAGGGTCCCCTGAATGTTTAAAAAACTATTTATCATATTATTAGATTGTTGAAGTTTATGTTGTCAAAAACAATTTACAATTGTTACTTGTAGACAGCTTGTAGCTTCATTCTAAAAACCATAATAGTAGAGCTTGAAGCCACCTGATTTTCGGTCTTTCCAAGCTCTCCTATGCCAAAAATGTTGGCAAAAGGAGTCAGGTTGCATTGTCAGCATTTAACTATGCTCCAATTATTTTTAGGTTCTAATTATTAAGGGCCTAATTGGTGTAATTTTTATTGGCCTAATGGTAGGGCCTCGAGCTTTTTGCAGTCGTAGATAAGCAAGTCTCAGATTCGATGTGGCGAACCGGAACCAACCTTCCGGAAGGGACTCCATGTTTTCACAACCTCTTATGTCCACTAGGCTGAGATTTTTGAATTCATTATTGTTGCTGCTATCACTACAGGAAAAATAGGTTTAGACGGCGTTTTTTTAACGGCGTTTTTTTAAACGCCACCTTTATTAATATTTAACGACGTTTTATAAAAACGTCGCATATTTCGTCGAATATTGGGAGATGTGTCTTTATTGATAAATGTCTCAAATTCCTAATTTGATATATTTCCTTTTATGGAGTATTATTGTGTGACAAGAATTCCCTATTCCTTTCCAAACAAGGAATTTTGGTCTAGGGCTCTATGAAAAAAGGGTCTAGGATTTAGATTGTGGTGTTCAGGAAACCAAATGACTCAAAAATATAGCAGCAAGTTGTGCTGTGCAAGTTTGGGAGATTTATTGCAATTCTGGTAAATTATGTGTTTGCTACCACAAAATTTGAAAAGATTTCAAGACAGTCTGAACTCTCATTATGCATTCTTAATTCAATACCATACTGTTTAATTGTCAACTTTTTATTATGTCCTGGCCTAGAAACTAGTTATCTAGAAGAGCCAATTAAAGTCTAATACCCAATAATAATGTAGGGTTGTTTTTTGGTAGTCAACAAGGGGTGAGAATTAGCCAACATTCTTTGATCATGCTACTTTACCTAACTTTCAATCTCTCTCTGTCTTGCGTGGTCATACGCACAGTGAAGAAGACTGAAGATCAAATTTGGAGTAAAATAGGCTTCTTAGGAAAATTTTCGTAGTCTCTTTGTGTTACCTTTGAAAAAGAAAAGTGAAATGTTCATATAAAAGTTCATGGAGAGGTCATTAAATTGAGCCTTTTCTCTAGAAATTTGGAGATCTGTTGAATTGAGTCTTTCTCTAGAAATTTGGAGAAATGTTGCTACTGCTAATCTGAAAATGAGTAATGATAGTAGATTGACTACAAGAGACCTGTTTTTTCTATGTTTGTTTACGTTAGGTGAAGTTTGACCCTCAACTTTTTTATATGAACCATAACACTTGTCTGCTGTTCGACGAATAAGCAGCTTCGATGAGTAACAATTTTCATGGTATCAATCAAATTGCATTCGCTGTGGTGTGCAGGTGAAGCAATTGCAAAATCCAGACACAGTTTTTGAAACAATCATTGGTCTTGTTGTTCGACTGGCAAAGCATGGCCTCATTCACTGTGACTTCAATGAATTCAACATTATGGTATGCCATCATTTTTAATTTCGACGCATCTTATGTATCAATTTGAAGTCTATGATTTTGTAATTTTTAATTTAATTTAATTTTTGGGGGTCATTATTTAAGTTTTTCTTTGATATAGTTATAGAGCTTTCTTTGCTCATTGCAATTGTTGGACTTTCACTGCATATTTTTCTGTGTACTCTTTTTCATTTATTTTTTGATTTCTTTTGTTCTAGATTGATGATGATGAGAAGGTCACAATGATTGATTTTCCGCAAATGGTATCAGTATCTCATCGTAATGCACAGATGTATGAAGTATTTCCCGTGTGATGCTTTGTCAATCTTTAATCTTACACATCTAATTCTAGTCATGAATTTTATCCTGACAATTTCTGCTTCAATTCAATATCTGAACCAGTTATCAGTTATCATATTTACTTTATTGATAAGTTCCATTTTTTAGGTACTTTGACCGTGATGTTGAATGCATCTTCAAGTTTTTCAGGAGGAGGTCAGTGGTTAATTTTTCTTAGGCTTTTGATTTGAATCCTTGAGAATAACCTGAAAATTAGCATCATAATGTCTCTGAGATTGAGCTTATGATATTCTGGGTGATGAAGGTCTTAGTGTTTGTGCAACCATTAATAGCATGTTGATCATAGTTAATTATCTATTTTATTGAATAGTATTTTCATATAATTATTGATGCATTGTTTATCATTTTTCTTTTTATGGTTCTTTAGAAGTCTAATTGGTATTTACAAAGTATAAGTGTTTACGGAAAAAGTCTACATTTTGTCTAAGCCCATATAAATTGTTAAAGGCTGGTCTCCTCCTCTGCTTTTGATTCTTCTGTTTGTTAAAGGTTCTTCTCTCCCTCCTTGTTGATTGTTTGACTAGATTGAAGTTGCCTTCTATTTGCTGCTCCTGACAAATTTGTAATTCATAGTTAGCCCACTAACTCCGATTCCAAACGATGGGCAAGGACAAGAAGAAATTAGTTTCCCTAAACTAAGTAGGGTTTCTTTCTCTATGTCCCATAATCTCTCTATGCCCAAGGGTTAAATGTTCCATTAGACTGGCTGTCCTGTTACTGTTGTGTTTCATCAAATGTCAACTATTTATTTTTCTTTTTCCAGTAAATGACTGAGAGAGTAATAAAAAATCTAGTGCATGTTTCTTTTATTTGTTAGCATGGGATGAGCATGGTAAGCCAGTGGTTTCATTTTATTTAACCTGACTTTGAAATGGGTCCTGAATTGGTGGGAAGAAAGTGAATTTGGTGAAACGAATGGATTGCCACGAGCCTTGAACTGCAATTTTCAGATTCAAGCTCTTGCTGTTTCAGTTTTTGTTTTTGAAACTAATGAAGTCCAATTCTTAAATTCCATCTTTTATTCTTGGAATCTGGATCTGTTTTTCTGCGACTGATGCATGGGTCTTGTTAAAAGATAAACAAAAAGGTAAATGGGTTTACATGCGAACATTGGATGTCACTTTTCTGTTTCCAAGAACTTTTCTTACTCTCGCTGCTCCTTGCAGGTATGAGTCATGAGAGTGAGAGGTGTTGCATGGAATCTTCACATTTTTATGTTAAGCCTTCCTCTTCTGCGTTTTTCATGAAATGTTATTTATTTATTGTTCACATTACATAAAAGAAGTATCATGTTATCTCTTCTAGTCACACACAGCCACATCAACCGGAATGGCTTGGATTGCACTACAGCTGTGAGGAAAAAAGCACTGGATAGATGTTGGTTTAATTTGTCAATTTGTTTGTGTTTTTGGTTAGATTTGTTCAAAGTTTATGCTTCTGTTCTTGCATTTGACGACTTGCACAAGGACTTGTCTAAATTTCAACTTCATTATCTTGCAACCTAAACCTAAAATAGTCATATATGATTATGTATCTATGTCTTCGTTGCATTGAGCATGATATATTCCATTTTTAATGGACTTCTACATGAGCAGATTGGGACTTGTGATGAAAAAGGTGAGTCAGAGAAGAATCAACAGTTTGCTGAGACAGAGCCAAGTACTGAAACTGAGACTCAGAATGCTAGTGGCAAGGTACATTTGCTGGCATTAATAATATTTTTGCTAGTGTACTGTGCTATCTATATCTTTCTTTTTCAGAAAGCTTGCTATCTGGCTGCAGAAGATGTAAATGTCAATTTGTTGTGTCGTGATTTCTTTCTTGCACATCATTAACCAACCACCTACTATGTGGGCTCTGATTTCTATTGAGGTTTGAACCATTTCTGAAATGCACTCCATGCTAGATAGTCAGAAAACTCGCTATCTGAAATGCACTCCATGCAGCTTGTGCCCCTTATGTCTTACAATTGCAGCAAAGTGGATTGCTGAAAGGGGATGATTTGTCAGATCGGTTTTTCCGCTGTCTCACTGTAAATTTTCTTCTCTGAAATTATGTCCACAGTATTATAGTCTGAGTTTTGAATTCCTCTTCCCTCCCTATTCTCTCTTATTTTTTTATTTCAGGAACTTTCTGTGTCACATTGCCTATCTTCTGAGGTGATTAGTTCTAGCCCTCTGCAATCACCTCAACAAGTCCAGTCCCTCTCCTTCCTTGCTATTGATATATATTCAAAACTTGTCTTGTCGATCATAAAGGTAGATATCTATTTCCCTCTGCATATATAATATGGTTTTCTTTTTCACATTTATTATTCATGCCTGACTTTTAATGTTGTAAATTGCTAGTTTAGATGAATTTAAATTTCTTTTTTTCTTGGAATGACAGCCATCAAGCTGAGGTATTCGATTCAAAAGCAAGGGCAGAACTTCTTGACATAATTCTCAAGAAGGTATTAGCTCATATTATGTTTTAGGGCCTTGTTAATATGTGTCCTAAGTGTACATATATTTGTATGATTTTGATTGTACAAGCATAGAATCTACAATCATCTTAACCTTCATAGCATGTGCCTTTAACAAAATCCTATATTTTAAATTTTAATATACATATGCAGAACTACTTGTCTCTGTGTACATTCTTGTTCATGGCCATATGTGCATGTGTGCATAAAAAGTTTGTTTTTTACATGATAAAAAAGGCATGGCCGTATTAATAGGTGTTTTGAGGAAGGGATGGGGGGCTGTTTAACTGCTTAGAGGGGTGTTTGACATGTTTTATGTTCGAATATGAAGCAGAGCAGATGTGATTTCCATTTTGGACTTTCTGAATAGTTTTATGGATTACTTTTATTAGTTTTCTAGAAACCAGCCAAATGTTATTTTTATTATTAGTTTTATTGACCATTGATATGACTCCATGGATGGACCCTTTGGCCTTTAAAGATGGTCTTTTGTTCACGAGGGTAGGGGCAAAGATCTACTTGTTGAAGTTAGGAATGATGAAAATGGAATGGAAGAGCTCTGCACCCTTTCCATGTTGGGGCCAAACTCCATGATTTCTCCCATTGTGCTTCCATATTCCATGAGTTTGGTACCCATTGAGTCAGCCCTAAAAGTTTGGATTTCAGAGGGTTCAGGATCTTATATTTAAAAATATATATATATATGTTTATTTTGGTACAATTCTAACAGGTGGTTGTCATGGAAAAAAATATTAAACAGGGCGCCTACTGTGCGTAAGTATTGGGTACAAATTCTTCAATTTATGTTTATTTTGGTAAATTCGATTACCCTTTATGTTCTGATGCAGGCATGTAGACCAGTGAAGACCAACAATGAACTCTCTCACAATTTGAATTTAACTCATCAAACTTGAAATTTATGTCATAAGCAGGAATATATTTTTGAGTTGGGGATAATTTTTTTGGTAGTAATTTGCCATCTCTTGTATAGTTGGATCCATCATTATAGCTCAATATTTCTTTCTCTGCTAGTGTCTTTGTTAAAACATGATTTTTGGATATGTTATTTTGTAATTAATGGGTGATTGGATATTAAATTGAATGGAAAAGTGAATTAATGTTGCATTTTGAATGGGAGTTATTATTTCATATTAATGTTATTTTTCAATTTAATTATAGGGATTTTTTGGTTCAATAACATAAAATTAGCACAATTTTTTTTAAAAAAAAAGAGGCTATCACGGCGTTTCAAAAACGTCGCTAAATATTATTCCAACGGTTGAATTTTAAAAAAAGATACAATGGCGTTTTAAAAACGTCGCTAAATAGTATGGTGACGTCATATTACCGTTAGCAGGGCTTTTAGCGGCGTTTTTGGAAAACGCCGCCTATAGTCATATAACGACGTTTCTAAAGCGCCATAAAGTTATAGCGACGGCCGTATCTTCGGCGTTTAGTATTAAACGTCGCAAAAAAAATTGACGGCGTTTTTGAAACCTATAGCGGCGTTTTTTAAACGCCGCTAAAACTCCAATTTCCAGCAGTGCCCACAACCATTGCCATCCTACCACCACAACCACAACCACAACCACCACGACCACCACCCACCTCAGCATTTTCAAGGTCACAACAAAACACACGAAAATGGTTTTTTTCGAACAACATTTAAAAAAAAATACATTTTCCTCAAAAAGATGTTTTCTGTAAGAAATTGTATTCCACCAAAACAAACAGAGCATTTGTATTGTTGTGTTGTTCGAATTTTGTCCTTTCTTTTATGATAAGACAGGTTAGGAAGAAAATGTGCTCAATGCACATGATATTCATTACTAATCATCTGTTTTTCGTGTTTGTACCGCATAGGTGATGAAAATTGTGCTTCCATTTGGAGTCTCGCTTATGCTTCAATGGCGGACAATGCTACCTGCATGGATTCTGGAGATTCAAACCTTTGCCAGGATCCTTGTATTGTTTGCAAGTTGTTTGTATAATTGCATTTACTATATTATAAACTTAATTATGAGCAAGTATGATTGGTCTGATGTGCCATTTCTGTTGTATATTTACTAGCTTCAGTTCATGCACAGGTCCATTCGGTAATACTTAAGAGCCAGTTTTCTTGAGCTGATATTGAATTTGATATCAACAAAATTGCTCATTTGATAAATAACAACAGATATTAGACGATAGAACAAAGATGAACTTTGCGACTCAATTATGTTGGACAATCTTCATTGTATTACGAATAAATTATGTTTGTGTACTTAATGACAAACAGAAGAAATAAAGAAAAAGAGAGATTGTTTGATTACAAAAATCAAACCAGTAAATAAAAATAAATAAATAAATATAAATTTTTATTTTGTTATAAAAATAAAATCAAAATATGATATAAATAAATAATAAAACAGAAAATAAATTAACAACTTACTTTATTAATTTTTCGAACAAAGTTTTGAGCAAGTTCAGTGTTTAACACTATTTTTAAGACAGATTTGTCTTTTTCACAGTGTTTTGAGATTGTGGACGTCTATTTCTCAGGATAAAATAATTAACAGTAAGTTGCAGTAGCACTACAAATTATTCACGCAACGAACACATTTAATGTTTATACTCTTTCTTACAAGAAAAATAATGCAGCAAAATGCAGAGAGCAAAATTAGATTTTTGGAAGAAAATTTAGTATGAAAATCAATTGAGGGACTGCCTATTTACAGATGAAAAAGTGGTTGTTCAGTTTGAATTAAATAGGTGCAAAACCTGTTTGAACAGATATAATACCTGTTTGGACAGATAAGAAACTGTTTGGTTTGAATTTGATTGGGTGTTAAATTTTGAACAGATTTGGATTTGTTTGGATAGATATGGAGCCTATGCAGAAATTTTGAAGAGGTGCAAAAATTGAATTTTCCAATTGAAATTTAAATTCAAACGGTCAGAATTTATTTTTCAAAAATAAAAAATAAATTCAAATGTTTTTGGCTAAAAAAGAATTAGTATTAAGCTGAACAAGCCCAACCCAACTTTACACCATGCACTCGTGCCCAGGCCCAAGCCGGCCAGCCCGCCTGAACGGCTACGGCGCGCATGTTTATTTTCGGGTCCAATGGGTGTAGCTCAATTTGCTCATAACCTCTATTTTCTACAAACTTGGGGTGCCCCTTGGAGCCCTTCCCAACTTACAAACCCATGCCTTATAAACCCACAAAAATTTGCCTACCAAACCAATATGGGACAAGCTTTAAACCAAATCTTAAGAAATTTTCACCAAAAACTCCATTTCCATAGAGCTCACTTTTAACTTCAATTTCCCATTCACCCGATAATGGTTTTGAGTAACCAAATATACTACGTGAATCACAACACAGCATAGAACGCATTACTACTTAGACTCATCAACTTTGGCGCATGGGTCCCACTTGAAAAATAGACCAAAGTTAAGGAAAAATCTATTTTTTCAAAACTTCCAAAACCCATTTCTAACAAATTATTCTTTGCAACTTTGGTTTGACTTCGATCCGAATCTCACGGCCTATTTTAACTTGAATCTGAAGTCCTAACCAAGATCTAACTTTGATAAGAATACTGGTAGTGGCTTTGGTGGCGGCAACGCTAGAGAGAGAAAGACAGAGAGAGCTAGATTGGCAATGTCGATCTATTTAGATCTCTCGGATCGATCTGCAATGATGACGAATCCACCACCACCATCACCTCTCCTCCTCCTCCTCTGTCTAGAGCAAGGTTTCGAAAAGCGATTATTGTTGCCGAATCGTTATGTGGCTATTGCGATTAAGTAGTATAAAGGCCATAGCGTAATCTGCTTGTAATCGAATTGTGATTTTTTTAAAATTTATTTTTTGCACAATTTGAAGAAAACTTACAAATACGCATATTTTTGTTTTCTAGAATCACATTTATTAGAGTTTAAAATAGACTTTGATCAATTTTTATTAATTTTTAAGTATGATACAATATATTTCATATTTTCAAATCACTATAAAATGAGTTTTTTACATTTTATTTCAATAGTTAATGACTTTAAGAATAATTAATTTTAAATGTCCATAAATTATTTTTGACCAATACCTGAACTAATTGAATAAAAAATATTCACAATTATTAAATGAAATGATTATAAAAACAAAAATAGTACCATAAACAAAAATTATTTTTGACGCATTTTTTTAGACAACACTTTACAGGTAGCTAAATAAAATTATTTATAATTAAGTATTAAATGAAATGATTATAAAAATAAAAATTGTGTCATACACAAAAAATATTTTAAAGTTTTTTTTAAAAAAATTTTAGACAACACATTACGGTAACAAAATAAAAAATATTTATAATTAAATATTAGATAAAATGTTTATAAAAATAAATACAACTACTATTTATATATTTTTTATTTTACATGCTAATGTAATAAAATAAAAAATAAAAAAATTATAAAGAAAATAAATTCATATAAGATTTTTTTTTTTTGGGTTGGATCACTTGAGTATTTGTTTTTTTTTTTGGTAATCTTTTATTTATTTATTTATTTTGGAAAATGAAGTTATTCAGAATATTATAAAAGTGTGTAATGGTGTGTAACGGACTGTTACGGTTGTTATGATACCACTACGATCGTTACGTAACAACAAAACAACCGTTACATATGTGAATTTCCGTCACACCGCTATAGCGGTCGTAATGGGTGGCGGTAACTATCACAATCGTTACGTAACTGTTGTGGCCACTTTTTAAAACGTTGGTCCAGAGTCTTTGGAACTAAGAGAGAGATAGAGATGAGCAATGAGTTAGAGGCAGAGAGAAGGCGATAACAGTGGTGGTGAAGATGGCGCAGACTAGGGTTTAGATCGGAGAGAGAGAGAGAGAGAGAGAGAGAGAGAGAGAGAGACTGTTCATTTGAGAAATGTAGGGTTTGGTTGGTGTATATATATATATATGTGTGTGTAATTTGGTCATTTTGCAGTAAGTCGTTCTTATTGACAAAGTATTTTAAAGTGTAAACCTTTGATCAAAAAAATTTTAAAATTGAATTTATGAATCAAGTGCCTTTTTAAATATTAAAAAATACCACCCAAAACACATGGTAATATTTACCTCAAATAATTACTCAAAAACCTGCTATTCAATGGAAATAAAATCACAATTAAAAAGTAAATAAATTTAATTTAGATTAATTTCAAAATTTATCTTTTGAGTGTATCACCAAAAACTTACAGTAAGACACCGTGTTTGATGTAGGAGTGTAAAAATGGCCCGTAACCCGTGGGCGGCCCGAACCTCGCCTGCGGCCTAGAGTGGGCCCGGCCTGGTTAGGCCAGGGCCCAAGCCCAACCCCAGACCTTGGGCCTAGGTCTGTGCCATCATTTTGAAGCCTGACTCGACCCATCAGTCTGCTCAAAGCCCGATTCGAGGCCCGGTCCGCAACGAGATCCAGTGTCATTTTTGGTAGGAAAAAAAAAAATTTTTGGTAGAAAAAAATAGAAAAAAAAAAAAATGTTCAACCCCTATCCAAGCCTGAGCCTAGACCTAGGCCCACCGGCTTGCCTGAGGCCCGAATACCTCTTGGGTCTGGACCTAATTTTCTAGCGCGTTGGTTGGTGCCGCCCGAATTTTAACGGGAGCCCGTGAGGCCCCACATGGGCCAACCAGAGCCTGGGCTTGGATGGACCAGGCCGGGCCAAATTTACACTTCTAGTTTGAGGTGTAATTGACCCTGTAAATGTAAAAGTTATCTAGTAGGTCGGGAAGGATTCTATTTTAAATTTTTCATCATTTTAAAAGTATTTTTTTACACAATTTTAAATATTAAATAATAGCAGATGCACCTAAAAAGTAAAATATTTATGAAAAATATAAAATAAATTCAATTAATACACAATAATATAAAAATGCACTAAATTTTTATATTTTTTGTATTCAGTGAATTTTTTAGTATTTTTTTATTATCAATATTACACTTTTTAAGTATAGGTAGATTACATAAATCTCAAAAGTTATAAAAAAAAAAAACTTAAAATATTAAAAATATTTACTAAAAAAAAAACATAAAAAATAAAAATAATTCATAAAATCAGTCTAAATCAAACCAGACTATTAAATGAATTATCACAACTAAAAAGGAAATATTTTTAATCCCAATTAGGAAAATTTATTGATAAATCCTATATGGAGAAATACTGATCCATTTAATTCTAAGATTTTATTTATTTAAGTGAGTGTCTTTTTGTAATTTATTTTTCTAATTTTTTAATATGTTTTTGGGATGAAAATGAAAAGGTGATGCGTAGAAGATTTTTTTTAGGAGGATTGATGGTTGAAGTGTTGGTTGTCGAGTGTGGAAATCAATATTTATGTTAGTGTAGTTTTCTAGTATTACATTGGAATGTAACATTAGAGTACTACGTTTGAAAGAAGTACAGTAATGAGTTTTTTTGTATTATATTGATTGGAGTGTTACGTTTGAAAAAAATACGCTAAGGAGTTTTTTTTGGAATATTACGTAGTTATATTTGAAAAAATTACATTAAAGAGTTTTTTAGTATGTTATATTGAAGTGTTATGTTTGAAAAAAATATACTATGAAGGTTTTTTAGTGTGTTACATTTGAAAAAAATACATTAATAAATTTTTTTAAAATGCTATTACGTTTGAGAAAATTATACTAACAAGTTTTTGTTAATATGTTGTATTAGAATGTTATATTTTTGGATTGTTAGTGTTATGTTTGAAAAAAATATAATTTTTTTTTAAAGTATTATATTTAGTAATTTCAGCACAAGTGCATATACTTTACCCTTTGCCCTTTACCCTTTATATAATTTATATTAGAATAGAATCTTTAGACTCATAAAAAAAAATAATAATAATAAACAAATAAATAATTCATAAAATTATTATTTGAAATTTATTAAAAAAAAAAAAACTTTAACTGTAGAGTCCCTTGTTTGACGCGTAATTGACTGTACACCAAATCTCCACCATCCACTCACGTTTGGTGTACAGTAAATTTTCTTGAGGAAAGGTTCAATAAGGAAAGCTTCAACAGTTATATGTAAATAGGACTCCGTTTAAGGAAAGCTTCAATAGTTATATATAGCTAGGACTCTTTGAGAGAAAATAAAAAAAAAAACACACAGTCGGTTCTTTGCTTCCTTCTTCAGAACAACCGTTATACTAATTACCCATTACTCCACAACCACGATTTAGGGTTTTTCTCTCTCACACCAGGTCTCTCTCTATATATATCTATATCTGTTTATATATATAATATCGTGATTTGTCTCTGATTGGTAGTGGGTCAGATTGGGTTTTTGTTGTTGGGGGCATATTTTAATATCGTGATTTGTTTCTGATTGGTACTTGGTCAGATTGGGTTTTTTTTGTTGTTGGGGACATATTTTGATTTTGTGTTGTTTGGATTGATGGAAAAATCGGATCTTGTTGAGAATTGTTGGGAGGAGTTGAGGAAGAAAATGGATTTGGAAAAGGGATGTGGGTCGAATGTGAAGCGTGATAAAGAAGGATTAGGGTTAGGGTTTGTTCGGTACACGAGGTCGATGAGTGGGAAGAGGATTGCTTTATCGAGCAATATGGAGGTTGATTCCACGGTGACAACACCCATAATGAAGAAACCACGCAGTGAGAAAATGATGAGTTTTGACAAGTCTCTGCTTGAAGCCCTGCCTCAGGACATTCTGGTTAGTACCAAATATTTGATTAATTCAACCTAGAAATCTGTTTATGTAACTGGGTTTTGTGGGCAATGTGTATATATAATCGGGTTTTGTGATTGAACAGTGTTTCTGAGTTCAATTTGGGTGTTTTTTTTTTTTTGTTTTGGCAGATTAGGATATTGTGCAATGTTGATCATGGTGATCTCAAGCAGCTTTTCCATGTGTCAAAACCAATCAGAGAAGCAGTAAGTTTCGATTGTTTTCGCTTTTTCTCGTTTTGTCTTGTTGTGGTGATTATTGACTGTGATTTGTGTTTGTTCTGTGAATTAACAGACTTTAATTGCGAAACAATGGCATTTTGCATATACCACACCTACAACAAATTTAGCTTTTCCGAATTCTATTGTTTTGGGAGACATTGAAGAGGTTGAGGCAACGAATGCTTTTGAGCAGTTTCGAAATCAACGGTCACGATTGAGCAGGAAGAAGCTGGTCGACATCTCAGTGGCTTTGTTTGCTTCACCGGCCGGAGATCAGTGGCCAAGGAAAGATTTATTGATGGAAATGGAAGCAGAAATATGAGATTTTTGAGTTATTGATTGATGGGAAGTGTATAATCATTGTTGCTACTAATAGTAGTAGTAGTAGTTGATGAGTTGGGAATTGAGATCTGATAAGCAGATAGAGAGATCTCTTTTTGATTTTGTATGTTGTTTACAATATTTACATTACAAGCCTTTTTCTTCAACCCTTTCATTGAAGATGGGTTGGCTTGTTTGTAAACGGACAAGGATACCTGCTCTGCTCTGCTCTGCTCAGCAGGACGGCATATCGCTTTTATTTTATTTTATTTTATTATTATTTTTTTTTTGAGCGGCTGTAAAGTTAGTTTTGTGGTTACATTTTGTTTAAAAAAATAATTAATGGTTAAGATTGAGTCACATCATTAAAAGTGATTTGTTTTTTATAGTTATAACCATATATAATGTCTTTAAAATAATACATATAAACCAATCACTCATGACATCAATAGACAAAGGAGAAATAAACATATATTCAGTTATCAGAGTATTCATTACAAAATATTACATGTTGACAATAAAAGTAAATGTCCTACGGGTTTATAACTTTCCAAGTCAATACTTGGTTACAACAAAAGAGAGTTCTAACTCTCAACATATTGAGCCCTCGGCTTGAAGTACATATAATACAAAAAGGTAACTACAAAAATAAGCCTTTAGCTTCTAAAACTTTCCAAGCTACATCTTGGAGGCGACATATCACCTGTATCTAAAAATGATGTCCCATATAGGGTGAACCAAAGCCCAGTAAACATATGCTAAACATAATGTGAGAATTAACTAAAACATCAACATTCTACAAATGGTTAACACCTTTGAATCACCATACATTTTGTTCGTAGTCCAATAACACTTACATCCATATCTTAACTCACCTTCATTTAGTTATCCAAAGCAATGTTTTAAAAATCGGACCGGTGAGTGAACCGAAAAAATGATCGGGTGGACGGGTCACCGGTTCAACCGTCGGGTTGAACCGGAATCGAACCGTGACGTCATAAATATATTAAAATTATATTTAAATAAAAATATAAGTAATAAAATTATAAATTAAAATTTTTAATAATCATAAATATTTCTCTTAATACTTTTTTTATTAAAAAATATAAGTCATAAAATTATAAATTAAAAATTTTAATAATCTTAAATATTTCTCTTAATACTTTTTTATTAAAAAAATATAAAAATATATTTAAAAATATTATTAATTTTAATTTTGGAAGAAGAAATCAAATATTCAATATTCCCTCCATATGATTTTAATTCAAATACTTTGATTGAAAGAAGAGCAAAATTTTTGGAGGGATATCAAAATTTTAAGTTTCCCTCCAATGAATTTGATTGAATCCCACATAGATTTCTTGAATTTTTTTGGAAGAATTTTTTTCTTATAAATAGATAGAAGCTCTTTCACAATAATTTCAAGCTCTCAATGGGATTCCTTACAAGAGGAGACCATTAAAAGAGAGTTTCCAATTAAAATTTTATTATATATATAATATAATATATATATATAAAATAAGAAAGAAAGAAAGAAAGAAAGAAAATAAAAAAGAAGAAAAACTGAAAAAAAAAAAGAAGGCCGGACCGGTTCGATCAACCCGTGACCGGGTCGACCGGTTCACCGGTTTAACCAGTGGGTTCACCGGTTTTCAAAAAATAAGCCGATTTTTCCAATTGGCCTGTTTTAGAGGGCTAACCGGACCGGAACCCCATCCGGTCACCGGTTCAACCGGTTGAACCGGCCGGTCCGGTCCGATTTTTAAAACCATGATCCAAAGATATGATTCATTATTTGTTCAAACAATTCAAAATGACACTACAACTCATATAACTCAGTGGTTCCCAATTATCCCAAAACACATATGAACGCTTCAAACTGCCATTTCATGGAAATTTCGTCAACGGGATCGGCACCCATGTATATATTTTAAAACTGCCATTTGACGGAAATTTCGTCCGCGGGATCGGCACCTATGTATATATTTTAAAACTGTCATTTTACGAAAATTTCGTCCGCGGGATCGACACCCATGTATATATTTTTCTTTCAGGTCTTTCACCCAGGACACCCCCGCCAACTTGCTTTCAGCGGAGTCCATCCCCTTTCTCCTCCCAAACAAATATGCATATGCAATGTATTTAAACACTTATCATATACAATGATCAACTTAAAGCACATATTCAATGTGTTAATCCAATCGTCATATTCACTGACATTTTTCAATTGATTAGTTTTAATTTACCTAATCATCATACAGTTCTACAACAATCATGACTATCTTCTACCGATAGTCTAACGTAGTTATTTCTAAACAGATAATAAATTCATTAACAGATAAATTATCAACATTTACATAAGTGAGGGATTAATCAATCCAACTACACCATTCAATCTCATAATTTTTCAATTTCATTATTTCCAAACCAATTTCATATTCCCATAATTAATTTCATTAATTACACAAATGACCCGATTAAACCCAACTAAGGCATTTTTCCCCTTTTCTCAACATTTACCCAAAGGTCCAAATACCATAAAAAAAAAAAAAAAAAAAAACATCAATAACCTTATTTTATAACCCAAAATATACATGTATTGGTCAAAAGAACAAAACCCCTCTTTATATATTTTTGAAACCCTAACACCAAAAATTTCTCAACTTCAATATTAAATCAAAATGACCACATCTTTATGTCAAAGACCATAAATATGAATAGTTATCCCTACCTCAAATTTCGGAGCTCAAAGGAGATGATGAACCAACTTGAAGGTGCTCCAAACCCCAAGATTTTTGGATCAAAATGGAGGTCTTGCAAAACTCTATCACTTTAATGAAGGTACAAAGATTGGGTCTCACTAAACCAAGATCAAAATATATATATAGAGAGAGAGGTCTAGAGAGAGGAGCTCTCAAATTAGGATTTTGAAAAGCTTGAGAGAGAGAATGGCTCGAAAAAGTGATTCAATATGCTAAAATTCGGACTGATATAAAACACAGTCCACTCGAGCGTGGAATGCCCCGCTCGAGCGTCAGACACAGACTCACGCTCGAGCGTGAAAAGCGTTACTCGAGCGTCGAATGCATACTTCCAGAAGTTCTAGAGAAGAAGGTCCCCGCTCGAGCGTGAAAGTGGACGCTCGAGCATCCGATGACCTGTAGAGAAAAGTGCTGAGGTTTGAATAATCCCGTTCGAGCGTCGGAATGCCCGCTCGAGCGGAGGAGCAAGAGCAAAGGTCCCACTCGAGCGTCAAAAGCCCCGCTCGAGCGTGAAGGCCAAAATTTGGGCATCAACTTTTGATTTCTAAATACAACCAACCTGTTTCAAACTTGCTCAACTCAACCTAAAACTCAAATACAAAGAGTAAATGGTGGAAATGTGACAAAGACAACAACAATCATCCACGGAACCGAGTCCGGGTTACCATAAACAAAGAAGGGAAAAACCGGGATCGTTATAACCTCCCCCCCTTAAAGAATTTCGTCCCCGAAATTAGATATATAAAAGTTTTCAAAAGTGTGATTTCTCAATTCTCAACACATCATAACTCAACATTCATCAACTTGACCCAATACCGGTCATCCCATCTATTTTCAAGAGGCAATTTACAATATATTTTCAATATGCATTATCAACATGCTTTTCTTTGAAATTCAACAATTTCAACACAGGTATTCCACAATTCAATAACATATTCAATGTTAACAATATATTTGCATTTCCAAAACATAACTAACATATGCAATGTTAAAGTAAACTTCCATTTCCGGGCCATATTCAATGGCTATAACATTTCCACAATCTAAAACACATATAATGTTTCCAGAATTCATTAACATAACAAAATTCCCAATACATACTTAAACATTAACAAACAAGTCTGGGTATTTCTCGCGGACCTCTAACTCACGTTCCTAAGTGGCTTCCTCCACTCCTTGATATTTCCACAAAACTTTCACCAAGGGTATCGTCTTGCCTCGCAAGACTTGATCTTGCCTATCCAAGACCCGTACCGGTCTCTCCTCATACGAGCCATCCTCGTCTATCTCTAAGTCGGTCCAATCCAATACATGTGACGGATCTAGCTCGTATTTCCGAAGCATGCTAACATGAAACACGTCATGCACTCCGGATAACTGCGGCGGTAAAGCTAAACTGTATGCAACCTCCTAAATCCGCTCAAGGATCTCAAAGGGACCAATAAACCGAGGGGATAACTTCCCACTCTTCCCAAACCTCATCAAGCCCTGCTTAGGTGATATTTTCAGAAAGACGTGATCGCCCACCTCAAGTGCCAAAGGCCTCCTCTGACGGTCGGCACAACTCTTTTGGCGACTCTGGGCTGTAACAAGCCTCTTATGGATAAGCTCAACTTTCTTCGTCGTTTCCCGCGCCAACGCCGGGCCTAACAAAAGTACATCACCCACCTCGGCCCAACAAACTAGAGACCTACAAGGTCGGCCATACAAGGCCTCAAACGGCGCCATACCAATACTCGATTGGAAACTGTTGTTATAGGCGAACTTTACTAAGGGCAAGTGCCTCTCCCACGACCCACTAAAGTCAAGGACACAGCCTCGTAGCATATCCTCAAGGATCTGAATAGTACGCTCAGACTGCCCGTTAGTCTGAGGATGATAAGCCATGCTAAAGGTCAATCTAGTGCCCAAGGCACTTTGCAAACTTGCCACAATCTAGCGATAAAACGTGGATCTCTATCTGAGACGATCGACACTGGGACTCTATGCAACCTCACTATGTCTCGAATATACAAGTCGGCAAGATGATCTACCGAATCTCTCACGCGCATAGGAATAAAGTGCACCGACTTAGTCAACTGGTCTACGACCACCCAAATAGCATCACTACCCCGCTGAGTCCTTGGAAGACCTACAACGAAGTCCATCGTGACATGCTCCCATTTCCACTCGGCTATAGGCAAGGGTTGTAACAAACCCGCTGGCCTCTGATGTTCAGCCTTTACTTGCTGACAAGTAAGGCACTTAGATACAAAAATTGCCACATCTTTCTTCATACCCTGCCACCAAAACTGGCGACCCAAGTCGCGATACATCTTAGTGCCTCCCGGATGTATCACAAGGCGTGAATGGTGAAACTCTCGGAGTACTTCCTCAAGAAGACTCAGACAAACAAACGGTCTCGGTACCTCACACTCAGGCTGGGATACACAGTCAAACCCTTCTCAACCTTCCCACTGGAGATCTTCTCTCGGAGGGATTCTACCTCAAGGTCACTTCTCTGTGCCTCTAGCACTCAACTCACAAGTGTAGGCTGCGCAACTACAGAAAACAAGGCCGCAGAATCAACAGATTCACCCAGAAGCAAATCAAACTCGCCAAGTGCACTCAACATCTCCCATTTCCGGATGGCTACACAAGTTACATCACTAATAAGTTTCTTACTAAGGGCATCGGCCATAACATTGGCCTTTCCCGGATGGTAATGCAACTCGAAGTCGTAATCCTCAATAAAGTCCATCCACCTCCTCTGCCTCAAGTTCAAGTCTTTCTGTGTAAACAGATATTTCAGACTCTTATGATCCGAGAACACCTCAAACTTCTCACCATACAGGTGGTGCCTCCAAATCTTCAAGGCACAAATCACAGCTGCTAGCTCTAGGTCATGTGTAAGGTAGTTTCTCTCATGTGTTTTCAACTGACGTGAGCCATAGGCTACCACTTTCCGCTCTTGCATCAACACACAACCCAAGCCCTTTCGTGAGGCATCACAATATACAACATAACCCAAACCTCTCTCCGGAGTAATCAAAACTGGAGTAGTGGAAAGTCTAACTTTAAGCTCTTGGAATGACTTTTCACAAGTCTCACTCCATACATACCTGATCCCTTTCCGCGTCAATCTAGTCAATGGCGAAGCTAGCCTGGAAAAAAAATCTTTTACAAACCTACTGTAATAACCGGCCAATCGTAGAAAACTGTGGATCTCAAAAACACTTTTAGGCTGTGCCCAATTTTGCACTGCCTCTATTTTGGATGTATCAACAGACACCTCTTCCCCGGAGACCACATGGCCTAAGAATTTAACCTCTCTTAGCCAGAACTCACACTTCCCGAACTTAGCATACAACTTATGGGCTCTAAGCAACTTAAGCACCACTCTCAAGTATTCCTCGTGCTCCTCTTCTGAAGGCGAATAAATCAGAATGTCATCCACGAATGCGACTACAAAATGATCTAAGAATTCTCGAAAAATCCGGTTAATCAAGTCCATAAACATTGCCGGTGCATTGGTGAGCCCAAAAGGTATCACCAGAAACTCATAATGGCCATGCCGCGTACGGAATGCCGTCTTCGGGATATCCTCCTCCCTGACCCTCAACTGATGGTAACCCGATCTCAAGTCTATCTTAGAGAAACAACGAGACCCTTTTAACTGGTCAAACAAATCATTTGTACGAGGCATAGGGTAGTTGTTCTTAACCGTAGCCCGATTCAATTTCCGGTAGTCAATACAAAGTCTCAAAGCCCCATTTTTCTTTTTAGCAAAGAGGGCCGGTGCTCTCCACGGCGAAGCACTAGGGCGGACAAAGCCCTTATCTAGCAACTCCTGGAGTTGAATCTTCAATTTACTCAATTCGACTGGGGCAAAACGATACGGTGCCATGGGAATTGGTGCCGTGACAAGCACTAAGTCGATAGAGAACTCAATCTCTTGGTGAGGTGGCAAACTAACAAGATCCTCGGGAAAGACGTCCGAGTACTCACAAACCACTCTTGGCAACTCAGCCTGGGTCTCATCACACTCACTACTCATACAGCTAGCGAGGAGATAACTAAGCTCACCCTGCCCTCGTGGATCATACACTGGTGGCAAAACACTACCCACCTAATCTCCCAAGAAGTGAAAACAATCCCCGCTCAAGGTACATACAGTAACCCTTTGGCGGTAGCAATCAATAATAGCCCGATATGACGATAACCAGTCCATATCCAAAATCACATCAAAACCCAACATAGCCATTACTACAAAAGAAAATGGAAGCCGGTCGTCGATGACCTCTATATCACAACCTCTACACCCCTGTTTTAAAATCAACTCACCCCCAACAGGTGATACTACACAAATAAGAGAAGCTAATTGTGCCAACTCCAACCCCAAAACAGATGTAAATACAGCAGATATAAAGGAATGAGATGCACTCGTAACAATCAACACGTTAGCAATTGAATTGCAAAACAAAAAGGTACCTCCCACAATTGATGGAACCGATACAAGCTCTGGCGCTTTAACGATACATGCGCCGAAGTCTCGATCCACTGCCACCTCTTGAGCAAAAGATCGCTGCATGCCGAGCCAAAGAGGATCCCTGATTGGCCCTCGAAGCTGATCTTGCAAGTGCAGGCTGGTGACTCTGTGTCTGTCTCGAACCAGACGCACCAGATGTGCCACGCAACCGTGGGTAAAACCTCTTCAGGTGCCCCATCTGTCCACATTGATAACAAGTGAGACCCCTCTGCATACTCTTTCCCGAACGCAAACGCAACACTGGAAATGTAGATCTAGATTGTACCCCCTGAGACTATTGTGGGTTGAAACTCCTGTATCTCTTAAAAGGCCTACCAACACCCAGAGTTAGAGGAGTCGCCGAAATGGCCTCCTCCATACTCCGTCCCAAGGTTAATACCGTTGCCTCTATACGAGCTGCCGCTTCAACAAGCACACTATAACTCCTATGCCAAGACCCTGTAATCCTTTCTCGGATGTCATCACACAACTTATTTTCAAACTCCGAACAATGAAGTTCCTCAGTCTCCACCAACTCCGGAGCAAATCTCGACAGTTCCTTAGTCTCCACCAACCCCGTAAACCATGCTTCAAATTGTACCAAAGGTGTAATACCTTGGCGTAATTCCACAAATTGTTTCCGTAACCCTTCCTGTGTGGAAGAAGGGAAATCGTCACTTCCTCTTTTAGGCATCCTAGTAAAGATAACCATAGGTATTAGCACTTTTACAAATGTGCCGAGGCTATTTCACTCGCGTCCTAATGTGAGGGACAACAATAATTCATTCCACGTAAGCACATAATCAAATAAACACATACGAATTTCATTCCCGGATAGTGACAGTCCCGTGGCGTTGCTAGAGTTCCAGTCAGAAACAGTATTGATCAAGTGCTTTTCCAACAGGACTCCCAGAAACCCAAGGGTCCAATCAACATCCTAGAAACTAAATTCCATATCCATTTAGTCATATAAGCATGTTACCACATAAGCATATAACATCATACATAAGTCTCTAACAAGCAAGACAAACCCACTGTGGTACTAACCACTTCCCACGTACCCAAAGTATTCAAACCCGGTACGCTCTAATACCAAGTTGTAACGCCCTCAAAATAATACATATAAACCAATCACTCATGACATCAATAGACAAAGGAGAAATAAACATATATTCAGTTATCAGAGTATTCATTACAAAATATTACATGTTGACAACAAAAGTTGTAAGTAAATGCCCTACGGGTTTACAACTTTTCAAGTCAACACTTGGTTACAACAAAAGAGAGTTCTAACTTTCAACATATTGAGCCCTTGGCTTGAAGTACATATAATACAAAAAGGTAACTACAAAAATAAGCCTTCAGCTTCTAAAACCTTCCAAGCTACATCTTTGGAGGCGGCATATCACCTGTACCTGAAAATCATGTCCCATATAGGGTGAGCTAAAGCCCAGTAGAGATATGCTAAACATAATATGAGAATTAACTAAAACATCAGCATTCTACAAATGGTTAACACCTTTGAATCACCATACATTATGTTCATAGTCCAATAACACTTACATCCATATCTCAGCTCACCTCCATTTAGTTATCCAAATCAGTTCGTAGACATGATTCATTATTTGTTCAAACAATTCAAAATGAGACTACAACTCATACAACTCAATGGTTCCCAATTATCCCAAAACACATATGAACGCTTCAAACTGCCATTTCATAGAAATTTTGTCCGCGGGATCGGCACCGATGTATATATTTTAAAATTGCCATTTGACGGAAATTTCGTCCGCGGGATCGGCACCCATGTATATATTTTAAAACTGCCATCTGACGGGAATTTTGTCCACGGGATCGGCACCCATGTATATATTTTAAAACTACCATTTTACAAAAATTGTCTGTAGGATCGGCACCCATGTATATATTTTTCTTCCGGGTCTTTCACCCAGGACACTCTCGCCAACTTGCTTTCAGCGGAGTTCATCCCCTTTCTCCTCCCAAACAAATATGCATATGCAATGTATTTAAACACTTATCATATACAATGATCAACTTAAAGCACATATTCAATGTGTTAATCCAACTGTCATATTCACTGACATTTTTCAATTGATTAGTTTTAATTTACCTAATCATTATGCAGTTCTACAACAATCATGACTATCCTCTACCGATAGCCTAACGCAATTATTTCTAAACAGATAATAAATTCATCAACAGATAAATTATCAACATTTACATAGGTGAGGGATTAATCAATCCAACTACATTATTCAATCTCATAATTTTCCAATTTCATTATTTCCAAACCAATTTCATATTCCCATAATTAATTTCATTAATTACACAAATGACCCAATTAAACCCAACTAAGGCATTTTTCCCCTTTTCTCAACATTTACCCAAAGGTCCAAATACCATAAAAAAAAAAAAAAAACATCAATAACCTTATTTTATGACCCAAAATACACATGTATTGGTCAAAAGAACAAAACCCCTCTTTATACATTTTTGAAACCCTAACACCAAAAATTTCTCAACTTCAACATTAAATCAAAATGACCACATGTTTATATCAAAGACCATAAATATGAGTAGTTATTCCTACCTCAAATTTCGGAGCTCAAAGGAGATGATGAACCAACTTGAAGGTGCTCCAAACCCCAAGATTAGCAAAGACGACAAGTGCATGCTTGGCAAAGACGACTCAAAGGCAACTCCCGATTTACCTTTCGGAGAGTTGCAATATGTCAAAAAGGATACACCTTGTGTGTGTCGATGGGCAATGACCACCGCACACTGAGAACGCAATTCTGGGCTTCCGCAGAGGCATTTTGAATCAAACTTCAAGAACACCTTGCATTTCTTGGAACCCAAGGACACATATCAAGGTAAAAGAGGCAGAGGGAGCCTTTGGAGGCATGCCAACCATCAAGGGAGGCCACCGGCCCCCTGCCAACCATCAGTGGCCACTGCTGGCCATCAATACAACACTACCGGCCATTGATGTGCCACTGCCGGTCATCGATGGTAGATTTGGGTAGTTTGGTCTTTTCAGCCGTGGGTCTTTAAGTAGAGGCAAAGACACTTCATTTCCTCACAAACCCTTGCACGAAATTGCTTTTCCTTGCCCTCTAGGTACTCCTTCTCTCTAGATCTGCGCGTTCTACGCGTTTCCCAACACCCTAAAAACATTTTCTTCACAGAAACCCTCTTGTTCTCTTCAATTTGAACCGATCAGAATTTGATTTCAACGCTTCTTTCATCATTTCCACCATTCAAGGCTCATTCCCTCGAGTTTCTCCCAAGGTTAGCACACTTTCCCGAATTTTGACTTTCTTTGACTTTTTCCTCTCTCTTAGGGTTGACTTTTTGAAAGTTTCACCATTTTCTTCATGTTTCCTCATTTTTGCTTCTCTTGCATCTATCTTAGATGTCTGATGGTGTCCCACATGACGGGGCCTTCCCCGCGCTTCCTTCGGTAGAGTTTGAGGCAGACTTCGTAGTCGAGTCAGAGGTCGAGGCTGAGCCATTACCATCGAGCATACGCCTTTTTGATCCGGCAAGGTATCACCCCGAGACTCACATTATACCCACTGTGGGAGGCATCAAAGCCTCCACTGACTTTGCTGAGGATGTGCCAGACGACCTCCTACTGAGAGAGCTTGCGTCTCACTTGTCAGCCATCGCTGTGGAGGTATGAACTCCATTTTTTTTGCAGTACTACCTTTAACTGTTTGCATGTCTTGCACTGTTTTAATCTGATTGCCTTGATCTAATTGTATCTCATACATTACTGTTTCACATTCATTGTACTTTTATCTGTACCTTCAACTATACTTTCAACTGTACTTGCAACTGTACTTGATTGCATCTCATGCATTATTACAGGACGAATCCTGTTCCTTCAAAGGCTATGGCACGACGACAGCCTGGGACTGGTATGATGAGTTGCCAGCCAGGGTCTGTGACATCATCGATGAGACTGGCTTCGGTCTATTTTGCCCTAGCTTGATGCAGGTTGTAGCGAGCTGCCCTCTTTTAGGGGCTCTTGTGGAGAGGTGGTGGGATACCACCAACTCCTTCCACTTCTCCACGACAGGGGAGATAACGATGACTTCCTACGACTTTGCCATGATCACTGGCTTAGGCGTGGGAGGTGATCTGATCCCTCTCGACCCTGACATGGAAGAGTGGGAGGCTGCATGGATCGCATTGCTTGGGGCACGCACACTGATACTTCGGGCAAGCATGGTTAGATATAGTTGGTTCGAGGAGCAGTTTAGAGGAGAGGAGCCCGAGACAGTTGAGGAGACAGAGCAGTATGCTAGGGGCTTCCTCATATTCCTTTTCGGTACCACCTTGTTTTCGAACAGGTGGAATACCGTAGGCCTATACTTTTTGAGCACATTGGTAGTACTCTAGAGAGTTTAGTTCTACAACTGGGGCGGAGCTGGCCTCACTACTCGATATGGATACATGAGCTCGATCTCTCGGATGAGCGGGACCTTGATCGGTGGCTACTGGCGAGCTTGGAAGGTACACAGCTTAGCTCCCCTCTTTCACTTTACATTTTCTACTTAGCATTTCTTGCTTTACATTTGTTCAACACATGTACTGTCTGCTCTGTATTCTTTGTATCTGCTCATGCACTGTATGCTTTCTACTTTGCATTTTTTGTATCTACTTATACACTGCATTGATCACATTGTCTCTGCAGCTGTGGATGTACGCATACTTCCCAGCTCTTGCCCCAGAGCCTGTAGAGGAGGCCCTAGAGCCTGTAGAGGAGACCCCAGCGACAGTCCCGTTTTCTTAGGTATACGATGGCCAGCTCCGCCGTAGGACCCAGGAGAACTTCATGTTCTTCCGACAGTACTTTGACACGGTGGCGGTGCACGAGGTAACCCAAAACAAAGTTATTTCAATTAACTTGATACAACCATCTTAGTCAATTGACAATGACTAATCATCTGTTCATCCTTTTGTTTTTTAGATCACATGGTAGCCGTGGGGTGCGATACCATCAGGGCTCCGAGCCTAGTATGTGACAGCTAGGGTTGTCGCTCGCTATCATATTCTCCTCGAGGGCCCGATCTGTTGTGCTTGGTTCTTGAGCAAGCGCTTCACACGCCGGACTTTAGGACTGCCTGTGCCGTTCGTACCGGCAGCACCTCCAGTATCGATGAGGGAGACGCATAGACTGTCTGTCGACCGGGTGATCCAGTTTATGGTAGGGCTGGAGATGGAGTACTTTCATATAGAGGGCAACTACGCGACCTTCATCCAGACTTATCTGATGCCGTCTTTGACTAGCGTTCACGGAGGTAAGGGAGGGAGAGCTCCAGCTGCGAGAGAGAGAGGCAGAGGGGCCAGAGCAACCAGGTCTCGTGGCAAGAGGGATCCCGGAGTGAGACAGGGAGCGGGATGGCCAGAGCTGCGTACTACATTGACTTGCTGGGGACGTTCTGGAGAGACCTATCAGATTCCCATAGAGCTTGCACTTGCTGGTCACGAGCTCGTCGGAGTTCGAGGCTCGACCCCGATATGTCCCATACTTTAGCTTTTACACATTTAATTCATTTTGATTATGCTTTGTAGACCACTGATCATTCCCACATTCTTCTTGAAGTGGGAACCATTGTCTGAAATGATCTCATTCGGGACCCCATAGCGACATATAATGTTTTTCCTGATGAACTTAGCGACATGTGACGCCTTTAGTACTGCGTAAGATTGGGTCTCGACCCACTTTGTAAAGTAGTCTATCGCCACCAAGATGTACTCATGCCCGTTCGACCCCTTCAGAGTAACTGCCCCAATAACATCAATCCCCCAGACTGAAAATGGCCACGGTGAAGTGATGTTGTACAGCTTTGACGGCGGAATGTTCATGTGGTTTGTATTAATCTGACTTTTGTGGCATCGCCAAACAAAGCCAATACAATCCTCCTCCATGGTTGACCAGTAGTAACCCTGTCTGAGAATCTTCCAAGCTAGCACTACCCCGCTCATGTGCACTTCGCACTCTCCTCCATGGATGGCCTTCATTAGGCGCTTTGACTCTTCAACATTAACGCACAGTTTATGCATCCCAAGATGGCCCCGTTTGTATAGTTTACCTCCGCAGACGATGAACTGAGCAGCCATTCTTCGTATTGCCCTCTTATCTTTGGTATTTGCCCCTGGTGGATAAGTCTCATTTTCCAAGAAGTTCTAGATGTCATGGTACCAGGGGTTATGATCTTGTACTTCATCTATGGCAGCAATCAGCTCATAGGGCATCGGTTATCCCATTGGAACTTCTTTCCTTTCTTCAGAAGACCAAACAGTGGTTCACAAGTCAAGGTTAATTTTGCAATAAACCGTCTTATGAATTGCACTTTACCCAGAAAGCCTTGCACCTCCTTTTCAGTCCTTGGTGGTGGCATTTCTAAGATGGCCTTGATCGTGGAAGGATCGACTTCGATGCCCCTTTGTGTGATCAAGAATCCCAGCATTTTCCCTGCTGTAACACCGAAAGTACATTTATGAGGATTCAGTCGCAACCGATACTCTTAGATTCGTTGGAAAAATTTCTTCAAGGCAGTGTAGTGGCCCTTTCTTTCCTTGGACTTGACAATCATGTTGTCCACGTACACCTCAACCGCTTTATGGATCATATCGTGCAAGATAGTGGTTGCAGCCCATTGATAAGTAGCCCCAGCATTCTTCAAATCGAACGGCATCACCCTATAGCAGTAGGTCCCCCATGGGGTAGTGAAAGCAGTCTTCTCCCTGTCTTCGGGTGCCATCAAAATTTGGTTGTACCCGAAAAATCCATCCATAAATGAGAGCAGTGTATGCCCAGCAGTGAAATCCACCAATTCGTCGATATGCGGTAGAGGAAAGTCGTCCTTCGGACTGGCTTTGTTCAAATCCCTGAAGTCCACACATACCCGAATTCTACCATTCTTCTTCGGCACCAGAACTATATTGGCCAACCAAGTAGGGTACTCAGATACTAACAAGAACCCTGCATCAATCTGCTTGGTGAACTCTTCTTTGATTTTCAGAGCCCAATCTAGGCGGATCCTTCGAAGCTTCGCCAATGTGCCCGCCTCGGGTCAAGAGGGATCGGTCGTACAATCTCAGGATCGATTCCAGGCATGTCTTCATAGGACCACGCGAAAACATCTTTGAAATCTTTTAATAAAGTGACTAAGCGCTCGCATTCCTCCGAAGACAACGTGGGCCCAATCTGGCCCAACTGTGGATCATTCTCAGTACCAACGTTAATTGAGGTGATTTCATTAACTAAAGGTTTTACAAACCTCTCCTGCTCTCGATCAATCAAATGTTTCAAAACCGGAGGAATTTCTTCCTCGTCATTTTCATCAAAGTTTTGAAAGTCCTGATTAATGCAATAAACAAGCGGCAAAGAAAAGTACTCAAAAGCAGCAGCAGCAGTACCATTCTCATTAATAACTTCCACTTCGTCTAATTCTTCGGTTACAACCGACTCAAAAGAAAATGAAAAAGATGACCTGGACTTAACAATGGCATTTGGGTTATCAACTCGAGGAATACCAGACTCTGACTCAGAAGAACTAGAATCTGATTCCGACTCCACAAACTTTGTGGAATCAGATTTTGGTTCGCTACCTGACCTAGAACTGCTAGATAAAAAGCCTTCCTCGTACTACTAGATGAGAGAAGGTGCGATAGATGCGTCCAGAATGCTAGGAGAAGGGTCCACAGCTGTTTGATCCCTAATCATGGAAATAAAGAAATCATCCCCCAAGCACTCCAGTGTGATCTAAGGATCTGAGAGGAGACAAGCTAGCGCTACCCCCATCTCAAGTTCTATGCCATCAGACTCATCCTCCTTGCACTGCTCAGCCTTAGCTGGTGGGTCAGTCTACTCTTCCGTAACTTCATCCTCGGACAACTGAAGGTCAAAAAAGATCTCGAAGCCGGGCAAATGCCGCTTCTTTGAATTCAGCCATGGTTCTGGAAAGCCGCAAAGCTGGAAATCTTACTCCTTCCGGACAAAGCATTCGTTCAGGGTTCCTTGGATAGCTTTGTGCACCAACTCGTAGTGCTTCCCGGCTTGTTTAGCCTTGGCTCTTTCGGCCATTTCTCTTCCCTTCCTTGCCCAATCCTCTTTGGTAGGCCAGTAACCTAAACCAAAGGTATAAGGGTTGTGTGGCATTTCGGCTAATGCAGCGACACCCTTCCAGCCACTTCTTCCTAATCCCATTTTGGGCATGTGTTGAAGCTTGTTCATGAGGTAAACAGATCACGCACTAATGTATAGTCCCTCATCAACAGCCAGCGTATCTCGTACTACCTGAGCCTCAGCCAAGGTGAATCCCAACAAAAACACATCCTCCACGCCGTGTTCAATTTCCAAAACTGGTGTTGAAACCTTTGGCGGTGGATTTATGGAGGAGTTTCCAAAAACAATTGCTGTCCCCTTCCCTGGGGGTACTTCAACATCTGATGTAAGGTGGAAGAGACAACTCTCACCTGATGCAGCCACGGCTGCCCAAGGAGTAAATTGAAGGTGGCTGGAACATCCAAGACATGAAACTCGATGTCCTGCTGCCCCGGGCCAACCTGAGTCTTGATCCGTACTGTCCTTATCACCTCCCAACTGGTGTTATCATAGGCCCGAATTACCTGGGCTGTTGGTGCAAAATTTGCGGGCTTCAACCCGATAGCATATGCCGTTTGCGACGGACATACAGGATTACAGATCCCGTATCAACCAGGACAACCGGTATCCATTTCTCCTTACACTCCACAGAGATGTACAATGGCTTGTTATGATCCGAGCCCTCAGGCGGTAACTCTTTTTCTATGAAGGTTAGGGTCAGTGAAGCTCCACCCAGGAACACCAGTCCCACCAATTGCTCTGGAGTTATATCAATCGAAAGTTTAGCCTTGTCCATGGCTGAAAGGACGGCTTGTCTGTGAACTCTTGAGGCCATAAGCAGTCCCCAGATGGAGATGTCTGCCTGAATTTTCTTTAGCTGCTTCAGCATAGCTCCCTCATTTAGCAATCTGTCTTTCTGTTTTTCTGCTTCCTTGTTTTTCCCCGACGCCTCTGGTTGGTCCAAGTGTGGGGGCTTGAAGTTCCTCTCACTCTGAGTCATATGGTCGACCTCTTCGGTGTACCAAGTATCGTCTGGTTGATTTTGACCCCAGTCTTCATCCGTATGGGCAAGACGCAAATCATTGTCTTCCCACCACATCCCACCGGTAACCGATAAACAACTGTCCGGTCTTGTTGTAGCTATTCGCGTGTTAGCAATACATTCTGCCCTCTCAGGTGCCTTGGCTTTTCTAGCCTTGTCATCATTCTTAATTTTCTCCTGCTCAAACTGCTTCAGCGCGGTTTCCTGTTCGGTGTTTGCTGTACATCATTTCATCACTAATAAGTATGAAACGGTCCAGGTTCCATGTGTTCAATTAACGTCCGATTGAACACACCAAAAACACAACCAAATTCTTATCTTGGCTCACTTTTAGTTCCAAGTTTTAATTAATCATTTCACTTTACCAACCATTCCTTAATCCAATTAAGTCCAAAAGGTGAGTTAAAGTCCTTCAATGGAAAGAAGGCCCAAAACACAAGTTGCTTTGGGTATGAAAGAAGTTTCATACTGTAGACATCCCTAAACGCCTCGAGAGGGATGAGTCCCATTCCGTTCATTTTGGGCTCACTACAGTTCAGGACTCTAATTGTCACGGTTCTCAATCTGAACCAAAGAGTCCAAATCCGGCAAATCGTTTTTGAGAAAACAGATTTTTGAAAGAAGTGCCAAACATGGACTGCTTTGCCAAATACAGAGTCGCCACCTAAATATTTTATTTTTGGGAAATTTAGGAAACCTTGACTCGTTGCCTAAGGCCACATGTCCGTCATCACCAAAGTTGCCTCGGCTCGGGAACTTGGGTATGATTGGGGAAGGTCACTTTGTGAGCACCCCCGCTCGCCTGATCAAAGATCGGCCCCTACTAACCATGATATCTAATTTTGAAAACATTATGCGTTCTTATTCCGGTTATTAGCCTAGATTTACTATGTGATGAGCACAGCATACAAGTATAGACTGGATCGCCTAAATTGGAACAAAACATTTCATGTTCATTTTTGAAAGATGGTTTGCAACTCACAAGTAGGCTTAAAGTGCAGATTTTGCCACCCTCAGGTGGGCTTAGAAAAGATGGTTTTGCCACTATCTAGTGGGCTTAAAACTCACAGTCAATGCATTGTTCCAATCCAAATAACCCAACCTTCACCTACAGGCATTCAGGCAGTTATATCACTTAAGCAAATAGCCTCATGGTAAGCATGCTATCATGGCAGTCACTCACAAACATGCAAAGGATGCTAAAGCGTAAAAACTTATCGAGTACTCCAAGCCAAAACAGAAACTATGTTAGAAATCCATGCATGATCCTAACTATACAGAAATGCCTAATGCAACACATGCATGAATGCAACTACGATAGGCTCGGCTATGCTAAACATGGCATATGGAATGCTACAACTAACATGTATTCAACTTGGAATTGAAGTACAATGCAATGAGTTATGATGCGCCGAGCCCGGTGTATGCAAAACAGATGAATGAATGCAAACATGCTATCATACTGTATGCTAAATGAAATATGCCCTAATCTAACCATCATAAGCTGGTAAATAAAAGGGAGAGAAAGACGTGAGGTTGGAAGACATACATCACACGCACGCACACTTATTACAATTGTGCTCTCGCTCGGAGGGTCCAAATAAATAATACAGTCCGAATAAGTACAAAATTCCTAATTAATTAGCAAATTAATCTAGGAAAGCGGTAAATTAGCATGCAAGCTAGGGACTGCCTCGACTCTGCTTCGGATGCTGAATGATGCATGTTCGGGTTGCCTTGCACGGATATCCATTGCGATGTCCCAATTAGCCTCTGTTTGCAATTAAACCCGGAATATTGCGCGAAGCCCTAAAAGACTGCCGGTTTCTGATTTGCTGCAACAAAGAGCAGGAAAGGGACATGGCAATGTATTTTCACATATGTATGCTTGACAATTCTTCAGGGAGTGTAGTCCTCGATCCTCGTGCCATCAATCACGTATATCGATACATGATGGCCGAGGAGTCGAATTGCACGACTCAATATGAAGTGAATGCATATGAAAACACAATAAGACCTAGACTCCATCATGTATAATCCGGAGTGTCGGCGACAGGGAATTGAGACATGTTCCGTCACTCGGAGTACGAAACGTCCCTCGTTTCTCATGCTCGGGTTAACTCCTATCCCAAACACAATGCAAATGAGATGGCATGCACTATGCAACTAATATACAACCTAGCATACACAATACTATGAAATGGCATACACAATGCATGATGTAACATGGCATACACGATGCTCTAACATACAACCTAGCATACGCAATGCTATGAATTGAAATGGCATACACAATGCATAATGGACTTAGACTAACACAAGTGGACCTCAGCCACACTCACATTAGTGGCCATAAGATGAAAATGAGACACTCGAGATGCGTGCACACATGCAAGCAAACCGAGGACCGATCCTACGGCATGAATGCCACTCTAACAAGGCATGGCAAGGCATGAAATATGGCATACAAACATGCAAGTTCCAGCACTGAAATATGATGCAAAATGATCCCGAAACATGGAAACATGGCACCCGATGCATGGAATGGTCCCGAAACACAAAACTAGGCACATGTATTGACCTATAGCTATACAAAGCATGCTTTTACAAAACCAAGGAAATCCCAAAACATGAACATTTCTAGTTCAAAGCATGGCCAAAAGATGCTAGCAAGATGGACTAAAATAGCATGCAACTTTGACTAGCAAACATGGTTTACATGGCATGTATATGAAGCAAGTGAGAACTCATCAAAACAGAAAAAATCAGTGAATAAAACATGTCAAAAAATGCCCAAATAACCTCTGAAATGCAGCCAACACATGCACAAATGATGGGTTCTTTTAGAGGGCGTACAAAGGGGTTATTAAGCACATGCATCAAGGACACTTAGCATAGCCAAATCAACTCTGAAAATCAAATATGATAGCCCTAAAACTTATCAAATTGGTCCTAAAATTAGTCAACAAAGCATGCAAGATAGGGCCTCTTTGGAAGGCCAAAAAGACCATCAAGCAAAACAAGAAGAGAGGAGGTCACTCCCTTTTGATTTTGGCCTTCAAGAACACACCTAAGCCACTAAAAATCCACTGGATTTCAATGGCAAAGAGGCCAAACCATGGCCAATGCAAGTGTTCTAATGCATAGGCCTAATCATGAAGAGATGAAGCATGCATAGGGTGAAGATGACCTCAAATAGAGAATAGACCTTAATAAAACATGAAGATGATATCAAAAAAAGACTTTTTTCAGTTTAGTCCGAGGTCCAAAAAGGCTCACAAATAAGGCTAATGTATCATGCAAAAACAGCCCTAAAAGAGAGATTGAACAAAGAGGGCAGCAAAAGGCTTCAAACAGAAAAGAGCCCTTCAAAAAAGTTGAATAGAGACTTAAAAAAAGATACTTCACAGTTTATGGCAAACCTCAAATATGCTCACAAGTATGGCTAAAATATGATGCAAAAATAGCCCCAAAAGAGAGATAGAGAGCAAGAGGTAGTATCTGGCCTCAAACAGTAAAGAGCCCTTCAACAAATTTGAAGAGGGGCTCAAAATAAGGAACTTTACAGTTTGGCTCGAAGCCCAGAAATGCTCACAAGCAAGGATAATATACCATGCAAGAAATAGCCCTAAAAGAGAGATAAAGGGAAAGGGGCAACAGATGGCCTCAAACAGAAAAAAAAAACTTTTGATCAAACATGAAGATGAGCTCAAAATAAGACTATTTCCAGTTCGGGTCGAAGCCCAAAAATGCTTGCAAGTATAGCTTATAGATGAAGCAAAAAAATGCAAGTTTAAGGGAACTAGGTGCTTACCCTTGAAAAGCTGACCTCTAGCAGCTTTTGGTCCAAAATTCTGAGCTTCCAACCTTTGCAAATAGCTTCCAAGGTGCTGAAATGGATGATGGTGGTGTTGTGCTATGGGTTGTAGTGCAAATGGTGCAAGAATCCTAGGGTTTTGGAGCTTGGAATAGTGAAAATGGAGGGAGAAGGGGAGAGAGTCTTGGCTGATTTTTTCTAACCCTTAATCATGGAGGAGGGGTGCTGGTTATATAGAGGGAGAGGAGTGAAGAAAATGGAGGGAAAACAAATTCAAATTTCCCCCAAAAGCGGAACTCAGTGGGGTGCTGTGCAAAATAGCTAGCACAGCTGGCATGCACCAGGAGAGAGAAATTTGGCCGGCCAGGTTCAAGAGATTCAGGTGGCCGGCCGGCTAGGTGCAAAAGGGCCAATAAAAATTAGTGGCCGGCCACCCCAAAAAGGTGGCCTCCCATGTGTGTACAACACAGCTGTATGGTCAAAACCCAGAAAATGTAACCCAAGAGAGAGAAAAACCAACTTTTTAGAGGGGTTCAAAAGGGTTAAGAACAATTGATGGCCGGCCTATCCATATTGGTGGCCTCCCAGGTGTGTACAACACAATGGTGTGGTGGAAAGTCAGAAAAAGTGGCCCGAGAATGGAAAAAGTTAGCTTTCTAGTAAAAAAAATGGGCGATGAAGAGCGATGAAGGAATAAAGCTGGTCTTCGGAACAATTGTTGGCCTCCCACCCTTCTACAACCTTCCTAACAAAGAAAATAAGGTCTCCGCCAAAAATGAACCCAAACCGATGTAAAACGAAGGTTCAGGGGCCAAAACGTGCGGCCCGGGGCCCCGAAAACAATCTGTTAAGCACCGGAGGTGGTGTTCGACCATGAAGTTAGTCTCTCGGGCCATAGTGTCCCTCAAAAGGGAGGAAACAAGGTGCATGCCAAAAACCGGAGCAAACGGAGGTGGTTAAGCAGTCTCGAACCAAGGCATACGGCCGACGACTCCGAAAATCAAAAACAGGGCTCAAAACGGGAAAAATGGCCTACGATCACGAAATGTAGCCTACGGCCACTGAGAGATGATCTACGAGACCTCTCCCTTCCTTTGGGAAGAGAAAACGGAGAAAACAGGACCTGGTTCACAAATCGAGGTAAGGCACAAAAGAGTCCGGAAGTCCGGAGGCAAGGCTCGCAGCCGTGACTTCGCAACCTCAGAATGAGCACAATATGCAACATCACCGAGTGCTTAGTTGGTGACGTCTGAGTCTTAAGGTCGGTCAAAAATGGGGTGTCTACACATACCGTTCGTAATGAACCCCCTAAGAGATTAAACCATTAAGTATGAAACATCAATCTCACACTTAGGCAAACAAGTGACTTGAAACCACTTTCAAAGCAAAAAGAAAAAACAAGAAAAGAGGGAGGTTACAGAGGTGATTAGGTGCTAAAACAAAGTACAAAACAACACCAAAATATGCAATCAACTCAAACAAGGGGTGTCTAATGGCCTAAAACACCAAGCTTGTGAGAACCTTTACATTATAACCATGCAAAACAAGGCCTAATTGACCCAAAGAACCCAAAATAGAGCTAAAGCAGTTTAAAACAAAGGGAAAAACATGCTGGAATATAGCTACAAAAAGCTAGAAAATCATGCTAGCATATAGAACTAACTAGGCTAGCAAACAAGACACGAGGAGGGGAGGCTAACCCCTCCAATTTTGGACTTCAAAACATATTTTTTGCCACTGAAAATAATATGAAATTCAGCGGTTAAAAGCCCCAAAAAGTTGGTTTGAAAGTGGAAAACAAAGCTACAAAAGCCTTTCAAACAAGAAAGAAAGAAGGATAAAACACCCCCTAACTTAAAATGGTTTAAAACCAACACTTTTAGTCCACCAAAACAGGTTTTTTTATAGTTCAAAAGCAGCCCCAAAATAGTGGGAAAAGATAGCAAAATGAATGTGGAAAACAAAGTGTACAAGACAAGTGTTATACCTCTTAAAGGGAAGAGTAATTCTAGGCAACACACCAAGCAAAAACCACCATCTAGAGCTCAAACCAAGCCCAAGAACATCTCAACTAAGAGATTAGGGGATTTGGTTAAGGGTTGATATGCAAAAGTATAATGTATCTAGCAACTAAGCACATAATTTCAAGAAAGATAGAGAAATGTAGAGAGAGAGAGAGAGAGAGAGAGAGAGAATTTTTGTTCCAAAATTTCGAACCTCTAAACATGAGAGAGGGGGTCTCTATATATAGAAAACATGAAATCTATACAAGGAGATCCGGCCCTCTACGTGTGGACATATGTAAGCATCTGTGCAAATAGCTGGCACAGTTGGCATAAAATATCTACAGAAAACACTAGTGGCCGGCGGGCCATCAGTGATGGCTGGCAAGGCACATCAATGGCCAGCAGACAAGAAGTGATAGCCGGCAGCCTCCAGGCCTGGCCAGCAGGACACTAGAGATTGCAGGCTGGAAAGACCAAGGCATGGTCCAAAAATGCGACAAAATGGATGCAGGGTTTAAAAGGCTCAAAGTTGTTGCATTCCGCTGAGGACTTAGAGCACTCGGCGAGCAAACAGACTCATCATCGGATGTACGTACAAGAACATCCAAGTCTAGAAAGGCTGCCAAAAAGGGGGTATCTACAGTTGCCCCTCTTTGAATGAACTCGGAGTTGTAAAATGACATGAGTGAATGTCAAAGCCCAGAGATGACCCATTTTGACAAGGCCGTAAGACTTGGACAAACAATGAAAACAAAAATAAACGGTTGCGCGCGCAAGCTGCCTACCTATCCTTTTGCAAGGAATCAAACCAACATAGTTTTAGGGCAAGGTGCAAATGATATGCATGATGCAAGAACATAACTTATGATCATGAAATGAGGCTGTACAATGAAACATTTTCAATGCAAATGCTATGTAAAGAAAATGCCACATAACTGAAACATGGCACAACAATTCTAATCATGAAAAGAAAACTACGGAGCACGCGTGAGAAACATGAGCCAAACAACATTTCATGCAGAAAGGATAAAAGAAAATTATGCAAGCTTAACTACGCGACGCGGAGGAAAGACAAAGGGCAACGTAACAGTCAGGCACACCCGAGGTCTCAACTAAGATTCTAAGCGTTGCACGCAGGAGCAAAAAAAGGATGGTGTGAACACCAGAAACTGTAGACCCGACTTTCTTCGCGTGCCCCCCTTTCGGACAGGGCGCGAATAAGTCTTACTACAGTTCGGACTCCCATCACGGTTTTGAATCTAATCTCACAAAGTGCAATGCTAGACTGATAAACACCAAAGAGTCCAATCCGGCAAATCATTTTGGAAAATCAGATTTTGAATCAAATAATGCCAAAACTGAACTGTTTTGCCAGATTACAGAGTCGCCACCTAAATATTTTGTTTTGGAAAATTTAGGAAACCCCAACTCGTGCCAAAGGCCACGAATCCGTCATCATCAAAGTTGCCTCGGCTTGGGAACTTGGGTACAAGAGGGGATGGTCTTGAAATGAGCACCCCCGCTCGCCCGATCAAAGGATCGGCCTTTACTAAGCATGATATGTTGTTTCATAAACACATGTGTTCTTATTTTAGTTATTAGCTAACTTACTATGTGATGCGCACAACATACATGTATAGACTCAATCACGAGAATTGGAGCAAAAAACTCATGTTTGTTTTTGAAAAATGGTTTGAAAGTGCTACTCGCAAGTAGGCTAAAGCGCGGATTTGCCACTCTCAAGTAGGCTTTAAAACATGATTTTGCCACTTTGCAAAGTGGGCTTAAAACTCACAATCACCGAGTTGTTCCAATTCAGGTAATCAAGCCTTCATCCATAGGCATTCATGCAGTTTATCAATTAAGCGAATAGCCTCATGGCAAGCATGCTATCACAGCAACGCTCACACTCATGCAAGTATGCTAAAGCGTAAACACTTACAGTGTACTCCAAGCCAAAATAGAAAACTAGTTAGAAATCATGCATGATCTGAACTATGTTAAGATGCGTAATGCAACACATGCAAAAATGCAATTAAATAGGCTCGGCTATCTAAGATGGCATATGAATGCAACACTTTGAAACATGTATTCAAATAGGTATTGAAATACGATGCAGTTTGAATGATGCGCTGAGCTCGGTGCATGCAAGACAAATGAATGAATGCAAACATGCAAGGCATAAGGTATGCTAATCGAAGCGTGCCCTAATCTAACCATCGAAAGCAGTTAAATAAAAGGGAGAAAGACGGGAGGTTGGAAGACATGCACACACACATGTACGCTTATTACAACATTGCGCTCTCTCGAAGGAGGGTCCGAATAAATAAGCTAACTAGCTACGCTAATTAAGCTACCTATTACAAACCAACTAATTAACTAATCTACGATAATTAATTATTACAACACAATGAATTAACTAATTTACACAAACTAGCTAAAATATTACAACACTCAAATAATTAGCTATGCTAACTAATTAAAGCGATAAAGTGGCCTCGTGGGCGAGGGAGACATGCATGCTCAGTTGGCGTCCGCTCAGAAATCCATTGTTTTGCTGTCAATTGCCTCTGTTTGCACGTGCCTTGGTTTCTGAACATTGAACCAACCTCCACATTGTTTTTGCTCCAAAATAGGATCATTTCTGCACAAAAATAGACTGGTGGCCGGTCGGCTAAAAAAAGTGGCTGCCGGCCACCTCAACTGGCCAGTCGGGTAGTGAAAGTGGCTGGTCGGCTACTTGAACTGGCCGGTCGGCTACCTGCTTTTCCAAGCTTCTGGTTTTACTGCAACAGAGAACAATAGAGGCACAACAATGTATTTGCAAGGAAATGTGTGTACTGCCACACTCCTCATCAATTCTCAAGCTCAAAGGAGTGTGGCGCTCAGCTTTTAAGCCACCAACCAAGCTTCTTAATGCATGATGGCCCGAGAACCGAGCTTGTACAAGCTTAGTGAATGCACAAATAATACACAAAATGCCTCCACCCTATCATGCATGATCAAGGGTGTTGGCGACCAAGAAACGGGACACGTTTCATCACTATGAGTATGAAACGTCCCACATTTCTTATGTTTGGATTAACGTCCGATTCAGACATATGCAATGTAAACAACATGCTTATCTTTCACAAGTTTTACTTGGTCCATTTCTTGTTTACACATTTTACATTACCGAGCCATTCATTAACCGGTTTAGTTCAATGTGAAAGTCCTCTAATGAGAGGGGTCAACCAAAAGAGTGGTTTAAGGCATGGAAGGAATTATGCCTTTGACTAGGATGAACCCTCAAAGAGGGTTAAAGCCATTTAAGCACAAATCCTTCCTCATGTTTAAACACAAACTTGAGGCCAAACAACCATCAAAACAAATTGAAAAATGAAGAAATAGGGAAGGTTGCATATGTTTTTAATGCTGAAATGGCATGAGAAATAACATCACAACATGCAAGTAATGCATACGCAACATGTTAAGGGCCAAAAGAATGAAACTAGTGAAGGACACAACACTAAGCATGAAATGCAATGCTCAAATGATCAAACCAGCCCAAAATAGAGCTGTACCATGCCAAAACAGTGGCCTAATCATGCTGAAACAAAGGCACAAACGGCAAGAGAAGCATGCTCACATGTTGGCTCATAAACAAGGCATAACACACAACCTTCAAAAGCAATGAAGAAGTGGAATATGTGAGAGTGTGACAAGGCTACATGCACTGAAATCATGTCTAAAATGATGCCAAAACATGCAAACAACTCAAGCATAGCATATTAAAGACCTTGAAACCCAAAGCTAGTCAAGGTTATTTACACTATAGCTATGCAAAGCAAGCCTCGTATGCTCAAGACCACTCAAAAGAGAGTTAAATCATATTAAAATATGATAAAAAACATGCTGAGATAGAGCTAACATAAGCTAAAATGATAGGCCAATTCATTAAGCATGTTAAACTAGTAATCAAGATTACACTACATGTGTAAGAAGCAAACAAGAGGTGCTCCAACCAGACAAAATAGAGTTAAAAAATGTTAAATTAAGGCCAAAAACATGCTCAAACTAGGTTGCAAAAAGGTAGAAATACATGCTCATTTGGTAGGCCATCAACACATGCAAACATGACAAGAGGAGAGGGGACCACCCCCTCCCATTTTGGACCTCAAAACCACCTTTCCACAACTGAAAGTCCTTTGAGTTTTAGTGGTAGAAAGGCCAAACAAAGAGTACCTTAAAAGCTTTAAAGGATGGCAGCAAGCTTAGCGAATAAAGCTACAAATGAGGATGGACCGCCCCAACTCCAAAAGGGCCTCAAACAACCATTTTTAACACTTAAAAATAGAGGTTTTTACAGTTGAAAACTAGGCCAAAACAACATACAAAGGTGGCCCAAAGTAGTGTACAAGAACAAGCTTCAAAGGGGTAAAGCCTTACCTTTGAAGCACAACAGCTAAGAAGCAGCTTCTGAGCCAAAAACCAGCTTTTTGAGCCCAAACAAAGCCTTCAAAAATCTCAGCTCCAAGGTAGTGGTGTTTGGCTAAGGGGGTTATGTGCAAAAATGCAAAGAAAACTCACTTTCAAGCAATATATATATATATATAGAGAAAGTGAAATTTTGTCTCTAAAATTTTAGAACCCTCAAATAGGGGGGGAGGGGAGCTCTCCTTATATAGAACAAGCAAGCAAAAAGCTTTTTTCATCCCTCCATACACGTGTATGGAGGATGAAGTTTGTGGCCAACAACTGGTTCAAAAGATATAAAAAAGGAGAAAATTGGCCGTCGGCCACCCCCACTAGCCGACCGGCCACTTCAAGTGGCTGGTAAGGAGGAAAAGTGGCCGGCAATAGCCAAAAGTGGCAAGCAAGGCCTCTCTCCCCTCCAGGCAAGAGGCACCAAAACTTGGCCCAAAAACAAGGCCAAAACACAAAGTATTAAGAGGCTCAAAGACAAGGCATTCGGCCGAGACCTTCGGGCACTCAAAACAAGTGCAAACATGCACAATCATCGCGTGCACAAAGGATGACATCCAAGTTTTAAGGTCAGTCAAAAATGGGGTGTCTATAGTTGCCCCTCTTTGATAGAGCTCAGAAGTCATGAAATGACGTGAGTGAATGTCAAAGCCCAGAGACGACCCATTTTTGACAAGGTCGAAGACTTGGACAAACAAAGAAAATACCGATAAATAAATGGTTGTGCCTGCAGGCTACCTGCGTATCCCTTTGCAAGGAATCAAACCAGCGTAGTCCAGGGGCAAGATGCAAATGATATGCGAGTGCAGAGCAGTTAAGATGATATAAAATGTGATGAAACAATGCAAATGATATGCAATGCAACGAAACAATGCACATGATACACAATGTAATTGAATTATCAAACCACAAGCAGTGCAAAACCACACAAATATCATAAAGAGATGGAGATGCAAAATCAAACTACGTTTAACATAGAAAAGGTGCCAGAAACCTCAAACCACAATTCTCTTAGTGGAGTAGCCGTGTGCACATGCAGAACTATGTGTTTCGCAGAAAGAATACAAGGAATTGGGTGGCATGATATAAGCAAGGAATGATCTATTGAGGAAAGATCGTGATCCTACGTGCTGAATGCAAGAAAACAAAACAAAGTACAATGCAATGGATGCAGTGTACGAAGTAAATAAAGTGCACGGCCAAACTACATTTCTACCTAGAAAAGGTATGGACACAAAACAGACCATGTCTAACACAGAAAAGGTGCCGACACCCTCAGACCACAATTCTCTTAGTGGAATAGGCACGTGCACATTATCACAGAACCATGCTTTAATGAAGGAAATGTATGAGCACATACCAAACTAAGCTTAACATGGAAATGATGCAAGCGATAAAATGGACGATGCAATAAATGCATGCAATGAATGCTATATGCAATGCGATAGGTGCAATGCAACACTCATGATTGATACGATGATGCAGCTAGGAAGTGAAGCTCTCGAAAGTACCTTACGAGGGCAATTGGTGATGACTCACCTTATGCTGTTGGGGATCTCCTGCTTCTGCATCTTGCACTTCCAAACAACAGGTACTACTTTTTTTCGTGGCTATGGTCGCAACTTTCTCTATTCTCCAATAAGGTGACAGATTAGGTTGGTTCAGTATCTAGAATTGAGGCGCATACCCGCTACCTTAAGCTATGGGGCTGCCATGCAGATTTCAAGCCTAGGATACACCCTTGATTATTTAAACCAGACTTTAGTCTCGGAAATCCCGAACCTTTGCGTTCTAGGCATCGGCTATTCGAACTCTAGTTTCCACTGTCTCAGTTGATCTCCTAGGAACTCATTACAAACACAGGCAGGTGGCTATACCAGACCACTGGATGTCGTTCGGGCATGACAAACACCAAAGGAATTGCACTTTTAAAGGATTTAAGGTCTCCTAGACTAGAAAGTGCACAAAGTAGTGGAAATCAAGATACAGGATTTAAGTTCTCCAAAACTGGAGAAATGCACACAACAGTGCTAAACGGGTGCACAAGATAGTGCGATGCGCAAGAAAGTGCAAGTGCAAACTGCGCAAGAAAGTGTGATGCACAAGAAAACGCGAGTGATGACTGCACAAAAAAAGTGCGATGAGGAAGAAAGCGCAAGTGTAAAGGGTGCGCAAGATAGCGCAATATGGGTGCACAAGACAGTGCGAAAACATACAAAAAAAAAAAAAAAACAACGTGCACAAGACAGTGCGATGCGCAAGAAAGCATAAGTGTGCAATGTGCAAGAAAGCGCGAATGTATGATGAAATGCACAAGACAGTGCGAGAACATCCCAACGTGCCACATGTGAGTGGAGAAAGACTGTGCAAGAAAGCGCGATGCGCAAGACAGTACGATGTAAGGTGCGCAAGATAGCGTGATGCAATGCACTAACAAGTGCAGCTAAGGTGCGCAAAATAGTGCGATACAATGCACTAACAAGTGCAGCTAAGGTGCGCAAAATAGTGCGATACAATGCACTAACAAGTGTAGGTAAGGTGCACAAAAAAGCGCAACTAGGTTCTATGCAAAAGATATGAGCATTTTCTATGCAAGTATAGGAGCATGTAATGAAATGCACAAGACAGTGCGATGTGTAAGAAAGCACGAGTGTAAAGGGTGTGCAAGATAGCACGATATGGGTGCATAAGACTGTACGAAAACATACAAAAAAAAAAAACAATGTGCACAAGCTAGTGCGATGCTCAAGAAAGCGCGAGTGTGCAATGCGCAAGAAAGCGCGAATGTAAGATGAAATGCACAAGACAGTATGAGAACATCCAAACGCGCCACACGTGAGTGGAGAAAGGCTGCGCAAGAAAGCGCGATGCACAAGACAGTGCGATTACATCCAAACGCGCCACGCGTGAGTGGAGAAAGGTTGTGTAAGAAAGCGCGATGCACAAGACAGTGCGAGAGACATCAAATAAATGAACACCAGAACGAATCTGGGTGTTCAAAACTGAAAACATCCTAATGCACCACATGCGAGAGGAGAAGGGAGCAGTGCAAACACCGAAGGGTGGTATGAACATTGGGCGCTCGTCCCAATGTTTCTAACCAAAACAAGAGAGTTCGAGGGGGTATGAATGATCTTACCTGGAGTTCCTCTGAATGAACCACATATACAATATCATGTATGCAAAGAAAAACACTTAATAATTGTGATATAATAAAAGTGCATATTCTATGCGAAATTGAAAGCAAGCATATTCTATGCATGAATCATAACGATGCGCGGCAGGCATGTAATAGAAGTGTATATGAAAATGCACATTCTATGCAATAGAAGGGTATCAAATATGTACTTTGGTGCCTCCGATTTACCTCTCAAAGGACTTCGCAATGTGCTTAACTCAAAAAGGATACATCCTGTTCATATTGGCGAGGGATAACATCTGCTGCTGCTTTAATTGCCATTCTGACTTGAAGCAGGCTTAAACTTGGGGTCGAGACACACTCATACTCTAGAGAAATGGCGAGGCCTGAGAAGAAGCACCTGGAATGCAGTCTCGGAATTTGCTGGAGTCGAAACATGCTCAGATGCCCCAAATTTTCCTTATTTTTCTTTTGCTTTGCAGTCCGGAACCCATATAGCTTCAGATAGGTCCTGGTTTTATTGTTCTCACATGACCTAGGTTGAACCCTGTAGTTTATGAAAGAAGGAATTCTATTTCGCACATATATGGAGGATGGCACAACACTTCGAGCACAAAACAATTTATTTTTTGAAATGGAGAAATGAGTTCTCAACCGGGTATTGAGCCTACGACCGACCACAGCGCACCACGACTCAACAAAGGAAAACAAAAGGTAAACAACCTAAACACATCTATTGACACTCAAAAAGACTCAAAATAAGAATCGAGACAAATGACAAAAACAACACTCAGACGTGTTCGAATGGTGAGAGACCTCTCAGTTCATGAGGAGCCAATTTCTTCGAGTAATGTTTCCTACCCTTTCTTATTTGTGATTCTCACATCACTCTAGTACTCAATCTCTTTTTCTCTGAAAAAGACCTTGCCTCACTTTTTCTCTCAGTGCACATCTCTCTATTCTTCAATCTCTCTTATTTTTTTATCCCTCCCCTGGGTGGTTGATGGATAAACAGGAAGTTGTGGGCTCTTGCCCCTAGTATTCAACTAGATTCTCATTCTTCCACTCACAACTAGTGAGATTTTCCATAGAGGGGTTGCGGTGCGACCAGATGCGCAGCAGATCTGCAATTGACATCGGTTGACGATGCCCTTGGCTTAGCTTGAATGTGATCAGACCTGTCCAGATGAGGGAGTGGAATATTCTGCTCCATTCTGGTTTGTGCTTCGCACTTGGCTTGATACCTCACTACTTGGAGGAAAAGAAAGCTTTCGGCCCTTTGCTTGTTAGCTTCAGTTGCGCTCTTTTTGGCGAATATGGTGCCCTTTTCGGCAAGTAGAGTGCCCTTTCTAGCAAGTATGGTGCCTTTTTTGGCAAGTATGTTAACAACGGGGAACAGACAGAAAACCTGATTCAATTGTGCCCCTAGTTCATCATTTTGACCATTTTTTGTTTTGGCTTTCTACGAAAACAATTTTGACCAATATGAGAGTTAGATTAATATACTTGTTCAATTTTTTGATTTGAAATCATGCAGCTCAGGCTGTGAGCACTGAAAATTTTCCTTTTTTGGGTCCAAGCAATGGTCTAGTTTTGGAAAAAATGGAATAATTTTCGAGAAAATTAGTCAACTTCATTAAAAATCCTCAAAATTATTTTTGCAAATGGCAACTGCTCGACCAACATAGAATTTACTCTTGAGATGCACAACCTCAGATCTGAACTTGAATTGTCTTGCAGCTGAATCTTCTAACAGAGTAGGACAATTGAGTTTGAACGAAAATGATCATGAAGATGAGCCACTTCACATGGACAAGATAGCCGAGTTGAACAAGGATAAACCAATCAACATGGATAAGCCAAGCAAGCTGAAAATGATTGGGGCCGAACCTCGGGATGAAGTTGCCTACGTATCCTAAACATGGGAATCAGGCCTGATGTAGTTCCGGGTTGAGGTTCACTCTGGTGTTGACGCTCTCCTTTTACGCTCTAACTTTTGCCAAGGCCGCCCTTTCAGGTTTTCAACCTTGCGAGCTCTATTTTTCTTTTCTTTTTTTTCATTTCTTTTCTTCTTGTTTTTTTTTTGTTCTTTTTTTTTTTGCGCATTTATTCATTTTCTTTTCTTTTCTTTTTTTCTTCTTTTCTTTTTCATTTGCTCTAACTTTTGCCTGGGTCGCCCTTCTGGGTTTTCAACCCAGTGAGCCTCTCAAGGATAAAAAAGTTTAACTTTGTCCATGTTGATCGGTTGTAGGATCTCGAAGCCATCTGAATCTAGGAGAATGGCTGATATTCGCTGATGATGTAGGAGTCCATCCAACTAGGTCTAAATTTGCCCCTAGTGTTGTGGATAGGAACTTGATTGTCCTTCAACAAAAACTTTTCTTTTCTCCATTATGAGATTTGGCTTTCTTACCAGCCTTCATTGGTTCGCGGAATGACCCATCTTTTGAATATTTGAGCACATCTGACATTTTTGCCCCTAGTTCAAGGGCAACTTCTGATCTAGCTTCACAAGCTTCCTTTGACGACATCTAACCTTCTTAATCTGACTTTCTTGCCCCTAGTTCAAGGGCTGCTTCAAATCTGACCTGGCGGGCCTCCTTTGATGTCATATGACCTTCTTGCCCCTAGTTCATGAGCTGCTTCAAATCTGACCATACAAGCCTTACATTGTGGTTGACCGTTGAACATTCTTAATCCAAGTTCAAGGTTTGAAAGCAAAGGGGTTAAGTCTCGAGGTTGAGAGTGATCCTATGCTGCACAATCTTGAGAGTGATTCCACGCATGTCTTCGCAGGACCACACAAAACATTTTTTGAAATGTTTTAAGAAAGCGACTAGTCGCTCAGGTCGAAGACAGTGTAGAACCAATCTGGATCAAGCCAGGATCCTTCTCAGTGCTCACATTAACAAACATGATTTCATTCATTAAGGGCTTAGCATGCCTCTCTTCTTCTCAGTCGATCAAATTTTTGCAAATCCCGAGGAATTTCTTCCTTTTTGTTTTCATCACAATGTTTGAAAAGTTTTGAAAAACTTAGGTCAATGCCATGACTTCAAGGCATAGAAAAGTAGGTGAAAAGCACTACCGTTTCATTCAGATTTTCTGGCACAACTGGCTCCACAGTAGAAACAAATACAAAAGAAAGAGTGTAAAAGACAAACACAAAACAAACAAGTGATGTCCGAAGTAACACCCCCAAAATCGCCCGACTCTAACATAATAGGATTGACTCGGTACAACAAGACATACTTAACTGACTCAGTACAAAAAGACTGACTCAATACAACACAACAAGATTGACCCAATACCTTAGTCAGAAAGTACAATAAATAGCATTGGCACATTGCTCAAAACAGTGTGTGCCATCCATCACATTTGGAGTAAACTGAGCACTATCAGTAGATGGTTCATCCCCCGATCACATAATCACATTATTCCCCTCAAGTTCACTGACCTAGTGCCGATTGACTTTGCAGAGCCTGGCGCGACGATGACCTTGTTGTCAATCAGATTTTGTATTTCATGGTGAAAACGAAAACAAAGGTTAGTGTCATGACCGGTTTGTTGATGGAAGGTACAATACTTGGCTGGGTTATGTGAGGGAGGGAGGTTATTTGGTAGTGGGCGTGGTTCCAGGGGCTTCAAATGCCCCTTTCTGATCAGGACCTTCCAGGCCGTTGATAGAGACATATCGAGCGGGGGAAAAGTCCTCTGACCCTGGGGTGGATATTTTGCTGGTTGTGGGGTGGTCGGGTTGGATGTACTGGTGATAGGATTGGTAGGTGTTGACTGGGTTTGCTGATCTCTGACAAATGCAGGATTAGAACTGAAAGAAATGTTTCTGGTACGACGGCCCTTATTCCGGCTTGCCCCTTGATTCAAACTGCTCTCATTCTGAGCAACAAAAGTGACATCCACAGTCTTTGCAACAATTGTGAGCACTTGCTATTTGTTCAATCGTTTTGCTTTCAAAGCCTCAACAGCCCACTAAAGGTGTTCCTGGGGACCGATGCCTGCCCCTACCTTGTTCTTACCACTTGTCTCTACTTTGTCAAAGGATCGGGTCGCTATATCAGAGCAGAGCCCAGTTGTTGTTGACATGTCATTGCCCAAACCTGGGATGGCTTTAGGTTGGCCATTTTCAATTGCAACTCGCCCCAAGGCTGGGGAGCCTTTTGGCATGAAATTTTTGGCTTGTGTGGTGGTTGATGATGGAGCCAACACCCTAAAGGCTAAACCTACCACAGTTCTCTACAAATCTTCGATCATGCTCACTAGCTCAGAAGTAGTGGGTTCATGGGTTTGAGATGATTGGGGTTTAGATACATCCATCATACATAAGTCCATGCTTTCCGGAATGAACACCACCGGCTTAGGTAAATGGGCTGGGGTGATGTATATGCTGGGATTGTAGGTGGATGGCAGTCTATGGATCAGATTGAGGTGTGGATGAGATATTTGGTCATTGGGTTCTTGAGGTGGAGCCATTGTCTGATTGTCGATGAGGTTCTGAACCCCATGATGAAGGCGGTAGCAACGATCGGTGCCATGACCGTGCTGTTGATGATACACGCAGTACTTAGCGGGGTTATGTTTGGTAGGGAGTGGGTTAGGCAGAGGTTGAGGATCGAGGGGTTTGAGATACCCTCTTTCCATCAAGACTTTTAGTGTGCTGGTTAGGCTCATATAGAGGGGGGTAAAAGTTCTGCCCTGAGCTTGGGTCGGGCTAGCTATTTGTAGGCTTGGTTTGGCAAAAGGGTCGGCTGTGGCAACTATGTTGATTTCAGTGGATTTGGGACTAGTGCTACTGCCAATATTGGTACTCCCGGAAATCGCCCTCCGTGTTGATTTGGTTGTTCTGGGAATAATCCCTCTGTTAAATGCATTCTCGATCTGAACCCTTAATTCATGCAAACTTTTGAAAGTGGATAGTGGAACGACTATCAACTTTTGCAACATATCAGGATCAAGGTTATGCACCATTATCTGCACTTGGTCCCTCTCAGAAGGCCGATCTATCATCTGTGCTGCCTTTGCTCTCCACCTTGTAACAAATTCCACAAAAGACTCTGTGGGGTTCTGGTGGGTTGCTTCAAGGTCTTGGATGGTTATTTCAGGTTGGGTATTATAAGAGTATTGATCGACAAAGGCCTCAGCCAACTCTTCCCAGTTTTGTTTGATTTTATCCTCCAACTTGGCGTACCAAGTGGCTGCTACACCCAACAGGGTTCTTTTGTACAGAGAGAGTTTCTGCGGCTTGGTTAGACCCATCGGTTTCAGGATGTCCAAGAAAAGCCGGATATGTACCATGGGCTCTCCAGACCCGTCGAAACGGTCAATATGTGGCATTTTGAATCTATCTTGGAGTCGTACGACAGCCTCGGTGTATCCATCCTCAATGTCGGGAATAGAGTTAAGGCCTTGTGCTTTTTTGAATTGCTTCTCAAGATTAGCGACTTTCACCGAAGTTGGATTGAGATCATTAGCATCAAAGGGATAAAGCCTCTCATTAGGCTGCACCAGGGATTTGAAAACTTGAGCTTGAGCCAACCCTTCTCGGGGATTCGGACCATGCAAATCTTCGGCTAGCGGAAGTGGGTAAAAGTTCGGCTGGGGTCCCAAGGTTGGATGTGTGGCAGATGCCTTAGATGGGTGTTGCATTTCAGTATTGGTCTCATCCTGCATGGCAGTTCCCTGATTTAATGCTGCTATCATGGCCACAACTTCTTTTGAACCCTGTGCCATCACGGTCTGCTGAGTTTGAACAAAGGTGATGTGACTGGTGACTGTCGGATCAATTGAACCGGTGAGCCTTGACCGGCCTTTCTTTGCCTTGCCTTAGTGAAGGAAACACTGGTTGCCCTTGAACTGAATCTCTGACCTAACAAAGTCTATTAACACAAGTCCAATGTACCCGGGGGATATCGGAGCTTTCTGAAACTATGGTTCCAGGACTACTTTGCAAAAGAGAAAACAGACAGTATCTCAACTTGATTTCACCAGAACAAATATGAGCATAGCTGAATGACTGTGTTCTCTACTGAATTCTGCCCCAAAATTCTGCCTGAAAATTGATGTCTTCAAACTGGTAGTTAGACTTGCAACTAATACATACATTCTTGTAGAGACACACCCTAATAGCACATATCAGGCAAGTGAGAGCCAAAACGCCCCTATGATGGAGTAGGGTTTCCCTGTCCTATTTTGTCAGGAGTCAGGGTTTCACTACGCATGCATGCGATTTCAAACAATCCTGCATTCGTGTGAGCAACTTGTCCTAGTTTGGAACAGTCTCTAAGGCTTCCAATATGCAACTAGGTCAATTGGTCAAAAAGGGTGCCTCAGCAAAACCAATGTTTGTGTTTCTATCATGGCAGAGCCCGTAACCGGTTAGCCTTATGGCACGTTTTTCCAAGCAAGCCTCTGGCAAACCATTTAGGAATAACAGATAGCTGTAGACACCCCATTTTTGACCGACCTTAAGACTCAGACGTCACCGATTGAGCGCTTGGTGATGTTGCATACTGTGCTCGTTCAGAAGTCTCGAGTCGCCGTTGCGCCTCCGGACTTCCGAACTCTCTTCAGGTGCCTTGCCTCGGTTTGCGAACCGGACTCGGTTTTCCTGTTTTCTTTCCCGAGGAAGGAGGGTCTGTAGGCTATATCTCGGTGGTCAGGGCTACATTTCATGGTCAGAGGCCATTTTTCCCATTTCGAGCCGGGTTCGATTTTGAGCCGTCGCCGTCGGTGCCTCTTCGGACCGCCCAACCATCTCCGATTTCTCTGGTTTTTGGCATGCATCTCATTTAATCCATATCGAGGGACACTGGGGTCTCAGATACCCACTTCGTGGCCGAATGCCACTTTCGGTGCTTACAGCCCATTTTTGGGACCCCGAACTGCGTGATTTGGGCCCCGAGCATTCATTTTGCATCGGTTTTTGTTCATTTTTGGCGAGTACCTCTGTTTTATCATACCGAGGGACACTGGGGTCTCAGATACCCACTTCGTGGCCGAATTCCACTTTCGGCGCTTACAGCCCATTTTCGGGACCCCGAACTGCGTGATTTTGGTCCCGAGCATTCATTTTGCATCGGTTTTTGTTCAATTTTGGCAGGTACCTCTGTTTTAGCACCAGGAAGATCACTGGAGGGTGGGAGGACAGCAATTGTCTCAGAAAACCAGTTTCGCTCCTCCGGCGTCCGTTTTGCTCACTTCCGGGCTAATGTTGAACACCCTAGGGGTATTTTCTTCGAGCCGAGACTACATATTTGTGATGAGGGGACATGGGAGGACCCTAAAAATTGGTGGTCGGCCAGTAATTTTTATTTTCATTTTTGAGCCTCTCTTTCAAGTTGAATGTTGTGCCTCTGCTTGAGTTGCCAAATTCGACCACGGTCTTGTTCTACACACTGGAGGACACCAAAATATGGTGGCCGGCCATTAATTGTTCACTTCATTTTTGGCCATGGCCATGGGAGTGGCTGGTCCGACGATGGGGGTGGCCGGCCGGCCATCTTCAAGAAAAGCACTGGCACTGCCTCGCTTTTGACCACTTTTACACTTGTCAAATTGCTTTTTCCAAATATCTTTTGCCTCCGAGGGATATTTTGGGAGGGAAAGCTTAGATGCATTTCCCTCCTTTTTACACCCCTTTCTTGCCCATTGAAGGGGCTGACCTCCTCCTTTGTTAGGGTTAGCAACTTTCTTCTCAAGAGCACATCTCCCATTGCCTCCATTTCCCTCTCCAAAAGCTCCAAAAACCTTCAAGTTTCTAGCCCACTTGTTCATCAACCCTAAGCTTCACCATCACCACCTCCATTCCAGCAGAAAAGGAGGATTTTTCAGAGGTTAAGAAGCAACAAATTGAAGCCAAGAAGCAACAAAAGCTTGATCTTCAAGGGTAAGTCACTATTTCCCCCTTTTGAGCACATTTTTGCATCAATTCTTTACCCTACTTGCTCTCTGTTTTGGGCTTCGAACCCTACTGATTTTAGGCTTATTTTGAGCCCCTCTACAACATTGTAGAAGGGCTCAACCTTGTTTGGCACTTCTATGATGCACCTCTTTCAATATCACTCTTTGTGCCAATATTTTGCATGCTTTGTTTGGATTATGAGTGATCCGTTTTCGAGCCTGATATAAACTGTGAGTGGGCTTATTTTGAGCCCCTCTTCAACATTTAAGAAGGGCTCAACCATGTTTGGTGGTTCTATCATGCACTTGTTTTGTAATTCTTCCAATTTACCGTAAAATTGCATGGTTTCTTTAGCATATTTGAAGTCTGATTTTAAGCATGACATTAACTGAGATTGAGCTTATTTTAGGTCCCTCTACAACATTGTAGAAGGGATAAATCTTGTTTGGGGCCTCCATGCATGGCCTCTCTTTGTACCTCTCTTTGGCCCCATTTTGCATGCCTTTTTAAAGCTTATTTGGCTTCTGATTTCAGCCTTCATCAGGCCTGAAAAGAGCCTTATTTTTGACTTCTTGTCATGTTTTGTTAAGGGTCTTATGCTATTTGGTGAATACTTTTGGTACTTCATGTTATACCCTCGTATACCCCCTTATTTTTGCATGCCTTGCTAGCTCATCATGCTTCTATTTTTGAGCCTTCATCAGGCTTGGGAAGAGTCTTAAAATAACTCATTCTTCATTTTTTGTTAAGGGTCCAAGGCTGTTTGGTCCATCCTTTTGATACCTCATGTTGTAGCCTTTGATGGCTCATATTTTGCATGCTATTTTGAGCATATCTACATACTGAATTGGAGGATGTCATCTACTGTAAATATGCATATTTTTGGTCCCTATTTAATGTTGTAGAACTTTTTTTTTCAGTTTGAGCATTGTACATATCACTTGTTTCATTGTTCCCCTATTTTCCCCCATTTTTGCATGCTATTTTTGCCATACTTGTGATTGTTGTTTGGACATTCTTTGTACTGAAAAAATGCTATTTTAGGGGCTTACTAGCATCTGTCTTTACACTTCATGTCCATATTGTGCATGATTGGCATAGCTGTAGGCCATTTCGGGTGCATAACATTGCATTTCGGGCATCGGGTGTAATTTTGCTATAATTCGGGGGCTGTTTTTGCATCATTTTGGCTGCTGAAATTTGCATTTTCCATATGCCATATGCCACGTCTCATTTGCATGTCATTTCATGCCTTAGGGCCATTGCCTCGGTTTGCGTGCCCGTGTGCACGTATTTCGAGGCATCTCATTTTTCGTCTGTCGGCCTCTTACGTGAGTGTGGCTGAGGCCCTCTCATGTTAGTGTAAGCCCAATTTGCATTATGCATGTCATTTCATGCCTTAGGGCCATTGTCTCGGTTTGCGTGCCCGTGTGCACGCGTTTCGAGGCACTTCATTTTCATCTCCCGACTTCTTATGTGAGTGTGGCTGAGGCTCTCTCACATTAGTATAAGTCCAATTTGTATTTGGAGTGCCATTTCATACTTTTTTGCCTTTGGCTCGGTTTGCGTGCCCGTGGGCACGCATTTCGAGGCACTTCATTTTCATCTCCCGGCCTCTTATGTGAGTGCGGCTGAGGTCCTCTCATGTTAGTGTAAGCCCAATTTGCATTTTCCATATCATTTGCACCACGTATGCCTTTGCCTCGGTTTGCGTGCCCGTGGGCACGCATTTCGAGGCACTTCGTTTTTATCCGACGGCCTCTTATGTGAGTGCGGCTGAGGTCCTCTCATGTTAGTGTAAGCCCAATTTGCATTTTCCATATCATTTGCACCGCGTATGCCTTTGCCTCGGTTTGCGTGCCCGTGGATACGCATTTCGAGACACTTTGTTTTTATCCGTTGGCCTCCTATGTGAGTGTGGCTGAGGCTCACTCATGTTGGTATAAGACCATATTGCATCTCGTATCTCATTTTAGTCCTGTTGCATTCCGTATGCCATTTTCTCGGTTTGCGTGCCCGTGGGCACGCATTTCGAGACATCTCATTTAGGTCTCATTGTACATCATATTTCATGTCATTTCATGCCTTTATGCCATTGCCTCAGTTTGCGTGCCCGTGTGCACGCATTTCGAGGTACTTCACTTTTCTCACGGCCTCTTATGTGAGTGTGGCTGAGGTCCACTCGTGTTAGTGTAAGTCCAATTTACATTGCATATGCCATTTCCCTTAGGATCATCGCCTCGGTTTGCGTGCCCGCGTGCACGCATTTCGAGGCATCTCATTTTCATAGCATTGTGCATGCTAGGACTATATTTTAGTTGCATTCATGCATATCATGCATATTGCATCGTGTTCGGGATAGGAGTTAGTTCGGGCACGAGAAACGAGGCACGTTTCGTACTCCGAGTGACGGAACGGGTCTCAATTCCCAAGTCACCGACACTTCGGATTGCCCATGATGGAGTTAGGTTTTGTTGTAGCATTCATATGCATTCATTCTATATTGAGTTGTGCAATTCGGCTCCTCGGCCATCATGCATCGAGATGCGTGATTGGTGGCACGAGGATCGAGGCATGCATATATTTGTGAAATACATTGCTATGCCCTTTTCCTGCTCTCTGTTGCAGTAAAATCAAGAATCAGCAAGTCTTCGAGATGCACGCATTTAGAAATATTGCAAGCGAGAGGCTAATTGGGGCATCGGTGGATTTTCGCACCAAAGACTCAAAGATACATCACTCATCGTGACAAAGGCGGTCACGGCTTGCATGCGATTTACTTTTGTAATTAATTTTTTAATTTGTTAATTAATTAGAAATCTGTAATATTCTTTTATTCGGACTGTATTATTATTTATTCGGACCCTCTGCGCGAGGGCATAATTGTAATAAGGGTGTGTGAGTGTGATGTATGTCTTCCAACCCCCATTTCTTTCTCTCTTTTATTTACCCACTTACGATGGTTAGATATAGGGCATGTTTCAATTAGCATACAGTAAGATAGCATGTTTGCATCATTCATCTGTTTTGCATGCACCGGGCTCGGCGCACCATACAAACTGCATTTGTATTTCAATTCCAAACTGAGTACATGTTAGTTGTTGCATTTCACATGCCATGTTTAGAATAGCCGAGCCTGCTATAATTTGCATCTTCGCATGCGTTGCATTAGGCATTTCTGTGTATCTAGGATCATGCATGATTTCTAATCGGTTTTCTGTTTTGGCTTGGAGTACTCGGTAAGTTTTATGCTTTAGCATCTTTGCATGCGTGTGAGTGTTGCCATGAATAGCATGCTTACTATGAGGCTAAATGCTTATGTGATATAACTGCCTTGAATGCCTGTGGGTGGAGGTTGAGTTATTTGGATTGGGACAATTCACCAAACGTTTGTTTTAAGCCCACTAGATAGTGGCAAAATCATATTTTTCTAAGCCCACCCGAGGGTGGCAAATCCACGTCTTAGCCTACTTGCGGGTAGCACCATCAAACCATTTTCAAACAAACAAACATGAAATGTTTTGTTCCAATTCAGGCGATTCAGTCTATACTTGTATGCTGTGCGCATCACATAGTAACCTAGGCTAATAACCGGAATAAGAACGCACAATGTTTTCAAAATCAGATATCATGGTTAGTAGAGGCCGGTCTTTGATCGGCGAAAGAATGCTCACGTGACCTTCCCCAATCGTACCAAAGTTCCCGAGCCAACTTTGGTGATGACGGACACGTGGCCTTTGGCACCGAGTCAGGGTTTCCTAAATTTCACATTTTAAAATATTTAGGTGGCGACTCTGTATCTGGCGAAGCAGTCCATGTTTGGCACTTCTTTCAAAAAATCTATTTTCAAAAGCGATTTCGGATTTGGACTCTTTGGTTCGGGATTAAGAACCGTGACATTTGAGTCCTTGAGTAGTGACCCAATATCGAACGAGCAGGGGAGACTCGCACTCCTTCACGGGATGCGTCGGGGCGTCTCTGATTCTGGCGACTTCTTTGAGGATTTAGAGAACTTGACTCGAACTCATGATATCTGGTTTTGACAACACTTGTGTGTTTCTTTGCATTGCATTTGCATTGGTGCGCCTAGGTCACCGTGTTTGCCATATGCCATTCTGAGCGATTTGGGAGGCTTGTCTTGTCAAGTCATGTCCGTAAAATTTGATCGGCTCTGAGCTCGGCGACATGGGAACACAAACCCCGGTTTTACCGGGGCACCCTTTTTGACCATTCGACCTAGTGCATATTCGGATCCATAGTGACCATTCCAAACTAGGACAGGTTGCTTACCCATTTATAGGTTGTTTGATGCCGCTGCGTGCGTAGTGAAACCTTAGTTCCTGACAAAATAGGATAGGGAAACCTTACCCCAATATAGGGGTGTTTTGGCTCTCACTTATCTGCTATGTGCTTGCTAGAGTGCGTCTCTACAAGGAATGCATGTATTAGTTGAGTTTGGGCATCAGGCCTGCGGGCAAACTAGGACAGGTTGCAAACTAGGACAAGGAATGCATAGTGACCATTCCAAACTAGGACAGGTTGCTTACCCGTTTATAGGTTGTTTGATGCCGCTGCGTGCGTAGTGAAACCCTAGTTCCTGACAAAATAGGACAGGGAAACCTTACCCCAACATAGGGGTGTTTTGGCTCTCACTTATCTGCTATGTGCTTGCTAGAGTGCGTCTCTACAAGGAATGCATGTATTAGTTGAGTTTGGGCATCAGGCCTGCGGGCATCAGTCAGTATCTGCGAATCAGTTGTATCAATTGAGTTTGGGCATCAGGCCTACGGGCATCATTCAAGATATCGAGAATCGGTTATGCGGATATCGGATTGATTTAGGGAAACGATGATCTGAGAACGATGATCGATTGTTGAGGCAGTGTATTTCGGCTTATTAAGCGTGTGTTGTATGCCTGTCATGCGTTGTGTGTATTTAATTTAAAATGTTATCTTTGCCGTTTTTACGGTCATTTATTTCCTTTTCGCTTTATTTATCTTTTTGCTAGGCGCTTTGTATACGATTATACGAACGATCGATCCTCCCCAACCACTTTGGACACGAGGTCGCCGACTTAACCGATTCGCGGATCTAGTTGACGGACATCCAGTGTTCCACTCGCTACCCCCAGTTAATAGAAGAAGGCCGAGGAGGCGCAGTGTGTCAAAACAGAGATTCCCGGGACAGCAATCTACCTTAGAGGCAAGCAATCAAGCTGAGATTTCTGTGTTTGCCATAGAGGTACTTCTACCGGCCATTCAGATGGAACAACAGAATACGACAATGGAGGCGATGATACGCCAGATGAATGAGAGCATGAAACAAATGCAAGATGATGCCATCTGCCAAGCGGAATTTTCTAAACAAAGGTCATTGTCATGGCCCAATGATCTGAGTTGATCACCGATTAGCAATGAGAATCGCATCTGCTTCACAGTCCCTCCTCCAGGGCTCCATTGCGAAACAGCATCTCTTGGGCGTAATCCCCCAAATCCCGAATACAGAACACCCGAATACCCTCCCAAATCCACGACGCTCTTAGAACTTCCAAAACGCCCAAGAGGACACGGGTCTTCCAACAAGGTCGGCTCCGTCCTTCCGCAGAATCGTCCAAGAATCTTACACCTAATCTCTGGACTCTCCATTTGAGTTCGAGGTAGACGAACTCTGGCGAGCAAGTTGGAAAAAGCTCTTCAAGAAGTCGCGGGGTGAAGGCCATCCAGACATTGAAGCGGCTACACGATGTGGCCGTGACCTTTGCAGACAGATTTAAGATGCCGCAGATTGACCGTTTGATGGGTGCAGGGACCCCATGGTCCATCTCGGCTATTTTCGGATATCTTGAGGCCAATGGGCCTAACCACTCTGAAACTCTCATTTGTTTGGCGAACCCTGTCAGGTGTGGCCGCCAACTGGTATGCAAAGTTGGATAATGATGTTAAGAGAAATTGGGATGAGTTGGCTGAGGCCTTCGTTGCTCAGTATTCGTATAACACGCAGATCGAGATTACAACACGTGATCTCGAGACAACGAGGTAGGAGCAAAAAGAGACTTTCTCTGATTTTGTAACTCGGTGGAGAGCAAAGGCATCAATGATGACCTTAAGGCCAACAGATAAGGACCAAATTCGGATGATTGTGCGCAATCTCCAACCAAGACTTATGCAGAAGATGATTGTAGTTCCCTTCCCCACTTTCGCAGATCTGTACGATATGGTGGTGCAAATCGAGGATGCGATGAAGCAAGGTTTAATCGATCAGGATCGAGAACAGCCCCGAAGAACATTCAACCGCAATAACAACGTAGGCCCGAGTGGCGCTGCCAACACAAGAACTTCAGAGGTCTGTATGGTCACCACCACTCCTCCTTCTCAACCAAGGCCCGCAGCGGCCACACCCTTTCGGTGCCTCAGGGAAGCGATAGCCAAGCCGAGATATCAATCCAGAGGCCAAAGAACCTTCACTCCACTATATATGCCCCTGCCCAAGGCTCGGGGGTGTTAATCGGGAAGAAGCATCGACACCCACAGGCAAGGCCACTACCGAATCCACTCCCCCCTTCCCACAACCCAGCCAAGTACTGTGCGTACCACCAGCAGCATGGCCATGACACAGATCAATGTTTCCGTCTGCGTCACGAGATTCAAGACCTCGTTGACAAGAACATCATCGAAACTCTCCATTTGGGGACTGCTTATGGCTTCAAGGGTACATAGACAGGCTGTCCTATCTGCTATGGACAAGGCCAAACTCTCCATCGAAACTACACAGGAAGACTAGTTGGGTTGGTTTTAGGGAGGAGGTTCCGACATTGACCTTTTCGGACAAGGAGGCTGCGCTGAGGCGTGGATCATAAGATCCTCTACATCTCGTAGAATCACGAGGGACAAATGGATTACGGTGGTACTTGTTGATCTGGGTCCGCTATCAATGTCTGCTTGACGAGCGGCCTATGCAATCGGGTTGAAGCCCGCAGACTTCACACCAACCACTCAAATGTCGAGCTCACGACAATACAAGTAGGGATGTCCTAGGGACAAAAAAATCAAACCAAGATTGGGCTGGACAACACGAGGTAGATTTTCATGTCTTGGAGGTCCTGCATCCTTTAACATGCTTTTAGGCGACCACAGTTTGCATCAGGTAAAGGCCGTCTCATCCACTCTACATCAAATGGTGAAATACCCCTATGGAAAGGGAGTAGCCATTGTGTTTGGGAACTTATCAATCCATCCCCCTCCGGAGATATCTACGCCAGTCGTAGAGATTGAACACGGAATGGAGGACGTGTTTATATCGGGATTTACTTTGGCTGAGGCCCGGGTGGTGCAAAACATTATGGCTGTGAATGAAGGTGTGTACGTCAGTGCTCAATCCGTCTACCTCATGAACAAGCTACAACATATCCCCGGGATGGGATTGGGAAGAAGCGGCAGGAAAGGAGTCACAGCATTGGCCGAAGTGCCACATAACCCGCATACCTTTGGGCTGGGTTATCTGCCCACCAAAGAAGACTGGGTGAGGAAAGGAAAAAAAATGGCCAGCAGAGCTAGAGCGAAGCAGGCTGGGAAGCCTTTTGATCTAATGCACAGGCCCATCCAGGGTACCTTGAACGGACGCTTTGTCCGGGAAGGGGAGGACTTTCCATTTTGCGGCTTCCCAGAACCATGGTTAAACGCGGAGAGGAAGCGCGTACCAGGTTTCGAAATCTTCTTCGACCTGCAACTATCTGGGGATGATGTTGCCCGCAGGCGCAGACCCAACAAGCGAAATGGCGAGAATAAAGGCGGTGGATTACGAGGGCGAAATTGGGAATGGGGTAGCAGGCATGTCTCCTCTCGATCCTCCGATCGACCAAGAGTGCTTGGGGATAACCGTGGTGTCCATGATTGGGGATGAAAGCGGCTGCCGACCAGCTGACTATCTTGGATGCATCAATCGCACCCTCTCTCACTTGGCAGTACGAGGAGGGATTTTTGTCCAGCAGTTCCGGGTCAGGTAGTGAGCCAGAATCTGATTCCACCGAGTCCTGTGAGTCGGAATCAGGTTCCAGCTCGACTGAGTCTGAGTCTGGTACTCCTGGGGATGTTAACCCGGATGCCAGAGTTCTGTCTAGGTCATCTTTTTCCTTTTCATTTGAGTCTGTTGTAACCGATGAATTGGACGATTTGGATGTGCCTAATGAGAATGAAGTGGATGTGGTTTCCGAGTACTTTTCTGTGCCCCTAATTTATTGCATTAATTCAGACTTTCAAAATTTTGATCAAAACGACGAGGACGAAGTTCCTCCGGTTTTACAACGTTTAATTGAGCAAGAGCAAGAGAGATTTGTTAAGCCATTAATGGATGAAATCATTTCTGTGAACATTGGTACTGAGGAGGACCCGCGGCTGGTCCAGCTCGGGTCCACGTTGTCTTCGGAGGAACGCGAGCGCTTAGTTGCTTTATTAAAAGATTTCAAAGATGTTTTCGCGTGGTCCTACGAAGACATGCACGAATCGATCTGAGATTGTCTGACATCGGATCCCCTTGACCGAGGCCCGACACATCAGCGAAACTTCGGAAGGATCCGCCGACTGGGCTCTCAAGATTAAGGAAGAGGTCACCAAGCAAATTGACGAGCTTCTTCCGGTATTTGAATATCCGACTTGGTTGGCTAACATTGTTCGGTCTTAGAAGAAAGATGGCAGGATCCGGGTGTGTGTAGACTTCAGGGATTTGAACAGAGCTAGTCCGAAGGACGACTTTCCCTTGCCGCATATCAATGAGTTGGTAGATTTCACGGCAGGGCATGCATTGCTCTCATTCATGAATGGCTTCTCAGGATACAACCAGATAGTGATGGCGCGGAAGGGGGAAAAAGCGCATTCACCACCGTGGGGACATCTGCTTGGGTAATGCCATTTGGGTTGAAAAACGCTGGAGCTACTTATCAACGGGCCGCGACTACAATACTACATGATATGATCCACAAAGAGGTTGAGGTGTATGTGGACGACATGATTGTCAAGTCCAAAGAAAGAGAGGGCCACTACACCGCCTTGCACAAGTTTTTTCAAAGGATCGGGGAATTCGATTCTTGCTAAACCCTCGAAATGTCGTTTGGTGTTCTGTTGGGAAAATCTTTGGGGTTTCGATTACACAAAGGGGCATCGAGGTCAACCCTTCCAAGATCAAGGCCATCCTAGAAATGCCACCACCAAGGGTGAAAAGGAGGTGCGAGGCTTTACGGGTAAGTGCAATTCATAAGACGGTTTATTTCAAAACTAACCTTGACTTGTGAACCACTTTTGGCCTCTGAAGAAAGGAAAGAAGTTTCAATGGGACGGCCGATGCCAAGTGCATTTGAGCAGATCAAAGAATATCTCTGAGAACCCACCCGTTTTATCGCCCCGAGCAGGAAAACCGTTGATTTTGTATCTGTCGATGCGAAACTACAATGGTGCATGCTTGCACAAGAATCGAAGATAAGGTGGAAAAAGCTATCTATTATTTGAGCAAGAAGATCTTTGGAGTATGAGACCCGATATACACATTTGGAAAAAGGCTTGCTTAGCTCTGGTATGGGCTACCAGGAAGCTGCAGCACTACTTGTTAGCTCACTCTGTAATGCTGGTTTCACGTCTTGATCCCAGCAAATATCTCTTCGAGAAACCAGCACTTCTGGTGAAGCTAGTTCTGGTTGTTGCTTTCGAATTTGATCTCACATACGTCACACGCAAGTCAGTGAAAGGAAGAGCAGTGGCAGAGTTCCTTGCCGACCACCCGGTTGAGGGGGATGAAGTAGTTGAGTACCTATTCCCGGATGAATCAATTCTGCATATCGACGAAGAAGCCTGGACGATGTACTTTGACGGAGCATCAAATCAACATGGGTATGGGATAGGAGTGTTGTTGATAGCACCCGATGATTCCCGTATCCCTCTAGCCTTCAAACTCCGGTTCAAAGTCTCAAACAATGAAGCAGAATACGAAGCGTACATTCTTTGGTTTGGAAGCGACCAGGGAATTAGGGGCAAGGCAATTTGGGCGTCATTGGGGATTCAAACCTTGTTGTGTCTCAAGCTAAAGGAGACTGGAAAGTAAAAGAGGAAAACATGATGATATATCACCAGACCTTGGATTTGCTAATTCCTCGGTTTGAAAAGTTAAGTTTTACTCATCTACTAAGAGAGAACAACAGGTTTGCAGACGCTTTAGCAACTCTATCATCTATGATAGACATCCCGTGTGGAGTCCGAATGCGTCCAGTCATTATTGACCAGAAATTTGCACCTGCCTATGAGTCGATTGCAGCCATAGATGAAGTTCAGGACGAACACCCTTGGTATTACGACATCTGGAACTTCTTGGAGACAGAAACATACCCGCCAGGGGTAAATGCCAAAGACAAGAGGGCAATCAGAAGAATGGCAGTTCAGTTCATCATCTGCGGAGGTAAACTGTATAAACGGGGTCATCTGGGAATGCATAAACTGTGCGTTGATGCTGAAGAGTCAAAGCGTCTGATGGAAGCCATCCACGGGGGTGAATGTGGTGCACACGTGAATGGGGTAATGTTGGCACGGAAGATCCTTAGACAGGGTTATTATTGGTCCACCATGGAGGAGGATTGTATTAGTTTCGTCCGGCGATGCCATAAGTGTCAAATTCATGCAAATCGCATGAACATCCCGCCGTCAAAGTTGTACAACATGACTTCGCCATGGCCGTTTTCTGTCTGGGGAATTGATGTAATCGGAGCTGTTACACCGAAGGGGTCAAATGGGCATGAGTTCATCCTGGTAGCGATAGATTATTTCACAAAGTGGGTTGAGGCCCAATCTTACGCGGTGTTGAAGGCTTCGCATGTCGCGAAATTCATAAGAAACAACATCATCTGTCGCTACGGAGTCCCGAATGAAATCGTTTCAGACAATGGTTCCCACTTCAAAAAGGAGGTGATCGATTTGTTAGAGAAATACAATGTGGCTTTTCATAAGTCGTCTACTTACCTGCCGCAAACCAACGGAGCAGTTGAGGCCGCCAACAAGAACATCAAGCGTATACTGCAGAAGATGGTGGAAACCTATCGGGGTGGCGGATAAGCCGCCTTTCGCTCTGGGGCTCTGAGGACATCGTCGAACTTCTACTGGGAAGACTCCGTACTCATTGGTTTATGGGATGGAAGCCGTTCTGCCTATTGAGATTGAGGTCCCGTCATTACAGTATTGGCGAGTGCGGATAGCGAAGCAGATTAGCGACAAAAGCAGTTTGAGGAACTCATGCTTTTCGATGAAAGAAAATTTGAAAGCACTGTACCATATCCAAGGCTATCAACGCAGAATCGCCCGGGCTTTTAACAAGAAGGTTAAGTCTAGGAATTTGAAAGAAGGAGATTTGGTACTCAAAGACAACCGAGCTCCCATCCACGACCCAAGGGGCAAGTTCAGACCTAATTGGACTGGTCCTTACATTATCAAGTCAATGCAGTGGAGCTGTGGTTCTGATGGATCTAGATGGCTTGGAGTTTTCCCAACCGATCAACATGGACAAGTTGAAGAAATATTACCCTTGAGAGGCTCGCTAGGCCGAAAACCCGAAAGGGCGACGTAGGCAAGATTCAGAGCATTGAAAATTTGAAATTATAAAAACTGAGCTCGCAAGGTTGAAAACCCGCAAAGGGCGGCCTTGGCAAAAGTTAGAGCGCAAAAGGAGAGTAAAAATACCCGAGCGAACCCAAGCCTGAACTACGTAAGGCTTGATTCCCATCTTTGGGATATGTAGGTAGCTTCATCTTGAAGTTCAGCCACAATCTTTTCCCCGATCAACGTTGTCCATTTTGATCATCTCAGCCATCTCTATTCATCAGCATTTATCGTGATCTCCGGTACAGTGCTATTCAGACTAGGGGCAACTTTCCGTTGCCATGAAGTGTTGCGGCACCATCCGGACTAGGGGCAACTTTCCGTTGCTATGAATTGCCGAGGCACTTTTCAAACTAGGGGCAACTTTCCAGTTGCTAAGATTCGGCGTTGTACATTTCAGTGACAGATCTCAGGTGTGTCCAGTTCTGATCCATATCAAAAATAGTTTTGAAAAGTTTTAATAAAAGTTGACTTTGTTCAAATTAATCTTTTCACAATTAAGACCACTTTGGACCAAAGCGGAGAATCTTCAGTACCACAACCTTCAATTTCATTGATTTCAAAACAGAGTTCTCTTGCTCTTGCATACAATTGAAGTTGCTTTTTATTACATTCATAAAGAAAACTTGAAAGTACTAATAAAGCAATAAATCTGGGGCATAGTTAAGTCAGGTGTCCCTGCGCCCCCTTCCAGAGCTAGTTGAAGCCTCTGATGTCGACCTAGGCCCAACCTGCGCTTCTTCATTAAGCCAATCCCAGCACTCGTCAGACAAAGTGCAACTGAAAGTAAGGGCGGGGGCCAGAAGCTCTCTAACTCTCCATCTTTGTGGCTCTAGAGCAATTTGTCGCCTCGAGCTGGAAATGTAGCGATACTCTATCCCCTCGGTGGGCAAGTCGATCATGGCCGGCTGGCGCGAGAATACGGAATGGGAAATAGAACACCTGATGAGTCAAGCCGATCGGTCGAATCCGACTTCTTGGGACATCTTGTAGCTCATCGGGAGATTGAGCCAAGGGCAACGCCAAGCAATGCGTTCGGTGACAAATTGCACATCCATTCAAACCACCGGCTCTCATCGGGGGCATTGACTAGGCGTTGCGAAAAAGTAACCCTTGAGCTAAGTAAGCGAGGCAGAGTCTACAACTTGCAATTTATCCATCAACCATATCGGGAGGGATGAAAAATGAGAGAATAAAGAATAGAGGCGTGCGATGAGAGAAAAGTAAGATGAGGGTTTTGTGAGAAAAATCGAACAGAGGGTGAATGATGTGAGCAAATACATATGAGAGCTTGGGTGGGAAACATTACTGTAGCGATGGTGGACTCCTACAAATCGTCTGGTTGTCTCCGTAGTAGAAGGCATCGGACCCATCAATGTCTCGGCGAGTCATGGCAATGCAACTCTTTCCCTCTTTTAAACCTTGAGCGACTTGATCAAGCGGATGCTAGCCTCCGGGCCCAAAACAAGCGAAAAATGAGATAGTAGGCACAAGCGAGGCGTCTTTGGGAAGCCTTGCCAATGATGGTCTGCGGTCACCGGCATCGAGAATCGATGCATCGGGCTCGGGATATCCAACATTCCGTTACCAATCGAGGATCGGCGTCATGTCGTCAAGTCCGCTTTATCTGCCCCAAGGTTTGGGCATAGCCAAAATTGAGCTGGGGCAAGATTTCCTCGCCTCGCTCGGATTCCATCAAGGCTTGAAAATCTTCAAAAGTCGGACATACCTCTTGCCCGCCAAAGCTAAAGACGTGCGTCACCGGGTTCCAAAACTTCGCCGCAGCACAGAGGAAAGGAAGATGCAGTGGAGTCCGGCCCAGCGTGAATAATGCATTCAAGCCGAAAGCCCGGAAGTTCAACTTTTCCGAGCCATCCAAAGAAGAAATCCAAGATGTGAGATTTTCTGCGAGAAATGCCTCTATTTTTTGTGAGAAACGATGATGAAATGAATAAGTTCCAAGGCTGGGGCTTTTATAGAGGGGTGAAACACTATTCAGAGGACACGTGTCAAAATTCTGGAGGTTGTGAGGGAGGTGGCCGGCCGGCCATCTATTCTAGTAGGCCGGCCACCCTCTAGTCTCCTGGTACAAAATGTTTTCGGCCACGCGTTGGTCCTGTTTCGCCCTCCGGAAGGAAGTTTGAAGCATTTCTAGGCATCGGGAATGTCGAAGGCCTCCATTTCTCTTGGTTGCGGGTGCGTTCCATCATCCGGATTGTCCGTCCGAAGTACATTCTGTTGTATTTTGCTTATCGAGTTGTTGTTTTGTTTATCGAGTTGTAAGTTTTGTCGAGCTGTCGCATTTTTGTGTTTTGAATATTTACTTTTTGGTTACACAATTTTGTTAGGTCTTGTCTATTGAGTCGTTAACATTGTTGTTTTCTTTGCTTATCGAGTTGTAAACTTGCTAAGATTCTGTTATTTCTTAGTGAGTCGAGTGTTTTGATTTGTTGCGTCGGTTCATTACTTGACCCGGTAAATACACAAGGCACATTTCCATTCAATTTCATTTCGTGCGAAATGATGCGATGCGATGCTAAGAAATCTCAAATACAAACATCTTTTCAAAAGCTGTTTCATTCCATCATGTTTTATAACAAAATAAAGGTACAAGTTTTACAGGAAATAAAATTGCCTAACAATATGCAAAGTGCTACAAACTACTAGCTAAAAAGTAAAATAAAGCAGGAAATAACATCAGTATCCTCGGGAACGGGAATGAGGAGGCCCTCTCATCCTCTTCTGTGGGATAACCTCTGCACCATCATCACCATCCGGATTAGAGCTGTCATCCTCCAGATCCCCCTCGGCCTCGCCTCCGCTCCCGGAACCAAGACCGGAGCCTCCCTCCCCAGGAGATGTCTCTGACACACGGTCTGCGACCTCCTCCTCCTCATCCTCGACAATGGGTGCCCTGCGTCGGTGAGATGGCCCCGCTCCTCGAACTCCTCCGTAAGGCCTGGATGGCCCAGCTCCTCGAGTCCCAGTACCTCGAGCAGGTCTAGCACCTCGACCTCTCTGAGAAGGCCCTGGCGGCCCGCCTCGCGTCGGAGCATAGACGGGAGGCATCTGAAAATGAAAAGTGCAATACATCAGTTCAAACATAAAAGGCAGGTGGAAGTACAGTATGTGAATGGGGTGTGTACCAGATGTGTTCTACACGGCCTATCAGTGCAATAGAATGTTTAAAACCAGCATGTCATCACAAGTATGATAAATGCAAGAGAGATGAAGGGTACCTGGAAGCCCATGACGGACATCTGCGCCTCTCTACGCAGGACCATCCCCTCAAGTGAGGCCACCATCCCGAGCATTTGATCTATGTACTCCCGAGTTGGCTGCAGATACAAGCTCAAGTCATCAATAAATAAGCAACTGTCAAAATGTCTGTGTGATAAATGAAAAATGGTGGAACATACCGGTGGTGAGTCAGGATCACTGTCATATCTGTGACCAGGCATCGGAGGCTCTATAGGGATTGGAATCGGAGAAGTAGTCCCATACTGCCAACTCATCAACTCGGTCGGCATATCTGGCCACCCAGGATGATCGAGAGTCGGAGGGATCGGAGGAATCGAACTACCTCTACCCCTAGACGCACCAGCCCTGCTAGAAGAAGGGATGTCTGCAGCACGAGCGCGACTCGAAGATGATGCGCCAGTGGGCCTCAGTGGCGGAGCCCGCACTCCCGTCAAGGGGGGCATCAGATATATACGGCGATGGGTGGCGTAGTCCCCCTCAATGAGATATAGCAAAGCATCGGTGCCCTGCATATCCTTAATGACCTCCTCAGTAGATAGCCTATCGGCAGTCCGCATAGTGGTTGGAGGCACAGCGGGAGGGTCCTGAGAATCATACCCCCACACCTGGCGCAGGAAGCGTTCCCCCAGGAACCACGCCCTACCAACTGGTCCCTCGAGCAGGTACCTATACTGGGAATTGCTCGACCCTCAGAATCTTGATTTTGCAGATCATCGCCGAAGCGCCGAGTGCCAAATGTCTGCGAGATAACCAGTGTACAAATCAATCAGAAATCAAGAATATACAAAGCAGATCGAAGATGAAAATGAAAGGAACTGAGAGTTCTGAAATACCTCTGTTGTCCGCACAGTATCAAAATATTGTCGCAGGTGGAAGAGAGTCTCTCGAGGTCTCGATAGGTGTTCGCCCTCGAACACTAATGAGTACGGAGTCGTAAGGATCCCTGCCACCTCCATCTCCGGGGCTAAGGTGGGAAAGTATACGTACACTCACAGCTGAGAAAAGCAGTGCGGAATGTGAATACAAGGTGCTAAAGGCAGAGTATAAAATGCAAAGTGCGCCGTGTGTGCAATGAACAAGTAATGAGGAGCAAAATGTAAATCAAGAGGACAGAATGTACCTCCCAGGCTCTCCAGTAGCCGCCGAGTAAGTCCCCCCGCGTGCGAGAGACTGCGCTCATGTAACAATAAAGGGTAGCCAGGGCAGCGCCGCCCCAATCATCTTGTTGACACATGATAGGTCCACTAGGGCACTCAAGAGATATAGCCCCACAGTGTTTCCCCTATCAGCGAACAAAGTAGTGCCGAAGAGGAACATGAGGAAACCGCGGGTGTACTGCTCAATCTCCTCGGCAGATTCAGGCTCCATCTCTGGCCTCCGGAAGCGGGAAGAGAACCAAGTATACCGGACTCTCCCGGAAGCTCTGTCTCTGAGGCGAGCCCCCAATAGATGAATCCAAGCAGCCTCCCACTCACCCATATCCTCGTCGTAGGGAATGGGTCCACCGCCTACGTCTAGGCCGGTGAGTACAGCAAAGTCCAGTGGGGTCATGGTCATATCCCCGGTGGCAGAAAAATGGAAAGAATTGGTGGTGTCCCACCATCTCTCTGCCAAAGCGGCCAACAAAGTCCTGGCGATATAGCCTGCGATAACCCTCTGAGAATGCTCCAAACCCCATTGAGTCGACGGATCGGGACTGACCTCCGGAAGCTCAACATACCACTCTCTCGCAGCAAGAGAGCCGTATCCTCGTACAGTGCGAGAGCCAACCTGCGTTCAGAATGAATACATGTGTTCAGTACGCAAGAAAATACAAGCTGTGTGCAAATTGAAAATACAAGCTGTGTGCAAACTGAAAATACAAGCTGTGTGCAAACTGAAATGAACAAGCTGTGTGCAAGTGAAATGAATGAGCTATGTACGAATCAGTGGGCTGCGTGTTCACCTCAAATCTGGGCTGTGTGTTCAGTAAATCAGAGTTTAGGGCTGTGCGTTCTACTCTTAATCAGTGGGCTGTGTGTTCACCTCAAATCTGGGCTGCGTGTTCAGTAAATCCGTGTTTTGGGCTGCGTGTTCAATTCTTAATCAGTGGGCTGTGTGTTCACCTCAAATCTGGGCTGCGTGTTCAGTAAATTCGTGTTTTGGGCTGCGTGTTCAATTCCTAATTAGTGGGCTGTGTGTTCACTTCAAATCTGGGCTGCGTGTTCAGTAAATTTGGTATTTGGGCTGCGTGTTCAAATTTCAGGAGAATTAGTGGGCTGTGCGTTCACTTCGAATCTGGGCTGCGTGTTCAGTAAATTTGGTATTTGGGCTGTGTGTTCACTTTCTATCTGGGAACGTGTGTTGATAAATCGAGTTAAATTTGTGTGTTCTATTATCAATCGATTAATGGCTGTGTGTTCACTTTCTATCTAGGTTTGTGTGTTGATGCATCGAGTTAGAGTGTGTGTTCTACTCTTAATCGATGTGGGTGTGTGCTCACCATCAACTTGATGTGTGTTGAAAAAGGGGTTAGGAATGTGTTCTACTCTTAATCAGTGTGGGCTGTGAGCTCACCATCAACTTGGACTGTGTGTTCAGAAAACCGGGGTTAGGGTTGTGTGTTCTACTCTTAGTCATGTGTGCTGTGTACTCGTTTTCAACTTTGGGCTGTGTGTTCGACAAGTCAGTATTTGAGCCGTGTGCTCAATTTCTAACTAATGTGTACCGTGCGTTCACAATCAGTCAGTGAGCTATGTGTTCAAGAAATTCAAGTGTCTAAGTTACATGTTCAAGATGCAAGTAAAATACTATGTCATAAGCTAAACCGCATGTTCAAGCATGGCAAAGCTACAAAATGCAAAAATACAGCAAATGAAGTAAAATACCTCTCGTGCCTCGTGAGAGAGGTGCTGCTCCGGCTCTCGCAAAAGAAGATCCCCGGGTACCCGATTGTTGAACTCGGTGAAATGACGGAAAACTATCCGCGGAAGCCTATGTGCCGGCGGAGCGTATCTCCCGGGAATGCAAGGGTGGACCCTCGGGGGCAATGCCATAATGTCAAAATCATCTCCGGCACCCGGAAAACCTCCACCGTGAGGAAAATGACCTGCCATTTTGAGGAATCTGCAAAATGAGCAAGGATGAGCGAAAATGAGCTGAAATTGAAAAAAGTCAACAAAAGTCAACTCTCGGGAAATGAAAAAGTCAACAAAAGTCAACTCCCGGGAAAAGCTTCCAAATATTGAGACAAACTTACCTCAAGTGGTGAAAATGAGAAGAGAAGTCCCGAAATCAAAATTTAATCGGTTCAAAGTGCTTGGCCGAAAGATTTCTGAAAACAACTTGCGTGGGGTAGAGGCGTATAAAATGCAGATCTGAAAGAGAAAATGGCTTAGGAAGCAAGAGGAGAGAATTTCACACTTGGGGAAGTGATTTTGGAGGCATTGGATGAGCCTATATATAGAAATAACCAAAATGACCAAAATGCCCCTGCTTTTGGGAAGGTGGCCGGCCGGCCACCTTTTCTGGCTGGCCGGCCATTTGCTTTATTCCCCTTAGCCGGGGACCTCTCCTAGGGAAATGAGCTGGCCGGCCATGTTCCCTACTCCCTCCCCTAGCTCTCTGCAAATTTTGAAGAAGATCGGAGTTCCCGGGACCCGAAAAAGTTCAAGAAAAGTGCGCTTTCTGGCACCGAATTGCTCTGCCGGAACTTCAGCTGCAGTTTCTGACACATGTCTCATCATCATTCATCAAAATCAAGGTGTATCCTTTTTGAACATGTTGTAACCTCTCCGGGAGGTGAATCAGAGGCCGCGATCAAGTTGCCTTCAGAAATCGCATTTTCGGCTCGTTGTTTAGCAACAAGCAGGCATACGATTTATGCTCGTTTTGCATTGTTTTACATGTAACTTGCATTCTCATAAGTATTTTGCATTCTCATGCATGTCTTCTTGATGTACCATACCTCTATACTTGAGTGTGCGTTGTCACGCGCGTCCCTTTCTCGCATTGCGATGCATCCACTCGCCGACACTGCGTGTGTCAGACTTTTGGAATTACAGGAATCACATTGAATATATGTTGTTAGCATATTGTTCTTGTTGAATTTCTCTATTTTTGCAGGCACGATATTGTATGTACGGTTCATTTGAGGTTTGAGTGCGACTGCATTTAATCGCGGTATCGTATCTTCTCCGTGTGAGACGCGACGAGAATTGAATGATTCTCCGCATTCCTAACTGCATGAAATGTAGTTGTTGCTTTGCATTCTTGCTTAAAACTGTTGCTTCTATTTGTCAATACTTGCTTCATTACAACTTGCTGCACTTGCATGATCATCTGGCTCCGTGCTTGTCATTTTGCATTTTGCCCCCTTTGCCTGCGGGCACGCCTGCGGGCACACATCTCTGTTCATCTTGTATGATTGTCTAAGTCTTCGGCCTTGTCAAAAATGGGTCGTCTCTAGGCTTTGACATTCACTCCCGTCACTTCTTGACTTCCGAGTTCTGTCAAAGAGGGGCAACTGTAGACACCCTATTTTTGACCGACCTTAAGACTCAGACGTCACCGATTGAGCACTTGGTGATGTTGCATACTATGCTCGTTCAGAAGTCTCAGAGTCGCAGCCGTGCGCCCTACCTCCGGACTTCCGAACTCTCTTCTGTGCCTTGCCTCGGTTTGCGAACCAGACTCGGTTTTTCCTGTTTTCTTTCCTGAGGGAAGGGAGTGGTCCTGTAGGCTATCTCTCGGTGGCCGTAGGCTACATTTCGTGGCCGTAGGCCATTTTGCCCATTTTGGAGCCCAGTTCCCGATTTTCGGAGCCGTCAGGCCGTGTGCCTCGGCTCGGGACCGCCCAACCATCTCTGATTTCTCTGGTTTTTGGCATGAATCTCATTTACTCCACCAGAGGACACTGGGTCTCGAATACCCCGTGGCGAATGCCACTTTCGGTGCTTATAGCCCATTTTGGGACCCCGGCTGCGTGATTTAGGCCCGAGCATTCATTTTGCATCGATTTTGTTCATTTTCAAGTAGTACCTCTGTTTTATCATACCGAGGACACTGGGGTCTCGAATACCCACTTCATGGCGAAACGCCACTTTCGGCGCTTCTGACCCATTTTCGGGACCTTACTGCGTGATTTGGGCCCCGAGCATTCATTTTGCATCGCTTTTGTTCAATTTTGGCGGTACCTCTGTTTTAGCACCGGGAAGATCCTTTGGAGGGTGGGAGGACAGCAATTGTCTCGAAAACCAGTTTCGCTCCTCGGCGTCCGTTTTGCTCACTTAGGGCTAATGTTGAACACCCTAGGGTATTTTCTTGAGCCGAGACTACATATTTGTGATGAGGGGACATGGGAGGACCCTAAAAAGTGGTAGTCGGCCAGCAATTGTTATTTTCATTTTTGAGCCTCTCTTTCAAGTTGAATGTTGTGCCTCCTGTTTCAGAGTTGCCAAATTCCGACCATGGGGTCTTGTTCTACACACCTGGGAGGACACCAAAATATGGTGGCCGGCCATTAATTGTTCACTTCATTTTTGGCCATGGCCGGCCGGCTATGGGGAGTGGCTGGCCGACCAGTGGGGTGGCCGGCCGGCCATCTTCAAGAAAAGCACCTGGCCGGCCTGCTTCCTGCTTTTGACCACTTTACAGCTGTCCAGCTGTTTTTCCAAATATCTTTTGCCTCCGAGGGATATTTTGGGAGGAAAAGCTTAGATGCATTTCCCTCCCTTTTACACCCCTTTCTTGCCCATTTAAGGGGCGGACCTCCTCCTTTGTTAGGGTTAGCAACTTTCTTCTCAAGAGCACATCTCCCATTGCCTCCATTTCCCTCTCCAAAACCTCCAAAAACCTTCAAGTTTCTAGCCCATTTGTTCATCAACCCTAAGCTTCACCATCACCACCTCCATTCCAGCAGTAAAGGAGGATTTTTCAGAGGTTAAGAAGCAACAAATTGAAGCTAAGAAGCAACAAAAGCTTGATCTTCAAGGGTAAGTCACTATTTCCCCCTTTTGAGCACATTTTTGCATCAATTCTTTACCCTACTTGCTCTCTGTTTTGGGCTCCGAACCCTACTGATTTTAGGATTATTTTGAGCCCCTCTACAACATTGTAGAAGGACTCAACCTTGTTTGGCACCTCTATGATGCACCTCTTTCAATATCACTCTTTGTGCCAATATTTTGCATGCTTTGTTTGGATTATGAGTGATCCATTTTCGAGCCTGATATAAACTGTGAGTGGGCTTATTTTGAGCCTCTCTTCAACATTTAAGAAGGACTCAACCATGTTTGGTGGTTCTATCATGCACTTGTTTTGTAATTCTTCCAATTTACCGTAAAATTGCATGGTTTCTTTAGCATATTTGAAGTCTGATTTTGAGCATGCCATTAACTGAGATTGAGCTTATTTTAGGTCCCTCTACAACATTGTAGAAGGGATCAATCTTGTTTGGGGCCTCCATGCATGGCCTCTCTTTGTACCTCTCTTTGGCCCCATTTTGCATGCCTTTTTAAGCTTATTTGGCTTCTGATTTCAGCCTTCATCAGGCCTGAAAAGAGCCTTATTTTTTCCTTGTTGTCATGTTTTGTTAAGGGTCTTATGCTATTTGGTGAATACTTTTGGTACTTCATGTTATACCCTCGTATACCCCCTTATTTTTGCATGCCTTGCTAGCTCATCATGCTTCTGTTTTTGAGCCTTCATCAGGCTTGGGAAGAGTCTTAAAATAACTCATTCTTCATTTTTTGTTAAGGTTCCAAGGCTGTTTGGTCCATCCTTTTGATACCTCATGTTATAGCCTTTGATGGCTCATATTTTGCATGCTATTTTGAGCATATCTACATACTGAATTGGAGGATGTCATCTACTGTAAATATGCATATTTTTGATCCCTCTTTAATGTTGTAGAACTTTTTTCTTCAGTTTGAGCATTGTACATATCACTTGTTTCATTGTTCCCCTATTTTCCCCCATTTTTGCATGCTATTTTTGCCATACTTGTGATTGTTGTTTGGACATTCTTTGTACTGGAAAAATGCTATTTTAGGGGCTTCCTAGCATCTTTCTTTACACTTCATGTCCATATTGTGCATGATTGGCATAGCTGTAGGCCATTTCAGGTGCATAACATTGCATTTCGGGCATCGGGTGTAATTTTGCTATAATTCGGGGGCTGTTTTTGCATCATTTTGGCTGCTGAAATTTGCATTTTCCATATGCCATATGCCACGTCTCATTTGCATGTCATTTCACGCCTTAGGGCCATTGCCTCGGTTTGCGTGCCCGTGTGCACGTATTTCGAGGCATCTCATTTTTCGTCTGTCGGCCTCTTACGTGAGTGTGGCTGAGGCCCTCTCATGTTAGTGTAAGCCCAATTTGCATTATGCATGTCATTTCATGCCTTAGGGCCATGGCCTCGGTTTGCGTGCCCGTGTGCACGCGTTTCGAGGCACTTCATTTTCATCTCCCGACTTCTTATGTGAGTGTGGCTGAGGCTCTTTCACATTAGTATAAGTCCAATCTGTATTTGGAGTGCCATTTCTTACTTTTTTGCCTTTGGCTCGGTTTGCGTGCCCGTGGGCACGCATTTCAAGGCACTTCATTTTCATCTCCCGGCCTCTTATGTGAGTGCGGCTGAGGTCCTCTCATGTTAGTGTAAGCCCAATTTGCATTTTTCATATCATTTGCACCGCGTATGCCTTTGCCTCGGTTTGCGTGCCCGTGGGCACGCATTTCGAGGCACTTCGTTTTTATCCGACGGCCTCTTATGTGAGTGCGGCTGAGGTCCTCTCATGTTAGTGTAAGCCCAATTTGCATTTTCCATGTCATTTACACCGCGTATGCCTTTGCCTCGGTTTGCGTGCCCGTGGACACGCATTTCGAGGCACTTCGTTTTTATCCGATGGCCTCCTATGTGAGTGTGGCTAAGGCTCACTCATGTTGGTATAAGCCCATATTGCATCTCGTATCTCATTTTAGTCCTGTTGCATTCCGTATGCCATTTTCTCGATTTGCGTGCCCGTGGGCACGCATTTCGAGACATCTCATTTAGGTCTCATTGTACATCATATTTCATGTCATTTCATGCCTTTATGCCATTGCCTCGGTTTGCGTGCCCGTGTGCACGCATTTTGAGGTACTTCACTTTTCTTACGGCCTCTTATGTGAGTGTGGCTGAGGTCCACTCGTGTTAGTGTAAGTCCAATTTACATTGCATATGCGATTTCATGCCTTAGGATCATCGCCTCGGTTTGCGTGCCCGCGTGTACGCATTTCGAGGCATCTCATTTTCATAGCATTGTGCATGCTAGGACTGTATTTTAGTTGCATTCATGCATATCATGCATATTGCATCGTGTTCGGGATAGGAGTTAGCCCGGGCACGGGAAACGAGGCACGTTTCGTACTCCGAGTGACGGAACGGGTCTCAATTCCCAAGTCACCGACACTTCGGATTGCCCATGATGGAGTTAGGTTTTGTTGTAGCATTCATATGCATTCATCCTATATTGAGTTGTGCAATTCGGCTCCTCGGCCATCATGCATCGAGATGCGTGATTGGTGGCACGAGGATCGAGGCATGCATATATTTGTGAAATACATTGCTATGCCCTTTTCCTGCTCTCTGTTGCAGTAAAATCAAGAATCAGCAAGTCTTCGGAGTCTGGCACGCATTTCGAGAAATATTGTAAACAGAGGCTAATTGGGGCATCCCAGTGGATTTTCGCACCAAAGCAGCCCAGCATACATCACTCATCAGCAGCAAGGCAGTCCCTGGCTTGCATGCCAGTTTTACTTTTTTGTAATTAATTTGTTAATTTGTTAATTAATTAGAAATCTGTAATATTCTTTTATTCGGACTGTATTATTATTTATTCGGACTCTCTGCGCGAGGGCATAATTGTAATAAGGGTGTGTGAGTGTGATGTATGTCTTCCAACCCCCATTTCTTTCTCCCTTTTATTTACCCGCTTACGATGGTTAGATATAGGGCATGTTTCAATTAGCATACAGTATGACAACATGTTTGCATCATTCATCTGTTTTGCATACACCGGGCTCGGCGCACTATACAAACTGCATTTGTATTTCAATTCCAAACTGAGTACATGTTAGTTGTTGCATTTCACATGCCATGTTTAGAATAGCCGAGCCTGCTATAATTTGCATCTTCGCATGCGTTGCATTAGGCATTTCTGTGTATCTAGGATCATGCATGATTTCTAATCGGTTTTCTGTTTTGGCTTGGAGTATTCGGTAAGTTTTATGCTTTAGCATCCTTGCATGCGTGTGAGTGTTGCCATGAATAGCATGCTTACTATGAGGCTAAATGCTTATGTGATATAATTGCCTTGAATGCCTGTGGGTGGAGGTTGAGTTATTTGGATTGGGACAATTCACCAAACGTTTGTTTTAAGCCCACTAGATAGTGGCAAAATCTTATTTTTCTAAGCCCACTCGAGGGTGGCAAATCCACGTCTTAGCCTACTTGCGGGTAGCACCATCAAACCATTTTCAAACAAACAAACATGAAATGTTTTGTTCCAATTCAGGCGATTCAGCCTATACTTGTATGCTGTGCGCATCACATAGTAACCTAGGCTAATAACCGGAATAAGAACGCACAATGTTTTCAAAATCAGATATCATGATTAGTAGAGGCCGGTCTTTGACCGGGCGAGCGGGGGTGCTCACGAAGTGACCTTCCCCAATCGTACCCAAGTTCTCGAGCCAACTTTGGTGATGACGGACACGTGGCCTTTGGCACCGAGTCAGGGTTTCCTAAATTTCACATTTTAAAATATTTAGGTGGTGACTTTGTATCTGGTGAAGCAGTCCATGTTTGGCACTTCTTTCAAAAAATCTGTTTTCAAAAACGATTTGCCGGATTTGGACTCTTTGGTTCAGGATTAAGAACCGTGACATTTGAGTCCTTCGAACTGTAGTGACCCAATATCGAACCAGAACGGGGGGACTCGCACTCCCTTCCCCCGGGATGCGTTCGGGGACGTCTACAATAGCAAACACTGTAACTTAGGCGCACCAATGCAAATGCAATGCAAAGAGACACAGAAGTGTAGACAAAACAACATATCATGATTTCAAGTCAAGTTCTCAATAAATCCCCAACAGAGTCACTATAAATTGTAGACCAGACTTTCTTCGCACGCCCCCATTTCGGAGAGGGTGCGAATAAGTATTCTATAGTTTGGACTCCCGTCACGATTCTGAATCTAATCTCACAAAGTGCAATGCAATACTGATAAACATCAAAGAGTCTAATCCGACAAATCATTTTGGAAAATCAAATTTTGAATCAAATAATGCCAAAACTGGACTACTTCGCCAGATTACAGAGTCGTCATCTAAATATTTTGTTTTGGGAAATTTAGGAAACCCTGACTCGTGCCAAAGGCCACGTGTCCATCATCACCAAAGTTGCCTCGGCTCAGGAACTTGGGTACGAGAGGGGAAGGTCCTGAAATGAGCACCCCCGCTCGCCCGATCAAAGGATCGGCCTCTACTAAGCATGATATGTTGTTTCATAAACACATGTGTTCTTATTCCAGTTATTAGCTAACTTACTATGTGATGCGCACATCATACAAGTATAGACTCAATCACAAGAATTGGAACAAAACAACTCATGTTTGTTTTTGGAAAATGGTTTGAAAGTGCTATTTGCAAGTAGGCTAAAGTGCGGATTTGGCACCCTAAAGTGGGCTTTAAAACATGATTTTGCCACTTTGCAAAGTGGGCTTAAAACTCACAATCATTGAGTTGTTCCAATTCAGGTAATCATGCCTTCATCAATAGGCATTCATGCAGTTTATCAATTAAGCAAATAGCCTCATGGCAAACATGCTATCACGGCAACACTCACACTCATGCAAGTATGCTAAAGCGTAAACACTTGCTGTGTACTCCAAGCCAAAACAGAAAACTAATTAGAAATCATGCATGAGCCTAACTATGTTAAGATGCATAATGCAATTCATGCAAAAATGCAATTAAATAGGCTCGGCTATCTAAGATGGTATATGAATGCAGTACTTTCCAAATTGTTGACACCTGGCTTCCACTCACTGCCTTATATTCTACAAAAGGTTGAGCTTTGTAATTTCTTCATTTCAACTGCAAATTCTTCACAAATGGATCCGTTTTTTGCTGAAAAACTCTCGAATTGGATTGCGACTTTGGATGGCTCGAAAAAGGTGAATTTCTGGGGTTTCAGCATAAATGCACTTTTCCCGTTGAGTCGTTCTTCGCTTTGTTTTCTGTTCCTACATATCGCGGCTAGATGTTGGAACCCGATTACACACATGTTTTTTTTTTAGGTCAATAGATTACACACATGTTTAGCTTTGGGGGACAAGAGATATGCCCCTACAATCAAAGAATGTCAAGTGCTATTGGAATCCTAGCGCGATGAGGAAATCCTACCTCAACCCCACTTTAGCCACATCTAAGCTTTGGGATGGATGTACGAGCTTACTCTACACGGGACTCGATCCTTGGTTCACAACGAAAAGCTAGATATTGCCAGCTTGATCCATCAATTTTTTGTAGTTGACGACCAAGATAATCTTCTTTGGCAAGGTTTTCGGTAACACGCCCTTTGTTTGTGCATGTTGGCTCATTTCCTTCTTGCCCCTAGTTTCGGTGGGTCTAGTATTCGACTCGTCGAAGTGGCCCAAGGTTTGAAAGAGGCCAAGAGTTGCATTGGTTTGGTGTTGGCCGAGACTTTGATAGGCTTAGACGCCTTCCATCAGCGAGAGACAAACAAATTCGCAGGGAGTCCACTACTTCTTCAGGTAATTTTTCCCACCCTCTCTAATATGTGTTTCTCACATCACACGGCATTCATGCTCTGTTTTTTCTCCCAAAACCCTTTTCTCATTTTTCTCTTAACATACATCTCTCTATTCTTTAATCTCTCTTTTTTTTCATCCCTGCCCAGGTGTGGCTAATGGATAAGCTGACGGTAGTAGACTCCTGTCCTACATACTCAGCTCGAGCATACTTTTTCCGCCCACAATTAGTGGATTTCCCGAATAAAGGATGGTGGTGCCACTGGATGTGCAATAGGTCTGTTGCTGGCATTGCTTGGCGTTGCCCCTAGCTTAATCTGACCGAAATGAGTTACAGCATGACTCGGCAACCTGGCATTTAGCTAATTGGCCTAACACGTTGTGTATTTTACTCTCCGTTCCAGTTCAGGCGTCAATTTGCACATGATCAGACTTGCCCAGAGGAGGGGGTAGAGTACTCGACTTCATTCCCCATCTGAGGTTCACATCAGAAGCTTCCACAAGCACAAGCGGGGGACGCAGGAGCACCTGACTCATCTATGCCCCTAGTTTATTGCTCTGATCTTTACTTTTCAAGTTTTATGAATGTAATAAAAGCAATTTTGATTTATATCAAGAGTTGGAGAACTTTGTATTGAAATCAATGAAATTAAAGTTATGAGCACTGAAAGTTTTTCTTTTGGTCCAAAAATGGTCTAAGTTATAAAAGGGAAAATTTGAAAAAAAATATACTTTTATCAAAACTTTTCAAAACCATTTTCGACAAGAATCACCACTTGACATGCACGGAATCAATCCTCGAGATATACAACCCCAAATCCTAAGATCACAAATTGCCCATTGACTGAATAGCACTGCTTGCTTATACTTGTAACGGCTCTTCTCTCAGAGTAGAGAACACAACCGAACTTTCAGGTAAAGAACAGACAAAGATGACTTGATCAGACATATGGACAGGATAGTTGAATTGGAGGTGTTTACAGTTGAACTTCAGGATTAAGTTGCCTACGTTCCCGAAGATGGGAATCAGGCCTTACGTAGTTCGATTCAGGTTCACTCGAGTATTAACACTCTGCTTTTGTGCTCTAACTTTTGCCAAGGCCGCCCTTTAGTGTTTTTAACCTTGCAAGCTCAGTTTTTTTTTTTTTTTTTTTTTTTTTTTTTTTTTTTTTTTTTTTTTTTTTTTGTGCTCTAACTTTTGTCTAGGTTGCCCTTCCGGGTTTTTGGCCTAGTGAGCTTCTCATGGATAGCATTTCTTCAACTTGTCTATGTTGATCGGTTGGGAAAATTCTAGGTCATCCAGGTTCATAAAAATAACAGCTTCACCCGACCAGATAGTTTTGATGATGTAAGGACCAGTCTAATTGGCTCTACAGTTGCCTCTAGGGTCATGGATGGGAGCTCGGTTGTCTTTTAACACCAAATCCTCTTCTTTGAGATTCTTGGACTTAACCTTCTTGTTAAAAGCCCTAGCAATCCTGTGTTGATAACCCTAAACATGGTACAATGCTTTCAGTATTCTCTCATCAAATAGCATTAGTTCTTCGAACTATTCTATTGCTAGTCTGCCTCTGCTATTTGACACTCAGCCATTACTCGTAGCGGTGAGACTTCTATTTTGATTGGCAGAACAGCTTCCATCCCATAGACAAGAGAATAAGGAGTTACCCCAGTAGACGTCCGTATTGAAGTTCTATAACCCCAGAGTGCAAATGGCAATTTGTCTGGCCAGTCCTTGTCAGTCTCAACCATCTTCTACAAAATATGCTTGATCTTCTTATTGGCAGCCTCAACAACTCTGTTAGTTTGTGGCCGGTATATAGATGACTTATAAAAAGCCACTTTGTATTTCTCCAATAAGCCGATCACTTCTTTCTTGAAATAGGAACCATTATTTGAAATGATCTCGTTTGGGACTCCATATCGGCAAATGATGTTGTTTCGGATGAACTTAGCCACGTGTGTTACTTTCAACATTGCGTAAGACTGAGCTTCCACCCACCCACTTCCTGAAATAATCAATTGCCTCCAGAATGTATTCATGCCCATTTGATCCTTTTAGTGTAATTGCGCCGATGACGTCGATTCCCCAGACGGAGAAAGGCTATGGTGAAGTCATGTTGTACAGCTTCGACGGCGGGATGTTCATGTAATTGGCACGAATTTAGCATTTGTGGCATCGCCGAACAAAACTGATACAATCCTCCTCCATAGTAGACTAGTAGTAACCTTACTTAAGAATCTTTCGGTCTAACATTACTCCGTTCATGTGCGCTCCGCACTCTCCTCTATGGATGGCCTCTATTAGGCGCTCTGATTCCTTTACTTCGACACACAACTTGTGCATTCCAAGATAACTTCTTTTGTACAATTTACCTCCACAAATGATAAATTGAACGGCCATCCGCCATATTGCCCTCTTATCTTTGGCATTTTGCCCCTGGTGGATAAACCTTTGTTTCCAAGAAATTCCAAATATCATATAACTAAGGGTTTTGATCTTGTGCTTCGTCTATTGCAACGATAGTCTTGTAGGCTGGTGTATACCTCTGCTCAATGATGATTAGATGCATCCGGACTCCAAGCGGGATGCCTATCATAGACAATAGAGTTAATAAGGCATCAGTGAACCTGTTATTCTCTCTTAGTGGATGCGTGAAAGTTAATTTCTCAGACCTAGTAATCAGAACGTCCAAGGTTTGGTAATAGATCTTCATCTTTTCTTCTTTGACCTTCTAGTCTCCGTTTGCTTGAGACACAACTAGGTTCGAGTCCCTGATAACATCCAACCTTTTTGCCCCTAGTTCTAGGGCGACTTCCAAACCAGTGATATACACCTCGTATTCTGCTTTGTTATTGAATACCTTGAACCAGAATTTGAAGGCTAAGGGTATATGGGAATTATCGGGTGCTATCAGCAACACCCCTATCCCATAACCGTACTGGTTAGACGCTTTATCAAAGTACATTGTCCAAATCTCCTCCTCAATTTGCAGAATAGCTTCATCTGGGAACAGGTATTCTACTACCTTATCCCCTTCTACTGGATGATCTGCCAAGAACTCTGCTATTGCTCTCCCCTTGACTGACTTGCGAGTGACATACTTCAGATCAAATTCAAAGAAAAGAAGCAACCAACGGGCTAGCTTACCCTTAAGAGCTGGTTTCTTAAAGAGATATATGATGGGATCTAATCTTGAAACCAGAATTATAGAGTGAGCTAACAAGTAGTGCTTCAACTTCCTGGTAGCCCATACCAAGGCTAAGCAAGCTTTTTCCAGCGAGGTGTATCGGGTCTCATAATCTAACATTTTCTTGCTCAGGTAATAGATAGCTTTCTCCACCCTATCCTCAGATTCCTGAGCAAGCATGCATCTCATCGTTGTGTCAATTATCGACAGATAAAAAATCAAGGGCTTTCCCGGCTCTAGCAGCGACAACACAGATGGATTCTGAAGATACTGCTTGATCTACTGAAGATACTGCTTGATATGCTCAAAAGCGAATTGATATTGATCATCCTATCAAAACTTCTTTCTTTTCTTCAGGAGACCAAAAAGTGGTTCACAAGTCAAGGTTAATTTAGAAATAAATTGACTTATGAATTGCAGAATTGCACTTTACCCAGAAAGCCTCGCACCTCCTTTTCAGTCCTTAGTGGTGGCATTTCTAGGATGGCCTTGATTTTAGAAGGATCTACCTCAATGCCTCTCTGTGTGATCAAGAAACCTAGCATTTTCCCTACTGTTACACTGAAAATACACTTCTTTGGATTCAACCTCAGTCTGTATTCTTTGATCCGTTGAAATAATTTCTGCAAGGTGGTATAGTGGCCCTCTCTTTCTTTGGACTTGACAATCATGTCCTCCACGTACACCTCAACCCCTTTATGGATCATATCATGCCGAATTGTGGTTGTAGCCCTTTGATAGGTAGCCCCAGCATTCTTCAGCCCAAATGGCATCACCCGATAGCAGTAGGTTTTCCACGACGTAGTGAAAATGGTTTTCTCTCTGTCGTCGGGTGCCATCAGAATCTAGTTATGCCCGAAAAATCCATCCATGAAGGATTACAATGCATGGCCTGCGTGAAGTCAACCAATTCATCAATATGCGACAAGGGAAAGTCATCCTTCAGACTAGCTCTGTTTAGATCTCTGAAGTCCACACACACGCAAATTCTGCCGTCTTTCTTCAGCACTGGGATGATGTTGGCCAACCAAGTTGGATACTCAGATACTAGCAAAAACCCTACGTTTGTCTGCTTAGTGACCTCTTCCTTAATCTTCAAAGCTCAATCCGGGCGTATTCTCCTCAATTTCTATTTGATGGGTTGGGTCTCGGGGTCAAGAGGGATCCGATGCTATACAATCTCAGGATTGATTCCAGGCATATCTTCGTAGGACCATGCAAAAACATCTTTGAAATCTTTTAATAAAGCGACTTAGCGCTTGCGTTCCTCCGAAGACAACGTGGACCCGAGTTGGACCAGACATGGATCCTTCTTAGTACCCACATTAAAAGTAATGATTTCATCAATGAGGGGTTTTGCAAACCTCTCCTCCTCCCTACTAATCAAATCTTTCCAAACCAAAGGAATTCCTTCCTCATCGTTTTCATCAAAATTTTGAAAATCGTGATCAATGCAATAAACAAGCGACAGAGCGAAATACTCAGAATCTGCAGTGGCATTCTCATTTTCAAGGTCAAGCTCATCTAGTTCGTCAGTTACAACCAACTCAAAAAAAAAAGAAAAAAGAAAAGGATGACCTAGACAAAACCTTGGTATCAGAGTTATCAACCCCAAGAATATCGGACCCAGACTTAGAAGAACTGGAATTTGATTCCAATGTCACAGACTTTGTGGAATCAGATTTTGGCTCACTACCAAACTCTGAACCACTAGATAGGTAACCCTCATCTAGTTACCAAATGAGGAATGGTGCGTCAGATGCATCCAAGATGCTGCTAGAAGGGTTCACACCCGGTTGTTTCCCGATCATGGAAGTAGTCAAGTTATCCCCCAAGCTCTATGAGTCGATCGGAGGATCAGAAATGAGACATGCCAGTGCTGCTCCTACTTCGAGTTCATTGCTATCTGGGTCACTTTCTATTCTTCACTCAGCTTCGGTAGTCTGTTTAGCCATTTCCTCCGTATCACTGTCTTGCAGCTGCAAGTCAAAGAAGATTTCAAAGCCGAGAACACGCTGCTTCTCTGAGTTGAACCAGGGTTTGGGGAAACCACAGAATGGGAAGTTTTTACCCTCCCGAACAAAATGACCCTTCAAGGTTCCCTAGATAGGTCTGTGCACAAGTTCATAGTGCTTCCCGGTCTGCTTAGCTTTGGCTCTGTCGGTTATCTTTTTCCCTTTCCTAACCCAATCCTCTTTGGTGGGCGCATAGCCAAGACCAAAGGCATGTGGGTTATGTGGTACGTCAGCCAGTGCTGTGATGCTCTTCCGGCCACTTCTTCCCAACCCCATTCCTGGCATGTGTTGAAGCTTGTTCATGAAATAGATTGATTGGGCATTGACATACAAGCCCTCGTCAGCTGCCAGGATGGTTTGCACTGCTCGGGCTTCAGCTAGGGTAAATCCAGAGAGGAAAACATCATTCTTGCCATGAACAATTTCCAAGCCAAGCGTAGTTACCTCTGGTGGAAGATGTATAGATGAATTCCCGAATACAATAGCCAACCCCTTCCTATAGGGGTATTTCAGTATTTGGTGGAGGGTAGAAGAGATAGCTTTCACCTAGTGCAGCCAAGGTCTCCCTAGCAGTAGATTGAAAGTGGCCAGCATATCCAGGACGTGGAACTGAATATCCTGTGGAGCTGGGCCCACTTGAACTCTGATCTGTATTATGCCCATCACCTCTTTGCTTGTGTTATCATACGCCCGAATCACTTGAGATGTAGGCATGAAATTTGCCAGTTTCAAACTGACGGAATATGATGTACGAGAAGGACAAACGTTGATTGTTGACCCCATGTCGACCAATACCACTAGTACCCACTTTTCTCGACACTCCACTAATATATATAGAGGCTTGTTATGTCCAGAGCCTTCTGGCGACAGTTCCTTATTCGAGAAGGTTAGAGTTGGCGCAGCGCCTCCCGGGAAAACTAACCCTACCAGTTATTCTGGGGTAGTGTCGATGGACAACTTAGCTTTATCCATCGCTGACAGTACATCATGTCTGTGCACTCGCGAAGCCATAAGCAGACCCTAGATAGATATATCATCTTGAATCTTCTTCAACTGTTTCAACACAGCCTCTTCTTCCAATTGTTTTTCCTTCTGCTTCTTGACTTCTTTATCCTGCCTGGATGCCTCAAGTTGGTCCAGATGCGATGGTTTGAAATATCGGCCACTTCTCGTTATATAGTCGACCTCTTCCACATACCAAGTGTTGTCAGGAAGGTATTCACCCCAATCCTTATCAATATGAGCCATGTGTAGGTCGTCGTCATCTCACCAGATTTCTTCGGCAGCCGACAAGTAGTTGTCCAGCTTCGTTTGAATTATCTTCTCGTCATAAATCTCCTCTACAGGGTGTTGGGCGTGTCTAGGTTTCTGGTTGTATTCACCAATTTCTTACTCAAAACGCTTCAGTGCATCTTCTTGCTCTATATGTACAGTACTAATAATGCCCAGTTCCTAAGCCAATTGTTCTACACTGGTGTTTTTCGGCAGTTTACCCTTTCCATCGGCCATTCCCGTCATTGCAGCGGTTCCCGCTTTCTATTCTTCCGACTTCAATTTAGTTCCCTCATCTCTATCGGGTTCATCACTTAACCACCCAGAATTGTCTGGTGACCCGGTCAGATCAAACTAATCAATATACACATCCCCTTGATCTTACTCATCCAATAACTGCAAATTGTCAATGTCCTCCTCTAGGTCGGCCAAATCATCTAATCCCTAACTTAGGCTATCCTCTCAAACTACATTGACCTCCATCCTAGCTGGCAACACCACTTTCGTCTTGGCTTGATTGATTAGCACAATATAGCAGTACGGGTTGTACACCTATTCAGATAAGTCCTCAGAGCCCTCGGGCAACGGATTGACATTTTCCACCAAGGCCAACCTCCCTTCATCTACCACTGTCACCACTACATGTTCAGGTTAGAGTGTAGACGTGTTCATCATGCACAAGTTCGTGCTCTCAGGGATGAACAACACCGATTTAGGTAGGTGGGAAGGGTTGATATATATACTGAGGTCATAAGGGATAGCCAGTGTGTGGATGAGGTTTCTATGCCGGGGTGGAGGGACTTGATTATGTGGTGGGAGAGGATTTGTAGTGACGTTGGGTTTTTTGGGAGGTGCTATCACTCTATTATCGATGAGATCTTGAATCTCATGATGCAGCCTATAGCATTGATTAGTGTCATGGTCGTGCTGTTGGTGAAAAGCACAGTATTTGGCTACGTTGTGTTTTGGGAGGAGAGGATCGGGTAGAGGGCGAGGCTCTAGTGGCTTAAGATGTCCCTTTTTGATCAACATGCCCATGGCTTTGGATAAGGACATGTAAAGTGGGGTAAAGACCCTCTATGATCGGGCTTGGTTGTTTGAGGTTTGTAGAGTTGTGTTGGATGTACTGGCGAAAGGGTTGGCGGTCTTAGGTGTGGTAGGGACCATACTCACATCCGAAAGCCATGTAGAGGTGCTACCACTTGTGGTTGCATTGGAACTGCGTGTAAAGGGCTTCTTGGACTGTTCCTTCTCATCAGCTATCAGCCCCTATTTCATCACATCTTCAATCTAGACCAATATCTCATGGAGCTCAATGAATGTAAACAACGGCAAGACTATCATCTTCTGCAATAATTTTCCTTGCAAGTTGCGGACCACCATTCTGATTTGATCCTTCTCGAATGGCCTGATAGTCATCATCGAAGCCTTAACCCTCCATCGGGTCACAAAGTCTGAGAAGCCCTCATTTGGCTCCTGATGAGTCGCTTCAAATCATGGATTGTGACCTCGATCTGGGTATTATAGGAGTAATATGCGATGATGGCCTTAACCATTTCTTCCTAACTTCGTTTGACAGAGTCCTCAAGTTTTGCATACCAGATAGCCGCTATCCCTGACAAGGTCTGGTTGGACAGTGACAGCTTTTGAAGTCTAGTGAGGCCTATTGGCCGCAAAATATTTGAGAATAACCGCAAATGGACCATGGGATCCCCGAAGTCATCGAACCGATCTATGTGTGGCATCTTGAATCTGTCCGGCAGAGTTACTGTGGAGTTTGTGTATCCATCCTCGATGTCAAGGATTGAGTTCATACCCTGTGCCCGCTTGAAAAGCTTTTCTAGCTTGTTGACCTTCAGTGCAGTAGGGTCAACCTCAAATTCGAATGACGCCTCAATTTGGTACACTGGTGCCTTAGAGGTTTGCAGTGGAATCGGATCTACTTGATTGCCCAGATTCTCTTGGACATCGACAGTGACTCCGGGTGCTGGAATACCCGCAGGAGGTGCATGGGAAGCAGAAGCTGCTCCTTGCTATGGTTGCTGTTGCTGCAGCTTATTTATCACTTCCGCTTTGGTAGGTTATGACTTCAACTTGGCGGATAGCATCTAGCTGCATGGTTTCAATGGTTTGCTGGAGATGACAAAGCATGTCTTCCATGCTAACCGAGGGATGTTGAGCCATCAGAACTGGTGAATAATCTCTCACTAGAATAGAAGTAGAAGATTGAGCCTGACTAGGCGTAGGTGAAGTAAAAGGTGACTGCTGGACTAGTGAATTATGCCTAGCCCTCCTTCGTTTGGTAAACGGTGGGAGTGAAGCAAACGCTAGCTGTCCCCTAACAAGATTCTCAGATCTGTAAAGTCTCCTTACACGGGTTTAGAGTGCTTGGGAGGTAACAGAATTGTCTGAAGCAATTGTAAAAAACTACCTTGCAAGAAGAAATAAAGCAAAAGAAAGCAAAAATCAGAAACCGCACAGCACCTCGGCTTAGATGCTGACAACACATAGTTGCAAACATAAGCTGTAGAACTGCACTCAACACTGATTTCTGCCCCAAAAATTGATACGAAAACTTGCAACTAATACATACATTCCTGTAGAGTTTCACTCTAAAAGCACATACTAATTAAGTGAGAGCCAAAACACCCCTATGATGGGGTAGGGTTACCATGTCCTAGTTTTGTTAGGAACTAGGGTTAACTATTCAAGCAAAGTGGTTTCACACAATCATGCATTCAGGTGAGCAACCTGTCCTAGTTAGGAACAATCTCTATGGCTTTCAATATGCAACTAGGCTGATTGGTCAAAAAGGGTTCCTCAGCAAGACTACTTAATTTACCTCTTAAAACTAACACCGAGAAGTGAAAGGACGATCAAATGGTACAACGGTAGTCCAGATCCAAGGGTTGTGTTCCCATCGTGGTAGAGCCCGCAACCGGTCAGCCTTTTGGCAAACTTTTACAAGCAAGCCTCCGGCAAACCGTGCAGGAATAACAGATGGCAAACACAGTGACTTAGGCACACCAATGCAAATGCAAAGAAACACATAAGTGTAGATAAAATGTCATAGCATGAGTTCGAGTCAAGTTCTCTAAATCCCCAGCAGAGTCGCCAGAAACTATAGCTCACCTTTTTCTCGCCCCCTTTCGGAAGGTTTAAAAGAAAGCCCTACAATTCGGATTCCCATGGTTCTGAATTTAATCTCACAAGTGCAATGTGAAATTGATAAACACCAAAGAGTCCAAATCCGATAAATCTTTTGGAAAATTGATTTTGAATCAAAATGCCAAAAATGGATTGCTTTGTAAGATACAGAGTCGCCACTTAAATATTTTATTTTTGGGAAAATTTAGGATACCCATGACTCGTGCCAAAGGCCACGTGTCCGTCATCACCAAAGTTGTCTTGGCTCAAGAACTTAGGTACGAGAAGGGAAGGTCATGAATTGAGTACCCCCGCTTGCCCGATGTAGACACCCCATTTTTGGCCATCCTCAAGACTTGGACATCACTGTTTGAATACTCGGTGATCATCCATGTTATATTTGTCTTGAGTTCCCGAATGTCTTGGCCACGCGCCTTGCCTTAAGATCTCTCGACTGGACTGTTTTGTGTTTGGTTTTGCACCAAACACTTGTGTTTTACTTTTGAGAGGCAGGGAATGGCTTGTTGGCCATCCCCACACCTCACCGGCCATGGCTTGAGGCCACCGGCCACTATTTTGTTGCCACCAGCCATTGGTGATGGCCGGCTGGCACTTTTTTTGGTCGGTCGACCATGTTTTTGGTCAATTTGGCATTTTTGGCTGGCCGACCACTGTGCATCTGCTTTTGCAGATATTTTTTTGCCAGCTGTGCTAGCTGGCATACACTTTGCACCCCCTCCATACACGTGTATGGAGGGATTTCACTCTTGCTTAGCTTGTTTTGTAAGCTTTGCAAGAGTGATCCTCTATAAAGGGAGGGCCTCTCCTCCCTCTTCCAAGGTTAACAAAAATTCTAGAGGGTCTCTGATATTAGGGTTAGGGTTGTGTATCTCTTCTATCTCTATATCTCCCTCTCTTGTGTGTATAAGTGTGTGTTTGTCCTTACTTTTGTGCACAAACACCTAGTTCTACACCTTACCTTAGTTGCTGAGGAGCCAATAGGTTGTTCTTGGAGTTCTTGGGTGGATTCAAGCTTGAGGAAGCTGCTGGAGCATTGTTCTTGAAGGGGTCTACAAGGGTAAGAACTTTACCTTTAAATACCCCATTTTTGCATAGTCTTTTTTTCCTACCTTGCATCTATTTTTGAGCTTAGTGTATAACATATAAAAGTCTTATTTTTACTTGCTTGAAATAGTTGTTTAAGGTTGTTTTGGTGTTTGGGGTTGTTTGACCCCTCTTAGGCCTTGTTTGGCCCCCATTTTGTGCTATTTTGGTGAGCTCCGGGACCACCTTGTTTGGGCCTCCTCACCACTGAAATCTTGAGGGATTTTAGTGGTGAGGATGGTGGTTTGAGGTCCTAAGAAGAAGAGGGCCATCCCCTCTCCTTGTTGTCTTCAAAATGTGTCATTTTTGCCTCATGTGTGAGCACCATTCTTGAGTTCATGTTGGCCATGTCTTAAGTGTTATTTGTGCTTATTTTGCCATGATATAGCACTATTTTTTTACTTGGTTTAGACACACCGTGCTTGCTTTGCATACTTGTCTTGTAATGCCATGAATTGCCTTAACATGTGCCTAGCATTTAGATCACCATGCTTACTTGTTTTGGCCTAGCTTTGTGAAGCTTTTATACATGTTTTAGTATGCTTGAGGTGTGTTTTTAGTTGCTCGGGTCATCCATGCTTTGCTTTGTACAGCTACTATGCAATTTCCCTTGTGAGCCTTGAGTGTTGACCCCTCTAGCATGCTTTACTTGCTTTGTTTCAGTGGTTTGGAACCACTTATCATGTCATTTTAGTCCCCATGGTATGCTTGTATGCTTGCATTTGATGCTCTTTTAATGCTTTAAAAGGTTGTAATCTTGTGCTCTATGTTTGGCCTCTTTTGTATGCTTCCATGTGTAGACCACTTAGATGCTATCTAGGTGTGTCCTTAGCTTTGTTTAGGTCTGCCTTGGGATTATTCTAAGTCCTCTTAGCCTTGTGAAGCTTGGTTGGCATGGCAATGGTTTAAGCCCCTCAGCTTGCCTTGAGTTTTGGACATTGTTGCATGCTTGGCTTGTCTTGTTTACGTGGTTTGGCACCTTTTATAGCATGATTTTAGAGCTTACTATGCTTGCCATATGTCCATGATTGTCCTCTTTTAAGTGTGCTTGAAAGTTGCTCTTTGGTGCCTAAGTGTCGGACTATGTGTACATGCATGTTTGTATGTGTTTTGGCTTTCATTTCCTTGGCATTTGGCCACTGTTTTGGGCTCATTTGAGAGCTGCCCAAATTGGTATAAGTCCATTGTTTGCATGTTGTCGCATGCTCGCCTTGTGTGTTCTTGCATGCTTAGCCCATCGCATGTGTTGCATGCTTGAAACACTTTGCATTTGACATGCATTTCCTTTGCTAAGTTGCTTTGCATGTCTCCATGTTAGTTCCCTCACTTGTTGTTGCATGTTTTCCATTAGCATTGTTATTGAATGCCTTGCATGCTTGTTTGCTTAGGTTGAGCACCTAGTGCACATTGCTTGCTTGCATGCTCATGTTCCATACTTAGCTAATATGTTTAGATTGCATTCGGCATGCATGTCTTGCCTCTTGATCAAGTGATAGAGGTTGGGCCTTATGTGTTTATTTGGTTTGTATTTCATTTTAAATCAAGATGCACGACTTGACTTCTTGGGCCATCACGCATCGAAATGCGCGATTGGTGGTCCGAGAATCAAGGAACATCCTCCTTTGAGTCATAAGCATGATAAGGGGTGTGTTGGGGCAAACATTGCTTGAAATGCATTGCCATGCCATGTTTTGCCCTCTATTGCTGTCAAAACAGGTTTCTGCAGGCATACATGGTCGGCCGACCATCTCTACTGCCGACCGACCAAACATTTTTGGCCGAGAGCTATACAAATGGTCAATGACCACTCCCTTATGGCCGGTGACCATTCCTCATGGCCGGTGGCATCCCCCAGTGTCTAGAGAGTGTACCTTGGGACTTTTGCAGTCTTTAGAGGAGGAAAACAGTGAACACAGAGGCAGCTTGTGCATGGCATTGGATTTCCGAGCGAAGCCAATCCGAGCATGCGTGCATTCCTCTTCCTGAGGCCCCCTTACTGCTTTCAGTAGCTTAATTGATTTGTTAATTAATTAGGTGGTCTGTAAATTATTTAATTAGCTTGTAGGTTGATTAAATTGTATTATTCTTTCGGTCCTTCTGAGCGAGGGCGAATTTGTAATAAGCGTGCGTTCGTGTGATGCATGTCTTCCAATTCCCACTTCTTTCTCCCTTTTACTTACCTGCTTTTGATGGTTAGTATTAGGGCATGTTTAATTTAGCATCCTCATGCTATGCATGCGTGTATCCATTCATCCATTCATTTGTCTTGCATGCACCAGGCTCAGCGCATCATGCTAACTGCATAGTATTTCAAATCTAACTTGAATACGTGCTACTTGTTGCGTTCCACATGTCATCCTAAGATTAGCCGAGCCTATTCTAGTTGCATTTTGTATATGAGGCATTAGTCATTTTTTTTAACATAAACTAGAATCATGCATGATTGCTAACTAGTTTCTTGTTTTGGCTTGGAGTACACTGTTAGTGTTTTTACGCTTCAGCATCTCGCATGAGTGTGAATGTTAAACATGACAGCATGCTTACCATGTGGCTATATGCTCATGTGACATAATTGCCTCAATGCCTGTGGGTGAAGGTTGGATTGTTTGAGTTGGAACGACTCATTGAAATCCATGTTTTAGCCTACTTGCGAGTAGCGAATTTCAAACTATCTTTCAAACGAATGGATATGCAATGCTTTGTTCCAAATTAGGCGATCTAGTCTATACTTTTGTGTTGTGCGCATCACATAGTAAGATTAGCTAATTAATCGGAATAAGAACGCATATGTTTTCAAAACAAGATATCATGGTTAGTAAAGGCCGATCTTCGGATCGGGCGAGAGGGGGTGTCATAGCTGACCTTCTCCAATCGTACCCAAGTTCCCGAGCCGAGGCAACTTTGGTAATGACGGAAACGTGGCCTTAGGCAACGAGTCAGGGTTTCCTAAATTTCCCAAAATAAAATATTTAGATGGCGACTCTATATCTGGCAAAGCAGTCCATGTTTGGCACTGCTTTCAAAATAATCTGTTTTCCAAAACGATTTGCCGGATTTGGACTCTTTGGTGATTTATCAATCTCACATTGCACATTGTGAGATCAGATTAAGAACCGACACTAATCGAGTCCGAACTGTAGCATTGACGCCCACACGGGCGTGTCTACACTCGATCAAAGATCGACCTCTACTAATCATGATATGATTTTTATGTACATTACGTGCACTTGTTCCGGTTATTAAGCTAGCCTTACTATGTGATGCGCACAAGCAAGTATAGACTAGTTTGCTCAAATTGGAACAACTCAATTGCATGTTTGTTTTTGCGAAAGGGGTTTGAATTTGCCACCTCAAATGGGCTTAAAGTTTGTGGATTTGCCACTTAACAAAGTGGGCTTAAAAGTCGTGAATTTGCCACTAGACATAAGGTATGCTAATTGAAACATGTTCCTAATCTAACCATCACAAGCAGATAAATAAAAGGGAGAAAGACGTGGGATTGGAAGACATGCACATTATTACATTTTGCTCTCACGAAGCAGAGTCCGAATGAATAAAGAAAAACTAACTAGCAACTAATTAGAGCTAAGCTAATTAAGCTAACTATTAAGCTAATTATTACAAACCAAAATGAAATAAATAGCTAAACTAATTAACTAATTATTACAATATTTTTAAATTTAACTAACTAGTAAGCTAACTAATTAAGGTACAACACAAATGTAAACAAACTAAGTAATTGAAGTCTCTAACTACACTGCCACTACTCCACGTCAGGAAATGGAAGATGCACATGCTCAGATACCACCTGAAAAGACCTCAGTTTTGCTCTCGAAAGCCTCTGTTTGCAGAGTTGAACATTTCCACAACAATTTTGCTCCACCTTACCAACATTCTGCGGAGGTTTGCATCAGTAGCCAACCGGCCACTCGTAAAGCTTGTCGGCCAGGTATCGGCCATGGAAGTGGCCTGCCAGCCATCAATAGTGCTCTGCCGATCACCTGCCGGCAATGGATAGTGGTCTGTAGGCCACTGATCCACTAGTTCAACTTGCTGCAACAGAGAACAAACAGAGCAAAAAGAGGGTATTCCCATAGATTGTTTGCACAACTCACCCCTCATTTTCATGAACAAATCCAATGAGTTGTGAACTCAAGCCACAAACCACCAATCCAAGCAATTTGATTGCATGATGGCTTGTGATTCAAGATGTGCAAGCTCAATAAATGTGAAATGAAACACAAACCTCCTCCTTTTCATGAAAGATCAAGGGAAGCAGTTGACCTTGGAGACTTGGATCATTTAATCGCAAACAAGTATGAAATGGTCCAAGTTCCATCTGCTCAATTAACGTCCGATTGAACACACCAAAAACACAACCAAATTCTTATGTTGGCTCACTTTTAGTTCCAAGTTTTAATTACTCAATTCACTTTACCAACCATTCCTTAATCGAATTAAGTCCAAAAGGTGAGTTAAAGTCCTCTAATGGAAAGAAGGCCCAAAACACAAGTTGCTTTGGTATGAAAGAAGTCTCATACCGTTGGTAATGAACACCCTAAGGGATTAAGCAATTAAATATGAAACCTCAATTTCACACTTAGGCAAACTAGTGACTTGAAACCACTTTCAAAGCAAAAAGAAAAAAATAAGAACAGAGGGAGGATGTAGAGGTGATTTGGTGCTGAAATGCAGTACAAAACAACACCAAAACATGCAATCAACTCAAACAAGGGGTGTCTAATAGCCTAAAACACCAAGCTTGTGAGGACTTTTACATTACAACCATGCAAAACAAGGCCTAATTAACCCAAATAGCCCAAAACAAAGCTAAAGCAGTTTAAAACAAAGGCAAAAACACGCTAGAATATAACTACAAAAAGCTAGAAAATTATGCTAACATATAGAACTAACTAGGCTATCAAACAAGACATAAGGAGGAGAGGCTAACCCCTCCAATTTTGGACTTCAAAACATGTTTTTTACCACTGAAAATACTCTAAAATTCAGTGGTTAAAAACCCCAAAAAAGTTGGTTTGAAAGTGGAAAATGAAGGTGCACAAGCCTTTTAAACAAGAAAGAAAGAAGGATAGAACACCCCCTAACTTAAAATGGTCTCAAACCAACACTTTTAGTCCACCAAAATAGGTTTTTTTTACAGTTTAAAAGTAGCCCCAAAATTATAATGTGATTTTTATTTACATTATATGCTCTTTTTCCGGTTATTAGGCAAATTTTTCTAGGTGATGCACACAATTATAGACCAATTCACAAAATTTGAAACGCATTGATTTCATGTTTGTTTGGGAAAAGTGTTTTGAATACGTGTCAATTGAAAAAAAGCAAGGTTGTATTTACATTAGTCAAATTATTTCAACTTAAGTAAAAAGGCCTTCATTCACCGGCTTTCAAACAAGTATATCAACTAAGCACTTAACCTTATGGTAAACATGTTTGACATGGCAGCATTCGCATGCATGCAATATGCTAAACCAAAACCACTCACCTAGTGCTCCAAGGCAAGCCAAAGGAAACAAAAATAATTAGAAAAATTCATGCTCTAATATGCAAGTGACTAATGCAACACATATAAAATGCAACTCCTAGGCTCGGCTATTAACATGACATGTGAGTCAATTCAAGGCATGCAAGAGAGCACGTATTCAAGAAAAGAATTCGAAATTGACATCGGTTAGTATGATGAGCTGAACCTATATGCATGCAAAACAAATGGATGTAAGTCATGAAAATGCTAAGTAAACATGATGCTCTATGCTACCCATCATAAACGAGTAAATAAAAGGGAGAAAGAAATGGGGATTGGAAGATATACACAATTATTACATATTTTGCCCTCGTGCAAGGGGGTCCCAATGTCTGAGTGTCCAATGTAAACTAATTATTACAAACCCAAATTGGCTAAACTAACTACTTATTACAAATTTGGATGAATGCTAAATAAGTAACTAGCTATCAAATTTATTACAACAAGGATATCATAACAATAATAGTTACAACAATAACATGAATGATACTATTATAACATTAATAGGAACAACATTAACACGAACGACATTAACATGAACGACATTAATAATGCACACAGATCGGATGCGCGTCCATGCAGACAGTTTTCAGAAGCTACGCTGTCTATCATTTTAGGAATTTGCTTTGTTTCACCCTCAGCCACTACCCTCTGTTTTTGCCAAAATTCTTTATTTACCAAATATTGGAGCTTGTTCGGGTCCAAGAAGATCCAGTCGTGCCCTATTTTCTTGCAAAAAATTGTTTTTGTGCTCTCAGATGAAAACAATATAGACAGAGCAGCTTTAAACCATGTTTGTCCCTTTCACTCTTCTTTATCATGAAACTCAAGAGAAGAGTGAAACCGGTTCCAAAACCACCAATAGGCATAAGTTGATTACTTTATGGTTTTGAACAAGACGAGACACCAAAAAAATAAAATAAAATAAAATAATAAATTCAATGAATGCAATGAGACACACCACCCCACCCTCCTATCATGAGGTTAGTTCAAGGAGGGAAGTAGACACACCTCAAGAATCATCAAACATCATGGATTAATATGTGATGACTCTTGACGCGATGGACTTGACATAACGTCTGACCGAATCCAACCAATTTTATTAATTTTCTTTATGTCGATTGAATTGATTTTAATTCAATTTTATTAGCCTTTTTCTACTTACCTTTCCATTACTTAATCGGTTAGTCCAAAAGTGAGATTTAAGTCCACTAAAAGGAGGAAAGTGTTAAACGAGAAGTTGTTTTGGGCATGAGAGAGGTGTAATGCATTGGTAATGAACCTCCGACAAGGTTAAATCATTAAGCATGAAAGGGTCTCTTTCTCAAGCTTAAACAACACTTACTTGAAATGACTCTCAAACAAAGAAAACCAAGAAAGGGGGGAGGGTGCATAAATTATTATGTGAAGTTGATTATTGCAAATGATAGGACTCTTTACATGGAAGAAAGCTATCAACTCGAATGACTCGGTGTCTAAGGCCTAAACAACCGAAGCCATGAGGACTTACAACACAACAAGTAAAGTATTCAAAGCATACACTAACTAAAGGAAGTAAAAAAGCCCTAAAATAGCCCCTAACATACAAAGAAAAAGGTAGCCAAAAATATGTTTAAGGAGCACAAAAAGATAGCCAAAACAAAGAGTTACAAAACTAGTAAGCAAGACCAAGAAAAGATGGCTAACCCCTCCACTTTTGGGACTTCTAAAACATGTTTTCCAGCCCTTTTAAACTCTAAAAATTAGTGTGTAAGCCAAGAAAATAGTGGTAAAACAAAGAGGATGAGCTATGAAATAGGGTGCAAGAAAGAGTGTTAAACATCTCTACCCTTGGTAGCTCTTTAACACCAAGTCTCAACATTTGAAATGGATCCAAAATAGTTGGAAAACACAAGAGAATGATAGAAAAAGATTGAAATGAAAGCAAGAAAAAAGATGACAAGCTTATACCTCTGGAAGAGAGCAAGCTTTGGTTATAAACCAAACTTGATCCTACAACACTCTCAAAGTTAAATTATGATTCTCAAGGTTCAACCAAAGCTCCAAGGTCCAGCTCTAAGGGTGTATATGATGTATAGATATAGTTCAAGGATGATAGGTCCAGTTTGGAAATTTTTCTAACCTTCAAATAGAGATATCAGCTCGTATTTTTAGAATTTGAGCCAAATAGGTCACAAATATCTTCAAAATAGACATTTATCGAATTTCTGAAGAGAACAATATTTCTCGCTCAAAAGGCACAGCCAGCCCCAAATGAGGCACGACCAGGCCCAAATGTAGTTCCCTTGTTTCTCTGTTTTAGGCTCAGTGCAGGTTAGCACAGTGCTACAAGATAGATTTTTGTGGTATAGAGGCATATATAGAAATCAATTTGGTATGGAAGGTTGAGATTTTTGAGAGCTAAAAACCGGATTCCTTCGTTGAGAATTCGAACCATTGACAATGTAACTTTCATCATCAAGTGCTCAAAATAAAGTGTCTAAGTCTTGCAGGCAATAAAAAATGGGGTGTCTACACTTATGAAAACCACGTTGTATTTTTGAAGTACGAACCGTTGTCTAAAATGATCTCGTTTGGCACCTCATACCTGCAGATGATGTTGTTCTTGATACACTTGGCCACGTGTGACACCTTCAACATAGAGTAAGACTGAGCCTTCACCTACTTAGTGAAATAGTTGATCGCAACTAGAATGTATTCATGTCCATTTGAACCCTTTCGCAAGACCGCCCCAATGAAATCGATTTCCCAGACTGAAAAAGGCCACGGTGAAGTCATGTTGTAAAGCTTTGACGGTAGTATGTTCATGCTATTTGCATGAATTTGACATTTGTGGCATCACCAAACAAAACTAATGCAATCCTCCTCTATAGTTGACCAATAATAACCTTGTCTAAGGATTTTCCTGGCCAACATCACACCATTCATGTGTGCTCTACATTCTCCTCTATGGATGGCCTCCATGAGACACTTCGCCTCTTCTTCTTTGACACAACGCTGATGCATTCCCAGATGACCCCTCTTATACAACTTATTTCCACAGATAATGAATTGGACAGCCAAATGCCGTATTCCCCATTTATCCTTAGCATTTGCCCTTGGTGGATACATATCCTTTTCTCAGAAAATTCCAAATGTCATAATACCAGGGGTTTTTGTCTTGAACCTCATCTATTGCAGCAATGGCTTCATAAGCAGTCGTGTACTTCTATTTGATGATGATTGGACGCATCTTCACTCCAAGCGGGATGTTTACCATGGAAGATAGAGTTGCTAATCCATCAGTGACCCGGTTGTTCTCCCTTAGGAAATGTGTGAATGTTAACTTTTCAAATAGGGGAATTAGAATGTCCAGGGTCTAATGATAAATTTTCATGTTTTCTTCCTTGACCCTCCAGTCTCCGTTGCCTTGAGAAACAACCAGGTTCGAGTTTGCAATGACATCAATCCTTATTGTCCCTAGTTATAGGGCAACTTCCAATCTAGCAATACATGCCTTGTATTCGGCTTCATTATTGGAAACTTTGAACCAAAGTTTGAAAGCTAAGGATATGTCGGAATCATCAGGTGCTATTAGCAACACACCTATCCCATAACTGTATTGATTAGCTGCTCCGTCAAAGTACATTGTCTGTGTTTCTTTTTCTACATGCAGAATGTCTTCATCTGGGAATAGATACTATACCGCTTCATCTTCTTCCACTGGGTGGTCTGCCAAAAATTGTGCTACGACTCTCCGTTTAACTGATTTGCCCGTGACATACTTGAGATCAAACTCAGAGAGAAAAAGAAACCAATAAGCTAGCCTACTTGTAAGAGCTAGTTTCTCAAAAAGATATTTAATAGGATTTAGTCTCGAAACCAGAATTACAGAGTGAGCTAACAAGTAGTGTTTGAACTTCCTCATTACCCATACTAAAGCCAAGCAAGCTTTCTCGAGGGAAGTGTAACGGGTCTCATAGTCTAGCATCTTTTTGCTCAAATAGTAGATGGGCTTCTCCACTTTAGCTTTTGATTCCTGAGCTAGCATGCACCTATAGTCGAATTTGTTACCGACAAGTACAAGATCAACGACTTCCTTGATTCGGGTGGCGACAACACAGGTGAATTCTACAAGTACTGTCTAACTTGCTCAAAGGTGAACTGACATCGATTATCCCATTGGAACTTTTTTTCTTTCTTCAAGAGACCAAACAGTGGTTCACAAGTCAAGGTTAATTTTGAGATAAATCGCCTTATGAATTGCATTTTACCAAGAAAGTTGCGTACCTCCTTTTCAGTCCTCGGTGGTGGTATTTCTAAGATGGTCTTAATTTTAGACGGATCTACTTCAATTCCCCTATGCGTAATCAGAAATCCAACAGTTTCCCTGCAGTAATCCCGAATGTCCACCTCTGTCGGTTCAAGCTCAACCTATACTCCCTAATCTGTTCGAAGAATTTTTCCAGTGTAGTGTAATGGCCTTTTCGCTCCTTAGACTTGATAATCATGTTGTTCACATACACCTTAACCTCTTTATAGATCATGTCATGCAAGATTGTGGTTGTAGCCCTCTGATAGGTAGCCCTAGTATTTTTCAACCCAAAAGGCATGACTCGATAGCAGTAGGTACCCCATGGCGCGGTGAAAGCAGTCTTTTCTCTATCTTCTAATGCCATTAGAATCTGATTATACCCGGAAAACCCATCCATAAATGAAAGCAAGGTATGGCTTATGATGAAATCTACCAGCTCATCGATGTGCGGCAATGGAAAGCTGTCTTTTGGACTAACTCTACTTAGATCCCGAAAGCCGATGTAGACTCTGATACTGCCATCCTTCTTTAGAACTAAGATGATATTAGCCAACCAAGTCGGGTACTTTGATTCCATCAAGAAAATCGCAGCAATCTGTTTGGTGCCCTCCTCCTTAGTTTTCAATGCCCAATCTAGACGGACTCTGCGCAATTTCTGCTTAACTAGTTGGGCCTCAAGGTCAAGAGGGATCCAGTGTTGTACAATCTCAGGATTGATTCCAAGCATGTCTTCATAGGACCACGTGAAAACATCTTTGAAATCTTTTAATAAAGCAATTAAATACTCGTGTCTCTCTGAAGACAACGTGGACCTGATCTGGACCAAGCGGGGATTCTCCTCAGTACCCACATTAATGGTAATGACTTCATCCATACAGGGCTTAACACGCTGCTCCTCCTCTCGGTCAACCAAAATTTTCAAAGCCTGAGGAATTTCTTCCTCTTCATTTAAGTCAAAATTTCGAAAATCAAGATCAGTACAACAAACTAAAAGCACAAAGAAGTAAATGAAATCTATAGCATTCCCATTCAAAAAGTCCAGATCTACAATTACAGTTGACTCAAAAGAAAATTTGAATAAAGAGCTAGACAGGACTTTGGTATCTGGGTTACCACCCCTGGAAATACCAGACTCAGACCCCTCAAAACTCGAATCTGATCCCGACTCCATGGACTCAGTGTAATCAAATCCAAACTCATTATTCGATTTAGAATTATTGATGGTGCCCTTCTCAAATTGCCGGACCAGGCATGGAGCCTCAGATGCATCCACGATATGACTAGTGAAATCCACAGCTAGTTTATCCCTGATCATAGAGATAGAAACACTATCTCCTAAGTTGATGGGCTCAGCCCCAGCGTTGGAACTTGATAGCAGGTTAGCTAGTGCTTTCCCCAACAGCCCTTCTTCGTCGACATACAAGCTTGAAGGCCGGCCTTGTTCTATACTGCTGCTCAGGTCCTTCTACTCACCCTTCTCTTTTGGTAACTAGTGCTCAAAGAAGATCTCGAACCTCGGATACCTTGTCTTCGTTTCCCTATCAAACCAAGGCTTTGGAAATCCACAAAATGGGAAATCTTCCCCTTGGCAGACAAAACGTCTATTTAGGGTTCCCTAAATTAGCATGTAGACTAATTCATATTGCCTCCCAGTCCTCTTTGATTTAAGTCTCCCCCTTAACTCATCTCCCTTCCTTTTCCAGTCTTCAGCTGTAGGCTTGTACTCGAGTCCAAAAGCATGGGGGTTATGACTCATCTCTTTGGCAATGGTACCCCCTTACCTGCCACTTATGCCCAGTCCTGATCCAGGAATATGCCCTTGTTTGTTCATCATGTAAATGGACCAGGCGCTCACATAGTTCCCATCATCTTCCGCCATGATAGATTGGACTAGCCGGGTCTCTGCCAAGGAGAAGCCGAAGAGGAAAATGCCCTCTTCCCTATGTATTATTTCTCACAGAGGCATGGTGGTTCCCTAGGGATGGTGGATCACAGAATTGCCGTAGATAGTAGCAAGCCCACCTTTAAATGGATATTTTACTAGCTGGTGAACTGTTGATGACACTGTCTTCATCTAATGTAATCATCGCCTTCTCAGGAGTCGATTGAAAGTCGCAGGTACATCCATAACATGGAATTCAACCTCATGTTCAAACGGGCTGATTAATATATGGCTTTTAAAGGTCCCCATGACTTCTCCGCTGGTGTTGTCATAGGCTTGAACAACTTGACTTGTTCTCGACTGGATTCAAACCTATGGCACAGGCAGTCCTTGCCGAACATACATTAACCGCCGAGCCGATATCTACTAGTACCATCGGGATCCATTTCTTCCGGCTCTCCAACATTACGTATAGGGGTCTGTTGTGGTTCGTGCCCTGAGGTGGCAACTCTTTATCTATAAAGGATATCACCGGCTTAACGTCCCCAAAGGTGACCAACAACACCAGTTGGTCAATGGTGGTGTCGATGGGCAGCTTCATTCTATTCATAGCCTCTAGCAGTGCCTGCTTATGTTCCTGGGAAGCCATCAGCAGCCCCCAAATTGATATGTCTGCCTAAATCTTCTTGGGCTATTTCAAAACCAGGTCTTCTTCAACGTCTTTTTTTTTTGATTTCTCAGCCTCTCTCCCAGAAGATTCTGGCTGATCTAAAGACAGGGACCACTTTAGCTCATATGGTTGATCTCGTCGGTATACCATGTATCATCAGGGGTGTCAACTTTTCACCTTTCATTAGTATACGAATGGTTCAGATCATTGTCTTCCCACCACTTCCCTGTAGCCATCGCCAGGCTATTATCAGGTTCTACTTAGAGTATGTTTACATCACACTCCCCATCATCATATCACTCCTCTTCCATCACAGTTTTCGTTTCGGCGTTCCAATATTTCCTGAGCTTTCTTGGCATTCTTTTCCTGTCACTGGGTTCCCATTTAGGCTTCCCCAAGTCCTGGACATCGTCCGCTGTCAGCTCAGCCTCTACTTTTCCCTTCCCTCTTTCCTTCTCTAGGGCTATCTTCCTTTGGATTTTCTTTATTCATTCACGTTGGAACTATTCCAATTCTCATTCCTTGTCCGTTCTAGGCATGGCCTCAGTCGTAGGCACAGCCTCAATCTGGCTGCTATCACTAACTTTCTCTTCTTTCACAATATCCTTTGCCTGCTCCTCTGTATCTAAGTCCTCTTCACTCAACCACCCATTGTTGGTTTCGAGTTGGCTTGGATCCCACCACCCAATCTATACACTACCCACATCTTCTTCTTCAAAGAAGTAAAGGTTCTCCAGATCTTCCTCCAGGTTGGCCAGATCTTCTTCTAGCTCTGCCAAGTCATTACGGCCTTGTTCAGGCCAAACATTTTGATTTTACCCTAGCTCATCTTCCCCAATGGCGTTGATACTAAGAGAGTTTGGCAGTATGACTACAGGCTTTGGTTGGTCAACAGCCACAATGTACATGCTAGGGTCATATTTGTTTGTGAGGGAGACCCCTTTCTCTATAACTCGGGTGTCAGAAAACCCCGTATCTAGTGCATTCTTCTTCTCCCCCGCCTCCGCCACCACAGGCCCTGTAGGGTTATAGATGTTATGTCCATCAAAATTGGATAGTACTCTAACCCAATTTGCAACAGATATAATCACAGTTGAAACATCGATTTCTTACTGAACTCTATTCCCAAACTGATATCACTTTGTACCACTGATATGAACCTTCTTGTACAGTCTCACTGTAAAACCACATACCAGGTAAAAGAACCAAAACACCCCTACGAGGGGGTAGGGTTACCCGTCCTAGATTTTGACATGATCTTGTTGCACTACTTCAAGCAAGTACTTTCACAACATCCTATTTATGGGTAAGCATCCTATCCTAGTTTGGAACAGTCACTATGGCTTTACTATATGCAGCTAGAACAAATGGTCAAGAGGGGTACCTTGGCAAGACTACCTCATATGCCTCTTACACCTAACACCGAGAAGTGAAAGGAGGATCAAGAGGTACAGCAGTAGTCCAGATCCAAGGGTTGTGTTTCCAACATGGCAGAGCCCATGACATGTCAGCCTTTTGGCAAGCTTTTGGGTAAGCCTCCAGTAAACTGTCCAGGAATAGCAAATAGAAAACACAGTGACTTAAGTAACAATGCAAGTGCAACGCAAAGAACATATGAATGTAGATAAAAATTCACATCATGAATTCTAAGTCAAATTCTCTAATTCCCCAGCAGAGTTGCCAGAAATTGTAGCTTGCTTTTCGTGCTTCTCAGAGGGGTTTAGTCTCTTTGAATACAATAACCCTACTGTTCGGACTCCCGTGGTTCTGAATCTGGTTTCACAAGTGCAATGTGAAATGGAGAAACACAAAAGAGTCTAAATGCGGCAAACCGTTTTAGAAAATTAATTTTTAATCAAAAATGCCAAAATTGGATTGCATTGCTAGATTTCAAAGTCGCCACCTAAATATTTTTGAGAAATTTAGGAAACCTGTGACTCATGCCAAAAGGCCATTAGTCCGTCATCACCAGAGTGTCTTGGTTCGGGAACTTAGGTATGAAAGGGAAAGGTCATGAATTGAGCACCCCACTCACCCGATCAAAGATCGGCCTCTACTAATCATGATGTGATTTTTATGTACATTATATGCGCTTGTTCCGATTATTATGCTATCTTTACTAGGTGATGTACACAAGTATATACCAATTCACAAAATTCGGAATACATTGATTTTATTTTTGTTTTGAAAAAGTGTTTTGAACACGTGTCACTTGAAAAAGTGAACTCGTATTTACATTAATCAAATTATTCCAACTTAAGTAAAAAGCCTTCATCCACTAGCATTCAAACACGTATATCACTTAAGCACTTAGCCTTATGGAAAACATGCTTGATATGGCAACAATCACACACATGCAATATGCTAAGGCAATAAATGCTCACTTAGTACTCCAAGGCAAGCCAAAAGCAATAAAATGGTTAGAAAAAATGCACGATCCTAACTATGTAAAATGACTAATGCAACACATACGCAATACAACTAATAGGCTCGGCTACTAGTATTGACATGTGAATCAATTTGATAATACATAGTTTAAGTACATTTTTCTTTTGAATAATAAACAACCACAAAGTTAAATGATGTATTGAGGCAAGTGCATGCAAAAATGAATATTGTAAGCATGGTAATGATATGAAAAATGTAAAACATGATGCTACCATTATAAGCGGATAAATAAAGGAAGAAAGAAATGTGGGTTAGAAGACATACACAAATTATTACATATTTTGCTCTCATGCAAGAGGGTTCTAATGTCCAAGCTTCCGAATTAACATAATTATTACAAATCCGAATGAATAATGAATAATTAACTATCTATCTAAGTTATTACAACAATGTTATTAACAATAAATATTACAACAATGATATTAACAATAAATATCACAACAATAATATGAACAACAATAATAATTAAATAATGCACAAAGATTGTATACGCGTTAATGAAGACAGTATACAAAAACTATTTTGTCTGTCCTTTGGGAATCTGTTCTGTTTCACCCTCAGCCACTGCCCTCTGTTTCTACCGAAATACTCTATTTACCAAACATTGGAGCCCAATCGGCCCCTAACAAGGCCCGGTTTGGCCCAAAAAGAGCCGGTCGTGCCTTGTTTTGTTGCAGAAAAATATTTTTGTGCTCTGAGGTGAAAACAATGCAAACTGAGTAGCTAGTTCAAGTTGATTGCGTGATGGTTTTGGATACGATTGGACAAAAAATTATTGAATATGAGGCAAGACAAACCACCCCTCCCTCCAATCATGAAGTTAGTTCAATGAGGGAGGTAGACACGCCTCAAGAATCATCAAACATCACAAGTTACTATGTGATGACTCTAGAAGTGATGGATTCGGTATAACATTCGACCGAATCCAACCAATTTTGTTATTCTTCTTTAAGTTGATTGATCAAATTTTAAGCCAATTTTATTAGTCTTTTTCATCTTACCTTTCCATTCTTTAATCATTTAGTCGAAAAATGAGAATTAACTCCACTAAAAGGAGGGATGTGTCAAACAAGAAGTTGTTTTGGGCATGAAAGTGATGTAATGCCTTGGTAATGAACCTCCAAAGAGATTAAACCATTAAGCATAGAAAGGTCTATTTCTCAAGCTTAAACAACACTCGTTTGAAACGATCCTCAAACAAAGAAAATCGAGAAATGAGGGAGGCTGCAGAGATGATTATGTGAAGTTGATTATTACAAAAGTGGGACTCTTTACTAAGTAGAAAAAGCTATCAACTCGAATGACTCGGTGTCTAAGGCCTAAACAACTAAAGCCATGAGGACTTACAACACAATAAGTATAAAATTCAAAGCATAAACTATTTAAATGAATTAAAATAGCCCTAAAATGTTAAAAAAAAATAGCTAAAACACGTTTAGAAGAGCACAAAATATACGCAAATACAAAGAGATACAAAGCTAGTAGGCAAGACTAAGGAGGGGTGGCTAACCCCTCTACTTTTGAGACTTCTTAACCATATTGTTCAGCCCTTTTAAACTCTGAAAATCAGTGTGTAAACCAAAGAAAAGAGTGGAAAAAAAAAAAAACAAAAGGTATGAGCTATGGGATAAGGTGCAAGAAATGGTGTTAAGCCTCTCTACCTTTGGTAGCTCTTTAACCCCAAGTTCCAACACTTGGAATGGATCCAAAGCAGTAGGAAAACACAAGAAAAAGATAGAAAAATATTGAAATGAAAGCAATGAAAAGGGTGACAAGCTTATACCTCTTGAAGAGAGCAAGCTTTAGTTGTAAACCAAACTTGATCCTAGAGCACACTCAAGGTTGAATTATGGTTCTCAAGGCTCAACCAAGGCTCCAAGGTTTTTCTCTAAGGGTGTATATGATGTATGTATATAGTTTAAGGATGATAGGCTAGCTCAACGATAGCTTGCAAAGGAAGAAGGAGATGTCAAAGATGTTTTTGGTTCTTTGAAATTTTTCTAACCCTTAACACAGAGGCATCAGCTCGTATTTATAGAATTTGACATGAATAGGTCATAAATATCTTCAAAAATAAGCAGCTGGCGAATTTCCACCCAAAATAGTGTTTCTCGCCCAAAAGGCACAGCCAGGCTCTAATGGCCACGGCTAAGCCTAAATAAGGCACAGCCAGGCCTCAATGTGGTTCCCATGTTCCTCTATTTCAGGCTCAATATAGGTTGGCACAGTGCTCAAGAATGGATTTCTGAGGTATAGAAAGCTTGAACATAGAAGGTTTTGATTTTTTAGAGCTCAAACCCGAATTCCTTCGTTGAGAATTCAAACCATTGACAATGTAACTTTCATCATCGAGTGCTCAGAATAAAGCGCCCAAGTCTTGTGAGCAATCAAAAATGGGATGTTTACAATGAGGATGCCTCTTATGAGGAGAGATCGGTGAGAGTTCTAGATACTCGAGACCAAGTCTTGCAAGGCAAGAAAATTCCCTTGGCTAAGGTATTGTGGAAACATCATGGGGTTGAGGAAGCAACTTGGAAACGTGAGAAGTATCCGGACTTGTTTGTTAATGTTTGAACATGTATTGTATTGTTGTTGTGTTAACGACATACGAAAACATTGTATATGTTTTGAAAATACGAAAAAATTGTATATGTTGTTTATTTTTGGGAAATGCGAGTTTATTATAAACATTGTTTATGTTTTGGAAATATGAATTGTGTATTCAGTATTGAGAATTTCGTTTATCATGTTGATAAGATTGAATGATCAGAAAATGGGTCATGGTGATGGAATTGAATGGTTATCATTATGGTTGTAGCTAGTTTTAACTTAGTTTTAAAACTTGATTTGAAATTTCGGGAATGAAATTCGTTAAGGAAAGGTTATAGTAATTCTGGTTTTGACCAGACCCTTATTGTATCCCGAACTCGAGTTTCATGGCTTCTTATTATAGGTCACATCTTGCTTCCCTTGTATCTCCTTAAATTTGGCCATCGAACTGTTGTGGTTGTGTTTGGGACAAGTTGGTTACTTAGTTTCCAAACTCTTGTTGCCCAAAATTTTGCTCCTCCACACGAGCGGCACTTCTTGCGCTCAAGCGAGCTTTGTGAGCTCTGAGTACTTTTACAGGTCTGCAAAACTACTGGTAGAGTGTATTCAACACTCGAGCGGTGTTTTCTGTACTTGATCGAGCTCAGTTCGAGAGGCACTTCTTACACTCGAACGTTAGTCTGTTGTCTACAAAACTACTGGGAGTGTGCATTTTGTGCTCGAGCGTCACTTCGTGTGCTCGAGCAGAACTACTTATTGTGTCTGACGCTTGAGCGTCACTTCTCATGCTCAAGCGGACTATGTGTATATCAGTTCATAACAGTACCTTTTTATGTCACTTTTTCATATCTTTTTCTCTCAAAACCCTAGATTGAACCCTCTCTCTCTAAAACCTACCTTTACTCTACATTTTCACCTAGATCTAGTGGTTTCTCTACCCTACTCTCTTCAATAAAAAGGTAAAGCGTCTCAAGGGTTACATTTCTATCTGAATAGAGTTGTGTTTAAGCATCTTTGAAGTTTCCTTGTTGCTTTGAGGTAGGGATTTTCTACACTCTCCTATGATTTTTAACTTAATTATTTGTTGTTATCTAAATAATGTTGGGATTTGGAGGATTTTAAATAAACCTAGGGTTTTGGTTTAAAATCAAAAGAGGGGTTTTCAAATGAAGGTATTGAAAACGATTATGGGTATATATATGAGGATGTGTTGTGTTAAATTTGTTGATTTTGACACATAGGTTGGATTTGGGAGAGAATGGAGTTTTGCCCTAAAATATTTCAAAAAATTATTTTGTATAAATAATGGAATTGGTATTGGAAATATGAAATTAGATGAATTGTTATATAAATGATAGAGTTGGATGTGTATTATCTCTCACCTATGGAAATTTGGATAATATATCAGTCTTGGAGATTGTATATATGTTTAAAAATATCTGTTTTGGGCTATCGGTAGATGATAGCTGTGATTGTTGTAGAAATTGCATGAGGATTAGGTGAATTGAAACTAATCTCTTAACTGTTGTCATTGAATATGACTATGTTTTAATACATTGTCTATGCATGATATTTGGGAGGAGAAAGGGGATGTACTCCATGTTTGGAAGAAGAAAGTGGATGGGCTCCATTGAATTAAGTTAGCCTGTGTGTCCAAGGTGAAAGTCCCGAAAACTACGCGTATACAAGGGTGTTGATTCCCTTGGACGAAATTTTCGTAAAATGGCATATTGAAGTGTTTGTGTAATGATTGTATGATTAGAGAACCACTAAGTTATAGCCTTAGTTAGGTTGTTTGGATAAAAACGAATTTGACTCATGAGTTAAGGTGAAATGAAATGATTTGAAATGAATTGAGATAAAACGGATTGAGATATAAAACTTCGCATATTATGATCTTATAGAATATAAATGATTTTATCATTGGCATCATATATGCACATTATACCTATATCTTTTTTAAGATTCATATATTGTGCTAGATTATTTCTACTGGGCTTTGGCTCACCCTACTTGGGAAAAACCATTTTCAGGTGCTGGTGATATGCCTCCGCCAAGGACTTAGCTTGGGAGGATTGTGGAGCTGAAGGGTCAATTTCTGTTTATTTTGTATTTACTCTTTTACAAGCCTAGGGCTTTATTTGTATTAAGCTTATGACTCGTTTTGTTGTAACCAAGCACAGTCTTGGAAAAATGTAAGCCATTAGGGCATATGAATATCTGTTTAGCTTTCATTCTTTATTACGTCATGTAACACATGTTGTAGATTTAGGATGAACAATTTATGAATGTATATCGCATGTGTTACTTTTTATATATTAACTTTGATTAATGAAAGCTTCTTATTGTATCTATATTACTTTGTACTAGTGTTCGGAGTTGCATTATTGTAATTATTTTGGGGACGTTACACAGATCCTCTGTAACCAATGCTGACCATGGATTAAAGTTAAAAAGAAAAGAAAAGAAAGATGGGAAGATAATTTTAAATATTTCCCCTCATCCTCTCCCAGAAAAACTTAATTTCATTTATGCAGCTTTGGACAGAAGTTTAAACAAAACAAAAATAAAAATTTAAAATATAATATTTTCCTTTTTACCTTCTTCCCACTTTCTTCTCAACCAAATAAGGGAAAGTAGTTATTTTGAAAAATAACATATGTGTACATTTATATACAAAATATACATATTAGGAAAACAAAAATGGAAAATGCAATTGAATTGTATACAAGATACACATTTATATTCAAGACATAAGTTTTCTCTTCATAATAACACATCCATCTAGATGTGTTCTTATTATTACAAATAAGAGCTCTATAAAAGTTGGACTAAATTGATAGATTCAATGTACACATCCCAATAAAATCTTTAATCGAATTGTGCATATACACAAGTTTCTTCCATTTATTTGCAAACAAATTCTAAACTACATTGGAGTTGAACAATTCATCTCAATATTCCTTAGTCCCTCAGTCTTGCAATAGATTTGGACGGTCTAATTGCAGTGTTGAATCACAGAGTTTGGGATTGGGTGTTTTCTTGCATATTTTGATTATCACATCATTTCAAGATGCAATTGAGATTTTAAAGGCTACGAAGATGGTACGAAGAAAGATAAACCAGAGAGTCTCAAAATCTTTCTCATATTTGGTAGTTTTGGAGAAGATGGTCTATGGATGCATGTTAATCAAGCCAAAGAGTTGGCTATTTATAGAGGGAGTGTAGATACAAGGATTCTCAATTTTATTGGTTTTTAGAAAAATTAAAATGTAAAAACAAAAAAAACAAACAAAGAGCTAATAAATTCCCAGAAAACAGAGAAACATGTAGAAACAAAAGAAACAGAGGATGATTTGGGAATGTGATCAATGACATTGTTGATTATAGATGGAATCAAAGAGAGATAGAGAAAGAGCCAATAATTGGATTACAAATTTTGAACTTTTTCAAAGGAAAAAACTGAGAAAATAAAAATTAATATCAGATATTCATTCTTCATAGTTAGAGTTTTGAAATCAAAATGGCACAGCTATTGGCTACAGATGTTAATTTTCATTGAGAACCAAACTTAATATCGAATATTCAATAAGGGTTAGAGTTTTCAAATCAAAAGCGCTAATGTAAATAAAGTTTATAGTTAGAAACAAACCTGAGCTATAACGATTTCAGTTTAACCCAACCCTTTTGTATCTTGCACTCGAGTTTTGTGGTTTCGTAGTGTTGTTCATGTCTTCTCCCCTTATACTTCCTTAAGTTTGGCTATTGGATTATAATTGTTGCGTTTAGAACAGGTTGATTGCTTGGTTTTCAAACTTGTGTTGTCCAAAATTTTACTCCTCCGGTCGAGCAGCACTTCTTATGCTCAAGCGAGCTTTGTGAACTCTCAATACTTTTGCAAGTCTACAAAACTATTAGGACAATGTATTTTACGCTCGAGCAGTACTTCCTGCTCTCGAGCGGTCTCAACTCAATTAGCCTTTCTTGCACTCGAACGTTGGTTTGTTATTGGGAGTGTGCATTCTGCACTCGAGCGTCACTTTTTGCGCTCGTGTGAAACAACTTATTGCTTCTGACGCTCGAGCGTAACTTCTTGCTATTGAGTGGACTGTGCATATATCACTTCGCAGCAGCACCCTTCTACATTACTTTTTCATATCTTTTCCTCTCAAAACCCTAGATCTAGAGCCTCTCTCTCTACATTTTCACTCAAATTTGGTGGTTTTCCTACCCATGTGCCTTTGTTAAAAAGGTAAAGCACCTCAAGGGCTACGTTTTGATTTGAATAGAACTTGGTTTCGGCGTCTTTGAAGTTCCTCCATTGTTTCCTTGATCTCTAGCTTCGAGGTAGGGACTTTCTACACTCTTTTATGAGTTTCAACTTTGTTATTTGTTGATGTCTAAAGAATATTGGAAGTTGGGATGATTTTGAACAAACCTAGGGCTTTGGTTTAAAATCAAAAGAGGGGTTTTCAAATGTATGTATTGAAAATAGTTATAGGAGTAGATGTGAGGTTGTTTTGTGATAAATTTGTTGATTTTGATACTCATGATGGATTTTGAAAGCAAATCGAGTTTTACCCTAAAATGTCTCGAATAGTTGTTTTGTATAAATAAATGAAATTGGTATTGGGAATATGAAATTGGATGGATATTTATATAAATGGTGGAGTTAGATATGTATTACCTCTCACCTATGGAAATTTGGATAATTTATCTATCTTGGAGATTGCATATCTATTTAGAAATAACTGTTTTGGGCTATCAATGGAGGATAGCTATGATTGTTGTAGAAATTGCATGAGGATTAGGTAAATTGAAACTAATCTCTTATCCGTTGTCATTGAATATGATTATGTCTTTGATACATTGTAAATGTATGATGTTTGGGATGAGAAAGGGGATGTACTTTATGTTTGGGAGAAGAAAGGGGATGGACTCCATTAAATTAAGTTGGCATGTGTGTCTAGGGTGACAGTCCCGAAAACCGTGCATATACATGAGTGTGAATTCCCACAGATGAAATATCCATAAAATGGCAAATGGAAGTGTCTATATAATGGTTGTGCTGGGCAGAGACCCATTGAGTTGTACCCTTAGTTTGTTGTTTGAATATAGTAGTGAATGACTTATGAATCGAGATAGAAGGAATTAAGATATAAAGCTTGGCATGGCATGGTTTTGTAAAAGAGTGATGAATGATTTTGTCATGGGCATTGGATATGCATATCATACTCATATCTTTTTTAAGATTCATATATTGTGTTAGATTGTTTCTACTAGGCTTTGGTTCATCCTACTTGGGAAAAATCATTTTCAGTTACTGATGATATGTCTCTGCCAAGGACTTAGCTTGGGATGATTGTGGAGCTGAAGGCTCAGTGTTGTTTATCTTGTATTTAGCCTTTGTATAAGTCTAGGGCTTTATTTGTATTGAGCTTATGACTCATTTTTGGTGTACCCAAGCCTTGGCTTGGAAAGAGGTAAGCCCTTAGGGCATGTGAACATTTGTTTAGCTTTCATTTCTTATCGCCACTTGTCATACATGTTACAGATTCAGGATGAACTATTTATGAATGCATATCTGTAGACCGCCTGAAACTCCGCTCCGTGCGCGAGGGCGCGAATTGTGGTTCTAGCCACTACAGTTCGGACTCCTATCACGGTTCTTCATCTAATCTCACAAAGTGTAATGTAAGACTGATAAATCATTAAAGAGTCCAAATCCAGCAAACCGTTTTGGAAAATCGATTTTAATCAAAAAGCGCCAAACATGGACTGCTTTGCCAGATTTCAGAGTCACCACCTAAATATTTTATTTTGGAAAATTTAGAAAACCCTGACTCGTGCCTAAGGCCACGTGTCTGTCATCACCAAAGTTGCCTCGGCTCGGGAACTTAGGTACGAGAGGGAAAGCTCTTGAAATGAGCACCCCTGCTCGCCCGATCAAAGATCGGCCTCTACTAATATGATATGTTGTTTTTGAAAACACATGTGTTCTTATTCCGATTTATTAATCTAACTTACTATGTGATGCGCACAGCATATAAGTATAGACTAAATCATTCGATTTTGAACAAAACATCTCATGTTTGTTTGTTTGAAAATGGTTTGAAGTTGCTACCCTTAAGTAAGCTAAGACGTGGATTTGCCACCCACAAGTGGGCTTCGAAAACATGAATTGCCACTCTCAAGTGGGCTTAAAACGCACATTTTGATGAATTGTTCCATTTCAAGCAATGAAGCCTTCATTCGTAGGCATTCGTGCAGTTAAACACTTAGCAGTTAGCCTCATGGCAAGCATGCTATCATGGCAATCACTTACACACATGCAAGGATGCTAAAGCGTAAACACTCACAGTGTACTCCGAGCCAAAAAAGAAGCTAGTTAGTAATCATGCATGATCCTAGCTATGTTAACAATGCCTAATGCAACACATGCAAAAATGCAACTAAGATAGGCTCGGCTATTTTAAGATGGCATGTGAATGCAACTTGATAACATGTATTCAAATTGGTATTGAAATACAATGCAGTTTTGTATGATGCGTTGAGCCCAGTGCATGCAAGACGAATGAATGAATGCAAACATGCTAGCATAAGGATGCTAATTGAAACATGCCCTAAAACTAACCATCAAAAGTTGATAAATAAAAGGGAGAAAGAAATGGGGGTTAGAAGACATGCATCACACACACGCACACTTATTACAACAGTTGTGCCCCCTCGACGGAGGGTCTGAATAACAAGCTAACTAGCTAATCTAAGCTAATTAAACTAATTATTACAAGTCACAACTAATTAACTAATCCTAGTTAACTAATTAGTTATTATAACACAAATTGAATAGTTAAGCGCATTAACTAATTAAGTACAAAACCAAAGCATTAGCTAGCTAAGCAAAGAAGCTAACTAAAGCAGTAAAAGAGGAGCCTTGGGGCGAGAAGTGTATACATGTTCGATCGCCTCGCTCGGAAATCCATCGCTATGCCCCAACTTGCCTCTGTTTGCATTCATTTCAGAACACTGCACAAAGCTCCAGATTGCTTTTACTACATCATGGGAACCTCCAGGAAGGCTGCTGACCACTTATTGGTGTTGTAGACCACCTGTAGACCACTTACATTTGCTGCAAACCAGAAAATGCTGCCCAACTCCAGTTTGCTGCAACAGAGAACAAGAAGGGGCACAACAGTGTATTTGCAAGATGTGTGTGCACAACCACCCTCCCTATCATTTCTTAAGCTCAAGAGAGTGCGGTTCTCAACTCTCGGGCCACTAACCGAGCATCGCAATGCACGGTGGCCGAGAAGCCAAGATTGCACAATTCAATGTAAATGAATGCACAAATAACACATGACGGCCTTAACCTCTATCATGCATGATCAAGAGGGTCGGCGAACGAGAAATGAGGCACGTTTCATCACTTCAAGTATGAAACGCCCCTCGTTTCTCGTGTTTGGACTAACTCCCTACCCAAACACAATGCAATGAAACATGATCAACTTAACAAAGCTAATGGCATGCAAACTCAATGCAATGCATGCACATGCAAACACAATGCAATGCAACAACATGTAAACAACATGCTATATGGACTTAAACCGAATATGGATAGATCTCAATCATGCCCAAAACAGTGGCCAAAATGCTGAAATGAAGGCATGAAATGCAAGAAAATGCATGCTTATGCATTGACTCACCGATTAAGCATAAGAGCACAACTCTCAAAAGTTCTCAAGGAGTGACAAATGTAAGAGTGTAGCCACACTATAAGCACTGAAATCATGTATGAAATGATGCCAAATCATCCAAACAACATAAGCATAGCATGCTAGGAGGCCTAAGGCACAAGGCCACCAAAGGAGACTACACAAGGGGCATGCAACACATGGCATAAATGAAGGAACCAATCATGGACAGAGCTCAAATAGGTCAAGACAAGGACCAAAACATGCTGAGATGGGAGTTCACAAGTCTAGACAAGCATGCATACGCATTGGTCCCCAAACAAGGCAATAATCCACAACCCTTGAACACATTCAAAGAGTGAAAAAGTGGGAACATGGCAATGCTATATGCTCTGAAATAACATGGTAGATGATGCCAAATCATGCACATGTCACAAATGAAGCATGCTATGGTGCTCAAAACTCAAAGCTTGCAAGGCCAATTGCACTACAACTATGCAATACATGAACCATATGGCCAAGGCAACCCAAAATAGTCTTGGAGCATGTCAAAATGATGCTAAAACATGTATGGACTAGAGCTAACACAGGCTAGCATGAAGTATGCAAGGTCAATAAGGAGGAGTACACTACATCTACCAAAACCAAGCATGAGATGGCTTCACCAACAAAATTCAGAGTTATGGCATGTCAAAATAACACCAAAAATAGGCTAATACCAAGTCAATACATGCCAGAATAACAAGCTCACTCATTAGGCATGCAAGGCTAGCAAAGAGGATTTACACTACAAGTGTAAGAAGCAAATGAGGGAAGCTCTAACCAACCAAAAACAGAGTTGTATGATGGCAAAATATCACCAAAAACACACTGAAATGGTGGCCCAAAAGCCTAGGCAAGATGGCATACACAATGGCTCATTTTTGAAGCATAAAGAACCAACCCTCCAAAGCATTGAAAGAGTGAAAGATGTGAGGGCATGACCACACTACATGCACTAAAATCACATTCCAATGATGCCAAATCATGCAAGTGACCCAAGCAATGCACACTACTGACTCGGAAACTCAAAGCTAGTGAGCTAGAATGCACTATGGCTCTATAAAGCATGGCATGCATGACCAAAACAACATAAATCAAACCTAGAGCATGCTGAAACATGGCCAAAAGCTTGCTGAAGTTGAGCCAAAATCACACTAGAATGATAGTCTAAAGCATGATGCATGTTAGGCTAGCATGCAAGATTGCACTACAAGTGTGTAAAGCATGCAAGAGGCTATTAAACCAACCCTAGACAGAGGTATACCATGGTAAAACAACACCAAAAACTTGCTGGGATAGGACCAAAACATGCTAGAAAGATAAGCCATCAACACAAGCATTTAAGGCTAGTTTGCAAGGATTATACTATAAGTGTATAGAGCATGCGAAGGTGGCCTAAACTAAGCCAAAACAGAGGTATGCCATACTGAAATAAGGCCAAAAACAGCCTGAGATGGAGCCAACATATGCTAGATAAACATGCTCAAACATGAGGCCAACAAGGCAAGCAACCAAGATACAAGGAGAGGGGATGACCCCCTCCTATTTGGGACCTCAAAACACCCTTTTCACCACTAAAATTCCTCTGAGTTTAGTGGTGAGAAGCCCAAAAGGAGGTGGTCCCAATAACTTAAAAGGATAGCACAAAAACAAAGCCAAACAAGGCACAAGAGGGGGTAGACCACCCCCAACACCAAAGAAGCCTTAAACAAACATGTTAAGCACTAAAAATCAAAACTTTTTGCAGTAGAAAGTCAAGCCAAAATAAGCATGCAAATAGGTCCAAAAGCTTAATCAAAATAAAGCTGTAAAGGGCTAGTTGACTCACCCTTGAAGAACAACTTCAAAGCTGCAACTCCAGCAGCTTTTCTGAGCTCAAACTAATCCAAAAACACCAAAACCAGCTTCTAGGTGCCTCAACTCTAAGAGTATGGCGTTTCACTATGTGTTTGTGTGAAAAAGTGTGAAGAAACTACACTTTTGAGCACAAATATGAAGCAAAGGAGCAATATAGAGATAGAAGTGTATGTACATTTTCCTAAGCAATTTTCTGAATCTAAAGAAGGAAGAAAGGGCCTCCCTTTTATAGAAAAACAAGCCTCAAGCTTGTTGAACAAGCTTGAAGCTAGATGCAATCCCTCCAGACACGTGTATGGAGGATGGTTTTTGTGCTCACCAGCTGTCACAGCTGGCACCAAAATATCTGCAAGAAACTACAGGAAAGCTGCCAACCACTTGAAGTGGTCGGCCAGCTACATGCACTGGTCGGCCGACCACCTAAAGTGGTCTGCAAGAAGACCAAGTGGTCGTCAGGGGGGGAGAGGTGGTCTGCACCAAGAAAGCAAAGTAGTGGCATGGCTACCGATCACTTTTGGTAGTCCAAATGCCATCAACACAAGTTGGCCGACCAGAAAACTGGCTGGTGGGGAAGAAAAGTGGTTTTCAAGGAGTGAAACTGGTCTCCAACCCTCATTCCACCCTCTAAGCAAGGAAAGCAAGGTTTGTGCTAAAAAAAAACCAAAAAGGATGCAAGACAAGAGTCTGCGGGTTAAGGCACGCAACCGAAAGCCTCAAAAACTAGTCTACGGGCACCAAAGTGGTCTACGACCACAAAAAGTGGTCTCCAAGACCTCTGCGTCCCTCTAGACCAAGGCAACAAGGCATGGTTCGAAAACCAGGCCAAAAGGAGAAACGATGGCGGTCTGAGACAAAGCAGCGCGGCCAGAAGGCTCAAGCTGAAACTAGTCTACAACAGGGAAAAGTGGTCTACGACCACAAAAAAGTGGTCTACAAGACCTCTTTCTCCCTCCAGGGAAGGGAAAACAAGGTTTGGTTCAAAACCAAACCAAAAAAGAAGTAAGACAAGGTGCCCGGCCGAAGGCTCTGGAAACCGAAAACAAGCCTACAAGAGGGAAAAGTGGTCTATGACCACAAAAAGTGGTCTACAGACCTCTCTCTCCCTGCAGGCAAGGGAAAACAAGGCATGGTCTACAAACCAAGCCAAAACACAAAGTGTTCAGAGGTCCGGAGGCAAGGCACTCAGCCGAAAACTCCGAAAACTCGAAACGAGCACAAACATGCACAATCATCGAGCACTCAAACGACTACGTCTGAGTCTTAAGGTCGGTCAAAAATGGGTGTATCACCTTTTGTATATTAATTCTAATTAATAAACGCTTATCATTTCGATTATGTCATCTTGTATTGGTTGTTTGGAGTTAGATTATTGTAACTATTTCGGGGCGTGCCAGGAGCTACAGATAATATCTCTTGGAAATATTCTATTAGAATGTGTAACGCCCCGAAATAATTATAATGTTCCAACCCAAGACAACTAATACGAGGTAGCATAAATGAAATTGTGAGACCATGAAATATCCTCTCACATGGATGTTGTGGAGATACAACGAAGAGAAGAGCTGTACCCCTGTAGATCTGCAATAATAAACATAGTCGGTGCCACCCAATCGGGGTTGCCGGCCGGGGACTCTCCGATGATGAAGTCAGTCCCTGTATCAAGGAAGAAATAGTATATGCATTTGAAGGGGTGTGTGTGTGTGGTGGAGGGAGAACAGACATACCTTTCACTTGGGATGCCCCCCTCTTTATATAGATGGGGGGGTGTGATATTTATTTGGGCTGGACCTTTGTAGGCTTTGTTTGGGTTGGGCCCAATAAGCTAATACCTATAATTTTCTGGCTCCCACAATTGCCCCAAAACTTTCATTGTCTGCGGTAGAAGGAATGTGAGTTTTTTCTTGCCAAAATTACTGTTTGTTCAAATAGTCATTAGGTTTTTGATAAATAACATTTTGGATAAATCAATAAAATATATGAATGAATGACTGCATGTATGCTTGAATGTATGTATAAATATACGTATGTCTTGAATGTATGTATAAATGTATGTATGTCTTGAATGTATGTTTAAATATACGTATGTCTTGAATGTATGTATAAATGTATGTATGTCTTGAATGTATGTAAAAATGTATATATGTTGATCATAGGATGAGGGGGGTTGAGCTAAAACCCAGAAAGGAATACAAATAAATCATAAAAATAGGCCGCGGTATTCTAACCCCCGGGCATGGATGTAGGCCGCGGTATTCTAACCCCCGGGCATGGGCATAGGCCGCGGTATTCTAACCCCCGGGCATGGGCGTAGGCTGTGGTATTCTAACCCCTGGGCGTGGGCGTAGGCCACGGTATTATAACCCCCGGGCATGGGTGTAGGCCTTTGCTAACGGCGCTCTGTGCCGAGTGCGAAGATTGCGCTGTACTCGGAGACTTTTGCTGATTTTAAGTGGCAACTAAGTGCCAAAGTGGCAAGGACTTTGAATAATGTATCCTGTACCGAATGAGGTGGACGTGTTAATCACTAATAATATGCTCCGCTTATATGGAATTGCCAAGTAGATATTGGGCCAACTATTTAATTACCGAGTTGCTCGGTTTGCGTTTAGTCCAAGGTAGACTTGCCCCATTGTTTTCGAATGCCAGGTGTTAGTCGGAAGGAATGTAGATTCCCATTGCCCTATGTTGCAGGGAAGGTTCGGCTTTGGTAAAATGACGACATGCAAAAATATGAAAACTGCTGTCTGCCAAGTGTGTAATGTATTGCCTCAAAACGGGCGCTTGCTTGAAGCTGTGTGAAAAGGAGCGGAAGTTTGTAACTTAAGTAATCATCCTTGTAATGTTTGTACCAAGTTGGCCGAGTATTCATGCATATCAAAGGTGCCAAGATGATGATCGGCTGATGTGCCCCAATTAGAAAGCGGAAAATTGACTGATGTCCCAGTGGGCAAATGTTTTACCAAATAATGTTGTTAGATGACTAAAGTTGCCGAATACTGTGGCCAATGTTGCTGCATAAAGTTTGACGATGCATAAAGTTGACAAATAATGTTGCTTAGCCGAATAGAGTTGATGCATGGCCGAATAATGATCATGCATAATGTTGAATTTAATAATGGTTGAATAATCTTGCCGGGTAAAGTTGATGCACTGCCGAGTAACTAGTGTCAAAACATCGGTGTTCGTTTACACTTGGGTCAGCGATTGTGCCAGTCGTTTGGTCGGTAGTGGTTGCCAATTTAGTGGAGTTGAGCTTCTTCTCCAACGTATATTTGCCCCATTGCTTTTGAATAAGATTTGTTATTCGGAAGGAATAAAATTGACTTGGGCCAAAATTGCCGAGTAGGCCGATAATGAATTGAAACGGATTCCATGCCCCTGTTCGGTGCCGTGGCGATATCAGAATAAAGCCGAGGCAAAGTAAGGTACTTGGTGATATCGGAATCAAATCTGCAATTTATTTGTATTTTTATTTATTTATTTATTTATTTAATATATATGTATATATATTTTTGCGAGTAGAAGTTGCATATTCTGACTGTACGGATGGACCCAGAATACGTCAAATAGCGGGAAAGGACTATTGGATCACTGTGATCAGACTCCTGATGGCATAATTGTAGCAAAAATAGAGTTGATGGCTCAGATCAGTTGAGAATTGTGCACCGCAAAGCACCGGATAACTTCTCTTGCACGTTTTGCTAGTTCGACGTCTGCACGTCTGCAGAAAATTTCATCAATTCTGGGCAAACTTTGATCAGTCTGTACGGCGTCGTTTTAGCTCCGATTTTGACGCGGTTTGTTGCGTTGAACTCGTCTTAATGAGTATTTCACATTGGTATGGTCAAAACTTGAGTTTGACAGCTTTTAGTTTTTGGCATGTGTGATCCGTTTCACAACTTTCGGCGGACTTGGGCTGCTTCTTGGCTCCTCGGGTTGCTGGATATGGAATATTTGTGCCGATATGAATATCATGATATGTTCAAATGTGGATTTCGGCAAGCCGAGATGCTAATTTTATGCCGAGATATTAGTGCCGAATAAGTACAACGTTGTCGAATACTTGATGCGGAAGAATATTGTCCAAGAATGTGCCGAATAATATGCCAAACCCGAGTTGATCATACGTATGCAGCGTTCATAATGCCGATGAACTCCATTGCCGATGAACTCCGTTGCCGAATAAGTTGACTGTTGTTTAGTCGAAAATGTTGCCTATAAAGTTGATAAATGTTGTTAGCCGAATATCATAGATAACGGGGCCAGATTGTCCGATGTGCATGACGTATGGGCGGCCGAGCAGTCGTGCAGCCGACTAGTGTTAGCTGCCGAGTAAGTTGCCAAAGCCAAGACATGCAGAATAATGTTAGTGCAGTTGATAATAGGCCGAGTGATATACTGAATCGTAAAGGATAAGCAATACGGTATAATGTTCTGCCAAGTATTGGATAATTGAGTTGATAAGCAATGTCGAAGCCGAGATGTCAAAACTGAATAAGTTGTCATTGTTGGATGATGCGGCATTGATATTAATATGTTGATGCCAATGTGAAAGGCCGAATAGAATGTCCGTTTGCAAGTTATGCCGAATAATAAACCGAATAAGTGCAGAGTAGCTTTGGAGCTTCGCCGATTAATTGATTATGAGATACGGCACTGCTGAGATGCGAATGCATGGGCTCGAACGCCGAATTTTGGGTTTGATTGGCTGAGCACATCTGTGCATCACTTTTCTTTTGTTCTTGACGTGCCACATGCTTAGCTTGCCGAAATAATTACTCCGCAGCTCGTAAATTCTGCTCTTTGAAAGCACCTGGTTGGTTATCCGAGAGATGGTGGAGTACTGCAATCTATATTTTTAATTAAATTGAAGGTTATAAGCATATATGTATATAGAAAGCATATTGAAGACATTAATTATTCAAAGAGGAAAGAATAGAGATTCCACTTAGCAACTTGTGTTCGCATAATCTCAAGAAGTAAACTACGTAAAAGTAAATTGAACCAAAGAGAGAGAAATCACTAGATCAAAACATCAGCCGAATAATCCAAATTTATGCGGAACAACATATCCATCGCTAAACTTGGGCTCCTAACCATGGAAATATCAATAGCCCTGCAAACTTTGTTAGGACCATAACTTAAATATGGAGTTTCTAATTAGCTTCATATAAAGCCGATCAAAATATTACCATAAATTACTATAATAACTCATGGTCAAACTTTGTCAATAACTCTTGGGGACAAATTTTTCTAGAGAGAGGGTGAAGACCTAGCCATGGGTTCAATGGCAATATCCAATTCTCGAGCCAAACACGTCGTCAAGCTATCCATGACATGTTGGACGTAAACATATAAATCCAAGTCAATATTAATATTTGTGTAAATATTTATGATCTTGTGATAAATATTATTTTTATACTAATGATTGGCAAGTCGGCAATGTCAATGGCTCGTTGACTTTTGTGGTACCTCTTGGTCTTTTGTCTTGCCGTTTGTTGAAATGCTTGATCGGCAATCGATTATGTGATTAACTCTTCGTAACTTTCTTTATTCCATTGCTTGCCCAACCTCAAGCAACTTGCCGCAGTGGGTAACCGAGTGGCCAAAATGTTTCCTGCAATTTTTCTTGACAAACTGAAATGAACACCTAAAAAAGACATGGCCACAAGGATCAAGGTGATTAATAACTTTATATGTAAAGACTACAAACAAGAGTTAATGGTTGATGTTGTAGAGCAAAAAATAAAAGAAATCCAGGAGGTGGGTCCTGCCCCACCGGGTTTGTCTTGCTGAGACGTTTGGAAGGCAAATCGCCTTGGTTGACATGCTAGAGCACTTGGTCGGCACGACTCCACCTTTGCCGATAATAGCGCTAGAGAGAGCCGTGGTCAGCCTATAACACCTTGTGTGAGAGCCGAACAAACAAGTCTGATGCATATGTAAATATTTGTATTCATGTATATATATATATATAAATGTATCTTTGCAAATATAGAGATAGCTTTCAGAAATGAGATTTAGAATAACAAGAGAGTTGACGAACAACCCAATAAAGAGTTACTGTTGCTAAGTTGGTTGATAGACAAGCCAAATAGAGTGCCGAATAATAAAGTTTAATCCACTCCCAAGTTATTGTGGTCCAATTTTAGTGAGAGAAAAATTGAAGACCCAGCCTTGGATTCTACAGAAAGTTCTAGCATAGGTACACGTGCATACATGTCAAGCATCAACTTTAAGCTAAGTTTTGAGAGGCAAAGAATAAATAAATAAATGGACAGACCCACGTATAAATTTAGCCAAATAACTTTATTGAATTGCCGAAAAGATGTTTGCACCAAGAAAGGTGTGAAACCCATTTTTAGAGAGAGAAAAAAGCTGCTAACTTCATCTTGTTTTGACAACCTTTCTAAGCAATATTAATATTCAACAATGCTTTGATCAAATCTATGAGCATAAATAGATACATCCATAGATGTGTATATATATATACCTGAACTTTAGCAAAAACAACATAATCAGAATGAAAGAAACCAAAAAACCCAGTTGTGGGTCGTATTACTTAGGATTGATTTTGCTTTTGTAGGAAGTGCACTAACCTCAAAGCATCCCATAAATGTTTACTTACAGTAGTATATTTGTTGTGTTCTTCGTTGATCTCATTCAGTCGTTCCCACAGACGGCGCCAATTGTGAGACCATGAAATATCCTCTCACATGGATGTTGTGGAGATCCAACGAAGAGAAGAGCTGTACCCCTGTAGATCTGCAATAATAAACATAGTCGGTGCCACCTAACCGGGGTTGCCGGCCGGGGACTCTCCGATGATGAAGTCAGTCCCTGTATCAAGGAAGAAATAGTATATGCATTTGAAGGGGTGTGTGTGTGTGGTGGAAGGAGAATAGACATACCTTTCACTTCGGATGCCCCCCTCTTTATATAGATGGGGGGGTGTGATATTTATTTGGGCTGGACCTTTGTAGGCTTTGTTTGGGTTGGGCCCAATAAGCTAATACCTATAATTTTCTGGCTCCCACAGAAATGATAAGCTTCCATTGATCAGAGTTAATATACAAAAGGTGACACATGCGATATACATTCATAAATAACTCATCTTGAGTCTACCGCACGTGTTACAAGTAGTAAAAGGAATGAAAGCTAAATAGATATTCATATGTCCTAAAGGCTTACATCTTTCCAAGTCATTGCTTGGTTACAAAAAAAAAAAAAGTCTTAAACTCAATACATATAAAGCTCTTGGCTTGTACAAAAATTAAATAGAAAATAAATAAAAGTGAGCCTTCATCTCCACAATCCTCCCAAGCTATGTCCTTAGTGGAGGCATATCACCAACATCTGAAAATGATTTTCCCAAGTAGGGTGAGCTAAAACCCAGTAGAGGTAATCTAACATAATATATGAATTTTAACAAAGATATAAGTATGACATGCACACACAATGCCCATGATCAAACATTTACAACTCTTTTACAAAACCACATTATGCCAAACTTTATATTTCAATCTGTTTTATCTAAATTCATGAGTCATTTCCATTTCATTTAGACAACCAAACTGAGGATGCAACTTAGTAGGTCCCTAACCAACACAGCCATTATACCAACACTTCCATTTGCCATTTTACGGATATTTCGTCTGTGGGAATTGGCACCCTTGTGTATGCGTGGTTTTTGGGACTTTCACACTGGACACACTGGCCAACTTAATTCAATGGAGTCCATTCCCTTTCTTCTCCTATGCATGGAGTACATCCCTTTTCTTGTCCCAAACATCATACATTTACGATGTATTAAAGACATAGTCATATTTAATGACAACGAATAAGAGATTGGTTTCAATTCACCTAATCCTCATGCAATTTCTACAACAATCAAAGCTATCCTCCATTAATAGCCCAAAACAGATATTTCTAAATAGATTTACAATCTCCAAGACAGATAAATTATCCAAATTTCCATTGGTGAGAGGTAATACATATCTAACTTCACCATTGTAGGGAAGTGGTTTGGAAATACTCTTTGGATCCAATGGGATGCTTGAGATCCTCAGCTAGTCACCTGAAAATGAATGAACACTCCGGTTGAGGGTGCTGGAATTAGCACTCCAATAGATAAGTCAGTGTATACTCTCTTGGTTGCTTATATCTTAAGTTAAACTTACTTGTTCTTACGTACCTCGTGTTAGCTGATACTCTCCTTATTTATAGTCGTCCTTCATTTTGATGATTGGGCCCACCTTTCTCCCAATGAATAATCCCTCATTCGGCTAACTGTTCTTACTCGACCAAGTCTACAGTTGATAATTCGACTGATCTGGTTACTCGGCCTCTGTTCCTCCATGATGGAGCCGTATAGTTCACAACTTAGTTTCTCTCTTCAATCTATTCGGCCTCCGTACGTAACAAAATTTTATTCGGCCCCCACAATTGCCCCCCAAACATCCTATTAACGTCAGTTAGTTGGCATGTTTGGTCCTTTGCCCTAGAGAGTCAGAAAATACAACAATATTCCTTACTCCAATACAAGCGTCAGGACGCCTACTACTTTTATGCATCATTGCGGTTTCCCGCCCCTTCGTACACTTCATTCATTTAATACGATTTAAAACTACATTGTCTTTTCGTCTATATGTTCTTTCTTGAATGCTCAAGGTTTCTCATTGCCTGTCAGTTCAACTCCCTCGCTTCTCGCCTTCTGTAACTTTTTTCCACTCTTCATTATCTTCCTCATTTTTTGTAAGTTTCTCTTTCTTCCATCTCGACTCATTTTTTTCTTCTTTGCTTGCTGTGTAGAGTGTCCGTTTTTCATGCTATGATGGCTAAATAGTTGGGAGCCTTTCTTTCTGCGGAGTGAGTCTCTGGTATCCGTCGCCATTTTTCTATCCCTAACGACGTTCATTTGTCACTTTTGGCAGAGAACGTGATTGACACGAAGAGGACTGATGAAAGTACAATCATCTTTCCTCTCTTGTCAATCGCGAAGGGCGGAGTCCGTTTCCCCCTTCATCCACTTTTAAGGGTTGTCCTTCATTATTGGGGTTTAATCCCTTCTCAGCCAAACGTAAACTTTTTTCGAATAATAATGGGTATTGTAGAACTAAACCGGCACCTTAGGCTTAACCTTAGAGTCCCTGCCATTCGACATTGTTATGCCTTGGCCAAGTCCTCTGGACGGCAGGGGCGCTACTTTCTCAGGCCAAGGACACAGACCATCACTTGGTCACTATGCTTGCCAGCACTGGCAAGCGAGTTGACGATGTTATGGTTGTGGTCCGTAGAAACTGGGAATTTGACGAGGGCGAAGATCGTCAAGATCCAGTGCCTAGGCAAAGAGGCAAACCAGGTGGCCGTTTAACCACCCATGAATCTTTACTAAATGTTTTCTATTCAAATTCCATGTATTTACCATTTTAATTGTGTAGGAAACAACTTGAAGAAAGTTCTAGTTTCAGCCAACGACACCGTACTTGCAGAGATCAGAACGGTACTCCAGTTCGTTGGCCGTTCGAATCTCCAAAAACAATAGAGGGCGGCCCACATTCTTTTGCGATACGAGCCGACCTACATCACCTTTTCAACGGCAGAACATATTCCGATTCCAAGGGGCGAACAACACTTTACGGCGCTTGTTTTTCTGAGCTTCAAGAATCTTAGGCAGATCGATTTTGAGGATTCAGATTTAGAGCTGGCAGCCAAACAAGTTACCGAAGGAGTCGCTAAGGAGCCAAATCATCTATCTTCAGACGGATCCGACGGACTAGAGGAAGAGGTTGACGGAGAACTAAATTTGGCTTTTGAAGAAGCTAGCCTCAATTCTCCCTCTACTTCCAGCTGAGCAGACGTGTCTTTCGAGCATATATTTACCGACTTAGGGGACCTACCCAGCTCCTATCCAAACAACATGGCTGGTGAATCGCTCACTCAATTGGCCAAAATGGAAAAATGTCAAGAGGATGGCTACGCATTAGAGAGCCGAAGCCGAGCGAAATCAACCTCCACCCCATCTACCCAACGCTAAGAAAGAAACTCCTCCACCTGGTCTTGTTGAGGAGGTTGAGACAGAAGTGGTTGAAATAAAACCTATTGTCGATCAACAGGAGGGTCATGTAACGGAGCAGAGGGGGGGAAAAATGCCCGGCCGATCACGATGAGGTTTATTCAGAAGAACTAATTGATAAACGACCACACATGGACGAATCTGACTTGGTTGTGCCGTTTACAATACAACCAAGGATAAAGAACATGTCGGTTGCCTCTGATGCATCAGTTATTTGAGATCCAGTTGTGGCCTTGAGCTTGGCATCTTTCATTTCTCTGCCGGTTGACAGAGCAGCTTTTAGGGCGGAGGCCAATCTGCTGGCTATCGCATTAGTCGCTCAATCGGCGATATTGGCATATGCCCTTTCATAATTTTGCAAGGTTGACCCAAAGGAAAGTTTTTATATTTGCTTATTGATCCCTTGTTTTGCAGGCGACGGGGAGGATAGCTGAAATTGGCCGTCGCCAACGCGATTCTATCGAACAGATCGGCTTTCTCACAGCCGAGTCAGCGGCAGAGAGAGCTAGGGCAGATGCCAAGGAAAATAAGGCCAAGACTGCCGACAAACTGAGAGTGGCCGCTGAGGGAAGGGTGAATGCCGACGAAAAAGCGCTCAAGTCTACCAATGAGACAATTGCCAAGCTGGAGGCTGACTTGGAAGAGTCAAAGAAGGCGATGGCAAACGCCGAGTCCGAGATTTCCAAGTCATTCCAGAAAGGCAAAGATGCTACCTTGGTGAACTATGTAGATGAATTGCCGAAGTTTGAAAATAGGGGGTTCAAACAAGACTGGCTCAAAGCCTTGGCTACCGCTAACGTGGTATCAGATCAGCCGATTCCATACGAGCAGGTAGACAATGAGCCGCTGGTGTCTAACCCTGAAGACTGACCTATAGTCAAGTATTTTTTAATTCTGTTTTTGGTATTGTGTGTACGTAGGTTTTGTTAGAGTTATTAGGTTTTTCGGGAAGCTGATGTAGGGTAGTTTTCATTTGTAAGATGACTTTTGTTTGTGCTCAGTTTATGAATGAAAATTACTTTTGCCTTTCTGCTTGATGAATGTGCTTGTGAACGGCCAAGTAAGATATAAAATCATGAAATGAATAAAACGAACTGCAGAATTAATCCAACACATGAATAACTCTATAGCACTGTAACTTAGCCAAATATATTAGTGCATATGTCCTTGCCCCAGCAGGTTGATGAAAAGGACCAACAAAAGATGGCAGTTCAGGGATGTGCTGGGGCACACAGAATATTCGGCGATAAGCTCTGATATTTAAGCAGAATGGAATGATGCGTCTGCCCTTGCCCCAACAAGTTGATGAACAAGACCGCCGAATTAATGAATAAGACCTGTTCAAAACTCTGCTGGGGCACCATGGATATTCGGCTAGGAACGCTGATATTTAAGCCGAATAGATTGATGAATCTGCCCATGCCCCAGCATGTTTAAACAAGACCGCCTAAAAATGAAAGTTCAAAACTCTGCTTGGGCACCATGGATATTCGGCTAGGGGCTCTGATATTTAGGCCGAATAGATTGATGAATCTGACTCCCCAGCGGATTAGTGGTGGATAACGATTATCGGCTGTTCAAGAATTGGCTGGGGCAGCTTGTCTATTCAGCACAAAAACTTACGTAAATCCAAATAGATTAATTAATCTGCCCTTGCTCTAGTGGATTAGTGAACGTTGTCGCCGATTATCAGTCATTTATGATTTGGCTTGGGCAACGTTGAAGGTATCGCTTTGGGAGCGGTGCATCTGTGGTTAATAAAAAGGGAGTTACTTCGTGCACGTAGGTCCCATTAGCGTGCTAAGATTCAACCCAAACCAATCTGTCGAAGAAGGTTAGCTAAGTGTGACTATCAGGTAGACTATTCTTCAACAGTAGAGGAGAGGGTAGGACTTTGGCTGAGCTGCTCAGTGATGAATCGAGGTAGAGAACCTTCACAAACGGGAACTAGGGCATCTGGGGAGCGGGAGAGGCGTCACTCTCCAAGTCGTTGAAGCAGGTCACCTAGAAGGGAGAAACGACAGTGGGGGAACTCCCCCATTTGCGAAGCAAGGCCAGTGGGACACCACGCCCGTTGAGTTTTTCAATCTTTATCAAGAACAAATCGATGATGGAAGTAGATTCAATCATCCGAGATCCAAGCGTGGCAATCAAATTTGCACGACAAATTTTTCCGCCAAAGGTCCAACAGTCGATGATTGGTCGACAAGATTTTGAAGTATTTCGAGAGGGCGTTCACGGAGCGGTGAAAGGACTATATACCGCTTACTAGATCGGCATGCGCCTTCGTGTTGCACGGCGGGATATCGAAAAGAAAGATAAACGCATTCGTAGTTTAGAGGCCCGTGCGGAGAAAGCTGAGCGGGAGTTAGAAAAAGTCAAAACCGCCGAAACTCAGTTGGCTGGCATAGCTAACCCGATTGTAGAGAAATGGGTGACCTAGCGTCTTATAAGTCACGCGATTGCCGATCGCGAAACAGTAAGCATGGTTACAATAGAAGTTGCAAGGACCCGGGCTTATGAACAAGGCTTCCAGGCGGGCCGAAAAGTTGGGATAGAGAAGATGAAGGAAAAGCTCACCGAAGAGGTCTGCCGATGTGAGGACCTTGGATTTAGACATGGGTGGATGAAGGCTCTCCAGGCCACAGAGTCTCTCTGAGTAGTAGACGTTGATTCGGCGTTGCCATTATACCATAGTCACCATTTTGCTTTTGCGGCCTTCGAAGTCGAGAAGAACGATGATGAGGGGGATGCCGAATAAAATTAAACATATTGGACCGCTCTGTCATAAATTGGGAGCGAATTATGTATTATCGGTTAATTCAATAAAACAAATTATCTTACATGTCTGCATGTTGTTTCAGCTTATGTTGCATGTTGTTTTAGTTTATGTTTGAACATGTTAAGAATCGTCTTCTATCCTTCAACTGAGTTGATGCTTGTTAATCAGAATATTCATGAAAAGCGTGCCGAAGCCGGATGCTTACTCGGTCCTACATAGATGGGGCTCTGAATTCGGAGTCTCAAACTTAGCCAATCGTGAATTTCACGAAGGGCGCTCGGAATCCAAAGTCTTATTCAGCCAAAACTTGTCATTCACAGATGGGGCTCCGAATTCGAAGGCTTTTAACTGGGCCAATCGTGGCATGCATGAAGGGCGCTCCGAATCCAGAGACTTATTCGACCCAAACATGTCATTCACGGATGGGGCTCAGAATTCGGAGGCTTTTAACTTGGCCAATTGTGGCATGCACGAAGGGCACTCCGAATCCGGAGGCTTATTCGGTCCAAACGTGTCACTCACGGATGGGGCTCCGAATTCGAAGGTTCCTAACTGGGCTAATCATGGCATGGATGAAGGGCGCTCTGAATCTGGAGACTTTTTCGGCCCAAACGTGTCATTCACAAATGGGGCTCCGAATTTGGAGGCTTTTAACTTGGCCAATTGTGGCATGCACGAAGGGCGCTCCGAATCCGGAGCCTTATTCGGCCGAAACATGTCATTCACGGATGAGGCTCTGAATTCGGAGGCTTTTAATTGGGCCAATCGTGGCATGCACGAAGGGCGCTCCGAATTTGGAGACTTATTCGGCCCAAACGTGTCATTCACAAATAAGGCTCTGTATTCGGAGGCTTTTAACTGGGCCAATCGTGGCATGCACGAAGGGTGCTTCGAATCCGGAGACTTATTCAGCCTAGACGTGTCATTTACGGATGGGGCTCCTAATTCGGAGGCTTTTAACTTTAAACTAAAATTCCATATAGTGAGATAAGAAGTCTTTATTATAAAAGTGAAAGATGTACACGACAAACACTCAAAACAAGTCATCATGCCCCACATGTCGGGTTAATGATAAAATTTACGCAGATGCGTGGAAGTCCATGGTCGTAGAAGACTTCTCCCAGACATGTCATTGAGCCAATATGCCCCTGTTCCCACGATTGAATCAATCTGATAAGGGCCGTCACAGTTAGGACCCAGTTTTCCATCAGCTGCATTCCTGGCAACCAGAAGTACTTTCTTGAGGACCAATTCTCTTGGTGTATAGCGGCGTAGCTAAACACGTTGATTATAAGACTTAGCAAGCTGTTGTTGGTACCGTGCCATGGACGCAAGGGCACGGTCTCGTCGTTCCTCAATCAGAGTCAAATCCAAGGCCAACATCGTGTCATTTCGGCCCATATCAAAAACTTTCGAATTCAAGGTTGGGAGGCCGATCTCCAAGGGGATGATTGCCTGAGTTCCAAAGCATAAAGCAAACGGTGTTTCCCTAGTGGAATGCCTCGGCGTAGTGAGATGAGCTCACAACACACTCGGCAACTCTTCGACCCATTTGCCTTTAGCTTTCTCCAGCCTCTTCTTGATACCGTCCAAGATGGCTTTGTTGGAGGCTTCGGCTTGACCATTGCTTTGTGGATAAGCCGGCGTGGAGAAATAAGGCCGAATATCATACGTGCTGCACAGTTCCCGGTAGATGCCACAATCAAACTGGGTGTCGTTGTCTGAAATAAGTGCTCTTGGAATGCTGAATCGTGTTATGATATTTCTCCATACAAAATGTTTAACATCAGTATCTCGAATGTGTGTTAGTGCCTCCGCTTCGACCCATTTTGTAAAGTAATCTGTCGTGACAATCAAAAATCGCTTGTTTCCCGGGGCACGAGGTAATGGTCCGACAATGTCAAGTCCCCATTGGGCGAACGGCTAAGGACTGGTGATAGAGCTTAACTCTTCAACAACAAATGGGTTAAAAGGGAAAACTTCTGGCACTGGTCACATTTCTTAACGTAACACTCAGCATCAGCTCTCATTGTCAGCCAATAATACCCTGGTGTCACAGCTCGATGAGCCAAAGAGTGCCCACCCGAATGGGCACCGCAACTACCTTCATGGATTTCAGTCAGGAGTTCTTTGACTTTTATCCGGATGAACGCATTCTAGATATGGACCAGAAAGGGATTTTTTGTAGAGCTTTCCTTGCGAATCCAAGCAATATCGCAGAGCTTTGTTTCGTAGTTTGTGTGCATCTTTCTTTTCTGTCGAGAGCTGTTCAAAAGATAGGAATGCAGTGATAGGGTCCATCCAACTTGGAGCTGATTCTATGACATTAGTTTGAATTGACTCTGAGGGGGCAATACTCAACTAAGGGATGAATCCTACTTCAATTGTCCGTTTGATTTCTGAGTTGATGGTGGAGGCTAGGCAGGCCAGGGCATCTGCATGTGTGTTCTGATCCCGAGTTATTTGATTTAGTTCATGATGGTCAAATTTTGCCAGCAAAGAATTCACCGTTTTCATGTAAGCTGCCATACAATCATTTTTGGCTGCGTATTTCCCTTTCAATTGGTTGATGACTAGCTTTGAATCGCAAAAGATAAGCAGATGCCGAGCACCAAGGAGATGTGCATTTCGTAGGCTAGTTAACAGTGCTTTGTATTCGGCCTCATTGTTTGATGTATTGAAGCCCAGTTTGACAGCCGGTTCGATTATTGCCCCGTCAGGAGCCACGATCACTACGCCCGCCCCACAGCTACGGTGGTTTGACGATCCATCACAATACATCTGCGAAATGTCCCTAACATAAATTCTCCAGTTTGGCTTAGGTTGAATATGCTCAGACTTAAAATCGACAAGGCCTCCAGTGAATTCGGCTACAAAGTCGACAAGCACTTGCCCCTTGATTGAGGTCCTAGGTAGAAATTGAATATCGTACTGGCCGAGTTGGAGAGCCCACTTTAAGGCGTACAACGTATTACCAGACACAGGGGGTAGGTAGTTGGGTACCCCAATGGTACCCCCCAAAAAAGTAATGCATCGCTTTTCTGCTACCATACCATGAGCAGAGATGAGTTTTCCAATGGAAGGTAACGGTTTTTCAACAAACTATCGCTTTTGCTCACCTAATAAACCGCCGCCACCCCCAAGTTCTTCCTTTAAGATAGATGGCGCACACGACCGGGTCCGAACTACCAGATATAAAATGAGCGAATCACCTGCCGAAGGTGTTGTCAAGAGTGGAACTCATTGGAGGTAAATCTTCAAACCGTTCAAAGTGGTTTCACACTCAGAAGTCCATTCAAAGGCTTTACCTTGCCGTAGAGTATGAAAGAATTGTCACCAGCGATCTGTGGAATGACTGATGAACCTGTTAAGTGCGGCGGCCATTCCCATCAACTTTTGAACCTCCTTGACCAACTGAGGAGAACCAAGTTCCAGGGTTGCTGTGATTTGTCTCGGGTTGGCTTCGATTCTGCAGTGGTTGGCAATGTAGCCAAGGAATTTGCCGAATCTGATCCTGAATACACATTTGGAAGCGTTCAGCTTTATTTTGTACTTGTGTAGAATGCCGAATGTCTCTTCCAGATCGGCTAGATGAGTTTGCTCCTCTTTGGACTTGACCACCATATCATCATTGTACACTTCCATAGTACGGCTGAGTTGTTCCTTGAACATGGCAGTGACTAGTCTTTGGTAAGTTGCCCCCGCATTCTTCAGTCCAAAAAGCATAACCTTATAGCAATAGGTTCCTCTTGGAGTGAGGAATGCAGTTTTGTCGTGGTCCTTCGGATACATGGAAATTTGATGGTAGCCTCTATAGGCATCCAGGAAGCTCATATGTTGATGATGTGTGGTGGCATCTACGAGCTGGTCTATTCTGGGAAGGGGAAAGCAATCCTTGGAAGAAGCTTTGTTTAAGTTAGTGAAGTCCACACAAATATGCCATGTCCTATTTTTCTTCTTAACAACCACAATATTCGAGAGCCATGTAGGGTAGGTCACTTCCCAGATTACCCTAGTATCAAGCAGCCAGTCAACTTCTTCAACAACGGCAGCATGTGTTCTGTGACTGACCGTCGACTTTTCTGAATAATTGGCTTGCATTTGGGGTCAACTTTTAAACGGTGCTGAGAAACAGATGGATCCACCCCCGGCATCTCATATGGTGTCCACGCAAATACATCAAGGTTGCAGAGTAAGAAGGAAACTAATTGCTGCCTGTCAACTTTATTCAGGGAGGCACCGACCATGAAGAACTCGTCAGAATTCCCGTCAATTTCAACTCGATCTAGGGCTTCGGTTGCCTTTTTGTTTGGAAGCCGCCCAACATCGTCGAGGCTCTCTCGATCTGGTACCTCAATAGAAATCACTTCCAGCTCACGTGGTGTCTTTTTTGCAAGAAGATAACATGCTGGGGCCGATTTCTGGGAGCCACGAATTTGTTCAATGCCGCATTTAGTCGGGAAGTAGAGTAGTTGATGATAAGTGCTTGGCACGGCCTACATGGTATGCAGCCAAGTTCATCCCATGATCAGATTATACAGTGAAGGAAGCTTGACAACCAAAAATTCCACATCTACTGATCGAGAGCCCGCTCAAACTGGTAATGTGATTTTGCCCAGCGGATATTCCGGATTGGCGTTGAAGCCGAATAGCAGATAAGGAGCTAGAGACAGGTCTGACTCAATGAACCCGAGTTTGATGAAGGTCTTGTAGTACATAACTTCCGAAATACTCCCCTGGTCAATGAGAACTCGCTCAATGGTGAATCGGTTTACGCGTAGTTCGATGACCAAGGGGTCGATGCGGGGGAACGTCACGCCGACCAAGTCAGAATCATCAAAAGCAATACTCGCAGCATCATGGGGCCGTTTCACCAGTGTGATGTGCTTTTGGGTGTTAGGATGCGACTGAATTGTATGTACTGCGGATGTTGTCGGCAAGCTCTATGTCATATGGATTACGCCAAGTGGAGGTGAATCATGCCGTAAAGCCATTGTTTTGGTTGAGTTGTCTTTGCGGACGTATTGCTTAAGTCGACCGTCTTGTACTAATTCCTTAAGGTGATCCTTCAACACATAACAGTTCTTAGTATCATGAACGTGGTCCTTGTGATATTTGCACCGCCTATCCCGTCTCCTCGTGTCGGGAGGTCCCATCATTTTGGATGGCCATTTGAAGAACGGAAGGTGTTGAACTTTAGACATAACCATGCCGATCGGCTCAGACAACTCCGTATATTTCTTATCTGCGCGCCTCGTGCGCCTGCCATCTACTTGAAGTTGTTCATTAGCTCGATGGGAACACTGGTCATTTGATCGGCGCGAATCTCTCATTTTGTCTCGTTTAGTCCAATTTCGTGGTTCAAGGCTTCGTGATGGTACAAAATTTATTAGCTGAACAATTTCGGATGGGGCCGTCTTGTTGGCCTTGTTCCTGGCTTTAACCTACAGGGCATCATCTTCCACTTTGCAGTATTCTTCAACTTTCTTCATTAATGACCAGACTGTTTTGGGGGGCCTACTGGTCAAGGAACTGTGGAGGGCACTATCAGGATGCAACCCCATTTTAAGGTGGTGATGGCCATGGAATCGTTGCAAGCGTCATCTACGAGATTAAAGCATTCCCAATAGCGCCGAATACGCTCGTCAGGTTTCTCTTAGTAAGATTTGCATTGCCCAGAGAGAATTGACTTGCTTCGGCTAGACCCCATTGGTGATGAATCTTGCCCTGAAGGATTTCTGTAGTTGATGGAAGCTTTTAATCGATGCCAGTTCCAGCTTATATTACCATCTGATGGCCAATGGTCCCAAACTGCTCGAAAATATTTGGCACATGAGAGCCTCGTCGTCTGCATGCAGCGTCATAGCTTGCTTGTAATGACAGATGTGATCAGTGGGATCCGATTTTCCATCGTATAGAGTAAACGATGGAACTTTGAACTTTTTGGGTAGTACTGCCCTTGCGATCCGTCACACAAAGGGGTCATGTTGGTCCTCTTCGTCTGAACCATTTCTTCTTTGCTTATTCCGTGCGCACGGACTCCCTTCAGAGGAACTGGAGACTTTGACTCGTCCCTATCTTTTGGGTTCTGGGGATGATGAGTCAGAATCACTGCCACTATCATGTCTCCTAATTCAAGATCATCGACCATCTTTTCTCAGAGGTTGTTCCGAATCTTGGCGCGCGGCCTGCTGTGATTTTGCCACCTCCAAGGCCAAATCCTGTCGAAAGCACTCGTTCTCAGCCATCATATTTTCCAACCTCTGTTCATTTTGCTTCGCCTGATCCATAATCGCTTCCATTGTCTCATGTGCTGATGTTGAGGGTGATGTGTGGGCAACTGAGCTGAAGTTCAAGGCTCTTCATGCGGTAATGTTCTCTGGCCCAAGCATGTTGCTTGGAGTAGTGTCACTTCGCGGCGTAAGGTCGTTAGCGACTACCAGAGGATCTTCTGTCACACCCGCCATGGATGTGTTGGAGTATTCCCACGGACGACGCCAATTGTGAAGTGGATTGGAAATACTCTTTGGATCCAATGGAACGCTCAAGATCCTCAGCTAGTCACCTGAAAAGGAATGAACACTCCAATCGGGGGTGTCGGAATTAGCACTCTGACGGATAAGTCAGTGTATACTCTCTTGGTTGCTTATATCTTAAGTTAAACTTACTTGTTCTCACGTACCTCGTGTTAGCTGATACTCTCCTTATTTATAGTCGTCCTTCATGTTGACAGTTGGGCCCACCTTTCTCCCAATGAATAATCCCTCATTCGGCTAACTGTTCTTACTCGGCCAGGTCTACAGCTGATAATTCGGCCGATTTGGTTACTCGGTCTCTATCCTTCCGTGATAGAGCCGTATAGTTCTCAACTTGGTTTCTCTCTTCAATCTATTCGGCCTCCATACGTAACAAAATTTTATTCGGCTTCCACAACCATTTATATAAACATTCATCCAATTTTATTTATTTATATAAAATAACTATTTGAAACATTTTAGGGCAAGACTCCATTTTCTTCCAAAATCCATCTAGGGTATAAAAGTCCACAAATTTACCATAACACAACCTCACATCTACTCCCATAACCATTTTTAATACATACATTTGAAAACCCCTCTTTTGATTTTAAAACAAAATCCTAGGTTTCTTGAAAATCATTCCAAATTCTAATATTCTTTATACATCAACAAATAACTAAGTTAAAACTCATAGAAAAGTGTAGAAAGTCCCCACCTCAAGTTTAGAAGACGAGAAAAGCAAGGAAGAAACTTCAAAGATGCCGAAACCAAGTTTTGTTCAAACCAAAGTAAAGCTCTTGAGACGCTCTACCTCTTTTCCAAAGACACTAGGGTAGAGAAACCAATGAATCTAGGTGAAAAAGTAGAGAGAGAAGGAGTTTTAGAGAGAGAGGCTCTAAATCTAGGGCTTCTGAAATGTTCAGAGAAAGAAAGATCTAAAAAAGTAATGTAAAATGACCTTTTTACGAACTGATATACTGTAGACACCCCATTTTTTATCGACCTTAAGACTCTGACGTCATCGTTTGTGCACGCAATGATTGCGCATGTTTGTGCTTGTTGCGAGCGCCCGAAGTTCTCGGCTGAGTGCCTTGTCTTTGAGCCTCTTAACACTTTGTGTTTTAGCCTTGGTTTTTGGGCCAGACCTGGTTGCCTCTTGCCTGAGGGAGGGAAAGGGTTGCTGGCCACTTGTGGCACTTGCCGGCCACTTTTCTCCCTTGTAGGCCACTTGGAGTGGTCGACCGGCTAGGGGAGGTGGCCAGCCGGCCACCTTAACTGGCTGGCAGCCAATCTTTCTCCTTTTTGGATATTTCCAGATATTTTGAGCCAGTTGTTGAGCATTGAAGCTATCCTTCATACACGTATATGGAGACAAGCTTTTAGCTTGTCAAGCAAGCCTTTGCTTGCATTTTTCTATATAAGGGGAGGTGCCTCCCCCTTTACAGAGGTTCTGAAAATTTTGGAGACAAAATCTCCCTCTCTCTAGAATTCTAACTCTCTCTATATTGTGCTATTTTGAGCCTTAAGAGTGTGTTTTTCTTCATATAATTGCACTACAACGCCTAGTTAAACACCACAACCTTGTTGCTAAGGTACTTGAGGGTCTTGTTTGGACTTAAAAAGCTGGTTTTAGCTGAGAGAAGTTGTTGTCTTGCTGTGGTTCTTCAAGGGTAAGCATATACCCCCTTTTAGGCTTGTTTTTGTACTAGTTTAGGCCACCTTTGCATGCTTATTTTGGCCTAGTTGTCAACTATAAAAAAACTCTATTTTTGAGTGTTAAAAGTGGCTGTTTGAGTCCCTATGGGAGTTAGGGGTGTTTCACCCCCTTGTGTGCCTTATTTGCTTAAGCCTTGTACCATCTCTTAAGGCTTTTCAGGCACTCTTTGTTTGGCCTTTCTACCATTGAAACTCAAAGAAATTTCAGTGGCAGAAACCATGTTTTAAGGTCCAAAGTAGGAGGGGGTGGCCTCCCCTATTTGCTTCTTGGTTGCATGTCTTGTTAGCCTCATACTTGAGCATGTGTTTCTACCATCTCTTGACTTGATCTAAGCATGCTTTTGTGACTTTTTTTTAACATGTTTTGGCTCTGTTTGTGGCTGACTTGGCTACTTCTTGCATGCTTCTTACACTTGTAGTGTAATCTTACCCACTAGCCTAGTGTACTTGATGTTTTGGCTCATCATTCTAGCATGTGTTAGCTTGACTCCAGCATGTTTTTGGCCTTTATTTAACAAGCTTTAGCTCTATTTTGAATAACTTTGGTCACACATGCCTTGCTTTGTATAGCTATAGTGTTGTTGGCCCTTACTAGCTTTGAGTTTTAAGACCCTTGACATGCTTTACTTAAGTTATTTCCATGCCTTAACATCATTCCACACATGATTTCAGTGCATGTAGCCTCGTCACACTCTCACATATATCACTCTTTAAGTGTGTTTAAGAGTTGAGCTTTATGCCTTGTTTGTGGCCTAACATGTATGCATGTTTGTCTAGTCCTTTGAGCTTCAATTTCAACATGTCTTGGCCTCTGATTGGGCATGATTGAGCTCTGTCAAGAGCTGGTTTGGTTATTTAGGCTATGTATTGCATGCCTCTTGTGTGAATGCCTTAACTAGTTTTGAGTTTTAGGGCCTCTTGTATGCTATACTTGTGATGTTTGCATGATACGTCATCATTTGGCAAGTGATTTCAGTGCTCATATCTTTGCCATACTCTCGTATATATCACTCCTTCAATTTGTTTGAGAGTTGAGCTTTGTATCCTACTTGCGAGCCATAAGTTGAGCATGCATTTTCTTCCCTTTTATGCTATCATCTTAGCACCTTTTGGCCACTGTTTTGGCATGCATGAGGTCTATTTAGGGTTGGTTTGGTCCATGGAGCATTGTATTGCATGTCTCTAGTGTTGTGTCCTTCACTAGTTTCATCATTTTAGTCTCTTAACATGTTATGCATGCATTGTTTGCATGATTGAGTCTTGTGCATGCCGTTTTAGCATTGAAAGATAACACATGTTGTTTGCATTGCATTGGGTTTGGATCGAACGTTAATCCAAACACAAGAAATGTGAGACGTTTCATACTCCAAGTGATGAAACGTGTCACATTTCTTGGTCGCCAACCCTCTTCACTGTGCATGATAGAGGTGGAGGCTCTTATGTGTTGTTTGTGCATTCACTAACATTGTGCATGCTTGACTCTTCGGCCATCATGCATTGAGATGCGTGGTTGGTGGCTTGGGAGCCGAGTACTATGCTCCTTTGAGCTTGAGAATTAATAAGGAGAGTAGTTGCACACACATTTCCTTGGAAATGCATTGTTGTGCCTTTGTTGTTCTCTGTTGCAGGAAAATTGGAATTCTGGAGAGAGTGGTGGCCGGCCGATCACTTGCACTAGCCGACCAACCACTTACACTTGCAATCTGGATGTGTGCATGATGTTCTGAGATCACCGCGAGTACAAATAGAGACAACTCATGGCAAGGCAGTGCATTTCCAAGCGAAACCAAACCGAGCATGCATCTCTCCCTCGCTCTCGAGGCCATTGTATTGCTTTACTTAGCTACTTAATTTGCTGGTTTTGTAATTAATTAGTTAATGTACTTCGCTAATTTAATTCGTCTTTGTAATATTCTAATTAGCTTAGTATAGCTAGTTTCAATTCGGTTTGTAATTAATTAGCTTAGCATAGTTAATTAATTGATTTGTAATAAGTAGCTTAGCTTAGCTCTTATTTATTCGAACCCTCCTGCAAGAGGGCGTATTGTTGTAATAAGTGTATGTGTGTGTGTGTCTTCCAACCCCGTTTTTTTCTCCCTTTTACTTATCAACTTTCGATGGTTAGTTTAGGGCATATTTCAATTAGCATACCTTATGCTTTGCATGCATGCATCATTCGTTTGTCTTGCATGCACCGGGCTCGGCACATCATTCAAATTGCATTATATTTCAATGCACTTTCTTGAATACGTGTTCCAAAGCATGTTATCAAGTGTTGCATTCATATGCCAGCTTAGATAGCCGAGCCTATTAGTTGCATTATTGCATGCGTTTTATTAGACATCTTTGACATAGCTAGGATCATGCATAATTTCTAATTAGCTTTTGTTTTGCCTTGGAGTACACTGTAAGTATTTATGCTTTACCATCCTTGCATGAGTGTGAGTGTTGCCATGATCGCATGCTTGCCATGAGGATATTCGCTTAAGTGATTTAACTGCATGAATGCCTGTGGGTGAAAGCTTTATTGCTTAAATTGGAACAATTCATCAAATGTGAGTTTTAAGCCTACTTTGCGGAGTGGCAAATCATGTTGTTTTAACCCCACTTGAGGGTGGCAAATCCGTGTTTTAGCCTACTTGCGAGTAGCACTTCCAAACCATTTTTGAAAAACAAACATAAGATGTTTTGTTCCAAATCGAGTGATTTAGTCTATACTTGTATGCTGTGCGCATCACATAGTAAGGTTAGCTAATAACCGGAATAAGAACACATGTGTTTTCAAAACAACATATCATGATCAGTACAGGCTGATCCTTTGATCGGGCGAGTGGGGGTGCTCATTTCATGACTTTCCCTCTTCGTACCCAAGTTCTCGAGCCGAGGCAACTTTGGTGATGACGGACACGTGGCCTTTGGCATGAGTCAAGGTTTCCTAAATTTTCCAAAACAAAATATTTAGGTGGCGACTCTGAAATCTGGCAAAGCAGTCCATGTTTGGCGCTTTTTGATTAAAATCGATTTTCCAAAATGATTTACTGGATTTGGACTCTTTGGTGATTTATCAGTCTTACATTGCACTTTGTGAGATTAGATTCAGAACCGTGACAGGAGTCGGAACTATAGGAGCTAGAACTCAATTCGCCCCCTCTTCGAAAAGGGGGGCTGCGCGGAGAGAGTTCGGGGCGGTCTATAGTTTCTGGCGACTCTTCTGGGGATTTAAAGAACTCGACTTGAACTCATGATATGTTTTTTTTTCTACACTTATGTGTTTGCCATCTGTTATTCCTGAACGGTTTGTCGGAGGCTTGCTTTGAAAAGCATGCCATAAGGCTGACCGGTTACGGGCTCTGCCATGATAGGAGCACAAACCTCGGTTCCGCCGAGGCACCCTTTTTGACCACTCGACCTAGTTGCATATCGGAAGCCATAGAGACCATTTCAAACTAGGACAGGTCGCTTACCCGAATTTAGGTTGTTTGAATCCGCTGCATGCGTAGTGAAACCCTAGCTCTTGATAAAATAGGACAAGGAAACCCTACCCCACCATAGGGGTGTTTTAGCTCTCACTTGCTCGCTATGTGCTGTTAGAGTGTGTCTCTGCAGGAATGCATGTATCAGTTGCAATGTCTGAGTATCAGTTTGAGGGTATCTGATTTTGGGGCAGAATTCAGTAGAGAGCACAGTCATTCAACTACGCTCATATCTGTTTTGGTGAAATCAGGCTGAGGTGCTGTCTGTTTTCTCTTTTGCTAGGGTAATCCTGGAGCCATAGCTCTAGAAGGCTCCGATATCCCCCAAGTACATTGGACTTGTGTTGATAGACTTGGTCGGGTCAGAGATTCAGTTCAAGGGCAACCAATGTTTCCTTCGCCGGTGGTAAGGCAAAGAAGGGCTAGTCAGGCACAGATCACCAGTTCAACAGTCTCCAGTTCAGCGATCACTATCTACATCACCTATGCGCAGTTGGGCTTAGTTTCCTATTTCCACCTCAAAAAGAGAAAAATCACCAGATCCGATAGATCAGCCCCCTTTAGCCAGTATGAGAATGGAAGACATGATGCGTCTGCTCAACAGACTATGGAGGCCATGCAGCGGGATGTTGCCTACCAAGCAGAGGTTACCGCCCGCCAGACCGAGGTCGTGGCCCCGCAGGCCGAACTCATCGCCCGGCTTCAACAGCAACAACAACAAACACATCAGGGAATAGCTTCTGCATCCCACTCACCTCCGGTAGAAATTCATGCACCAAGGGCTCTTACCCCTACCACCAATGCCCAGGAGAATACAGATGTCCCAGTGGATCCCACTCCACCTCAAACTTCCAAAGCACAGGCCTACCCAATTGAGGCCCCTTTCGAGGTCGAAGTGGATCCAACTACATTAAAAGTGAGCAAGCTTGAAAAGCTGATCAAGAGGGCTCAAGGCGTTAACTTCATTCCAGACATAGAGGATGGTTACACAAAGTTGGTAGTGGCATTGCCGGACCGGTTCAAGATGCCACATATAGGCCGTTTTGATGGTTCTAGAGATCCTATGGTACATCTGCTGTTGTTCTCGGATATCTTACCGCCAATGGGCCTCTCCAGATTACAAAGGCTATCTCTCTTCGGTCGGACCTTGTCGGGTGTAGCGGCCATCTGGTATGCTAAGTTGGAGGATTTAGTGAAGAGGAATTGGGAAGAGATGGCCGAGGCTTTCGTCGCCCAATATTCGTACAACACGCAAATCGAGGTCACAACTCGTGATCTCAAGGTAACTAGACAAGAGCCGAAGGAGGGCTTCTCTAACTTCGTCACCCGTTGGAGAGCCAAGGCTTCTATGATGACCACTAGGCCAGCTGAGAAAGACCAGATAAGGATGGTCGTGCGGAATCTGCAACCGAAGTTGATGCAGAGGTTGATTGTCTTACCCCTCTTCACCTTTGCTGACCTCCATGAGATTGGGGTACAGATAGAAGATGCTATCAAACAAGGTCTGATTGACCACAAAAGGGAGTCACCCAAGAAGGTATATACATGTAGTTCGAATGCGACTACCAGTGGTGATGTAGCTGCAAGATCTTCTGAAGTTGGAATGGTCGCCACCACTCCGAAAATAGCCACCCCCTTTGTTGGTACGTCCAATCCAAACCCCTAAACTTCGAACTATCTACCCCGAGGAAAGAGGGTTTCTACCCCACTTTATATAACTTTTTCTAAAGCTCTAGGGGTCCTACTCAGGAAAGGACATCTGAAACCGCTAGAACAACGGCCTCTACCCGATCCTCTCCCTCCAAAGCATGACCCTGGCTAAGTACTATGCCTTCCATCAGCAGCACGGTCATGATACCGACTTTTGCATCAGACTACGTCATAAAATTCAAGATCTTTTTGACAACAAGGTAATAGCACCTCTAGAAAAACCAAATGTCAATCAAAACCCTCCACCTAGGCAGGTAAACTTCATCCAAACAACGGCCAACCCGTTTGACCCCAGTATATACATCACCCCAGCCTATTTACCCAAGCATGAGGTGTTCATTCCAGTCAGCATAGACTTATGCATGATGGGTACACCTGAACCCCAATCATCTCAAACCCATGAACCCACTACTTTTGAGCTGGGAGGCACAATTGAAGATTTGCAAAGAACTGTGGCAGATTTACCCTTTGGGATTTTGGCTCCATCATCGACCACATCAAGGGCCACAGATTTCAATCCAAAAGGCTCCCCAATCTTGGGGCGAGCTGCAATTGAAAAGGGCCATCTCAAACCCCTTGAGCCTCAGCCTCTCCCGAATTCCCTTCCGGCCAAGCATGATCTAGCCAAGTACTGTGCCTGCCATCAACAAGCCAGCCATGACACTAACATGTGTTTTTGTCTCGCCATGAAATACAAGATCTGATTGACAACGAGGTCATTGTCGCACCAGGTCCTGCAAAGTCTATCGGCACTAGATCAGTGAACTTGGGGGATAATGTGATTATTTGATCGGGGGGTGAACCACCTGTGGATGGCACTCAGTTTACTCCAGATTTGGGGATGGCACACACTGTTTTAAGCATTTGCGAATGCTATTAATTTTACTTTCTGACTTGGGTATTGGATTGGTCTTGTTGTTTTGTATTGAGTCAATCTTTTTTTGTACTGAGTCAGTAGAGTCTGTCTCGTTGTATCGAGTCAGTTCGGTTGTGTTGGAGTCGAGTGATTTCGGGAGTGTTACCTCGGACATCACTTGTTTGTTTTGTGTTGGTCTTTTACACTCTCTCTTTTGAGTCTGTTCCTGCCTTGGGGCTAGTTGTGCCAGCAGATTTGAATGAAACGGCAATGCTTTTCACCTACTTTTCTGTGCCTTGAAATCATTGCATTGACCTAAGTTTTTCAAAACTTTTTGAACATTGTGATGAAAACAATGAGGGAGGAATTCCTCAGGATTTGTGAAAATTTGATCAATGGAGAGAAAAAAAGGCATGCTAAGGCCTTAATGAATGAAATCATGTTTGTTAATGTGAGTACTGAGAAGGATCCTGGCTTAATCCAGATTGGTTCTACTTTGTCTTCAGCGCGAGTGACTAGTCACTTTCTTAAAAGATTTCAAAAAATGTTTTGCGTGGTCCCGCGAAGACCTGTGTGGAATCGCTCTTGAGATTGTGCAGCATAGGATCACTCTCAGCCTCGAGACTCGACCCCTTGCTTTCAAACCTTGAACTTGGATTCAAAATGTTCAACGGTCAGCTACAATGTGTGGCTTGCATGGCCAGATTTGAAGCAGCCCATGAACTAGGGGCAATAAGGTTGTATGACATCAAAGGAGGCCCGCCAGGCCAGAATTGAAGCAGCCCTTGAACTAGGGGCAAGGAGGTCAGATCAAGAAGATTAGATGTTATCAAAGGAAGCTTGTAAAGCTAGATCAGAAGTAGCCCTTGAAGTAGGGGCAAAAATGTCAGAAGTGTTCAAAGATTCAAAAGATGGGTCATTCCGCAAACCAATGAAGATTGGCAAGAAAGCCAAATCCAAGAAACAGAGAGCAAGAAGTTTTGTTGGAGGACAATCGAGTTCCTATCCACAACATTGAGGGCAAATTCAGCCCCCATTGGATGGGCTCCTACATCATCAGTGAACGGCAACCATTCTCCTAGATTCAGATGGCTTCGAGATCCTATGACCAATCAACATGGGCAAAGCTACACTTTTTTATCCTTGAGAGGCTCGCTGGGCCAAAAACCAGGAAGGGCGACTCAGGAAAAAGTTAGAGCAAGAAAAGATGAAAAGAAAAGAAAATGAAAAAGAAAAGAAGGAAAAAAAAAAGATGCAAAGAAAAGAAAATGAAAAAAAGAAAAGAAAAAGAAGAAAAGAAAAGAAGAATGAAAAGAAATAGAAAGAAAAGAAAAACAAAGCTCGCGAGGTTGAAAACCCGGAAAGGCGGCCTTGGCAAAAGTTAGAGCGCAAAATAAAAGGTTATTACCCGAGTGCACCTTAACCCGGAACTATGTCAGGCTTGATTCCTATTTTTGGGATACGTAGGCAACTTCATTCCAAAGTCCAGCCATAAACACTTCCAAATCGACTGTGTCCATGTGATGGTTCTAATCATCTTTCTCTTCCTATATCCAAGAGTTCAGTGGTGATCGTCACTTCGAGGACTGATTACAGTGCGCTGTGGTGCCATTCAGATAAGGGGCAACTTTCCGTTACCGTGCAGTGCCATTTTGACAAGGGGCAATTTTCCATTGTTTTTGGATCTGAGGTTGTGCATCTCAAGAGTTAATTCCATGTTGGTCAAGCAGTGGCCATTTGCAAAAATAGTTGTTGAGAATTTTTAATGAAGCTGACTAATTTTCTCAAAAATTATTCCATTTTTCCAAAACTAGACCATTTCTTGGACCCAAACAAGGAAAATTTCCAGTGCTCACAACCTGACTTGCATGATTTCAAATCAGAAAATCGAATAAGTATGTGAATCTAACTCTCATATTGGTCAAAATTGTTTTAGTAGAAGCTCAAAAAACAAAAAACAAAAAAAAGGACAAAGTGATGAACTAGGGGCACAGTCAAGTCAGGTTTTTGTCTTTTCCCCCTTGTCAACATGCTTGCCAGAAAGGGCTCCATATTTGCCGGAAAGAGCACCTTGCTTGCCAGAAAAGGGCACAACTGAAGCTAACAACAAAAGGGCAGAAAACTCTCACATCCTCCAAGCAGCGAGGTATCAAGCCAAGTGCAAAGCATGAATTGAAAATAGAGCAGGGTATTCCATTCCCTCATCTGGACAGGTCTAATCACATCTAAACTGGCCAAAGGCGTCGTCAACCAATGTTAGTTGCGGATCTGCTGCACACCCAGTTGTAGCGTAACCCCTCTGTGGGAAAGTTCACAAGTTATGAGTGAAAGAAGGAGAATCTAGTAGAATACTAGTGGCAAGAGCCCACAACTTCTTATTTATCCATCAACCACCCAGGAGAGGGATAAAAAATAAGAGAGATTGAAGAATAGAGAGATGTGCGCTGAGAGAAAAAGTGAGAAAAGGGTTTTTCAGAAAAATAGAGATTGAGTGCCAGAGTGATGTGAGAATCACAAATGAGAAAGGATGGGAAACAATACTCGGAGAAACATGCTCCCTATGCACATTTGAGTCTTGTGTTTTGTTGTGTTTTTGTTTGTCTTAATTCTTGTTTTGAGTCGGTTCAAGTGTCAATAGATGTGTTTAGGTTGTTTTACCTTTGTTTTCTGTTGTTGAGTCGTTTTTGCTGTGGTCAGTCATAGGCTCAATACCCGATTAAGAACTCGTTTCTCAATTTCAAATTTAAAAATAAAATCGTTTTGTACACGGAGTGCTGTGTCATTCTCCACATTTGTGCAAAACAGGATTTGTTCTTTCATAAAACTATAGGGTTCAACCCAGGTCATGTAAGAATAGTAAAACCAGGACCTATTTGAAACTATATGGGTTCCAGACTGCAAAGCAAAAGAAAAGAGGGAAAATGTCAGGCATCTGAGTTTGTTTCAACTTTAGTAAGCTCCATCATTGCATTCCGTATGTACCTTTTCAGGCCTTGTCAATGCTCCGAAATATGAGTGTGTTTCTACCTCAAGCTCAAGATCAAGTTTGCTTCAAGCCAAAATGGCGATCAGAAGTGCTCTTCCTGGGTACTATTTCCCGCCTAAGGCATCTTGGCTGTGTTTGCAATGTGTTCCTAGGAGACCAACTGCGATGGTGGAAACTAGAGTTCGAATGGCTGTCCTAGAACATAAAGGTTCAGGATTTTTGAGACTAAAGTCTAGTTTAAATACTCAGGGGTGTATCCCCGGCTTGAAATCTGTATGGAAGCCCATAGGTTGAGATAGGGTGTATGCACCTCAATTCTGGATACTGAACCAACCTAGTCTATCACCCCGTTGGAGAATAGGGAAAATTGTGAATATGGTCAAGAAGAAAAGTGGCATCCAAAGTGTTCTACATGAAGAATCCTTGTCGGCATTTTAGAACCTTTATACTGTAAGTTGAAGGAAAGAGTTCGAAGAACTCAAGTTAAGAGTTCGTAGAACACAAGAAGAGATCCCCGTCAGAGTAGAGTGGTTCATCACCACTCACCCTATGAGGTGCTTTCTAAAGCGCCGCTATGTTTGCTTATTGCATTCCTTAAACATCATGCATTGTATTGCATTGTACCTATCAAGTTTCTTTCTCATTCACACACGATATTGTATGTACAGTTCATTTGAAGCTAGCTCAACCAGGCGATATTGGATGTGCGGTTCATTCAGAGAAGTTTCTCTTAAGATTGATTATGTTTTGTGCATCTATCACACATGTTCTTCTTTGTGCATCTATCGCACATGTCACTTTGTGTATATATCACATTTAATCTTGTGTGCCTTGGGCATTATTGTTCTTTCTCCTTGCGCGCATGGCGTGTTAGGCAGTCTTTGGTTAAAAGCATTTGGAATGTGTTCCAATGCTTATACCACTCCGAAACACTGAGACATGTCCCTATGTTTCTCCCTCTTTGGTTAAGAGCATTTGGAACATGTTCCAATGCTAATACCACTCCGAAACACTGGGACGTGTCCCTATGTTTCTCCCTCTTTGGCTGGGAGCATTTGGAACGTGTTCCAATGCTTATACCACTCCGAAATAGTGGGACGTGTCCCTATGTTTCCTCCTCTTCGGCTGGGAGCATTTGGAACATGTTCCAATGCTTATACCACTCCGAAACACTGGGACGTGTCCCTATGTTTCTCCCTCTTTGGTTGGGAGCATTCGAAACGTGTTCCAATGCTTATACCACTCATTTTCCATTCGCGTGCAACGCGTCGGAATCTTGTCTGAGACCTCGGGTGTGCCCAATGGTTGCTTTTGGCCTTTCCTACGTGAGGCGCAGTGAAGATTGCATAATTTTCTTACATCTTTTCTGCATGAAATATGATCTGACTTGTGAAGTCTCGCCCGCAGCGTGTTTGTGTGTTTGTGTTTCTCATGTGTGAGATTACCATACCTTATCGGTTTGCTTCAAGTGCTGCATTTACCTTGTATAACATTTGCATAAATGCTTCTTTAAAGCCCTCTTTGCATAATCATAAGTTATGCTCTGGCATTGTGCATGTCATTTGCATTTTACCCCTACCTGCGAGCGCATCTGTATTGTTACCTTGCTTGTTTGTCTAAGTCTTCAGCCTTGTCAAAAATGGCTCATCTCAAGGCTTTGACATTCACTCTCGTCATTTCATGACTTTCGAGTTCTGTCAAAGAGGGGCAACTGTAAACATCCCATTTTTGACCGACCTTAAGACTCTGACGTCATTGATGTGCACGCGATGATTGCGCATGTTTGTGCTTGTTTCGAGCGCCCGAAGTTCTCGACTGAGTGCCTTGTCTCTAAGCCTCTTAACCTTTTGTGTTTTGGCCTTGGTTTTTGGGCCAAACCTTGTTGCCTCTTGCCTGAGGGAGGGGAAAGGCTACCGGCCACTTGTGGCACTTGCCAGCCACTTTTCTCCCTTGTAGGCCACTTGGAGTGGTCGGCCAGCTAGGGGAGGTGGCCGGCTGGCCACCTCAACTGGCCGACAGCCCATCTTTCTCATTTTTAGATATTTCCAGATATTTTGAGCCAACTGTTGGGCATTGAAGCTATCCTCCATACATGTATGGACGGATTGAAACAAGCTTTTAGCTTGTCAAGCAAGCCTTTGCTTGTATTTTTCTTTATAAGGGGAGGTGCCTCCCCCTTTACAGAGGTTCTGAAAATTTTGGAGACAAAATCTTCCTCTCTCTCTAGAATTCTCACTCTCTCTCTATATTGTGCTATTTTGAGCCTTCAGAGTGTGTTTATCTTCATATATTTGCACTACAACACCTAGTTAAACACCACAACCTTGTGGCTGAGGTACTTAAGGGTCTTGTTTGGACTTAAAAAGTTGGTTTTAGCTGAGAGAAGTTGCTGTCTTGCTGTGGTTCTTCAAGGGTAAGCATATACCCCCTTTTAGGCTTGTTTTTGTACTAGTTTAGGCCACCTTTGCATGCTTATTTTAGCCTAGTTGTCAACTGCAAAAAAAACTCTATTTTTGAGTGTTAAAAGTGGCTGTTTGAGGCCCCGTGGGAGTTAGGGGTGTTTCACCCCCTTGTGTGCCTTATTTGCTTAAGCCTTGCACCATCTCTTAAGGCTTTTGAGGCACTCTTTGTTTGGCCTTTCTACCACTGAAACTCAGAGAAATTTTAGTGGTAGAAACCATGTTTTGAGGTCCAAAGTAGGAGGGGGTGGCCTCCCCTCTTTGCTTCTTGGTTGCATGTCTTGTTAGCCACATACTTGAGCATGTGTTTCTACCATCTCTTGACTTGATCTAAGCATGTTTTTGTGACTTTTTTTTAACATGTTTTGGCTCTATTTGGGGCTGTCTTGACTTTTTTTTAACATGTTTTGGCTCTGTTTGGGGCTGTCTTGGCCACTACTTGCATGCTTCTTACACTTGTAGTGTAATCTTGCCCACTAGCCTAGTGTACTTGATGTTTTGGCTCATCATTCTAGCATATGTTAGCTTGACTCCAGCATATTTTTGGCCTTTATTTAACATGCTCTAGCTCTATTTTGAATAGCTTTGGTCATGCATGCCTTGCTTTGTATAGCTATAGTGTTGTTGGCCCTTACTAGCTTTGAGTTTTAAGGCCTTTGGCATGCTTTACTTAAGTTATTTGCATGCCTTAGCATCATTCCACACATGATTTCAGTGCATGTAGCCTCGTCACACTCTCACATATATCACTCTTTAAGTGTGTTTAAGAGTTGAGCTTTATGCCTTGTTTGTGGCCTAACATGTATGCATGTTTGTCTAGTCCTTTGAGCTTCAATTTCAACATGTCTTGGCCTCTGATTGGGCATGATTGAGCTCTGTCAAGAGCTGGTTTGGTTATTTAGGCTATGTATTGCATGCCTCTTGTGTGAATGCCTTAACTAGTTTTGAGTTTTAGGGCCTCTTGTATGCTATACTTGTGATGTTTGCATAATACGTCATCATTTGGCAAGTGATTTCAGTGCTCATATCTTTGCCATACTCTCGTATATATCACTCCTTCAATGTGTTTGAGAGTTGAGCTTTGTATCCTACTTGCGAGCCATAAGTTGAGCATGCATTTTCTTCCCTTTTATGCTATCATCTTAGCACCTTTTGGCCACTGTTTTGGCATGCATGAGGTCTATTTAGGGTTGGTTTGGTCCATGGAGCATTGTATTGCATGTCTCTAGTGTTGTGTCCTTCACTAGTTTCATCATTTTAGTCTCTTAACATGTTATGCATGCATTGTTTGCATGATTGAGTCTTGTGCATGCCGCTTTAGCATTGAAAGATAACACATGTTGTTTGCATTGCATTGGGTTTGGATCGGATGTTAATCCAAACACAAGAAATGTGAGACGTTTCATACTCCAAGTGATGAAACGTGTCACATTTATTGGTCGCCGACCCTCTTGACCATGCATGATAGAGGTGGAGGCTCTTATGTGTTGTTTGTGTATTCACTAACATTGTGCAAGCTTAACTCTTTGGCCATCATGCATTGAGATGCGTGGTTGGTGGCTTGGGAGCCGAGTACTACGCTTCTTTGAGCTTGAGAAATGATAAGGAGAATAGTTGCACACACATTTCCTTGCAAAGTCATTGTTATACCTTTGTTGTTCTCTGTTGCAGCAAAATTGGAATTCTGGAAGGAGTGGTGGCCAGCCAGCCACTTGCACTAGTTGACCGACCACTTGCATTCGCCAACCGGCCAATTGAGGTAGCCTATCAACCAGTTGAGGTGGCCGGCCGACCACCTGCAGCAAAATTGTCCAAAATCATCCTGTTTTGGGACAGATGCAATATGGATGTGTGCATGATGTTCTGAGATCTCCGCGAGTGCAAATAGAGACAACTCATGGCAAGGCAATGCATTTCCAAGCGGAAGCAAACCGAGCATGCATCTCTCCCTTGCTCTCGAGGCCATTGTACTGCTTTACTTAGCTAGTTAATTTGCCGATTTTATAATTAATTAGTTAATGTACTTAGCTAATTTAATTCGTCTTTGTAATATTCTAATTAGCTTAGTATAGCTAGTTTCAATTCGGTTTGTAATTAATTAGCTTAGCATAGTTAATTAATTGATTTGTAATAAGTAGATTAGCTTAGCTCTTATTTATTCGGACCCTCCTGCAAGAGGGCGTATTGTTGTAATAAGTGTGCGTGTGTGTGTGCATGTCTTCCAACCCTGTTTATTTCTCCCTTTTACTTGTCAGCTTTCGATGGTTAGTTTAGGGCATATTTCAATTACCATACCTTATGCTTTGCATGCATGCATTATTCATTTGTCTTGCATGCACCGGGCTCGGCGCATCATTCAAATTGCATTATATTTCAATACACTTTCTTGAATACGGGTTCCAAAGCATATTATCAAGTGTTGCATTCATATGCCATCTTAGATAGCCGAGCCTGTTAGTTGCATTATTGCATGTGTTGCATTAGGCATCTTCGACATAGCTAGGATCATGCATGATTTCTAATTAGCTTTTGTTTTAGCTTGGAGAACACTATAAGTATTTATGCTTTACCATCTTTGCATGAGTGTGAGTGTTGCTATGATCGCATGCTTGCCATGAGGCTATTTGCTTAAGTGATTTAACTGCATGAATGACTATGGATGAAGGCTTTATTACTTAAATTGGAACAATTCATCAAATATGAGTTTTAAGCCCACTTTGCAGAGTGGCAAATCACGTTGTTTTAGCCCCACTTGAGGGTGGCAAATCCGTGTTTTAGCCTACTTGTGAGTAGCACTTCCAAACCATTTTCGAAAAATGAACATAAGATGTTTTGTTCCAAATCGAGTGATTTAGTCTATACTTGTATGTTGAGCGCATCACATAGTAAGGTTAGCTAATAACCGGAAAAGAACACATGTGTTTTCAAAACAATATATCATGATCAGTAAAGGCCGATCCTTTGATCGGGCGAGCGGGGGTGCTCATTTCATGACCTTCCCCCTGCGTACCAAAGTTCCCGAGCCGAGGCAACTTTGGTGATAACGGACACGTGGCCTTAGGCACGAGTCAGGATTTCCTAAATTTTCAAAAACAAAATATTTAGGTGGTGACTCTGAAATCTGGCAAAGCAGTCCATGTTTGGCGTTTTTTGATTAAAATCGATTTTACAAAGCGATTTGCCAGATTTGGACTCTTTGGTGATTTATCAATCTTACATTGCACTTTGTGAGATTAGATTCAGAACCATGACCGGAGTCCGAACTGTAGTAGCTGGAACACAATTCGCGCCCTCTCCGAAAATGGGGGCCGCACGGAGAGTGTTCGGGGCGGTCTACATATACGCACACTCTGCTTGAGCGCAAGAAGTAACGCTCGAGCATTAGACATAATAAATTGTTCCGCTCGAGCACAGAATGCACACTCCCAATAGTTTTGCAAACAACAGACCAACACTCGAGCACAAGAAAGGTCACTTAAGCTGAGACCGCTTGAGTGCAGAAAGTACTATTCAAGCGTAGAATACCAATAATTTTGCAGACTTGCAAAAGTGCTAAGAATTCACAAAGCTCGCTTGAGTGCAAGAAGTGCCGCTTGAGCGCAAGAAGTGCCGCTCGGGCGGAGGAGTAAAATTTTGGACAATAAAAGTTTTAAAACCAAGCAACCAACCTGTTCCAAACGCAACCATTACAATCCCATAGTCAAACTCAAGGATGTATGAGGGGAAAAAGACATGAACAACACTTTGAAACCATGAAACCCGAGTCCACGATACAAAAGGGCGGGTTAAAATCGGAATCACTATAGAATGGAAGCAACCAGTTCTTGGCGTCGAGAGAGTGAGAGATTGTGAAGAAGATGTCAACATTAAGAGAACGGTGGCCCCGACGCAGATGGGGCTGGTGGTCTTCGGCAATGGCTGAAGCTTCGGCTATGGTAGAAGAGAGGAGGGAGGAGAAAAGAAAGGCAAGAGCAAGACAGGGAGGCCAATTGACTTGGGACCCCTTGACTCCTCTGATTTCCTTTACCCTCTTTTTGGTAACTGACGCTGACTAGGCTAGTGATCTTCAGCAATGGCTGAAGCTTTGGGTATGGCGGAAGCGAGGGGGAGGAGAAGAGAAGAGCAAAAGCAAGAGCAAAAGAGGGAGGCCAATTGATTTGGGACTGTCACGACCCAAACCCGCCCTTGTAGGTTTACCGCCGCAACCGGCCAATAATCCGTGGATTACCAAAGGCCTCTGAACAAATTAACGAATAATGAGGGGCTGCGGAAGTGAATATATAAAGTAAATAAGGTCCAATGAGCTGTGATGACGTACATGGGACAGAAAAATACAAAACTTATTTATATACATAAACATGCTAGTCAGGTACACCCATATGTACAAAGTATTTACAGAAAGTATTCCCAAGATCCGACGTTACAAAACACAAACATTGACTAGCACGAAGACAAAATTGCCAAGGCATCGGGCTTCAGGCGGAACCTCCTCGGAGGCGCAACAGGTGGCTGACCAAAAACAAAACAGAGAGCCATCAACTCTAGCCTGGGTCTTGTGCCGGCTCACCTACATATATATATATATAAACTGTGAGCGAAAACCCAGTGAATAATAACAGAGTAAAGGGTTTAATGAATGATGTCCATCACAGAGTTTATATCAGAAACACAATCTTATCAGAAACAGAGTCTTATGCATATTCAGAATTTCAAATCAGATATAGGTTCAAATACATGCTCATATTCAGATTCTGCATAAGTTCATATGTGGTACACCCATTAGCTATTAGATCAGGCAGGTCCAAAGACCACAACAGGCAGGTCCGAAGACCACAACAGGCAGGTCTAAAGACCACAACAAGCAGGTCCGAAGACCACAACAGGTAGGTCTAAAGACCACAGCAGGCAGGTCTAAAGACCACAGCAGGCAGGTCCAAAGACCACAGACAAAGTTGGTACCAACAACCACAATGGTCCATATCTTGCGCGCAAGTAGCCATGGTATTGTTACCCCCAGGCAAGGGCCATAGGCCACGGTATTGTTACCCCCGGGTGAGAGCCATAGGGACTAAGGGTGCCACAAATACTTTTCAAAAAACTGGACATTCATTCATAGTTCATAAAGTAGCTTTCCAGAAAACCGATCATATCATATCAGAAAATACTTACGGTTAAACATAACTTTACAAAGTTATTACTCACAGTGGGCGTTGATACAGGTAGACGGAGTCAAAAGGGTCAAACAGATTGTGGCACGTGACCTACATAACACATCACGGATACACACTTGAAACATACAATCCAATTGTATAAAACTCACATCAATGATTCTAAGTGTGTACCTAACCTCTTATCCTTAGTATGGAGCCTTAAACATGGCCTAGGAAGGCCTAGGATGGAATGAGGATGCAAAGATGTATGCCGAAAATAGTTTCAAAATTTTCAGAAAATAGGTCCCCGCTTGAGCGGACATGCAACAAAAGGGCCCCGCTTGAGCGTCAAATTCCCCGCTCGAGCGGACCAAAAAGTACTGGATATGTGAAATTTATGCTCGACGCCCGCTCGAGCGTGTCACCCAGTCCTCCGCTCGAGCGTCCAATCCTCTGCTCGAGCGGACTGATGCACAGTGCAAGATGCTGGGAGCTCGATTTTCCCGCTCGAGCGGCACTTCCCCCGCTCGAGCGGACGACCAAAATCTGGAAATTCCAGATTTGAGTTCCAAGTTTAAAACTCAAGTTTGATGCTCCAAATCCAATCCTCTTGGGCCAATTTCCTGGAAAACTCTTGTAAACACATAATATTACATGATTTTAAAGCTCACTTGTAAAATCAAGGCCCAAGGGTGTTTCAAACAAACTCAATTCAAACCAAATTTTCATAAACATGCATGAGCATGCTACAAAGTGACATGCATGTGATTAAATCAAATCAAAGCTTCAAAACATGCTCTAATGAGCTCAAATCTTCCAAAGACAAGATGAAAACATGGGCTTTAACAATGGTATGAACATGCATGTACCAAATCCCATGTATTCAACCTCAAAATACAACAATGTGGACATGCATGCATGATATAAGCTTCAATTCAACACCCAGAATCAATTCTAGACTTTAACTCACTAACTTCCATGAATCATGAAGCTACAACTTAAATTCAAGAATAAGAAGATGAATTCTACCTTAAGCTTTGAATTAAAGGTCTAGGAGCTCAATTATGCGGATTACTCTTCAATTTCCTTCACTTCTACCAAATTCCAAGCCAATTAGAGATGAAATCACACTCCTCTCTCTCTCTCTCTCTCTCTCTCTCTCTCTCTAGCTCGGTTAAGCTCACTCAGAGGCTGATGAAATGTGTTTAGACACAAGGGAAGGAGTTTCAAAGTGTTAAGCTAGTGGCCCACTAGTGGTGGCAAAATAGTAATTAACTCAAACTTTGCATTTTACCAATATTTAATCTAATTTAATCATACTAAATCAATTTTCAGATAAGTATACCATAAAATTACATAAAATCCAACTGGTCTAAAACACTAATCAATTCCAGAATCGGGCGCCGATAAGGCTTCCAACTTGCAGTTTAAAGTTTCAAACACGAACAGATATTCCGACACCGAACATATAGGAACACGTAATTCATGCAATGCATATGCAAATTAATTCTAGATTTCCTCTTAATTATTTTTAGGCATAATTAAGTTCCAATTAGCGTTAATCAGGGTCGGGGTTATTACAGGGACCCCTCGACTCCTCTGATTTCCATTGCCTTCTTTTTGGTAACCGATTACATCGGTTTCTAATTCAAAATTAAATTATTAAAATAATTTAGTTATATGGTAGTTATGAGATAATATTGTATGTATGAATAACTAAATATAACTAAGTTATGAGTTAATATGATAATGGTTATGATCTATATGATATTAGTTATAATATAAAATCACATAGCATCACCCAGCCTTAGCTTGTTTTCCAATTCAACTCTCACTTACACTCCGTTTCGATCATAGGGCGAGAAAAGAAAAGAAATCATTGTAGTTTTTACCTAGGTGGAAAAAAAAAAATTATTATAATTTTTCAATATTGTGTTTGAATGAATAAAAGAGAAGAGAATGTGATTTCTCACATGTCTTATTTGGGTAGTGTAAATAATAAAAAAGAAGAGAAAGTGTTTTATTTCATTTTTACCAAAATAACATTCTATATTAATAACTTATTTTCTAGCTTCTTCCATCATAGAGTAATTTTAGTATTTTAGAAAAGTATCATTAAACCCATTTATTTTCTCACTAAATCTCACTACTTTTGGAGGGAAACAAAAAATATCTTTGGTGAGAGTTCTTTTCTTATTATTTCTCACCTACTTAACCATCAAAATAAGTGTAGGGATTTTCTATTTGCACAATTTCTTTTATTTTCTCACTAAACCCCTCCATCCAAGGAGATTGTTAGTGGGAGTTGAATTCATGGCCTCTCTTTTGGAACTAAATTCTTACGAGAGTCATGATGGTCAATTAGATTAAGCTAATTAGTTAGATGAATGTCTTACTTGATGGTATATGTTCGTCTATACGAGTAATTGATTATGGGATTGAAGAGAAATTATCTTAGTTTTAATTTGTTTTGGACAAAGGTTAGCCGTCGCCGCGTTCATCGACACTTTGAAAAGAACTATTGGACAACAAAAACTTGCTTCGGAATTGTGTTTTGCTATACATGTCTCTTCATTTACAACCAACCAAAAGGCTTAGTGGTCAATTTTGGCACCGGTGGTTTCATGGCTGAGCATAAAAATTTTGAACATTTTTTTAAAATAATTTTTTTAGATATATTGTTAATTATTAACGGTCTATATTTCATTGACTTGGCACTATTTATATTCTCAATACATAAAATTGTTGATTATTAACCGTTTATATTTCCTTGGCTTGACACGGGTGATTTCACGATATTGGCATAGAAATTTTGAGTACTTATTTTTATTTTCTAAGTACGGAATATTATTCACTATGCTTGTTTATTATTTTTTAAAGACACTTTTAATATTTTGAGCAATTTTTTAATTTTAGACATACCTAACATAAATATACCTAAAGTAAAAACTAAATACCAAAAATACAAAAAAAAATGTATTTATTAATTTTAAAATATTAGTTTTTAGATACATCTAAGTAAGGTACATCTAAAAACGTAAAAAAAAAAAAATGTTTAAAATTTTAAAAATATTCACTAAAAACAAAAAAACACAAAAACTAAAAAACTCAATTTTCAAAAAATTTAACTCAAAAAACTCAAATCAAACACACTGATTGGTTATCTTTTGTCAAATAAATTATATAGAGTTGAAAAGAATAGAATATTACCGATTGAGTATGCACAACACAATTCCAATTGCATAATCCAATCTTGCTAGTTGCTAATCAAACCAACTCAAAGGTCTGAAATATGAGAAAGATCCCCTAGAAATTCTGAGGGAATTTTTTCAAACTAGGCTTCACTACAATTGTCACATTGAGCTTGGTTTGAACCTTTGAATTAATGAAATAGTATATTACCATCAAATTTAAACTTTAGAAAAATAGAACCACAACATACCCTTTATATTAACATGCAAATGATAATGGGAAAGCTTGGGATTGGGGTGGTACATACCTTTATTCGGATTATATTTTAATGATTTAAATTGTTTATATTATAGACTTCGTTAAATATATTATTTATATAAAAAATAAATTTAATTGGATAAGTATAACCTCATGATCAAGTCAAATAGTAATTTTAAAAAATTATTAAAATCATACTAATCATATTTTTCTTAAATACAAATGTAGTCTTGTTGTGAGTTACAAATGTTTAATTAACTTAAATTTTTTTATAAATGATTTACTTAATAAACCCTACACTATAAGCGATTTGAATTATTAAAATAAATTTAAAACACGCATTCAAAAACTCACAACACGATATTTTGCCTATAAGGGATAGTACCCACCCCAAATTTGTGAAAGGTTATATGGTATACACCCCATACCGTAAGAAAAGTTGCAAATTTCTATTGTGCTAATTATGAATCATTATACTTGGGATAAATTTATAGCCCGTATAATTTGCCCCTTATGTCATTTTAATCTTTGTAATTTTAATCAGTTTGATTTTGACTATGATTTTTTTTTATTTTATCTTAATTTGCTACTAATTATATCATTTTTTAAATATGGTATGTGTTAGCTTTTATAGGTAAAATTATAAACTTATTCAACTTAATTAGTTAATCTTTACCATCTCAGGGTCCATTTTTCTTTAAAAATTCTAATCGGCGTTATCAATTAGATCAAATTAACACAGAATTTAAAATTAATAGTTAAAATCGAACTAATTAAAATAGCATAGATCAAAATGAAAATAAAACAAAAACAAAATACATGGACTACCAATTTAATTTTTCCTTAAACTTCTAAAATTTCTAGCTAAGAAAGTCATACGCCATGTTTGTTTCGCGACTTAAGTGGATGGATTGGACTATCATAAATGTAGGTTCCATCCACAAAATATTTGGTAGTGAAATGGGAGAGTGGCTTGATAATCTAATCCGCCCTCCCATTTCACTAATTGCCCTCAGTAGTGAAATTAGCTTGGTTCCACCCACAAAATATTAGGGGCTTACTAATCCCCCTCGGTAGTGGCATTAGCTTGGTTGAATTTTGAGTGAGATTAGAAAAATAGTAAGGGAATTGAATCTATTTTATATAAAAAAAATTATTTTTTTTACCAAGTGCACCTATTTGTTTTAATATCTGTTTTAATTTTTTAATATTAAAATAATTTATTTGTTTATTTTATATAAAAATAATTTAAAAATCTCATCACTAATAATCTCTCACACTATCATCAAAACAAATACACTTTTATTTAATCTCCTCATTAACAATCTCCACATAAATAATTTCTTCACTAACCATCTTCTTATTAACAATCCTATCTAATTTAACCCACGAAACAAACGTGATCCTAGTCCCAAGTACGTCATTCATTATTATATCTTATTATTATATCTTTTGTACTTTACCTTTCTTTTATCCCCTTTAACTATATTCCACCATTTTACCCCTACGCAGTACATATTAATTATACCAAAAATGTCTAAGATCCTTTTTTTTTTTTTTCTACTCCCTTTGACTCCGTCTTTTTTTTATTGGTTGGATTTTCTTTTTCTTTTTTTTTTATTTATTTTTCTCGTCCTCCAATCACCACCTATCACATGTGTATGCGGCTGGTGAAGGTGGTAATTGGAGGAGATCTCCATACAATGGGTTTAAAATTTAACCTTTTTATTTTGAGAAAATTTCAATTCAATGTGAGTCTTTGAGAAAAATTACAAATAAATGATAAATTTTATACATATTGATAATTAAAATTATGAAATTTTCCATCCTTCTGCAATAATTTTTTAATAATACAACTGATAACTAATTTTCTCTTTCATTTTCCTTATTTATTTAGTTTTTTTCTTTCAAATTTAATTTGTTTGGTTGGTTGCTTTTATAATTAATGATAAACTAACTAAAATTGATTGGCCTCATCTAAATTTTTTACTTAACCATTCAATTCAATACCTTCCACGATGATATACAAAGATGTTCAAGAAAATTGAAACTCGTATGCTTTTCTGATGGCTTCTCACCACTTCAAAAATAGTTAGAAAATTCGTCATTATAGCTTTAATTGTATTAATTTTATTTTTAAATTTTAATATTGGGTCAATTTAATTTAGAGTAAATTATGAGCAGGTCCTAATAATTAGACTTAATTCTCATTAAGTCTTATCAATTCGTCGTTGGAAGTTGGTCCTAACATAATCATCACTAAAAAAAAAAAAAATTGGGATGATTTTTTGAATATATTCCTAAAAATTGACAATTAGTGACATTTTCTATGGCGATTTTCTGAATATATCGGCTAAAACTGACAATTAGAAATTTTTAGTAATGATTTTCTAAATTTATCTCTAAAAATTGACAATTAGCGATGTTTTTCTATGATTATTTTTTTTTTAAATTGTAATTAAAAACTAACAATTAGTGACATATTATTTTTCTATTTTAAAAAAACGTCGCTAATTATTATAGGACCTATTGGACAATAAATCCACCTATTAATACTTGCACGTAAGTCCTCTTTTTATTTAATTGATAATGTTGTTTAGAAATGGATTTTAGACTAAAATCAAAGTGCGAAATAGCCTATATACTCAAACTAATTGAAGGGTTGACATTTGTAAGGGGAATTCGAGGTTACACTACAAAAAACTGCACTTTTGGCGACTAATTTTTTAGTCGCCAAAAGCCCTGATTTTGGTCGCCGAAGATATTCCCCGACTAAAACTTTTAGTCGCTGGCTTTGTCGCGGATACGTTGTCGGCAAAGGTAATGGCGACTAAAACAATTTTTAGTCGGCATAAGTGCAACACAAAATGGCAACTAATTGTTGGTAGGCAAAACTGTCGGGTATTAGCGACTAAATGTAGTTTAGTCGCGGATGACTTCCATTGGCGACTAATTCTTAGTCGCCCAAGGGGTGAATCAATTCATATGTATCATTTTCAGCTACTATTCTTTTTCTCGCCAAAAATTAACTTTTTATCTACGGCGACCAAATTCTTAGTCGCTAAAAAGTTTTATTTTTAGCTACCAAACTTTTAGTCGCGGAAAGTAGATTATTCTTTAGCTACTGCAATGTTTAGTCGCGCATTACATATTGAATTATGTTTTGGCGACTAAATATTTAGTCGCCAAAACTGTTTGTCACCAAAACTTTTTTTCATTTTGTTTTAGCTACGAAATGTTTAGTCGCCAAAATTTTAATTTTTTTTTTGGCTACCAATTGTTTTGTCACCAAAAATGTCAATTTTTTTTGTTTTGTTTTGTTTTTTTCATTTTAATAAATTTGTTTACCACCACAACCTGTGATAGGTATAGAAACAAATCAATATATATATTATCATCTATTCCATAATGCATGTTTCAGTTACAACCATCAAAAAACAAAAAAACACCTTACAATTTAAACTTATATACAAACCAACTATTATATTCCAATTACAATTAATAACATCATACATTCCAAATGTCCTACCAAAACAATGTCCTGTACACACAACATGCTGACTATACTATGTATTATACTGACCATTTGGCATGGTACAAATTACCATGGTAATATGTACCACGACAAAAGGTTATCTATATATATCACCAAAGCAATTAAAACAAGTTCCAAAAATTATACTCATGATTCATCCAAATTCCACACAAAAAGTAGAGGACGTCCAAAAACTTTCCAATGATGCACAACTGTGAATTATCTTCCGGACAAAAAAATAGAAGATTCACATGTCAATGCCAATAGCCATCTACACAATAAAAATTACACCCATTAGTTCCATTGTAAACAAAAATTTTCAACAAAAAATTACAACCTTCTACACAATACAAATTGCAAGGATGTCAATTATAATTGAAATTGTATTTAGGGTTACTTTGAATTTAGGAAGTATTCGTTACAAAAATGTCACTATTCAAACTAGGACATACGTTTAACCAAGCGGCCCGGACTAGGCAATGAAGTCCACATTACGAGTGAAGCAAAGCCCATTAACAAAAAGAGGCGCATTGATTCGCTTTGAATCTCAAGATATTCGTTTCAATTTAGACAAACGATAGGCCGCTAACACTACTAATTGACCCATCAACGAGGTACTTATGGCTGCAATGAGAGTTCTAATCAGTCCACACAACCAGAGGAACATCTTTATCTGAACCATTTTTAACATGATCAGAAAGAGGGATGAATAGAAGAGGAGAATATGAATCTAGGAAGCAAGGAATGCATTACTCTACTGAGATGAATACACTTCGAATCTATGTTCATTTGGTCTTTAAATCATCTCATTTGGGATACATATTATCTAATGATGAAAAAATATTTAATGATGAATCAAGAAATACAACAAATAACATCTTATTGGAAATTTTTTGATGAATAGAGCCAATATTATTACTTCAAGTATCATAAGTTGACCTAGTAAATCCATTTAGTCCAGGATAATCGTCCAATATTAATTTACAGATATTAATAATTCAGTTAGTAGGTTGGGTCATATGAATTATTTAACAGGATAGCCCATACCATTTCTTCAAATCCAAGCATAACTGGACCTGAATTGCTGTGCAGGCTTTATGATATGGATGGTGCCTTAAATCCTTTAATTTTTCCTACTCATGGTTAGTTTTTGAATCTATGTTCATTTGGTCTTTAAATGTTTTCATGTGGGATACATGTAATCTAAATTTTTTTCTCATTGTGCATGGCTGGCAGTTTATAAGGTGCAAAATAAGAGGCAGAATTCTCTTTTTTTATCCTTATTTTAACATTTGCCTTGCATTGTTGTTAGTTTTTTATTTTTTTGTATATTATTGTCTTACTTCATATAACTTACATGGCAGCATATTTGTATCTAGTGTTTGAGATGCCACATTGAAGCTTCATATTAAATTTTTTAACCTTACCAAACTCGTGACTTTCTAACCCATTAGTGTTTGTTTTGAAAACACGTCTTCTCATTCACGTCATCATTTTTAAAACATGCATAACCATATTGGATGCTGTGTTTTTAAAACTCCACTCTAAACCTGAAGTCATATTTTAAAAACTTAACTTCATTAAACAACTTCGATTTTATAAAATAAGTTCGAAAGTACTTGTATAAGTAGATCTAAAGTGTCCAGACGAAGTTACCTTATGGAAATTAGATTACGGTCCTTTCTGTAATGTATCGAAACACCAAGTCATCTGCTGCTAAGTCTACTCACATTACACCTGAAAACCTATTCGAAGCACATAACAACAAAAAATTTGCATAGCAACTCAAACAACAATTCTATGTCAATATGATCCATACTTTTTGTAGAACTTGCATTAGCTTATGAATAAAAGTATGTTTACCGAATAGTAGGATGACCACCTGAACCCTCCAACAGGGTTGTCAACCGTGACACCACATCGTTCAGATGATTCAGTTGTATTTGTTGTGCCTCTCGTGCTTTTTTTTCTTTTTCGACTTGTTTGATCAGCTCCTCTCTTTCCCTCGTAATGTCCTCCCGATCTCTTTGGCGCTCCTCTTTCTCCTTGAGCAACTCCTCATGATCTCTTCGGTGCTCCTCTTTCTCCTTGAGCAATTCCTCGTGATCTCTTTGGCACTCCTCTTTCTCCTTGACCAACTCCTCGTGATCTCTTTGATGCTCCTCACGAAGAACCTCCAATTCTACTCTCATTGCCTCCACATGTTTATCACGTGCTCGTGCCGCACTAGAAGTTGTGGAAGAGGGTTGTGGCCCTATCCCACATCCACGCAAGTAATTTTTCTTTGCCCCGAGGACTTGCCTTGAAAGTTCTTCGGGGGTCAATGGCAACCCCGCATTGGTAGCTACGACTTGTAGATTCACCATATCATCCTGTCATGGCAAAAAAACAATGAAGTCAAGATGGTTAAAGGAATTGAAAACAACTTTAGTAATTGATATGCAACAAAATTTGTTTCAACATTCAATACTCACATGTAGCTCACCACATTTGGGGTCAATCCAGTCTCCCGTCTTCTTGGACTTGTGTGATTTCTTATAAAATTCGGGAAAATCTATATCTCCATCCTCATTTGCCTATTTGGTTTGAAAAATTTCCATTGATGAAGTAGTACATAGTAATATTCAAAAAAAAAAAGGAACAATCAATCATCGATTACATTACTAAATTAACAATTTCTCACCATAAGCGACATTGCTATAGGAAATGATCGCTATCCACTTGTATGATTATAGGGGAGCATACCCCTATTTGCTTTACCAGCTTTAGAGCGTTTCTAACAAGACAAAAAAAAAAAAAAAAAGTTGGACACAGTTCAACAAAAAAAAAAAAAAAAATAGTAAAGATTTTTTACATATTAACACATAAATTAATTTCAAGAATGGGGTTTCTAATTAATTTGTTACCAAGTGAGATTCGTCTTTCCAAGCAACATCAATCAGATATTTCCAATCCTCGAAGCTCACTCCACTAGGCGGATGACTATAGGGGTCATCAACACCCTTTTCCTCAAGTTCGAGGAACTCTTGCTTTAGATTGTACCTCCAGTCCTTGTATAGCAAATATGCCTTTCTATTGAGGATTTCTTGAGCTTGCTCATCATTAGCAAAATCATCGCCGATAACAAACTTGTCCTACAAACATAAAAACAGAATTAGTGTATCAATTAATTTGAGCAATTACAAATAACTTACTAAATACATTATGGCAAGATGAATCTCATACTAGCACGCCTTGGACGACCGTATCTTTGGTACTTTCATCGATTTTTCTCCATGATTTCACACTCTGAAGAGGGCACAACCGTCTAATTTGCAATCCTAACTCATTCGTCGCTGGGGTGGCATTCCCTCCTGTTATTGCGTTCAACACCCGATTGACATACACATGTAATTTCTCTCCTTTTTTCCGTTCTATTTTTTTCTGCACTCCTTTGCCCAATGTAGGTCCTCGTACGCGAGTTGACCTTTTTCGCCCTGGTAGAAAAGGGTAAGCAAGTCACAAATTACAACTCTTGCTAATGAAATACGTGAGAGTATTGGTTGCTGCTTCATTACTAAAAAAAAGGAAACACCTAATACTATTAATTATGTAGTTACAGCCATTGGTTGATGTCATGTTAGTTCAATTGGTAACAGTTACACCATTCATGGCTTTGTATCAAATTTCAACCAATATCAGCCGGTGCATTTGACTGATGCTCTGCTGCAACTGCTAAGTCTTCATCTGTTCTGTTCATCTGTTCTGCTCAGCCTTCTGCGCAATCATCTGTGATGTTTTCTGTGGACAGAGGAGATGCATGGAGGAAGAGAGGAAGTTGGCTGTCTGCCCTCTATGAGCTTATCAAGTGCATTCTATTCTGTTGATCTGTTCTGCTATTCATCTTCTGTTCTGCTATTCTGCAACACTGTTGTTCATTCGCTGCTCTGCTGCTACACTGTTCTTCATCTGTTGTTATGTTGATCTGGTCTGTCCAGCCGTCAGGATTATTTCCCAACCACCCCCAAATTGTTCAGTACATATGGTTGCAGCTCTCATTGATGTTAATATTAATACACATGGGTGGAAGGTGGAGTTAATTGGATGAGCATGCACAACTGAGCATGTCCTTACCAATCAATATCTCCAACAAAATGAATTGAAGGGTTGGGCACTGCAAAGTAACCCCTATGCTGGATTGACAATTTTTTCTTTATTGCCTTAGATAGCTGACTTACGTACACAAAAAAAAAAAAAAAAAAGGCAAATTTTTTTTCTTTGTAAACAACTAAGTCCAATGCCCTTACCCACGCCACCAGGCTGCGTCTCCTCCACCACTGTTTGTGTATCATCAGGTGGCTGTGTCTCATCTGAGCACGTCAACGGGGTGCCAATCCCGGGTGGACATGCTTCAGAGGCTGATGTTTCTCCATGACTTGTTGCTCTCTTCCGCCGCCCCGTCTTGATTCCAGGAACCATGGTACCTACATAAAAAAATTACAAACATACATGAGTACTCAACGCCACATACATCACTTACATTTACATAAACCTCTCATTCGTCATTTACATACATTTACATAAACCTCACATACAATTAATGGGAAACTATAGACGAGAAGATCGAAATTCCAATGCAATTCCATCTTGAAAGCAAGCTAACTACATAGTTTGCGTAGCAGAAAAATAGATAACATAATTTGGTTTTTCATATTCTTGTTCCTTTTCATGGTAACAAGCTGAATTCATTCCAATCATATATTAAAGCTAACTTAAGAATTAAAGCTGATAGCAATCTACTTTTTAAGCCAAAATTAACTTAAAGCTGCTATAGACATTGTGCAATCTACTTTTTAAGTTAATTACTTAAGATTAACTTGCTCATAAAAATCACCACAGATCATTCATATGTCTATATTGCATCAAAACACATTTTCGGTTGGTGAGGAACCAACAGAGACACAGCAACACTACAACAAATAAAGCACAAAACAGCAACTAAGAAGAGCACCACACACAAATATGAAGCAGCTAACAACAGCAGCAGATTAGCTATCACAAGCAGCAGACACAGATACTGAAGGCAGCAATGCACCAGATTAGCAGAGTAAAGCATGGCTTCTCATTTGATCGGGTCTTCAAATCAACTGGAATTCAGTCCATACATATTTGCATTTCTTTTTCTTTTCTAGATATATATAAATTTTGATTTGATTTTTTAAATAAGAAATAATACATTTCATAATAATGATAAATATATATTCTAACAATATGGATCCCTCATGCAGGGTAGAGGTTTAAGTTATGCTTATCACTAATTGTTTCGGAATGTAAGCTAATGAGGTGGAAATTAAAAATAAAAGGTATGTCGATGCAACTCGGTTATCAATGGATCATTATCTTTCAAGGGAAATTAGACTTAAGCCCGGACTAATGATTTACTGACATAGGGAACAAAATGTTTTTGTTAATGTGTTTTCTAACCAGGTATGTTAATAACACTCTTACATGTATAAAGAAAAAATTTCCATTTAGATTGAAAGTTTGTGTGTCCTAGCATCCAATATAATTTTCTGCTCTTGATATTTTTGGGTTGTTTTTGTCACTTTGATTAATTGAGAGATATGTTCCACTTTATCAGCATTTAAAGTTTCACCATTAGTGTTTAGTCCTCGTATCTTGAGCCACTAATGTGCTTCTCCGAGACAGAAAGACTGTGGAGATTATTGTGTTACTAGTTGTGAGGTTGTGATTTAATCAGATTTATAAATCATAAAAAAGCATGACTGTTATTTTCCATCGCACTGACCTCATTGCCAGGTGAATAGCAGATGCTGCAGCTATAAGTCGAAACTATCCCATTCTGAAGCTTAAACTCTGAGTATCTTGATATCTATATATAGTGATTTTATTTTTTATTTTATCTTGTCTCTGTAGTGAATAATTAAGGCTTAATGGGTACTACTGGTTCTAGTCTAAATTTTCTCCATGAATTTTCATTAATAGTTAAATTGTGTGGATCTTTCCTTTGCTTACTCTTTTTTCCAATTGTCCAAGGTCATTGATGTTATTCCCTACCTTAGTGATTAGCTCTTTCACGTAACTATAAGCTTCTCTTCTTGATTCATAACATGAAAAGAAGAAAAAGCGCAATTATCAAATTTCACATGTAACACACCTAGAGCTTTATAGGTGAGCTTTAGTATGACTGGTGAGCTAAAAGTGGGCTTTAATTCAAATTTGATGAATAAAGAGCTAAAAGTGAGCTACATTGCCCTGAATTACAACAGCCCAACAGTCAGACCAAACACAATGCCTTGACCTATAGCGGCCCTTCATCGAAACCAATCCCCAAGATTGTTAAAACCAACACAGCAGCATAATAGATCAAAACAGATCAGATATCAGAGCATCACTTGAAGCACCAAAACAGAACAGGCAGGTCAAATTTGCCTTGAGCTACAAAACCCTGATAAAGTGGAACATGTCTCTCAATGTTTTTGTCACTTTGATACCAATCATATATTTTAACACCAATTTTCTGCTTTTTGTTTGTTATGAATACCAATCATGCCACTCTAGAAGCAACATTTAAAATTGATAGCAGTACTTCACTATGTTACTTCAACCACATCCTGAACCTTGAGGTCTTTAAAGAGGCAGAGTATCAACATATAGTATTATTGCAGAAGTGCAAATTAATCTTTGCAGTCAAAACAAGTAACAAATAACAAATAACAAATAACAAATCTTCTACAGCTGATTTGTTCAGTCTCCTATAGTTGAAAACAAATAACAAAGTTCGACACTTCATTTTTGTTTCCAATTTTTTGTTTAATTGGTCATGCTTAATAATTCATTGAGATTAATTTCTTTGTTCAGTAGAGACACTGATGCAGACAATATTCTGTGACTGCAACTCCATACTCCATTGATGCCTTGACGCTTCCAACTATTACCAACTGGTCCCCGTGGTATGACAATGGGAAGGTAGGTTAGTTTTAAGGACTAGTTTGTGTTACCATATTCTTCTCTATGTGCATGACATCAAGGTTATGTCGAAGCTTAAGTGTTTTCCAATATGGTAGGTCGAACAAAATGCTTCTTTTTGTCCAGTTCGGAGTTGGATTTTTAGTCCTTTGTCTTTTTTGGTTGGTTGGATGCTTTCCATATGGCCTGTACGTGCCCAAACAAATTTGGTCAAGTATTTGTTCTCCCGATAACTGTATAGGTTTGGACCGATTATCAATTTCACCGTTGAATAGCTTACTTCTTCGCCAATGATGGTTCTCAGGTAAGTACCGCCGAGCACCCACATACCCTATCTTACTTCGCAAGCTCTGAGATGAAGCATCCATGTTACAGTTAGGGCAGGCCAAGTAACCTTTTGTACTCCAACCAGACAAGGAACCATATGCAGGGAAGTCATTGATGGTCCACATCACTGCTGCATGCATTGTGAATATTTGGTCGTTTGAGGCATCATATGTTTGCACACCATGCTCCCACAAATTAGTTAACTCTTCTACTAATGGTTGCAAGTAAACATCGATATCTCTTCCAGGTGAGGATCGTCCGGGAATAAGCAATGACATCATCACAAATGGATCTTTCATACACTTCCATGGGGGTAGATTGTAAGGCATTAAGATTACGGGCCACATGCTGTACGATGTACTCATATTTCCGAATGGATTGAAACCATCGGTGGCAAGCCCTAGCCTTACATTCCGAGGATCCGCAGAAAACGTAGGATGCAGCCTATCAAAGTCCTTCCATGCCTCACCATCAGCTAGATGTCACAAGACTCCATCATCCACACGCTTATCTTTGTGCCATCTCATATGTGCAGCTGTTTTTTTTGACATGTACAATCTCTTCAACCTCGGTGTTAAAGGAAAGTACCTCAGTATTTTGAGTGGAATTTTTTTACCCGTCTTGTCGTTCAACTTGTATCTAGACTCCGTACATGTCGGGCAATTCTCCAATGCCGCGTTGTCATTCCAAAATAGAGTACAATCATTCTTGCATACATGAATGGCCTTATATCCCAAACCCAATTCACGTAAGAACTTTTTTGCTTCATAAAGGGTCCATGGAACAGTTTCATCACACTTTGGTAGAATGTCTTTGAAAACTTGCATAACCATATCGAAAGATTTGTTGCTCCATTTATTGTAGACCTTCACATGAAGCATCTTAATTACGAAAAACAAGATGGAGAACTTTTCACACCCTGGATATACTTTGCGTTGAGCATCATCGAACAACTTCATGAACTTCAACGAATTGTGCCTCTCTGAACTACTACGTTCTTCGTCGATATGATCACCCATGAGACCACTCATATAAATCTCTTCTAACATGGTAGGAAGTTCACCTACATTTTCATGATTGGCTGTCATTCCAGATGCGTTGCTTGCAGTAGCATCGTTGCGCGTAGTAGGATGATCACGAAATACGGCAACATGTTCGCCATGGTGCACCCAAGTTCGATAAGAACATGCGATTCCTCTTCCAATCAAGTGCAACCGTACAACGTGTGGAGTAAATTTTGTGCCATTCAAGCAATCAACACAAGGACAACGGATTTCATCCTGCGGGCCTAAATTCTTCGTGGCGAACTCAATAAATGACTGAACACCTTGAAGATACTCTTTACTTTTTAGTCTATCCTTTATCATCATCCAACTCTTGTCCATTATTGGAACAGTACACATCAATCAAAGATGAACCTGGGAATAGACGGCAACTTGGAAAAATACGCTGTACTAGAAGAGAGCTTAAGTAAGTTCAGGGGTTTGATTAGCATTGCAATAATGAAGTGAACGAAATAGTAATAACAACTCGGGATGTTTCGCCTATTTGTCAACTGCATGTAGTTGGCTAATTTCACTAGTAACTTGGCATGCATTCATAAGCAAATGTGACATACATGAACACTTCTTTGTGAAGTCATCTTAGAGGGAGACAAATAATTGTAACTTTATGTAAAGAGAAACTAAATGTCAACTATAATTATATGGAAGGAGTTACAATGTAGGCGTGATTTTTGAGAAGTCTAGTGTGAAGTGGCCAAGTCACACATGACATGAAAACGAGTAACAGCACAAAATAATGTGTAGGACATGCCTCTGCCATATACAAATCCATCGTTAAAAAAGCAATGAGAACAGTTTTTGTAGGATGGATTAACTTTCCAGCACAAAAAATATGCAAGCTCACCAGAAATGACGGATGTAACTTCTTAATATTTATAAAGATTGAATCACAAAATAATTGCACAAAAAAATGTAAAAAAATTATTTTATGCCACGATAGAGAGAAGTTTCCGATATCAAGATGTTTCAATGGGCACACTCCCATAATGTCTCTTTGGTGGGCAATGACCTCGACTTGAGAATGGAAGTTATCGAGGGCTACTAAAATCTGAGCGACTAGACTCCTAATGCTTTTAATGGTTGCCACTACTTTGAATGTAAACCTTAGTTATATGCTGGTATTTTATTTTTTTTGTTGTTTTAATGCTAATTTTTCCATATACTACTACTAAATCCATAGTGGATGAGATGGGTTATTGAATAAGCAGCAAGTTATAGTAGGATGGCAATGACTACCCCGTCGAAGTGATGCTACTGTATGTGAAAATTGTGGATGTTTAAAAATGATTGGGGCTCTCAACCATTTTTTTTATAATGTAGTTGAACTTGGGCCTCTAAAATTTGAGTGTTTGATTACATTCAAAACATATGTTGTAAATGTTGGGAACAACATAAATAGGATGTTAATCATCAGATCGAGAATAGGAAAAAAATTACAAGCAAAGTAGATGGAAATTTTTTGCAAAGAAAAGGTACCTTGTGGTCTCAGGTCCTCTCACTAACACACAAAACAAGGTAAATAGAGAAGACCCTTGCAGCTCCTATTGCAATTCTCTTCCTGGTGTTCCAGTGTAGTGCTGGTTTTCCTATAATAATGAACACGACACATTGGATTTTGGTACGTGTTATTGGATTAAGCATAATTGTTGATACGAAAGTTGTGTCCCATTATTCGTTTCTTTTGTTGTCATGCACCATAAAACTTTTCATGGGAAAGGGAAGTATCAACATTTGCTTGTAATATGAAGAGGATCGACACAATTTGTAATTGACGGCCAACATACATTCAGTTGATGCATACAATTGGCAAGTTTGCGTTACTTACCAGACCCATGCTATTTTTAAACAAATTTCGCAAATACGAGTTGTTTTGAACATGATTCTAAAACCCACATTGTTCTTAAAACACAAACTTCAAATTCCGAAGCTGGCTTTGGGAAATAAGTTCAAAACAATTCGCATTTGGGAAATCTGTCTGTAGGCCACGTAGTATATTATTATGTTTTGAATGATATTTTATGATATCCACACACAAAGGGTCAGAATCTGTCCAAGTTTTGTTAAAAAGGGAATTTCTCCCTTGATGTTATGTCAGAAATGGCACACCTTATTTCAAAATAAAGATAACACATGAGATGATTTTGCTCAACTATTTTAAAGTTGATCTTGCTTCTAATGTCCATTATCAAACCAAAAACTATCTTAAATATTTTGTTGCGTAAAGATATTTTCAAGAAAATTTTAATAAATGTTTTCTAGAATGGTGCATCAAAATTGGCTATCATGTCATTTGTTTTCCACTGTTTCACACAAAATCAATAATTCCAAATTGTGTTACTTTATTTTTTATGCAATCCCAACCAGCAAATAGATTTCATTGTCATCTTTCTTTCCTTAATTATGTATAACTTCAATTTAAACACACTATTAACCAAAGAACCATAAATTTTGATAGAGGGATGGAGAGTGAATTTGCAAACATTTGCCACAGAAGATATATACTTTTGTTTACAAAGAAACATGCATGAAAAATATTCATGTAGTTCAATCATATTCTCTCTTTTTTGCTGTAATAATGGTTACCTCATCCTCACATAAACACATGTGAAAGTTAAAGGGAACCTTGGAAGCTTGAGGAGTTGTTAAACAGATGGAGAAACCATAATTATTCATAAGAGTTGAAAACAGAGGTAAATCATTATTTAGATTTGTGACCTATGTATGAATATATATATATATATGTTTATATATATACAGAAAAAGGGGCAATCTGAAAAAGGGGCACAATCGAGAATCACAAAAGGGGCAATCCGAAATTTTTACCAAACCCATTCACGAAATCATAAAAGCCCTAAACATTGCTTGCGAAATCAACAGAAAATGAAAAAAATAACGATTAAAAACCCTACAGAAATCGTTAGAGTCACAGGGATAGGAGACAAGCAACAACGATATACAAATAGAGAGACCCAGATGGACAGAGAGGGAGAGAGATCAGAGAAAAATACCTGTAATCAGTGGTGGGGCTGATTTGCAGTGCTCGTCGTCGCCAGCGCCGGCGGCCAGGTGGTAATCGGCGGTCAGGTTTGGTATGGACTGCTAGTGTGTGAGGTCTGTATATCTTGGTGTGTGAGACGAAACAGTTCCAAAATGGGTCTGTGACTGGGCGCGAATATGTAATAAGTTTCCCTCTAAAAAAAAAATTCGAAGATTTAGCGACCAAATGAATGTTTGTCGCCAAAATTCCTTAACAGCGACTTAGGGTTAGTTTGGGATGTCTTAAAAAAGTGCACTTTTTGACTTATTGATGGGTTTGGGTTGAGTTTGATGTGATGTGTTAGAGAGGTGATGTGATTTAAATAAGATGATGTGACTTAAATAAGATAGTGACTTTTTGACTTTTTGGCTTATTTAGGTTATGCCAAACTAGGCCTAAGTATTAGTCGCCAAAAGCATCCTAATTTGGCTACTAATCAAATTTTTCATTGGCAGTAGTTACCATGCAACGACTAACTGAGTTTTAGTCACCAAAAATTCATAAAAAAAAGCCAAAAAATTGGCGACAAATATTTTTTGTCAGCAAATGATACAAAACAATGACTAAAATAAAGTTTGGTCGCAAATAATAATATATGGCGACTAAATTAATTTAGTAGCTAAAAATTGTCCACAAATGCCGACTAAATTATGCTTTTGGTCGCCCAATACGGTGCTTTTGGCGACTAAAATTTTTTTGGTAGCCAATTTTAGTCGCCAAAAGTGCTTCTTGTTGTAGTGTTAGGAAAGTGATTAGAGAGGCAAAACTATGTTAATGGTCCAACAATGGTGGAATGACTGGAGAATGAGCAGTAGCAATTGTCTGGGAGGTTGGAGAGTGAGCAATTGGGTAAGGATGGAGCAAGTAGCTCAAGAAGAAATGTATAGCAATGCACAAATGGGCAGTATCTCCCCAAAATCCCCCAAAATTCATCTCTTTAGACCTTGGGACATGAGTCCTATTTATAGGCTTTTCTTTGTTACCAAGAGGACAACAAGTGGCCAAATAGAGAGAAAACAAGTGTCCTTAAGGATCACACAGAATATTCTACCTTGAGCCACCAAGCTGAAGGTGCCACATGTCCTTTTGTATGTACTATGTACTATCTATTTGCCTCTGCAACTACCTTTTCGGGTCTCAACAAGTGTAGTTGTAACGGGAGTGTTTGTTGCTGCACTTACCTTCTCAGCTCGAACCTCAACAAGGCAACTTGCAGCGATAAACCTTGCTGTTGCACTTGCCTTCTCAATTATATTTAGCTAGTACATGCATTCTCAAAACTTCATTAGCCTGCTATCGGCTATGTTCGTGTTTACCTCAATGAAACTTGCACCCTTAGCCACCTAACCACAAAGTCCCCAGTTTCCCAGGGCGAAGGCCATAACCAGGCCTGCTATTAGCCATGTTGTGCCTTAGTACCAAGCCTAGGGGTCTTCTTTAGTCCTGCCAGTGCAACTAAGGCAGGTCCATGACCTGGGTAATATAAAGGGAGTCCCTTAGACTCGGGCTACTCTGCTCCCATCTTCGCGAGATCACCACGTTAAACTGGTATCTCTAGGCCTGCTATCAGCTCCAACTAGTAAGTCTTGGGACCTACTATCAGCACCAAGTTAATGAACTTTGGGCCCTGCTATCAGCCCTAGGCTAGTAATGCCTTGGGGACTGCTATCGACGTCAAGCATTAGCCTCTACTTGCAGAGGGAAAACTTCTCCCAAAGGCTGCTATCACCTCAACAGGATGTTCCCTCTGCATATTAGTTGCGGCAGCTGTAGTTACTACAGCAGTCATTTCCCGCAACAAGTTCAAATGGCAGAACTGAAAATATTAGAAATGGCAAAGCCAACAAAACACCTCCGTAACTTGGGCGCTGGAAGTACTACCTCTATAACTTAGTTGGTTCGGTTTTCTCCTTCCCTCAGCAACTTTAGATGGCTACGGTACCGACAATACTTGGAATGGTAGTGGTACTGACAATACTTGAAACATCGGCGCTGAGATAAAGTGCCTCTGCAACTTGGCCGTCGCAAGTGCTGCCTCTGCAACTTAGTTGCTTTGGCTTTCTCTTTCCCTTAGCAACTTCAGAGGGCAGCAAAACTGACAATATTGTGAATGACGGCGCTAAGGCAAAGTGCCTCTGCAATTTGGCCGCTGCAAGTGTTGCCTTTGCAACTTGACTTAGGCATTTTCCTTCGTGGAGTCCGTTTGGACCCTTGGTGGGTCAGACCCGCTTGAACCCATTGTTGGCCCACTTCCCTTAGGCTTTAGCCCATGCTCATTTTTCATTCCTAGTCACCTTAAAAGAGTGACCTCAGCACTTAGGCCCATACTTAATTTGGGGCTTAATTTCTGACCCTCTACATTTGCCCCATGTGCGCGTAGAGGACACGCTCCTTGTTTCCCGCACGTTCATGACGTCAGCAAGTAACCCAAGGGTTCCGTCAATTGGATCAAAAGTTGCGTCAATTTTCTACAAAGTCATCATGGCTCTGAAAATATGTCTTTTGAGTAACAATCATAATGGGTCGAGGAAAGCGTGTTGGTGCTTTTTTGCTGCTTTCTCTATAAATAGTGCCTCTTGGGTCCACTAGTCCTCCACTTCCACCACAATACACTTTCTTTTCTCCTTATCTTCTTCTCTCTTTGGCCTTTACCTTCCAAAGTTTTCTTCTCTTTCTTTAATCTTCTTCATGGCTGCCACCAGGTTTTTACCCGACAGAGCTGTCCTACCCAGTATTGAGTGGAGGAGGGCCCCATACTTTGGGGGGCTTGCTGACCTGTTCTGGAAGACTGTTGACTACTTTATTCCTAACGCCCCTCCTCTAAAAGAGCCTCTACTCTCTTTTGGTAAGGCCCTTCTAGATGACGCCAACATGGTGAACCCAGTCTCTGTGCTGCGGTTTCGTGTAAAGCGCAGTGATTTTTCCCACTCGTACATCTATTACCGTACTCACTCGGGCCCTTTAGCGGACTGGTCTCTTTAGGTTGATGATATCATTGGGGATAATGGTTTCGAGCAGTGCTTGAGGGACGTTTGTCTCTTCAACACCATTTTGATTTCAAGGGAGTCGCTCATGCACAAGGTTCAGACCAATACCAACACGGTTGTTTCCCGCTAAAGCCGCGACACTCACACCTTCGTCCTAGCTTGGGCAGAGATAACACTGACTCTTGAAGATGTTGCTGTTCTCCTTCACCTGAGCACCCACGGGGACTATCCCTTTGATCCTGTATCTCTGACTGCTACAGAACAGACTGCTGTTATTGCTCTCCAAGGTGCCTTTCGGGAGGCACAAAAGTATGGCTCTTAGTACAACCTCAAGACCGGAGAACTACTTCAAGAGAGGCCCAAGAGAGACAAGACCACTTACCTCTCCTGGTTGAAACATTTTTTTAAGGACATGCAACCGGTTCTAGGTGACATAATCGAAGACAGTCGCGAGTCCATAGTTCTGAAATTTTTTTTTAAGGACATGCAACCGGTTGTAGGTGACATAATGGAAGACAGTCGTGAGTCTACAGTTCGGATGGGCTACCGCGACAACTTGTACCTGGCTGCCTTCGTTAGTTATTTCATCTCATTTTTTGTTCTTTCCAGCAACCCTACTGAGAGCATCAATCCTTTGGTGTTCCCTCTTGCCGTCAAACTTTGTAGCAACAGTCAGATCCCTCTGGCTCCCCTCTTCTTGGGGAATTTTTACTTCCATCTGGACCTCATTCATTTGAGCATGGAGAGATCCATGGGCCGTTACGACGTATTGAGCTTTGTTCATACCCAATTCCTGACCGCTTTCTTCTACAAGTTGTTTCCTGTCATGGGCCCCATCCCTAAAGAGCATAAGCCTTTTTTTACTGACGAAGTCCTTGATGCAGAGGGTCATCATGTCCTAGATACAAAGGGATGGCTCGTCACAAGACAAGTGTGCCACTCTCTCTCTTGCATCTCCAGGTGGTTTGGTGTTGGCACCAACAGACCTTTTGTGGACTACATTGACCGCATAGAGGAGTGCATGTTCCGCCCTTTTACCCAGCATGTTCTGACCTTTCGCCAGTTCAGAGTTGTTGACGAGGGCCTTCGTTGCTTCCAACCTGGCGGCTTGGCTCAGCCCCAGCTGGTCAAAGAAGGTACGAAACTTGACTGAGTTTTGCAAGGCCTGAGCATGCGTATCCTCTGTGAGTTTTGCCTCCGCAGGTATTGTTTTAGGGAGCTGGCCAATAGCAATTTCTTATAACTCATCACAGTAGGACGCCATGTGCACTTGATCGTGCACAGGCCCAAGATAGCCAATCATAAGTACATTCTTCCCCTTCGCATTATGGTTAGAATAAGGGTCTTTCCTTACATTGCGGTTGCCGGCGTCTTTGAACTTCAACTCATTCACGGCAACTTTCTTTTTGAAGATACTTTTCAAAGTCCAACAGTTCCTAGTAAGGTGTCTGGTGGCTCTATGATAGATATAATAATCTAGGCTTTCTTGGTTGGGGGAACATCAACCGGAGGCAAAGTAAGTTCACCATCAGCCACCCATTCTTTAACCAAGGCTTTGACATTCTGAAGGCTGCAAGGATATGGATTTCTTTCCTCATAACTCTTCCTCTTCCGAGAGGGTGATGCCTTCCCTTACAAGCGGCTTCCTCCTGCGAAAGTTACTACAGCAACTCTGCTACTATGAGTGTAACGGTGACTGTCACGAGATCTATGCAAAAGACCAGTGCCACTGAGGTTCCTAGCTACCTCAATCAAGGCTGAAAAGGTAGGCAGATTATGGTTCACCAAGAAAATTTTATAGTCACGTATGGCACCCTCCACACATATGCTGACTAAGTGGGCTTCATCCACTGGTTCATGACAGTCAATAGCCTTATCCTAGAACCACTTGACATAGTCTAGTATATCCTCACCTTATTTTTGGACATCTCGTCCAAGTGTGAGGGTTGTAACTTTCTTTTGAACTTGGAAGAACATCGTATGGAACTTGTCCACCATCTCCTCCCAACTATTGATCGAGCTGGGGGCCAAGTTTACATACCGCCTATAAGCCCTTTTAGTGAGTGATTTGGAGAACTCCCGAAGGCATAGAGAGTGGTCACTACCATGGACACCAAGAGTTTCAATGAACCTTACCACATGTTCTTTGGAATTGCTTTGTTTCCTATCAAACTTGATAAACTTGGGTATTGTATACCCAATTTGATATGGCATAACCAATATCTCCTAAGAGTATGGGGGGCTTCATATTTGGGTCGGGGAGAGATGATAGTTACTTCTTGTAACGCTCTTGCTCGAGCATAGCTTGTACATCGGCTAGAGTAACAAAGTGAGTGGGCTAGAATAGTCCAGTCTGCTCCTAGGTAGTGAAACCAGCAGCAATACCATTCGCCTGAGGTACCACTGGAGGCACCTAGATCAGAGCCTGATTCCTAGGAAATAGGTTAGGCACTCGGTTTGGGATTGCTACAGGTGGAGTTACTTGCACTGGAGCTGGTCTAGAAGCCATGGCCATAATAGCCTCGGCGAGGATTTGTAAAGCTGCTAACATCTTCTTCTGCATATCCTGAAGTGACTGGACTGCCTTAACCACAAAACTATGGTCATGGTCATCAGCATGTGCTACTCCGCCATTAGAAGAGCTATGTTGCCGTGGAGGTTGCTGAACTTCATCCTCTACCATTTTTTCTAATGAAGAGTGTAAGCCACTGCGGATATGAACTATCAACAATGCAGCCTCCCCAGCGAAGTCACCAAAAATGTTGGGGGGTTCGAGGTTAGAAAGGTGATTAGAGAGGCAAAACTATGCTAATGGTCCAACAATGGTGGAATGACTAGAGAATGAGCAGCAGCAACTATCTGGGAGGTTGGAGAGTGAGCAGCTGGGTGAGAATGGAGCAAGTAGCTCAAGAAGAAATGTATGGCAATGCACAAATGGTAAACATCTCCTCAAAATTCCCTAAAATTCATCTCCCTGGACCTTGGGAAATAGGTCCTATTTATAGGCTTTTCCTTGGTACCAAGAGGACACCAAATGGCTAAATAGAGAGAAGACATGTGTCCCTAAGGATCACACAGAATAGTCTGCCTTGACCCACCAAGCTGAAGGTGCCACTTGTCCCTTTGCATGTACTATGTACTATTTGTTTGCCTCCGCAACTACCTTTTTGGGCCTCAGCAAGTGTTGTTGAGACGGGAGTGTTTGGCGCTGTAACACTCTTTTGAGCCTCAACAAGTGTAGTTGCGGTACGAGTGTTTGTCGCTACACTTGCTTTCTCAACTCGAACCTCAGCAAGTGCACTTGCCTTTTTAGCTCTATTTAGGCAGTACATGTATTCTCAGGACTCCATTAGCTAGCTATCGATTATGTTCGTGTTCACCTCAGCGATACCTCTACTCCTAGTCTCCTAACCACAAACTCCCCAGCTTCCTAGGGCGAAGGCCATAACCAGGCCTACTATCAGCCATGTTGTGCCTTAGTACCAAGCCCAAGGGGGCTTCCTTAGTCTTGCCAATGCGACTAAGGCAAGTCCATAACCTGGGTAATGGAAAGAGAGTCCATTACACTTGGGCTACCCTACTTCCATCTTCACAAGATCACCGCGATAAATTGGTATCTCTGGGCCTGCTATCAGCGCTAACCATTAGCCTCTACTTGCAAAGGGGAAGCTTTTCCCAAAGGCTGCTATCACCTCGAGAGGATGTTCCCTCCGCATGTTAGTTATGGTGGCTATAGTTGCTGTAGCAGTCATTTCCCATGGCAAAGTTCAAATGGCAGAACCGACAATATTAGAAACGGTGGCACTGACAAAACACCTCCACAATTTGGGCGCTGCAAGTACTACCTCTGCAATTTAGTTGGTTCAATTTTCTCCTTCCCTCAGCAACTGTAGATGGCTGCGGTACCGACAATACTTGGAATGGCGGCGCTGAGATAAATTGCCTCTGCAACTTGGCCGTCCGCAACTTAGTTGCTTCGGCTTTCTCTTTCCCTCAGCAACTTCAAAGGGCCGCAGAATCAACAATATTGTGAATAGCGGCACTGAGGCAAAGTGCCTTTGCAATTTGGCCATTACAAGTGTTGCCTTTGCAACTTGACTTAAGCATTTTACTTCGTGGAGTCCGTTTGGACCCTTGGCGGGTTGGACCCGCTTCAGCCCACTGTTGGCCCACTTCTCTTAGGCTTTAGCCCACGTTCCTTTTTCATTCGTAGTCACCTTAGAAGGGAGACCTCAGCGCTTAGGCCCATACTTAATTTGGGGCTTAATTTCTGACCCTCTACAACATTCAATTTCAAATGATTTATTTTCTTTTAAATAGACTATTTTGCTTTTTCTTTTTTGTCTAATATCTTAATTGATGTTATCAAGTAGACTAATTTGATGTAATGTGAAAAATTAAAACATAAAATTGATATAATTAGAATTATAATGACCAAATTAACACAAGAAATAAATTACATAAACTACAAGTATAATTTCCCTTGATTTTACCAAAATGTTCATTAACTTATTTTATATTTTAAAAAGTTGTAGTCAGAATTATGAAAGAAAGTTATAATATAGTGATGCTTGCGCAATTTTTTGAGCTTTTCTTGACAAGCCGACCCCAAGGCCTCTCTTGTATCTCCTTTAACAAGTCCACTTTGGACCAAGGATTTTCTTCCTTCTTAAGACTGCTTGTAATATCTTTTAATTTTATAATTTTTTATCGTTTAAAAATAAAACAAAAAATAATAATAATAAATAAATAAATATTTAATTGAAGATGCAATTTTTCACACAACTCAGATAAAGATATTAGCATAAAAAACTACGGGAATGACCTATTGGACAATCTTCACTGTATTTGAAAAAATAAATTATGTTTGTGTACTAAACAATAAACAGAATACAAAAAAAGTAAATGAAAGGAGGAAGAATGTTTGATTATAAAAATCAAACTAGAAATAAAATTAAATAAATAAAAATAGATTTTGTTTTGTTACAAAAACAAAATCAAAATTTGATTTAAATAAATAAAACAAAAAAATTAACAACTTACTTGATTAATTTCTTGAACAATATTCTGATCAAGTCCAGTGTTTGACACTGTGTCCTTAAGACAGATTCGTCCTCTCCACGGTGCTAATAGAATGTGGACGTCCATCTCTCAGGATAAAATGATCAATAACGAATAAATGCAGCACTACAATTTATTCGCACAACGAACACACTAAGTGTATACAATCTTTCTCACAAAAAATTAATGTAGCAAAATGCAGAGATTATTTGCAGAGGAGAAGTACGAAAATTGTGAATGAAAACATCAAATGAGGGCTGCCTATTTATAGATGTAGTGGTGGCTTTTCAATTTGATTTAAATAGGTACCAAACCTGTTGGAACAGGTGCAACACTGTTTCAACAGATAATCGAATTTATTCGGTTTAATTTGCACATATTTAAATCTATTTGAATTTAAATTCAAACAGGTATGGGTTTTCCTTGAATTAAACGGACAGATTTTGAAATCTGTACAGAAGGTTTGGACAGATTTGAATTAAAATAGTCTAATTTTATTTTACCAAAAAATAAATTAAATTCAAATGTTTTTTGCCCCAAAAGATTAGTATTGGGTCGGACAAACCCAACCCAACCTCACACCATGCACCCGCGCCCAAGCCTAGGCCCAGGCCCAGCCTACCTGTTCGATCGGACGAACGGCAGCGGCAGGACACGCGTGTATGCTGATTTTTAGGTCTAATGAGTCTAGCCCATTTTGCCATAACCTCTCTCTCTACAAAACTTGGGTGCCCCTTGGGGCCTACCCCAAGTTCAAACTCCAACCCTTATAAACTCACTCAAAGTTTTCCACAAAATCAATGTGGGACAAGCCATTTTTCAAACTTTAAGGAATTTCCACCAAAAACTCCATTTCCATGGAGGTTACTTTGGCTTCAATTTTCCATTCACCTGATAATGGTTTTGAGCAACCATATATACCACGTGAATCACAACACGGCATAGAACGCGTTACCACTTAGACCTGCAAAATTCAACGCATGAGTCCCACCTAAAAATTAGACCAAAGTTCAGAAAAAAAAAATATATATATATATATTTTTCTAGATTTTCCCAAAACCATTTCTAATAATCCCCCACATGAATGGAATTTGATGACAACGGAAATTCAACAATATGCAGAATTTGTCAAAAGAGTATAAATCGAAAATATCTTACATCAGGATAGGTAGTTTTCGGCCTTGAACCTTCTCTAGTGATAACCAATTGGACTTACTAGCTAACCAATTGACGCGATGCCTTGAATTGTTCAGCTGTTTGTGTAAGCCAAGACAATAGATTTCACACAAAATATCTTCTAACACATCGTGGTTCTCACTGTTGTGTTCATTTTGGCCTTGAATGCTCCTGATTTTCATGAGTGTTTCTAGAGAATTTAGCCTTTTCATTATCATAGAACTAGCACCAGTTCGACACTCATATAGGTGATTCTTATTGTGAGTATCTCCTTATACTCGTCTTAATTTTTATGCCTAAATTAAGATATAAGTAATCATTAAAAGCAAAGCTTATCCTTAGACCCCTGCATACCACATGTTGCAGATATCACTCTTACCATAGGAATGGGTAGAGAAATTTAATCCATTGGTGATTTCTGGCGAGCCACACATAACTTAGTTGTCTCTTTGAACTTAGTTCTTGGGATCTCCAGTCATATAAGTAAGGTTACCATTATGATGACTCTTATGTAATAGGTTTTAATCTCATCCTCTTTGATGAACTATATACTTGCTCTTTTGTCAAACCTTTTTGTTAACGGATCCGCAATATTCTCTTTAGAGTTTATATAATCTATTGAGATTATTCCATTTGAAAGCAATTGCCTTACGGTATTATGTCCATGACGAATATGTCGTCACTTACCATTATACATATGATTCTGTACCCTGCCTATTGCAGATTGACTATCACAATGAATGCAAATAGCTGGCACAGGTTTTGGCCACATTGGAATGTCTTCTAAGAAGTAACGAAGTCATTCTGCTTCTTCTCCTACTTTGTCTAAAGCAATGAACTCAGATTCCATTGCGGATCGTACGATGCATGTTTGTTTTGTGGATTTCCAAGAAACAGCAACGCTTCCCAAAGTAAAGACATATCCACCAGTGGATTTTGAATCTTTAGTATCCGATATCCAATTGGCATCATAATAACTTTCGAGTACTACTGGATATCGAGTAAAGTTCAAACCATGATCACAGATAAATCTTAGATATCTAAGAACCTGAATGATCGCCTTGCAATGGTCTTCTCCGGGATTACTAGTGTACCTACTCAATTTACTGATAGCATAAGCTATATCAGCACGAGTACAATTTATTAGGTACATTAGGCTTCCAATGATTTGGGAGTATTTTAATTGAGACACCGCATCACCTTTATTTTTTGATAAATAAAGACTGATGTCTACAGGTGTTCTAGTTACATTCATATTATCCTTGATAAATTTACCAAGATTTTTCTCAATATAATGTGATTGAGATAATGCAGATCCGTCAGATGTTTTAGTAATTTTCATTCCTAATATAACATCTGCGACCCCCATATCTTTCATATCAAATCTTCTATTAAGCATTTGCTTAGTTGATTTGATCATATTTTGACTGCTTCCAATGATAAACATGTCATCCACATAAAGGCAAACTTTGACATATCCTTGATCAGTGTTTTTAACATAGACACACTTGTTATATTCGTTTATCTTAAACCCATTAGTAAGCATAGCATGATCAAATTTTCCATGACATTGCTTCGGTGCTTGTTTTAATCTATAAAGAGATTTTACAAGCCGACAAACTTTCTTTTCTTGCCCCGGTGCTACATATAGATCTCTTCATTTAGATCACCATTTAAGAAAGCGGTCTTAATATCCATTTGATGTATTTCTAAATTATACAACGCTGCTATGGCAATAAGCATACGGATAGATGTTATTCTTGTCAGAGGAGAATATGTGTCAAAATAGTCCAGACATTCCTTTTGTTTGTAACCTTTTACTACAAGTCTTGCTTTATACTTGTCTATTGAACCATCTGCTTTTATTTTTCTCTTGAATATCCACTTATATCCAAGAGGTTATAACTAGGTGGAAGATCCACCAATTCCCAAGTATGATTTTTCATAATGGATTCAATTTCATTATTGACAGCCTCTTTCCACAAAGGTGCTTCAAGACCTATCATTGCTTCCTTAAAGCTTTGAGGTTCATTTTCTAACAGGTATGTCAGAAATCTAGACCAAAGGATTTTGATGTTCTTGCTCTCTTACTCCATCTTGGTTCATCATCAGTTAAATCTTGTTGGTCGAGACCATTACTAGTCTCTTGTGTTTGATTGTTATTAGTCTCTTGACTTTGTGTACAATCATAAGTTTTTTTCTGTGAACTTAATTCCTGTCCTTTCTTGTAAGAAAAGATATGTTCAAAAAACACAGCATTCTTTGACTCTATAATAGTGTTCACATTTATATCAAGCATTTCTAACTTATAAGTCAGAAACTGATATGCACTACTATTCTGAGCATAACCAATAAACACACAATTCATAAGGAGTGCTGTTAGATTTCTTGTGGGGTATTCTGTTAAGAACATAATTAGCAGATAATATTACTTTCCTCCACAAGTTCTGTGGTAAGCCTGAACTTAGTAACATGGCATTTATCATTTCTTTAAGGGTTCTATTCTTCCTTTCAGCAATTCCATTTTGCTGTGGAGAATAGGGTGCTATAGTTTGGTGAATAATGCCATGTTGTATACAAAATTCATTTAATGGTGCATCATATTCACCACCCCTATCACTTCTAACCATTTTAATGGTTTTTTCAAATTGATTTTCAACTTCTGTTTTGTAGAGTTTAAACATTTCTAAGATTTCATCTTTACTTCTAAGTAAGTATACATAATAATATCTTGTGCAATCATCGATAAATGTTATGAAATACTTTTTGCCTCCTCTAGTTTAAAAAAATTTAAGATCACATACATTAGTATGAATTAATTCTAGAGGTTCGGTTTTTTCTTTCAATCGATTTAAATGGAGCCTTAGTTAGTTTCGCTTCTACACAAATTTCACATTTGTGATTAGGATTAATTTCAAACTTTGGTATATAATCCAAACCAATTAATTTACGCAAAGCATCCTAATCTACCATGCCATAAATTCGACTCAAGAATATAAGCAAAAGATATGTTATTCTTATTAATAGCAACTTTTGATACAACCGTCAATACATTTAATTTGAAGAGACTAACACTCATGTATCCCTTACCAACATATATACCACTCTTTGTTAATACAAATTTATCATACTCAAAAACAAGCCTAAAACCATTTTTACTTAACAAAGAACCCGAAACTAAATTCTTCCGGATGTTTGGTACATGCAGTACGTTGTTGAGGGTCAGTTCCTTTCCCGATGTCATCTTCAAGATCACATTTCCTTGTCCAGCCGCAATAGAAGTAGAAGAATTTCCCATAAAAAGTTGCTCACCATTTGCAGCCTCATTGTAAGTAGTGAACATCTTCTTGTCCGCACAAATATGATGAGTTGCCCTAGTGTCAACTCACCATTTCTTGGGATTTCTAACCAAATTAGCCTCAGACACCACAATAGAGAGGTTGATGACATTCACCCCGTCAGAGATGTAATCTAATTCTATCACATTGGCCTGATTGGTGATCTTCTTTCTTGTACTTCTACAATCCTTCTTAGGGAGGTGGTAGTCAGAAGCTCGATGTCCAGTCTTGCCACAGTTATAGCATTTTCCTTTGAACTTCTTGCTGCCATTGTCGTCACCTTGTTTCGGACCATCTCTAGTAAACTTCCTCTTTTTGTTATGTGATTTGTGAACTTATTCAACCACATTAGCCTTGGACTCAATGGGATTTTTTCTATTCCTCTTTTTAGCCTTTCAGTTATCTTCCTCAATTCTCAATCTTACAATCAACTCATCCATGGTTATCTCCTTGCGTTTATGTTTTAAATAATTTTTGAAATCTTTCCAAGTCGATGGTAACTTTTCCACTAAAGCAACGACTTAGAAAGACTCACTAAGAGACATGCCTTCAGAATGAATATCATGCAAAATTATTTAAAAATTTTGAACTTGAGAAATTACCATTTGGGAGTCTACCATAACAAAGTCTAGAAATTTACCGACAGCAAATTTCTTTATACCAGCATCCTCTGTCTTGTATTTTTTCTCCAAAGAATCCCACAATTCTTTTGCTGTTTTCAGAGGATTGTAAACATTATACAGCATGTTGTCAAGGCCATTGAGGATGTAGTTTCTGCACAGAAAATCTAAGGGCTTGTTTGGTTTGTTTTTGGGAGAGTTGTTTTTGAAAAAAAATTTTGAGGAGAGAGTTTAGAAATTTTTTTGGTTTCTTTGGTTGTATATTTTGGGAGAGTTGTTTTTGTGAGAGTTTGGGATGATTTGATATTTTGGGAGAATTTGAGTAGATATGTGTAAGAGAAAAAGTGATTGAAAAAGAGAGATGAAAGAGAAAAAGTGATGGATTGATGTGTAAGAGAGAGAAAGTGATTTTGAAAATTTTTTGAGAAAAACTCAAACCAAACAATTTTTTAGAAATTTTTTTCTAAAACTTATCTCCCAAATACAAACCAAACATACCCTAAATGTTTCCAAGTATCTACAGCGGCAACAACTTGACGATCACTTTCACCCTCTTTAAGTGCTGGAGCCTCTTCACGGAGAAACCGAGCCAAATTTAGAGCTGTAAGATAGAACAGCATTTTCTGCTGTCATCTCTTAAACTCAGTGCCATTAAATTTTTTCTGATTTTTCTACCTGATTTATCAGAACTTGAACATGGTTCTGGATAGGGATCGGAGTCATTGTCACGATCGGATTTGGAGTAATACTTTTAGCAGCCATTATATCTGATTACAAAAATCAGAAAAAATCAAAACACAAATTAATTTTCTAGTTACTAAAACCAGAAAATAAATTATAATACAAATTAATTTTATTTTTCTTATTACTAAAACTAGAAAAATAAAATAGCACAATAATTTTCTGTAACACAAATTAATATTCTGCAATTGTTAATGACACCAGTATATTACTACTAGTTGTCAAAGAAAATAGACAGTATATTACTACTATTTGTTTTCCAACCAGAATATCACTTTGTGAAAACACAAAAAATTAAATACAATAAAGACACCAAAAAATAATGTCTTAAGATTGTTGGACAATCTTCATTGTATTTGAAAAAATAAATTATGTTTGTGTACTAAACAATAAACAGAATACAAAAGAAATAAATGAAAGGAGGGAGAATGTTTGGTTACAAAAATCAAACCAGAAATAAAATTAAATAAATAAAAACAGATTTTATTTTGTTACAAAAACAAAATCAAAAACTGATTTAAATAAATAAAACAGAAATTTAACAACTTACTTGATTAATTTCTTGAACAATATTCTAATCAAGTCCAGTATTTGACACTGTGTCCTTAAGACAGATTCGTCCTCTCCACGGTGCTAACAAAATGTGGACGTCTATCTCCCAGAAAAATGATCAGCAACGAATAAATACAGTACTGCAATTTATTTGCACAACGAACATACTAAGTGTATACACTATTTCTCACAAAAATTTAATGCAGCAAAATGCAGAGATTATTTGTAGAGAAGAAGTACGAAAATTGTGAATGAAAACATTAAATGAGGGTTGCCTATTTATAGATCTAGTGATGGCTTTTCAATTTGATTTAAACAAGTACCAAACCTTTTTGAATACGTGCAACAATGTTTCAACAGATAACCAAATTTGTTCGGTTTAATTTGCACAGATTTAAATCTATTTGAATTTAAATTCAAATAGGTATGGGTTTTCCTTGAATTAAACGGACAGATTTTGAAATCTATACAGAAGGTTCGGATAGATTTGAATTAAAATGGTCTGATTTTATTTTACCAAAAAATAAATTAAATTCAAATGTTTTTTACCCAAAAAGTTACTGTTGGGCCGGACAAGCCCAACTCAACCTCACGCCACGCATCTGCGCCCAAGCCCAAGCCCGGCCCCGCCGGGACAGTACGCGCGCGTGTGGTGATTTTTGGGTCCAATGGGTCTAGCCCATTTGCCCATAACCTCCATTTCTACAAAACTTGGGTGTCCCTTGGGGCCTACCCCAAGTTCCAACTCCAACTCTTATAAACCCACTCAAAGTTTCCCACCAAATCAATGTGGGATAAGCCATTTTTCAAACCTTAAGAAATTTCCACCAAAAACTCCATTTTCATGGAGCTCACTTTGGCTTCAATTTCTCATTCACCTGATAATGGTTTTGAGCAACCATATATACCACATGAATCACAACGCGGCATAAAACGTATAACCACTTAGACCCGCAAAATTCGACACATGAATCCTACCTAAAAATTAGACCAAAGTTTAGAAAAAAATCTATTTTTCTAGATTTTCCCAAAACCATTTCTAACATGACATTGGTATGGTGTTGGACTACCGTAGTAGTTTGTCTCTCAGGCATGTAAGACCACCTATGGCTTTGCACAAATAGATGCCACACTTAGACAAATGGAAATTCTATTTTCATACACCTATTTTTTTTAGTACACATACTTACACTGTATTTGGTTGAGTGATTCATGAAGGAATTTAGAAAGGAAAATAAAAAATGTGTGTGAAACTAAGTAAAATGTTGATATATTTTATTTATATTTCACATATTTTTTCCTTTTCTGTTTTCAAATTACTTCTCAAATCCCTCCAACCAAACACTACATTAATTAAACATTATTTTAATAACAATTATATCCCAAAATAAAATGACCATAATACTCATAACATTATATTAAAATATTCTCTATACACTCCTCCTCTTTTACTCTCTCCACTGCCAAGCCATGGAAGACGAGTGATTGAACACAACCTCCATTGAAATTCCACATCTTTGTTACTTGCAAAAATAGATTAAAATTAGTTCTCATTAATACAAGCATTAAAGCCTGTTATTCATTACCATTGATATATGTATGATTTTTATTTATTTTTTATTTTATTTATTTTTTGGGTAGGGATTAAAAGTTATGTGATTAAAAAAGAGCAATGCTATGGAGCTCTAAAGAAAGAGCACTAACATAGCATTAATTTGTCCTTTTCTTCACTGATTTTTGTCTTTTAGTTTACTGTTTTTTTTTTTTTTTTTGTTTTACATGAGTGACAGCTCATTAGAGCTGTCCTTTGACAACTCTAATTAGAGCTCCGGGGCAATTCTCATTAAAAAAATGGAATCCATGTTGAAACAATTTTGTTAATTTGACGAAGGTGGTGTCAGTCAGAACCAAAACTAGGCCGCAGTTAGTGGCAGACAAAAACCTGCACCTTTCGTTGACATCATCTGCAACACTCAACAATTTGGAAGTCTTAATCCTTGGAGCTTTGTTGAAATTTATCCATGGAGCTTTGTTGAGATTTATCCTTCCCCTGTTGCTATCACTGGGACAAGCTCCAATCTCTCCGTTAATCTTTCCACGTCAATCTAGATGTCGAAGCTCATGATCATCCCGATGCCTTCTACTCACATCGTAATCTTCATCATCGACTTCTTCCTTTTTGTTAGTTGATTATTGGATCGATGAGATCATCAGATGTCAAATATGAATGTTTGAACAAGTGTGTGAGGGTAGGTTTTCAACCGTTTGAAAATTAGATGTGTATGAGGGATTAGGTGGCGTGCACAAGGATAAAAGGTAGGATATAATTCAAACATGAAGTTTGTGGAAAAAAATAAATAAATAAATCTACAACTAAATTAATAAGTGTGTGCATTGAGAAATAATGTGCACTGAGATAAGTAGGTATGTGAAAATAGAATTTCCCTTACACAAAGGCTATGTTCCTTTGGCGGGTTATAGGTCTTAATAGTTAGACTTAATTCCCATCAAGTCCTATTAAAAATAAGTCCTATTAAAATCATCGCTAAAATAATTTTTTATAATGATTTTTTATAAATGTCGCTAAAAATTGACAATCAATTACTTTTTTGTCATGATTTTTATAAATTGCCGCCAAAACTTATAATTAGTAACGTTTTTTCTGTCATAAATTTTTTAAACTATCGCTGAAAATTAAAAATTAGTGTTTTTTGGGATAATTCTTTTAAACTGTCGCTAAAACTTATAATTAATGACATTTTTTATGACAAAAATTTCAAACTATCACTAAAAATTAACAATTAGTAACAATTTTTAATAGTGTTTGATGAAAAACGTCATTAATTATCATAAGACCTATTGAACAATAAGTGTAGGTGTTGATTTTGACCTCACAACCAAACAGATCTCCTGCAGAGATCTTGGGAACTTAACTAGAGAGTATGCGGCAGAATAGATTAAGCTAATACCTGTGTACAAGAAGACAAGAAATACCGCGGTGGTTTGTCCACCTGGGAGTACTCCGACAATCAAGTTAGTCAAATTATCTCTCAAAGATATCAACACAAGTACACAATTCACAATCAAAAAGCATACCTTAGACCCACGAAAGTGTCTTACTTTTATAATGATCAATGTCCAACTTCGCATAGAAGTGTTACTTCATTATCCAAGACTCCTCCTATTTAGATTATGTAACGCCCTCAAAATAACAACACAAAACCCAGCAATATAGACATGCATTGATATATATAAAAATCCCATATCCTTCTATTTATCACAGTTTCATTACAAAAAGTATTACATGTTAACAACAAAGCAATTGCCCTAAGGGCTTACAGCTTTCCAAGTTAACACTTGGTTACAAAAAGAGGGCACTAGCTCAATTACACCCTAAGCCCTTGGCTTGAATTTACATGTAATACATCAACAGAAAATAAACGACCAAAAGTCAATCAGCCTCAAGCCTCCCAAGCTATGTCCTTGGAGGTGGCGCGCTACCTGTACCTGAAAATGATGTTCCCATATAGGGTGAGCCACAGCCCAGTAGAAATATACTAAACCAGTTATGAATAATGACTAAAAGATTAACAGTTGATAGATGGTCCACACTTTTACACTCTTTCACAACACATTACAATTCTAAATTTATAATTCATGGCTCAGAACCTGGCCACACAACTCATATGAGACAATAACTCATATTAACCACTTACAATTTCATTACTTCCACAGATATGCATACTAGCTATATCACATTCCCAAGACAAGCATATAAGCTCTATCTACGGAGTCCATCCCCTATCTTCTCCCAAACAACATCCGGTTTGGAGGTACATCCCCTATCTTCCCCTAAACCGTGGAGTACATCCCCTATCTTCTCCAACACAACACAATGCATATAAACAATACTTATACACATCACGAATCAATACATACAGTTAATGTATTTTTCAACTGTCATTCTCAATGACACATTTCAATGATTGGTTTTAGTTTGCCTAATCATCATGCATTGTCTACAACAATCAAGAATATCCTCCACCGATAGCCCAAGCAGATATTTCTAAACAGAAAATAAATGCACAAAATGGATATTTAAATCAATAATTTCACTTCAATTCCTCATTCTTTATAATTAATCATATCAATTAATTAATCAATGTAATTAGGGCATTTTTCCATAATTGACATTACAACCCTTAAGGTTCCATTTTCATCAATGTTTCAACATTAATCCCGTGTTTTTATACCAAACATGCCTCTAGGTTCATTATAGACAAAACCCCAACTTTTGCAAAATTACGCAAAGGCCCAAAGTTTCTCAAAATTACACTACAACTTCCAACACATCAAAATGCTAAAATTCAAAGACAGAATCCATAAAGAGGAGTAGGATATCCCTACCTCAAAGTTTGAGCTCAAAAGGAGATGAAGACCCAACACCCAACTTGCTCCAAAGCCAAATATTTTCAGATTAGATCGAAGCCCAAGTCACCCTCTACCTTTTTAACAAAGCACTTAGGGTAGATTCACACTCTAGGGAGATGATTTCTTAGAGAGAAGGTAAGTCTAGAGAGAGAGGCTCTCAGATTTAGGGTTTAAAGATGTAAAAGTTTTGAAAAAGTGAAGTTCAGATCGCTGCTGCGAACTGATATAAATAGGCTCGCTCGAGCGAAGACTTGGTCGCTCGAGCGACCAGACACAGAAAACCCTAGCTCGAGCCAAGAATGTCTCGCTCGAGCCAACATCCCAGAAGCTCGCTCGAGCGAAGAAAAGCTCGCTCGAGCCAGGAGCTCGACCCTTCAGGTCTGCAACTAGACGCACGCTCGAGCGACAAACTGCTCGCTCGAGCGAAGACCGAACCAGATCGCTCGAGCGAAGAAAAGCTCGCTCGAGCCAGAAATCATGGTGTTCAGGTCCAGTACCAGACGCAATCGCTCGCTCGAGCGAAGCCACTCTGGCTCGACCCACCAGACACAAACTCAACGCTCGCTCGAGCGACCAACTCCTCGCTCGAGCGAAGGACAAAAATTCTGGGCAGCAACCCTTGGTTCCCAAACACAACCAACCTGAAACAAAACCTGCCCAACACATCCTATAACTCAAATACAATGTAGAAAAGGATGTAAACAAGACAATACCCAACTATTAACATCCACGGACACATATCCGGATCACTGTACAATAAGGGGTAAACCCGGGATCGCTATAGATTAGGATCAACTCTCTTTAAAGTATATCCTTACATCATCTAGGACTTTTTGTCTATATCCGAATATCTCAGATTCTGACATTACCGCACTATATCTCAGCAATATCACAACAACCTCGGCATCATGGCTCACCTATGTGGCACCTTGGCCACGTGGCGTGACCCTAAACATACGTTTTTGCAGGAACTTAGTCAGAATAAATGGCCATCATCATGCAAGATCAACGTGTCGGCGGCGATAAGTTCAGCGAAGATGGATAATACGTCGACATTGACAGAATGAAGATCCTTCCAGAATGGATGAATGCAAATATATGTGGCATGAGCACTCCCAAGGAGATGAAGACGACTTTCAAGTATGGAAGGATCAACCTAGGTGAGCCAATCCCAGATCCTAGAAGACAAGATCTCGGCTTAGATGAATAAGTCCGAAAAGACAAGAGCTCAACCTAAGTGAGCAAATCCCAGATCCTAAATCCTAGAAGACAAGATCTCGGCCTAGATGAGTAGGTCCGAGAAGACAAGAGCTCAACCTAAGTGAGCAGATCCTAGAGGACAAGATCTCATCGTAGATGAGTAGGTTTGAGAAGACAAGAGCTCAACCTAAGTGAGCAGATCCCAGATCTCAGAAGACAAGATCTCAACATAGATAAGTAGGTCCGAGAAGACAAAAGCTCAACCTAACTGAGCAGATCCCAGAGCCCAAAAGACAAGATCTCAGCCAAGATGAGTAGGTTTGAGAAGATAAGACCTCACCCTTTGTGAGCAAATCCCAAATCCTAAAAGACAAGATTGCTCATCCTAGGTAAACAGATCCCAGACCCTAGAAGATAAGATATCAGCTTATATAAGTAGGTCTGAGAAGAGAAGACACCAACTTAGGTAAAGCAGATCCCAAATAGAAAAGCACGACCTGGGTAAAACAGATCCCAAATGGAAGAGCTTGGCCTAGGTGAATCAAATCCCAAATGGACTAGCTCGACCTAAGTAAGCAAATCCCAACTGAACGACCTCACCCTAGATAAGCGGATCTAATAAGGCATGACCTCGGCCTAAACGAATAGGTCTGAGAAGACAAGAGCTCAACCTAAGTGAGTAGATCCTAGATCCCAGAAGACAAGATTTTGGCCCAGATGAACAGGTTCAAAAAGACAAGAGCTCAACCTAAGTGAGCAAATTTCAAATCCCAAAAGACAAGATCTCAACTTAGATAAGTAGGCCCCAAAAGAGAAGAGTTCAACCTAGGTGAACAAATCCCAAATTCCAAAAGACAAGATCTCGGCGTAGATGAGTAGGTCTGAGAAGACAAGAGCTCAATCTAAGTATGCAGATTCAAGAGGAGAAGGCCTCAACCTAGGTTGGTAGATCCAATACAAAAGAAGTTCGACCTAGGTAAACAATTTTGAAAAGATTAGAACTTACCAGAAGCGAAGAGAGTTGAGATAAAATAAAGCCTACCCAAGATTAGAAGATCTTGATGGTAAGGGATTGTCGAGGCCTTGGAATGTGGCTTGACAAAATTTGGAGTTCGACTCTAATGATGTCGATAACCTTAACCGAAGTTAAGAATAAATCAAAAGGATTGACCATTGAAATGAAATCGAAGGAATGACCCTTAAGTAAGGAATGACCTCTGAACGAGTTAACTTAGGCTTGCCAAGAAGGTAAAGCTAAAACTAAGTTAAAGTGATGTTCCAACGAGAAATTGTGCATTTAACTTAGGCTTGTCGGGAAGACAAAGTTGAACTAAGTTAAAGAGATGTTTCAAAAAGAAACAAGGCAAAACCAGCCATGATCTGGCTAGCTTGTACGAAAAGCCAAGGTTGGTAGTACTCTCGATGCACTAAGGTTAAGCCTTAAGTGTTTTGTTTAGGCGAACTAAACACGACGACCTTGGTCATGCATGTCTAAGTCAGACTTAGGCAAGGTTGAACTACTATGTCCTTAATGTGAACCTAAGTTGTAACTTACATTCACAGCGCAGAGAGCAGAGATTGGTTAATGAAGACTGAGTCAATGATTTGAAAGGGATACTTGGTGAAATTTTTAAACAAATTTGGTGACATAAAGGTATCCGAGATGACACTTATACCCAAGATGACATTATCTGAGATGATGGTTTTATCCGAGATGTTGACATGCTCCTTACAATGATCTCGAACGGAGTCTTGGCCTTCTTGATAGGCCTTGGCATCTGCTCCTTACTGGTTAGTGCTCTGGCAATTTTTTCTCAACTTCGACAACTTTCTTTTTAGTGGCCTTAGTAATGGCATTGTTTTTCATGCCTCGGCTTTGGCAATAGTAACTTGGTCATTTTGCTTCATGTGCTTCTCTTCCGAGGTGTTGAGTTACTAGAGGCATAAGCATGTTAAATTGACTATAAAGAGATGGAGTGGATTGCACAGTTACGACATTAGGATGTCAGCAAGAAGGTCTTCTACGACAAGAGTTTAGCGAGACATGTTGTTATTGGTTACGGCGATGTTTACTTGTAGATAGGGCGATTAAGTGATTGTCAAGGTAATAGGCTGGGAGCTTAGAACCTCAGTGTTTCTTGTTCTTGGTTCTGGCAGTAAGATTGTCGTTATGACGACGTTTGCATTGCCTTTGAGATAGTGGGTTGATACGTGGAGTAGCTAATGAAGTTCTTGGCTGCTAGTCTGGTTTAGCTGGTAGAGTTTGAACCTTGTGCACTAACAGAGTATCCATAGCAATGAATGCTTCAAAAACAACAATGATGGTTTGCAAAGGCCAAAAGAGAGAGAGAGTCTAGGGACACAGAGAAAGACGAAATGGGAAAGTGAAAAGGTTTTGTTGGAATAGAAAGAAGTGACATATTGTAATGATTCAAATTTTATGGGAGATGTGGGATGGCTAATGTTAGGTGACACCTAGTGGGGCGACATGTGTCAATTATGGAACATATTGGGAACTAATGAAAAGGTGACATGTCATGATGTTGGTATGACAGTTGAGTTTGTTTTGAGATGACATACTTTGAATCTTGATGTTCTTGAACTAGCGAGTTATGATCTCGGCTAGTAATGCGATCTCGATTGAGATGTTAATCTTTGATGAAAGAACATGTTGGTTCCTGATTCTTGATGAGTGGACACTTGAGTCCTTATTTCTTGTCACTGACGAGTTATGACCTCAGTCATAGTTGTTTAGCCAATATGTTGGAAGATCGGACTATATAGGTTCCATCACCTTAAGTTGCCAAAGTAATAGAACCAAGGGGGCAGTTATGGGGACGTATTTTTAAGGTTGCGCGACGTAGCCGAGGTGTTGGCCGAGGTGCCACATAGGTGAGCCATGATGCCGAGATTGTTGTGATATTGTCGAGATATGGTGCTATAATGTCAGAATTCGAGATATTCGGATAGAGGACAAGAGTCCTAGATGATATAGGATTACCTGTTTCGATGAGGCTGTACTCTAAAGAGAGTCGATCATAATCTAAATAGGAAGAGTCTTGGATAATGAAGTAAGACTTCTAGGAAAAGTTGGACACTAATCATTATAAAATTAAGGCACTCCCGTGGGTATAAGGTATGCTTTTTGATTATGAATTCTATATTTGTGTTGATATTTTTAAGAGATAAGTTGACTAACTTGATCATCAAAGTGCCCCCAGGTGGACAAGCTATTGCGGTATTTCTTGTTTTCTTGTGCGTAGGTGCTGGCTTAATCTATTTGGCCACGTGCTCTCCAGCTAATTCCCAAGATCTTGGGAAAAGATCTGTTTGGTTATAAGGTCAAAAATCAACACTCATAGTTCCCATGAACGAAGCCAAATTGTGGATGTTGATTTTTGACATCACAACCAAACAAATCTCATGCCGAGATCTTGGGAACTTAACTAGAGAGCACGTGGCAAAATAGATCATTAACAACCTTAAAAATATGTTCCCACAATAAGTCTACCTCTTAAGACCTATACATAAGTCCTCTTTTGTTTGGATGACTTAAGTTGTTACATCACTCCCTCTATTTTTCTGTATATCTTTTCATAAAAAATAAAAAAAATACAACTAAAATATAGTCAATTCCCAAACCACCAAATTTACTTTGAATTTGATCATTCTATTCATATTGGAAATTAATATTCATAATTTTTAACATATGTCAATCACATGAGGCGTAAGTGTAGAAAAAAATGATCATAACTTAAAATTTAGAGTTAACATTGTTTGAATCGAAATAATAAGGATTAAAGTAAAATTTAAACAAACTATAAGAGTGAAAAGTGAAATTTATTCTCTATATGTATACTGAGTGCTTTTTATGGTTCATTCTTAGTATTATGATGGTTGGAGAGTAATATCATGATGAGGAAAAGTTGAAGGAAACTTGATACATAAATGGATTTTTTTATTAGATTCTTGGGTAAATTATGTAAATAGTCCCTGTAGTTTACACGATGTGTCAATTTGGTCCCTATAATTTCAATTTGCTCGCTTTTGCTCCTTAATTTAACGGATTGTGTCATTTTCATTCAATAAATAATAGTTGTTAAGTTAACGAAAGATCAAACAATGTGTCAATTTGGTCCTTGTACTTTACACAATGTGTCAATTTGGTCCCTGTAGTTTCAATTTTCTCAATTTTGATAAGAACTAAATTGACACATTGTGAAAAATACAAGAACCAAATTGACACATTGTTTGACTTTCCGTTAAATTAACTTAATAACCGTTATTTATTGGACTAAAATGACACAATCCATTAAACTAATAGGCAAAATCAAGAAAATTGAAACTACAAGGACCAAATTGACACATCATGTAAACTATAGAGACTATTTGCATAATTTTTCCTAGATTCTTTTATTAATAGATATAAAATAATGTGTCTCACTTGTATTTGTTAATATAAATTTTATTACCTTTGTATCTAATAATTAAAAAAATCATATAAAAAATTTGATTACGAATAGCATTAGTCAAAGTTCTAACATGGCCATTTCATTGGCTAAACATGTTTGCATAATATGTTACTCCTATGGAAATTCACCCACTAAACTGGGAAGTTATTCAATAGTTTCATAATATCACATGGTGATATTCTAAATCAATCATCAATTACTTAACCTCATATTATTTTCATATCCCTAACATAAATAGCGGGCCCTTACCCCTTCTCTATCAATCAAAACCTTATGGAGTACTACGTATCCATATTCCGAAAATACTAAATAATCATCCACTAAACTAGGGTCCAAGTCTTTTGTTTTTAAAATTTTCGTCTCTAGATATTTAAATGCACTTCTAATTACATAATTTGGTGAGAATCACGAGAAATAAGCGTATGAGAGTATATTAGGAAGGGACAAGAGTTTAGGGATATAAAATCTCATGCCCTAATCTAATTGACATATTTTTCTGTATATTTATATATATATATATATATTGATTCTTTATTATTTATATAGGTGCATCATTGTATGTTTCATAATTATGGGCTACTTATCCACAATTTTAAATATTTGCCTTTATGTATCATATCGGTTAATATGTGATAGAATTTTTAACTTTTAATATTGTTATTTATTGATATATTAGCTATAATATATGACTGTATTATCGATATCATACATATCCTAATAGTGGTAGTTAAAACTACACATCTAACTCAAAAAATCTTCTTCTTGTGTCTTCTCTCTTTATGTGTTTTGTGGGTCTATATTTTGTATAGCAACAAGTTATACAACATTTTAGTGATTGATGGATTGTAGTAGATCAAACACTTTGATTTTGTTGGACCCCTAATTGGACAAAATTGGTCCCAGCATAAATGCACATTATTAAAAGAGATTAATTGTTGGGGAAAAAAGGAAAGAAAAAAGAAAAAAGGGTTCAAAATAGACTCTTCAAAGCATTCTTATGAAAGATAAAGCTACCAAACTCCTATGGCTAATTAAATTTCCATCAAATGCCACAATTTGTTTTAAGAAAATAATATAGTATAATAGTGTGTTTTGTATCCTATAAAATTGAAAATTGAGAGAATTTACTATTGGAAATGAAGTATACTGATGATGATAAACCTACCACTTGGGCAGTCCCCATTGCAAGTCATTTTAGTCTTTATGATCTTGATGGATGATGCAAATGCCTTGGCCTAGAGCCTAATGAATCTACACCGGCCACATGGGTTTTGATGATCCAAAATGAGGAACTTCTAGTGAACACTTGAAAGCTCCAATTACGTTTTCCTTATAAATTACAATTGAAGTGTATGCTTACCTACTCAATTGAATTCCATCTTTATGGAGAGATAAAATAAATTGATATTGTTATGAGATATTAATTTTCTTCCCAAATTAACTAACGAGCCAAAAAAAAAAATGTGATGTAGAGATAATGCAATGCATTTGAATTTTTTTTTTTTTTTTTGATGACTAGGTGTTCGGGCTAATTTATGTGCACCTCGACTAATCTTGAGACCTACGCAAAGTGCCTACTCTATATGGATTGGGCAAATCTTGAGCAAAAGCTGCAGGCGTGGCCTCAAAGAGTTGATATAACATCTAATGTGAGTTGAGCCTAAGACTTAGAGGAAGCACACTCCTCAGGTCCCAATCTGCATCTACTAGGCCAACCCCTTGGGATTCTAACTTTTTTTTTTCTTTTTTCTTTTTTTTTTATCAACAAAAATCAATTTGTTAGTAACTTAGATTAACATTTGTGGAAGTTAGCCTCCTTAGTGCTTACCTCCTAATTCCACTTTTTTTAAAGGAGAATTAAACTCATGACCTCCCTTTTAGGACTAAGGTCACCCTTAGGAAAGTTATGGTGACTAACTAAAATTAGTCCTAATTGGTTGGCTTCTGACTACTGTTATGTTGTAATGCTACTTCAATAATTAAAGTCCACTTGAACTTGATTAAATCTCAGGACTACGAAGAAGAGAAAGAACAACATGCAACATGGGAAAAAAAAAAAATCCACAAAGTCTTTAGGACACCTTCATAATTGGCAGTATATATATTGGTTTTGACGAATGATGGATCTATGATGTTGATGATCGGTGTTTTATTGGTATTGCGCTTAATATTTCCTGTTTGCATTTAGCGAAAGTAGATTTCCTAAGAGAAATTAAGGTGTCATTATCAATGCAATCATCATCACGTAGCTTGGTGTTTATTTTTTTTTTTGATCAGCAAAGAAAAATTTTATTTAACAGCATGAAATTAAAGGTACAGGAAGATGACATGCATTGAGAGAGATTCGAAAGTATAAAAATACCTTTACTACTGCTACTCGGATCACGTAGCTTGGTGTTCATACCATGAATGTACAATTATGAATTTTATTCTCTCAGACAATTGGTTAAGCATGATGCAAAGCATCTTGTTGTTTTGGATGCATGTGACACATATAATGACATTTGATTTAACAAAGTGTACTATGTGACTAATTGCTCATATTAACCTTGGCAACTATTAAAATTTTTTGTCCAACGAGATTCCTTATGTTCTTCTTCTTTTTTTTTTTTTTTTTTTTTTTTTTTTTTTTTTTTGCATTATTCCAACGTTCAAATTCTACATTAACAATCAACAAGCTTTTCTAATGATCAATTTATTGCATTAGTAGTCATTTGACGTCTTCATCAAAGTAATCAACATTTCTCCAATATTTATATGTTTAAAGTGCATTTGATAAAAATAAATGCAAAAATGTGTCTTTATCAATCTAATCAACATTTTTTTTTGGTACATCAATCTAATCAACATTTGCCATGTCATTTGTGCCTAATGTTCTTTTTCAAGTAAGGTAGTTAGAAATTTCCTTCTTTGTTGAACTATTTGATCTGGAATATTGATGTAGTGTTGTTGCTTTCTACAAAATCATAGCAATATGTGAATTTAAATGAATTTAGAAAGCGTGTAAAAATTATTTACCTATATTTAATTTACTATACATATAGTTGAAAACATGTGTATATAGAATTATACTATTAATGCAAAAATAAAAAGGACTATGTCACTACCATTGATGCTAATACAGACTTGAAATCACTATGTATGTCAAGAAATGCCCCAATTTTATTTTATTTTTTTTTATTTTTGGATCAACAAAAAAAAAGAGACCTTCGTTGATGAGAAAGATTCAACACAAAGTAAGAAAAGTGCATACATTATCTAAGCTAAACTTCCAAAACCAACTAGGATGGCTTCAAGAAGCAAGCACAAACAACACAACACCAAACCCAAAGCTGGTGAGTAACGAATCAGAACATAAGCAAGGAAAAACCAACTCCAAGCCAACCACCTCATAGACATCTCCTAACTTAATACATATTGTCCACAATGTCATGAACTGAATTGGGGACAGTAGACATAATTGATTTAGCCCACAATCCAACCCTCACTTTCACTAATTCACCAAGCTCTTCCATGTTTGGCTGATGACCATTGAAGATTACATCATTTCTCAACCTCCAAGTTGACCACAACACTGCTACTGGTACAAGTCTCCAGATCATTCTTATTGATTTTTAAAGTTTTGTTCCCATCTACCAAAACAACACTCCTTCAATTGTATCAGGTATAACCCAACAAAATTCCCACCATTGCAGCAAAATTGCCCAAACCTTCCACACCTTTGAACACTGCAGAAAAATGTGAGACCCCAAAGGGCTATACAAACCATATAACAAAATTAAAAAAACAAAAACTAAAAACAACAAATTCACCAAAAAAACCAACTACGATATAGGAAAAGTCACCAATCTTCTTAAAGATGTGGTCTGAAAAGTAAGATTTACATCGAACTAAGCAAGATCTACTTCAAAGCCCGCCATCCTCATCACCGCTGCCCAATTTCACCACTGCCATGCTTCGGACACCAGCAGAAGCTAGAATGGCCTCATCTTCTAGCTAGTTCATATAATGTTGATGCTATCATAGCTTACAATACTAAAAGACTTCCTTTTAAAGGAATAATGCTTCACATGCTAGGAATGTAAACTGTACAAAATAGAAACTAACTATATCAAAAGTTTTTAGCAACTAACATGGTTTTCACTTTTGACTTCTCTCATTGTGCATTTAAGTTTGTGTTTGGATCTAGTATTTTTGGAAAGGAATTTACAGAAGGAAAAGAACATGATCCAAAACATAGTCTAAATAAAAGCAAACCAACATTGTCCAATTTGTTCACAAAGAAATGTTGCTGCTTTTGATAAAGCTTGCAAATTGCAATGGGGATATTAATGCTTATAGCACTACATTCTAGTACGATTAGTGTTTAGTTCAGTCAAATGAAAGTGAAATAGAATAATCATTTATCATATTTTTCACATTTGATTAATTAAATAATATATGAAAAATATGAATAATCATTCTATATAAAAGCTATTGAACAATCGTTTTATTTAATTCTATTTTTATTCTAGTGAACTAAAACTATCTTAGTACTCCAAAAAAATCTTTTCAACATGAGTACCATCAATATATATGTATACATACATAATGTTCTTATGATCAAATTTTCATACCCAAAAAAAAAAAAAAAAATGTATATCTAATGAGATGTGTTATATCACTATATCATTGTCATAGCCTCCGCTTTCAAATATTAAGCCAATATATTGACGACATATCATTTATATAACTTTTGGTATAAAAATTTAGTTATAGTAGCATTAATTTATTTTAGGATAAATTATAAACACACCTCCTGAGGTTTACTTAAATTATAAATTACTCTTTGTGGTTCTAAAAATTACATTATGCCTCCTAAAGTTTCTAATTTCATAACAAATAGATCACTTTATTAATAAATCATCAAGTTAATTAACAGTTTTTAATAATGTTAAATTTTATTTCAATTAATAATTCAGATAATTTTATTATTGTATAGGTGAACAGTTAGAAATTTCACTTTTTTAATTAATTCTGTTCAATAAAAAATTCTGATAGGGAGATTTTTGTAATTTTCCAAACTACAGAGAGCACTTCGTATTTTAAGCAAATCTCAGGGGTGTATTTGTAATTTACTTTTTATTTTAAAATGTGTGAGAGAGAATTAAAGTAATGGGAAAAATCAAGTAGAAAACTGTAAAAATATTTAATTGTAATTTTCACATTATGATTTTGATTTATCATGACTTTTTATTTTTTTTCTTCTCCAAATATGATGAGTTTTACATTGAAAGTAAATGTACTGGTCAAATACTAGCACTAACAAATATCATTTTCCAGTGGACAATGGCATAGACAAGTTGATAGAAAGTCATGGAACCCATTTCATTAATTTCACATCACATATGCAATACAAGATATGTGTTCCTTTCATCATAGGACCCATTTGATTTTATAATATTATAAACTTTATGCTAGTAAATATATCCGCTGTTCACATTTACACACAAAAAGACTAAATAAATATATAAGCACACTATCTTAATACATCTGTGGAAGCCTAAGCCTCTGTTTGGGAAGTGGGTTAGTTTTTTGTCATTTTGACTTTTTTGACTATTTTAACTTAGACTTAAAAGCTTGGTTTGGGAAAGGCTTTTTGACTTTTTAGCTTTTTTGAGTTTTTTTGTGAGAGAAGAATGTAATGATTATGGATTGGATGTGATGTTTTGTTTGTTATGGTTAACATAGCCTATTTTGTTTTTTGTGACTAAAATAGTCAAAAAAAACCTGCAAACCCACTTGCCAAACACAGCCTAAATCAACCTATGGGGTAACATTTACACCCCTCCTTTAAAACTCAATTTCCCAAACCCACAGCTTTGCACAAACAAATACATGTGCTTTATGGTTACAATAATGCCAACTTCAATCAATAATGTGGCCATCTAAAAAAAAAAAAAAATCAATAATGTGGAATAATGCTAAGTCCATAGAAAGTAGAACTTAAAAAAAACACAAAAAGTGTATTGTATGATTAAAATTCATTTAGAATATTGTGTGGGCAACACTTGAAAGAATAGCAATTAATATTAGGTTTTTAAATTTTTTATCCAGAAATTTGTCCAAAAAAATTAATGTTGGACTGAGATTGATTTTCTTTGTGAACACCAAACAATAGTTTAAATTAGACCATACAATCATTTTTCTCAATAAATTTCTGGACAGAAATTTTGGGTACCTATCTTGAATGTTGAAATAAGAAAAAGTTTACGTGCACAGAAGGTTTTAAATACAAAATGTACATACATGATATTCACATCAGTAATGCTAGGTATCATGAAAGATTTTTGACTTTTGGATTACACTTAGAATAAAGCACCACATACTAATCAAGGTAATCTAAGAATCACAAGTGTTTCATAACCATTTTTATGAAAAATTTTTTATGATTCCTAATATTTCTCTATTCACATATACAACATGTTTACAATTAGAAAGTAGAAATTTTTTATTTCACATTCATGCCTTCTGTATTTATAACTTTCTATGCACACAGCACAATTGTTGAAATAATTGTCCACACAATGCACGTTCTGTGAACCTAGCACTGCTGAACTTCAATTTCTATCAAGAAGTTCCTCTATCATTTGCAGTGCCACCCTTTTCTCCTCCTCCAACCTCGTCGTCGACGACGACGTTTCTGGCATCACTGCCGTCTCCGGTGGTTGCTCCTTTTTCTTGCCAAGCTCTACAGTCATGACCCAACTGGAATCCGATCTTGAACCGGTACGCTTTTGCCATACTCCAATGTGAGAATTGTTCGGGTCGAGCCTCAGGCATGTGAGAGGCGGTGACAGAGACTTGCAGCACTTGCGAAGTTTCGCACTTAAAACTGACGAAATTGCCGACGAGGATGATGATGACGGAGAGTTATTGTCATTGGTGGAGTGGTTTGCAATCACCGGAAAGTTTGTTTTTGCACTGTGGCCACTCATCAGTATCGCGGCCTCGTCGTAGGCTCGGGCCGCCTCCTCGGCTGTTTCGAAAGTTCCCAGCCACACCCTTCTCTTCCTACATAAAAAATAAAAAACACAAAGAATTTGAATTGAAGACTAAGATATATAAAATTCATGTGCAATACAAAAAAAATAATAATAATAAACAATTTGAATTTACAGTAAGGGGTGGCGAATCTCGGAAACCCAAGAACCCCATTGGCGTTGCCTGACGCCTCTGAACTTCTTCGATTGTACCATGTTTAATCGAGAGAGAGAGAGAGAGAGAGAGAGAGGAACTGAAAATAAGGGAGTCTGGTGGAGCTTTGCTTATGGGGGAAGCAAATATATGGAGGAGAGAGAGAGTATGTACTATGTGGAGTGAGAGAAAAAATGCATTATCATTAGTGTTGCAAACGAGTGGAGTGGAACAGGATTTTACTAGGTTTAGATTTGTTTTTTAAGATTTTAATGGATTTGAATTTTAACTCAATAAAAATTTAACAAATCGAGTTTAAATTGAGTTGACTTTGATTTAGATTTGACTTGAGCTCGAATCTGTTGATGACCTTTAACGAACAAAAAAATTTATAAATTTATGTATGAGACTAAAGTTACAATTAAAATTTTGATTATACAATTATAAAAAAATAATATTTTACCAAAATAATAATATCTACTACCACTATTATATAAATATACTATCTAGTCAACTAGTATTTATAATTATATTTTTTATAAATAGCATAGTTATGTTATTTTTTATACATATTTTTATATTATTTAATATATATAAATAATAAATATTAAACGAGTCAAGTAACGAGCCAAGCTTATGAGCCAAGCTTTAGAATGTTTTGATTTGTTTATTAAAAATTTAATGAGCTCGAACACCAAAAAAAAAAAAAAAAATGAAAATAATAAATAAATAAAATTAACGAACCGAGTTCAAATGAGCTCTTACTGAGCTGAACTCGAGCCTGTTCAAGAACAACTCTGTTCATTTGCAACCCTAATTACCATGGTAACTAAGATATGATTATCAAAAATCATTGGTAGCTTAAATTTGAGTTTATCTTAATGGTTTGAATTTGTGCTTGTCAATCGATTGTTTAGACGATCGTTCGGACAATCGGTGCAACACTTATCTATCGCGGTTGTCAGTCTCGTCAATCGTGGCTATCACCTTCTTATCATATCACCAGTCAAATGATCGAGAAGCCAAAATTTGGACGATTCGGGTAAACTCAAATTCGAGTTACTAATCAGTCTTGTATTATTATTGACATGTGACACATGTGCTCCATTTGTTTGATTAATGTTTGTTATGTTTAGATGTTTAAAGTGCATATCATATATATTTGCGTAAATTCTCAAAAATATAGATAAGTTACCTTACAAAATCGCGTCAATTCTCACAAATATATGAAAGTTGTGATTTCTTAAATTTTTATGGATTAAATTACGTATGTTTGTGAAAACTTACGTAATTTTGTATGGTGGATTACGTATATTTATGAAAATTTGTGCAAGTGCATGTGATATATACTTGCATATTTAAAAATTGCTTTTGTTGTAATGGAAAATAAAAATTAACCAAAAATTATTTTTATGATCAATAAAAAATAAAATTATTTGGATAGAAAACATAAAGTATGAGTATTTTAACAAATATGTTATATCTGTATCAGGGTACTTACCGGTGTATGATACTTTATATGGTACTTCTATATACGTATCGGGTATACGAAATACGTATCCAAATTTGTTCTTCTTTATTTTTGTTGTACTTAGATGTACCCAGTATATACCCAAACCGAATCGTACCTTATTCAAAATAACATTTTTTTCTACTACAAAGATAAAATTCATGTTACTATATTTATTTTTATTTTTATTTTTGATCAGTAAAAAAAGAAACTTTATTGATAATAATCAACATGAATACATATGACCATATATTAATAAAGAAAGAGCCAAGAGCAAGAGCAAAAGCAAAAGCAAATTGAGCACTTACCTAATCCCAACTATATTAGCACCAAGTAAGATACACAAACAAAAGCTAGCTCAGGCAAGTTGGTGAGATACCAACACATAGGAGAGACGGAAGAAACAAAAGCAACAAAAAAAAAAAAAAAAAAGACCAGCAAAGCAACAGCAATAGCACCCAGTTGAAAATGCATCTTCACCTCCAGAAATAAACTATGTACTCCACCCAACAAACACCTCCAATCAACATACACTACACCAGCACCAACACCAACGATACACCAACAACTGCCCCAATAGATTACACTCAGTAACAAATTTACCATAAGTTGGAAATAATATCATGCACAGAAAAATGAAAATTCTTCAAATTAGACGTTGCCCATACGGCCACTCTGACTTTCACCAATTCTTCTAGGTCCACAAAAATAGGTTGAGCATTATTAAACAAGCATTCATTTCTATTAGTTTCCAAATTGACCATAACAAAGCTAGAGGAACAGTTTTCCGAATCTCCATCACATTATTTCTGTCCTTAAAACCAACCCACCAACTCAGCAAAGACTGTACAGACCTGAGGATAACCCAACTTAAACCCCACCAACCCACAATCCTAGACCACAGTTTCCAAATACAACTACAATGCAATAATAAATGATTTTGTGACTCCACCTCAAACTTCCAAAGAACACAGAGGATGTTTGTATTAGGTTTCAACACCCCAATCCTTTGCATAATGACAACAGATTTCATCCTACATCTCCAATCTAACCATGTCATGAATTGAACCTTTGGGGGAGCAATATTATTCCAAATGATCTTGACAACTCTGAGATTAGACCCTTTACTTGAATCCATCCAATTCCATACTGAAGCTATAGAAAAAGCTCGAGACAGATAAGCCAACCATGTGCAAGTGTCCTCTGCTTGAATTCTTAAATGAAATTCCAAGCATCACCCTATCTTTCCTTTGATAGAAATCAAACAATGAACCATCATTCTCAACCGATAATGAAAAAAGTCTAAGAAAAGCAAGGGATAAACTCTGATCATCAATCCACACGTCCACCCAAAATTTTGTCCTAATACCATTTCTAATCATAATCTTGAAATTAGACAAGAAGAACTCCTCAAGGGTGGATTACTTGTAGCTAAGGACATAATATCCTTCCACATAATAGATAGCACCCCTAATTCCACTGTCAATGGACTCCATCTGCCACCATTCTAACCATACTTGTAGCACACCACATGTTTCCATAATGCTTTATCTTCCACGCCATACTTCTACCACCATTTGATTAACAAGCACTCATTGACCTCACTAAGTTTCCTCACACCAAGCCCACCTCAGATTGTATTTTTGCACACCTCCTCCCACTTTTCAAGGTGTACTTTTCTCCTCACCTCATCACCACCCCAAAAAAAGATAGATTGAATTCTATCTAGCAACTTAGCAATGCCTACTGGCATCTTAAACATGGATGTACATTGGCAGCCCAAATAATACAGACTTAATCAAAGTTAGCCTGCCTGCAAATGATAAACATTTTCTTTTCCATAGAGCTAATTTCTTTTTAAACTTATTAACAACTGACTGCCATGTTCTCCTACTCTTTGGATTTGAACCTAGAAAGGCATACGTAGATAATTCAAGGGCAGTTTCTGAGTTAAACAATTCAACTTTTTGGCAAACGCTTTAACCAGATCATCCTTTACACCAATCCCACAAACTTTACTTTTATGAAAATTGATCTTTAACCCATGCATTAGTTCAAAACATCTCAAAATTTTCTTTATTGCAATGATTTCCTCCCAATTTGCTTCACAAAAAATAATAGTGTCATCAACAAACTAAAGGTGAGACAACTTTAGTTCACTATGACCCACAATAGCTCTTTTGATCATCCCCTAACCTTTTGCTCTTTCCATTAGAATATTCAGCCCCTCTGCCATCAAGTTGAAAGGAAAGGTGAAAGATGATCACCTTGTCTCAGCCCTTTATGAGGAGAGAACTCTGAAGTTGGAGACCCATTAACTAACATAAATATTTTAGCTGAGGATATGTATGTCTTTATCCATCCCACCTACTTGTCACCAAAACCAAAATTGCACATCATTGAACACAGGAACCCCTAATTTGCTGAATCATATGCCTTTTCGAAATCCAATTTAAGAATAGCTCCTTTTCTCTTTGTCTTTTTCCACTAGTTCACCACCTCATTAGCACTTAAGATCCCATCAAATATACATCATCCACTTAAAAAGCATGACTGAACTTCACTAATAATCATAGGAAGTACTTGCTTTAGTCTTCTTGATTGAACTTTCACGAGAATCTTATACACTGAACTTACTAAGCTTATTGACCTAAAATCAGTTAACCCAATGGAACAATCCTTCTTTGGGATGAGTGTTATGAATGAACTATTAACACCTTTAGCTAGCTTCCTATTTAAATGAAATTCCTTCATCATCTGCACAACCTCATCTTTTATAACACCCCAACATCTTTGGAACAAGCTAGATTGAATCCGTCAGGCCCAGGAGCTTTGTTCCTATCACACTCCTTCACAGCATCCCAAATCTCTACCTCTGAAAATTCTGCCTCCAACATACTTGTTGATTCTTGGCTGATTTTAACATACACACACACCAGCTAGTTTAGGTCTGTCCACCCAATCTTCTGTAAACAACTTATTGAAGAAACTCACCACTACTTGTTTAATTAAATATGGTCGATCAATCAAGGTCTCATTCATGTACATAGAGTCAAGCATATTCTTCTTTTGCCTTCTACTAGCCATAATATGAAAGAATCTTCTGTGCTTGTCCCTATTTTTAGCCCATAACAATATGGATTTTTGATGCCACATACTCTCTTTTTTCTTATTCAGATCCCACACCAAACTCTGAATCTCTCTTCTTTGGCTTTTTTCAAACTCCTGCAGGTCTCTGACTTCAGCCATTAAATCTCATTCATGTCATTCATCCTCAGCTTTTTTCATTTTTTCATCAACATTTCCAAACATTTCACTATTTCATCTTCTTAATTGACCACTCAAATGTAACAACACCGACCCATGATTAACATTAATCCATGATTAATTATGTCTAACAGTATTTAAGGAGGAATTCTAAATTAATTTGCATGTGTGTGTTGCATTATCTGTGTTTATATTTGTTTTACGTACGAAGATCTGTTCGTGTCTTAGTTTCGATTTGCGAATTGAAAGTCTTATCGGCATCCGATATAGAAATTTATCTGAATTATTGTGGACGCGCCCCGCGTGAGGGCCTCACCCCATAGTTCGGACTCAATTTGTTACGGTTCTAAATCTAAACCAAAGAGTCCAAATCCGGTAAATCGTTTTGAGAAAAATAAATTTTTAGAAAAGAAGTGCCAAACATGGACTACTTTGCCAGATACAGAGTCGCCACCTAAATATTTTTTAATGGGGGAATTTAGGAAACCCTGACTCGTTTGCCTAAGGCCACGTGTTCATCATCACCAAAGTTGCCTCGGCTCGAGAACTTGGGTACGATTGGGGAAGGTCAGCTATGAGCACCCCCGCTCGCCCGATCCGAAGATCAGCCTCTACTAACCATGATATCTCATTTTTGAAAAAACATGTGTTCTTATTCCGATTAATTAGTTAATCTTACTATGTGATGCGCACAGTAAAACAAGTATAGACTAAATCGCCTAATTTGGAACAAAGCATTGTATATCCATTTGTTTTGAAAAATAGTTTGAAATTTGCTACTCGCAAGTAGGTTAAAACACGGATTTCAACGAGTTGTCCCAACTCAAACAATCCAACCTTCACCCACAGATACTCAGGTAGTTTATTCAAATAAGCATTTAGCCGCACGGTAAGCATACTGTTATGTTAACATTCACACTCATGCGAGATGCTAAAACATAAATACTTACATCGTACTCCGTGCCAAAACAGTGAACATGTTAGCAATCATGCATGATCCAAGTCCATGTCAAGTGGCTAATGCAACGCATACAGAATGTCACTAGAATAGCCTTGGCTAATCCTAGGACGGCATGTGGGATGCAATAAGTAGCACGTATTCAAGTTAGATTTAGAATACTATGCTGTTAGCATGATGCGCCGAGCCCAGTGTATGCAATATTGTTGAATGATGCACGCATGCATAGCATAAGGATACTAAATTAAACATGTCCTAATACTAACCACCAAAGAAGGTAAGTAAAAGGGAAAAAGAAGTGGGGGTTGGAAGACATGCACACACGCACCCACACTTATTACAAATTAGCCCTCACTCGGAGGGACCGAAAGAATAATACAGATTTAACTAGCCTACAAGCTAATTAAATATTACAGACCAATTAAACTAGTTAAGCAAATTAACTAATCTAAGAAAACAGTAAACAGCCTCGGGAAGAGGGCCCAATGCAATGCGTGCTCGGCTTCGCTCAGAAGTCCACTGCCATAAACAAGTTGCCTCTGTTTTCCCTGCTCTACTCCTTTGATCATTGCAAAATTCCCAAGGTGCACTCTATAGACCCTGTGGGACACCACCGGCCAATGGAAATGGTCACCGGCCCAATGGAATGATCACCGGCCACAAATTGTTGGTCGGTCGGCACTAAAGATGGCCGGCCAGCCAAGTATTCCTGCAGAATCTTGTTTTGACAGCAGCAGAAGGAAAACAAGGCATAGCAATGCATTTCAAGCAAATGTGCGCACCAACACATCCCTTACCATGTTTATGACTCAAAGAGACATGGTTCTCAGTTCTCGGACCACCAATCACGCATTTCAATGCATGATGGCCCAAAAAACCAAGTTGTGCATTTTGATTTCAAGTGAAATGCACACAAAAGCACCCAATAAATCCTAACCTCTATCATGCTCTCTCAAGAGGCAAAGAATGCATGCTCAATGTAATGAGACCTAGGCATGGAGCTAGTATGCAACATGAGTATGCAACTAAACATGCAAACATGCAACTAACAAGCATGCAAAGTACGATGTCAACATGCACACATGCGAAGCATATAACATGTTAGACAATTTAGTAAGAGATGCATGCCAAATGCACTACCACCTAAGCATGCAACAACATACCAAAGGGGCCAAGTTTTTACCAACACACAAGGTGATCATGCAACAACATGCAAGAATGGACTTAGACTAATTTAGGTAGGCCTCAAACAAGCCTAAAACAGTGGCCAAATGCCATGGAAATGAAGACAAAATGACAAGCAAACATGTATGCATACATAGTCCAACACTTAGGCATATTGAAGCAACCTTTAAGCACACTTAAAAGAAGATAGAGATAGACACATGGAAAGCATGCCAAACTCTGAAATTGCGTAAAGTAGAGGTGCCAAACCAACTAATTAAAGCAAACAAAGCATGCTCATAACATCCCACATTCAAGGCCTACAAGCTAGAATGCAAAGAGACTATACAAAGCGCATTGAGCATGACCAAAGCAACTGAAAATAGAGCTAAAGCATACTAAAACAAGCATGAAAGCTTCACAAAGCTTAGCCAAAATCATGTTAGAACAAGGGTTAAAGCCTAAAGCATATTAAGGCAAAAAGATGACATTACAAGACATGTATGCAAGGCATGCAAGATGTGTCTAAACCAAGTAAAAATAGAGCTATATTATGACATAATAAGCACAAAAAATAGCTAAGGCATGGCTATCATACACTTAAACAAGATGCTCACACATGAGGCAAAAATGGCCATTTTCAAGGACAACAAAGAGAGGGGTTGGCCCTCTCCTTCTTAGGACCTCAAGGCACCATCCTCACCACTGAAATCCCTCAAGATTTTAGTGGTGAGGAGGCCCAAATAAGGTGGTTCCGGAGCTCACCAAAATAGGACAAAAATAAAGCCAAACAGGGCCTATGAGGGGTTAAACAACCTCAAAGCTCAAAACACCCTTAAGAAACTATTTAAAGCAATGAAAAACAAGACTTTTATTAGTTATACACAAAGTATAAAAATAGTTTCAATGTAGGATAAAAAGCTATGCAAAAATGGGGTAAAAAGGAGTAAGTTCTTACCCTTGTTGACCCTCTTCACAAACAATGCTCCAGCTGGTTCTTTGAGCTCAAAACCAGTCAAGAACTTCAAGAACAACTCCCTAACACCTCAGTGGCCAAGGCAAGGTGTAATGGTGGGTGTTTGTGTGCAATAATAAGACCAAACACACACTTATACACAAAAGAGAGAGAGAGAGAGATATAGAGATGGGGGATATGTAAACCCTAACCCTAAAACTCAGAGCTCTGGAAAAAATGTCTAAACCCTAATGGAGGGAGAAGAGGCCTCCACTTCTAGAGCTTCCCTTTTGCAAAGCTTCTCAAGTAAGCTAGTCAAGAGGGAGATCCCTCCATACACGTGTATGGAGGGGAGCAAAGTGTATGCCAGCTAGCACAGCTGGCATAAAAATATCTACAAAAGCAGATGAACAGTGGTCGGCTAGCCAAAAATGTAATTTGACCAAAATATATGGTCGGCCGGCCAAAAAGAGTGCCGGCTGGCCAAACATTTGGCCGGTGGTAACAAACTAGTGGCCGGTGGCCTCAAGCCATGGTCGGTGATGTGTGGGGATGGCCAACAAGCCATTCCCTGCCCCTCAGAGGCAAAACACAAGTGTTTGGTGCAAAACCAGACACAAAACAGTCAAGCCGAGAGATCCTGAGGCAAGGCGCGTGGCCGAGACCTCCAGGAACTCAGGACAAACACAAACATGGATGATCACCAAGTGTTCAAGCGGTAACGTCCAAGTCTTGAGGACGGTCAAAAATGGGGTGTCTACAGTTGCCCCTCTTTGATAGAACTCGAAAGTCATAACAATGACGGGAGTGAATGTCAAAGCCTAGAGACGACCCATTTTTGACAAGGCCGAAGACTTAGACAAAGCATGCAAAACAAACAAGATATGCGCCCGAAGGCAGGGGCAAAATGCAACTGACAATGCAAGAAGCCGAGCATAACTTATGATCATGCAAAGAAAGCTGTAACGAAGCATATCAATGCAATAGTTTTAAGCTAGCAAACACAAATCCAACTACACTACAATGCAGAAAGGATGTAAGAGAATTATGCAATTCTCGATACGTCTCACTCAGAGGATACAGTACCTGTGCGGCTCATCTGGTTGCACCAGCTTCAAATGAACCGTACATACAATATCGTGCCTGAAAAAAAAAAGAAAATTTAACAAGTACAATATTGTTAGCAACATGCATAATAATGCAATCGAAAGCTGCGCGACAACGCGAATGTAGGATTTAAGGTCTCCTTAGACCAAGGGGTGCACAAACAGTGCGATGATATGCAATTGAATTTAATGTAATGCAAATGATACGCAAAATGTAAAAACAATGCAAACGATATGCAATGCAATTGAATCATGATCCAATCATGAACAGTTCAAAACCACACAAATATCAAATAGATTGATGGAGGTGCAAAGTCCGTTTACCATAGAAAATGTACCGCAACCCTCAAACCAAGCTCAACATGGAATAGGTGCGTACACATACAGAACTATGAGTGATATAGACGAACACAAGGACAAGTAATTGGGTGGAATAACATAAGTGGGGAATGACCCGCTGAGGAAAGAACATATGATCCTAATGCTGGATGCAAAAATTACACTACAATGTAATATATACAATGGATATGGCATGCAGCCAAACCAAATCCTGCCTAGGAAAGGCATGTACACAAACGAACCGCGTCTAATACAGAAAAGGTGCATAACCCTCAAACCAAGTTCAACATGGAATAGGCGCGTACACATGCAGAACTGTGCTTTAACGTGAAAAGTATGGGCACATACCAGACGAAGCTCAACATGGAAAGGCGCAAGCCATAGATGGAGGTGATGCAATGGATGCATGCAAGCTACAATGCAATATATACACAATGCATTGGAATGGAAAGGATACAGAGGGTAAGGCATGCGGGCCAAACCAAATCTTGCCTAGGAAGGGCATGTACACAAACGAACCGCGTCTAACACAAAAAAGGTGCCGCAATCCTCAAACCAAGTTCAACATGGAATAGGCGCGTACACATGCAGAACTGTGCTTTAACATGAAAAGTATGGGCACATACCAGACGAAGCTCAACATGGAAAGGCGTAAGCCATAAATGGAGGTGATGCAATGGATGCATGCAAGCTACAATGCAATATATACACAATGCATTAGAATGGAAAGGATACAGAGGGTAAGGCACGCGGGCCAAACCAAATCTTGCCTAGGAAGGGCATGTACACAAACGAACCGCGTCTAACACAAAAAAGGTGCCGCAATCCTCAAACCAAGTTCAACATGGAATAGGCGCGTACACATGTAGAACTGTGCTTTAACGTGAAAAGTATGGGCACATACCAGACGAAGCTCAACATGGAAAGGCGCAAGCCATAGATGGAGGTGATGCAATGGATGCATACAAGCTACAATGCAATATTTACAGAATGCATTGGAATGTAATATGAAGTAAAATGCATGACATATGCACTATTTACAGTGATGCATGACATATGCAATATTTACAATGGAAATGCATGACATATGCATTATCTACAATGAAAATGCATGACATATGCACTATTTACAGAGGTATGCATGACATATGCAACATTTGTTTTTTTTTAAATGCACGACAATGCATGAAAGAAAAATGCATGATAATACATTTTGTGTTTTTGTTTTTGAAATGCAAATGATGCATGTTGTTTTTGTTGTTTTCTTTCTTTCTTCTTTTTTTTGAAGTGCAAATGCATGATGATGCATGGTTTCGAAATGCGCGACAACGTGCGGCTCTTGAGATACATGACAAATGCAACTAATATTGAAATGCGCAACACCGTGCAGCTTTTGAAATGCATGACAATGCAAACTTATTGGAATGCATGACAATGCGACTATTGAAATGCATGTTAATGCAAACTAAACTCAAATGTGCTTTACAACGCACGTCCCTCGAAATGCATGATGATGCAAATGAAGTGCGCATGACAATGCGAGAGGTGTGTATAACGAGGCGAGTGAGATAGCGTATAATCAATACGCGTTTCACGAAAAAATGTTGCAACGTATACATGCAGGGCAACTTTTGAATCTCTCAGGAGACAAAAGGATACAAAAAGGATATGCCATGCACGTACTCAAGTGCTTCGCACAGAAAACACAGTCCGAGGTCAAAACGGAATCCGGTTGAGCTTCAGAAATGCACTGTCTTGCACTATCTTGAGAAATTGAGGCCCCAAACCACATATATGACCCAAACAAGGTTGTAGGAGGCTCACCGGCCATCATAGAAGGTCACCGGCAACCCACCGGCCACAAAAACATTCCACCGGCCAAAAGTGTGGCCGACCGGCCAAACATGCCTGAATCGAGGCAGTTTGGTCTTTTGACCTCAGGTCTTATAAAATAGGGCCTCTAGCCCTATTTTTCTTACTTTTCCTTGGCCGAAATTTCTCCCCTTCCCTCTCTAGGATATTTTCCTCCCTTTAATCCTCCGTTTTCTTGTGTTTTCACGCCCGTTTCGTCGTCTGATTCGCGAATACCTTCGCGTTTCAAACGTTTCGAACCGAACATTTCTTCATTTCGGCATTTCTTTTGCGATTTCCACCTTTTAGGGTTTGTTCTCCTCGAGTTTCTCTTGGTTTCCGTGCCTCTTCCATTTTTCGGCTTTTTCGGCCATTTTCCACCCTCCTGGGGTTGACTTTCCAGTTGACCTTTCGCATTCTAGCCCGATTTTCCCTCTTCCGGCCATTTTCACGCCACTCTGAGATAGCAGACGATCTTTCACTGGGCGGGAGTCCCCCGAATCACGAGATGGATCCCGAGGCTGAGCTCTTGCCCTTGAGCGTCTGCCCATTCGACCCGGCGACCTACTGGCTGGCGATTCACATACTGCCCCCCGACGAACTTCGCCAGTTCCGGAGTTTCAATAGGATGGTGGCTCCAGAGCTTCTCCTGCACGAGCTGGAGTCACATTTATCATATGGCGCTTCCGAGGTATGTTCTTTCCCATTTCATTTGCCGCAATGTAGAACATTTAACTGCCATAGTTGATTCTGTTCTTTAACTGCTTAGCCCGGATACATCGATACACTGTATATTGTAGTTGACTGTGAACACACTTGCACTTAATATCTGTTTGAATTTGAACACGTGCACACACACTGTATTTGCCCTGAACCGCTCAAACACACTGATACATCATGCACTGTAGTTCACTACGAGCACACTGGCACCCAATGTTTGTTTGAACTTGGAAAACATGCACACACGCTATATTTACCCTGAACCGCTCAAACACACTGATACATCATGCACTGTAGTTCACTGCGAGCACACTGGCACCCAATGTTTGTTTGAACTTGGAAAACGTGCACACGCGCTATACCTGTACTGAACCACTCGAACATACTGACACATCACGTGTTGTAGTTCACTGCAAGCACACCGGCACCCAATGTTTGTTTGAACTTGGAAAACGTGCACGCACGCTATACCTGCATCAATTTTGACTGTTCTTCAAAACTGTACATTTTATATTGCTTCACAACTGTTTGTTTTCGAATACAGGGAGATTCCCATGCCTTCCGGGGGTATGGGAATGTCGTCGCCAGAGATTGGTACATGGAGCTGCCCGATGCGGTCCGCCACATCGTAGACCAGGTCGGCTTTTTGCGAGAGGACTCTCGACTTCTGCGGCGAGCCTCTTCTCGCCGCTCTGGTGGAGAGGTGGTGGGATACCACCGACTCCTTCCACTTCTCTGCTATGGAAGACATGACGATGACTCCTTATGATTTCTCGATGCTCACCGGTATCGGGGTAGAGGGTGATCCAATTCCCTTCGACACCAACATGGATGAGTGGGAGGCCGCTCAGATTTACCTGCTCGGCGAGGTGCCGCCTCTTGCACATCCCGGCTTTGTCAGATACTCATGGTTGGAGAGCCGCTTAGGACTCGGCCGAGCTTGGAAATGAGGCTCAGAGGAGGTGGAGCGACGCCTGCGGCTTCCTCATGTTCTTGCTGGGGACTACCATCTTCGCCGATCGGGCGAACACCGTGCCCCCTCTACTTGTTGAACGCGCTAGTGGATGTGACCAGGATCCTGCGCTTCGACTAGGATGGCACTGCCCTAGCCACTCTATATGGATACATGAGCTCAGCTTCCCGTTGCAGTGGGCAGTTGCTTGGAGGTTACTGGCGGGCTTGGGAGGTACATCTTCTTCCTCTTTTACATTTCTGCTTTACATTTTCAGATCTTTGCATCGCACACACCGTGGTCCGCTTCATCTTGTTGATCTCGCACATGGCACACATATACTCTGCTTTAATTGATCGCACCTTGTACACTCTACACAATACATTGTTCTATTTCTGCTTTATTCTGTATTATGCTTTATAAGCATACTGATATTTACTTTGTAGTTGTGGGTCTACACCTACTTTCCGAGACTCGCGCCAGTGCCAGATGTGGAGGATCATCTCGGCGTGCCATTCTCCTGCCGCTTTAATGTGAGATGTGTGCGGAGACCCTAGGAGACATTCATCTTCTTCCGCCGCTACTTCGACACCATCACCCCTGTGGAGATATGTTCAAATTTAGAGTTTATTTAAGCTTCGCTTTTCATTGTATTTTCAATAATAGTAGATAACAAACTGCATGTTATTTACAGATCACCTGGCAACCTTAGGCTCCATTGCCAGCCGTGATTCGGGATCGATTTGCCGATGTAGAGGAGACTGCACGTTTCAGGATCCTGTTGGAGGGCCCAGTCTATCGGGCTTAGTACCTGGGTGAGCGTTTCTTACGCCAGACCTTGGGTTTACCGGAGCAGATAGTTTCGGGTCTGCCTTCTACACATATGAGGGAGACAGAGAGGTTCACTCCCGAGGAGATGGCGGATTACACGATCGGCTGGGATGTGGAGGGCTTCAGGGGCGAGGGCGGCTACACAGAGTACATCTGGACCTACATCATGCGGCCTTTGAGCAACGACCGTCGGGCTGAGAGAGAGAGGCCTGCGGCGTCGGTAGCCGGAGCGGGAGCAGGGGCAGGGACATCGAGGACGGCTCGCGTCCGTGGCAAGAGTGGAGCTCAGAGGGGTCGGGGCGTTAGTTGGCCAACACTACCCACGATGATGACATGCAGAGGGCGAGGCGGGGCGACTTACCAGATTCTTATTGCTCTCCCTCTGGCTAATCATGAGTTAGTCGGATTCTACGGCTTACCTCCGGTATGTACTACTGCATTTTGCATTCTGCACAGTCATTTCATTTCAATTCATTTGATATTCCGCAGAATACTGAGACTTCTAACACTTTTGCAGGCTTCCTCCGAGTACACTCGCCGATCATTTGGAGTTATCGCCGATGATGGGGATGCTTCATTGAGCCCGATCTCTGGCTATTCTGATTTCGATATGTTCTTCTAACCACGGTCTCAAACCATATATAAACTGTTTCACACAATCTGATGCACGACTCAACACTCGATACACGGCCCTCACGGCGTTTGACACACTGTAGCCCACAGACTGTTCACTGCACTACTCACGACATTTATACACTATACTTATACACTGCTCACAGTATTCACACTGTATTGTGATATCTCGCATTACTGTTACTGCTCACAGTATTCACACGCTGTATTCAGATATCTGCATTACCTTGATACCTTGCTCATAGTATTCACACTGCTGTATTCATATCTTGCATTACGCAGCGATACTGCTTCGCGCCAAGTATTCACACACTGTATTCATACACTGCATTCTATAGCATACGGATGCGTTTGCCATTTGTACTTTTCAGCCTCCCTTCTAGCTTTCTACTGTATGAGGTGCTTCAGCTGGACCTTCCGCTCCTACCCGAGACGGCAGAGTATACCCCCGCACCAAACGCGGGGCGCACTCACATTGGGAGTAGCTCACGGGCACCAGTCCCTGACGACGATGAGTCCGAGGCGGAAGAGGAGGCAGAGGTGGAGTCGAAGTCATCTAAGGAGGAGACCGGAGATGGCACTAACTCAGACTCCGATGATGGCGCTGATGACGATGCTTCTGGACCTTCATCCAGGAAGAGGACGAGGACAGACCCCTAGGCCTGAGGTCGGTTGACATTGATCCAGATTTTGCTGCTTTTCTTCTTTTTGTTTCTGTTTTTGTACTTTTTCTTTTTTTTTTTGCTGGTAGCTAGAGTACCTTGTACTGCCGCAGGCAGGTTTTGTTTTCTCCAAAACTTTGTACTTGATAAGAAAAGATGATGAAATGAAACAAACTTTTTGTCTGAAAAAGTGTTACATTTTAGTACATTTTCATGCTTCGCATTGCATCACATCATATCACATAACAATGTAGACGGAGTTGATCTCCTGTCTGAAAGTCAAACATTTGTATTGCAATAACCAGGTAACAAACCGGCCACCGGCAAAACAACTCATATAACCCACTGCTTAGTGTGAACACTCGACTCATACTCTGCTGGGAATTAATCTGCATACAGGCCATTCTGTTTATTCTGCACACAGCAAACCCTGAACAAACAGTCCAATCTGCCAAGACGGAATACAGAGGTAGAATTGGCTGAAGTTGAAGCACACTTAGATGCCCCAAATTTTCCCCTTCTTCTTTTGCTTCGCATAAATGTGGAGAATGGCACAGCACTCTGAGCACAACATGATTAAAATAATTTTGAAATTGAAAAAGGGTTTTCAAACCGGAGTATTGAGCCTACAACTGAACACAGTAAAAAAAAAGACTCAAACAGAAAGTACACGACCTAATCACAACGAGATACGCTCGGGAAAGACTCAAAACAAAAGTTGAGGTAAACAAAACAAAAGACACGACATACAGACGTGTTTTCACAAAATGAGAAACCTTAAATCACAAGGAGCCAGTTCCTCCGGGCATTGTTTCCCACCCTCTCTCATTTGTGATTCTCACATCACTCTGGCACTGGCACTCAATCTCTATTTTTCTGAAAAAGCTTTTTTCCTCACTTTTCTCTCGACTTACATCTCTCTATTCTTTAATCTCTCATTTCATGTCCCTCCCCAGGGTGGTTAGCAGATGAATAGGGAATTGTGGGTTTACACCCAACATTATTAGCTCACGGCTATTTCTTCCCAGGACGTCTAGTCGATGCTCCGAATGGAGTATCTTGCTCCATTCCACATTGTGCTTCGCACTTGGCTTGATACCTTGTTGCTTGGAGGTTGTTGAGAGCTTTCAGCCCTTTACTGACAGCTTCAGTTGTGTCTTCTTTTGGCAAATAGAGTGCCCTTCTGGCAAGTATTGACAATCGGGGAAAAGACAGGAAGCCTGGCTCAATTGTGCCCCTAGTTCATCATTTTGACCATTTTTTGTTTTGGTTTTCTACTAAAATAGTTTTGACCAATATGAGAGTTAGGTTAACATACTTGTTCGATTTTTGATTTGAAAGTCATGCGAGTTAGGCTATGCGCACTAAAAATTTTCCTTTTTTGGGTCCAAGAAATGGTCCAGTTTTGGAAAAGATGGAATAATTTTCAAGAAAATAGTCAACCTCAGTAAAAATTCTCAAAAACTATTTTTGCAAATGGTCAATGCTCAACGAGCACGGAACTTACTCTCGAGATGCGCAACCCCGAATCGGAAGTAATGGAAAATTGCCCCTTTCTTGAAAGAGCTACATGGCAACGGAAAGTTGCCCCAGTTTAAATGATAACTCATGGCAACGGAAAGTTGCCTCTTGTCTGGACGAACACCGCAGCATTTTGTAAACAGTCCTCATTAGTGATGATCACGACCGAACTCTCGGACACGGAGAAGACGAAGATGGTCAGAACCAATATATGGACACAGTCACTTTGAGAGCGTTGGTGGCTGGAGTTCAGGATGAAGTTGCCTACGTATCCCAAACATGGGAATCAAGCCTACGTAGTTCACGATGTCACAACCGAACTATCGGATTCAGAGAAGGCAAGGATGATCAAAACCATTACATGGACAGAATTGCTATGAAAGCGTTGGGGGCTGGACTTCGGGATGAAGTTGCCTACGTATCTCAAACATGGGAATCAAGCCTTCGTAGTTCCGGCCTAGGTACACTCGGGTATTTTAACCTTCACTTTTTTAGGCTCTAACTTTTGCCAAGGCGCCCGTTGCGGGTTTTCGACCTTGCGAGCTTTTGTTTTTCTTTTCTTTTCAATTCTTTTCTTCTTTTTTCTTTTTTTTTTTTTTTTTTTTGTTTTTTTATCTTTTCTTTATATTCTTTTTTCTTTTGCATTTTCATCTCTTTTTTTGTATTTTTCTCTTGCTCTAACTTTTGCCTGGGTCGCCCTTTCGGGTTTTCGGCCTAGCTAGTGAGCCTCTCAAAGGAGAAAAGTATAACAAGTCTATGCCAAATGGTTTTAGGGTTTTGAAGCCATCCATATCCAGTAGAGTGGTTATTGTTATTGATTTGCAAAAGGATCCATTTCCGGCTCTTCAAGCACATCGGACATTTTTGCCCCTAGTTTGAGGGGTGCTTCCGTTCTAGCTTCACAAGCTTCTGTTGACGATGTCTGACCTCTTGATCTAACTTTGGTGCCTCTTGTTCGAGGGCTGCCTCAAATCTGGCCACACAGGCCTCTCTTGATGATTGATCGTTGAATGTTCTGAATGGGTTCAAGGTCCGAAAACAGACGGATTGAATCTTGAGGCTGAGAGCGATCCTAGGCTGCACAATTTCAAGAGCGATTCCACACAGGTCTTCGCAGGACTACGCAAAACATTTTGTTTGAAAGTTTTTACAAAAGCGACAAATCGCTCACGCTGAAGATAGTGTGGAACCAATCTGGATCAAGCCAGGGTCCTTCTCAGTACTTACGCTAACAAGCATGATTTCATTCATTAAAGGCTTAGCATGCCTCACTTTCTTTCAAATTAATCAAAGTTTTTGTAAAACCCGAGGAATTCCTTCCTCTTCGTTTTCATCACCACAGCGTTCAAAAATAGTTTTGAAAATCTTAGGTCAATAAAATGAGTTTAGAGTACAGAAGAGTAAGTGAGATGCTCTGCCGTTTCATTCGAATCCTCCGATGCAACTAGCTCAAGGTAGTAATAAGCACGGAAACATGATAGCGGCAGCTGTTTCATTCAAATTTCCTAGTAGCAACTGGCTCAACAGCAGAGACAAACTCAAAAGAAAACAAAAACGGTGTTCGAGGCAACAACCCCAGAATCACATAACATTCTATACAAGGGGACTAACTCGTTACAACAAGACGGACCCTTGAGCAAAAAGAACTGACTCAAGACGATGAGACAGACTCAAAACAAAACAAAGGACTGACTCAACACCCAAGCCAAAAATTACAAAACTAGCATTCACAGATGCTCAAAAATGCATGCCAGACGCCACATCCAAAATACACCGAGGGTCGCCCGCAGGTGGTTCACTCCCCAATCACATACTCACAGTATCCTCAAAATCTAACAGCCCAGCAGTGACAAACTTCGCTGAGGTGGGTGGGAGGATGACCTCATTGTCAATCAAATCTTGCACTTCATGACGAAGGCGAAAACAGTTATCGGTAGCATGACCGGGTTTCTTTGGTGATGACAAAGCGACAGATCATGTGGGAGAGATTCTTTGGGAGAGGCCTAGGCTCGAGGGGTTTAAGGTGCCCCCTTTCGGTAAGGATCTGGAGCGCCCTAGACAAAGGCATGTAGAGTGCGTGGAAGACTTTGCGGCCTCGGGGCAGATACTTTGAAGTCTGAGAATTCTTGCTAGACGCACTAGCGAAAGGGTCGGCAGGCATTGCCTTGACTTCTCGATCTTCGCAGTGCGAGTTGGGAGTGGAAGGCTGATACGGTATGGGGGCCTATCCGGGTTTTACAGCGGCAGCTGTTGAGTTGGAGTGGGGAAGACATCATCCACAGTTTTGGCCGCGACTGCGAATACCTGTTGCTTACTTATCCCCCCAGCTTTCAAAGCCTCGACTGCCCATAGTAGTTGTTCAATGGGATTGGCATCTGCCTTCATTTTGTCCTTGCCTCTGGCCTCAGCCTGATCGAGGGCTTAGGTTGATGTTGACACGTCATTGGTATAACTTGAGACAACCTCAGGTTGGCTGAGCTCGATCACAATCCGTCCCAATAGGGGAGGCTCCTATGGTACAAAATTCCCGGCATATGGTGCAACTGGTGGTGAAGCCGATATTCCGTAAGCGAGATCTACCATAGAACTCTAGAGGTCACCAATCATCCCCATCAATTCGAACGTAGTGGGCTCACGAGCTTGATACAACTGGGGTTCCCAGATCGGGCGAGCAGCAGGCGACCTAGGCGGATGCGGTACATCAACATTGGTCTCACTTTGCAGGGTGATTCCTTGATCTAATGCGGCTGTCATAACCACGATTTCCTCTGAATTCTATGTCATGATAAGTCCGCCAATCTTGAAAGGTGACTAACGGATCAGATATCTGCCTTGCCTCAGCGAGGGAAAACAATGGCTATTCTGTACTTGATTCTCTGAATCGAAGAGAAAACATGCGATTCCATTTCAAATGGAACAAACACAGCGTAGGCTGAGCAATTTGTACTCTAATACCGATCACTGTTCCCCAAAATCACTGCCCCAAAACACTGAATCGGATACGCGCAGATATCACTGTTTCTCAAAAACACCAATACTGATGCCCGCAGGCCTGATGCTCAAACTCACAGACTGATATGTACGTTCCTGTAGAGATACACTCTAAAAGCACATAACAAGTAAAAGAGAGCCAAAACACCCCTACGTTGGGGTAGGGTTTCCCTGTCCTATTTTGTCAGGAGCTAGGGTTTCACTACGCACACAGCGGTTTCAAACAACCTATATCGAGTAAGCAACATGTCCTAGTTTGGAATGGTCACTATGGATTCCGAATATGCACTAGGTCGAATGGTCAAAAGGATGCCTCGGTAAAACCGGGGTTTGTGTTCCCATACTGGCAGAGCCCACAACCGGTCAGCCTTATGGTCATGCCTTCACAAGACAAGCCTCCGGCAAACTGCTCAGGAATAGTAGATGGCCAACACGGTGTCCTAGGCGCACCAATGCACATGTAATGCAAAGAAACACATAAGTGAAATCAAAACAAGATATCACGAGTTTGAGTCAAGCCCTCTTAAATCCCCAGTAGAGTCGCCAGAAACTGTAGACGTGCCCCGCGTGAGGGCCTCACTCCACAGTTCGGACTCAATTTGTTACGGTTCTAAATCTGAACCAAAGAGTCCAAATCCGGCAAATTATTTTGAGAAAAACGGATTTTTAGAAAAGAAGTGCCAAACATGGACTACTTTGCCAGATATAGAGTCGCCACCTAAATATTTTTTAATGGGGGAATTTGGGAAACCCTGACTCGTTTGCCTAAGGCCACGTGTCCGTCATCACCAAAGTTGCCTCGGCTCGGGAACTTGGGTACGATTGGGGAAGGTCAGCTATGAGCACCCCCACTCGCCCAATCCGAAGATCGGCCTCTACTAACCATGATATCTCATTTTTGAAAACACATGCGTTCTTATTCCGATTAATTAGTTAATCTTACTATGTGATGCGCACAACAAAACAAGTATAGACTAAATCGCCTAATTTGGAACAAAGCATTGCATATCCGTTTGTTTTGAAAAATAGTTTGAAATTTGCTACTCGCAAGTAGACTAAAACACGGATTTCAACGAGTTGTCCCAACTCAAACAATCCAACATTCACCCATAGGCACTCGGGCAGTTTATTCAAATAAGCATTTAGCCGCATGGTAACCATACTGTTATGTTAACATTCACACTCATACGAGATGCTAAAGCATAAATACTTACATCGCACTCCGTGCCAAAACAGTGAACATGTTAGCAATCATGCATGATCCAAGTCCATGTCAAGTGGCTAATGCAACGCATGCAGAATATCACTAAAATAGGCTCAGCTAATCCTAGAACGGCATGTGGGATGCAATAAGTAGCACGTATTCAAGTTAGATTTGGAATACTATGCTATTAGCATGATGCGCCGAGCCCAGTGCATGCAATACTGATGAATGATGCACGCATGCATAGCATAAGGATGCTAAATTAAACATGTCCTAATACTAACCACCAAAGCAGGTAAGTAAAAGGGAGAAAGAAGTGGGGGTTGGAAGACATGCACACACGCACCCACACTTATTACAAATTAGCCCTCACTCGGAGGGACCGAAAGAATAATACTGATTTAACTAGCCTACAAGCTAATTAAATATTATAGACCAATTAAACTAGTTAAGCAAATTAACTAATCTAAGAAAATAGTAAACAGCCTCGGGAAGAGGGCCCAATGCAATGCGTGCCCGGCTCCACTTGGAAGTCCACTGCCATGCACAAGTTGCCTCTATTTTCCCTGCTCTGCTCCTCTGATCATTGCAAAATTCCCAAGGTGCACTCTATAGATCCTGTGAGACACCACCGGCCAAGGGAAATGGTCACCAGCCAAATGGAATGATCATCGGCCACTGGAAATGATCACCGGCCACAAATTGTTGGTCGGTCGGCACTAAAGATGGCTGGCCAGCCAAGTATTCCTGCAGAATCTTGTTTTGACAGCAGTAGAAGGAAAACAAGGCATAGCAATGCATTTCAAGCAAATGTGCGCACCAACACATCCCTTACCATGTTTATGACTCAAAGAGACATGGTTCTCGGTTCTCGGACCACCAATCACGCATTTCAATGCATGATGGCCCAAAAAACCAAGTTGTGCATTTTGATTTCAAGTGAAATGCACACAAAAGCACCCAATAAATCCTAACCTCTATCATGCTCACTCAAGAGGCAAAGAATGCATGCTCAATGTAATGAGACCTAGGCATGGAGCTAGTATGCAACATGAGTATGCAACTAAACATGCAAACATGCAACTAACAAGCATGCAAAGTACGATGTCAACATGCACACATGCGAAGCATATAACATGTTAGACAATTTAGTAAGAGATGCATGCCAAATGCACTACCACCTAAGCATGCAACAACATACCAAATGGGCCAAGTTTTTACCAACACACAAGGTGAGCATGGAACAACATGCAAGAATGGACTTAGACTAATTTAGGTAGGCCTCAAACAAGCCTAAAACAGTGGCCAAATGCCATGGAAATGAAGACAAAATGACAAGCAAACATGTATGCATACATAGTCCAACACTTAGGCATATTGAAGCAACCTTTAAGCACACTTAAAAGAAGATAGAGATAGACACATGGAAAGCATGCCAAACTCTGAAATTGCGTAAAGTAGAGGTGCCAAACCAACTAATTAAAGCAAACAAAGCATGCTCATAACATCCCACATTCAAGGCCTACAAGCTAGAATGCAAAGAGACTATACAAAGCGCATTGAGCATGACCAAAGCAACTGAAAATAGAGCTAAAGCATACTAAAACAAGCATGAAAGCTTCACAAAGCTTGGCCAAAATCATGTTAGAACAAGGGTTAAAGCCTAAAGCATATTAAGGCAAAAAGATGACATTACAAGACATGTATGCAAGGCATGCAAGATGTGTCTAAACCAAGTAAAAACAGAGCTATATTATGACATAATAAGCACAAAAAATAGCTAAGGCATGGCCATCATACACTTAAACAAGATGCTCACACATGAGGCAAAAATGGCCCTTTTAGAGGACAACAAGGAGAGGGGGTGGCCCTCTCCTTCTTAGGACCTCAAGGCACCATCCTCACTACTGAAATCCCTCAAGATTTCAATGGTGAAGAGGCCCAAACAAGGTGGTCTCAGAGCTCACCAAAATAGGACAAAATTAAAGCCAAACAAGGCCTATGAGGGGTCAAACAACCTCGAAGCTCAAAACACCCTTAAGAAACTATTTAAAGCAATGAAAAACAAGACTTCTATTAGTTATACACAAAGTCTAAAAACAGTTTCAATGTAGGATAAAAAGCTATGCAAAAATGGGGTAAAAAGGAGTAAGTTCTTACCCTTGTTGACCCTCTTCACAAACAATGCTCCAGCTGGTTCTTTGAGCTTAAAACCAGTTAAGAACTTCAAGAACAGCTCCCTAGCACCTCAGTAGCCAAGGCAAGGTGTAATGGTGGGTGTTTGTGTGCAATAATAAGACCAAACACACACTTATACACAAAAGAGAGAGAGATATAGAGATGGGGGATATGCATACCCTAACCCTAAAACTCATAGCTCTGGAAAAAATGTCTAAACCCTAATGGAGGGAGAAGAGGCCTCCTCCTATAGAGCTTCCCTCTTGTAAAGCTTCTCAAGTAAGCTAGTTAAGAGGGAAATCCCTCCATACACGTGTATGGAGGGGAGCAAAGTGTATGCCAGCTAGCACAGCTGGCATAAATATATCTGCAAAAGCAGATGAACAGTGGTCGGCCAGCCAAAAATGCAATTTGACTAAAATATATGGTCGGCCGGCCAAACATTTGGCCGGTGGCAACAAACCATTGGCCGGTGGCCTCAAGCCATGGCCGGTGATGTGTAGGGATGGCCAATAAGCCTTTCCCTGCCCCTCAGAGGCAATACAGATGTGTTTGGTGCAAAACTAGACACAAAACAGTCAAGCTGAGAGATCCTAAGGCATGGCGCGTGGCCGAGACCTCCGGGAACTTAGGACGAACACAAACATGGATGATCACCGAGTGTTCAAGCGGTGACGTCCAAGTCTTGAGGACGGCCAAAAATGGGGTGTCTACAATTATGTGTTAATTAGAATTTATAGGATTTTATGGTAGGTTTAATTGAAATTCATTTCGGAACGATTAAATAAGATTAATTTAATCCCACTTAGTTGCCTATGACTTAAACTAATTAGGCACCATTTCTTTTATGAACCCACTCATCTCTTTTCATCTATTTTGATTACACTTTTGAGCCTACAATACACACACATGAGAGAGAGAGAGAGAGAGAGAGAGAGAGAGAGAGGAAAGGATAATTGAAATCAAAAGCAAGAGGAAAGAAGGATTGCTAGAATTGTTGGCAAATTAAAGAGAATTTGAGAGCTACAACTTTCATACTTGCAAATTCAAGCCTTTAGGTAAGAATTTTGTCTTATGGCCTTGAAGTCTAGACTCCAATGCATGAAAACAAGAGGGTTAAGTTAATTAATGCAAGAATTGAGCTAAAGATTGGAATTGAAAATAAATTTGTGTTTGCATGTGCATTTCATGAAGTTTCAAATGTGCTTTCAAAGAATTCCCTCATGCATGTCTTGTATTCACTTTAATTTTGGGAAAACAATGAGTTTTATGTTGTATGGTAACACTTGATCATGTTTTGAGAAGCTTTGGTTCAAAGAATTGCATGCATGTCATGTTCTTGATTTATTCTTGAATTTAAGTTGAATTTTGTATAATTGGCATGTCATTGGGCCATGATTTCTTGAAATGATCCTTTAAACATGTTGCTTTATGAGTTTCTAAGTGTTTTCTCAAGTTTTGGCCCAGAAAAATGAAGTTTGATGCTTTAATATTTGAGTTTGAACTTGTAGATCAAATTTGGAAATTCCATAAATTTGATCTACGCTCGAGCGGGGGACTCCACGCTCGAACGAGCACTATGGGTAAGCGCACTTCTGCTCGAGCGACGTGAGTCACACTCGAGCGTAAAATGCATATACCCAGAAGTTCGTATGTTTTACAGTCCGCTCGAGCGAGGAACTTCACGCATGAGCAAAGGTCGAGCGTGAAATTCATGCATCCAGTACTTTTGTTAAAATTTACAGTCTGCTCGAGCGAGGGAATTTACACTCGAGCGAACCTTCACTTCTTACATGTCCGCTTGAGCGAGGAAAGCCACGCTCGAGTGTGGACCCTAATTTCAACAAGTTTAAAAAAATGTTTTTAAGTGCATTTTTGTATCCTCATTCCATCCTAGACATTTCTAGGCCATGATTAAGACTCCATAATGAGGTTAAAGGCTAGAAACACACTAAGAACAAATAAAGTAAGTTGTGTACGTTTTAAACGTGTGTTTTAAGTGTACATTTGTTATATGTTCATGTAGGTCACGTGCCATAAACCATTGATTAGTCTGCTCTGTCTATCTGCACCTGAAGCCAACTGTGAGTAATAACTTAGTAAAACTATGTTCAACTTTATTTACTTTCTGTATGATAAAATAAGATCTGTTTTCTGAAATGCTATGTTCTGTACAATGAATGATTGTTCAATTTCACACAATCTATTGCGTGGCATCCTTAGCATCATGTGATATCTATTAGTTGTTACCCGGTAATGGAGGTTCTATTATGGAATTTATTATGTCTGTCATCTGTTACCCGTATCGGAGGCTCCATCATGGAGCTCAGCATGTTTATTTTCTGTTACTCAAACCCGGAGGTTCCTTTACGGAACTGGTTATTCATAACCACCATGTGTCTGCATCTGTTCTATACCTGTTCTGTTAGCGCTAAGGGATGTACCACGTATGATTAAGTATGAGCTCTGACTGCCGTATTTAATTTGGACAAGAATATGAACATGAATCTGTTTATGAATCTGAACTATGATTTCTGAATCTGTATGGACTTCATTCATTAAAACCCTTTACTTCGTTATTATTCACTGGACTTCCGCTTACTGTTTATATCATGTATGTAGGTGAGCCGATACGTGATCAGGGCCAGAGTTGATGGCCTACATTTCAGTTTTGTCAGCCAACCTTTGCGCCTCCCAATGAGGTTCCTGATAAAGTTTGGTTTTGTGGCTGTTTTTGTAATCTGTATTAGACTATGTTTGTTTGTTAAGTTGTGGCCGAGACTTTTGTCATATACGCCTAAGTGTGTTGTGTATATATGATGTGTGTTGACTTTGCTTGCATTTTATAAAAGTTTCAAGCTATTTTGTCCCATATATGTTATCACAGCTCATTGAACCTTGTCTATTTTGTATATTTGCTTCCGCAGCCCCTATCTATATGTTAATCTATCATGAGGCCTTCCATAATCCAAGGATTACTAGCTAGTTGCGATACTAAACCTATAAGGGCGGGTTTGGGTCATGACATCAAATGTCCCAACTTTTTCATAATCCTGTAACTAGCCCACCTACTTACCTGACAGTTATCCCAAGCATTCTTGACTTCAGCCACAAAATTTGGATAAGTGCTCCATACATTGATATTCCTAAATGGTTTAGGCCCCCAATCCCTGTCATCATTCATGATGATAACTGGGCAATGATCAAAGATACTTCTATTCAATCCCCACTGTTTAAAAGAGAATTTCTCAAGCCAGCCAGTATCCAAAAGAAATTTATCTAATCTGCTCCACCTCTCTCCATCCACATCATTGCACCATGTAAATGACCTCCCTAGCATTGGTAAGTCATGCAGCTCCATAATATCAATGAAATCATTAAAGTCCTTCATCCCCATATCCCTCCTAACACACCATTTCCTTTCAATCTTGAACTTGATCTCATTAAAATCGCCTCCAATATAGCAGGGACTTGTGAAAGATAATTTTAATTTTGACAACGATTCCCATAAGATCCTCCAACCTATAACATCATTCGGTGCATACACATTTAAAATAACACACTCAAAAGTACGATTGAGGATACCTGTCATTACTATGAAACCTTTGTTGCTACAATACTCTTTAAGCTCAAATACCTCAGGATTCCATAAAAAAAGAAGACCATATGCACTTCCTTCATCACCCACCTCCAAAAAACCCACATCCTCAACTGGCCATAAAGACTTGACAAACATATCATCAATATTATTTCTCTTTGTTTCCTAAAGTAACAATACCTCAATTTTTCTATCTCTAACAAAATTCTTAACGCTTCTCTTTTCTGGTCTTCTCAGACCCTTACATTCTATCTTATGATCTTCATCAAAAAAACATTAAACACACACCTGGACCCCTGTAACCACCCATAAGCTTAGGCAACCACATCAGCTTCTTTCACCCTCTCTCTGTCCTTCACCTCAAGTTGGATAATTCTGCTAACAACCTCATCATCCTTACCTTGAGAATCTAAACCAAGTTCCTTCCCAACTTGAAGTGTATCTTGAGCTTCATTTCATAGTTTCCTCCTCCTCCTCCTTGAATTATTATTTTGCAAAATTGATAATGAAATTACCGCCGCAACCGCTCTAAAAATAGCCCCATTTCTGAAGCAATTGCTAGGCAAAACCCCTTTTTGATTTAAATGGCTTCGATTGTGCTTTGCCCTTCTTCTCATTTCAGAACCTTTCCTCTTACCCTGATTAATACTTACATCAACACCTTTCCTTATATCTGATGGATTACCTTTTTCCTTTTTTTGAACCTGGACTGATTATAAAAGAAGAAATGGGCCAGTCTGAGAATGGGCTACAAAATCACTTAAGTTCGAGGCTTCCACAATGGGCCCATTTGCTATTGCCCTAGACTAATTCCCATTTAACACTACTTGAACATTGATATTAGACCCAATACGATCCGGCCCACTAATGCTTCTCATAAATCCAGGTGTACAAACATAGCCCTCCACATTTTGAATTTCATCTAACGCCTCATTTCTTGGGCTAGCCAACTGCTCTAGACATTCCACATTACCTTTTTCATTACCTTTTACATTTTCCAAACCACACTCTATTTCATTAACCACAGAATCTGCCAACCCCTCATTAAATCCACCTTTATTCGCTTGCTCACTTTCCACATTGTCCTCATCATTAGTTGCCACCACATCATTCTTTGACATGTCCACATATTCCTTTGCCACCTCATCATTCCTTCCATTTCCATCATTCTCCTCATTCTTGCTTCCATCACCAATTTGTGACTGCTGCTTAACACCAACACTCTGTGAATTAGAGGCAAGGATCTCATCACTTACCTCCCTTGTGCAATGGTTAGACATATCAAGCAATGGACAATCTTCACCTACTCGAACTGGGTACATTGACCCATTACAATCCAATAGCACCACAATATTGATAAACTCCATTTTGGATGTAACAACTCTAACCTTGCCATACTGAAAGGTACGGGGATTGTTAATGGCATCATCAAGCTGCACCACTTCACCTCATAAGTTGCCAATGTCTCTAAATGTATTAACACTCCACACATTAAGTGGTACTCCCATACAAGTAATCCAAACACATCTTTCACTTCCAATGAACTTCCTTTTTCCCCAGTCAGTTATGGAATCACTCCACTCAAAAATCCACTCATTCATGCGTGCCATTTTATCATTCATCATTTGCTTTGAGGTGAAGGTTAATACAACTAACCTACCACCCCCACTTCTAACTCTGACTCCTTTCATCCTTTCCTTTACCTCATCTTTAAACTCATTGAAAGACAGAAAGAATTTAACATTCACCAACAGACTATCATACAACCATCCATTTCTAACCTCTCTTACTTTAACTATCATCCTCTCCTTCTCTGAGTTTGTACCGTTCTACAAAACTTCTGCATAGGATCTCCTTCCTTCATTCGGCACTCCTATTTGGGAAAATACCCTCTGATCCCACATCTCCATCCTCCCTTTTCCCTCTGTTTAATTCCCTCTCCACATGCAGCTCCCTTTTTTGGTAATCTACTTTCTTCACCCTTAATGCCTTATTATCACACCACAGTTCATTCGTCTTCTGAATCGCCATATTTGTTGCTACCCTACAATAGTACCTCACAAATCCAAATCGTGTTCCCGTGCCTTTTCTTCTCTTTGTCAGAATGAAGAAGTCCTTCATTACTCCAAACTTACCAAACATGGAAAATAAACTCTTTGGATCCATGGAGTTTCGTAAATCATCCAGAAATACTGTAAAAAATCCCTCTGTCAAAGTTTGATTTCCTTGCATACCTATTCTTCTTCTTCTTAGCATCGAATTCCACCATCCTCTCTCTATTTTATTAACTTAAATGTTTTTATTTTTAGTTCTATACTTTGCATATTTTATAATTAAGTTATGGTTTGTAAGTTATTTAATATAATGACATTTAATTTTAGTTTATACCTTTATTTTTGGCATTAAATGTTAATTGTAGGTTGAATCTTAACAAATTAAACCATTTAATCAATTTTTGCATTACTCGAAATTGAAAATAAATATTTTTTAATAAACGCACCAAGCCATACCCAATTTACCGTATCAACCTACCAGTATACTTGTACTCGTAACCATGCTTCACAGACATAAAATGTTTTTCAATTCTAAAAGGAAAAAAATATTTTCCAAGCTTTATCTTGTTAATATCACCACACTTCTGCTACTATCACCTCCATCACTGCCACCACTGCCGCCAACACCATTTGTTTCCATCACTGTCGCCGTCACCCCAACGTCATGCCACCACCTCTACCTCCACCTTTGTCCCACTACCAAAAATTGAAAAATATTTTTTTTGAAAAATGTTTTCCAACCAAATAAGGTAGTATCATATCCTATTCAATTAGAATTGTACGGATTTGAGAATAAAATCTAAAATTAGAAATACGAAAATGAAAGTGATTTGCAAATAAAATTTTTGTACATAAAAAGCCCACCAAAATGATGTGTCAATGGCAATTTGGAAATAAAAAGGCACTTTCATGGGTTTTTTTAATTTAAAATGAATGAATATTAATTTGACACATCATTCTATATGAATTTTATGTATAACTTTTATGTTTGCCTATCATTAACATAAGAAAATTATATTACGGTTGTGGTACAAGTTCATGGGATCCCAATTGTCGCACATGGATTTTCACTTTTAATAGTTATTTGAAAAAATTCTGAGTTTTTAATAGAGACAATTGAAACAGTGTTTAATTTTATTACTTTATTCAGACCCTTTAAAGATTTACTTAGAGTCACCACCTAACATAGAGTTTGGGTGTGTTAGGCGACCTATAAAAATAGATTTTTAATGAGTCAATACTTTTATATTTTATGTTTACCAATGTGCGGTCTGTTTTATTTTAATGACTCTCGTTAATAGTCTATGTGAATCAAAGATGGGTTTGGTGGTTTTCTATCATAAGTAGGGAAGGTGTTAGGCACCCTACATCGCCTTTTCGATATTGTTCTCCCTATGTATGCTAAAACCTGTTGGAGTGCATGTGCTTTGGTTTTTGAAATGATTGGTTTACTAGTTTGTTAATTTTATTGCTTATGATGATGAGAATGTGTTGATTGTGATATTTATTAATTCACTTGAGCGCCTGATGGCAAATGGGTGGCTATTGGTATTAACAGAATGTGCTGATTTTGATATTTATTAATTTGCTTGTGGGCCTAATGGCAAGTCGGTGGTTATTGTTAGTATTAATTTACTTGCGAGCCTGGCGGCGAGTGGGTGGCTATTGATATTAATATACCTAATCCAATGTGTGGATGAAAATGTGCCTATTGTAATATTTATTAATTTATTTGTGAGCCTGATGGCGCATGGATGGTTAGTGTTATTAATATACCTAGCCCAATTAATGGGTAATATGGTAGAAATTAGTAGTTAGCTTGTCAAAAATCCGGGCAATAGTATACTTACTATACACTATGCTAGGGACAATAATATAATGTTATATATATATATATATAGTGTTGGAAATATAAATAAAAGACCATGAGCTGGTGTATTTATTATACATTTAGGTAAGAGACAATATATAATAATAATAATATGTATTATTTAGGTATATATAGTTAGTGGGGTTAATAATGTTAGTGTTAATATGAAAATATGTGACGAAATAACATGATGATGAGAGTCATGAGATGATAACAAATATTATTAATTATTAACAATGATATGTGATGGAGTGATATAATGATAAGACTCATAAGATGATAATAAATATTACTAACAGTCAACAATGATATGTGGTGAGGTGATATGATGATGAGACTCATAAAATGATAATAAAATATTACTAACTGAGAGGGGAGATCTGTACCTTTAGTACGGCCGAGCTACGATAGCGCGGGATGCGACAGACTTCACGGTGTCATGCTATTTTGCACGGCCAAGGAGATCGCCGACCAGTCACGAACCTATGCCTGACCGAGTTGTGACACAGCAGAGCACGCAGTGGTGTCTGGTAGTCGAGCTAAAAGTAGGCCGGTCTATACTTAAGACGCGGTTAGGATCGGCATGCCTCTAACCGATCAGCCGAGATGGACGAGCCCCGCGTAATTAAGGTAGAACGGGTTGAGGCTAGCGTGCATCGCTGCCGGGTGCCATGATAGACCGGTCAATGACAGCTCGGCCGAGAGGCTCCGGTGTTTGTTCCTTTGCCAAGGGACAGGTCGGTAAGGCATAGCTCAGTCATGGTGCTTGCGGTGGCAATTCTCTACGCGGGCTAGGCCGGTCGTGGTACTCCGGTTAAGAGTGCCACCTGGGCCAATGGCGTGAGGGAGAGGACCTCTGCTCCACGTACGCATCAATACTGTTGGGCAATTCTGCATGTACTGGTTGGAGGACAAAACCTTTACACGCCAGAAGGTGGTGAGGCGAAACATCGCCACTGTCGAGGAAGGACAATAGGGGTGGTGCGCACACGATCTTGGGGCTGCATGGCCAGCCTAGAAATAGTGGAGGAAGGTGAACGTTAGAGGTATGCAACTTCTTTCCCTGAAAATATATTCTCTCTCTCTAACAATCTCCTTCTTCCTCAAGTGGTCTGACTTGGTCGTCGGAGGGTCTAGCCGGTACACCACCGCCAGGCAGCTCACCATTTCTATGTAGACGCCGTTAAGTGGAGCTTGGAGTTCAAGGAGTACGGAAAGCAGTAGATATTTCGCCCCCATACAATTGGCGCCGTCTATGGGAAAATCTTTGATATTTAACCCTTATTCTTCAAGCCCCTTCAACCATTTCCATGGCCAACAACAACGAAATCCCGCTGTCCGCCATCGATGGTGTCACTCCGGAGTACGTCCGAAGGAGAGTTGGCCCCCCGAATGTTCCAGCCGCGGCGGGCCTAGAAACTTCTTCGCGGGGTCCGCGAGACAAACGCGAGAGGAGCTCCGATCGTTCGAAGAGTCCAGAGGGCCGTCGGCAGTGGGGGGAGTCCCGTGCGCAGCGCCTAGAGCACAAGCTCAAAGACCAGGATGCCCTTATTCACAAGATGGCGGCGGAGATGGAACTGTTGAGGCTCCAGATCAAGGGGAAGGGTGTTGCTGGACACCGGTGCAACGACGCCTTGATGTGCCTCATATTCCCAGCAAGTTTGGGAGAGCTGGGTTTGAAGTGGTTCGAAAGGCTCCCGGAGGGAAGTATAGAGGGGTGGCAGCAACTAGCGGAAGCCTTCGTCACCAGATTCAAAACCAACACTCGAACACCGAAAGAGGTCGACCACCTCCTGGGCGTCAAAATGGAGTCTGGATGTTCGCTGAAGGCATACAATACCAAGTACTGGGAAACTTACAACGAGATCCTCGACTGCCCTACCAATCTGGCGATCACTCAATACAAGAGGGGTCTCCCAATCGGACATAGACTGCGAGATTCACTTACAACGCATCAGCCTACCACTATGGAGTCCTTGATGCAGTGGATCAATGAGCACATCCGTGTGGAGGAAGATGCCGCATCCGCGACCAAGAACGTTATTCCGGCCATGACGGACAGAAAGGCGGCAGGGAAAGTTCACACGGTCGGGCAGGAGGACAACCGCCCAAACGACCGGACAAAAGACCAACGACGCGGCCCAAACCACGATGACAGAAACAAGAGTCGTAGGAACAACCAAACTGACGCTCCCCGTGATGCAGTAGAAGAAGCCAAGAGAAAATTGAAGGTGCGGACTGGAATCACCACGGTTTTCAAAATCCCTATCTACCACATTTTAAGTGAGATCCAAGGTGAGCCTTTTGTCTGATGGCCAGCCAAGTTGGGGAGTGCACAGAGGGGCTTTAACTCAAAATATTGCTGCACCTTTCATGAAGAACGGGGACACCGAACAGAGGACTGCTTGCCGCTCAAACATCACTTAAAGGAGTTGGTGGCGGCGAGGCATCTTGACCAATACATAGATGGGGGCATCAAGGCCACGCCAGCGGAACAAACCGAGCCGAACGGTTTGGCCGCTCTAGAGGTGCCCTCGCAAGGTGTAATCAACGTCATCCACGGCATCATTGAACCAGCAAGGGTCTGCGAGCTCAGAGGGATGATCAAGAAGGCCGAGCACATGAGGGAAGTGCTCTCTGTTCAGCCCGCTGTGAAGAGAGGAAAGACCAAAGAGAAGGACATCCTTTCATTCTCGACCAAGGACTTGGAAAGGGTTTAGATGCTGCACAATGATGCTTTAGTAGTCACTCTTCGCGTCAAAGACTTTGACATCAAGAGAATCTTGATCGACCAGGGAGTTTAGTCAAAATTATGTATTATGACGCGTTTAAACAAATGAAGTTAGAAGACAAGGACTTGGCTCCTGCAACGTCCCCTTTGGTCGGCTTCAACTCATAGCCAGAATGGCCAATCGAAAAGATTATTTTGCAGGTCAAAGCGGGTTCGGTTGTAAAGCAAGTAGAATTTTGGGTGCTCAAAGTTCCATCGACTTACAACTTGATCTTAGGTAGGGGCTGGCTGCACGCCATGCAAGTAGTTGCTTCGACCTTCCACCAAGTCATGCGCTTTTCGGCACCAAGCGGACAAATAAATGAAGTTTGGAGAGACCAAGTGATAGCTAAACAATGCTTCGTTGTGGTAAATGGCAGTCGAGAAGCCAAAGGGTTTGTCCAAATGATTGAGGGGCCCAAGGGGAAGGAGGTCCTTGAAGACGTAGAAAGAAAGGCCGAGGAAAAATCGGTCAAAGATTTGATGGAAGTGCGCATTGACGAGAACGATCCAACTAAATTCTTCCTCTTGGGATCATCCTTGTCTAGCGCCGAACGGATGGATTATGTCAACTTCTTAGTTTCCAATTTGGAGGCCTTTGCCTGGACGCCTTACGACATGCCTGGCGTCGACCCGAGCTTCATTTGTCATCAGTTGAATGTCTTCCCCAATGCACGACCAGTCATTCAAAGGACACGCCGCTCAGCCTTGCACCATGCCGAAGTGGTGGCAGAAGAAGTGAAGAATTTGTTGGAAGCTGGGGCCATAGAGAAGGTGCAATACCCTCGGTGGATATCCAACACGGTGGTTGTTCCGAAGAAGAACGGCAAGTGGCGAGTTTGCGTTGACTACAAGACTGTCAACCAAGCTTGCCCCAAGGATAGCTTTCCCCTCCCTCGAATTGACCAGTTGGTGGACTTAACCGTTGGCCATCAGAGATTTAACTTCCTGGACGCATATCGCGGCTACCACCAGATAGCCATGTATAAACCGAACAGAGAGATCACGTCGTTCACAACCCCCAGAGGCTTATATTGCTACAAAGTCATGCCGTTCGGACTGAAGAACGCCGGGGCGACCTTTCAACGGATGGTAACAAAAATGTTCGCTCCTCCCTTGGGCCGAACAATGGAAGCCTATATCGACGATATGGTGGTAGAGTAAGGAGAAGTCTCAACACCTCGCCGACCTAGCAGAGATGTTCGCCATACTTAAGCTCCACAAACTTCGTTTGAATGCCTCCAAGTGTGCCTTCGGAGTTGGCACTGGAAAGTTTCTGGGTTTCTTGGTCACAAACCGAGGAATTGAAGCCGACCCATCCCAGATCAGGCAATACAAGAGCTGGAGCGCCCAAACTCCACAAAGGACGTGCAACATCTTGCCGGGATGGCAGCCGCGCTGAACAGATTTATCAGCCGGTCTTCAGATCGTTGTAGGCCCTTCTTCAAAACTTTGAAGTCCAAGTTCTTCTGGGATGACGAGTGCGACCGCGCACTAGCAAACTTGAAAGTGTATCTCTCTTCGGCCCCCATTTTGGTCACACCTCAACCGGGCGAAGAGTTGTATCTCTACTTGGCGGTCTCTCAACATGCAGTGAGCGCTGTTCTAGTTCGCGCTGAAGGCATTCAACACTTGCCCATTTTCTATGTGAGCAAGACTCTGCTCCCCGCCGAGACGCGATATCTTTCGTTGGAAAAATTAGCACTGGCCCTGATGATGGCATTGAGAAAGCTGGCACACTATTTTCACGCCCATACAATAGTTGTGCTGACCGAGTTTTTCGCTTAAGGTGCTCTTCGAAAAGGCAGACTTCACTGGGAGGATTCTGAAATGGGCCGTGGAACTGGAACAGTACGACATCAAGTTCCGCCCGCGCACCGCGATCAAGGCTCAAGCTCTTGCAGATTTTGTGGCGGAATTTGCCCCAGGAATGCATCCAGTTTGCTCGGTTGAATTGGCCGGTGCGGATCTAGCACAGCCCATGGTTCAGACAATAGAAGCAAGTGTTGGTGCGCAAGAGGGGGAAAGGCAAAGAGTGACTGAACCAGCGAAGGTGAATGACTCGATGAAGGAGGGAGCCGACCATGACAAGGAAAGAGACCAGAATGAGCCAACCAGAGACTTGGATTTGAGGAGTTCCCAAAACCCTTCTGATTGTTGGAAGTTGTTTATCGGAGAGATGTGGAAACTCTTCGTCGATGGGGCATCCAACAGACATGGGGCCGGGTTGGGTATCGTGCTGACTTCACCAGACGGGCTGATCGTCGAACAGATAATTACACTTGGCTTTCCAACTTCCAACAACGAGGCTGAGTATGAAGCCCTCCTTGCCAGACTAAGAATCGCATTGAGAATGAAAGCCACAGCCCTTATGGTATTCAGTGATTCCAAGTTGGTGGTCAATCAGGTCTCAGGGGAGTATAAGGCCAGGGATGAAAGAATGGCCAAGTATCAGGCGCTAGTACGCGCGGAGATCAAGAAGTTTGACACCATAAGAGTAGAGCAAATCAACCGCGAAGAAAACAACACGGCCGATGAATTGGCCGGGCTCGCTTCTACTCAGACAGCTTTTCCCAACCCCTTGATGATAGAATTTTTACCATGGCCGAGTATAGAAGAACCGGAAGTGACCGAGGTACTTTGCACTGACTTGGGTCCTTCTTCGATGGATCCCATTATCGCCTTCCTGAAAGATAGAATTCTACCAGAAGAAAAGAAGGCGGCCTACAAGATCCGGGCAAAGTCAAAGCGGTTTTGGCTCTCTTCATCCGGGGCCTTGTACAAGAAATCTTTCACCGGGCCGTATTTGAAATGTGTCCACCTCACCAAGGTGGAGGCTTTCCTCTATGAGATACATAAGGGCATCTGTGGAAGCCATACTGGAGGCAGGTCCTTGGCTTACTGAGCAATTTCCCAAGGTTACTGGTGGCCGTGCATGCAAGCGGACGCGCAGAAATACGTTCGCCGGTGTGAAAAGTGTCAGAAATTTGCTCACCAGATCCACCAGCCAGCTAGAGATTTGCTCCCTCTTTCAAGTCCTTGATCGTTCGCGCTTTGGGGATTGGATATTGTTGGACCACTCCCAACAGCACCGGGCAATCGCAAGTTCTTCATCGCTGCGACCGACTACTTCACCAAGTGGGTCGAGGCCGAGCCACTAGCGACCATAAAAGAAAAGGATGTGAAGAAGTTTGTTTGGCAAAATGTAATCACTCGCTTCGGTATACCCAAGTGTAGACACCCCATTTTTGACCGTCCTCAAGACTTGGACGTCACCGTTTGAACACTCGGTGATTATCTATGTTTGTGTTCGTTTAGAGTTCCTGGAGTTCTCGGCTACGCGCCTTGTCTCAGGATCTCCGAACTCGACTTTTTTGTGTCTGGTTTTGCACCAAACACTTGTGTTTTGCCTTGGAGGGGCAGGGAATGCCTTGTAAGGCATCCCCACACACCACCGGCAGTGGCTAGAGGCCACCGACTAGTTTTTGTTGCCACTGGCAATGTATATTGCCGGTCGGCACTCTTTGTTGCCGGTCGGCAGTCAATTTTGTCAAAATGACATTTTTGGCCGGCCGACTACTATTCAGTTGCTTTTGGAGATATTTTGAAACAGCTGGCTGGCATTTGCTTCCCCTCCATACACGTGTATGGAGGGATGCCCCTCTTGTTAGCTTACATTGTAAGTTTACAAGATTGGCTCCTCTATAAGAGGAGCCCTCCTCTCCTTTGCTCAAGGGTTAGAAAAATTAGAGCCTTTTGCTTAGAAAATATAGAGGAAGCTCTGGTTTTAGGGTTAGGGTTCAATACACATCCTATCTCTATATTACTCTTGTGTGTGTTTTAGTCCATACTATTGCACACAAGCACCTAGTGCTTCACCTTCCTTGGGCTACTGAGGTTCTAAGGGCTTGTTCTTGCTATTTTTGACTGGATTGAAGCTTAAGGAGGCAACAAGACCACCATTGTTGAAGAAAGGCTTCAAGGGTAAGAAACTAGTCCTTTTTACCCCATTTTTGCATCATATTTCTACCTATCTTAGAGCTGTTTTTGTGTTTAGTGTATAACATAAAAAAGTTCTATTTTTAGGCCCTCTTGATTGTTTGTTAAGAGTGTTTTGTGGTTTGGGTGTGTTTGACCACCCTTAGGCCTTGAAAGGCCCCATTTTTGTGCTATTTTGTGCAAGTTTTGAGACTTTGGTGTTTGGGCCTCGTCACCACTGAAATCTTGAGGGATTTCAGTGGTGGGAATGATGCCTTGAAGTCTCCAAAAGGGGAGGGCCACCCCCTCTCCTTGTTGTCCTTGAAAGGGACCATTTTTGGTCTCTTAAGAGAGCTTATGTTTGAGTGTGTGTTGAGCATGCCATGACTGTTTTTCATGCTTATATTGCCATAATATAACATGGTTTTGAGTTGGTTTTGGTATACCATGCATGCCTTGCATACCTACCTTGTAATGCCTTGTGATTGCCTTAATATGCCTTAAGTTGTGTGCCTTTGTTTTAGCATGTTTTAGGCTTAGATTTGTGAAGCTTTTGTACTTATTTTTCCATGCTTTAGGTCTGTCTTAGGTTGTTTGAGTCGACCCTAGCACGCATTATATAGCGTCTTTGCATTTTTGGGCTTGTTGGCCTTAAGTATGTAAATGTATAGCATGCTTTGTTTGCTTCGATTTAGTGGATTGGAGTCATTTTTCATGTTATTTCAGCCTCTTTAACATGTTTGTATGGTTGCCTTGCATGCCTCTTTAACGCCTTATGAGCTTGTGTTGTATGCTCCTTGAAAGTGCATTTGTGCATGCCTTTGGACTTGAGCCGTTTAGATGCGATCTAGGAGTTCCTTGGGTGTTGTTTAGGTCTACCTTTGACCTGTTTTGAGTCCCCTTAGCCTTGTGAGGCTTGGTGGGTTTGACCTTGGTTTAAGCCTCTTGGCTTGCCTCAAGTACTTGGGCCATTTGCATGCTTTACTTGCTTGAATTAGTTGGTTTGGCACCTCTATTTTGTGCAATTTCAGAGCTTGTGTTGCATGCTAATTGTCTATTGTTTGGTCTCTTTAAGTGTGCTTAAGAGTTGCTTTGTTTATGCTTAAGGTGTTGGACCATGATTGCATGCATGTGTGTGTGCATTTTGGCTTTCATTTCCTCGGTTTTGGCCACTGATTTTAGGCCTAATTAGAGTTACCTAAATCATGTTTAAGACCATCATTTGCTTGGTTGCATGCTTACCTCATGTTTGCTAGTTTGCTTGCACAAGTGCCTTGTCATGCCATGTTGCATCCTTAGCTTGCATGCCTAGGTTGCACTGCATCTTGCATGCATGCCTTGTTCCTTGATTTGGTGATAGGAATTGGGCCTTGTTTTGTTTGATTGGTTTGCATTTCATTTGACATGAAAGTGCACACTTGATTCTTTAGGCCATCATGCATGGAAATGCGTGATTGGTGGCCCGAGAATTGAGGCACATACCCCTTTGAGTCGCAAACATGATAGGGGGCATGATTGGTGCATACATTGTTTGAATTGAATTGCCATGCAAGTTTTGCCCTCTGCTGCTGTGAGTTGCAGGTTCTGCAGGCATTGTTTGCCGACCGGCAACATTTTGTGCCGGCCGGCAGTAAGTCATCAGCCGATGGGTTCATTTTGTGCCGATGGCCACATCCTAGTGCCGGTGGTCATTCTACTTAGCCGGTGGGATCCCCCAGTATCCTGAGAGGCATTCCTGAGACTTTGGCAGTTTTCAGAGGAGCAAAGCAGGGAAAACAGAGGCAGACTATGCATGGCAGTGCGATTCCGAGCAAGTCCCGAGCATGCGCTGCATCTGACCCGCTTCCCGAGGGCTTTACTGTTTTAATTAGATTGATTAATTCGTTTAGTTAATTTAATTGATCTGTAATATTTAATTAGCTTGCGTAGTTAATTAATTTGTATATTTATTTGGTCCCTCCGGGCGAGGGCAAATCTGTAATGAGCGTGTGTGAGTGGTGTGCATGTCTCCCAACCCCCACATCTTTCTTCCCTTTTATTTACCCGCTTACGATGGTAGATTAGGGCACGTTTATTTTAGCATACCTTATGCAATGCATGCGTGCATCCATACATTTGTCTTACATGCACCGGGCTCAGTACATCATACAAACCGCATTGTATCTTCAAATCTAACTTGAATACGTGCACCGAATGATTGCATTTTACATGCCATTTTAAGGTTAGCCGAGCCTATCCTAAACTGGATCTCTGTATGTGTTGCATTACCCACTTAACATGAACTAGGATCATGCATATGACTACTAACTAGTTTATTGTTTTGGCACGGAGTACGATGTAAGTATTTATACTTTAGCATATCGCATGCGTGTGAATGTTAACATGACAGCATGATTACCATGTGGCTAAATCCTTATATGAGATAAACTGTTTGAATGCCTGTGGATGGAGGTTGGATTGCTTGAGTTGGAAAAACTCATTGAAATCCGTGTTTTAGCCTACTTACGAGTAGCAAATTCCGAAGCGCTTTCAAAACGAACGGATATGCAATGCTTGTTTCCAAATTAGGCAATCTAGTCTATATTTGTTTGCTGTGCGCATAACATAGTAATTCTAGGCTAATAACCGGAACGAGAACACATAACATTTTCAAAATCGGATATCACAGTTAGTAGAGGCCGGTCTTCGGACCGGGCGAAAGGGGGTGCTCATAGCTGACCTTCCCCGATCGTACCCAAGCTCCCGAGCCAAGACAACTTTAGTGATGACGGACACGTGGCCTTTGGCACCGAGTCAGGGTTTCCTAAATTCCCTATTTTAAAAAAAAACATTTAGGTGGCGACTCTGTATCTAGCAAAGCAGTCCATGTTTGGCACTTCTTTTCAAAAAATCTGTTTTCAAAATCGATTTGCCGGATTTGGACTCTTTGGTTCAAGATTAAGAACCGTGACATTTGAGTCCTTGAACTGTAGTGACCCCAATATGAACGGAACGGGACTTAACCCTCCCGGGGCGTTCGGGGACGTCTACACCAAGGCCCTCATCTCAGATAATGGCACTCAATTCGACGGGAAACTCTTTCGCGGATTTTGCGAAGAGTTGAAGATTGAGTTCTACAATTCAACGCCGGCCTATCCTCAGTCAAATGGTCAAGCAGAGGCCTCAAACAAGACCATCCTGGACGGGCTGAAGAAGCGGCTTGAGAAGGCCAAGGGGAAGTGGGCTGAAGAACTCCCTAATGTGCTTTGGGCATACCGCACCACGCCAAGGCGGTCGACCGGAGAGACACCATTTGCCTTGGCCTATGGCATGGAGGCTGTCATCCCGCTGGAAATTGGCATGCCAACCATCCGGTCTGAGAATTTCTAGCCAGATCTGAACAATGAAGCAAAGGGCACCGAGCTAGACCTAGCCGAGGAAAGAAGGGAGCGGGCTCTAATCCACATAGCGGCTTATTAGCAAGAACTCTCCAAAAAATACAACAAGGCAGTGCACCCCAGACTGTTCAAGATCGGGGACTGGGTCTTGCGCAAGGTGCTGGGTAACACGGTGGTCCCTGGAGAGGGAAAGCTCGGTGCGAACTAGGAAGGACCGTATAAGGTGACTGGCCTTGCTGGCAGAGGGGCATACCATCTGGAAGATTTGGATGGCAAGGCTGTCCCCAGACCGTGGAATGCAGCCAACCTTAAGATCTTTTACTTTTAGGATGTAATTTGCCTTTGTTGCTTAGCTAGAACTATAAGCCTTGAGGCATTTGATGTAAGAAATAGCACATTTTCTTGTAATGAAAAATAGCCCTTCTCTTTGTTTCGTGTTACACCTTTCTGTATAATGACACTGCAAGGGTACTGGGCCATTATAGATGCCAGGGGCAAAGAGACCGATCTGAATGGAACCGGACTGACTTTCTATGGCCAGCATGAGGCAGACCGCGCAAACCGTTGGGAAGATTGGCTTGTGAAGTAATTGGTGTATTGTCTAATTAGCTTAGGGGCCGAGCTGAATCTTGCTCGCCCAACTGGGTGTTGGCGTCATGACCAACTTGAATGAAATATTGGTGTTTTACCCAACGTTAAGGCTGACATGACTTTGATCGGCCAAACGATATGTTGGTGAATTGCCCAACTAATAACAGCCGAGCTGACTTTGCTCGAAGATGGAAATATTGGCGTTCTGTCCAATCCACGGGCCGAGCTGATTTTGCTTGAACAAATCGAAACGTTGGTGAATTGCCCAACTTACAAGATTCAAGCTGGTTTTGCTTGGACGAAGGCAATGTTGGCGTCCTGTCCAACGCCAGGCCGAGCTAATTTTGCTCGGCCACATTGGGATTTTGGTGATTCCAATATACGCCAAACTGATTTTGCTCGGCTGAAATGAAATGTTGGTGATTTCCCCCAACTTCCTATTGGGACCGAGCTAATTTTGCCCCGTCCAAAAACGAGGCTTAGAGCGTTGTCAAAGCCAGAATAGCGGAGCTAATTGTTGCTCAGACCGAGCTGATTATTCTCAGGAAAAGACGTGAGTTTAAGTGGAAGCAATTCTAATTTCAGCTCGGCTTGGTGCGTAGCGAAGCCGACCTACCAGTTTGAATCAAGAAATTTATGCACATGCCAACCGAACAGAAATGGAAGTTAAACGAGCAAAAAGTTGAAAATTTTCATTGATAAAGGAAATTTCAGTACAAGATGGGGGACATAGCCCAGTTACATCCAAAAACCAAGAAACAAAAACAAAACAAGGAAGATCTTCAGTCCAATTCAAGGTCCACGGTTTGTTCGGCTGCCTCCACCGTCTGCTCGGCGATCTCAATTGTCTGCTCAGGCAGGTTTTCCTCGGCGTCATCGTCTGCTCCATCCTCCACAGCAACCTCCCAATCAGCCACTTCATCTTCCACATCTTGGGATGCTTGATGGGTTTTGCTCGGCTTGTTCTTGGGGCGGCGGCTTCTTCCTCTTTTCTTGCCTCGGCGATAAGCGGCTTCGGTAGCATCATGCGCAGATATAGACCGGGATGTAGGCTGCAGGGGGGTTAAGGAACATGTCAGCATCCTGACCAAGGCCAACTTTTTCCACGGCGGCTTTCCAACCGCACTGGAAAAAGATGTCCTTGGTCGCTTGGACCTGACACTCGTAAGTCTTCTGGCCCTGAGCGTATCCCCGGTCCTCGACATCATCGACCGCCTTGTCCATGGCTACCTTGTTGGCATTGCGTAGTTTCCTCAGCTCGGCAAGGTACCGAGCCTTCATCGACTTCACGGCCCGTTGTTTGTCCTCGTTAGCTCAGTCGACCTTTTGGCTCAAGATGTCTCGCTCCGCTGCGACCACTTCTTGCGCGGCCTTGAGTTTGGCTATCTCGGCCTTTTGGGCCTTATTCTCGGCGATGGCCTCACGCAGACTCTGTCGTACGACGATCATACGCTCGTGGGCGAGGTAATTCTTTTGTGCGGCCTGCAAGCAAATGAGAGATCATGAGTACCAAGGCAACCGAGCAAAAACCGAGCAATGACTTGAAGACAAAATGAAAAACTTACCAGCACTATCGACTTGGCTGTCGAGCGAAGCACTTTCAGATCGGACAGCTCGTCGTGCTTTTTCATGTCGGCTGGAAGGATTAGCCCCTTGGTCATATTGAAACCAAGGGAGTAGTCCTTGTCAGCATACACCGAATCAGCAGACAAGACTGCCCGGCCCTTGTACGTTATCTCGGGTACCCATACCGGGGGGAAACTTGGGGATTTGGAAGGCCCGCCCAATGGTTGTTCGGTCTGGTCACCCAGCTCGATGGCGGCGAGCTTAGTGGAGTCTTTATCAACGAGGCTTTGCCCATCCGGATCCTTCCTCGGTCTTTTCTTTGACCGGCCAGCCGGTTGTTCGCTGGTGAGGGCCAATACCGCACTCTTCTTTTGCCCAGCAGGTGCGAATGATGTTCCCTCAGTTGCCTCCGGTGGTTGGGACTCGCCTTCCTCACCAGTAATCATGGACTTCATTGCCCTGATTTTCGCCTTTTCTTGCTCAGCGGTGAGAGGAACAAGTCTAATCAGTGGTAAATTTGGATCGGGTTCTGGGGAAGGAGCACGGAGGAAATCGGTCACTTTGCTTTTGCGCGGGGCCTTGTAGTTGTAAGACGGTTCAAAGCCGAGCAACTTTGGTGCTTCTCGTTCCTCGGCCGAATGTCGCAGCAAGACTCTAATGGCTTCTTGGTTAGCCTGGTGGTAGTCCGCCGCTAGGTGCTTATCTGCAAAAAGAAGACAAGTGTTAGATCGGCATAAAAAGTAATTGTCGCTTAAAGAGGACAGTGCGGTAAGCCGGGCAACTCACCGGCGCTGCCAAAATCCTTCATAATATACCAGCCCGGTATGGGCACCTCGGTGTCTTCGTAATGACCGGACACCCACAGAAAGTCGTCGTCGTTTGTCTCTTTGTCCAGATTGCCCTTTATGAGCTTTGCTCGGCCCTTCTTGACCTTGAGGTACCAGCAAAGCCCGCTCTTATTTCTACTAAGACTATACTGATGGAAAATTTCAGCCAGACCGAGATTGAGACCGAGCCTCCGGTTCAGCTCGGCGAACCCGTTTATTATTTTGTATGTATTGTTTGACACTTGGGTTGGACAAAGCCTTATCTGCCTCAAAAATTCGCAGATCAAGGGCTGAACCGGGAAGCGAAGTCCTCCCTCTACAATGGATACGACCATGAAAGAGCACCGGTCTAGGTCGCCCCATGGGGTATCACCCTTCTTGGCCAGCTCTAGGATGACGTCGTCTGGAATGTGGTAATCTCTACGAAACTCGACCATTGCACCGGGCGAGCTCACCAAGAATCGGTACTTCCCCATCTACCTCGGTTTTATTGGGAAATTAAATTTTTGTCTCGGTCAAAAATGTTGGTGTGTTTGCTCGGTCTTCGAGCTCCACCAATGACAATGTTGGACTGGCCTGGTTGGTCCTAGTTCTGCATTGTTAAAAAATAAGTCCAAGGGTTAGCGCGGCATAAGTTGCACGGCTCATAATGGAACTCTTAGCTCGGGAAAGTATTTTCGGGTATTTGGCCGGTCTAATCCCTATCTCGACTCGACAGCATGGCTGATTTAACCTTCTTAATTTGGCTCTGGTTCTATTTTCGGCTCGATCAAGGCAGGTTTTAGCTCAGTTCAGTCCTTTTTCCGATCTAATTAAGCATTCAGCTCGGTCGCGGCCTCAGCAAGAAGCCATAAACTAGTTTTTGCTCGGTTGGAGCCCTAATTCGCAACCTCAGAATGAGCACAATATGCAACATCACCGAGTGCTTAGTTGGTGACGTCTGAGTCTTAAGGTCGGTCAAAAATGGGGTGTCTACACATACCGTTCGTAATGAACCCCCTAAGAGATTAAACCATTAAGTATGAAACATCAATCTCACACTTAGGCAAACAAGTGACTTGAAACCACTTTCAAAGCAAAAAGAAAAAACAAGAAAAGAGGGAGGTTACAGAGGTGATTAGGTGCTAAAACAAAGTACAAAACAACACCAAAATATGCAATCAACTCAAACAAGGATCTAAATGGCCATATAGCTCGGTTTTGTCCAGTGTTCATCCAATTCATCCTAAGTTTAAGGCTCATTCGTCTAAACTAAGGAGAAACAGGGGCACGAAGGCCCCTTCCACTCCACCAGTTCTAGTTTTTCTAAGGTGTGGCACTATTAATCTAAAAGGGAGGGGGACTGATGTGGTTCCAACGTCCCCAAGCAAGAAATGCGAAGAACTCGTAGAATACAGGATGAAAAGCATGAAGAACATAAACAGAAGATGTAAGGAAGGGCAATGGAGCTTACCAGTGGCAGATGCGAAGGAGGATGCAACCTCGAGAGCTCGATTGCAGTCTTCGGAATGAACTGGAACGGAGGATGAGACCAAAGACAGCAATAGCAGTGAAGAAAGGAAGCTGGGAGGTTTGAATGCAAGGGCTTGAAGAGGAAGATGAAGAGTGAAGGGTTTGGGCCCTTTGTTGGAATACAAAAGATGGGGGAAAGAACCCAAACGACAGCACCGTTTGAATTTTGCGCGTGCAAGACAGCTGGTCGCACGACCCAATGGCGTGAAGCCACGTGGCACTGAGAACGCGGCTGTCAGTACGGCTGTACGACCGTTGACAAGACTACTGCAGCAGTGACCGACCAAGTGAAGACAGCTCGGCAATGGCTTCGACCCCAATCACGCTCGGCTTGGAGATGATGCAGCTCACGGACCGTTGGCTCGGTCGCAATGGTAACCCCAATCACGATTAGCTCAGATGGGATTAAGGGGCAATTGAGAGAGGAGATCTGCACCATTAGTACACCGAGCTACGATAGCGCGGGACGCGACAGACTTCACGGTGTCATGTTGTTTTGCACGGCCAAGGAGATCGCCGACCAGTCACGAACCTATGCCTGACCGAGTTGTGACAAAGCAGAGCACGCAGTGGTATCTGGTAGCCGAGCTAAGAGTAGGTCGGTCTATACTTAAGACGCGGTTAGGATCGGTATGCCTCTAACTGATCAGCCGAGATGGACAAGCCCCGCGTAATTAAGGTAGAACGGGTTGAGGCTAGCGTGCATTGCTGCCGGGTGCCATGATAGACCGGTCAATGACAGCTTGGCCGAGAGGCTTTGGTATTTGTTCCTTTGCCAAGGGACAGGTCGGTAAGGCATAGCTCAGTCATGGTGCTTGCAGTGGCAATTCTCCACGCGGGCCAGGCCGGTCGTGGTACTCCGGTTAAGAGTGCCACCTGGGCCAATGGCGTGAGGGAGAGGACCTCTGCTCCACGCACGCATCAATACCGTTGGGCAATTTTGCATGTACTGGTTAGAGGACAAAACCTTTACACATGTAAGGTGGTGAGAGGCGAGCACTGCCACCTGTCCAGGGAAGGACAACAGGGGTGGTGCGCTCACGATCTTGGGGCTGCATGGCCAGCCTAGAAATAGTGGAGGAAGGTGAACGTTAGAGGTATGCAACTTCTTTCCCTGAAAATATATTCTCTCTCTCTAACAATCTCCTTCTTCCTCAAGTGGTCTGACTTGGTCGTCGGAGGGTCTATCTGGCACACCACCGCCGGGCAGCTCACCGTTTCTGTGTAGCCAGGTTAGACGCCGTCAAGTGGAGCTTGGAGTTCAAGGAGTACGGAAAGCAGTGAATATTTCACCCCCGTACACTAACAATTAACAATGATATGTGATAAGGTGATATAATGATAAGACTTATAAAATAATAATAACTATTATTAACAGTTAATAATAATAATATGTAAGTGATATAATAATGAGATTCAAACCAAGTTAATAAGATTATTAGATTATATCTTGCTTTAGATTAGGCAAAGGTTCCGCTTAATTTGATTAGATAGTCTTTAACAAATTGAGCAAGATTCAACTTAAATTATTTGAATTGACCTAGAAGTTTGACTTGTGATTGACCTATATTAATACCTTACTAATTTGTTTTCTTTGTCTTTCTTTTTTCTCTCTCGGATCGCTTATCTTTCTTTCTGTTTTATGTTATTGATTATTGTTTTGAGAGGTGCTGTGGACAGGAAACTATTTAATATTTCCGGAACACCACGTATTCATATTCTAAATCAATCACTAATTACTTAATCTCATATTGTTCTCCATTCGCAACATCGTGGGTTCTTATGTCTCTCAACCAATTAAAATTTTATGAACTATCATGTGTCCATACTTCGGGAGTACTGAATAATCACCCACTACGAACGACCTATTTATAGGCAAAGCGCAGGGTTGAGGTGGTTGGCCATGTGGCACGCATGCATGGAAGTTAGGCATGTGATCTAAGCTACAATTCGCATATGTTCTAGCGAACGCACTACAACAAATTGCAGATTTGGCGACTAAAATTGGCGACCAAACCAATTTTAGTCGCCAAAAACAGGGTGTTCGGCGACCAAAAATAAATTGTAGTCGGCATTCATTTAATATTTTTAGCTACCAAGATTTTTAGTCGCCATATACTGTTATTGGCGACTAAATTGCTCTTAGTCGCTGTTTTCAACCACTTTACGCTACCAAAGTTTAATTTCGTCGCCGTATTATAGAATTTCGCGACAAAACTTTTTGTCACCAAAAAATTGGGACAAGTTTTTGATGCTTTTCGGCGACCAAAACAAGTATTTAGTCGGTGAAGTTTCCAAAATGTTTTTTTAGAGGGAAACTCATTAATATTGGCGCCTACATTTAACAACGAATTTTCTTCTGTTTCACACACACCATACAGAGCACTCGATAGCAAAGCTCTGCGCCGCTGGCCACCGTCGTTCATCACCGGCGCTCGCGACCACGAACATTGCACTCCGGCCCACCACCGACATGTGTATTTCTCTCCTCTCTATCGACCAGGTATGCGTCTGTTTGTATCTCTCTCCCTCTCCATCCCCGTGGCTCACGAGTTCTGAGGGTTTTGAAATGTTTTTTTTTTTTTTCATTTTCTGTCGATTTCGTAATCAAAGCTCCGATTAAGTTAGGGATTTTTCTGATTACAGGTATTTAGGGCTTTCTCTGATTACAGGTATTTAGGGCTTTTTGTGATTTCTAGTTTTTGGGTTTGTTTTTGTGTTTCAGAAAATAAAAAAAACAAACTTCAGTGGTATTTCTCGAAAGCCAGGTGTTTTCACAATAGAGATCAATTTGATTTTGATTTTGATTTTTATTTTTTTGTTTTCTTTGTTTCATCAAATCACCTGCGATGGTAGGTTTTTTGTATCCCCCTCCAGGTTGGTTTTTTACATCTTGGCCTAAAGAGGCTTATCTATTTGCAATCCTCTTTATTAGGTTTTTTCGGTATGGGTATACACTGATTACAATCCATCACTCTTGAATTCCAATGCTACTTGTGGATGGGTATACACAGAGCGTGGATGGGTATACACAGAGCATGTATGCCGGTTCTATAATTTCACAAGTATTGAAGTTTTATTGCTGATTTTCTTGTCCTAAATTGGTTTGAACAAACTCATCTAATTTGGAGTATAGATTAGTCGCTCAAATTTCGATCTGTGTTTTTTTACATATCTTTGTAATATAAATAATATCACTTCATCTCTATTTTTTTTCCACTTCAATATAACTTTTTTTTTCAATTATTTTTCGTTTTTCAGTATGCTTACAATTTTGTGCAAGAAAAACTATTTTGTTCATACACATAACCATTTAAAATATTCCATTAGTTTAAGTTGTAAAAGAGTTGGTTGGTTTATACATTTATCAAATATGTGAACAAAATTAAATTTCAAAAAATAGTTGTGTAATGCTAGTATAATATTTTATTATTTAAATATATTTGTTGAGGCTTGATGACTAGCTACTTGTGGAGAGGATTTGAGCCTCAACAGATTTGGCAATTGGAAAGGCTAGCTTTATGGAGTATTTGTTTAGTGAATTTTCTTGATAGAATAGCTAAGAAAGGGATTTGATGTGTTTGATGCAGATGCTCTTACTAGACTTACTCAATAATACCTTCCAAGTGATAAATGTGCCTGCTTCGATTTATAGTGTTGATTTGCAATTTCATGTGATAAAAAATAAAAACAATAAATTAAAGAAAAGTTGCAGTTTTAAATTTATCTATATTTATTTTATGTTTGATTTTTCTATAGTTAATTATCTTTGATAAGCATAAAATTCACAAAATCAATTGTCATTTCGATGCCAAAACATTGAGATTTCAAGTTACAACGATATAAACTTTTTAAAAAAAATAAAAAAAAATAAATATGTATTTAGGTTAACAAACAGATTGTTCTTTGAATTGTATACTGTTTTTGAAATGTATCTACTTTTAATGTCTGCCTACTGAAAGCTCATTTATATGTGTATGCTTTTTCAGTTCTCCGTTTTAAGTAAAGGAAGATGATGAAGTCGACAATTTATACATAAAGTTCAAAGTGAGGCGGAAAACAAAGCGTATATACTCGTATCTACCTCCTACAGTTGGTTTAAAGATCAGCAGATCATTAAAAGTAAGTTTTTTGCTCCATTTTGAGTTGCATTTAACACATGAAACTGTGCTATTGGACAGTTTATTTTTTACTTTGTCTCCTTTACCAGCTTTACTGATGATTTATGACATATTTTTTCCCCACCTTCGGTTTTACTTTGAGGATAAAAATTCTTCATTTATTTCATCATACAGTCAAATGATGGAGTTAAATTATTATTGTAAAGTGTCCATCTACGTTTTACACCATGTAGTAAATGTCTAATATTTTGCTTGAATTTTAAAAGGATTTTGCTACTGATTGGAACAAATACATAGAATTTAGTAGGACAAGTTTGTTAAATATAAATTCATCTTGCACCAACACTACCAAATGCCCCTATTAATTAATACAGAAGTGAAGAATCCTATTAAGGGTATATATTTGGAATACTACTTAGAAGGAACAATCAATCCATGTAATGAAATTCAATATTTTGTAATATGAAAATAAATTTGTTCACACACCTTTTTAGTATAGAACAATACAAATTAATTGATTTATGTTCACATTTTTTTCAATGCTTCAGAACTTTGAAATTTCATTACTTTAGTTTTACCCATCTGATTTTCATAAAATTTATGTTTACAACATGTATGTTATGAGATCTCTTAACGTCCTATCTATATGGAATATGAAATTTAATTTCTCTTTAAATTTGGTCAGAATTACATGTCTCCCTGTAAGATGAGTTGACATAGAACTGTTCATGTATGCCACATTAGCGTATGCATACATGCCGAGTTACTACTGAAATTAGCCAACTATATGCAGCTGAGAAATAGGCATACCATCCCGATCTGTTATTACTATTTCGGTAAACACCAACAAGCAATGCTAATCGAACCCTTAAACTTACTTAAGCTGTCTTCCATTACAGAGTATTTTTCCAAGTTCCTGTCCATTACCAGGTTCATCTTTGGTTCATCTGTACTGTTCCAATAATGGACAAGAGTTGGATGATGATACAAGATCGGCTAAAAAGTAAAGAGTATCTACAGGGTGTTCAGTCATTTATTGAGTTCGCTACGAAGAATTTAGGGCCGCAGGATGAGATCCGTTGTCCTTGTGTTGATTGCTTGAACGACAAAAAATTTAGTCCACACGTTGTACGGTTGCACTTGATTCGAAGAGGAATCGCAATTTCTTATCGAACTTGGGTGCACCATGGGGAACATGCTCCCATGGTTCGTGATCATCCTACAATGCGAAACGATGATGCCGAAACTAATGAACCTGGAATGACTGACAATCACGGAAATGTGGATGAACTTCCTACCATGTTAGAAGAGATTTACATGAGTGGTCTCATGGATGATAATATCGACGAAGAACGTACTAGTTCGGAGAGGCACAAATTGTTGAAGTTCATGAAGTTGTTCGATGATGCTCAACGCAAAGTATATCCAGACTGTGAAAAGTTCTCCATATTGTCTTTCGTAATTAAGATGCTTCATTTGAAGGTGTACAATAAATGGAGCAACAAATCTTTCGACATGGTTATGCAAGTTTTCAAAGACATTCTACCAAACTGTGATGAAACTGTTCCATGGACTCTTTACGAAGCGAAAAAGTTCTTACGTGAATTGGGTTTGGGATATGAGGCCATTCATGCATGCAAGAATGATTGTACTCTATTTTGGAAGGACAACGCCACATTGGAGAATTGCCCTACATGTACGGAGTGTAGATACAAGTTGAACAACAAGACGGGTACAAAAATTCCACACAAAATACTGAGGTACTTTCCTTTGACACCCAGGTTGAAGAGATTGTACATGTCGAAAAAAACAGCCGCATTTATGAGATGGCACAAAGATAAGCGTGTGGATGATGGAGTACTACGACATCCAGCTGATGGTGAGGCATGGAAGGATTTTGATAGGTTGCATCCTACGTTCTCTGCGGATCCTCGGAATGTAAGGCTAGGGCTTGCCACAGATGGTTTCAATCCATTCGGAAATATGAGTACATCGTACAGCATGTGGCCCATTATCTTAATGCCTTACAATCTACCCCCATGGAAGTGTATGAAAGATCCATTTGTCATGCTGTCATTGCTTATTCCAGGACGATCCGCACCTGGAAGAGACATCGATATTTATTTGCAACCATTAGTAGAAGAGTTAACTACTTTGTGGGAGCATGGTGTGCAAACATATGATGCCTCAAATGGCCAAATATTTACAATGCATGCAGCAGTCATGTGGACCATCAATGACTTCCCCGCATATGGTTCCTTGTCTGGTTGGAGTACAAAAGGTTACTTGGCCTGCCCTAACTGCAACATGGATGCTTCATCTCAGAGTTTGCGAAGTAAGATAGGGTATATGGGTGCTCGGCGGTACTTACCTGAGAACCATAATTGGCGAAGAAGTAGGCTATTCAACGGTGAAATTGAGAATCGGTCTAAACCCGTGGAGTTATCGGGAGAACAAATACTCGAGCAAATTAATTTGGGGACTTACAAGCCATACGGAAAGCATCCAACCAACCAAAAAAGACAAAGGACTGAAAAGCCAACTCCAAACTGGACGAAAAGAAGCATTTTGTTTGACCTTCCCTATTGGAAAACACTTAAGCTTCGACATAACCTTGATGTCATGCACATAGAGAAGAATATATGTGACAGTCTGCTTGGGACACTATTGAGCATAGATGGCAAGAACAAGGACACAGACAAAGCACGTTTGGATCTGGAGGACATGCGAATACGAAAGGAGCTACACTTGATAAGGCATGCGAATGGCTCTTTCGAGAAGCCTCCGGCATTTTACACATTGTCCCTGGCAGAGAGACAAGGGTTTTATGATTTCTTGAAATCGATTAAGTATCCTGATGGCTATGCTGCAAATGTATCCAATTGTGTCACTGCGAATAGTGGTAAGTTAGTTGGCCTTAAGAGTCATGACTGTCATGTCCTTCTACAACGTCTTCTTCCCATTGGGATGCGAGGATACCTTCCTACCGAGATTGGGACCACATTGTTTGAGTTGGGAACTTTTTTCAAACAGTTGTGCTCAAAGACATTGCGGGTCACTGATTTGGAGCAATTGCAAGAACAAATCGTACTTATACTTTGTAAGCTTGAGAAGATTTTTCCTCCTGCTTTCTTTGATATCATGGTCCATTTGGCAATTCATTTGCCTTATGAGGCTATGCTTGGAGGGCCTGTGCAATATCGATGGATGTATCCTATTGAGAGGTATAACTACAATGGGGGTGTTTTTTTAATGTAAATATAGTTCAATGTAACCATACTAACGATCATCCTGATGTTTACATGTAGGATGCTCGGACTTCTTAAAGGATTTGTGGGCAATAAAGCTCGGCCAGAAGGTTCCGTTGCCGAGGGCTACATATCGAAAGAGTGTACGACGTTCTGTTCAATGTATTTGGATGGAGTTGAAACGGTCTTTAACCGGGAAGAAAGGAACTACGATGGAGGTGACAATGGGCCGGGGTTGGCAATTTTCACTCAAAATGTTCGTCCTTTTGGTCAACTCCCAAGGGCAATTGATGTGTCCGTAACTGACCGCGAATTGGCTCATTGGTTTGTCCTGCACAATAGTTTGGAAGTTGATGAATATCTAGAGTACGATTCTTGGTCATACATGCAAAGATACATTTTGTACATGGTTTTTTTTTTTCTTAAGTCTTCATTATTCCAATTACTTATGAATTACATTGTATTAAGTAGGGAACACAAGCTCGTGTTGCAACAAACATATGGAAGTGATTGCAACATCGCAACGCGCCAATGCAAAGAATTTCCTAAATGGTTCAAAGATCGCGTAAGCTGAAGCTCGTTATTGTATAGTTTGCTGATAATGTTACATTATTCTAAGTTTGAATTCACTTGACATACTTTCTTGTGTAGATGAACCAATTGCGAAATCAAAAGTCACCCACAGCAACCAATGAGATGTGGTCATTAGCCAATGGACCTAATGCCTTAGTGAACACATATTCAGGATGCATTGCTAATGGCGTCCGATTCCATACTATCGACCGTGATAACCGTCGTAAATGTCAAAATAGTGGGTTGGTAGTGGAAGGCGACCACGAAGGCCAATTGATAAAGTTCTACGGCTACCTTTGTAAAGTGTGGGAACTGACATATTTGTTTGGACATCGGGTTGTTTTGTTCCAATGTGAATGGTATAACACCGGTAGTAGTCGAACTTTGCGTGTCGAACCACATGTGACAGCTGTTGATGTAAGAAGTCGATGGTATAAAGATGACTCGTTTGTGTTCCCAAGCCAAGTTCAACAAGTATTCTATGTTCCCGATACGAAGTTAGGGCCGAATTGGCGAGTTGTAGAAAAGTTTCAACATCGACGACTTTGGGATGTGCCAGAGCTGGATGTGCCAGAAGTTGATGAAGTGTTGCAAGAAGATGAGACCACCTCTTGTTGTACCAACTGAGCCTATTGATGATGATGCTGTTTTGCGTCGGAATGACATTGAACCTGAAATAATTTCAATGGAAGTTTCGCATACCAAAAAGCGTGTACAACCTGAGGGTGTTATGGATGATGCTTTCATCTGTGATGACGATGATGAACTAACAATCGCGGGTGATGACGAAGAAGAAGATGAGATAGAAACTGATTTTGATACAGATACGGACCTAGAGTTTTAACTCACTTTGTGGTAAAATGTGTTCTGTAAGTACATTGTTGATGAACTTTGACTCTAGCTTTATCCTACTTGACTCTAGCTGCTGTACATAGGCCTATATATACAGAGAGAGACAGAGAGAGAGATAAGTTGGTAGAGATCCCAAAACTACCAAGATTTTAGTATAACTTTAAATAACTATATATATATATGACAGTATATAAGCTCATCAAAAACAAATAAATAAGTTTATATATATATATGACAAATGCTAACAAGTTCTTTATCAATTTGTTTAATATTGAAATTTTTGTAGTAAAAGTTCTTCAAAAAATGTGAAAAAATTAGAAGTTTTGAATTCAATAAAAAAAAAATTTTAAAATTCATAGAAAGTGTCTTATTATCTTTAAATTTTTTGTATTTTTCTTGTGATTACCTTGGCATCAAGTACTTTGCTGGACAAGCATTACCCACTGAGTCTCTACTTTGCTGGACAAGCATATCTTATGCTTTGATGCTGATGTGAATACTGATTTTGAGACAAGTGATGATCATTTGGAGGACTAGTTTATATCATTATCTGCACATTTAATCTGGGAAACTGTTTTGTCAAAACTGTATGTGACGTTTATTACTCATGTCATTTTGTTATTTTGTTATGTAGGTACCATGGTTCCTGGACTCAAGACGGGGCGGCGGAAGACATCAACAAGTGGCAACGTATTACCAGGCTCTGAAGCATGTGCAGCAGTTATTGGCACCCCGTTGACGTTATCTGATGAGACACAACCACCAGATGATACACAAACAGTGGTGGAGGAGACACAGCCAGGTGGCGTGGGTAAGAGCATTGAACTTAGTTGTTTACAAATTCTTTTTTTCCTTTTTTCGGGGGTGCATAAGTCAGGTATTTAAGGCAATGAAAACCCCATAAATACAAAGAAAAACAAAGAAAATGTGTTTGTTAATGTATAGGTTAACCTGTTTGTTAATCTTGTTAGTCAATGTGAATGCCTTAGTGGATTGAGGGATGTTTGAAACATCATATCAACATCTTGAGCTGATAGTTCAAAAATATTGAATAATTACTGTAATCAATATTTGCCAACATTTTTTTTTTAGATTGACTTAACATGAGTTAATATCAATATTTGCTAGCAACTACTACAACATTTGCTCAATATGATTTGTATTTTTTTTTTTTTTTTTGCTGCCAAGTAGGATGTTAACAAAATAATAAGTTAGGTCAATACAATAAATGTGGACTCTGCTACGTCCTGCTGCTGCTGTTGGTTGATCTTGATCAGTGTTGGTGTTTGCTGCTGCTGTTGTGGAGTCTGCTTTTGTTTATGTTCTCTGCTTTTTCTTCATTAATGAATTTCCTTTTCTTGGCTGCTTCAAAAAAAAAAAAATATGCACTGTGGAAAACCAAAATTCAGTACAGAAATATATGGCTCCCACCAGAGTCATGATATAGTTATGGATTATCATGCATGAGTTGGAAAGAAAGAAACACTAGAAATTCTAGTTATTTTTGGTCCGACCTTTGTGCCTGAATAGGACAATTTCAGAAAGTTATAGTAATTTAATCTGAGTTAATTAAGAGAGCTAACAGACTTAGCTAATCTCTGAGTCACATGTTGTTAAGGGTCATGCAATTGTGACTTTGCCCAAATCTGTTACAAAGATATGACCAAGAATGCCCTTTAATATTGCCTAATGCTTGGACCTGTCTTGTTAAACTAACTTGTTTGGCATTTAAACCCTTTTTTAAGGAAAGATGGAAACATAAGTTATATATTTTGACTAATTATTCAAGAATCCAAAGGTAATGACGTAGCATGAAAACTTCATAGGTAAAACAATTTTGATATGCTTCTGTGAGGTAGTTCAAAGACAAATGACAATCAATCTATTTTGTTTTGATGTTTGTCATTTCTTGGAAGCGCCGCTTAAGCAAATTCAAAAGGTAATTTGGGATTGCCTAAAATGAAACATGAGGCAAAATGTTGGGACTCTCAATATAATTTGCCTTTTTTCATATATTTGGTTCATGTAATAGATGAAAACATGGTACAAATTCAAGAAAGAAAATGACATACATAAACCAATTTTTTACAGATATCATTTATACATATTATTACTCAAATAAGAAAGATAATGTTTTAGAATATATACCAAAGTATTCAAGAACTTCAAAATTATATTCACTTACTAAATTAAATGGAGCTGTCTAAATGTGTTTCAAAAACAATACACATATGAATTTTTTAAAAGAAAAAATATTGAGATTCACAATTTTACCACAATGACATGACATGTTATGTATCAATTTTTGATTCGTTACAAATTCAGTCATGTAAAGCTCAACTCTCTTACTATATTATTGTAACTTTCTGTATCAGAGTTAAAGTTGTGCAGTTGGCAATATGCCTCTTACCTGTTTGGTCTGTGTTGATGCTGGTTTGTTAAAGTTCAGAGCATAGAACTCGGTTTGGTCTGTTTGGGAAATGTATAAAGGGGTGACTGAAGCAGGAGATCGGATATGCTAAGGGAGTGTTAATCTGCTGTGCTGGGCACTATGCCTCAGAGCTTGCATTACAAATTTTTGTTAACCATAAGAATGGTCCTAGGATGATACTTAAACCGCAGAGGTTTTAGCATTTATGTACTGCAATATCTGCTGAATTAGGAAAAAAAAAAAACTAACAAGAACTTCCTATTTGGTTCATATGCAATATCTGCTGCACTTCATCATCACATTTCAGCAATTATGTACAGCATTAGGGAATGTGTAGTGTCTACTAACTGTACACGGGTGGTCATTACGAACAATATTTGAACTGGTACAATTATATGAAGTGACGTTCAACGTATGATTATATAAAGCGACCTAGACCTATGGCAGCTAAAGTCTGATGTCGGCTATTACTTTAGTCAGCTAAAGTCTTAGGAATTCATTAAAACAAGGGAATAGAGGAATTTAGAGATATGATCCATCACAAGCCTAGAAGTATGCCTATAGCAGCTGAGATTGTAATGAGTTCAATTTCGTTCACACTTTCAAATTGTGTGAACAAAAACAACTTTCATTAGTCCTGAATAGTTAGGTCCACAACCTTGAGTAAGGTCAATACACTGTTTGAGTAGAAGGCCCATTGTTTTCAACCAATGGGAGTTGTGTGAAAGTGTGAACAAAAACTATTTTCACAAACTGTTCTGTTTTTGGTGGGGTTTTGTTATGCCAATTGTTTTTTCTCATGGTTGTAGTTGGTTCCTCACCAACTTTTTTGGGTGTGCTACATGTGATGGAGCCTTGTTTACTTTGTTCTCACACCCATAAGAATACAAAGGCACTCTCATTTCCACATATTGATGGAATATGTTCTTGCATGCTGGAATTTCTGTTTTGTGCTTTTGAAAACTTCAAGGTGGTTGATGGCTATATATATATATTTGACCTCTATAAAGCATTGATGACAAGTTTGGTTAATCTTCATGGAAAGCATACATCCTGGCTAGATTCCCTGGAAAATAAGGGACATAGGCCCTCTTTACTTTTTCTCTCTTTGAATTCTCAAAGTTCATCCTTTACTGTTGAGTTAGTTGTAGAGATTTCTGTACTTTGAATTGAAGACTGTTTTTGAAGGAAGCATGTGGTGGATGGATCGTGACTCAGAAGAAAAGTATAAAGATGTGTCATTCAATCATCTATGTTTGGTCAATTGACAAAAAGAGAAAATTGTAAACCCTTTCTCATGGGGATTTCACTATCTACTAGTTCGCTTTTAGCTCCACATGGGTCAGATTTTGCTTAACAGAGAAGTACCTTTTGGGAAGTTTCGAAGCTGCACAAAATGAAACAGTAATATATATTATAAAAGTTGAGAGAGTATGATCATGGTGCATTGAGTATATAAATGCATACTCTTGGGTGATTGTCAATGCATGTGCTTACTTTTAAGTACCCCTTTATCTTAGATCTTCAAAAGAAATCATTTAGATAGTTTCTATCAATTTCTTTATTCTTCTTCTTCATCTTCTTAGTTTAATATTTGAAAGCTGGTTTTGATTGTCTGATGGTAAAATGCTTAAATGTGTGCATTTTTTTTTTATTTTTTAAAATTGAAGCAACAAGCAATACTCGAACATCTTTCCTTAAATCTGTTTGTAATTTAGGATTGCTCTTTGTAGCAAGGCGAAAAAGATCAACTCGTACGAGGACGTCTGATGAGGCAAAGGAGTGCAACAAAGAATAGTCAGAAAAAGGAGAGAAATTACATGTGTATGTCAATCGGGTGTTGAACATAATGGCAGAGGGAATGCAACCCCATGACGAATGAGTTGGGATTGCAAATTAGACGTTGTGCCCTCTTGAGCGTGAAGTCATGGAGGAAGATCAATGAAAGTACCAAAGATGCGGTCATCCAAGCGGTGCTAGTACGAGATTCATCTTCCCATAATGTCATTATTAAGTTATTTGTAATTGCTTAAATTAATTGATGTACTAATTGTCTTATTATGTTTGTAGGACAAGTTTGTTATCGGGGATGATTTTGATAATGATGAACAAGCTCAACAAATTCTTGATAGAAAGGCATATTTGCTATACAAGGACTGGAGGTACAATCTAAAGCAAGAGTTCCTCGAACTTGAGGAGAAGGGTGTTGATGACGTATAGTCATCCGCCCTCTTGGAGTGAGCTTGGATGACTGGAGATATCTTATTGATGTTGCTTGGAAAGACGAATCTCACTTGGTAACAAATTAATTAGAAACCCCATTGTTGAAATTCATTGATGTGAATATCAATAAAAATTCTAACAAAATTGGTTTATATTTGTAATTCTTTTCTTTTTTTTTTTCTTGTTAGAAACACTCTAAAGCTGGTAAAGCAAATAGGGGTATGCTTCCATACAATCATACAAGTGGATCGCGATCATTTCCTATAGCAATGTCGCTTATGGTGAGAAGTAGTTATTTGTTTAGTAATATGATGGATGATTGATTCTTCTTCATTTTGAATATTACTATGTAGTACGTCATCAATGGAAATTTTTCAAACATAATAGGCAAATGAGGATGGACAAATAGATTTCCCTGAATTTTATAAGAAATCACACAAGTCCAAGAAGACGGGAGACTGGATTGACCCCAAATGTGGTGAGCTACATGTGAGTATTGAATGTTGAAACCAATTTTGTTGTATATCAATTACTAAAGTTGTTTTCAATTCCTTCAACCATCTTGACTTTATTACTTTTTTGTGATGATAGGATGATATGGTCAATCTACAAGTCGTAGCCACCGATGCGGGGTTGCCATTGACCCACGAAGAACTATCAAGGCAAGTGCTAGGGGCAAAAAAAAATTACTTGCGTGGATGTGGGATAGGCCCACAACCCTCTTCAACAGCTTCAAATGCGGCACGAGCACGTGATAAACGTATGGAGTCAATGAGTGCGGAATTGGAGGTTCTTCGTGAGAAGCGTCAAAGAGATCACGAGGAGTTACTAAAGGAGAAAGAGGAGCGGCAAAGAGATCGCGAGGAGTTGCTGAAGGAGAAAGAGGAGCTGCAAAGAGATAGGGAGGAAATTATGAGGGAAAGAGAGGAGCTGACGAAACAAATTGAAGAAGAAAAGAAAGCATGGGAGGCACAACAAGTACAACTCAATCATTTGAACGACGTGGTGTCACGACTGACAACCCTCTTGCAGGGTTCAGATGGTCATCCTATTATTCGGTAAACATAATTTTATTGATACGCTAATGCAAGTTCTAGAAAAATATGGATCGTATTGGCATAGAATTGGTTTCTAAAGTTGCTATGCAAATTTTTGTTGTTATGTGGTTCGAATAGGTTATGAGGCATAATGTGAGTAGACTTTGCAGCAGACGGATGGTAATCTGAAGTGCATAAGGCAACAACTTGATTTCGATGAAATATGAAGTTAGCTCCCTTTGGCATAATCTGATTTCCATAGGGTTGTAATCACTTGATGGCATAATCTGATCTCATAAGGTAACCACTTGATGGCATAATATGATTTCCATAAGACAACATGGAATTCCAACAAAATTAAAAATATATATATAAAGAGGAGAAACCAACAAGAAGAAGCTCCAAGTTGGTGAAACTCCAAGTTGGTGAGAAACCAACAAAACAAGGAAAACAAAAAAAAACTTGGAGCATAAAAAAAAAACTTAGTAGTGAGTTTGATTATTACACTGTCATATAGCCATCCATGACCAACTTCATCAAGTACTTTTATGTTCATGCTAACATTACCAACTGTAGTGGGTGGTTCCCCTTGTAATACATCTGCAAAGGATCATTGATCTACATATGGAGCTTTACCTTTCATGCTGGTTGTTGTGAAGAATCTTCATGGTATTTTGTGATAGCCCTCTGTTTTGGTCATCTCTGTTACCCCTGGCATGTGTAGCTTTCTTGACTTGTAGCACCATATCATCCACCAACATACCATTCGCTTGTTGGATAGCAATGTCTGCTGCAACGGGGCAATCAAATATTACAAACCCGAATCTTGATTTTGACACTATTCTTCTTTTAAGAGGGAGGTATAAAGACATTCTTCACAATGCCAAACTTTGTGAAGAGTTTGAACAAAGACTCAGCATTCGTTGCTCTTGGAAGATTATCCACGAAAACCGTAAAAAGTACTTGCATTTCTTCAAATTGGTCCGTTAATAGAACACTTTCCAGAGTCCATCCTTCCTTAACCTCACTTCTCAATTTGGATTAAAAAATGCAGTTCCTGTCTCAGGAAGAATACCAGCTGATGCAGAGGCATACCATGTTTGGAGATTTTTTTGATTTGGACTATGTTAATCTATGTCAAAAATCAGTGATAAATTACATTGATAGTCTATATGTTTTGGCCCTTATATTATTTTGATCCTTATAATTTTAATTAACTTTATTTTTATAATGAATTTATGCTTTTGTGTTAGTTTAGTCTAATTGATAACAACCGTGTAACGATCCTGACATGTATATTATTTTATTCAGAGAATTTGCCTAATTATGTGTTTAAATTTTGTGCATATCGCTTATGGAATTTTGTTAGAACATTTACTTAAGTACATTTTTTGTTGAAAATTTTTGTTTACAATGGAACTAATGGGTGACATTTTTGTTGTGTAGATGGCTTTTGGCATTGACATGTGGATCTTCTATTTTTTTGCCCGGAAGATAATTCACATTTTTGCAATGTTGGAAAGTTTTTTGTCGTCCCTGGCTTTTTGTATGGAAATTGGATGAATCATACATATATTTTTTGGCGGGGTACATAGTATTTTTGGAACTTGTGTTAATTGCTCCGGTGGTATGTATAGATTACCTTTTGTCGTGGTACATATTACCATGGTAATTTGTACCATGTCAAATGGTCATTAGGAATGTATGACATTATTTGTAATTGGAATATGTTAGTTGGTTTGTATATAAGTTAACATTGTAAGGTATTCTTTTTGGTTTGATGGTTGTAACTGAAACATGCATTATGGAATAGGTGATAATATATTTATTGATTTGTTTGTATCATAGGTTGTGGTGGATATATACAGGTTTTGGAAAAAATTATTAAAATGAAAAAAAATAAAAAATGACATTTTTAGTGACAAAAAAATTGGTAGCCAAAAAAAATAAATATATCTTTTGCCGACTAAATATTTAGTAGCTAAAACGAATAGAAAATAGTTTTGGTGACTAATTGTTTTTGTAGCTAAAAAGTGAAAACAGTTTTGGCTACTAAAGCCTGTAGTAGCTAAACTATAAGAACCTTTCCCCGACAAAGACTTTTAGTAGCTAAAAATGGAACTATTGGCGACTATTAATTTTGTCGCTAAATCTAAATGAATCTTTGGCGACCAATACTTTAGTAGCCGAAGATGTGAGTTAATTGCATTGCTTGACCCTTTCAGCGACTAACATATTAGTCGCCCATATGAATTATCAGCGACTAAAGAAGATTTAGTCGGTAATAGCTTACCCTTTTGCCTACTAAAAAATAGTCGGCATTATGTTGGATTTTTAGCGACTAAATTGGTTTTTGTCGCTAACTTTTGTCCCTTTTGGCTACTAACAGATTAGTCGCCATTTTCTGTGAATTTTTAGCGACTAAAACAGATTTTAGTCGCCAAAACCTTCGCCGACAATGTATCCGCGACAAATCCAGCGACCAAATTTTTTAGTCGGGAAATATTTTCGGCGACTAAAATCCTGGGTTTTGGCGACTAAAACATTAGTCGCCAAAAGTGTATTTTTTTGTAGTGACGTGTAGGACAATTTATTTATATTGTGTTTGGTTATAAAATTTAAAAAGAAAATTTTTAAATAAAAATAAAAAGATAGATAAAATATAAATAAAATATATTTATATTTTACATAATTTTATATATTTTCTCTTTTCTCTATTTTAAATTTCCTCTTAAACCTCTACACCAAAACGGTTCGTTTTCTCTTCGTCCTGCTTGGTTTGCTTGCTATTATTTTATTATTATTTATTCTTTTTGCTGCTTTTGCTGACTTGCTTTGTTTTTGTTTTTATTTACTTGGTTTTCTTTGTTTTATTATTATTATTATTATTGTCTTTTTATTATTCATTTATTTTTCCTTTTTTTTATTATTATATTTTATTTTTATCTGTCATTTTTGTTTCTTTTACTTTCTTTATTTCTTTTATATATTTTTATTTACTTGTTTGTTTGTTTATTTTTATTCATTTTTATTTATTTATCATTTACTATTTATTATTTTCTGAAAGTTGGTAAAAATAAGGTTACATATACTTTGATATGATGAATTCTATTATGATTTTGTTATTTTAGAACCTTCTAATTTTGATAATGTGTAAGAATATTGTGTTTCTAAAGGAAATCTAAGTTCGTTTTACTGCAAAATGGACTCAAAATGTGGTAAAATTTATCCTTCAAATATATTTTAATATTATTAGAATATAAATTAACTTTAGCAGTATATTGAGAAGGATTTAAAAGATGAACACTACAACAAAAACACAAATGGCAGCTAAAAAAAAAATTTCGTCACTGAAAGTAGCACTTTCAGCGACTAAAATGGAATTAGTAGCCAAAAGTGAAGACTTTTGGCAACTAAAACAGTTTAGTAGCCAAATGTATAGTTATTGGCGACTGAAAATTAGTTTAGTCGCCGATTATATGAGTTTTAGCAGCTAAAAAAATTTTAGTAGCCAAAAGTCAAGGTTTTTGGCAACTAAAAATATTTAGTAGCCAAAAGTATAGGTTTTGGCGACTAAAAAATAGTTTGGTCGCCGATTATACGTGTTTTACAAACAAAAAAAAATTTCGTAGCCAAAAATGAAGCTTTTTGGCTACTAAAAATAATATAGTATAATAGTGTGTTTTGTATCCTATAAAATTGAAAATTGAGAGAACTTATTATTGGAAATGAAGTATATTGATGATGATAAACCTACCACTTGGGCAGTCCCCATTGCAAGTCATTTTAGTCTTTATGATCTTGATGGATGATGCAAATGCCTTGGCCTAGAACCTAATGAATCTACACCGGCCACATGGGTTTTGATGATCCAAAATGAGGAACTTCTAGTGAACACTTGAAAGCTCCAATTACATTTTCCTTATAAATTACAATTGAAGTGTATGCTTACCTACTCAATTGAATTCCATCTTTATGGAGAGATAAAAATAAATTGATATTGTTATGTGATATTAATTTTCTTCCCAAATTAACTAACGAGCCAAAAAAAAAAAAAAAAAATGTGATGTAGAGATAATGCAATGCATTTGATTTGATTTGATTTTTATTTTTATTTTTTTTTGATGACCAAGTGTTCAAGTTAATTTATGCGCACCTCGACTAATCTTGGAACCTACGCAAAGCGCCTTCTCTATGTGGATTGGGCAAATCTTGAGCAAAACCTGCAGACATGGCCATGGCCTCAAAGAGTTGATATAGCACCTAATGTGAGTTGAACCTAAGACTTGGAGGGAGCACACCTCTCAGGTCCCAATCTACATCTACTAAGCCAACCCCTTGGGATTCTAACTTCTTTTTGTTTTTTTTTCTTTTTTTTTTTTGTTTTTTTGATCAACAAAAATCAGTTTGTTAATAAGTTAGATTAGCATTTGTGAGAGTTAGTCTCCTTAGTGTTTACCTCCTAATTTCACTTTTTTTAAGGGAGAATTAAACTTATGATCTCCCTTTTAGGACTAAGGTCACCCATAAGAAAGTTATGGTAACTAACTAAATTAGTCCTAATTGGTTGGCTTCTGACTACTGTTATGTTGTAATGCTACTTCAATAATTAAAGTCCACTTGAACTTGATTAAATCTCATGACTACGAAGAAGAGAAAGAACAACATGCTACATGGGACAAAAAAAATCCACAAAGTATTTAGGACACCTTCATAATTGGCAGTATATATATTGGTTTTGACAAACGATGGATCTATGATGTTGATGATCGGTGTTTTATTGGTGTTGCGCTTAATATTTCCTGTTTGCATTTAGCGAAAGTAGCTTTCCTAAGAGAAATTAAGGTATCATTATCAATGCAATCATCATCACGTAGCTTGGTGTTCATACCATGAATGTACAATTAGGAATTTTATTTTCTCAGACAATTGGTTAAGCATGATGCAAAGCATCCTGTTGTTTTGGATGCATGTGACACAAGTAATGACATTTGATTTAACAAAGTGTCCCATGTGACTAATTGCTCATATCAACCTTAGCAACTATTAAATTTTTTTGATGGACGAGATACGTTATGTTCTTCAATCACGAGTCATTGCATTATTCCAATGTTCAAATTCTACGTTAACAATCAACAAGCTTTTCTAACGGAAATGTTTGAGAGCTCGAGAGAGTTGGCTCGGCGGCTCGAGAAGCGAGAGGAGAAAAGAGAGGAGAAAGAGAGAGGGAGAAGTAGAGGAGGAAGGGAGAGGGAGAAAGGGAGAAAGAGAGGGGAAGAGGAGGAGAGAGGGAGAAAGAGAGAGGAGAGGTCGTCACCCCGGCCGTCGCTGCTCGTCGCCCCGTCGCTGCTCGTCGCCTCATCGCCGACGTCTCGCAGCACGTTTGCTCCTCGCCGATCGTTGCACCACCGCCACCGCCTCGCCCCGCCTCCTCCTCCAGCAGATTTATGGCCCCCTCCCCTCCCTCCTCCTCCCTTCTCTTCCTCCTCCTCCTCCATTCTCTTCTTCTCCCTTCTTCTTCTTCGTTCTGAAACTGAAACAAAAACCAGAAAAAAATAAATAAATAAATAAATAAATTAGACACTAAAACGACGTCGTTTTGGTGTCGAGTCGCGATTTCGAGCTACGTAGCATGGTCGCTTTTCTAATGATCAATTTATCACGTTAGTAATCATTTGACATCATTATCAAAGTAATCAACATTCCTCGAATATTTATATGTTTAATGATTTGATGTTTCACTTGTTTAAAGTGCATTTGATGGTCTAAAATGCAAAAATGTGTCTTTATCAATCTAATCAACATTTTTTTTTGGTACATCAATCTAATCAACAGTTGCCATGTCATTTGTGCCTAATGTTCTTATTCAAGTAAGGTGATTAGAAATTTCCTTCTTTGTTGAACTATTTGACCTGGAATATTGATGTAGTGTTGTTGCTTTCTACAAAATCATAGCAATCTACGTACCTGTATACTCTAGATGTGAATTTAAATGAATTTAGAAAGCATGTAAAAATTATTTACCGATATTTAATTTACTATAGATATAGTTGAAAACATGTAGACATAGAATTATACTATTAATGCAAAAAAAAAATAAAAATAAAATAAGACTATGTCACTACCATTGATGCTGATAAAGACTTGAAATCACTATGTATTTCAAGAAGAGAAAAGTTAGGGGTCATAAAAAAAATTTCATGAAAATGATCATGAAAGGTTTATGATCTTTGGATTATTTTAATTAGTGTGTGGTGCTTTATTCTATGTGTAATCTAAGGATCACAAAGTTTTCATAATTATTTTCATAAAAAAATTTTCACGATACCTAGCATTGTTGTTTCAAGAAATGCCCAAAAATTTTTTTTTTTAATTTTTTGAAAATACGGAAAATATTTATATTAAAAAATAACAACTTTTTTTTTTTTCTTTTTTTTTTTTTTTTTTTTTTCTTTTTTTTATCAACAAAGAAGAAGAGACCTTTGTTGATGAGAAAGATTCAACACAAAGTAAGAATAGTGCACACATTACCTAAGCTAAACTTCCAAAACCAACTAGGATGGCTTCAAGAAGCAAGCACAAATAACACAGCACCAAACCCAAAGCTGGTGAGTAACGAATCAGAACATAAGCAAGAAAAAACCAACTCGAAGCCAACCGCCTCATAGACATCTCCTAACTTGATACATATTGTCCACAATGTCATGAACTGAACAGGGGACAGTAGACATAATTGATTTAGCCCACGATCCAATCCTCACTTTCACTAATTCACCAAGCTCTTCCATATTTGGCTGATGACCATTGAAGATTACGTCATTTCTCAACCACCAAGTTGACCAAAACATTGCTACTGGTACAAGTCTCCAGATCTTTCTTATTGATTTTTAAAGTTTTGTTCCCATCTACCAAAACAACACTCCTTCAATTATATCAGGTATAACCCAACAAAATTCCCACCATTGCAGCAAAATTGCCCAAACCTTCCACACCTTTGAACACTGCAAGAAAATGTGAGACCCCAAAGGGCTATACAAACCATATAACAAAATGAAAAACAAAAACAAAAAAACAACAAATCCACCAAAAAAAACCAACTACGATATAGGAAAAATCACCTATCTTCTTAAAGATGCGGTTTGGAAAGTAAGATTTGCATCAAACCAAGCAAGATTTGTTTGAAAGCTCGCCATCCTCATTGTCGCTGCCCAATTTGCCACTGCCATGCTTCGAACACCGCCAGAAGCTGGAATGGCCTCATCTTCTAGGTAGTTCATATAATGTTGAATGCTATCATAGCTTACAATACTAAAAGACATTCTTTTAAGGGAATAATGCTTCACATGCTAGGAATGCAAACTATACAAAATAGAAACTAACTATATCAAAAGTTTTTAGCAACTAACATGGTTTTTACTTTTGACTTCTCTCATTGTGCAGTTAACTTTGTGTTTGGATCTAGTATTTTTGGAAAGGAATTTACAGAAGGAAAAGAACATGGTCCAAACATAGTCTAAATAAAAGCAAACCAACATTGTCCAATTTGTTCACAAAGAAATGTTGCTGCTTTTGATAAAGCTTGCAAATTGCAACGGGGATATTAGTGTTTATAGCATATTCTGGCAAGATTAGTGTTTAGCTTAGTCGAATGAAAGTGAAATAGAATAATCATTTATCATATTTTTCACATTTAATTCATTAAATAATATATGAAAAATGCATTATAAATGAATAATCATTCCATATAAAAGCTATTGAATAATCGTTTTATTTAATTCTACCTTTATTCTAGTGAACTAAAACTTAGTACTCCAAAAAATCTTTTCAATATGAGTACCATCAATATATATATAAATACATACATAATGTTCTTATGAGCAAATTTTCATACCAAAAAAAAAAAAATTGTATATCAAATGAGATGTGTGTTATATCACTATATCATTGTCATAGCCTCCGCTTTCAAATATTATCCAATATATTGATGGCATATCATTTATATAACTTTTGGTATAAAAATTTAGTTATAGTAGAATTAATTTATTTTAAAATATGTGAGAGAGGACTAAAGTAATTGGAAAAATCAAGTAGAAAATTGTAAAAATATTTAATTGTAATTTTCACATTATGATTTTGACTTATCATGATGTTTTTTTTAAAAAATGTTTTTTTTTTTTTTTTCCCAAATATGATGAGTTTTACTTTGAAAGTAAATGTAATGGTCAAATACTAGCACTAACAAATATCATTTTCCAGTTGACAATGGCATAGACAAGTTGATAGAAAGTCATGGAACCCATTTCATTAATTTCACATCACATATGCAATACAAAATATGTGTTCCTTTCATCATAGAACCCATTTGATTTTATAATATTATAAACTTTATGCTAGTAAATCTATCCGCTGTTCACCTTTACACACAAAAAGAATGTGTTTTGTTTTGTGTTGATTTTGGTTGCTTGTGTTCTGTTTCTGTGTTGATAGTAGCCGCTGCTATGGTTGATTTCTGGGCTATGCTGTGTCTGCTGTGTATGTTGTTTGCTGTTGGGTGATTCTGGGCTGCTGCTATGGCTGATTCTGTGCTAAGGTTTGTTTTGTGTGTGTCCAGGGCTGCTGCTATGGGTGGTTCTGCTGTATTTTGGGATTATTTTCTACTGTAATCTGCTGATAGCATTATGGGATTATCTCTGTGCTAAGGTCTGATTTGGTGTATGATCAGATTGGGTTCTGTCTCTTTTTGGTGTTGTGTCGGGTTTTTGGTCTTCTTTCTCTTCTTGGTCTTTCCTCCTGTGGGTTTGGTCCCTCACCAAACTCCTGGGCTTGAGTTTGCAGATGATTAGGCTTTCTTTTCAGTGTCAACTTAGTTGGGATCGGGTTAGTTTGCTATGATGCATGTTGCTCTTTCTCTCTTTTATTTAATGTAATCTCCTTTCTTATTCAGTTTTTTAATCAATAAAGGTTTTTTTTTTTGATAAAAAAAAAAAAAAAAAAAAAAGAGCACACTATCTTAATACATCTATTTTTTTTTTTGATCGGCATCTTAATACATCTATGGAAGCCTAAATCAACATATGGGGTAACATTTACACCCCTCCTCTAAAAACTCTGGCTCCCTTTGGTGGATCCAAAGTTTGATTTGAATATGGTGTTTGTTTGTAATTTTCGAAAATCAATTATACACTCACTTTTGAAAACACAGTCGAAAGTGAAAAAATTTGAGCTAACTAGTCGTCCCACCGGTTGTTCGGCCGGTTGAGCGACACAGTGCATTTTTTTTTGTTTTTTTTTTTTTTGCAATTGTTAATTTTTATATATTCAATAAAAAAAAATTTCGTATTTTTTTAAAAAATTTATGAACTTTAATAGCACTTTATTAATAAATCATCAAGTTAATTAACAGTTTTTAATAATGTTAAATTTTATTTCAATTAATAATTCAGATAATTTTATTATTGTATAGGTGAACAGTAAGAAATTTCACTTTTTTAATTAATTCTGTTAAATAAAAAATTATGATAGGAAGATATTTATAATTTTCCAAACTACAGGGAGCACTTCGTATTTTAAGCAAATCTGAGAAGGTGTATTTGTAATTTACTTTTTATTTTAAAATGTGTGAGAGAGAATTAAAGTAATGGGAAAAATCAAGTAGAAAACTGTAAAAATATTTAATTGTAATTTTCACATTATGATTTTGATTTATCATGACTCTTTAATTTTTTTTTTTTTTTTTTTTTTCTTCTCCAAATATGATGAGTTTTACATTGAAAGTAAATGTAGTGGTCAAATACTAGCACTGACAAATACCATTTTCCAGTGGACAATGGCATAGACAAGTTGATAGAAAGTCATGGAACCCATTTCATTAATTTCACATCACATGTGCAATACAAAATATGTGTTCCTTTCATCATAGGACCCATTTGATTTTATAATATTATAAACTTTATGCTAGTAAATATATCCGCTGTTCACATTTACACACAAAAAGAATAAATATATAAGCACACTATCTTAATACTTCTGTGGAAGCCTAAATCAACCTATGGGGTAACATTTAGGGTAAACTACAAATAAGTTCTACTTTTGAGACTTATTACTGTAGACACTCCATTTTTGACTGTCCTCAAGACTTGGACGTCACCGTTTGAACACCCGGTGATTATCTATGTTTGTGTTCGTTTGGAGTTTCCGGAGGTCTAGGCTACGCGCCTTGCCTCAGGATCTCCGAACTCGACCATTTTGTGTCTGGTTTTGCACCAAACACTTGTGTTTTGCCTTGGAGGGGCAGGGAATGCCTTGTGAGGCATCCCTACACTTCACCGGCCATGGCTAGAGGCCACCGGCTGTTGTTTGTGTCCACCGGCAATATATATTGCCGGCCGGCACTCTTTTTGGCCGACCGACCATCAATTTTGTCAAAATGACAATTTTGGCCAGCCGACTACTGTTCATCTACTTTTTGTAGATATTTTGTGCCAGCTGTGATAGCTGGCACCCACCCCATTCCCTTCCATACACGTGTGTGGGGGGATTTCCCTCTTGAATGGATTGTTTTGTAAGCCTTACAAGAGGAAATTGCCTATATAGGAGAGTTTCCTCTCTTTGGCCAAGGGTTAGACTCTTTTTAGACATTTTAGACAGCTTTTGGAAAGCTTGAGTTCTAGGATTAGGGTTAGATATATATTCTATCTCTATAAGTGTGTATTTTGTCCTACTTTTGCTCACAAACACACACCAACACACCATCTCTTGGACTTAAGACCCTTGCAGGGTTGTTTTAGTGTTTTGGAGCTGGATTTAAGCCAAGGAAGGTTGTTGGAGCATTGCTTGTGAAGGTGGTCTTCAAGGGTAAGAAACTTCCCTTTTATTCTCCAGTTTTGCATTGCTTTTCTACCTATCTTAGAACTGTTTTTGTGCTTAGTGTATAACATAAAAAAAGTTCTTTTTTTAAGCCCTCTTGATTGTTTGTTAAGGGTGTTTTGTGGTTTGGAGGAGTTTGACCCCTCTTAAGCCTTGTAAGGCTCATTTTTGTGCTATTTTGTGCAAGTTTCGAGACTTTGGTGTTTGGGCCTCTTCACCACTGAAATCTTAAGAGATTTCAGTGGTGAAGATGGTGCCTTGAAGTCTCAAGAAGGGGAGGGCCACCCCCTCTCCATGTTGTCCTTGAAAAGGACCATTTTTGACCTCTTAAGGGAGCATCTAGCTTAGGCTTTTGTTGATCATGTCTTGGCTGTTTTTTTTCATGCTTATATTGTCATAATGTAACATGATTTTAAGTTGGTTTTGGTACACCATGCATGCTTACCATACCTACCATGTAATGCATTGTTATTGCCTTAATATGCCTTAGGTTGTTAGCCTTTGTTCTAGCATGTTTTAGGTTTAGCCTTGTGAAGGTTTTGCGCTTCTTTTGCCATGTTTTAGATCTGTCCATGTTTGTTTGAGTCAATCTTGGCATGCATTATATAGCTCCTTTGTATTATGGCTTATATGCTTCAAGTAGGTGAATGTGTAGCATGCATTGCTTGCATTAATTTAGTGGTTTAGGACCATCCTACATGTCATTTCAGTCCCTTTGGTGTGCTTGTATGCTTGCCTTGGACACCTCTTTGATGCGTCAAAAGCTTGTGTTGTATGCTCCATGTGTTAGCCATTATGCATGCTATTGAATTTGAGCCATTTAGATACCATCTAAGGGTCCCCTTTGCATGTTCAAGGACTGCCTTGAACTTGTTTTAGGCCTTCTTGGCCTTGTGAGGCTTGGTTGGCTTAGCCATGGTTTAAGCCTCCTTGACTTGCTTCAAGAATTTGGACTATTTGCATGCTAATGTTTGCTTCATTTGAGTTGGTTTGGCACCACATTCTAGCATGATTTTCAGAGCTTATGTTGCATGCTAATTGTCCATGATAGCCTCTTTTGAATGTGCTTGAAAGTTGCTTGTTTAATGCTTAAGGTTTGGACCACAACATGTGCATATGTGCATGTGTGTTTAGCCTTCATTTTTGGGTACTTTGGCCACTGTTTTAGGCTTATTTAGAGCTGCCTAAATCATGTTTAAGTCCATCCTTTTATTAGTTTGCATTGCCTCATGTTTGCTTGTATGCTTGCATAAGTGTCTTGCCATGCCATGTTGCATCCTTAGCTTGCATGCCTAGGTTGCATTGCATCTTACATGCATGCCTTGTTCCTTGATTTGATGATAGGAATTGGGTCTTGGTTTGTTTGCTTGATTTGCATTTCATTTGACATGAAAGTGCATGCTTGATTCTTTGGGCCATCATGTATGGAAATACGTGATTGATGGTCCGATAATCGAGGCACATGCCCCTTTGAGTCACAAACATGATAGGGGGCATGATTGGTGCATACATTGCTTAAATTCTATTGCCATGCAAGTTCTACCCCCTGCTGCTGTGAGTCGCAGGTTCTGCAGGCATTCTTTGCCAGCCGGCAGTATTCAGTGCCGACCGGTAGTACATCATCAGCCGATGGATGCATATTGTGCCGATGACCACTATTCACTGCCGGTGGCTATTCTACTCAGCCGGTGGTGATCCCCAGTATCTGAAGAAGCATCTCTGAGATTTTGGCAGTCTGCAGAAGGGCAGAGCAGGGAAAACAGAGGCAATCTTTGCATGGCAGTGCAATTCCGAGCAGGACCCGAGCATGCGTTGCATCAGGCTCTCCTCCCGAGGCGGTTTACTGTTTTTCCTAGTCTAGTTAGTTGTTAATTAATTAGGCAATTTGTAATTATTAATTAGCTTGCGTAGTTAATTAATTTGTATTATTCTTTTGGTCCCTCCATGGGAGGGCACATTTGCAATAAGTGTGTGTGAGTGGTGTGTATGTCTTCCAACCTCCACTCCTTTCTCCCTTTTATTTACCTGCTTATGATGGTAGATTAGGGCATATTTAAATTAGCATAACAGTATGATAGCATGCGTGCATCCATACATTCGTATACATGCACCGGGCTCGACACATCATACTAACTGCATCGTATTTTCAATTCCAAATTGAATACATGCTACCTGTGTATTTCACATACCATGTTTAGGATAGTCGAGCCTGTCTAGGTTGCATCTTTGCATGTGTTGCATTAGCCACTTAACATGAACTAGGATCATACATATGATTAGTAACTAGTTTTTGTTTTGGCTTGGAGTACTGGTAAGCTTCTACGCTTTAGCATATCGCATGCGTGTGAATGTTGCCATGACAGCATGATTACCATGAAGCTAGCTGCTTATGTGATATAACTACTTGAATGCCTGTGGGTGAAGGTTGGATTGTTTGAGTTGGAAAAACTCGTTGAAATCCGTGTTTTAGCCTACTTGTGAGTAGCAAATTCCAAAGCATTTTCAAAACAAACGGATATGCAATGCTTATTTCCAAATTAGGCGATCTAGTCTATACTTGTTTTTTGTGCGCATAACATAGTAATTCTAGGCTAATAACCGGAATAAGAACACATAACGTTTTCAAAATCGGATATCATGGTTAGTAGAGGCCGGTCTTCAGACCGGGCGAAAGGGGGTGCTCATAGCTGACCTTCCCCGATCGTACCCAAGCTCCCGAGCTGAGGCAACTTTGGTGATGACGGACACGTGGCCTTTGGCACCGAATCAGGATTTCCTAAATTTCCCAAAATAAAATATTTAGGTGGCGACTCTGTATCTGGCAAAGCAGTCCATGTTTGGCACTTCTTTTCAAAATCTGTTTTTCTCAAAACGATTTGCCAGAGTTGGACTCTTTGATTCAGATTACGAACCGCAACAAACAAAAGGGAGTCCGAACTGTAGCGAGGTCCCCCGCGGACATGTTACAATTTCTGGCAACTCTGCTGGGGATTTTAGAGAGCTTGACTCAAACTCGTGATATCCTGTTTTGATTTCATTTATGTGTCTCTTTGCATCGTATGTGCATTGGTGCGCCTAGGACACCGTGTTTGCCATCTGCCATTCCTGAACGGTTTGCCGAAGGCTTGTCTTGTCAAGGCATGACCATAAGGCTGACTGGTTATGGGCTCTGACAGCATGGGAACACAAACCCCGGTTTTACCGGGGCACCCTTTTTGACCATTCGACCTAGTGCATATCGAAATCCGTAGTGACCATTCCAAACTAGGACAGGTTGCTTACCCGATATAGGTTGTTTGAAACTGCTGCGTGCGTAGTGAAACCCTAGCTCCTGACAAAATAGGACAAGGAAACCCTACCCCAACATAGGGGTGTATTGGTTCTCCTTTACTTGTTATGTGCTTTTAGAGTATATCTCTGCAGGAACGTATATATCAGTTTGCAAAGTTTGAGCATCAGGCCTGAGGGCACCAGTATCAGTGTTGTTAAGAATCAGTTATGTCTGCGGGTATCAGTTTAGTTTTGAACAGTGATTACGAAACGATGATCGAGAGTGGAGTGCGATTGTTGGCTACACCCGTGTTTGATCTGTTTGGGGCTGAAATACTGCTTGTTTTCCGTTTCAGTTCAAAGATTCAAAGAGTTGATCCAGAACAGCTAGTGTCTTCTCCTTGCTGAGGCAGGAGTTAGCATGACGCAGAATTCAGAAGAGATCGTGGTCATGACGGCCGCGTTGGGTCAAGGAATCACCCCGCAAGGTGAGGCTAATATTGATATGCCGCATCCACCCAGGTCGCCTGCCGCACACCCAGTTTGGACCCCTCAACTATATTAGGCTCGCGAGCCTACTACATTTGATCTAATGGGAATGATAGGTGATCTTCAAAGATCCGTGGCGGATCTTGCCTATGGAATGTCTGCTTCGCCACCAGCCGCACCATATGCCGGAGGCTTTATACCCCAGGAGCCCCCGCTAATGGGACAAATTGTAATTGAACTCAGCCAACCGGAGATGGCCTCCGGCTATGGCAACGACATATCAACCCAAATTCTAGATCAGGCTGAGGCCAGAGACAAAGGTAAGATGAAGGCAGATGCCGACCCTATCGAACAACTGTTGTGGGCGGTCAAGGCTTTGAAAGCCGGGTGGATAAACAAGCAACAGATATCTGCAGTTGTGTCGAAAGCTGTGGAAGATGCTTTCCCCACTCCGCCTGAGGGCAGTTCCGGTCAATCAGAGAACCGGGATAGGCCCCGTCATGCCAAAACAGTTCTTCCCGCTCCCAACCCTGCTTCCGGAAAGAATCAGAAATCCAAGGCCGCACCCGCCGATCCGTTCGCTAGTGCATCTAGCAAGAGTGCTCAGGCTCCAAAGTACCTGCCCCGATGGCACAGGGTCTTCCATGCTCTCTACATGCCATTGTCCAAGGCACTTCAGATCCTTGCCGAGAGGGGACACCTTAAACCCCTGGAGCCTCGGCCTCTCCCGAAGAATCTCCCTGCTACGCATGACGCTGCTTTGTACTGTGCGTACCATCAGCAGATAGGCCATGCTACCGACAATTACTTCTGCCTCCATCATGAGGTACAGGATTTGATTGACAATGAGGTTATCCTCCCCCCCCCCCACCTCAGCAAAGTCCGTCACTACCCAACTACTGGATTTTGAGGACACAGATACTGCGAGTATGTAATCAGAAGGTGAACTGCCTGCGGGCAGTGCCTGGCGCATTTTTTGGATGTGGCGTTTGGCATGCATTTTTGAGCATCTGTCAATGTTAATTTTGTAAATTCTAACTTGGGTGTCGAGTCAGTTTTTTGTTTTGTTTTGAGTCTGTCTCTCTGTATTGAGCCAGTCTTTTTGCTTACAGGGTCTGTCTTGTTGTAATGAGTCAGTCCCTCTTGTATAGTATACCAAGTGATTTCGGGATTGTTGCCTCAAACAACGTTTTTTCTTGTATTTAGTTATTTTCGCTCTTTGAATCTGTTGCTACCAAGGAGCCAGTTATATCAACAAATCTGAAGGAAACAGCCGCGGCTATCACATTTCCGTACTTGTTGTTGTTTCAGCTAGTCGTGCCAGAGGATGTGAATGGAACGACAGTACATACCACCTACTCTCTTGTGCCTTAAACATCGTTGTAATGACCTAAGCTTTTCATAAAAACCCTTTTCGAACACTGCGATGATAAAAGAACGAAGAGGAAGGAATTCCTTGGGTTTTGCAAAATTTTGATCATTTCGAGAGAAATAGAGGTATGCTAGGCTTTTGATGAATGAAATCATGCTTGTCGGCGTGAGTACTGAGAAGGATCCTGGTTCGATCCGGACTGGTTCCACACTATCTTCAGCGCGAGTAATTTGTCGCTTTCTTAAAAACTTTCAAAAGCAAAATGTTTTGCGCAGTCTTGTGAAGATTTGTGTGGAATCGCTCTTGAGATTGTGCTGCCTAGGATCGCTCTCAGCCTCAAGATTCAACCTATCTGTTTCAAACCTGGAATCCGTACAAAACAGCCAACTGCCATGAAAGACCCATGTGGCCAGATTTGAAAGCAGCCCTCAAGCAAGAAGCACCAAAGTTAGATTATGAAGATCAGATCCCGCCAGGCGAGGCTCGTGAAGCAACCGTGATGGACTTTTCTGCAAATCAACACAACCGTCACTCTTCTGGATACAAAGAGGCTTCAATCTCAAAACCATTTGGCATGGGCTTGCTACACTTTTACCCTTTGAGAGGCTCGCTGGGCCGAAAACCCGGAAGGGTGACCCAGGCAAAAGTTAGAGCAAAGAAAAAAGAAATAAAAGAGACAAAAAGAAGCAAAAAAGAGAAAAAGAACAAAAAATAGCAAAAGAAATAAAAAATGAAAATGCAAAAGAAAAGAAAGAAGAAAGAGAAGAAGAAAAACATAGCTCGCAAGGTTGAAAACCCGCATTGGGCACCTTGGCAAAAGTTAGAGCCTAAACAGTGAAGGTTAAAATACCCGAGTCTACCTTAACCGGAACTATGTAAGGCTTGATTCCCATGTTTGGGATACGTAGGCAACTTCATCTTGAAGTCTAGCCCCCAACGCTTCCATAGCGTCTCAGTCCATGTCATGGTTTTGATCACCTGTGTCTCCTCCGAATCCGATGTCTCGATCACAGCGGCTGGAACTACGTAATCAACTTCCTCCTAAAGTCTAACCACCAACACCTTCCAGGTGATTGTGTCCATATATTGATTCAAACCGTCTTCGTCTCCTCCGCGCCCGAGGATCAGATCGTCATCAACGAGGACTGACTTACAAAAATGCCGCGGCATCATCCAAACAAGGGGCAACTTTCCGTTGCCATGCATTGCCATAAGTTGCCCTGAGTTACCGTCCAAACCAGGGGCAACTTTCCGTTGCCATGTTCCCCCCTTTGAGCAAGGGGCAATTTCCCATTGCCTCCGATCCGAGGTTGCGCATCTCGAGGGTAAGTTCCGCGCTCGTCGAGCATTGATTGTTTGCAAAAATAGTTTTTGAAATTTTTTACTGAAGTTGACTATTTTCTTGAAAACTATTTCATTTTCCAAGACCGGACCATGTTTGGACCCAAAAGGAAAATTTTCAGTGCTCACAACCTGATTTGCATGATTTTCAAATCAAAAATCGAACAGGTGTGTCAATCCAACTCTCATTTTGGTCAAAACTTGTTTTAGGAATAAAACAAAAAATGGTCAAAGTGACGAACTAGGGGCACAATTGAGTCAGGTCTTCTGTCTTTCCCCCGTCAACATACTCGCCAGAAAGGCACTCTATCTACCAGAAGAAATAGTCGTGAGCTAACAGTGTTGGGCGTGAACCTGTGACTTCCTATTCATCCAGTAATCACCCTGGGGAGGGATAAAAAAATGAAAGAATAAAGAATAGAGAGGTGTAAGCAGAGAGAAAAGTAAGAAAAGGGTTTTTGAGAGAAAAACCGAGCCTGAAGGCCGAGTGATGTGAGTATCACAAATCAGAAATGGTGGAAATAATACCCGGAGGAACTGGCTCCTTGAGATCCAAAGTCTTTTGTTTCCATAAACACGTCTGTATGTCGTGTCTTTTGATTTGTCGGTCTCAGCTTTTGTTTTGAGTCTTTTCCAAGCGCGTCTCATTGTGTTCAGGACGTGCGCCTTTTGTTTTCTCCACTTGAGTCCCTCCGCTGTGTTTAGTCATAGGCTCGATACCCCGGTTGTGAAACCCCTTTTCCAAAGATTAATCGTTTGTGCTCAGAATGTTGTGCCATTCCCTACATTTATGCGAGACAGGAGAAAGAAAGGCAAATTTCGGACATTCGAGGGTGTTTCAACTCCAACTGTTTCAGTTTTGTGATCCGTCTTGTCAGATTAGGCTATTTGTTCAGGGTTTGCTGTGTGCAGAATGAACCGAGTGCTGTATTATGGGCTGTATACAGATCAATCCCCAATAGAGTATGGGCTGTATATTCAGTTTAAGTAGTGGTTTGTGTGAGTTGTTTGCTGTTAGTTGGTTGGTTACCCAATTATCATAGTGCAAGTGCTCAATTTTCAGACAACAGATCAATATCATTTACATTTGAGGTGTAATATGATGCAATACAGTGCAAGGTATGAAATGCGCAAATGTAAACACTTTTTCAGACAAAAAGTTTGTTTCGTTTCATAATATTTTCAAGTACATAAGTTTTGGAAACAAAATCTGCCTGCGGCAGTACAAAGTATCCTAACCACTAACAAAAGAGGAAAATGCAAAAAAGGAAGAAAAACAGTAAAAATCTGTATCAAATGTCAAAAATGACCCCAGGGCTATCAATCTGTCCTAGTCCTCTTCCAGGAGGAAGGTCCAGGAGCATCATCACCAGGAGCATCACCAGGGGCATCGCCGTCTGAGCTCGAGTCCGAGCCATCACCGGTCTCCTCCGCCTCTGTCTCTGCCTCAGACTTGTCATCTGGAACTAGAGCCCATGGTGCTCGACATGAGTGCACCCCTCAGTGCAGGATATACTCGCCATCCCGGGTAGAAATAGGAGGTCGGTGGGCGCCACCCACCAGAGGAATCTGGAAGGGAGGCTGAAAAAGCATAAAAAGGCGAATGCATCGAATCTTGTGAGCGGTTTATCCGTGCGAATCACGGTGTATGAGTCTGATATGTGGATGCCGTGAAGCGATGAATCGATCTGAGAATCTGATGTATGAATACGCAGTATGAGTACAAGCGATGAGTGCCGTGGAGTGATGAATTAGCAATGCACGAGTAATGCAGCGGTGTATGTATCTGTGCCGGTTGCTCCGGATGTTGTGTTGTGCATCAGATTATGTAAAGCAGTTTGTGTATGGTTTGAGGCTGTGGTCAGAAAGAACATACCGAAATGCTGTAAAGGGCTAGGAGGTCGAAGGTCCGCTGTAGCATCCCCATCATGGAGGCATTCATCTCCAATGACTGCCGGGTGTACTCAGAAGACGCCTGCGAAAGTATCAGATGCATCAGTATTCTGTGAATATCAAATAAACTAAAATGAAATAACTGTACAAGAATGAAGTAATACATACCGGAGGCAAGTCGGGGACACCGACAAACTCGTGATCAGCCGGTGGAGGAGCAAAGGGGATCTGGTAGGTCGCCCCACCCTGCCCTTTGAAAGTCAGTGAAACAGTGAGCGAAGCAGCCAATCGTCCTCGCCCTCGGCTGAACTCCGGCTCTCCTCGTCACTCCCCCTCTAGCTCCTGCTCCAGCCTCTGGCGCCGCAGGTCTCTCTCTCTCTGCTCGGCGGCCGCCGCTCAGAGGTCGCATGATGAAGGTCCGGACGTACTCCGAGTAATGACCCTTGCCTCTGAAGTCGTCTGCCTCCTAGCCAATGGTGTATTCTGCCATCTGCTCGGCGGTGAATCTCTCGGTATCCCTCATATGCTCAGGAGGGTGTATCGGGACTATCTGCTCCGGTAAACCCAGGGTCTGACGTAAGAAACACTCACCCAGGTACCAAGCCCGACAGACCGGGCCCTCCAGCAGAATTCGGAAATGTGAGGTCTCATCGGCACCGACAAACCGATCCCGCATCACGGCTGGCAAAGGAGCTCAAGGCTGCCAGGTGATCTGAAAACGAAATACAGTTTGTTATCTACTATTATTGAAACATGCAGTGGAAAGACGAAGCTTAAATGAACTGCAAGTAAAATATGCCTCTGTGGGGGTGATGGTATCGAAGTAACGGCGGAAGAAGCTGAATGTCTCTCGAGGCCTCCGCACGCACCTCCCGTCGAAGCGGCGCGAGAACGGGACGACGAGAGGGGTCTCTGCATCGGGTACGGGAGCGAGCCTGGGAAAGTAGGCATAAACCCACAACTGCAAGGTAAATACCAGTGCATTTATTAGATAAAGCAGAATATAGAATAAAAGCAGAAATAGCAGAGCCATGTGTTGTGTAGTGTATTATGCAGAGTGTACGAGTGTACGATGTGGCGATGTCTGATCGATTAATAAGCGGTAGTATGTGTGTGCCGTGTGTATGCGATATCTGACAAGTACAAAGCAGACTACGGTGTGTGCGATGTCTGAGTATAGAAAGTGTACGAAATGAAAGGAAGAAAAAGAAATGGACCTCCCAAATACGCCAAGTAGCCTCGAAACAGTCGCCATCATGAAGCTGAGCTCATATATCCGTAGAGAGTGGCCAGAGCGGCGCCACCCCAGTCGTAATGCAAGATGTCCCTGACGTCCACCAGTGCACTAAGCAGGCAAAGAGGCACGGTGTTCGCCCGGTCGGCGAAAATGGTCGTCCCAAACAAGAACATGAGGAAGCCGTGTGCGTATCTCTCCACAGCCTCCTGAGTCATCGGGGCTGGATCAACAAGGGTGGGCTGGACCCTGAACTGCACCTCGAACCAGGAATATCGGACGAAGCCGGGACGCGCCAGAGGCGGCTTAGAACAAGTAGATCTGGCGGCCTCCCACTCATCCATATCGATGTCGAAGGGATCGGATCACCCCCTACCCCGATGCCTGTAAGCATCGAGAAATCGTAAGGGGTCATCGTCATGTCCCCTGCCGCAGAGAAATGGAATGAATCGGTGGTGTCCCACCACCTCTCCACCAGAGCGGCGAGGAGAGGTCTGCATGTAGTGAGCCTGGAGAGTCCTCTGCAGAATGTGCCAAAGCCGGCCTGGTCTACAATATGGCGAACTGTATCGGGAAGCTCAGCGTACCACTCACGAGGGACAGTGTTCCCATACCCACGGATGGTATGGGAATCTCCCTGTTTTCAAACAAGTAGTTACGAAGAAATATAAAATGTACAGTTTTGAAGAAACAGTCAAAATCAGTGCAAATGTGGCATGCGTGCGTATTTTCAAGTTCAGACAGATACCGGGTGCCGGTGTGCTTACAGTGAACTACAACGTGGGATGCGTCAGCATGTTTGAGTGGTTCAGTGCAAATGTGGCATGCGTACTTATTTTTCAAATTCAAACAGGTGTCGGGTGCCGATGTTTGCAGTAAAATACGGTGCGTGCCGTGTGTTGAGTGGTTCAAGGCTAGTGTAGTGTGTGTGCACGTGTGAGTCTTAAACAGATAATCAGTTGCAAGTGCATTTGCAATCAACTACAATATACAGAGTATCAGTGTATCGGAACTAAGCAGTTAAAGACTATAATCAGTTATGGTAATTGGCAGTTAAACATTCTACATTGCAGAAAGTAAAACAGAGAAAAAATGTTACCTCGGAAGCGCCGAAGGATAGATGAGAGGCGAGCTCACGTGCGGCTTCGGGATCGGCGCCATGTCGAAACTCCTGAACTGGCGTAGTCCGTCGGGTGGCAGAACGTGAATCGCCGGTCGGTAGGTCGCCGGGTCGAACGGGCGCTCGCTCAAAGGTAGGATCTCAACCCCGGGATCCATCTCGTGATCCGAGGGAGTCCCACCGCGAGGAATATCATCGGCCATGTCAAGAATGATGAGAAAATAGCCGGAGGGAGGAAAACCGGGCTAGAATATGGAAAGTCAACCGAAAAGTCAACCCCGAGAGCGTCGAAAATGGCCGAAAAGCCGGGATGTGGAAAGGGTACGAAAATCAAGAGGAAAGCAAGGGGAACAAACCCCAAAAAGGTAGGAACGGCAAAAGAGACACCGAAACAAAAATTTGTTCGGTTGAAAATGTCTGAAACGCGAAGGAAATCGCGAATCCGACGACGAAACGGGCGTAGAACGTGAAGAAAGCGAGGAAACAAGGAAGGAAAAGGGCTCTAGAGAGAGGGGGGAGTGTTTTTCGGCTAAGGAGGAAGTGAGAAATAGGGTTTAGAAACCCTATTTTAAAACACCCATGGTGAAATGTCGAATCTGCCCCGACTCAGGAACTTTTTGCCGGTCGGCAACATTTTGTGCCGGCCGGCAGAATATTGTGCCGATGAAAATATTTTGCAGCCGGTGGCTTCCGCCGGTGGTGTTCCTGACCTTGTTTAGGCCATATGAGTAGTTTTTGGTCTTCATAGCTCAAGAAAGTGCAAGAAAGTGTATCTCCGATGCTCAACCGGCCTCCGTTTTGACCTCGAACCGCGTCTTCTGTGCGTGGCACTCAATTCATGCAATGATGTATCCTTCTGTATCCTTTTGTCTTTTACAAGATTTAAAAGCTGCCTCGTGTGCGTTGCACGCGTTCATCGCACTATTTCGGTGCATCGCATCGCACCGTCATACGTCCCACAGTTGCATTGTTATGTACGTACTACACGCGTTGTAACATGCACCCCCTTATGCATTGTCATGCATTTTATTACGAGCATTGTCGTGCATTTCAAAAGACGTGCGTTATCACACACTTTAGTTCATTCGCATTGTCATGCATCTTTCGATCTACATTTCAGTTCAAGCCTTGTGGCATGCGTACCTCCATTCCTTCGTGGCATGCGTGTTTCATTTGCATCATTTTCCATTCCTTTGAGGCACACGTGTCTCATGTGCATTGTCTTGCACCTTTGAGGCATGCGTGTCTCATTCATATCATTTTATATTCCTTCGAGGCATGCGTGCCTCATTTGCATCATCTTATATCCCTTTGAGGCATGCGTGTCTCATTTGTGTTGTTTTACCTTCTTATGAGACATACGTGTCTCATTTGCATTTCATTTTCCATTCCTTGAGGCATGCGTGTCTCATTTGCATCATTTTGCATCCTTGAGGCATGCGTGTCTCATTTACATCATCTTCCATTCCTCGAGGCATGCGTGTCACATTTCCATTGGCATGCGCACCTCATTTTCATTGGCATGCGTGTCACATCACATTCCCATTGGCATGCGTGTCTCACTTGCATTGTGCATCACCGCATCACGGTCCAGGAGACCTAAAATCCTTAGGAGGTGCAAGACCTTCATTCGCGTTGTCTGAACGCACCGCACTGTTTTGCGCATCTTATTGCATTTAGCATGCATTCCATCGCGCGATCTTGCGCATTGCACTGTCTTATGCACCGCATCTCAATTCATGCATTGCCCCAAATGGGTCTGGCGAGACCTTAAACACGCCTGGTCCAGGAGACCTAAAATCCTTGGGAGGTGCAAGACCTTCGGTGCATTGTCATGCATCGCATTGCAAATACCGCATATGTCATGCATCGCATTGTAAATAGTGCATTGTCATGCATTTCCACTGTAAATATTGCATTTACATGTCATGCATCATTGTGAATATTGCATTTGTCATGCATTTCATCGTAATATAGTGCATTGTCATGCATTTCCACTGTAAATATTGCATTTACATTCCATTGCATATTTGTAGATATTGCATTGTAGCTTGCATGCATTCACTGCATCGCCCTCCATCTATGGCTTGCGCCTTTCCTTGTTGAACTTGGTCTGGTATGTGCCCATACTTTTCACATCAAAACACAGTTCTGCATGTGTACGCGCCTATTCCACGTTGGTATGTTGGTTTGAGGGTTGCGGCACCTTTTCTGTGCTAGACATGGCTTGTACGTGTATATGCCTTTCCTAGGCAAGATTTGGTTTGGCCCGCGTGCCATATCCATTGTATCCATCTCCATTGCATTGTAGCTTGCATGCATTCACTGCATCGCCCTCCATCTATGGCTTGCGCCTTTCCTTGTTGCGCTTGGTCTGGTATGTGCCCATACTTTTCACGTCAAAACACAGTTCTGCATGTGTATGCGCCTATTCCACGTTGGTATGTTGGTTTGAGGGTTGCGGCACCTTTTCTGTGCTAGACATGGCTTGTACGTGTACATGCCTTTCCTAGACAAGATTTGGTTTGGCCCGCGTGCCATATCCATTGTATCCATCTCCATTGCATTTTAGTTGCATGCATTCACTGCATTATCCTCCATCTATGGCTTGCACCTTTCCTTGTTGAGCTTGGTCTGGTATGTGTTTATACTTTTCACGTCAAAACACAGTTCTGCATGTGTACGCGCCTATTCCACGTTGGTATGTTGGTTTGAGGGTTGCGGCACCTTTTCTGTGTTAGACATGGCTTGTGTGCGTACATGCCTTTCCTAGGCAAGATACGGTTTTGGCTGCACGCCATATCCATTGTAGATATTACATTGTAGTGTAAGTTTTGCATCCAGCATTAGGATCATTGTTCTTTCCCCAGCGGGTTGTCACCCCACTTATGTCATTCCACCCAATACTCATTCTTGTGTCTGTCTACATCACTCATAGTTCTGCATGTGTGCGCGCCTATTCCACGCTGGTATGTTGGTTTGAGGGTCGCGGCATCTTTTCTATGGTAATCAGACTTGTTACCTCCATCACTTTATTTGACATTTGTGTGGTTTCGAACCGCTCATGATTGAATCATGATTCGATTGCATTGCATATCATTTGCATTGATCATACATAGTTTTGTATATATTGCATATCATTTTGCATTCATCATTGTTTTGTCATGCATATTGCTAACAATATCATTGTCCATGTTAAGTTTGTTTTCTTTACAGGCACGATATTGTATGTACGGCTCATTTGAAGCCGGTGCAACCGGACGAACTGGACAGGTATTGTATTCTCCGCGTGAGACGTATTGAGAATTACATAATTCTCTTACATCCTTTCTGCATTGTAGTGTAGTTTGGCATATGCTAGCTTACAACTGCTGCATGCGTGCTTCGTTACAACTTTCTTTGCATGATCATAAGTTATGCTCGGCTGCATGCATTGTCTTGCATTTTGCCCCTGCCTTCGGGCGCATACCTTGTTTGTCTTGCATGATTGTCCAAGTCTTCGGCCTTGTCAAAAATGGGTCGTTTCTGGGCTTTGACATTCACTCCCGTCATTGTTATGACTTTCGAGTTCTGTCAAAGAAGGGCAACTGTAGACACCCCATTTTTGACTGTCCTCAAGACTTGGACGTCACCGTTTGAACACCCGGTGATCATCCATGTTTGTGTTCGTTTGGAGTTCCCGGAGGTCTCGGCTACGCGCCTTGCCTTAGGATCTCCGAACTCGACCGTTTTGTGTCTGGTTTTGCACCAAACACTTGTGTTTTGCCTTGGAGGGGCAAGGAATGCCTTGTGAGGCATCCCCACACATCACCGGCCATGGCTAGAGGCCACCGGCTGTTGTTTGTGTCCACCGGCAATATATATTGCCGGCCGGCACTCTTTTTGGCCGACCGACCATCAATTTTGTCAAAATGACAATTTTGGCCAACCGACTACTGTTCATCTACTTTTTGTAGATATTTTGTGCTAGCTGTGATAGCTGGCACCCACCCCATTCCCCTCCATACACGTGTATGAGGGGATTTCCCTCTTGAATGGCTTGTTTTGTAAGCCTTACAAGAGGGAATTGCCTATATAGGAGAGTTTCCTCTCTTTGGCCAAGGGTTAGACTCTTTTTAGACATTTTAGACAACTTTTGAAAAGCTTGAGTTCTAGGGTTAGGGTTAGATATATATTCTATCTCTATAAGTGTGTGTTTTGTCCTACTTTTGCTTACAAACACACACCAACACACCATCTCTTGGACTTGAGACCCTTGGAGGGTTGTTTTAGTGTTTTGGAGCTGGATTTAAACCAAGGAAGGTTGTTGGAGCATTGCTTGTGAAGGTGGTCGTCAAGGGTAAGAAACTTCCCTTTTATTTCCCAGTTTTGCATTGCTTTTCTACCTATCTTAGAACTGTTTTTGTGCTTAGTGTATAACATAAAAAAGTTCTGTTTTTAAGCCCTCTTGATTGTTTGTTGAGGGTGTTTTGTGGTTTGGAGGAGTTTGACCCCTCTTAAGCCTTGTAAGGCTCATTTTTGTGCTATTTTATGCAAGTTTCGGGACTTTGGTGTTTGGGGATTTCAGTGGTGAAGATGGTGCCTTGAAGTCTCAAGAAGGGGAGGGCCACCCCCTCTCCATGTTGTCCTTGAAAAGGACCATTTTTGACCTCTTAAGGGAGCATCTAGCTTACGCTTTTGTTGATCATGTCTTGGCTGTTTTTTTTCATGCTTATATTGTCATAATGTAACATGATTTCAAGTTGGTTTTGGTACACCATGCATGCTTAGCATACCTACCATGTAATGCCTTGTTATTTCCTTAATATGCCTTAGGTTGTTAGCCTTTGTTCTAGCATGTTTTAGGTTTATCCTTGTGAAGGTTTTGTGCTTATTTTGCCATGTTTTAGGTCTGTCCATGTTTGTTTGAGTCGATCTTGGCATGCATTATATAGCTCCTTTGTATTATGGCTTGTATGCTTCAAGTAGGTGAATGTGTAGCATGCATTGCTTGCATTAATTTAGTGGTTTAGGACCATCCTACATGTCATTTCAGTTCCTTTGGTGTGCTTGTATGCTTGCCTTGGACACCTCTTTGATGCGTCAAAAGCTTGTGTTGTATGCTCCATGTTTTAGCCATTATGCATGCTATTGAATTTGAGCCATTTAGATGCCATCTAAGGGTCCCCTTTGCATGTTCAAGGACTGCTTTGAACTTGTTTTAAGCCTTCTTGGCCTTGTGAGGCTTGGTTGGCTTAGCCATGGTTTAAGCCTCTTTGACTTGCTTTAAGAATTTGGACTATTTGCATGCTAATGTTTGCTTCATTTGAGTTGGTTTGGCACCACATTCTAGCATGATTTTCAGAGCTTATGTTGCATGCTAATTGTCCATGATAGCCTCCTTTGAATGTGCTTGAAAGTTGCTTGTTTAATGCTTAAGGTTTGGACCACAACATGTGCATATGTGCATGTGTGTTTAGCCTTCATTTTTGGACACTTTGGCCACTGTTTTAGGCTTATTTGGAGCTGCCTAAATCATGTTTAAGTCCATCTTTTCATTAGTTTGCATTGCCTCATGTTTGCTTGTATGCTTGCATAAGTGTCTTGCCATGCCATGTTGCATCCTTAGCTTGCATGCCTAGGTTGCATTGCATCTTGCATGCATGCCTTGTTCCTTGATTTGATGATAGGAATTGGGTCTTGGTTTGTTTGCTTGATTTGCATTTCATTTGACATGAAAGTGCATGCTTGATTCTTTGGGCCATCATGCATGGAAATGTGTGATTGATGGTCCGAGAATCGAGGCACATGCCCCTTTGAGTCACAAACATGATAGGGGGCATGATTGGTGCATACATTGCTTAAATTGTATTGCCACAAGTTCGTTCTGGCTGCTTTGTGAGTTGCAAGTTCTGCATTCTTTTGCCTACGGCAAGATTCAAGTCGACCGGCAGTACATCATCAGCCGATGGATGCATATTGTGCCGATGACCACTATTCACTGCCGGTGGCTATTCTACTCAGTCGGTGGTGATCCCCAATATCTGAAGAAGCATCTCTGAGATTTTGGCAGTCTGCAGAAGGGCATAGCAGGGAAAACAGAGGCAATCTTTGCATGGCCGCGCAATTCCGAGCAGGACCCGAGCATGCGGTGCATCAGGCTCTCTCGAGGCGGTTCTTGTTTTTCCTAGTCTAGTTAGTTGTTAATTAATTAGGCAATTTGTAATTATTAATTAGCTTGCGTAGTTAATTAATTTGTATTATTCTTTTGGTCCCTCCATGGGAGGGAACATTTGTAATAAGTGTGTGTGAGTGGTGTGTATGTCTTCCAACCTCCACTCCTTTCTCCCTTTTATTTACCTGCTTATGATGGTAGATTAGGGCATATTTAAATTAGCATAACAGTATGATAGCATGCGTGCATCCATACATTCGTATACATGCACCGGGCTCGACACATCATACTAACTGCATCGTATTTTCAATTCCAAATTGAATACATGCTACCTATGTATTTCACATACCATGTTTAGGATAGTCGAGCCTGTCTAGGTTGCATCTTTGCATGTGTTGCATTAGCCACTTAACATGAACTAGGATCATACATATGATTACTAACTAGTTTTTGTTTTGGCTTGGAGTACTAGGTAAGCTTCTACGCTTTAGCATATCGCATGCGTGTGAATGTTGCCATAACAGCATGATTACCATGAGGCTAGCTGCTTATGTGATATAACTACTTGAATGCCTGTGGGTGAAGGTTGGATTGTTTGAGTTGGAAAAACTCGTTGAAATCCGTGTTTTAACCTACTTGCGAGTAGCAAATTCCAAAGCATTTTCAAAACAAACGGATATGCAATGCTTATTTCCAAATTAGGCGATCTAGTCTATACTTGTTTGTTGTGCGCATAACATAGTAATTCTAGGCTAATAACCGGAATAAGAACACATAACGTTTTCAAAATCAGATATCATGGTTAGTAGAGGCCGATCTTCGGACTGGGCGAAAGGGGGTGCTCATAACTGACCTTCCCGATCGTACCCAAGCTCCCGAGCTGAGGCAACTTTGGTGATAACGGACACGTGGCCTTTGGCACCGAGTCAGGGTTTCCTAAATTTCCTAAAATAAAATATTTAGATGGCGACTCTATATCTAGCAAAGCAGTCCATGTTTGGCACTTCTTTTCAAAATCTGTTTTTCTCAAAACGATTTGCTAAAGTTGGACTCTTTGGTTCAGATTACGAACCGCAACAAACAAAAGGGAGTCCGAACTGTAGTGAGGTCCCCCGCGGACGTATTACAATTACCCATTAAGTCCTATTGATAAATTTATTAAGTGATAAAGATAAATTTATCAGTCTTTTATTTTTATGAATAAATTTATAATGATAAATTTATCAGTCTCTTTGTTTTTATGAATAAATTTATAGTGATAAATTTATCAATCTTTTATTTTTATAATGTTAAATTTATTAGTTAGGACCTGCAGGTAAATAAATCTTGTTAATAGGACCTACAGGTAAGTACCCCTAACATTTACACCCCTAAAACTCAATTTCCCAAACCCACAGCTTTGCCCAAACAAATACATGTGCTTTATGGTTACAATAATGCCAACTTCAATCAATAATGTGGCCATCTAAAAAAAATAAAAATAAATCAATAATGTGGAATAATGCTAAGTCCATAGAAAGTAGAACTTTAAAAAAACACAAAAAGTGTATTGTATGATTAAAATTCATTTAGAATATTGTATGGGCAACACTTGAAAGAATAGCAATTAATGTTAGGTTTTTAAATTTTTTATCCAGAAATTTGTTCAAAAAAATTAATGTTGGACTGAGATTGATTTTCTTTGTGAACACCAAACAATAGTTTAATTTAGACCATACAATCATTTTTCTCAATAAATTTCTGGATAGAAATTTTGGGTACCTATCTTGAATGTTGAAATAAGAAAAAGTTTAAGTGCACAGAAGGTTTTAAATACAAAATGTACATACATGATGTTCACATATACAACATGTTTACAATTAGAAAGTAGACATTTTTTATTTCACATTCATGCCTTCTGTATTTATAACTTTCTATGCACACAGCACAATTGTTGAAATAATTGTCCACACAATGCACGTTCTGTGAACCTAGCACTGCTGAACTTCAATTTCTATCAAGAAGTTCCTCTATCATTTGCAGTGCCACCCTTTTCTCCTCCTCCAACCCCGTCATCGACGACGACCTTTCTGGCATCACTGCCGTCTCCGGTGGTTGCTCCTTTTTCTTGCCAAGCTAAAAATAATATTTTACCAAAATAATAATATCTACTACCACTATTATATAAATTTACTATCTAGTTAACTATTATTTATATTTATATTTTTTAAATATATAAATAGCATAGTTATGTTATTTTTTATACATATTTTTACATTATTTAATATATATAAATAATAAATATTAAACGAGCTAGGTAACGAGCCGAGCTTATGAGCCAAGCTTTAGAATGTTTTGATTTGTTTATTAAAAATTTAATGAGCTCGAACACAAAAAAAAAATAAAAATGAAAATAATAAATAAATAAAATTAACGAACCGAGTTCAAATGAGCTCTTACTGAGCTGAACTCGAGCCTGTTCAAGAACAACTCTGTTCATTTGCAACCCTAATTACCATGGTAACTAAGATATGATTATCAAAAATCATTGGTATCTTCAATTTGAGTTTATCTTAATGGTTTGAATTTGTGCTTGTCGGTCGACTGTTCAGACGATCGTTCGAACGGTCGGTGCAACACTTATCTATCGTGGTTGTCAGTCTCGTCAATCGTGGCTATCACCTTCTTACCATATCACTAGTCAAATGATCGAGAAGCCAAAATTCGGACGATTCGGGTAAACTCAAATTCGAGTTACTAATCAGTCTTGTATTATTATTGACATGTGACACATGTGCTCCATTTGTTTGATTAATGTTTGTTATGTTTAGATGTTTAAGGTGCATACCATATATATTTGCGTAAATTCTCCAAAATATAGATAAGTTACCTTACAAAATCGCGTCAATTCTCACAAATATATGAAAGTTGTGATTTCTTATATTTTTATGGATTAAATTACGTATGTTTGTGAAAACTTACGTAATTTTGTATGATAGCTTACGTATATTTATGAAAATTTGTGCAAGTGCATGTGATATATACTTGCATATTTAAAAATTGCTTTTGTTGTAATGGAAAATAAAAATTAACGAAAAATCATTTTTATGATCAATAAAAAATAAAATTATTTGGATAGAAAACATAAAGTATGAGTATTTTAACAAATATGTTATATCTGTATCAGGGTACTTACCAGTGTATGATACTTTATATGGTACTTCTATATACGTACCGGGTATACGAAATACGTACCCAAATTTGTTCTTCTTTATTTTTGTTGTACTTAGATGTACCCAGTATATACCCAAACCGAATCGTACCTTATTCAAAATAACATTTTTTTCTACTACAAAGATAAAATTCTTGTCACTAGATTTATTTTTATTTTTATTTTTATTTTTGATCAGTAAAAAAAGGAACTTTATTGATAATAATCAACATGAATACATATGACCATATATTAATAAAGGAAGAGCCAAGAGCAAGAGCAAAAGCAAATTGAGCACTTACCTAATCCCAACTATATTAGCACCAAGTAAGATACACAAACAAAAGCTAGCTCAGGCAAGTTGGTGAGATACCAACACATAAGAGAGACGGAAGAAACAAAAGCAACCAAAAAAAAAAGACCAGCAAAACAACAGCAATAGCACCCAGCTGAAAATGCATCTTCACCTCCAAAAATAAACCATGTACTCCACCCAACAAACACCTCCAATCAACATACACTGTACCAGCACCAATGATACATCAACAACTACCCCAATAGATTACACTTAGTAACAAATCTGCCATAAGTTGGAAATAATATCATGCACAGAAAAATGAAAATTCTTCAGATTAGACGTTGCCCATATGGCCACTCTGACTTTCAGCAATTCTTCTAGGTCCACAAAAATAGGTTGAGCATTATTAAACAAGTATTCATTTCTATTAGTTTCCAAATTGACCATAACAAAACTAGAGGAACAATTTTCCGAATCTCCATCACATTATTTCTGACCTTAAAACCAACCCACCAACTCAACAAGGACTGCACAGACCTGAGGATAACCCAACTCGAACCCCACCAATCCACAATCCCAGACCACAGTTTTCAAATACAACTACAATGCAATAATAAATGATTTTGTGACTCCATCTCAAACTTGCAAAGAACACAAAGGATGTTTGTATTAGGCTTCAACACCCCAATCCTTTGCATAAAGACAACAGATTTCATCCGACCTCTCCAAGCTAACCATGTCATGAATTGAACCTTTGGGGGAGCAATATTATTCCAAATGATCCTGACAACTCTGAGATTAGACGCTTTACTTGAATCCATCCAATTCCATACTGAAGCTATAGAAAAAGCTCCAGATGGATAAGCCAACTAGTTATAAGTGTTCTCTGCTTGAATTCTTAAATTGGGTGCCACCTAAAGATACATAGTCAAGTTATGAAGCTCCTCCTCTTCCCAAGCAAAAAAAGCGGTCTTTTGACAATGAAATTCCAAGCATCACCCCATCTTTCCTTTGATAGAAATCAAACAATGAACCATCCTTCTCAACTGATAATGAAAAAAGTCTAGGAAAAGCAAGGGATAAACTCTGATCATCAATCCATACATCCTCCCAAAATTTTGTCCTAATACCATTTCCAATCACAATCTTGAAATTAGACAAGAAGAACTCCTCAAGGGTGGATTACTTGTAGCTAAGGACATAATATCCTTCCACATGATTGATAGCACACCTGACTCCACTGTCAATGAACTCCATCTGCCACCATTCTGACCATACTTGTAGCACACCACATGTTTCCATAATGCTTTATCTTCCAAGCCATACTTCTACCACCATTTGATTAACAAGCACTCATTGACCTCACTGAGCTTCCTCATACCAAGCCCACCTTGGCTTTTATTTTTGCCCACCTCCTCCCACTTTTCAAGATGTACTTTTCTCCTCACCTCATCACCATCCCAAAAAAAGGTAGATTGAATTCTATCTAGCAACTTAGCAATACCCACTGGCATCTTAAACATGGATGTACATTGGCAATTCTGATAATACAGACTTAATCAAAGTTAGCCTACCTGCAAATGATAAACATTTTCTCTTCCATAGAGCTAATTTCTTTTTAAACTTATCAACAACTGGCTACCATGTTTTTCTACTCCTTGGATTTGAACCTAAAGAGGCATACCTAAATAATTCAAGGGCGGTTTCTAAGTTAAACAATTCAACTTTTTGGCAAACGCTTTAACCAGATCATCCTTTACACCAATCCCACAAACTTTACTTTTATGAAAATTGATCTTTAACTCGTACATTAGTTCAAAACATCTCAAAATTTTCTTTATTGCAACGATTTCCTCCCAATTTGCTTCACAAAAAATAATAGTGTCATCAGTAAACTAAAGGTGAGACAACTTCAGTTCACTATGACCCACAATAGCTCTTTTGATAATCCCCTAACCTTTTGCTCTTTCCATTAGAATATTCAACCCCTCTGCCACCGAGTTGAAAGGAAAGGTGAAAGAGGATCACCTTGCCTCAACCCTTTATAAGGAGAGAACTTTGAAGTTGGAGACCCATTAACTAACATAAAGATTCTAGCTGAGGATATGCATGTCTTTATCCATCTCACCTACTTGTCAACAAAACCAAAATTGCACATCATTGAACACAGGAACCCCCAATTTGCTGAATCATATGCCTTTTCAAAATCCAATTTAAGAATAACTCCTTTCCTCTTTGTCTTTTTCCACTAGTTCACCACCTCATTAGCAATTAAGATGCCATCAAATATACATCATCTACTTAAAAAACCTGACTGAACTTCACTAATAAGCATAAGAAGTACCTGCTTCAATCTTCTTGATTGAACTTTTGCGAGAATCTTATACACTGAACTTACCAAGCTTATTGGTCTAAAATCAATCAACCCAATAAAACAATCCTTCTTTGGGATGAGTGTTATGAATGAACTATTAACACCTTTAGCTAGCTTCCTATTTAAATGAAATTCCTTCATCATCTGCACAACCTCATCTTTTATAACACCCCAACACCTTTGGAACAAGCTAGATTGAATCCATCAGGCCCAAGAGCTTTGTTCCCATCACACTTCTTCACAGTATCCCAAATCTCTACCTCTGAAAATTCTGCCTCCAACATACTTGCTGATTCTTGGCTGATTTTAGCATACACATACTAGCTAGTTTAGGTTTGTCCACCTAATCTTCTGTAAACAATTTATTGAAGAAACTCACCACTGCTTGTTTAATTAAATATGGCCGACCAATCAACGTCCCATTCACGTACATAGAGTCAAGTATATTCTTCTTTTGCCTTCTACTAGCCATAATATGAAAGAACCTTGTGTTCTTGTCCCCATTTTCAACCCATAACAATCTGGATTTTTGATGCCACATACTCTCTTTTTTCTTATTTAGATCCCACACTAAACTATGAATCTCTCTTCTTTGGATTTTTTCAAACTCTTGCAGGTCTCTGACTTCAACCATTAAATCTCATTCATGTCATTCATCCTCATCTTTTTTCATTTTTTCATCAACATTTCCAAACACTTCACTATTCCATCTTCTTAATTGACCACTCAAATGCCCCAACTTTTTCATAATCCTATAACTAGCCCACCCACTTACCTGATAGTTATCCCAAACATTCTTGACTTCAGCCACAAAATTTGGATGAGTGCTCCATGCATTGATACACCTAAATGGTTTAGGCCCCCAATCCCTCTCATCGTTCATGATGATAACTGGGCAATGATCAGAGATACTTCTATTCAATCCCCACTGTTCAAAAGAGAATTTCTCAAGCTAGCCAGTATCCAAAAGAAATCTATTTAATCTGCTCCACCTCTCTCCATCCACATCATTGCACCATGTAAATGACCTACCTAGCATTGGCAAGTCATGCAGCTCCATAATATCAATGAAATCATTAAAGTCCTTCATCCCCATATCCCTCCTAACACACCCTTTCCTTTCAATCATGAACCTGATCTCATTAAAATCACCTCCAATACAGTAGGGACTTGTGAAAGCTAATTTTAATTTTGATAATGATTCCTATAAGATCCTCCAACCTATAACATCATTCGGTGCATACACATTTAAAATAACACACTCAAAAGTACGATTGAGGATACCTGCCATTACTATGAAACCTTTGTTGCTACAATACTCTTTAAGCTCAAATACCTTAGGATTCCATAAACAAAGAAGACCATATGCACTTCTTTCAGCACCTTCCTCCAAAAAACCCACATCCTCAACTGGTCATAAAGACTTGATAAACATATCATCAATATTGCTTCTCTTTGTTTCCTAAAGTAACAGTACCTCAATTTTTCTATCTCTAACAAAATTCTTAACACTTCTCCTCTTTTTTGGTCTACTCAGACCCTTACATTCCATGTTATGATCTTCATCAAAAAACATTAAACACACACTTGGACCCCTGTAACCACCCATAAGCTTAGGCAACCACATCAGCTTCTTACACCATTTCTCTGTCCTTCACTTCAAGTTAGATAATTCTACTAACAACCTCCTCATCCTTACCTTGACAATCCAAACCAAGTTCCTTCCCAACTTGAAGTGTATCTTGAGCTTCATTTCGTAGCTTCCTCCTTCTCCTCCTTGAATTATTACTTTGCGAAATTGATAATGAAATTGTCGCCGCAGCCGCTCTAAAAATAGCCCCATTTCTGAAGCAATTGCTAGGCAGAACCCCTTTTTGATTAAAATGGCTTCGATTGTGCTTTGCCCTTCTTCTCATTTCAAAACTTTCCTCTTACCTGATTAACACTTACATCAACACCTTTCCTTATATCTGATGGATTACCTTTTTCCTTTTTTTGAACCTGGGCTGATTGTAAAAGAAGAAGTGGGCCAGTATGAGAATGGGCTACAAAATCACTTAAGTTCAAGGCTTTCACAATGGGCCCATTTGCTATTGCCCTAGACTAGTTCCCATTTAACACTACTTGAAGATTGATATTAGGCCTACTACAATCTGGCTTACTAATGCTTCTCATAAATCCAGGTGTACAAACATAGCCCTCCACATTTTGAATTTCATTTAACGCCTCATTTCTTGGGCTAGCCAACTGCTCCAGACATTCCACATTACCTTTTTCATTACCTTCTACATTTCCCAAACCACACTCTATTTCATTAACCACAGAATCTGCCAACCTCTCATTAAATCCACATTTATTCGCTTGCTCACTTTCCACCTTGTCGTCATCATTGGTTGCCACCACATCATTCTTTGACATGTCCACATCTTCCTTTGCCACCTCATCATTCCTTGCATTTCCATCATCCTTATCGTCCTTGCTTCCAACACCAATTTGTGACTGCTGCTTAAAACCAACACTCTGTGAATTAGAGGCAAGGATCTCATCACTCACCTCCCTAGTGCAATGGTTAGACATATCAAGCAATGGACAATCTTCACCTACTCGAACTGGGTACATTGACCCATTACAATCCTATAGCACCACAATATTGATAAACTCCATTTTGGATGTAACAACTCTAACCTTACCATACTGAAAGGTACGGGGATTGTTAATGGCATCATCAAGTTGCACCACTTCACCTCATAAACTGCCAATGTCTCTAAATGTATTAACACTCCACACATTAAGTGGTACTCCCATACAAGTAATCCAAACACATCTTTCACTTCCAATGAACTTCTCTTTCTCCCAGTCAGTTATGGAATTACTCCACTCAAAAATTCACTCATTCATGCATGTCATTTTATCATTCATCTGTTGCTTTGACGTGAAGGTTAATGCAGCTAACCTACCACACCCACTTCTAACGCTGACTCCTTTCATCCTTTCTTTTACCTCATCTTTAAACTCATTCAAAGGCAGAAAGAATTTAAGATTCACCAACAGACTATCATATAACCATCCATTTCCAGCCTCTCTTACTTTAATTATCATCCTCTCCTTCTCTGAGTTAGTACCGTTTTACATAGCTTCTACATAGGATCTCCTTCCTTGATTCTGCACTCTAATTTGCAGAAATACCCTCTGATCCCACCTCTCTATCCTCCCCTTCCCTCTGTTTAATTCCCTCTCCACCTGCCGCTCCCTTTTTTGGTAATCTGCTTTCTTCACCCTTAATGCCTTATTATCACACCACAGTCCATCCGGCTTCTGAATCGCCATATTTGTTGCTACCCTACAATCATACCTCACAAATCCAAATTGTGTTCCCGTGCCTTTTCTTCTCTTTGTTAGTATGAAAAAGTCTCTCACTACCCCAAACTTAACAAACATGGAAAATAAGCTCTTTGGATCCATGGAGTTTGGTAAATCATCCAGAAATACTGTAAAAAATCCCTCTGTCAAAGTTTGATTTCCTTGCATACCTATTCTTCTTCTTCTTAGCACTGGATTCCACCCTCCTCTCTCCATTTTCTTAACTTAAATGTTTTTATTTTTAGTTCTATACTTAGCATATTTTAAAATTAAGTTATGGTTTGTAAGTTATTTAATCTAATGACATTTAATTTTAGTTTATACCTTTATTTTTGGCATTAAATGTTAATTGTAGGTTGAATCTTAACAAATTAAACCATTTAATCAATTTTTGCATTACTCCAAATTGAAAATAAATATTTTTTAATAAATGTACCAAGCCATACCTAATTTACCGTATCAACCTACCAGTATACTTGTACTGGTACCCATGCTTCACAGACATAAAATGTTTTTCAATTTTAAAAGGAAAAATATATTTTCCAAGCTTTATCTTGTTAATATCACCACACTTCTGCTACTATCACCTCCATCACTGCCACCACTGTCGCCAACACCCTTCGTTGCCATCACTGTCGCTGCCACCCCAACGTCATGCCACCACCTCTACCTCCACCTTTGTCCCACTACGAAAAATTGAAAAATATTTTTTTTGAAAAATGTTTTCCACCCAAATAAGGTAGTATCATATCCTATTCAATTAGAATTGTACAGATTTGAGAATAAAATCTAAAATTAGAAATACGAAAATGAAAGTGATTTGCAAATAAAATTTTTGTACATAAAAAGTCCACCAGAATGATGTGTCAATGGCAATTTGGAAATAAAAGGCACTTTCATGGGTCTTTTAATTTAAAATGAATGAATATTAATTTGCCACATCATTATATGTGAAATCTATGTATAACTTTTATGTTTGTATATCATTAATGTAGGAAAATTATATTATGGTCGTGGTACAAGTTCATGGGATCCCAATTGTCGCACATGGATTTTCACTTTTAATAGTTATTTGAAAAAATTCTGAGGTTTTAATAGAGATGATTGAAATAGTGTTTAATTTTATTACTTTATTCAGACCCTTTAAAGATTTACTTAGAGTCACCACCTAATATAGAGTTTGGGTGTGTTAGGCCACCTAGAAAAATAGGTTTTTAATGAGTCAATACTTTTATATTTTTTGTTTACCAATGTGGGGTCTGTTTTATTTTGATGACCCTCGTTAAGAGTCTGTGTGAATCAGAGATGGGTTTGGTGGTTTTCTATCATGCGTAGGAAAGGTGTTAGGCACCCTACATCGCCTTTTCGGTACTGTTTTCCCTATATATGCTAAAACCTGTTGGAGTGCATGTGCTTTGGTTTTTGAAATGATTGGTTTACTAGTTTGTTAATTTTATTGCTTATGATGATGAGAATGTGTTGATTGTGATGTTTATTAATTCGCTTGAGCGCCTGGTGGCAAATGGGTGGCTACTGGTATTAACAGAATGTGCTGATTTTGATATTTATTAATTTGCTTGTGGGCCTAATGGCAAGTTGGTGGTTATTGTTAGTATTAATTTACTTGCGAACCTGGTGGCGAGTGGGTGGTTATTGATATTAATATACCTAATCCAATGTGCGGATGAAAATATGCCTATTGTAATATTTATGGTGATGTTTGGTAAACATTTTGGACTAAAAAAGCACAAAAGGACAAAAAAAGTCTAAAAATCACAAAAGGACAAAATAAGCAAAAAGGCAAAAAAAAAAAATATACACCATTCCAAAGCCAAAAAGCCAAATAAGAATACCAAACAACTAAAAATGTCCCAGGCTAAAAAAGTCAAAAAAGTCAAAAAGCCAACTAAAAAAGTCATTGCCAAACGAGAACTTATTTGCGAGCCTGATGGCGCGTAGATGGTTAGTGTTATTAATATACCTAGCCCAATTAATGGGTAATATAGTACAAGTTAATAGTTAGCTTGTCAAAAATCTGGGGAATAGTATACTTACTATACACTATGCTAGGGATATAATAATAATTATATATATATATATATGTAGTGTTGGAAATATAAATAAAAGACTGAAAAAGTCTGAGCCGGTGTATTTATTATACATTTAGGTAAGAGACAATATATAATAATAATAATATGTATTATTTAGGTATATATAGTTAGTGGGGTTAATAATGTTAGTGTTAATATGAAAATATGTGACGAAATAACATGATGATGAGAGTCATGAGATGATAACAAATATTATTAATTATTAACAATGATATGTGATGGAGTGATATAATTATAAGACTCATAAGATGATAATAAATATTACTAATAGTTAACAATGATATGTGGTGAGGTGATATGATGATAAGACTCATAAAATGATAATAAATATTACTAACAATCAACAATGATATGTGATAAGGTGATATAATGATAAGACTTATAAGATAATAATAACTATTATTAACCGTTAATAACAATATGTAAGTGATATGATAATGAGATTCAAACCAAGTTAATAAGGTTATTAGATTATATCTTGCTTTAGAGGATGAAGATGATGAAGCTGAGCTGGCAACCAATCTGGTTGACACCATAGTTGAAGAGACTGCAAGTGGCGTGGGGAACAACTTGGTGGTTGAGGAGCGTATGGAGTTAGTGGTGGCAGAGAGTAGCCTTGAGGCTAATGATGACAATCTAAGGACTAAGGAGCAGCTATTTACACCTGGCTTTCTTAAGTGTTTAAATGGGTCTGATGTTCATGGGCCTGGTATTAGCCTAGAAGTAAATTCGGGCCATCTCTATGGTCTAGTGGAGTATAATAGATCTGATATTGTAGTGAGGGTTCCAAATACACAACCTAATGTTATAACTAATTCTATTTGGGCTTCTAAAAGACCCAGCATGCCTACGGTGCAAACAAGCCCACCTGGAGTTATAAGCAGCCGAACTAATGATTTGAAGTCAAAAAGGAAAGGTAAAAGAAAGGTAAGATTTGCTGGAGCATCAAAATCAGCTAATGAGGTCAGTAGGTATGCATACCTTGCTCAAATGTATGGTCATAAAGGTGCATAATCAAGCAAGTCCTCCCCTAAATGTACTGTATTTAGGGCTGCTGCTGCAGCTTTGTCACTATCTGCTTCTAATGAGAGTCACTCTAGCATTAGAAGTCACATTCTTAGTGACGCACAAGCAAACATACAGTTGGGGAAAATTCTGGGCATTAATTACAAAGGCAAAGAGACTGAAGTTCTAGAAAAAATGGTGGACCTAGAAGTTGTTGACAGAGCAAAGAGGAAGGCGAAGAGGAAAGAATAGGAGCATTGAGTCTCTCTACGGGGTCTTTTTGGTGTTAAAATTATTTTTTAATAAAGTTGATGTCTTGGAATGTTAGAGGATTGGGGAAGCTAGAAAAGACGGGACGGATTAGGAAGCTCATCTATGAAAGAAAGGTTGATATTGTGCTTCTTCAGGAGACAAAGCAAGCTTCTATTACTGAGAATGTTGTAAGAGCTTTGTGAGGAAAGAGAAACATGGAGTTTATGGCTGTGGGTTCTGAAGAGACTGCTGGGGGTCTTCTTTGTATATAGGACCCAGATTTCTTTCAGCTGGTGGATTGTTGTAGTAATAGAAGATTTGTTCTCTTATCAGGTACTTTGTTAAATACTTTTCAGTGTACTATTGTGAATGTGTATGCCCCTAATGAGATGGGTAATAGATGTAAATTTTGGGACTCCTTACTCAAGTTAAAATCTGAGTTTCCAAAACCATGGTGTTTGGAGGGAGATTTTAATGAGATTAGGAATATTGGTGTAAGGGTGGGCTGTTCCAAAAGAGATAAGGGAATGAGGGATCTAAATTCTTTCATTGACAGTTGTGAGTTGCATGATCTACCTTTGCTAGGCAGGAAGTTCACATGGTGCAATGCTCAAGATGGGGAGAAATGGAGTAGGATCAATAGAATTCTGCTTAATCCGGAGTGGCTGCTGAAGTATAATTTCAAAGTTTGGGGTCTTCCTAGGCTTTTTTCTGATCATTGCCCTATTTTGTTAATGGATGACGTGAGGGATTTGGGGCCTAAGCCTTTTAGGTTCATTAATGCTTGGACTAGTCATCCAAGTTTTCCCTCTTTAGCGGCTAAGGTTTGGCATGAATCTAGCATTATTGGGAGGGCTAGGTATGTTTTGTTTCAGAAACTGAAAATTCTAAAGGTGGAGCTGAAAAAATGGAATTTTGAAGTTTTTGGGAATCTTGTTACAAAACTCAAGAAGGCAGAGGAGGAGTTGGTTGAGCTGGACATTGTTGCTGAAGATAGATCTCTGGTAGAGGCTGAGAGGATCAAAACAAAAGAAGTAAGAGGTGAAGTTTGAAAGTTTAATCAAATGGTGGAATGGCTAAGGCAACAAAAATCTAGAGTAAACTGGACCAGTAATGGGCACAAAAATACTAAGTATTTTCATCTTATGGCTAGCAGCAGGAGGAGTAGAAATTCAATTACTTCCATCACAGTAGAAGGAGAAGTGTTTGAGGAGCCAGAGAAGGTAAGGTACGAGGTTGGACAACATTTTAAGAGGCAGTACACTAAAAGTTGGAAAAGAAGACCAGATTTGGGAGGTTCCTTTAAATCAGTTTTAGAAAGTTCTGCGTACCATGCTCTGGAAGCTGTTTTTTCTATAGATGAAGTTAAGGCAGCTATTATGGAGTGTAGTGGTGATAAGGCTCCAGGCCCTGATGGGTTTAATTTGCTATTTTTTCAAAAATTCTAGAAGATAGTTCATCCTGAGGTTATGCATTTCTTGCAGGATTTTCATGGTTATAGCAAGCTTTCCTATGGATTTAACAGCTCATTTATCACTCTTATAGCTAAGTCTGATAACCCCATTGGGCTGTCAAATTATCGGCCTATTAGGTTGGTGGGTAGTATGTACAAGATTCTTTCCAAGGTCTTGGCTAATAGACTTAAGAGAGTTCTTCCTACTATTATTGGTGAAACGCAATCTGCTTTCTTGGGAGGGCAAAGTATATTGGATGGTGTTTTTATTACTAATGAAATTGTTGGTGGATGGAAAAAAAATCCAAAAGAAGAGGTGTTATTATCAAACTAGACTTTGAGAAAGCTTATGATTCAGTTAATTGGGCATTCTTATTCTCAATGTTATCTAACTTTGGTTTTGGGTCAAAGTGGGTATCATGGATGAAGGAGTGTATATCTACAGTAAGGTTGTCTGTTTTAGTGAATGGCTCTCCAACTGAGGAATTTTCACCACAGAGAGGTCTCAGACAAGGTGATTCTTTGTCTCCTTTCTTATTCAACATAGTGGCTGAAGGTCTGAATATTTTAATGAATAGAGCTAATGAAAAAGGCATTCTCAAAAAGGTAAAAGTTGGTGTAAATGAGGTAGTGATATCTCATCTTCAATTTGCTGATGATTCCATATTATTTTGTGAAGCAGATATGGATCAAATTGTACTCATAAAGAGGATCTTAAGATGTTTTGAAATCCTGTTTGGCATGAGAATTAATTTTCACAAGAGTGTTGTGTGTGGAGTTGGAGTGGAAGAGGATACTTTGGCCTCTTTCGCAGATATTCTGAATTGCAAGGTCCATGGCCTGCCACTTAAATTTTTGGGGCTGCCATTAGGTGCTAATCCAGGTAGGAAGTCTACTTGGAAGCCAGTTTTGGATAAAGTAAGATCTAGGCTGTCGGGTGGAAGCGAAGGCTCCTTTCCTTTGCAGGTAGATTAACTTTGACTAAGTCCATTTTATCTAGCCTTCCTATTTATTATCTATCTTTGTTTAAAATGCCTCTTGGAGTGGTTAGAGAGATTGAAAGGTTGGAAGCTTCTTTCCTCTAGGGAGGGAATGGTTTAAAAAGGAAGGTTCATTTGGTGAAGTGGGCTGAAGTATCAAAAAATAGAAGAAACAAGGATGTCAATGACAGTTTGATTCTTAAATGGTGGTGGAAATTTGGAAGTGAAGTAAATGCCCTTTGGAGAAGATTGTTGTGCAGCAAGAATATGATTGGGGAGGCAAATTGGATGCCACCAATGCACTCATCATCTATCCACTCTAGAATCTGGAGTGATGTTCTTACAACTGCTGGTCGCAATCCACCTTTAGTAGAGTTCTTTTTGGGGAAGTATCAGCTAAAGGTTGGTAATGGGTGTAGAATCAAGTTTTGGTATGATAAGTGGGTCAGTGATAGGTGTCTTAAAGATAAGTTCCCTAGACTTTTTAGTCTGTCAAATGATAAGGAAGGTACACTATCTTATTATTCAGCAAGAAAATCTAGTGCAGAAGAGTAGAACTTATTTTTCCCGAAGGGATTTATATGATTAGGAGAATGAGGAGGTTGCTAATATGGTTGCAATTTTAAGGAAGGCTCCTTTTCTGAGGGTTAATGTAGAAGACTATCCTATTTGGAATGGTTCTCTTGGTGGAAGTTTCAAGGTTTCTGATCTTTATCGATTCTGTGATGCTAGTATGGGCCCTCAACTCAAAATTTGTAAGTTTGTGTGGAATAATGGTATTTCCCCCAAAGTCCAATTTTTCGGGTGGTTGGCTTGGAGGAATAGAATTAAAACAAGGGACTTTTTACAACATATCGGTGTCCTTAATAGTAATGCATCTGTCTTATGTGCCTTTTGCAAAAATGAAAATGAATCTGCTTCTCATGTTCTATTACACTGTCTATTTTCTTGGCAAGTTTGGTCTGACCTAATTCTATGGTGGGGGTGTGTTTGGGTGGTGCCAAGGACTATTGATTGCCTATTTCATTGGTGGATAGGTTGGAATTATAAGAAATTGGTTACCAGATTATAGAGAGCCTTACCTTCTATTGCTCTATGGTCCATTTGGAAGTTAAGAAATGATTGTATGTTTAATGGAGTGCAACCATGTGGGTCTGAATTATGTGAGACCATTAAGATCAGATTTGCTATGTGGGTTAAAGCTTCCTCTAAGGGATTCATGTACTCTACCATGGAATTAATTAACAATCTGGATCAGATTAAGCAATGCAGCTGAGGTGCGATGTTGAATTTTGCTGTGTGGATCCAGTTTTGGTTGTAGGTTACTGGTCTGTGTTCTGATATGCACTGCTGATGTATGCTTTGATGAAGCTTTTAGTGTTGGGCTCAGAGGCTTGGTTGGGTTTCCTGATGTATGAGATTGCTATGGTCTGGGCAGATAATTTGAGGTGTCCTTAGACTTAAGTGGTTTGGGTAGAGAGACAAGCATTGGGATATGTTGTTGGAATCTAGTCTGCAGTTGTGGTGCTCTGTTTGCTAATGTGTATGCTGTTGATATGTGGATGGCTATTGTGTTCTGCAGATGGTGGAGTTGTTTGGCCTACAGGTGGTATGTTGCTTTGTTGTGGCTGTATGGTCTGAGGCTGGGGAGTGGTAATGCTAATGCCCTTACATTATGCATTTGAGAACCCGAGTCAGTCTTGCCATGCTTTTGAGATGTATGGGTTGTGATCTGCAGTGGATAGTCTTTGTCTTCTAGTGTCTGAATGGCTTATGGTGGTCATTGTGTTCGCTTTGAATGGTCGATGGTCGCGTGTTCTATCAATGCACTTGTTTAGCAGTGGAGTGGTAATACTAATGCTGCTGGCAACTTAGGAATGTGATGCCGGTGTCTGAATGACACCTCCTGGTTGTTGCTGTGAGGAGTGGAGGTCTTTAGGTAAAGTTTTGTATCACATATGAAGTGAAGCATGTCCTGGCTGCTGCAGCTGGTAACTTATGATCTGTTTTGTACCAGTTTTGCATTAGCCCGACTGACATTTCCCAGCTGTTGCTGTAAGGAATGGAGTGAATCTAGGTGAAGTTTTGTATCACATATGGGGTAGCATTAGGTGAAGTTTTGCTCTAGCCTGAATGGCGGCTGCTATGATCTATTTTGTTTTAGGAGTGGTGTGGACGTTTCTTGTTGTTCTTTCCTTTCTTTCTTTTTGGCTCTTCAGATTGATTTCTCACCAATCTTGGGTTAAGTGCTAGCAAATAATTGTGCTTCCTTATCAGTGCCAACCTAGTTAGGATTGATAAGGTTAGTTATGATGTTATTTGTACTTCCCTTTTTTATTGATGTAAGTTTTTATATGTTTCTTACTTTCTTCATCAATAAATTTTATTTTTGCTAATAAAAAAAAATATATTCTTTTTTCTCTCGGATCGCTTTTCTTTCTTTCCGTTTCTCTTTTTCTGTTTTATGTTACTGATTATTGTTTTGAGAGGGGCTGCGGACGGCCTATTTATAGGCAAAGCGCAGGGTTGAGGCGGTTGGCCATGTGCAGGGACGGATCCAGGATTATGACTTTGGGGGGGCCAAAGTACATTTAATCTCTAACAAATAAAATTTGAAGTTCAATACCAATTTCTACTAACATGAAAAAAATCAATAATGTTACGATAAAATATTGAACTATATATTCCTTATCAACATAGTTGAGTACCAAAAGATGATTATACAATTGAGAATATTTTTTTGCCCATATTCACTTACAAAAAGTAGTAACTATTTCTACATGCATTTATTTACTAAAATTAGGCATCTTCAATTGAACTCGACGCTCTTTTATAATATCAAAAGCATGGATGATAGAATCTACATCAAACCCTCGAGTAATGTCTTTTTCAATGTACGTAATCAAATAACTAGCCAGAAAACCATCTTCTATTCTATTGCGCAATTTAGACTTAATGAGTTTTATAGCTGAAAATGCACGTTCTGATGTAGCAGTTGAAACAAGTAAAGTCAATACAAGGCAGATCAATCTATCAATAAGAGGATAACTTGTCAACTTTTTTGTTTTTGCCAACATTTGACACAACTCAAAAATGGTTGACAGCTTCTGAAACTCGGGAAGTATGAAAATATCAAGCTTATAGTTTTCTAACTGATATTTCAAATGCAATTTTTCTTGCTCGGAGAAATTCATGGGATAAAATTTATTTGCAAGTTTGCAAATATCCTCAATTTTGAATGATCTATAACCATCCCTAGGATCCAAAGCTGAGCTAGGAACAAGCAATTCCATTACATCTTCCTCAAACCTATTGTTTAATTCTTGTAACTAAGAATCAATTGTAACCATAAAAATATCAACTCAAAAATGATGTTCCATGGTGAGTTGATCTCTTTCAGAATGAGACCGACCTCGGCCTCCTTTATAAGGACAACTTATATCAGGAATCTGTATACCATGATCATTAGAAAATAATTTAATTTTCTCCAACACCATCCATCTTCTCTAAATTTTTGAATAAGTATCTTTGTTGTAGACACCAAATGCATTGCATTTAACATATCTTGAGATTTACTTTGCAAAGCTTGGCAAAGATCATCAATAATCTCCATGATATCCTTCATCAGATGTAAGATGAAGACAAACTCAAAAGATGTAATGGAATCATAAACTCCATCTGCTTCAGCTCGTTGATTCGATTTGCTTCTATCATTAATTATGTTTCTTAGGACTGCATAAGTAGCACTGAACATGTTTATCAAACTACAAATTGGGGGGGCTACTCTATATAATTTTGAAATTATCTAAAAAAAATTTGGGGGTGCGAACTCCTATAATGTTAAATTATTTTAAAATTTCTAGTATAATATATGATATTTTTCAAATTTTTGGGGGTGCGGCCGCCCCCCCCCGCCCCGCCCCCCCCCCCCCCCCCCGGCGCGTAGATCCATCCTTGGCCATGTGGCACGCATGCATGGAAGTTGGGCATGTGATCTAAGCTACAATTCGCATATGTTTGAGCGAACGTACAGGACAATTTATTTATGTTGCGTTTGATTATAAGATTTTTTTAAAAAAAATTTAAAAAAACTAAAAGAAATAAATAAAATATATTTATATTTTATATAATTGTATATACTTTTTCTCTTTCTATTTTACATTTCTTCTTAAATCTCTAAACCAAAACGGTTCGTTTTCTCTGCGTCCTGCTTGGTTTGCCTGCTATTATTTTATTATTATTTATTCTTTTTGCTGCTTTTGCTGACTTGCTTTGTTTTTGTTTTTATTTACTTTGTTTTATTATTATTATTATTATTATTATTATTATTATTATTATTGTCTTTTTATTTTTCATTTATTTTTCCTTTTTTTTATTATTATATTTTATTTTTATCTGTCATTTTTGTTTCTTTTATTTTCTTTATTTCTTTTAAATATTTTTATTTACTTGATTGTTTGTTTATTTTTATTCATTTTTATTTATTTATCATTTACTATTTATTATTTTCTGAAAGTTGGTAAAAATAAGGTTACACAAACTTGGATATGATGAATTCTATTATGATTTTGGTATTTTAGAACCTCCTGATTTTGATAATGTGTAAGAATACTGTGTTTCTAACGGAAATCTAAGTTCATTTTACTGTAAAATTGACTCAAAATGTGGTAAAATTTATACTTCAAATATATTTTAATATTATTAGAATATAAATTAATTTTAGTAGTAAATTGAGAAGAATTTAAAACGTGAAAGGTCAAAAGTAAAAAAGTGATCAAATATAGAGGGTACAAAGTATAATCTATCCTTCTAAAATTTGTTAAATTTCAAAACTAATTTGAAAACATAGAACACGACTCAATAAGTTTATTTGTATTATAAAAAAAAATTAAATTATTTAAATTTATTCATATTTAACTCACTAAAAATTCATTCAAAATCGATTCACCAAGTAAACAAGTCAAACTCTTTATATAAATAACTTAATACTCAGCTCGATTAAGTTCATTTTCAACCCTATCTACGAGTTCACTTTTATGGTTCAGGACATTGATGATCTTAATCAATTATGATCAACTAACTCAACAAAAATGAATTTCAAATCCCGCCTGATCAAGACTTACCTCCTCAAAAAGAAATAAAAATAAAATCTTGAGTCTCTCTCCTTAATGGAGATTAATATAGTTGAGTTTATCTCAAGTTCAATTTTAAGAGAATTGTTTGAACTTATAAGGTCTGCTCTTGTTTTGATTAATTGAATTTTTTATTTTGTCAGGTCCTTCATGTATGTAATGTTAACATAAATTTCAGAACATAAACCTTAAACTTCGGATCAATTACCATGTGTATCAACAAGAAATCAAGACAAAATGACATACCTGAATCTATTGATGAATGATTAAACGGAAGCGTGATTATCAATAAACTCTTTGTTATTGACTATGTTATTGCCTTCTAATCCTTTCCCCTTTGGTGCCTTATGTTTCTCCTTGAGAGGATTTAGAAAACATGGCAGTGTTCTTTTTCACCACTTGGGAAGGAATAGGGACCATAACTTTTTTAAGGTTGTAATTGGTTTTCATAACTGAAAGTTATAAAGTCCCATGAAACCACCATATGGGATATTAAATGACATCGCTACCCATTAACCATTAAACTAATTAATTAGCCATTAAACCAATTAATTAGTCATTAAACCAACTTTAACCAATATGTTTTAATTTCTATTTACGCCTCATAGAAATAGATATTATACAACTAGTATCTACACATTAGGTCCATAACACATATACCCTTAAGCCTATTAACTAAATTGAATCACTTAAATTGTAGGCTTTTTATAAATGATAACACCACATTTAATTATGTGGTCCCATTGAGACATTATCTAACAATCTCCCATGGACCACATATGTACCTCTGAAAAATGTGCTTAACTTTAGTGAGCTCGAAATTTGTTATCATAACTTGAGGGTATCCAAACAATCTTGTCCATTAACTATACTAATATAGGATCAAAGCGGTCTTCGTTACATCAATCGTAACTCGACCCACCAATGGTCACGATACTAATACAACTAAATGACATAGATCAATCATGGATCGTAGCATGGAAATTACATGTGATGTGATCCATACATGCCTATTTCCAAGCGGTCCTACTTAACTTTATTGAGATCAATACTTCACATTACGTAACAGGCGTAATAAATGAATACTTTATTTTCAGAAATTAATCTAATTACATAGATAAAACTTAAGGCGACATAAAGCAAGAATATAAATACAAACTCCCACTAAACCGTAATGTTCTCAAATAGAACAACACCCATCCGAGCAGCGGTGTGCTCATGAAAGACCTTGGGTGGTAGTCCCTTCGTAAGTGGATCCGCTATCATGGAGTTTGTCCCAATGTGCTCTATGGAAATCATTCACTCTGCACTCTTTCTTTTACCACTAGGAACTTGATATCAATATGCTTTGATTTTGTCGAGCTCCTATTGTTATTGGAATATAAAACTGCAGACTTATTGTCACAATATAACTTAAGTGGTCTTTCAGTGCCTTCCAAAATACGCAACCCAGTGACAAAATTCATGACCATATCCCTTGGTTTGATGCCTCATAACATGCTACAAATTCTGCGGCCATGGTGGATGAAGCTATGGCGTCGCTGCAGACCTCCAAGAAATTGCTCCCCGCTAATGAGATAAATATAGCCTGATGTGGATTTCCTACTGTCTTGGCATCCAGCAAAATCGGAGTCGGGATATCCAATGACCTCTAACTTATCCGATCTCCTATATGTGAGCATATATTCCTTGGTTCTCTGTAAATATCGCATAACACGCTTGACTGCTTTCCAATGATCCATGCCAGATTACTTAAATATTCGCTTAACATGCCAACTATGAACGCAATATCCGGACGCGTACATACTTGAGCATACATTAGACTCCCTACAGCCGAGGCATAAGGAATCTTCTGCATTTCTTGAATTTCAAGACTGGTCTTCGGGCATTGACTGAGACTAAACTTGTCTCCCTTAGCAACCGGGGTTTCACCTGGTTTACAATTTTGCATGCCAAATCTATTGAGTACTTTTTCGATATAGCTCCTTTGTGATAATCCCAGAATACCCCGAGAACGATCTCGGTGTATTTCGATTCCTAATACAAAAGAAGCATCACCAAGATCTTTCATTTCAAAATTCTTAGATAGAAATCTCTTGGTGTCATGCAATAAGTTTATATCGTTTGTGGCAAGCAATATGTCGTCAACATATAAAACCAAAAATATGTGTTTACTCCCACTGAACTTGTGATACACACATTCATCAACAACATTAGTTTCAAAACCATACGAAGTGATAACTTGATGAAATTTGAAGTACCACTGACGAGAAGCTTGTTTGAGTCCATAGATGGATTTAGTCAATTTGCAAACCATATTCTTTGGGTCTCCTGACACAAAGTTTTCTGGCTGCACCATATAAATTGTTTCTTTAATGTCACCATTAAGAAAAGCTATTTTGACATCCATCTGATGCAACTCAAGATCAAAATATGCAACAAGCGCCATAATTGTCCTAAAAGAATCTTTCGAAGAAACTGGAGAAAGTTTCTTTAAAGTCAATTCCTTCTTTTGAGTAAAGCCTTTGGCTACAAGACGTGCCTTATACCTCTCCACATTACCATTTGAATCCCTTTTGGTTTTAAATATCCATTTACAACCTCTCACAGACTTCGCGGTAATGAGACAAGTTCCCAAACTTTATTGTCTTGCATAGACTTATATTCTTCATTCATGGCTTCTATCCACTTATGAGAGTTGGAACTTTCCATGGCTTGACGAAGTTGATTGGATCATCTTCGACATTCCATTTTCTACCTCATGTTCTGAGATATACAATATAATCATCTGAAAGTGCAAATCTCATTTCTCTTGTGGATCGCCTTAATGGCACAGATTCTTGAGGTTGAGGTTGTAGAGTTTGTTCCTCAGGAATAATTACCTCATCTTGAATGGGGGTTTGAACTATATTATCTTGAACAACATTGTGCGGTTGAGGATCCAAATTACTTCTCGAGCAATGACAGTATAGGAACTGTGATTGGTCAAAAGTAGTAGTAGTAAGTGGGATTACTCCTGCTTCCTCCTCAAAGACAATGTCTCTAACTGGATTTCTCCCCCCAAACTCAACATCCTCAAAAAATGTTGCAATTCCCGTCTCAAATATTGACTTATTTGTGGGATCATAAAACTTGTAACCCCGTGATCGTTCGGCATAGCCAATAAAGTAGCTGCTAATGGTTTTAGAGTCCAATTTTCGTTCATGAGGTTTATAAGGCCTCGCCTCAGCAGGACACCCCCACACATGCAAATGGTTTAGACTAGGCTTTCGCCCAACCCAAAGCTCATAAGGTGTTTTTACAACTGCTTTAGTTGGCACCCGATTTAAGATATAAGTTGCTGTCTTTAAAGCCTCACCCCAGAGGGACTCTGGTAAAGTAGAATGACTGATCATACTTCTTACCATATCCTTAAGAGTCCGGTTTCGTCTCTCAGATACACCATTCATGCTAGGTGATCCTGGCATGGTGTATTGTGGGACGATTCCACATTCCTCCAGGTATTTTGCAAACGGTCCTGGACGTTGTTCACCTGATCCATCATATCTGCCATAGTATTCACCACCACGGTCAGACCTGACACTTTTAATCCGTTTGTTGAGTTGTAACTCAACTTCGGCCTTAAATTTTTTGAATACGTCCAAAGACTGTGATTTCTCATGGATAAGAAATAGATACCCATATCTGGAATAGTCGTCTATGAATGTGATAAAATATTGTTGACCATTCCAAGACGCCATAGGGAACGGGCCACAAATGTCCGTATGAATTAATTCTAAGACATCTGTAGTCCTATGGGCACCATATTTCTTTATTTTGGTCTGCTTTTCCTTGATACACTCAACACGTACATCAAAATCAAAAATCAAGAGAGTCCAAAATTCCATCGCACACAAGGCGCTCAACTCTAGATTTAGAGATGTGACCTAGGCGTTTGTGCCATAATGAGGTCAATTTTCCTTAGTTAGTTTACTCTTGGTTCCTCGTGATTCCACGTGCAAGGCTGCATTATAAGATGCAATAGTTTCAAGCAAATATAGATTATCAAACTCATTAAGTAAACCAGTACCAACAACATTGGAATTAATAGACATACTAAACTTCATATTTCCAAAAGAACAATAATATCCCAATTTGTCCAATACGTAAACAGAATTAAATTCGTCTAAAGGGCGGTACAACAAAAGTGTCTAATAAATCCAAATAATAACCGGTTAAGAATAATCTAAAGTGCGCTATTGCTCGCACTTCTATTGACTTGCCATCACCCACAAAGATGTATCTTTCAGCAGCAGTTGGCTTGCGGTAGTTCAGACAACCCTGCATAGAAACACATATGTGAGTAGTAGCACCAGAATCTGCCCACCAAGTGTTTCTTGGTACTGAAGCTAAATTTATTTCAGAACAGACCAAAACATGAAATGTACCTTTCTTTACACGCCAGCACGATTTGGCACAATCCTTCTTTACGTCCGGGCTTGCCACAAAAGAAACAACCATCCTGCACTTTCTGTTTCTTTGGTTCTGGACCTTGAGGAATAGCAACTTCCTTTCCCTTATGCTTTCTTTTGCCCGTATGCTTGGAGGTGCTTGCGATGAAACCTTGTCGGTCCTTTCTTGCTTCAATCTCTCTTCCTCTTGCACACAAAATGAAATGAGCTCATTGAGAGTCCATTTCTCCTTTTGGCGCTTATAATCGACCTTAAATTGGTTAAATTGTGCAGAAGAGAGATGAGAACTAAATGCACGAGCAAATCATCGATAGGTCGAGCTTTAGTGCCTTAAGTTTTGAAGCAAGATGAGACATTTCCATGATGTACTCGCGAACATTACCTTGCCTTTATACTTTATTGAAATCAAGCTTGCTAAAAGCGTGCTTGTTTCAAATTTTATCGTTTTAGCAAAACGCTTTTGAATTTCTGAAAGAAATTCATCGAATCTGTAACATCCTCGTTATTGCACCCGAAGACTTCTGGAATCCCACGCTTCATGATCATAAGACTTAGCCTGTTAGAACGATCCCACTTTTCAAAGTACACAATTTCCTCAGGAGTACTTTGTGCAGTGAGAGCATTTGGTTTTGGCATCCTTAATGCCAAGTCTATATCCATGCAGCCGAGAACAATCAATATGTTCTCTTTCCAGTCCTTAAAGTTTGTTCCATTTAACATTGGAACATTGTTCATGTTAGCAGAGATTGAAGTAGTCGACATTAAAGCTGAATCCAAAAGAAAATAAAAGGAATAAACAATTATGCTCACATTAAGTTACCAAACAGATAATCTCTAAATAAATTAATTTAATGACAACATCTCAAGATACCTAGCACAACATTAATACCAAACCTTTGGGTAGTGATATTAACTGTAAGTGGTATTCTTGTTGTAATGATCAAACATTGACAATAAGTTATGTCAAATAACAAATCTATCTTTGGATGGATTTATTATTCACATTAGGTTTCCTTTACAATTGGCACATGTTTATCACCACAAAATGTGTGTGTAATTCTGCCAAGTATTAATCATGTCTTTGGACCGATAAATTCCAGCATGAGATATACAGACATGAATATCAAAACATTCCATATATAACATTCTAGACAAGAGAGATCACTTTTGTGTCATCTTGTTTGAATTGACTTATATTTAGAACATTAGGAAATGAAATTGTCAGAGACGCGTTGTATAAATTACATAAATTTAAAGATTTCTTAATTTGTTACCCGAAATATTATATAATCTGCAGCAATCCCAATTATATACATACATATATAAATAGAATTGACGGGTCCAAAAACAAACCGACCAATGAATCATTTTACAATTCCGTAAAGCAGATTGCCATTTTCACGTAACAAAACAGAAAAAAGCAATTTACATCCATAAGAAAATTAATCGATTTCAGAAACTAAATAGAATGAATAAAGTATATCAATTCGATAATACACATGATAATGTAGGCTCGATACCAATTGTTAACATAAATTTGAACATAAACCTTAAACTTGGATCAATTACCATGTGTATCAACAAGAAATCAAGACAAAATGACATACCGAATCTATTGATGAATGATTAAACGGGCGTGATTATCAATAAACTCTTTGTTATTGACTATGTTATTGCCTTCTAATCCTTTCCTTTGGTGCCTTATGTTTCTCCTTGAGAGGATTTAGAAAACATGGCGTTGTTCTTTTTCACCACTTGGGAAGGAATAGGGACCATAACCTTTTAAAGGTTGTAATTGGTTTTCATAACGAAAGTTATAAAGTCCCATGAAACCACCATATGGGATATTAAAATGTATCGCTACCCATTAACCATTAAACTAATTAATTAGCCATTAAACCAATTAATTAGTCATTAAACCAACTTTAACCAATATGTTTTAATTTCTATTTCTGCCCCTCATAGAAATAGAAATTATACAACTAGTATCTACACATTAGGTCCATAACACATATACCCTTAAGCCTATTAACTAAATTGAATCACTTAAATTGTAGGCTTTTTATAAATGATAACACCACATTTAATTATGTGGTCCCATTGAGACATTATCTAACATGTAATACATGCAAAAACTTATGTTGATCTAATTATCGTAACATTTTATTTAATCATATTTGTCTTCAAAAATATCGACAACAAGTGTTTTTAATATAGACTATTCTTTTCTTCTTCTTCTTTTTAAGAAACATGATAAAATGTAAAGATTACAACTATTAGATTAACTTAATTTTTTTCATCGATAATTTATATGGAGAACTTTTCAAAAGGGTAAATTACACTTTGGACTCCTACATTTTGTACCAAATCTCACTTTGACCCTTACACATGAAATCATGACAATCAATCTACTACACTACTAATCAAATCTCACTTTGATCCCTACACATGAAATCGTGACAGTCAGCCCCTAGTACTTGTACTCAAATCTCACTTTAATCCCTAAACAAGTGTTAATGTCTCTCTTCTATTACTTTATTTTTAAGGAAAATGTTTAATGGCCCAAATTTTTGTGGCTCGAATGTGTCAAAACAACGTCGTTTTAGGTGTTTTGAACCATTCGAACCATGATTTTTCGAGCCATCTATCATTGTTGTATTTTTAAATCTTTAATAAAGTTCAGTCATGTGACAAAAATATGAGTACGAAATGAGGGTAAAAGAGAAAAATCATTTATGTCTCCCATCAATACACTTTGTCTTAAATGATAAACACGTGAGAGTTATATAATACAATATATATATATATATATGTTCGTATGATAAAACTTGAGACGAAAAGGAAAGAAAGTAAAACTTTTGAAATAAATAAATATGTCAAAGAAATCAAAGAAAAATAAATATGAATAAACAGTAAACTGTGTTACCATAAAAAAACAGAGTTTCATGATTCTAATTTATACAGAATCCTAATTTATCTTCTTAACTATTCACAATTTGCGTTTTATTTTAGCCTAATACAGTCATATTTTGATATAAATTTTGAGATAAAGCGTGTATTGGTGAAAAATGTAGATGATTTTATTTTCTTACCTTCATGTTGTAGTTATATTTTTGTCACATGACTAGATTCTGTTAAAAATTTAAATAATTGAATAACAGAAAATGGACATTGACACTTGTGTAGAAACTAAAATGAGATTTACCAAAAGTACAAGAGTTGACTATTATGATTTCATGTATAGGGGGGTTAAAGTGAGATTTGAAATAAAGTACAGAAATGTAAACTGTAATTTACTCATAAATTATTTGAATTATCAAAACGAGTCCCGTAATAAATCTCACGAATCCAAACAGCCTGAACATGAGAGAAGCTCTGCTGTTAGACTACCGAATATCTTTTTACTTGGTATATTTGATGTGGCATGATACCCCTTGGCGAAAGTGGATCTTCTCAGGTACTTTTTTTGTCCAGTTATCTTCCACTATTTATTCAAATGTCACAATATATAATAACAACTAACTGTTAAATTATAAATTTTGAATCAAGTATTGAATGATAATTGGACAAAAAAATAAATTTGCTGGAGAGGATCCCGGCTCACCCTTGGCGTACTTCCCTGAATGAAGGCATTTCAGGTGGTGGACCCAACATGGTAGGGTGAATGGGGGCAATGAACCTCTGGGTTTTAGATTTTGGGTTCTCTATGAATGGTCTCTTCCAAACTGAGGATTCTATTATTATAACATTTACATATAATGGGCCCCCAAGAAAAATTATTGGGTTCATTCAAGATCATCCCTGACACTGTGATAATACCTACCTTACAAATAGCTTCAATTGCATCAATAAAAGTATGTGTAGCCAATGGAAATATTAAAGAAGCTGCTGCATGGTAATTGATCAGTATTGATCATACACAGAGGCTCAACCTGCAGTGGATTGACCTGAAAAATGCCCTTAATTAACAAGCTAACATGATCTTGACCTGAACTGTAACCTAAGTGATCCCTACAAATATTTAGGTGCTAGCTTCACTAACTTACTAATATCCTACTGTGAAAAATATATATAACAACTTAAACTTTTATAACCATGACTCGAAAATAAGAAGCTAGCATTAAGATCCTATTTCAATTATGAATTTATTATGGGAAAAGAAAAAGGGAAGAATAAATATAATTACTTAAACACACTCATTTTCTTAATTGACTTAAATATATATATATATATAGATATATTCATTTTTTCCCCTTATTTTTCTAATCCAATCAAAAACAAAAAGGAAAAAATAAATAATTTCTATTTCATTTTATTTTCCTATCTTTTATTTAACATTCAAACTGGATCTGAGTACCATGGTCAAAGAGAGATTTTTTTTAATTACTATTTTATGAAAAAGTACAAAGCTTAATATATTACACATTTAATAATAAATCATCCAATAAAATACATCAAAGTACAAAATAAATCTCAAAAGGGATAAAGAGAACTCCATGCAAGGTGGATATGAGAGTTTCCATATAAGAAGAAAAACAACCCTCCAGGTAGGGAGGAGAAAACCTACATAAAAAGAGAAAACCTCTATATAAAAAGATATTAGCATGTCACCCGTACTATACACGGAATAAAATAATATATTATTTAGATAATTATTTTAATTTTTTATATTTTATCTCTTGTAAATAAAATTTCATGTATTAGTTTAAGAGTTTTGTTTTAAATATTCCTTTACTATAATATATAGTATAGATAAATTAAAATTATTATATTGACAATTAACAATTAAAATTATGCTTTGTTATAAAAAAATTGACATAGTGTGATCTTTCATTCACGTTTTTTTTCCACCAAGAACATTTATACTTCACTATTTTAGAATAAAAATATATTAATTTTAAAAAATTGTTATATTAGTTTTTGAAAGGGAAATAATTAAAGAAATTTTAAAAACTTAATGAGCAAAAAAGAATTATCGTAACATGTAATTTAAAATATCAAAAAAAAGTTAAAAAATTAATAAAGACTTTAAAAAAATGTGATTGCAATTAAAGCTAATATCATATTTATTAATAAGTATAATTTTATTTGGATATCTATTTATACTTTAACATGCTTATTTAAAACAAAATAAAAATAAATAAAAATATTAATAATTTTGAATTTTAAAATACGATTTTGTAGACTTGCTATATTAACTTTTGGAAGGAATATATTGGAATATTTTTACAAAAATTGAATATTAGTCATTGAACAAATCTTATAAAATTTAAAATAAAATTTATAATAGGAAGAAATTAATGATATTGCAACATATGCATTTTAACAATTTTAAATTCAAAAAAAAAATAGATTAGGACTTTGAATTTTAATTATCGTACAACATTTTTATTTATATAATAATATAAATAAGGATAGGTAATAGATAGATTAAAATTAATTATAAATATAACTATATTTAAAAGGATATGGTTTTGTATAGCTATATTTTAAATTCTAAAATTTATTTTTTAACTTCCTATATAAAAAGATTCAAAATTTTAAATTACATATGATTTTTTTTTTTTTTTTTAAAAAAAACATATGAACTCACAGTGGAGTAGAGAGAGAAGTACCATAAAAAAAGAGAGCAGCTGCACATATTAAAGATAAATAATTAAATAATTGACTAATACCTGTAATAGTTTTGAAAAAATTGATCAAAATTACTATTTTCTTGTTATAGCTTTGAAAAACTATTATATACCTTTGAAGTAATATTGTGCACAAATTGTCAATTAACACATATCATGATATCAAAAAAGTATTAAAGTAATTTTTTTTTTTTTTTAAAAAGTAATGATATACAAACATAAAATCAATACAAAAAACTTATTAATAATGATTTTGTTTGGATTTTGATCTATCACTTTATAATGAGTGACATATTTTTTATTATACAAATAACTCTATCACGCCATTTTAGTATAAAATTCTAGTAAAACAATATTAACTAACAAAAATAGCTGTAAATAAAATATAAAAAAAAAAAAGAGATAATGGTTGGTAGAGAGGAAGGAGAAATGACATATGAAATATAAAATAAAAAAACAAAATAAATAAAAATAAAAATAAAAACAAGAAGAAGAAAAAATGGTGTACCTAAAATATAAAAGAGTCTGTTTACCTAAAAGATAAAATAGTATGTTTAAAGAATACAATAGATTAAACATAAACTAACTTCCAAATTGTCTCATAAAAAGAAAGTTAAAAAAATAATGAGTTTTATCGTTCCATTAATGTAATATTTACAAGGCGAGGAAGACATAAATGGATTGAAAAAAGTATAACATATGATGTCTAGGATTTTTGAATAGAAGAAAGAATTGGTTAGAAAAAGATTGCATAAGAATAATTTTTTTCATCTTTCTTTTTCTAAATTATTAATCATGGAATCATTATAAAAAATAATAAATTATGAGATTTTTAAAAAAAAATTATATATAGTATAAATATGCTTAAATTTATTTGAGAATAAAATTGTGTTTAATTATGGAATAAAGAGAGAATCTTAATATAAGGTTTAATTTTTATTTTATATTAGGTTTAATTTTATGTTTATATAGATCAGACCAATTGTGAAAGATATTAATAGTATACATTTTATGTGAGGTGAGAGAGTTTCATTTTCGTTAGATTTATTTTAAGAGAGAGAAGATTGTATGAAATTTATATTCTTTTTAAATAAAAGCTTGATTTATTTTGAGAAGAAATAGGAGGTTAAGAATTGTGTGTTTTGTTCTTTCTTTCTTTCTTTCTTTTTATCGGCAATATATTTGCATTAAATAATTTTGAAGGTTAATATTTATATCATTGGAATAGCCAATAGATGTTTTAAATTTTTTTTATAAAAATCAAAAATTCAAAAAATTAGATTTAAGGTTTTGAAACACTTAAGGCCTCTAATATGCAAAGTCACTTTGGTATAATATATAGCATAGATAGATAGATTATGAGATTTAGGAAAAAGATAAATATTAGAGAAGAGATTTTTGGAACTTGTAATTCAATTTTTTTTTTTTTTAAATATATGGTTACTTTGTTAGCCAATAATATTATTTTTAAATATTTTTAAAATTACAAAAATTAGTAATTTTAGTTTTTTTTTTCTTTAATCTATAGTTATTTTGTTAGCCAATAGTACTATTTTTTAATATTTTGAAAATTACAAAAATTAACAATTGTGATTTTACGTTTTTTTTTTTTGATCAGTAATGCTTTTTTTATTTTGTAATTTGTGTTTTTTTTTAATGTATAGTTACTTTGTTATGAGATGAGATTTAGGAAAGAGAGAAATATTGGGGAGAGAGATTTTAGGAACTTGTAATCCAAAATTTCGGATGGTTTTTGGTTTTTTTTTTTTTAATCTGTAATTGCTTTGTTAGTCAATAGAATTATTTTTAAATATTTTTAAAATCACAAAAAGTAGTAATTATGGAATTAGACTTTGGAACTCTCACAAACCTTCTCACTAGAAATCTCATTTTTCTTATATAATATATAGATAGATAGATAGATTATTACAAAAAAATAAAAACATAAAAAAAATAAAACGATTATTACCAAACAAACAATATCAATCACCTTCACAATATGTTCATCGTCACAACCAATAGCTTTAGTGCCTTCTTTTTTCTTTTTTCTTTTTTCTTTTTGGATAAATGATAGATTTAATACCTTAATCCCTATCTCCACGTTATAAAATAAAATATTATGAATCTGAGTTGGTTGCCTAACGTATAACAACGCGTTTAAACAAATCTCGGTCATGAATCAATTCTCAATTTAGATTTAAAAGTCTCTTCGATGGCAAGCCAACGATGAAGACAAGAGGAGCAATAATGGCTAGCATAGTGATAGAAATCGCAGGAGAAGAAACAGAGTAGAGATGAATGTTAAAAGACCACCCTCTCCCCTTAAAGAATAGAGAAATAGACAGTGGTTAGAATTTTTTAGAGAGAGAATAAGGTTTCTTAGAGAGGGAAATAAGGTCAAAGAGAGGTTAGGAGATTATTTCATAACTTGCTTCTTTTTCTAATTTTTAATATTATGAGATTTTCTTTTGAAGGGAGTTAAACCAAGCTGGTACAAGTCGAGCTGTTATAGGCCTAGAATTGGGCTCGACCTAGAGCTTATTCATGATTTTGTGTCGAACTAGTCCAATTGTACGAAGCAAAGTCCATCACTTATGAAACAAACACAATAAAATGCTCGGCCTATAACTTATTTTCGATTTCCTAAAGCTTTTTTTTTTTAATATTGTTTTACTTTTCAGAAAACACTAAGAACTTGTCTAGTAAGCTGTTTATATCAAAGAAAAAGATATACATAATTTGTATACAAAATTTAAGACAAGAATGATATGGGTATTTTTGTAATTACGAACCGAAATGATGAACATTTTGACTTCTAGTAAATGGATGGCTATGAATGAGAACGAGTTTTTTGTATAGAAATTTTGTTTGTATAGTATTACTAAATGAGAAAAATGAAGGAAAAAAAATTATCATATAGGTCCGCCTAAGTGTGTTCACAAGTCGATTCGGCTCGGCTCGGCTCGAGTTTACCCTTGCCCCGTCAGCCGAACCGACACGTTCGGGTTGGAAAATTAGTTATCCATTGTCGACCGAACTACACTTCAAAATCGACCGAATGAAAAGTCACCATTTGGTGGTTGGTTTGGTCGATTTTCAAAAAAGTAGTAGGGATGGAAAAAAAAATATTGTGAAAAAATAGATTTGAGAATCAAAACAGCAAATTAAAATCATGAATACAGACCAATGACAGAGAGTGACATAATACAGTTGAGTAATAGATTATAGATTACACCTGATTTATATACACTTAGAAATTACAAATTATCGCCGCAGCCACTGTCTTCGTTCATCGCAACACCATTGCTCATTATCACCGACACCGTTCTTCACTAACCTTGTTTGTCACTGCCACCACCCCATCACCAATGGGAGAAAGAGGAAAGGAAAAATAAATAAATAAAATTAAAAAGAGAAGCAGAGATGAGAAGGAAGAATGAGAGATGAGTTCATATCTAAAGAAAAGAAGAAAGAGAGAGGATGGTCGGTGACAGAGAGAAATGAAAGGGTTGAAAGAGAGATGGAGATGAAAGATTGGACAAAAAGAGAAAAGAAAAAAACAAAAGGATTGAGGAGAGAGAGACACGAGTAATGAGTTGTCAGATTTGAGAGAGAGAGAAAAGAGAAAAGATTACATTTGTCACGCCCTAATTTTTAATTACTCAGAAACATTACCAAAAGCCTTTAATTTAAGTTTTTTTTTTTTTTTTTTAAACAAATATCTATTACCCTTGAGCAATAAAAACATAATTGAAAAAATCTAGAAATCCCTTAGATATTGATTTGTAATTATGTATCAATTTTAACGAGTAAATAGCAATCCCAATCAAACAATCAAGACAAATCAACACAACGATCGTGGAAAAACCACAATTAGAGCGCCTCTAATTGTGATAAAAAAAACTACGGGCAAAAATCACAAAACAATCCACTAAGAAGATAAAAAGAATTACACAAGTGCATTCTCAATTACCTATCGAATCCACGCCCGAATTCAACCGACCCTTATATGCCTATTCCACCACGGTCTTCACCTCAGAATTGTCTTGCCCAACGTTGAATCCATAACGCCGATGTCGAATCCACGACGATGAGCCACTCCAGAATCCACCAAAGCTTCAGGCCCAATTCCACAGAATCCACCAAAGAACAATACTCTCTTTTGTATTGAACAAAATAAACAATTCTTTGATGTATACTTTTCAAACCAGATTTAAACTCAAACAAACATCAAATAAACTAGCAAAGAAGCTCCAGATATAAGCCCTAATATCCAAGAAGAAAATCTGGAATCTGTAACCCTAAAAACAGATGAAACCACATATTTATAGAAAACTGATCCGCGATGTCTGCTCGAGCGCAAGAATGGCCGCTCAAGCGGACTAACGCTCGAGCGCAAAAACACAATTTCCAGTACTTTTGCAGACAGTTCAAACTTTTGAAACCAAAGATTCTCTGCTCGAGCGCACAAATGGCCGCTCGAGCGGAAAAGCAACTTCGATTGCATTTTTGCTTTTTGCTTTGGGGGCACTGCCCTCGATCCCGCCTGGGCGCTGCCCCCTCGATCCTCGCGAGCTGACCAAACAGCTCGAACCCCGACATAGTCAGCGAAGTGGCAAACATAAAAGAATAAACTGCTAAAACATCTCTGAAAGGCGTAATTTGGGTTGGATTTGCATCTAAAACTCATAGCCTCACTGAAATAAAAGATCGAATACACTTAAAACTGAAAGGAGTTTTGTCAAATAGGATTGCCAATAATAAAAAACCTAACAATAATAACACATGTTCTCTCTCTCAATGTATACAACAATAGCAATAATACATGCCAAGCTTCTGCTAAGGAGTTATAAATAATTAATTACAAATATCAATGTACAGTATTTATTTCCTTCACACCCATGTTGAAATCGCACATAAGAGACACATGCACTCCTTAACTCTTCAACTAATAAATCCAAATTCTCTTCCTTAAAAAAATAAAATAAAACGAGGAATCAGCACTAATGCCCAGTAGAAATCTCATAGCTCTAAAATAATAACCATCATATAGATTGAAATGATCATGCTTATAACGTGATATCATATAGAAATGTGACGTTTTGTAATTTCAAAATATCATACGTAGAGTACCTTTTTCTTAAACTTTATTTGAACATTTAAGGAAAACTTTCAACCATAAAAATTGTCCCTTATCATAAAAAAAAAATCCTAAATCCTTTTTTAAAACAAATATGTTTAAAGAAAAACCTGATTTTAAATTTATTAATCCAATTCCAAAGTATTCTTCGTTTTATTTCCATTTTCATTTTTATTATTCACATTTATTATAACTCCATAACCTTAAAGTTTAAGTTCCCTTAATACTCCAAATAACTCTCATACACTCTATTCCCACTTGCATATTCGTTATTGTTATGACTCCATAACAAAAAAATCCAAACCTCCTTTATATTCAAAATAATTCTCCGACTTGTCTAACAACTACATTACATCCACATTTACATAATCAATTATAATTCAACATATCACAAGGATAATAAACCCTTTTAATTCAGTTACTTCATTAATTACAAAACAAAACTCTTAATATTTCCTTATAGTTACAAACAATCCGGTGAATTCATTGTCACCAACCCCTTATCCAGATACTATTTTATTATCCATTCTTTTCAAATAATTTTTGTATGCATTCCCCTTCCATACCAAATTACACATCAAATTGTAATTTTATAAGTTCATCACAAGTCACACTTATCGTCACCGACTCAACACATTTCTCAACACATTCTACCTTTTGCTGAACTTGATACGGCAGGATAGTGAGCACCCAACTCATAATACCTTCCACTTTTTGCCGAACTTGATACGGCAGGATAGCTGTCACCCAATTCATAACACTTTTCACCTTTTGCCGACTATTATGCGGCGGGAAGTGAACTCCCAAAAATCATTTTCTCAAAAATCATATTTTTCCAAAAATCATGTTTTGCCACATTTACCGACTATCATATGGCAGGATGTAGACCTCCAAAAACATTTTCAACTTTAAGACCATCCCCACATTTGCCGACTATTATACGGCAATGAGTGGACACCCAAAAACATTTTCAAAACCATCTATTTTTCCACTTTTGCTAACTATAATCCGGCAGGACTGTGTGGACACCCAAAAACATTTTTTCACTTTTGCCGACTACAATACGGCAGGACTGTCCCAAAAATCATTTTTCCCACATTCGTCCAGCGATAAACCTAGACAGGGCATTTAGGCACCTTAAATTTAAAATCACCCTCACATTTACCGGCTCTTATACGGACGGATGTGGGCACCAAAAGACATTTTCCTCTTTTTCTTTTTGACCCCCTGCGCAGGTACGAATTATAACACAACCCAACACCACTCAATATAACTCAACTCAACCCCACTCAGCCCAACTCAATACAACTCAACCCAACTCAACACATTTCAACATAACTCAATGCAATTCAACATAACACAACAAAATTCAACATCATTCAATACAATTCAGCATAATTCAATACAAACTCTTAAACCTCCACATCATCATTTCATCACAAAACTCATATCATCCATACCATTAGTAATTTCTTCTCCCAAATTTGGTGCCATATTATAACATAATTTAAAATATCAACATTAAGAGTTCAATCGCAACTTTTACATACATTTTCAAACTCTTTAAAATTTCAATCAAACTTGTACATGTGTAATGTAACACCTCAATTTCATGATATTACTTTCAATTTAAGCAAAATCATCATCCATCTTCATGAGCCAAACTAGGGTTTTTAAGAGAAATTAAAGCTTTTCACAAAAACACTTTTTATTCCAACTATTCTATTAAGGGCTAGTTTGGCATAACCTAAAAAAGTCAAAAAGTCACTATCTTATTTAAGTCACATCATCTTATTTAAATCACATCACCTCTCTAACACATCACATCAAACCCAACCCAAACCCACCAATAAGTCAAAAAGTGCACTTTTTTAGGACATCCCAAACCAACCCTAATTATACACCCAAATTCATGACCCAAAATCATAACCCAACAAGTAAACCCCAACTCTTCAAACCCTAAACCCCCAATCTCATGATTTATTCATAATATGCTTAAAAATATAACTTTTGTATTTATATAAAGAAAATACTACAAATCTATCTATAAATGAGAATATTGAAGGAGAATTAGAAATCCCTACCTCTTGAAGCGAAGAGAAGACCACCCAAAAATCACTGGCGACAAAACCATGAACTATATGGACCAAAAGGAAGCCCTTGATGAGATCTACAATCTTTCTCAAACGACCAAGGTGAAAAGATCACTCTAGGTGAGTAGATATAAAGATCTAAGTGAAAAAGTTTGAGTTAGAGAGAGAGAAGAGAAACTCACGATGTAGAGAGAGAAAAGAGAAGGAAAAGTGAAATGAACAAGTGTTTGGAGCCTATTTATAGTAGCAAGGCACTAATAGAACAATAGCTCCAAAGTCAAATTAAAAGAACAAGTCAAAAATTTCCAAAAAGTAGGTCCCAAATCGACCCAAAAATTTGAAAATTACACACAGGGGTCGACCCTTAGGATAGAGGTGTCGACCCTTACAAAGAAATGCTGAGACACCAATGTGTGCAGCAGACAAGGGTCAACCCTTGCAACCAAAGGCGTCGATCTGAGCAAGGAATTCGTGAAATCCATAATCAAATCCAGTCCAGTCCAATTCAATTTTGGATTGGTTTTTTGAATCCATGGTTCGATTCCAGATTAAAGAATTAAAAATCCGTAGTCTACGGATTGGTTCTGGATTGAACCCCACGGTTCCAAACTGGAACCGATCCGGATTATATACAAATAATCTATATTTTTATTATACACCCTCTCGCATAGTATCTTCTCTTATTCCATATAAAACCTAAACTCAAACCTAAACCCGCATAGTATCTTCTTTTATTACTTTTGTTTGTTAGTTTTTAGTTTTAATTTGTAATGGTCTACATACTTATGGTGAAACTAGTTTTCTTCTGGTTGTTTAAATTCTACAACAGTATATCACTATTATAGAAAGACATATTGCTATTGTGGAACTAATATAGTGCTATGTTTATGTTTTTATGAAATTAAAGTGTTATATACATTTTTTTGTTATTTAATTATTTGAATATGTGGTCCTAAAGTGATCCAATCCGTGTTTAAATGGATTGATTCGGATTGATTCCATGATTTAAATGGATTGGATTAGTTCCAATTTTTTAGGAACTGTGGATAATGGATTGGTCTTGGTTTTACCTCAATCTAGTCCAATCCGAACCATGCTCACTCTTACCCTTTCATTCAGAATGCAACCCAAAACAAGACAGCAAGGGAAGGGTCAACCCTAGGGACTCAGGTGTCGACCCAAAAACCAGTAGAGACACTAAGAGCAAGGCAACAAGGTGGTGTCGACCCTAGGAAGGCAAAGGTCGACTCCAGAACAAATTTTCCAAATTTCCAAAGAACTTTTCAACGCAAACAATCATGAACGAATAATCCCAACATGTTTAAATTGAATTGTACTCCTCCAAAACCAAGATACAACAACTCCAAATACTCCCAAAAAAAGAAAATAAAGGAGTTAAATACACCGTCCAATAGATTAAAGGATACTATGGACTCGCCTTTTTCTCGCACCTCGCCTTTCGGAAAGGGTTTGAAAAGAAGGTCTCACAGTTCAGACTCTCGCGGTTCTGAATCTAGTATCACAAGTGCAATATGAAACTAATAATCACCAAAGAGTCTAAATCTGGCAAACTTTTTTTGAAAAATCGATTTTAAATCAAATAATGCCAAGATTGGACTGCTTTGCCAAATACAGAGTCACCACCTAAATATTTTATTTTGAAAAAAATTAGGAAACCCTAACTCGTGCCAAATGCCACGTGTCCGTCATCACCAAAGTTGCCTCGGTTCGGGAACTTGGGTACGAGAGGGAAAGCTCCTGAAATGAGCACCTTGCTCGCCCGATCAAAGATCGACCTCTACTAACCATGATATAATGTTTTATAAACATTATGTGTTCTTATTCCGGTTATTAGCTAACTTTACTATGTGACGCACACAAGCAAGTATAGACTAGTTTGCAAGACTTGGAACAATTCAACTCATGTTTGTTTGCGAAAATGGTTTGAATTTGCCACCCTTAAGTGGGCTTAAAAGTGCAGATTTGCCACCAAACGTAGTGGGCTTAAAACATGATTTGCCACAACAAAGTGGGCTTAAAACGCGCATTCGTTGAATTGTTCCAATTCAAACAATAAGCCTTTATCCACAGGCATTCATGCAGTTTAGCAAGTAAGCACATAGCCTCATGGCAAGCATGCTAATCATGGCAACATGGCAATCACACTCATGCAAGTATGCTAAAGCATAAAACTTACGGAGTACTCAAAGCCAAAACAAAAACTAGTTAGAAATATGCATGATCCTAACTATACAAAATGCCTAATGCAACACATGCAATATGAAATTAATAAGCTCGGCTACTAATATGGCATATGACTTGATTTGAACAACATGTGATTAAAATACGTATTGAAAGAAGTATTGAAATTGCAATGCAGTTTGAATGATGCGCTGAGCCTCGATGCATGCAATACAAATGAATGGATGCAAGCATGCGATATGCTAAGTCAAAATATGTCCCTAATCTGACCATCAAAAGCGATTAAATAAAAGGGAGAAAGATATGGGGTTGGAAGACATGCATACACGCACGCACGCACGCTTATTACAACATACGCCCTCGCGAAGGAGGGTCCGGATGAACAAGCTAACTAGCTATGTTAATTAAACTAGCTATTACAACAATTGAAAGGAATTAACTAACTTATGCTAAGCTAATTAAATATTTCAAATTGAATTAAGCTAATTAATTACAAAACGAATTAATTAACTAAATAGTTATAACACTTGTATGAATGAATTAGCTACAACTAATTAACTAAGCAAAGCAAGTACATGGCCTCGAGGGTGAGGGACGTATGCATGCTTGGTTGGTTTTCTCCCGAAAATCCACCGCCTTGCCATTGCAGCCTTTGTTTGCACATTGTTTAACCACTGAAAATTGTGCCAACTCCCAGAATACCTCTACTCCACCTCAGAAACACACTTGTGCAAAATTTTCATTGATGGCCGGTGTAGCTCGCTCAAACTCTCTCCACGTGGCCCCTTTTAGAGAGACACGAATTGGGTTCTTAGCTACTACAATTCAGACTCCTGTCACGGTTCTGAATCTAATCTCACAAAGTGCAATATAAGACCGATAAATCACCAAAGAGTCCAATCCGGCAAATCATTTTGGAATACTAATTTTCAATCAAATAATACCAAAATTGGACTGCTTCGCCAGATTACAGAGTCGCCACCTAAATATTTTATTTTTTGGAAAATTTAGGAAACCCTGACTCATGCCAAAGGCCACGTGTCCGTCATAATCAAAGTTACCTCGACTCGGGAACTTGGGTACGAGAGGGGAAGGTCCTGAAATGAGCACCCCTGCTCGCCCAATCAAAGGATCGGCCTCTACTAAGCATGATATGTTGTTTTTGTAAACACACGGATTCTTATTCCGATTATTAATCTAACATTACTATGTGATACGCACAGTATACAAGTATAGACTAAATCACTCAATTTGGAACAAAACATCTCTTATTTATTTTTTTGAAAATTATTTGAAAGTGCTACTCGCAAGTAGGCTAAAACGCGGATTTGCCACCCTCAAGTGGACTTAGAAAAAACATGATTTTGCCACTCTCAAGTGGACTTAAAACTCACATTTTGATAAATTGTTCCAATTCAAGCAATAAAGCCTTCACCCACAGGCATTCATGCAGTTAATCACTTAAGCAAATAGCCTCATGGCAAGCATGCTATCATGGCAGTCACGCTATCATGGCAGTCACTTACACACATGCAAGTATGCTAAAGCATCAACACTTACGGTGTACTCCGAGGCAAAACAGAAGTGTAACAACCCTCGTACTGATTACCGATAAACTACTGAATTAGTTACTGGTTACTGCTAAACTGAACTGATAATGACTAATAATTAAATTAACTGAAGTACTGAATGGACTGATTGAAATCGAAACTGAAATTGAATAAGTTTATATATTGAATTGCATATTGCATTTGTTTGATTGATTGATTATCTGTTTGAATTCATATGTTTAAACTGCTAATTGAAGGCCTTATCGGCGGCCGAATTAGAAACCGTGTAGAGTTTTGGGATCAGTAGAATATTTGTGATTTAATGGTATATTTATCTGAAAATTGATTAGGAATGATTAAATTAGATTAAAAGGAGTTAATTGCTAAATTTAACTTATTTACCAAATTACCACCTATAGTGGGCCTTTATTTATTATTATTGTTTGAGCCTTATCACCTAATCAAAACAATTGATCAGCCATTTCCTACACTCCAGCCGACCAAAGTGAGAGAGAGGGAGAGAATTAAGAGGAAAATTGAATTCATCTTGTGGATTGCTTGGGAATTGAAGGATTTGTAACATAGGTTGCTAAATTGAACTTCTAGACAAGAAATTGAGACTTAGGTAAGGAAATTCACCATCTTCTTGTTGTCTTTAAGCTTCATCTTGCATGGTTCATGCTCCATTGTAGGATTAAACCATGATTTAGTGCTAAGAGGTTGAATTATGCTTGGATTGTTGCATGCATGGTTGAATTGGTGATTTTGAGTTGAGTTCATGTGAAGATTGTCCATGCATGTCCATGTTTAAGCTAAAGTCCATGTTTTCATTTTGTTTTCCAACTATTGAGCTCAATTGAGCAAGGATTGAAGCTTAATTTTGGTTTAAAGCTCATGCATTGCATGTTTTGAAATTGTTCTTGAAAATTGGTTTGAATTTTGGATTTAATTGACTCACCTTTGGGGCTTGAATTCATAAATTGGCTTTTGAAACTTGTTATACATTGTTTTGGGATGTACTTTCCAGAATTTGGGCCCAAGAGGTCGAGAATTGAGTTGAGAATGCTTGGTTTGAGCTTGGAAAGCAAATCTGGAAATTCCAGATTTGGCTTCTTCGCTCGAGTGAAGTATTCCTCGCTCGAGCGACCAACGTTTCCTCTGAGCCACGCTCGAGCGAAGGATTGGTGGCTCGACCGTAAAAATCGAGCATCCAAGATTTTTCTTGTTTCATCGGACGCCGAGCGAAGGTTTGTCCGCTCGAGCGAGGCCTTTGATTTTGGAAGCTCGCTCGAGCGAAGAAATGCTCGCTCGAGCGAGGCTCTTATTTCAGCAAGTTATGCAAAATGTATTCTAAGTGTATTTTTGCATCCTCATCCCATCCTAGGCATTCTTAGGCCTAGTTTAAGGCATCTTAATGAGGATTTAGACATAGAACCACACCGAGGAAATTTAGGGAGTTAATTATCATCCTTCCCATTGTGAAACTTAGTGTGTGTTCTATTTGTTAACCGCTTAGGTTGGTTGGCTCTAGGCGCTCGCTATTAGCCCAATCTCTGTGAGTAACAATTGTGTAAAGATATGTTGAAAAATCATTATCTTTTGAATCTCGAATCAACTGCTTATTGAACCGATATTGTTTCTTGAATGAATGTATGTCCCGTATTCGAACTATGTGGCATCCTTAGCACTTTCATCGCTTATTAGAGATCTCTGTCGGTTCCTTGTGGAACCATCGCTTATTGATTTATGGCCATCACTACCGCTGGGTGCATAAGACCGGTCTTTAAGACCTCATCACATCGCAATGATAGGCTAATGGATGTACCACATATAACCGATTGATCGAAATCGAAGATCAAATCTTGTTTAATGAACTGATTTCATTATCAGAAGGACATTCATTCATAACCTCTTTACGCATTATGTTATTCATCGGGCTTTAGCTCACTTTGTTTATATATATATGTAGGTTTTCAATGACGGATCGGAGCTAGGGCGTGGGTTGGTCCCCGTTTTGTCAAGCCACCTATGTGCCTCATGCGAGGTTCCGAGTTGCCATGCTATGGCTTGGGGTGTTTTTGTGTCCCCATCGCCTCCTTACTTGTTTTGTACCTTGTATAGACATCTCTTTTTCTTATCAAGTTATCGAGGATTAGGTCCCGTCTTGAATGTTTGTATATGATTGTATAGACTGTGTATAGACTGTACTGTTCCGAACTGTATGAATGCATGGAAAATATTTTTGGCATACAGATTTTCACAGCTCATTGGACACTAGTTACTTATCAGATTGGTTTCCGCCAGCCTCAGACTGCTTAATCAGATATCGTTCAACAGCCTTGATAATCTCGGACATCTTGCCGATTCTGATGCTAAACCCATAGGGCCGGGTTTGGGTCGTGACAAAGTGGTATCAGAGCGATACTTAACCACGAGTTATACCCCACACACGTGTCCAAACGAGCTATAGGGTGTCCTAGAGAGTGATTAGGGCATTTCATGAACTGGAAAAAATGTGTGGCTATGGTATGATTGAATACATGTCCATGTGATAACTCTCTAAACATGCAACTGTTTAATGCTATAATTGCTATAACTGTTATAACTGCTTATAGTGAAATGGACAATACAAATGAACCTGAATCCTCATCTACCGAGGCAAGAATGGCCAGAATGGAAAGAATGATGGAACTGTTAACTGCTAGACTTGAGCAGCAGTGAACCAGAACCAAATTTCACCTCCTCCTTCTCAGACAAATGGAACTAAATGCAAATGTGAATGATGGGGACATTATTGCCCTTACCCATAAGTTCAGCAAACTGAAACCGCCGTCCTTTCAGGGAGGCCTTGAACCGCTAAAGTCTGAAGCTTGGGTGCTTGAAACAGAAAAATTGTTTGAAATGTTTCCATGCTCCGAAGCCAATAAAGTACTGTTAGCAACCTTCACCCTTCAGGAAGAAGCAAGAAGGTGGTGGATATTGACCCGCGATGCGAATACTATTATGACTTGGGCTCAGTTCAAGGAGTCCTTCTTTGAAAAGTATTTTTCCCAGTGCATCAGGGACAGAAAAGTAACGGAGTTTGAACAACTGAGACAGGGCAAAATGTCTGTTGCCGAGTATGAGAAAAAATTCACCGAACTTGCTAGGTATGCACCACACATGGTGGACACCGATTATAAGAAGGCCAGAAGGTTTGAAGGAGGCCTTAGTGTTGCTATACTGGACCGAATAAATGTTTTGAAACTACCGACTTTTGTGGGTGTTCTCGACCGCATTGATGGTAGTCGAATATTGCAAAGATGAAACAATCTGAAACACCAACAACCGAGTGGCAAGGTAAAAGGCATGGTTTCAAATTCAAGAAAGGCAAGCATAACCCAAAGAACCAAGAAATGTAATACGGGTCGACGACTAGCCCCAAGGGGAGGGTTTACTCCACCCCGCCGTATGTGGCAATAAGCACAAAGGGTTTGCTACAGATTGAGCTTGTTTTGTGTGGCAAGGTGGGCAGAATTAAAGATCGCCTCTCGCCGCAAGCCAGTAGTAAAGCTGCACCAAGCGCAGCAGCATCAGCTGCGACACCAAAACCGTACCCCAAAGCTACCGGGAAAAAGCCTATGAGGCAGGGCCGAGTGTTCGCCCTAGTACCGGAAGACGTGCAAAACACTGAGACTGTTGTGTCAGGTATCCTGTGGCCCACCTCACAATTTCAAATTATTTACAAGTGTGCTATGTATATAAATCAAAACACACTCATTTCTCTCTCTCGCACGAACCAAAAAGATGATATTCGGCGAATGGAGGCGATTTCCGACAACAATGAGGGATTTTTGATTCTGTCTCTCTCTCTCTCTCTCTCTCTCTCTCTCTCTCTCTCTGTGGTTCGTGTGGTCTAAAACCCTAACGTTGCGATCTGAAACCCTAACGTCGTGATCGGAGAACCACCGCCATCACATCAACGAGAGCTCTCTCTCTGTCTTTGTCTCTCTCTCTCTCTCTCTCTCTCTTCGCGATTTGGTCGGAGAAACAAGCTAGGGTTTTGGTAGACCGTAAGGTCTAGGGTTTCGAGGAAAGGAAAAGGGGGCTAGGTCATTGACAGCGACGGGTTTCGGCTCGCGCATCTCTGGCGTTGTTTCGACAGTGGCTAGGTCATCTCTGGTGATGGCGCTCCATCTCCAGCCTATACCCAACATCAATATAAAAATATATATATATATATATATATAACAATTAATACTAATTGATACTAAGAATTTTAATTAATATATGTGATGAATTAAAATGAATAATAATAACAATAATTGATGAACAAATTGATAATTTTTATACTAATTGATGAACAAAAATCACAATTAATAATAATAATAAAGAAAAGAAATATAGATATAAATAATTAAAATAAATATATAAAAAATTATATGTAATGAAATCACAACATTAATATAAATTAGAACATGAATATTAATTTTAACAAATTAATAAATTAAACAAAATTAACAAAAAAAGAAGAGAAGAAAAAAATAAAAAATAAATAAAAATAAGGAGAAAAAGAAAATGAAAAAAAAAAAAGAAAGAAAGAAAAAAGAAAAGAAAAAAATGTATTATAAATAAAATCACAAATTTTATATCTTACAAGGGCAAAAAGGACATTACACAATAAAAAGTTACTTTATAACTTATTTAATCAAATACTACTCTGCTGATTAAATCTATAATCTTATAATTATACCAAACAGGTTAACAACTTATGTTTAAAATTATAATTTATAATATATTAAGTTATAATCTATAATTACTTTCTTACAACTCTACTAAACAGAGCCTAAGGTCTCGTTTGGCAAGTTAACATTTTAGTCAAAAAATCACAAAATTACTAATGAAAAAGTCAAAAAACTTATAAGTTATACAAAAAAGTCAAAGATTTCATTTTCTCTCTACATTTTGCATATCTTTTCGTAAAAGTCCAAAAATTACCCTAAATATATTAATTTTTTTAACTTATATTTTAACTAAAAAGTCAAAAAAATTATTAAAATAACATATTTCCCGACGACGCCTAAGTCCAGCTGTTTTATAGCATCAATGAGGGCGGCCCAACCATTTGGGCTTTAGCCAATGTCACTAAGAGCATCTCCAATGGTTATTGCTATATTAGGGTTGCTATTGCTATAATTTGGCAATGAATAGTGTTATTTTGTCAAATTATAGCAATGGTGCTCCAATGGTCATTTGCTATTTTTGGCAAATCTCAACCAACTTTCCCTCCAAGTTTGTAGGTGTTGTTTGTATATAAGTTTTTTGTGATTTTATTTTTATTTATTTTTTGTCTTTTGTGACATTTTTTTACCTGTTTGTTAAAAAAATTATATATTTATATTATTCTCACTATTTTTTATATATATTTATATTAAAAAAATTAAAAAAATTATATATTTATATTATTCTCACTAGACAAATATTGAGGCATCACTATTTTTTGTATTTATATTTATTTATATTTATATATTTATATTTATATTATATAATTTATATAAATATATATAATTTTTATATATTTATATTTATATTTATATTTATATTCATATAAACCATTCCTGAACAAACCCAAAATTATATATTTATATTTATATTATATAATTTTTTGTTGAACAAACCAAACAGAGCCGAACGGCTCGTTATTTACACTGAGGCATCACTACTTTGCCATACATCTATCTACAATTTCTCACTCTCCTCACTCTCATCTCCTCCACGGCTCATTCTCACTCTTTCTCCTCTTCCATGGCCGAAATCAAACAGAGCACAAACCAAATAGAGCACAAGATCGGAACCCGATCTCCCCTTCTCCTCCAAGATCCATGATGTCCTCCGAGATCGGAACCCTTCTCCTCCATGATCTCCTCCATGATCGAACCCGATCTCCCCCTTCTCCTCCAAGATCGGAACCCTCTCTCTCTGGTTTGACTCTGTCTCCCTCCGATATATATATACGGTATGCTATGGCTTCATGGGTTTGATCATATATATATATTTATATGTTTTGGGTTTGATTTTGATCTTGATCATATATATATATATACGGTCAGCAGAGGTTCATGAGTTTGATCATATATATATATATATTGGGTTTGATTTTGATCATATATATATATATACAAGCTGTCTTCATGGGTTTGATCATATATATATTTACACGATCTGTCTTCATGTGAAATTTGCTTGATTGTAAAAATTGGGTTTGATTTTGGAAAATAGCTTCCCTACTGTTGTTTTCTCAACTGAATTTGGTGCCAATTTCTGTTGATTTTTTTGATCCGCAAGGTTGGCATCTGCTATTTCACTTGCCATATTTGAGAACACATATGGCATCTGCCATCTTTGGCAAGTGAAATAGCAGACTGTTGGAGACTGATTTTTGCCATTTCTGTCATTTTTTAGCTTTGGCAACTGATATAGCAGCTCCATTGGAGATGCTCTAACTTATTAATCTTTAGGAAGCTAACGAATAAGTCCTACCCTTTCTAAAGAAAAAGCATTAAATTTTATCAATTTTTTATTAGAATAATTCAGGGCAGCTTAGACTGGACAGTACTATTAGGCTCATGAGGCCCCCCATGAATCCTGTTTCAATAATCAAAACTATTCAATGTGTAAAGTTTATTGAGTATTTTATCTTTATAAAAAATCACATTGATTGGATATCGATAATTACTTGATCGGATCAAATTTTTGTCAACAATTTAATTTGAAATTATTTATACTTTTGACAAAAATTTGATACGATCAAGTAGCTATCGATATTCAATCAATGTGATTTTTTCAAGAACAAAGTACTTGACGAGTTCTATATATTGAACGATTTAGATTATCAAAATAGAACCATTGATGGGCCCACAATAGATTGGAGAGAAGTCTAACCCTAATAATTCAATCATATTTTATAGAATGTATCAAAATACATTTATTATACACTTTCTTTCACCTTTACCCTTTCCAGTGGATATTAAGGCTAAGTTTGGCATATAATCAAAAAGTCAAAAAGTTAAAAAGTTACTCAAAAAGTTAAAAAGTTAACACTATTCACCAAAAGTCAACAATTACGGCTGCACAACTCCCAAGTCGAATTTTTCTCTACAAATCAATTTTTACAATTTTTTATTATATATTTTTTCATAAAAAGTCAAATAGTTAACCCAAACATTCATATTTTCAACCTTCATTTTTTAATCTAAAAAGACAAAAAGTGCACTTATTTAGGACACTCCAAACAACCCCTAATTAGGAAAAATTACCATATTTTGTTTAAAAATTATTTTAAGTCTTATCAAGTTTTAAGATGGGACTAAAAACTATAAAGTCTTATCAAGTTTTAAGATGGGCTATCAAGTCTTTTTCATATATATATATATATAAATTATTCCCAAAGAATTCAGCTCTCCATAATAATATATTTTATTCCAATTATTTTCATTAAACTATAAACAAAAAATTTATAAATAATTTTAATTTATTAAAAATTTTGTAATTAAGAATATTTTTAATTATTGAAATTAAATAAATTTTCATAAATGAAAGCATAGGTACAAGATTCATCAATTATCTCACACACTCAGAAATATATGAGTTTGTCATGATATTATATTATATAATACCACTGAAAGAATTTTAATAAAATTTGATTTTTTTGGATTGTTCATTTAAAAAAAAATCATAATTTGAAATAATGAAAAATGATAAATTTTATGCCGTAATTCATTTGATTTGATTTTTGTTTATGATTTTCTTTAATATAATATCCATAATTGTTATAATTAAAAAGTCATAATTTTTAAGTAAATTAAAATTGTTGTTCATACTAAGTGAGGAGTAAAATTGGGATAAATTACACTATTATGAAGAAATGAAATGGTAGCTCTAAGAGCATCTCCAACGGTTTATCAAAATTTTCATCAAATTTGAATAAAAAAATGACTTTTTTCTCAATCTGATACCAAGTGCTCCAATGGTTCATTTTCATCAAATTTTCATCAAATCTGAGGCGGGACAACCGGTTGATCGACCGGCTGGTCAACCGGTGAAGTCAAATTTTTTTTTTTCTGAATTGTTTGAACCTTTTTTTTTTGAACTATCTGAACTTTTTCCAGGACAACCGGTTGGTCGACTGGCCGGTAAGGAAAAAAAAAAATTTAAACTGTTTGAACCTATTTATTTGAACTGTTTGAACTGTTTTATGGTCGACCGGTTGGTCTCCCCCAACGGTCTCAAAGAGTGATTTGCTTAAATCTTTATTCTGTCTTCAGTTTGATGATTTGTTTGATGAATTCTCGATTTGATACCCGTTTGGTGAAACTGTTGGAGCATGAAAAAGTGCTTTTTTCACCAAATTTTAAATTTGATGACAGATTTGGTGAAACGTTGGAGATGGTCTAAATGCATCTAAAAAAATTGGTTAGACATCCCATTTTTTTCAAAAAAAATAATAATAATACCATTTCATTCTTGTACAAAATTACCAAAAAGGCCACAAATAAACACCAACTCTGGTCAGCCCTTAGCTCCGGTCAAATGTTGTTCAGCTACACCTCAATGCTAACTAGCAGTTCCAGCCATTCTTTACAATAACCACTGCCACATGTTCCTCTCATTATTGCTACCACCACATGCTCCTCTTGTTGCCATCACCACCACCTACTCTTTCTATCACTGTCACCACCTTCTCCTACAGTTGTTACCTCCATCGCCATTGCCTCTTTTTATCGTCGTTACCTCCACTACCATTTCCTTTTCCATTGTTGATGCTTCTATATCTTCCCATTGTCACTGAAACTCTTTCTCCTCTTCCACATTCTTTAACACAATTAACTCTTCATCATCCTTCGTCATCATGACCCCCCTTTCGCTATGAATCTCCAGCCCAACCCTCCATTCGTGAACATTGCTCCAACCCCACCCATTTCCCATCGCGAACGCCCTTCACTCTTTTTATTCTTTTTCCTCCTTCCTAAATTTTAGATCTAGGGTTTCAAATCTGAAAATTTTGAAAACCCTTAGATCCAGAGTTGAAGAGGTAGATGAATAAAGAAAAAAGAAGGGAAGAGAAAGAAAAGAATGAGAATGAGGTAAGGAGATGAGTTAGCAACGAGATCACTAGTGGGTTGTAGAGAAAAGGGTGGTGAAGAGAATAGGGATGGCAAGATATGGCAGAGGTGGTTTCGGCGAAGGAAAAAGAAAAATTAAGTCGATCGGATAACTACAATCATATGTTCAGATTAGTTTTATATGGAAAAAAAAAAGATAGTAAGAAAATAAATAATTTATACAAAATTAATCTGAATATATGATTGTTTTTTATCTGAACGACTTAATTTTTTATATAAATAATATATTAAATAAATTTTAAAATATAAACTATATAAATTATCAAAATAAAATCAAAAAGTAAAGGGAAGAGAAAAAACTTGTAAGGAGAAAGTTGGCATTGTATGCCTTATTTTTGCTATTATCATCATTGTTTGTTAAGTCAATAAGCATTGATTAACGAAAGGACGTGTTACATAAATTTATAAAGTAAGGAAAATAGTGATTGCTATAATATTATACTTATCTAGAATATCACTATTTATCCTTGTTCTAGATTGTTTAGAGGTGTTTTAAAAAGTTGGTAAAAAATTAATTTTTGATTTTTTATCAAATTTTTTGACTTTTTTAAAAGTGATTTGAAAAATTGGTAAAAAGTTAACTTTTTTAATTTTTAATTTAATATTTTTTAAAAGTGTCACATCACTCTAAAATGACCAAAATATCTCTACTCAACATTTATTTTTCACTTTTTTCCTTTTAAAGTCATAGACCCAAATTGTAATTTCAATGCTCCGTTTTGAAAAGTTGCCAAATGCACTTTTTGGCATTTTGGGACAGGGGTGTTTTTTTATTTTGGATGCAAAACGTGACGTTTTGCCGTGCTTTCCAAAACGGCACTATATATATTAATTAATATATTAATTGATAATATAAAATAATATAAAATATTTTTAATTTTTATAATTTATATAATAAATGAAATTAATAATAATATTATGATTAATATTAATATATCAATTAATATACTAATTGATATATGTAACACTAATATATAATATCAATTAATATATTAATTGATATATGTAATATCAATGTATAATAATTGAAGGGGGTGATATAAATCGCCGCGGGGGGGGGTGGTTGTCGGCAAGATTTATTACCCGTTGAATTTTTGGGGATATTATCGAATGCGACACGCGCTTTGCTTTATGATTATCCAGCTACAAAACTACTGTGATCTACCACCGTTGATATATTATTTGACGGTGATCAAGCTTGAGAAACAGTTTGTAGACGTGTGCGCGAAACAGGAACGCGCTGTCCACCCGGTATGGACGTGGAAAGTTTTGGCAATGACACGGGGATCCGTGATTGGGTGGACATTTTGGAAAAAACAACCTTATCCTCTTCATGTATATTCGTCAAAACCTCTCCTATTTTTATGATATTCGAAATATACCCTAAATTCTTCAAAATTTTTATTCTGACTACAAATTTAAAACTTGTTTAATACTATATTTGTTTTAATCTAACCCCTATCCAATAGTTGTAGAACTTCCTCCGTTTTTTTTTTTTTTTTTGAATAATACAATGACAATTGTGGATTGTTTTGGAAATAAGTTTTTTTATTAATCTTTTGGATATTTATAAAAGATGTGTAGAAAAAATAACGAGAAAAATTAATTTTTTTATAATTATTTTTTGACTTTTAAGCTATTGTATAAATTTATTTTTAAAGTTAGAAAAGTTATCTTTTTTTTTTTTTTTTTGACTTGTTTCAGTTTGACTTATTATTGTCTTTAATAATTTTAAAAAAAAATTATGTCAAATTGATTTAATGTTTAGACCCGTCTCGATAAAATGATCTTAAAATTTTAAAAACTTAAAATTTTCTTTTTAACTTTTTTTTATAAAATTTAACTCTTTTTTCTCTAAATTACCTCAATTTTTTTTGAGTCCTCTAGATGGACCTAAAACTAAAATTTTATGACACAAAGTTGAATAACAAAAAACAAAAAAAATCAAAAAAAATAATTGCCTTTATAGTTTTAGGCAAATGAAGATTTGAATATATCAAAATAAAGAAAACTGGAAGAAAAAGGACATATGGAATCTAGAATTTAATTTTAATTGACATATAGCTTCTTTAATTTAATTTTTATTTTTTTATTATTTCTTTTAGTTTTCCTCCAAATTTTTTTAAACAAATTCATGATCCAAAATATGCTCAAACAAAATTTTCATTTTTATTATATTTTTGGGAAAATATATATATATATATATTTATTTATTTTTCTATGTAAGAAGGAATTATATGGAATCTAGAATTTTGTTCTTATCGGGGTTTGGTTGTGTACAAAATGGTGATTTTCAGACATGTTTGTTTATTCCCTAATAGGCTATGAGAATGGATTACCATTTATGTCGGCCCCATAAATGCGAGCTCCATAAGAAACATGTTTGGTTGTGTAAAATGTTTTTTTTTGTTTTTTTTGTGGGAACGGGTGTAAAATGTTATGTGATTATGGATACCTAAGTATTAGCATTTCTATGGGAGCTGATGTTGCTAGGGTAAATTTACGGACCACTATGTCTTTTAATGGAGGCAGACTTCTTTTAGGTCAAGTTTGGCAATTTAAAAATAATTCATCTTTTTATCTTTTTTTTATCACATTATCTCTCTATTTTTTTGCACATCTTTTTGTAAAAAGACAAAAAGTACACTTATTTAGGTCATCCCAAACAACCCCTTAGTCTAAAATTTAGTTTCGAGGGTGCTGTAGAATTGTACAAAATATCGTTTAACTCCTTAAAATTGTACCGATCTGCACTAGTCTGTCTCTATTCGCTAATTGCAGATTAAATTTTAAAATTTATAATCTACCTTTGAAACCGTTCAACTCCGCTCTGTTTCACTATAATTAATACATGTATAAGTTTTAGTCTCTAACAAAATATCAAAATAAATATGAGTGTAAGAGACATTTAAGAAGTAAAATTTATTACAAATTAGTAGTTATATATGACAAATATTATGTAAAATCAGTTTGTGTAATATATATGAAAAATATTATACAAATTAGTGTTATATATTACGCAAATACTTGATAGTTAGTTAAAAATATTAGTCAATCCATCAATTCGTCATAAACCGCTCAAACTGCAATTTAGTTATCTGTCAATCTACCAATTTGCAATTTGATTTATAATTTTACTTTTAAACCACCTGTACTACACCACGCATACCCTTAGGCATTGTTTGGGCCCGTGACGCCCAACACGAGCCCAGTTTCGATGGTTTGAACAGTTTGTTTTGTCAAGCACTTCGTGTATTTTATCTACAAAAAAATTAAATTGATCTGATAATTATAACTTGTTCAATTTATTGCGTATGTCATCAAAAAAATATATGGTTTATTTTTAAAAATACAATTGTCATCCATATTTTGATGATATACACATTAAATTGAATAAGTTATGATTATCTGATTGATTTAATTTTTTGTGTAAATGAAATATACGAAGTGTCAAACAAAATGAACGATTCGAATAATCGAGATAGAACCGAGACGGGGCCCATGTTAAGTAACATAGGCTCAAATAGTACTCTCTAATCCAAATTTTAGATTGGAAGGCATCTGACTCCTTTTTCAATATTCATTATCTTTTATTTTTTTTATTATAATCCCTCAATTAAATTATACTTTTGAACAAAATTGTAGCCCTGACGTTTCTAGCAATCACAACCTACTACTCACTTCCGCCTCCACCTCTGCCTCCACCTCTGCCTCCACCTCTACCACTGTCTTTCCCAAACCTCTGATGCTTTCTCTTTCCTCTCCAGTCCATGTGTCTCTTGTTTTCCTTCTTATTCTTCATTTTCTTCTTTTTGTTCTTCTTTTTTTTCTTCCCATTGCTCTCTTCACTCTCTCTCTCTCTCTCTCTCTCTCTCTCTCTATATATATATATATATATATACACATGTATATCTTTTTTTCTCTTACCCATTCTTCTTCTTCTTCTTCTTCTTCTCTTGCAACTTGCTCTCTCTCTCTTTCTCTCTCTCTCTCTCTCTCTCTCTCTCTCTCTCTCCTTTTTCCATGGCGTCTCTCTCTTTCTTTATGTACATATATATATATTTTTCTCTCTCACCCATTTTCATCCTTCTTCTTCTTCTTCTTCTCTCGCAACTCACATTGCCCTCTCCGGTCGCTATTACTGCCATATTTCATAGAAACCCCTTCACAATTGCTAAAACTTCCAAAACTCTATAACCTTCTCTATTGGCATTGCAAACCTAGATCTAGGTTTTTCTTGTCCATTTGCTTAGAAGAAGAAAGAGGTGGAGAAAGTAACGACGAAAGGAAGCAATAACTAGAAGAGATAGTGGTCGACTATGGTAGTATTTGGGGCTAGGGTTGGGTTTGTTAGAGAAGATGATTGTAATTTGGTACTACATGAAACTTTGTAGTGTGTATTGAGACAAAATTAATATATTCATTTGTGTATGGTGTGAATTGAGTAAATGATAACCAAATGGTACGCAGTGAGACAAATAATGTTGTGTAAATAGAATTTCCTTATTGCTAATCCAATTTTATAGATTGGAGATAAAATGACTATTGTGCTCCGTACTTCACAAAAATAACAAAGTGTGTGTTTGATTTGAATTTTTTGAATTAAATTTTTTTAAAATTGAGTTTTTTGTATTTCGTATTTTTTTGTTTTTAGTGAATATTTTAAAAAGTTTAAACATTTTTTTTTTACATTTTTATGTGCACCTTACTTAGATGTATTTAAAAAGTAAAAAATTTGTAAAAAAACATATTTTAAAAAATTAATATATGCATAAAAATATGAAAAATATACTGAATTATCATATATTATTTTAGTATTTTTGGTATTTAGTAAATTCTTAAAAGATTTTTTTAACAAAAATTATACTTTTTATGTATATTTATGTTAGGTGTGTCCAAAAATTAAAAAAATTGCTTAAAATATTAAAAAATTCAGTAAAAAAACAAAAAAGCACAAAAAATAAGAAAGTAAAATTTTCTGAAAAGCGTTTTGAAAAACCAAAAACAAGCAAAAAGTTACATTCTATATATTGAGTGTTTTTATGTAATTTCATATATTTAATTCCAATAAATTAATATTACCACATTAGTATACTAACAAATACAATTTATCTTATATTTTTAATCTAATACTGCCACATTAATAATTTTATAATTTAATTTTACAGTATTAATAATCCCACATAATCTAATCATTCCAACAAGGAAACATGACCTTACTAATTCCATGTATTTTTGTCCTTACCAAACAAGATTTGCCCATATCAGCATTAATCCAATTTCATTCTCATAGACGAATAACAAACGTGGCCTTAGAGTACCAAGCAATTTAAATATGGGATAAGTACTCGTTTGGCAACTCAATATTTTAATTTAAAAATTAAAAAGCTACTAAAAAATTAAAAAACTAATAATTCATATCAAAAAGTTAAAGAATTTTTTCTCTTTACTTTTTACATATATTTTCGTAAAAAATCAAAAAGTCATTCCAAACATATTCAGTGTGTTTAATTTCAATTTTTTGGATTTAATTTTCTGGAAATTGAGTTTTTTTGTTTTTCATGTTTTTTTTAGTGAATATTTTTAAAATTTTAAAATTTTAAACTTTTTTTTTAAAACTTTTTTAGATACACCTTACTTAGATGTATTTAAAAAATAAAATATTTGTAATTTTTTTTAAAAAAATCAATAAATACACAAGAATACGAAAAATGTACTAAAGTCTCGTTTTTATTTTTTATATTTTTTGTATTTAGCAAATTTTCTAAAGATTTTTTCACAAATATTATACTTTTTAAGTGTATCTAAAAATTAAAAAAATTGCTTAGAATATTAAAAAAATTCAGTAAAAATAAAAATATATAAAAAATAAAAAAATTCAATTTTCTAAAAAGTACATCCTAAAAATCCAAACCAAACTAGTTAATTAATTTTTTTGACCTCATATTTTAAAATAGCATTTTTCCAAACGACATTTGAGATTTCCTTAAAATATAAATTATTCTTTGTGTTTCTAAAAATTACATTTTGCCCTTTTAAAGTTTTTAATTTTATAACAAATAACTACTTTTATTAATAAATTATGAACTCAATTAACAGTTTTTAATGATATCATAAATTTATTTAATCAACAATTCAAGTAATTTTATTATTATATAAGAGAACAGTTAGGAATTTCATTTTTTTAATTAATTCTGTTAAATAAAAAAAATCTACCAATGGGATATTTATAATTTTTCAAATGACAATAAATAATTCGTATTTTAAGTAAATCTCAAAAGGTATATTTGTAATTTACCCTTAAATATATAAAGTCCTATTATCTCTAAGAGCGGAAATAAAGTCCTATTATCTCTAAGAGCGGGAAATAAAAAGTGCAAATTATCAAAATATTTATAATCTGAGTTTTTTTTAACACATTTCAATACAATTTTTTTTAAATATTTTTTTAATTACTTTTTCAACACTAACAACTCTTAGGATCATTTTTAGTATTTTTCAAATTCAATCTACATTTGAGATGTGACCAAATTAGTTAAAAAATTTAAAAACTATTAAAAATGTCAAAAAATCATGCAAAAAAGTTAAAAGATTTTTTTTTTTGGTCTTTCTTTCTACTTTTAACATGTCTGTTTGTAATAATTCCAGAATATTTCAACTTTTTTTCATCTTATAGTTTACTAAAAAATAAACAAAATTACTTTCCAAATCAATCCTTATAATCGAACAAATGGTGCAAGTATATTAAAAGTTAAGAAAATTACCATTTAGTGATCATTTTTAAAACTTATTACATATTTACAAAAAATAAATTATAATTACATATTTACAAAAAATAAATTATAATTATAATTATTAATATTTTTAAAATTATCAGTTAATTATAATTATTTTTTAAAACTTCCACAGGCATGGAATTTCCGTTTAAAAGTGGTGTTGCAATCTATAATTTATGTTTATAAAGACCAAAATAATAATAATAATAAATAAATAGAAAAAATTACAGATATATCTTTTATTTAAAATATGAATTGCTCTTTGTAATTTTGAAAAGGCCACAGCTTCTCTCCAGTCCAAATCTGGATTGGACGGTGCTGTCCGGCCCTTGGGGGCCCACTACGGGTCGTGTTTCGATAATCTTAACCGTTCAATGTGTAGAACTCGTCGAGTACTATATGTCTATAAAAAATCACGTTGATCAGATATCGATAGCTATATGATCAAATCAGTTTTTTATGAAAAAAAATGCACGGCGAAAAATAAACGGCTTACAAAAAACTGATTTGATCATATAGCTATTGATATCCGATCAACATGATTTTTTATAGGCATATAGTACTCGACGAGTTCTACACATTGAACGGTTTAGATTATCGAAACACGACCCGTAGTGGGCCCCCAAGGGCCGGACAGCACAGTCTAATCCAGATTTGGACTGGAGAGAAGCTGTGCCCTTTTGAAAATGACATCTCCCCTCCTGAAATTCTTAATTTCAAAACAAATGATTCCCTTTATTAATAAATTATTGGTTTAATTAATAGTTTTAATGATATTATAAATTTATTTTAATTAATAATTCAAGTAATTTTAGGCTTTTGCCATACATGGTTTGGGCTAAAATAGTGACAAAAAGGAAAAATAAGTTAAAAAATTAATAAGACAAAATGTCACATTTAAATCATAATCATTTCATTTTTTTATTCACAAAAGTCAAAAACGTAAAAAAATTTCAAATTACAAAAGCTAAAAAGCCAAAAAGTCATAGCTAAAAAGTCAAAAAGTCACAAATTAAAAAGGCCAAAAAGTCATAACTAAGGGGTTGTAAAATAAGTACACTTTGTGTCTTTTTAGACTAAAAAATTGAGGAAAAAAATATGGATGTTTAAGTTAACTTTTTGAATTTTTATGAAAAAATATGTATTAAAAAATTGTATAAATTAGTGTGTAGGAAAAAATTAAGATTGGGAGTTGTGGAGCCGTAATTTTTTATTTTTGATGAATAGTAATAACTTTTTAACTTTTTGAGTAATTTTTTGACTTTTTGGTCACTTACCAAACTTGGCCTAAATAACTATAAAGTTAAAAAATCAACACACATTCTAAACAAATAATATTTTATAGGAGAACAGTTTAAAATTTTATTTTATTTAGTTATTTCTGTTGAATAAAAATTTTTAACAAGAAAATAGTTTGTAATTTTTTAAACTAAGCACAATTTATATTATAAATAAATTTCATTGTACTTTACCTATAAAAGAAAAACCTATAATCTATAAAATATATATATATATAATTTATTATAATATAAGTTACAATAACTACATCAATTAGGCCAATATCTTAATGCAATCACAAACTTTGACAAAGTGTGTACATGACGGAAAGAATGGAGCATTGTAAAAAAAATAGCATGGTGAAAGATTTGGTCCCTATATTAATTTAGAGCTCCGATTGAGAGCCCGAATTTGACAAGTCCCGAATGCCCCTAATTTCAAAAACGATTCCGTTTTTGTATTTTTATTATTATTTTTTTTTCAACAGAAGATGGAAGGAGGAGGAGGAGGAGGAGGAGCAGAAGATGGAAGAAGAAGGAGGAGGAGGGGGAGGAGGAGGAGGAGGAGGAGGAGGGACTGGAGGGGGCCTAAAAAATGGGGCTGGAGGCGGAGGTGGGGGCGGAGGTGAGGCAGAGGCGACGAGTCGACGAGCAGCGACGATCGGCGACGAGCAGGGACTAGAGGCGACGATTGACGACGGGCAGGGACTGGAGGCGACGATCGGCGACGATCTCCCTCTCCGCGCTCTTCTCTCTTTCTCCCTCTCTCTCTCTCTCCCTCTTCCTCTCCCTCACCCTTACCCTCACCCGTTTCAGATTGGAGAAAGAAGAAAAAAAAAAAAAATTTGAATTGGTGAAACGACGTCGTTTCACCAATTCGGAGCATTCAGGGAGTCTCATTCGGGCACCAAATCATTTTTCATTAATTTATTAGGGAAGTATTATTTTGCCTCTTAAATTTTTTTAGGGAGCTTTTTCAATAAATCCATTATCTAAGAGTGTTGTTCCATAAACCCCATAGTGTTTTATAATATTCCATTAGGTCCATTTCATACAGAAAGACCAAAACATCCCTGAACAAAACACGCGCCTTTCTCTCTCTCTCTTTGAATCTAATAACCGTCTCTCTTCCCCTCTTTGTTTGTGGCAACTTGAAAGCTTTCTTCTCTCTCTCTCTCCCTGCAAGCAAACCTCCTTCACTCCCTCCTTACCCTGAGGTAAAAACACCCAACTCTTCTCTCAACACCCAGACGTCTCATCGCTTGGCCATACTTCCGCCATCTGTCTCTGTAAACGTGGAAATCACCATTGGTGAACATCCTCAAGTTCCATCTTCGTCAAAATCACCATCGATGACCATTTATGACAACCCAACCATCAATATGGAAAAAGAGTAAGTAATCTCACCAATCTTGTATGTAAACCCTAAATCTCTTGTTCAAATTATACCATTGTGAACTTCCAATATCCCTTGTTTCTATTCATACAATGTGTGGAACTTCATATTTTTACTGTTCATGCCCTAATTGTTAATGTGAACCCCTCAATCCCAATCTCCAAGTATATGGTTTTGTTCACCCAAAAATAATGCAGTGGTAATTATGTTGTGTTGTCAAAAGCTGTGAACATTTATATGGGAATGAAAAATGTTGGGCCAAGCCAATTATTTCAGATGTTGTTGTTGTTGTTGTTGTATGTTTTAATCATGTGAATCTCCTATACCCATTTCATCAATATGAACTTCTACAGTAGTGAGCTTCATAATATATGATCTTATTCATTCAATGTGTGTCAGACTTGATTGTGTTGTTGGGTGTTGTTTGGTGCTGTTGGTTCCACCTTCTGTTTTTCAGCCCATTATAACATAATGTGATCACCAATGTAAACATTTACATTGTCCTATAACTGTTGTTGTTTTCGGAATTGATTTTGTAAACATAGATGATGTGAACATTCACATTACTGTTCATTACTGGATAAACTTACATTAGTAGACACTGATGTGAACATTCACATCAGTGTATAATGATGTGAATATTCACATTACTGTCACTGTTGATATTGTTGATTGTTGATGTCCATAGAACCCTCAATCTTCACTTAACAATGTGATGGAATATGATGTAAACATTCACATTGTGACATCAATGTCAAACTTGTTGGTGTTGTTGGGTGTTGTTTGGTGCTATTGGTTCCACCCTTTGTTTTTCAGCCAATTATAACATAATGTGATCACCTGTGTAAACATTTACATTGCCCTATAATTGTTGTTGTTTTCGGAATTGATTTTGCAAACATAGATGATGTGAATATTCACATTACTGCTCATTACTAGATAAACTTACATTAGTAGATACTGATGTAAACATTCACATCAGTGTATAATGATGTGAATGTTTACATCTGCTCACTTTGATATTGTTGATTGTTGATGTCCATAGAACCCCCAATCTTCACTCAACAATGTGATGGAATATGATGTAAACATTCGCATTGTGACATCAATGTCACACTTGTTGGTGTTGTTGGGTGTGTTTGGTGCTGTTGGTTCCACCCTTTATTTTTCAGCCAATTATAACATAATGTGATCACCAATGTAAACATTTACATTGTCCTATAACTGTTGTTGTTTTCGGAATTGATTTTGTAAACATAGATGATGTGAACATTCACATTCTCGCTCATTCTTGGATAAACTTACATTAGTAGACACTGATGTAAACATTCACATCAGTGTATAATGATGTGAATATTCACATTACTGTCACTGTTGATATTGTTGATTGTTGATGTCCATAGAACCCTCAATCTTCACTTAACAATGTGATGGAATATGATGTAAACATTCACATTGTGACATCAATGTCAAACTTGTTGGTGTTGTTGGGTGTTGCTTGGTCATGGTTCCACCCTTTATTTTTCACCAATTATAACATGATGTGATCACCTATGTAAACATTTATATTGCCTTATAACTTTGTTGTTTTTGAATTGATTTTGCAAACATAGATGATGTGAACATTCACATTCTTGTTCATTCTTGGATAAACTTACATTAGTAGAACGATGTGAACATTCACATCGGTATAATGATGTGAATGTTCACATTCTCGGGCTCGATGATCGAAGGTTCTAAAATTTTTTTAAACTCTACCAATTTATCAATTTTGAGTCTCATGACCTTTGGTGAGGTTCTTTACATGGTCATTGTACTTGATTCTTCCCGCATGGTTGGAGCTTGTTTGACCATTTACTTTCAAACTAACTTGAATCATCTTCATATAAAGATCATCGCTCCTTGTAATGTTAATATTGTGCTCACATCTTCGCTTAATATTAACATCTTCAATATGTTATTTCAGTTATTTCTCATTTCAACTATGTATGTAGCAATACTCACACATAGAAAATCTTTGTTGCATTTTTGCCTTCCTCTTGTTGTTGTTGTTTTTTTTTTTTTTTTTTTTTTTTCCTTCTTTGCAAAAGATGGTTTCTGGGTTTTTCAAATTGTATTGTATTATAGTTTTGTGTTTTTCTAATATCATTGCTTTATTGAGGATCCTTGAGTCAGTTATAAATGCATATTTATTTGATTGATGACTTGATATTTGGTTTTTTGCGGAGTTTTATTAAGTTCGTGCCCTTGCAAAATTTCATTTGTTGATTGCAGTATGCTGAGCGTTTACCAATTGGGTTAGAAAGGGTAATCCAGACAGTTTCTACTGATACTGTGAAGCAATTTTATGAGAAGTGGTACCATTTACACAATATGGATGTGATAGCTGTTGGAGATTTTTCTGATACACATATAACATTTAGATTTTCCTTTTATACAAAGAATTTTATTTATTGTCGAACTTTTGTTGACTCTCTCACTCTCCTAAAATGTTCAGGCAATGTGAATGTTCACAGCCTAGAGCAGAAGCACGAGATCTCAGTTATCAATCCATCTAGAAAATCCATAGAGAAAGTGAAGACAAGAATTGGCATTTGATTTGAATCCTGTGTTTGATCAGATTTTGATGAAAGAGAAGAAAAAAAGCGGGAAAATGTTGATCAGAAAGATTAGGAATTAGATTTTTGTGTAGTAATGATGATGATTAGATGAACAACATGAACATGAAGTGTTTGCTGCTTTTATGTGAAATTAATTAGTATTATATATAATATATAACGTTTATACGTATATATAAAGTCACTTTTGTATTTTGGTTTGTTTTTGTGGATCTTGATGTTGGAGAGAGAAAAGAGGAACAGGAGGTTTCACTAGTAATTGTCTGTAAAGCGACTGATCATTATCAAAATATCGAAATGAGAAATTGAAAGAAATGATAAAAGTTCTGTGTGTGTTTGTTTGGTAGTCATGTTGGGTTTGAACCCACGTTCACAGTGTATATATATATAAGGGCATAATGGTCCACGTATAAATATGAAATTTAAAAAATGGACTTTATGGAATAATCAGAAAACTATACGGGACTCATTGGGATATAATTTTTCTTTATGGACTTATTGGGATAAAACATCTCTAGATGGGATTTATCAATAAATTTCCCATTTTTTTATATATTTTAATTTGACCCTTAATTTGATAATCGTTAATTTTAATTAATATTAATTTTATATTCAAATTTTGAAAATTTTGATTAATTTAGCTTATACCATTATATTTTATCTACAATTGAACGAAATGTACTGATGTGATACTAAAGTTCATTTAAAATTTTATTTTACCTTCAAACTACACTTTAAAAATTAATTTACTCCTTACATCAGCACATTTCATCTAATTATAGATGAAATGTAATCACAGGAATTAAATTTATCAAAATTTAAATATGAAATTGATATTAATCAAAATGTAAGAGTAAATTAAAAATAGATGAAAATTTGGAGGCCAAAGATATTTTCTCTAATTTATTTCCTTGCCTACTTCGTCATTGAAGAGCCTTTAAGATCAGCTTTTGCGGATCACTATTCTCTCATTGTCTCTCTCTCTTCACCTTCCTTGTAGCAGATATCGGATCGGACTCACGAACTGGAACGGCATTGATTTCAATCGTTTTGGAGTTCAGATCTCTCTCTCTCTCTCTCTCCAGAGTAAGTTCTCTTCATGTTCACCTTCTATATTACTTCCATGAAGACACACACAACACAGTCATTTCGTGCGATCACTGAATCGAAAGTTACTCAGTTCAATTGCTTTGAGGTTTATCGTGACTCGATTTGCGATAATTTTGCTTGTAGTGTATGTTCTGGAAATTTTTGGATTTTTTTTTATAAAATTTATGTTATATAAATTGTGTTGTGGCTGTTTTGGTGTGATCATATTGAGAATTGAGTATGACATTTTGTGTGTGTGCTTTTACAGGTGAAAAATGGCTCAGATCCTACTTCATGGCACGCTTCATGTCACGATCTATGAGGTTGATAGGCTGCACAGCGGTGGCGGTGGGCCGAATATCTTCAAAAAGGTATATGCGATTCGAATTCTCATGGATCGGAAAGAATCATACTGGTTTAGTCTTTTTTCTTAAAGCTCCATCTGGATAATGCTTTTTTGTCTTCCTTGTTTCTGAAAGCATTTTTTTGCCTTTTTCCTTTATTTTCTTTTTAGGTTGTGTTTGGAATTTTAAGGTTTTGAGTGCTAATCTGCCGAGTGAAAGAAAAAAAATGAATGAAATACAAGTTATTGTTATTATTTTTATTTATTTTCGCTTCGCTCCTCAAATACTTTATCCAAACACAGCCTTACTTTGTCTTCTTTAAATTAGCTAGCAGAAAATGTAATTCAATGAGGTATTTCTTTTAATTTTGATGCGTGATGTACATTTTGAGATCTGAATATTTATTCAGTAGTCCCAGTAGACAACATGACACTGTTTACTTGTGATCCAAATCAATTATGGAAAATTTTATAGGTGCCTTTGTTATTTAGTTAGGAGATCAAGGATGGTCCACCTAGTGTGTATTGTGATTTGTCATTGGCCATAAATACCATGTAGACTTTGTCATTGTATACTTCAAGAGTATCTAATAATTTTTCGGATCGCTATACAACTTTAAGTTAATTTTACTTTTTACCTGGTGTTTGATGTTTGCTTGAATATTTTGGTACATTACACAATACTCTAAACTCTGTTCAGTGCTGAATCTGCAAATATCTAATTATTGAGCTCTCTTTTTTTTTGGTAGTGCCGAGATAGTTGTTCATGGATGTGCTATTATGCATGGTCCATTTATGTAACAATCAGACTAATCTATATATGTCAAAATCATCAAAACTAATCCAAAAAGTATGTTGCATATGGTAGATGCATTTTGTTTTTTTTAAATCAAAATAATTACAAATCACTGACATATTGTTCAACTCCATTGCGAGTTGTGTTGAGAATTAGCCAAGCCTGACTTGTAACCTGAAGTTGTTTTCCCAAGTCCTACCGGAAAATAGTAAATTAAACTTAGGCTAGACCATATTGCCTGAGTTGCCAACCAATTTGAGTTTTTCTTGGCTAATTGATTTGTTAAAACTTATACCCTACTAACATATTTTTTGGGGGTAAAATCAATAATAAGACCAAAATAAATAATTTATATAATGTGCTAGAGACATCGAGTGAATATAAATTTATAGGAATGGGTATAGTACTGGGTTTACAGTTGTATTGTACATTTAGAATATGGTTTAGTGTATAGCCTACATGGTTTCATTTTAGATCTATATTCCTGAAATCATGTTGATAGATAGTTGATGCTTACTAGTACTACTCCATAAATGTGCTGTGCCCCCGTCCATTTGGTTTTACTTAATATGTTTATCTAAAAGAAGGAATGGAATGGTTCTCCTGATTCTAAGGATTGTGGTGTATTCATGTTATTCTGCTGGTTAAGTTAATTGAAATTTTAACTAAAGTGCGAAGATGAGAAAGCCAGTTCAAACCAACATGCAAAGTTAGACTGGTGCAAAATGCCACTATGCTTAAACATTGCAGTTCTACAGCTACAGCATTAGGCAAGTTTGTGCAAGTTTTTGGCTGTAATGTGGGAGCATTTTGGTTGGTTTCTTCATGGAGAGCTCATTTTGTTACTTCTTGCTGCCTGAAAGTTTACATTCTATCACTTAATGATTTTCCAGTGTCCTTCAACGCTGGAAACTTTTGAATGTTAATTGGCAGCCAGTATGAGCCCTTGTTATTACTTGATCACTGATTGGATGATTTGACTAATAACTTTGTTTTTATTTGTTTCTTGTTTAACCTTCTCTATTGATTTACCTGCTTCATACCTGACCTTGAATTCTTTGTTCCTTTGGAACTTGTACAAATTTTGAGGTTGTGTGTGCATCTGATACACTTTTATAGTTCTTTGGCTTGGACTATTGGTCTTCATGTTCAGTTATTTTTACTATGAGCACACCTCTTTGAGGAAATTTTCTTTTTTGATAATCTCACCTTGTTTCTATTTGGACGCATGGTCATTCTATTCATTGACTAGCATTTCGAAAATTAATTTAATTGTTGATTTCCTGGTTTAAGAGATTCTTTTGTGGTGCAAATTAATTCAGTGTAAATTAATTTAATTTTTCATTATGTTTTCTTCATTAGTTTATATTTCTAATTGGTGGATTATTCTTGTAGCTTATGGAAAACATTGAGGAGACTGTTGGTTTTGGAAAAGGAACTCCCAAAATCTATGCAACTATTGATCTGGAGAAGGCTAGGGTTGGTCGGACCAGACTCATAGAAAATGAACCGAACAACCCTAAGTGGTATGAGGCTTTTCACATTTACTGTGCCCATCCGGCTTCGCATGTTATATTTACTGTCAAAGATGATAATCCCATTGGGGCAACTCTGATTGGAAGAGCTTATGTACCTGTTCGAGACCTCATTGATGGGGAAGAAATTGATACATGGGCTGAGATCTTGGATGGTGACAAAAATCCTATAAAAGCGGGTTCTAAGATCCATGTGAAGCTACAATATTTTGATGTCACTCGAGATCGTAGTTGGGCTCGTGGAATTAGAAGTTCTAAGTTCCCTGGAGTTCCATACACATTTTTCTCACAGAGACAAGGATGTCGGGTTTCCTTGTATCAAGATGCTCACGTTCCTGACAAGTTTGTTCCAAAAATTCCTCTTGCTGGAGGAAAGTATTATGAGCCCCACAGATGTTGGGAAGATGTCTTTGATGCAATATCTAATGCACAACACTTTATTTACATTACTGGCTGGTCTGTTTATACTGAAATTTCCTTGATAAGGGACACAAGGAGGCAAAAGCCAGGAGGAGACATCATGCTGGGTGAGCTGCTTAAGAAGAAGGCAAGCGAAGGTGTCAGGGTTCTAATGCTTGTTTGGGATGATAGAACCTCCGTGGGTCTACTGAAGAAGGATGGATTAATGGCCACCCATGATGAAGAAACTGAACATTACTTCCAAAACACTGATGTTCATTGTGTCTTATGCCCTCGTAATCCAGATGATGGTGGAAGCATAGTCCAAGATTTACAAATATCTACCATGTTCACTCATCATCAGAAAATTGTGGTGGTGGACAGTGAGCTGCCTTCTGGAGGATCACAGAGGAGGAGGATTATGAGTTTTGTTGGGGGTATTGATCTTTGCGATGGCAGATATGATACCCAATTCCATTCCCTTTTCAGGACTTTGGACACGGCACATCATGATGATTTTCACCAGCCTAACTACCCTGGTGCTTCAATCACAAAAGGTGGACCAAGGGAACCTTGGCATGACATTCATTCCAGACTTGAAGGACCCATTGCTTGGGATGTTTTGTTTAACTTTGAACAGAGATGGAAAAAGCAAGGTGGGAAGGACTTACTCCTTAACTTGAGAGAGCTTGATGATGTTATCATTCCTCCATCTCCAGCGACGTTCCCCGATGACCATGAGACATGGAATGTTCAGTTGTTCAGATCCATTGATGGTGGGGCTGCTTTTGGCTTCCCTGACACACCTGAAGAGGCAGCAAAAGCTGGGCTTGTCAGTGGGAAGGATAATATCATTGACCGAAGCATTCAGGATGCTTACATTCATGCTATCCGACGCGCTAAGAACTTCATATATATTGAAAATCAGTATTTTCTTGGAAGCTCTTTTGGCTGGCGTTCAGATGATATCAAGGTTGAGGATGTTGGTTGTTTGCATCTAATTCCAAAGGAACTTTCCTTAAAGATTGTTAGCAAGATTGAGGCCGGGGAGAGGTTCACTGTCTATGTTGTGGTCCCAATGTGGCCGGAGGGAATCCCAGAGAGCGCATCAGTTCAGGCAATATTAGATTGGCAGAGGAGGACAATGGAGATGATGTATAAAGATGTTATTGAAGCTCTCCACGCCAAGGGCATTGAAGAGGACCCTAGGAACTATTTGACATTTTTCTGTCTTGGCAATCGGGAGGTGAAGAGAAGTGGAGAATATGAACCTTCAGAAAAGCCAGAGCCTGACTCGGATTATATTAGGGCACAGGAGGCTAGGCGCTTCATGATCTATGTTCATGCAAAAATGATGATAGGTAAGTGGCAGCTTTGGAAGTTTTTACTTTGCAATCCCAAATTTCTGTTTTAGTAAGTCCCTACTTTTTGTACATAATTTTCATCTAGTCAGATTAACACAGTGTTGATATGGTATCAATGCAGTGTTAGAACTGAATGAATTTTCTAGAAGGATTTTTTTTTTTTTTTAAAAAAAAAAAAAAAAAAAAAAAACCAATGATTGGTCTTATAATTCTTTGAGGAAACTAATATGCAATTTGAGTCAAGCCTTCCATCCAAGTACATTAATTTGGTTCCTTTTAGGGTTTGATTCTATAAAAAGCCCTTCTTCAACTTTATTCTGCTTGCTTTATTTCCCAAATGTCTTGCAAATGTGAGCTGCTTTTCCAAAAGGCCAAACTACCTCTGGACCTCACTTCCTTCATGGATACATAAGCATCCATCATGCTCAGTTACCCTTCCATTTTTCTTGTTGTCTTGATGTGCCGAAGTTCTCAAACTACCTCGGTAGACGTGCCTCATGTCCAAATCCCTGAACAACATTTAGACTTGATTCCATTCACGGATAATGTAGGCACCCAATCGGCTATGCCCATTTCTCATCCATCTTACCTGTCCTTTGTTGAAATGAATTTAGGATATAAACTCTAATATGAGATTAAAAAAGATTACGAGTCTTTGTTTCTTTTTGTTAGTTTTGGGATATTTTATTGTTTATATGTAGTAGGTTATGACATAAACTTTTGAATGGCTCGTATGTTATGATTTTGTTGAAATTTACCACTTTGCCACGTAGATAAATCTCAAAATGTCTATATTTTCTCTGGTAATGTTTCTCTTTTTGCCGCAATGCACACTCTTAAACATACACCCCACATGTGACACACCCGTGCACATGAGAATTTTAGATTTGTGTGATTAACCAATGTTTATTGCAGTTGACGATGAATACATAATAGTTGGATCTGCCAACATCAACCAGAGGTCAATGGATGGTGCCAGGGACTCCGAGATAGCAATGGGAGCCTACCAACCGTATTACTTAGCAAACAGGCAGCAGCCAGCACGGGGTGAGATTCATGGTTTCCGTATGTCATTATGGTATGAACACCTTGGCATGCTCGATGACACATTCCTCCATCCAGAAAGTCCCAATTGTGTCCAAAAGGTGAATCAATTGGCTGATAAATATTGGGATCTGTACTCAAGTGAGAGTCTTGAACATGACCTACCTGGTCACCTGCTTCGCTACCCCATTGGAGTTGCTAGTGAAGGTGATGTCACTGAGCTTCCACAAACTGAGTTCTTCCCTGACACCAAGGCTCGAGTTCTGGGTGCTAAATCTGACTACCTGCCTCCTATCCTAACAACCTAGTAAATTTTCAACTTGGTTTGATTACTTTCAGAATTACCTAAACCTTTTTTTTTTTTTTTTTTTTTTTTTGTTTTGTGTGCAATAAGATGAGTCGTAATCTGCAGATTATGTTATATTAATTTTCTGCAGATATATGTTTGTGTTAGGTTTTATGTTTGTGTAATTTTGATGCCTAGACCGACATATTTTTGTATGTTTGTGGTTTATTTTCTTGTGAGTTGATTTCTACTGCTCTTCCTTGTTTATGTTACTCTATAAATTTCTTTGGTATTCAATTTGGGTTTGGATCGTCTTAAATCCTCATCTCAACTTGAGAGAGTATTTAGACTTAGGCTTATTTTGGGATTGATGTTGATGATCTGAACATTTTACTTTTTAAGACTCAGGACTCGTTGAGTAGAATATTAGTAGCTATATGTTTGAATTATATTTGTTTTTAAAAAATGAAAGGCATAATTTCAAAAAGAGTCATCTATTTTTTGTAATACAATTTGATTTAAACATATAATTATTGATATTTGATCATTTTAATTTTTTGTATGAATATTTTATTCAACGAGTTTTAGTAAACGGTTTGAATTGTCGAAATTGATTTTCCAAAATGGCCTTACTAAGTTGAAATACTCTCAAATTAAGATGATCAATTTGAAAGAAGTTAAATCCATTTAAATTTGTATGCATAAAAAGTATGTTTGTAAGGGGGAATTGATTTGATTTTTCATTACCTAAAAGTGATAGTGTTATATGTATTAATTAGTGTATACATTAGTGTATTAACTAATGTTGTGATATTGTTATTGATCATATTTATTATATAAGTTATAAATATTTAAAATCATACAAATAATATTACATCATTTATTAATACACTAGTGTTTACATTAATTGCTACATAAAACATTATTCTTTGTCTTTATAACTTCTTATCAACAGAATTAAATTTAGATTGGAAAAGAGATTGAATAGCACGAACGGCTATAAATGATGGGATTCTACTTTTATTGTATAACAAGGTAAATGACATGAATTCAAGAATTTGATAAAACATCTCATCTACTAAAGTTAATTATTGATTAATGCTTGGGAGCAATAAAAAGGGAGTATTAGGAGGAGCATTAGGGGGAGCACTAATGAGCTGGCTTCCCCCTTGATCTGATGGTTGTCTTTGTCTTTTTTTTTTTTTTTCTTTTTTTTTTTATTACTCATTAGAACTGTTAGTGTTTATTTTTTTTATTGGTCTCAATCAGCGAGGTTAATTATTTGATCTTTGTCGTACAACACTCTAATCTATAAAAATTCAAGGGTTATTTATTCAACTAAGAATTTGATGCTCACATTCTAGAAAAATTCTAGGATTAAGTACACTAATAATTATTAGTTGATTTTATTTTTTTCTTTTATCTATGTACCTGTATACTTTGAACCTGTAAAAAATAAAAATGGGAAATGACACATTTTGAAAGTTGAAATGGGTAAAATGCACATATTCAGGAAGGGCAAATTTCATTTTATTCCTTTTGATTTGAGTCATAACAAAATATGAGAATCATTTTACCCATTTCAACTGTTAGTTTTTTTTGCCTAACATAACAAAATATGAGAACCATTTGCTTATGTGGAAAGCAGGCTCATTTTGAAGACAAAAATGCCCTTTACACAACTTCAAATTTATAAAAAATACCGTTCTTTTTTCTCCCTCTACTATATCTCTACCTACTCCATTTCTACATAGTCATCAACACCTCCTATACTTGGTGGAAAGCATCACAATAACTATTCAGTTCATATAAACATCACAATAACCATGGTTGTAAAATGGCCTCACAGATATTCATTTTGGATGGATGCGTAATGACGAGCAGACAGTTGCGGATTGATTTTCTCCAATCCGCTAATCTGGCAGACGGATGGCGGATTTGAGATTCCTTTGGCCGCAACCGAACTGTCAAACCGCGAGCATCCCTAGTAATTTATAAGACTTTGTGTTTTCAGTTTGTTTAAATATTCTATTTGTGTTTTCAATTAAAAAACAGTTTAAATATTTTGTTGAAAAAAAGTTTTCAACTTGAATATCTTTTTTAAATTGAAAAAAATAAATGTATTATTTATCTATATTTTTTAGTTTTTAAATCTATCTCTAAAAATAATAAATAGAAAATATGATATATGCTGATTGGTTTTTGTTTTCAAAAACAGATATAGATGTAACAATATAGAGACATACAATCTCTACTACTGTTCTGTTTATGGTTTTGGTGGTTTGAATTGTTTATATTTTAAGAACCACAAATTGTAATATTTTATGTGAATGATTCATGCTGATTGTAATATTTTATATGGATGATGAATGCTGTGATTATGATATTCTAAGTTTCAAACTTTCTTGCTTTGGATGAGGCATGCAGTGATTGTAATATTTTTTTTAAGTCATTGACTGTAATATTTTTTTTTTTTTTTGAGGAAGTGCACAAGTTGAATTATGTTAAAAATTTATAAAATTTTAAACCGCCAAACCGATTCGCATCCATCCGTCAAACCGCCAATCCGCTCAATCCACATCCGCCGGATTGGCGGACGGATGCGGATTGATCTTTTCTAATCCGCCAATCTAGCGGACGGATGACAGATTGAAGGTTCCATGACCGCAACTGACCCGCGCCCACCCCTACCTCACATCTTTGAATGTGATTTGTTGCTTTTGTTTGCTATGGAAACCCATCTCCCGCCACTTCTGTGTCTCTCTCTACTTTATAAAAGTAATTCTAATTTAATTATGATAATAATTATACATGTATATATATAGTTATTATGGGTTAAAATAGGTGTTAAACCAATTGCAGTTATGCATATATATATATATATATATGTACATTCACATATATAACTTCTTTTTCTTTTTTTTTTTTTTATATATTATTTATAACAAAGATTAATTAAACTAATCTTGGTTTGGTTTGGTTTAGCAAAGATTAGTTAAACTGGGTGTTATGAAAAATACTAACAGAAACAGAGTCTAGAGAGAGAAGAAAGAAAGTAGAGAGAGAACCAAGAAATGAATCTCTGTATATTTTCTTAGCTGTTCAAATATGCATACCAATACTTCATATAGACTCACTCCAACAATTATAATTGCTTGTCAACAATACTCCATAACAAAACTTCACTCACAACCCATTAATAATACAAACAGAAACTATAACTATCACAACAAAATTCATTGAGCTGAATTATCAGGTACATCACTAACAGAACAAACGCTTTAAATCAAAATAAAATAAATAAATATTACAATTAATGGGTGCAACACTAATAGAACAAAGGCTCTAAATTAAAATAAAATAAATAAATATTACAATTAATGGGTGCAAGATCATTGGAAAATCGTGATTGGATGATGGTTGTTGGGTGGGAATGGGCTGCACTGGGAGGTTTGACAACCATAGTAAATAGAAGCTCTAAATAAAAAATAATAATATAAACAAAATTTGCAATCAGTGTGAATTTGTGTTCAAATTGTTGGGAAGTTGTGATTGGGTGGTGGTTGCAATAGCGATTTCGGTTTTGACCCGATTCTTGTTATATCCCGGACTCGGGTTAATGGTTTCATATTGTTGTTTACATCTTGCTTTCCTTGTATCTCCTTAAATTTTGCTATGGGATTGTTGTGGTTGCGTTTGGGACAGGTTGGTTGCTTAGTTTCCAAACTTTTGTTGCCCAGAATTTTGCTTCTCTGCTCGAGTGAAACTTCTTGTGCTCAAGCGGGCTTTACAAATTCTCAGTACTTTTGCAAGCTTACAAAGCTATTAGGAGAGTGTGTTTTGCACTCGAGCGGGTTCAGCTCGAGCGGCCATTCTTGCGGTCGAGCAATTGGTCAGTTGTCTGTAAGACTACTAGGAGTGTGCATTCTGTACTCGAGTGTCACTTCTTGCGCTCGAGCGGAACAACTTATTGTGTCCGACGCTCAAGCGTCATTTCTTGCGCTCGAGCGGACTGTGCGTATATCGGTTTGTAAAAAGGTCATTTTACATCACTTTTTCAGATCTATTTCTCTCCAAACCCTAAAGTTGAGACTCTCTCTCTAAAACCTGCATTCTCTTTACTTTTTCATCTAGATCTAGTGATTTCTCCACCCTTATGCCTTTGTTAAAAAGGTTGAGCACTTCGAGAGCTACGTTTTGATTCGAATCAATTTTGGTTTCAGTGTCTTTGGAGTTTCTCCACTTCTTCCTTGGTCTTCTAAACTTAAGGTAGGGATTTTCTGCACTCTTCTATGAGTTTTAACTTAAATATTTGTTGATGTGTAAGAAACATTTGGATTTGAAGTGACTTTGAACAAACCTAGGGTTTGGGTTAAAATCAAAAGAGGGTTTTTTTTTTTTTTTGGAATGAACGTATCGGAAATGGTTATGGGAGTATATATGAGCTTGTGTTGTGTTAAAATGGTTGATTTTGGTATTTGGGATGAGATTGGAAAAAAATTGAGTTTTTGCCCTAAAATGTCTTGAATAATTATTTTGTATAAATAATGAAATTGGTAATGAGAATATAAAATTGGAGGGATGTTTATATAAATGGTGGAATTAGATATGTATTATCTCGCATCTATGTAAATTTAGACAAGTTATCTGTTGTAAAGATTGTATATCCGTTGTAAAGATTGTATATCCGTTTAGAAATATCTGTTTTGGGTTATTGGTGGAGGGTAGCCATAATTGTTGTAAAAATTGCATAAGAATTGGGGAATTGAAACTAATCTCTTGATCGTTATCATTGAATATGATTATGATGTGTATACGTTGTATATGTATGATATTTGGGAGGAGAAAGGGAGATGTACTCTATGTTTGGGAGAAGAAAGAGGATGGACTCCATTAAATTAAGTTGGCTCATGTGTCCGGGGTAAAAGTTCCAAAAACTACGCATATACATAGGTGCCGAATCCCGCGGATGAAATTTCGATAAAATGGCAAATGGAAGTGTTTGTATGATAGTTATGTTGGTTTGAAACCCACTGAGTTGTGTTATCAGTTTGGTTGTCTGAAATGAATGGAATTGACTCATGAATTAAGATAAAAGGAATTGTGATTTAAAGCTTGGCTTGGCATAGGTTTGCAAAAGAGTCGTAAATGGTTTTATCATGGGCATTGGACATGCATCTCATACTTATATTTTTGTTAATATTCATATATTGTGTTAGATTATTTCTACTGGACTTTGGCTCACCCTATCGGGAAAAACCATTTTCAAGTACTGGTGATATGCCTCCGCCAAGATTGTAGCTTGGAGAGACTTAGAGTAAGGGCTCATTTTGTTGTATTTAATAGTCGAGGACTTTAACTGTATTGAGCTAGACTCATTTTGTTGTAACCAATGAATGACTTGGAAAGATGTAAGCCATTAGGGCATTTAAATATCTGTTCACCTTTCACTTTTTGATTATTAGTAACACATGTTGTAGATTCAGGATAGGACATTTATGAATGTATATCGCATGTGTCACCTTTTGTATATCAACTTTGATGAATGAAAGTATGTTGTTTTAATTTTATTTCTGCAATAGAAATGGGTTTGTCATATTTATTTTGAGGTGTTACAGTTGCTAAGTGAGAATGGGCTTTGTGGACAAGAGGTTGACAAGAAGAAAAGAGTATATATATGTATGTATAGGTTTAATTTTGAACAGGAAAAGGAAGATGGTATAATGGTCAATTCATGTATTCTATTAATGGAAGTTAGTGTGCACGTCATTTTCAAATGTTAAAAGGTAAATCGTATATGACCCAAATCACAAGAAATAAAATGAAATTTGCCCATTCATAAATGGAAAAAAAAGAAGATGATATTGGCTAATAATCATGACAATTTTAGTGTAACTAACTTAAAATTCTATTAATTTTTTTAAAAAAAAAAAAAAAAAAAAAAAAAACTCCAAAAAGGGGTGCTCTTTGGAGGCATTATTGCAATCCCTAAGGCTTCGGTATGATGGCCAGATTTACCCCAATTCAAATAAAGGAACCCATCACTGAGGTAAGTAGGGAATGCATTGTATAGGGAGTAGAATCACGAGCAGAGTATAACACGATCAGCTTCACTAAATAAATGAGATGTTAGTTGTGCTCCTAAGTATCAAACCCTACTCACCTATGTGGAAGGCCAACGTCTTTCCATGCTACCGCCCCATGGTGGTTAAAATTCTATTAATTGGTACACTAAAATTCAATTCCTTTTAGTGTAATTAACCATTACTATCTCAATTGGTACACTCATTCCATATCAATGAAGTTTATGTGACATCTATTATACTAATGATTGAAAGTGTGCCATGGAAAATTGTAAAAGTAATGTAGCTATTGGAGAGGCATATCATGCCCAATTTTTAGTACTATAAATGTTTGATCTTTAATTTCTTTAAATTTAATATAGAGTAAAAATCCCATCTAAAAAAAATATAGGGTAAAATTAATTTATCCCTTTGTGATTTGATACGAAAGCACCTTATAGTCTAAATATAGTCAAAAAGTCCCCATATAATTTTGGATCAAAGTGTTAACACCGGTAACTATAAATGTAAAATAACTACAATACTCTTTAACTCTATACTTTTTTTTGCTATTTTCTTTATCTTTCCTCTCTCATCTACATAATTTATAGAATTTTTTTTTAAAGGTCTCTAATAATAGCAATTTAGAGGATAAAGGACACTAAGAAAAATGGGTGATGCCTAAGGTTCCTAAACCAAAACACGAGCTCGTTTTATTCATCTATTGGACCAAAATACCCTTCACAATCAACCGAGAAAACTGAACTTGATTTCGACGACATGAGTTCCAGACCTAATATCCACGAGCAAGAGAACAACGACATTAGGGTTTTACAATCATCTTCACAATCGACATTAGGGTTTCATTATCTTCTGCCAAAATCTTTTCAATTCCTTTCTCACAAATTTCTTTGACGCATTTTCACTGTTCAATGTCATCTCAGTTCATCTTCATCACAATGCATCTTCATATCAGGGAATATCAGTTCGTAATTAGGGTTTCATCCTCACTTTGACAAGTTCTTCTACAAATCAACTAGTTTTTCTCTAGAAACACAGTTAATTGCATTTTATATTAGCCTTCCATTAACTAGGGTTTTAACTTTGTAATAAAGTCACATAAATTTGAAAAATATTATTTCTCTGCGTTTTAAGCTTATTCTTGAAGCTTGTTGTGTGCTTATGTCTGTAAATTTCTCTAGCATTTGCTTGATCTATGTTTCTTCTTTGAATTTTCTCTAGCATGTTTATTCCCCAATTTATTTTTGTTTATGTGGCTACTTTGATTTTCTCTAGCCATTTTGTACTTTTATGTGTAGTTTTCTCAGTTATTGAAAATTTCTCTATATTTTCTATGGCTACATTTATTTATTTGGTGCAATTTACTGTGGAATTGATTTTCTATTGAAAATTTCTCCGTGGTTTTTAAATTTCTCGGCTTCCTTACATTTTTTTAATATACACCAATCTCTCTTTCCTTCATATTTGATTCAAGTTCAATTCATTCAAATTTCTCTATTGTGTAATTTTCTCTAGCATGTTTAATTTATGTTGCTTTATTAATTTTCTTTGGCTAATTATGTACTCGTATGTTTAATTTTCTTAGTTATTGAAAATTTCTCTGGGAATGGAAATTTTCTGTGGCTATATTGATTTATTTGGTTAAAAAAACACTTAATACTCTCTTGTGTGTGTAATTTTCTTTGGCATATATAATTTTCTCTGGCATGTTTAATTTTCTCTACCATGTTTGATTCATTTTGTTAAAAACCCTTTAATACTCTCGTGTGTGTAATTTTCTTTGGCATGTTTAATTTTATTTGGCCATAGTAATTTATGTTGCTTCTTTGACTTTTTTCTAGTTGTGTGTTTCTCTGGCATGTTTAATTTTCTCTGACCACATTAATTCATATTACTTTGTAGATTTTCTCTAGCTAGTTATGTACCTGTATGTTTAATTTTCTTAGTTATTGAAAATTTCTTTGGAAATAGAAATTTTGTGGCTAGATTGATTTATTTAGTTAAAAAGCGCTTAGTACTCTCTTGTGTGTGTGTATTTTTTTTTTGACATGTATAATTTTCTTTGGTCACATTACTTTTCTCTAGCATGTATAATTTTCTCTGCCATGTTTGATTTATCTTGTTAAAAACTACTTAACACTCTAGGGTGTGTAATTTTATCTGACATGTTTAATTTTCTCTACCATGCGTAATTTTCTTTGGCATGTCTAATTTTATCTGACCACATTAATTTATATTGCTTCTTTGATTTTCTATGGCTAGTTGTGTGCTTGTAACTGTAATTTTCTCTGGAATTTAATGTTGACGTTTTTATGTTTTCATTATCTAGAAATAACAAAACGTAGCAGTAGCAAAACACCAGAAACACCAGAAACACCAAAAAAGAAATAGGATGTCTTTGAGTCTGCCACTTATGATCTAAGATCAAAATGAAGCAGCAACAAAATACCACAAACTCCACACCAAAAAAAAAAAACAAGAGTCTAAGTCCAAGAGGCAACTAGTATAAAAAAGAAGACACCAACTCCAAATGTCTCAATCTCAAAAGGAAAAGGACTTGTGAAACTTCAAAGGAAGAGAGCTAATTACAGCATTCAATACCGATCAAACCTCTCATCCATTGTTTCCTTTTTTTGAAACACTTCAATTCAATTCAAACCAAGTTGTAGAGCTTTAAAAGACCCATTTCGGTGTTTGATCCAAGCTCTCACCGCGGAAAGAATGGATGCAAGGCAATGTAAGAAGTCAGATGATGATGTAGTTGCAATCATCCAACGATACAATGAAAAAACTAAAGCATTCACAATTGATAAGAAGAATTTGACCTTTAAAACCAATGACATGACCTTGATTTTTGCCTTGGAAGGTGGTAAAGGTGCCATGTCATTAAGATAATCAAAGAAGCCAAACACATCATTCCTAAGGCGAAGATTCCCAAAGGAAACAAGGCTACCTAGTCTTGCACTGAAGAAGGCATTGATCAAAGCAATCAAAAAGAAGCAACCAAATGACTTTGAAGACGTAGTGAACATTGTTACCTTGTACTTGTGTCTCTCCCTGTTTTTTTTAACAAGTGGGAACTCAATAGGGTGGGTTTTTATCAAGTATGTGGAACAACTTGAATCAATGAAGAAGTATGATTGGCCAAAAACAATAACAACAACATTGATTGGTTCTATAAGAGCATTGCACAAAACTCCAGAGAAAGTTACGAGTAAGTAGAATTTCTATTTACATTTACACTTATGATACTTAAAAATTTGTGTGTTTAGTAAAATTTAAATATTTCAATTTACATCACAGTATTAACTATGTGAACATGCAACTATCATCGACTGGGAACACAGTAACATAACTGAATTCCCAAGATGTGCCAAGTGGAACCTACAAAGCTTGACCAAATAGTTGCAGAAGACGCCAATCCAATCTCTTGCATCTCGACAGGTTAGATTTCTATCGTCACTCAAGTCTCAGTGAAATTTCAATATTTCTCTAACCATTGGTTTATTTCCCTCATTGTGATGAATTTTATATGGAATCAAAATTTCTCTGACCATAATTATAATCACATTAACTTATGTGCCTTGATTGATTGAGACGACTTTTCTTTGGGATTTCAATTTATATTGCTCGTTTGATTATTTCTGTCATTGTAATGAATTTTCTCTATAATCCAAATTTCTCTAACCACAATTATAGTAACATTAACTAATGTGCCTTGATTGATTTTCTCTGATATCTGAATTTTCCTTGACCCATGAAATTATGTTTCTTGTTTCATATTCACTACTTAATTGTCTCCTTGTGTGTAATTTTCCCCTTGAGACAAATTTTCTCTAGTATCACAATTTTCTCTAAACATGTTGGATTCACTTTGGTTTATGTGCTTGCTTGATCTTGTTGAACCTAGTGGTTTGGTTGAAAAGAATTTCTCTGAATTTTTTTTCCCATTAGTTTGATTGAGATGAATTTTATCTGGCATTTGGTTGATCTTGTTTGAATTTTCTCTCAGTGAAATTTTAATATTTCTCTAATCAAAAACCCTTATATTACAAATAGATAAAGAAGAGCTAATTAAAAACCCATCAGAAGAGTTTTGTCTTGGTAAAAACAATAAGAAAGAAGCAAAAAAAGCATTGGCCAAATTCAAGCAGACAATAGAAGATTCATTTGAAGAAGAGGGAGGGAATGAAAAAGAAAAAGCTAATGAAGAAGAACAAGAAGTAAGCAATGGAGAAGAAGAAGAAAGCAGTGCAGAAGAGGAAGTGTGACGACCCCGACCTCCATATTATCTTTTATATATTATTGTATTGAGCATATTTGCATGATTATGTGCTTAATTGATGCTTATCTATTTGTTTGTGAATTATTAGTTAGAATACTGACTTAGAATTCGAAATTGAAGGCCCAAACGGATTCAGAAATCGAAATTGACTAGTTCAATAGGTTAGTTAGAATATTTAGAACCATATGGTAAGTTTAATTAAAATTTGATTTAGATCAAAATAATTGGAATAAACTAATTAGAATTTTAAGCCAAATTAGTTAAGCTTAATCCCACTTAATTAGTCTAACCTAATCCACCTATATATATATATGCCATATGAGCTTAATTAACTCATTTTCTACAACTCTTGAGCTGAAATTTTAGAGTGAGAGTGAGAACATCAACTATAGAGAGAGAAGTAAAGAGATTTTAGAGAATTGAAAGGAGACTTGAAGAAATTAAGCTTTTAACGCTTGAATTGAAGCTCTATGTATGAATTACAACCATAATCCTTGTACATAATCCATGTAGAAGTTGAATTCGTGTAATCTATAATCATTTGCATGTAATTGGAAAGAAAATGAAGGAATCAACTTGTTTATAGAAGAATTGAGTGGATTGTGTACATGCATGCATAATTCTCCATCTTTGAACTTGGTTTTCTACAAATTCATACATGCATGAAACTTACAGATGTTATTTCTTAAGGTTCTTCATGATTTCATGTCATATGATCATGGTTTGTAAAGAAAAAGAGTTGAATTTAACACATGCATGGCAACAGCATAGTGTTTGAACTTTGTTTTGGAAAATTGAAAAAGAATTTGGGAACATGGTTTCGTAATTTCCAAGTATTCATGTTTTACAAGAGTTTCTAAGCTTTTGAGACTAACTATGCAAGCTTTGAACATGAAAAATGTGTTTTTGAACTTCAAATTCAATTCTGGAAAATCCAGAATTCGCCTAGTTCGCTCAAGCGAATGATCTATGGCTTGAGCGAACTTTACATACATCCTGTATTTCTGTAGACCTTTGGCAGTTGGCTTGAGCAATCAAGTGTGCACTTGAGCAAACTTATCTTTGGTCAGCACTTGGCTCGAGCAACCATTGAGCGCACATTTTGAGTAACCAGTACTTTTGCAGTCAAGCCACATCACTCGAGCAACTTAGCGTGCGCTCGAGCAAAGACCATATTTTCAGCAAATTTTGACTAACACTTATAAGCGTATATTTGCATCCTCATGCGCGTTTAGGCATCCTTGGACATTGTTTAAGCATCCTAAATAGGGAAATGAATTAGGAACACATAAAACGGAAATTGGATTATGGAATGGTTGATTGAGACTTGTGCTTCAATGTGTGTATTGTGTAGGTGGATGTTCGAGGCCTAATATCGATTTAACCCACTGTGAGTAATGTCTTTATACAGCTATGTTCGAAATGCATTTGGAAATTATTCAAGATTGGTATTTTGAATTCTATTTTGTTATCTATGAATGAATGTCCCCTTTTTGAAATGTATTCATGACATACTTTAGTGAGGCTCTTGAGTAGGGGAAACAATACCACGGTCCATTAATTAATAGACCCTTGCCTGGGGAAACAATACCATAGCCTATTGGATTAATTGAAGCACAGAGATCTCTAATGTTAGACTTTAATGGTCCATATTGAATTATGGTTTATTGATTGACCTATTGTGGTCCCATTGGATTGACCCTAGTAGTTCTATTGGCTTCAACACATTGTAATAATGCTACTTTATTGGATGTACCACATAAATTGAATAATTGATTATTGTTATCGCAAAGAAGAGATTGATATGATTGTTTACTCTAATGGTTGCTTATTGGCATGAGTTATATCGAAAATGATAAATGTGTTTGTAACATGCTGGACTTCATTCATATAAAACCTTTATACTGATATTTTTCATTGGGCTTCAGCTCACCCCTCTTCCTTTATATATATATATAGGTGAGAAAGCGAGATGCCAAGTTTAAGGCCGCCTTGATGTCTACTCCTGTGAAGCCGTTTTGGAAGGTGCCTCCGTGAAGGGGCGTGCTTGGACTCAAGAGGAGTCAAGCTTTATTAACTCATCTTTTGTAATATTTTGTTTCTTTGGATATTTTGGAACTTGTATGGATGATGTTATATGAGAAGTCTAACTTTGGAATATTGTTTATGAGATTGTCTAAAGTGTAAGGTTTTTAATATCTATGATTTTGGTATGTATGCACTGCTTAATGGTCTCTTTTGATATTATTTTATTGCTTCCGCTAAGCTCCATTATTATATTATGATTGATTTTGTCATTGAGGCCGAAGGTAATCCAAGATTACTGGCCGGTCATGACTTAAACCTATAGGGGCGGGTTCGGGTCTTGACAAGAAGCCAGAGAAGAAAATGAAAAAGTAGAACGCAAAGAAGAAGATGGAGGTAAAGAACAAGAAGACAAAGAAGAAAAAGATGAAGGCATTGAATTTGAAGAAAAAGAAGAGAACAATAAAGAAAGGGATGAAGAACAAAACAAAGAGGAAAGGGATGAAGAAGAAAACAATGAGCACATTAACCAACATTATGATAGCATTTATGGCTTGACAATGGAACAACCTTGAGAATTTGAGCGATCAAAGGATGCTCAAATTGCTAATCTACGTGAAAAACTAACGGCACTTTCTAATTCCAAAATACAAGAAGAGAAAACTTGGAATCTATTACTTGAAGACAAAGGATATTGCCATAAGAACCTTGACATCAAAGAATTTAGAGCTTCAAGAAAGAGAGAGCACAAACCAACTGAGATTAAGGATGTTGGAGGTTGAAAAAGAAGATAATGAAAAAACAATGCAACAGTTAAGGGATTCAATTTCAGAGTTTGAACCTGAAAATACTAGATTGCATGAATAAATTGAAGAACTATCTGTTCAACTAGCAACACAACCTTACCAAACACCAAAACAAGTTCACCTCCAAGGTCAGTGAAAATCTTGAACCACAGAAAGTTATGTTATTGTGTCAACATAACTCAGAGAAAATTCAATTTACTGAATTTTCATTGTAAAACAGTTGGAACGGTTGGAATGGAAGTGTAACAAGTGTAAGAGGCAAACCGACAACAAGAACCACACAAGGACAAAGACAATGGTAATTTTCTCTGGAATTTAAATTCCTCTAACCACATTAGTTTGACCACTTTGATTTCTGCGGCTTGTTTGTTTTTCTCTATCTATTTGCTTCTATATGTGTGTAATTTTCTCTAGATTTTGTAATTTCTCTGACCATGTTGATTTTTGCGGATTGTTTGATTTTCACTGTGTACAGTTGGAATGCAACACAACAACCAAGAAGCCAAGAAGAAAGAGTGGCAGACAAACAACAAGCAAAAGCAAAGACAAAAGTCTATGGTAACTGAAAAATATTGAATTAAACAAATTTACATATCGAAATCCCATTTTGTTACTTTAGAGAAATTTATGTTACTTCAGAGAAATTTACAAATTTAATTAAAATTTCACTGTCTTGCTACAGTGAAAAAAGATCTTACATCAATGATAAAGAATTTAAAGGTAAAGAAAAGGAAAGGAAAGCAAGACTCGGACTTCGAATATCCTAGAGTTGCAAAGATCACTAGAGCTTTAAAGCAAAATGCAAAGCCAATAGAACAAACCACCGAAGATGAAAAATTCTTGATACTGATGACTATGTCTTGCCTCAACCAACAAACCTCAGAAAATCTTGGATTTTTCCATCAAGTCTACCGGTTGCAAAGTTGGTCAAAGAACATGTTAAAGATATCTTGCAACACATATCGAATGTGTTTGGACTAGAGTAAGTACAACAATTAAAATAGAAGATAAGAAACAACAATTTACTAACTTATATTGCATTAACAACTGTTAAATCCCTTCTTTGTCATCTTGTAGGGCTTTCATCTAGACAAGTGAGTTGAATCTCATTTCTTTTCAAGATATCAAAAACCTAATAAAGGAAAAAGAAATTGCCTACAATTTAAGTCTTTCATTAAATTTCTCTGTCATGTTCCATAAACCTTTATAAAACAATGTTACAGTTATAAATGATACTTTTAGGTCATTAATGGCTATGGAGAGATACTCCTCGCTGACCAAAGGAGAAAATGACAACAAGCAACTTCATTTTTTTTTTTCCACATGCATGGGCTTGGTATGTTACTACTTTTTTATTTGATTTTCTTTGGAAGTTACTTACTACTTTCTCCTTTTGAGCTACTTCTTGAAACCAGTTGTGTGACTTGTCTAATTTTCTTTGGTTGGTTGTGTGCATGTCTTAAAATTTCTCTACTACTTCAAAGTTCTCTGTGTATATTTCTAAAATTTTCTGTCATTTCAAATTTCTCTGACCATTGTTTGATTTTCTCTGACCACAAAACTTTATCAAGATGATAGAAAATCATTCTTTTTGAATCTCATTGTTTGACAAGCATCTTGAACCCGCATGGAGAAACTATCGGTTCCTCCATTTTCTAATAAATAGTGGTGACAATGAGAAGTCAATCGATGGAAATCATTAGACCTTGCTTGTCTTGGACAAAAAAGACAATTTATGAAAGTACTACAACTCCTTAAGGTCAATGAGGGATGATGTACAGGACAAATATCTCAAAGATGCAAAACAATTGGTATTGGGTGCAAATTTCTCTGATCCATATTGTCCTTTATGTGATGATAATGTTGTTGAATTGTGAAAGTGAAGTTTATTTATTTGTGGTTGAATTAGGGTCAAAATGTGTTTGTGCTTGTGAAGTTTATCTGTTTGTCATTTGCTTATGGAAATTATTTTTGAGTTGTCACTTAATATTGTAATTTGCCTGCATTAACCTCACTTTTGCTGTTGTCAAAATTTTCATTCCCAATTGGTTGGTCAACACTCCAGTTGTTGTTGAACACAATTTGAATTTTTAGGTTTACACTAACATACTACCCTTTAGTTGTTATTTGAAATTTCTGTTGGAAAATTTTTCATTCACAAGTTATGTTACTTGTTCCAGTTGTGTCCTTTTGCTTATGTATGTAATTTTCTCTAACATCTGAAATTTCTTTGGCCAAGATAGACTCCCATTAATTTGTGTCTTTGTGTGTAAATTTCTCTATTATTTGAAAATTATCTGACTCATCACATTTTGTTGCTTGTCTCAGTTATGTCCATGTGCTTGTGTATGTAATTTTCTCTAGCATCTAAAATTTCTTTGGCTAGGATAGACTCCCATTAATTTGTGTCTTTGTGTTCTTGTGTGTAAATTTCTCTGTTATTTGGAAATTATCAGGCTAATCACATGCACACAACTCACATAATTAATATCTTTTTTACAGCAAGATTACGTGGAGAAGTTTTTGAAAGCATGCCATGAAAGAGAGGCACAATCACAACCCTAATTCAAATTGATCAACTCACAAAGCACAAATTATGATTTTGAATATGTCGAGAATGCTCCACAACAAGCTAATGATTCGTAAGTTTCATACAATATCTACAAATGAGATAATTTAATTTGCATGTTTCTCAAAACTAGCTATATCTATAATTTGTATGCAGTGTGGATTATGGCATCTTTGTATGCTACATAATGAGACAATATATCAACTCTGAACCTATCAGCTCGACATTGTCAACAAAAAATGTAAGGTTAATGAGGGCATAAATCATAGAGAGATTTGCGATCGAAATTGGCCGATCACGGACAAAACCAATTGAAATACCACCAGAAAAAGTACCAAAAGTAGAGCAGTGAAAGAATACTACTGAAAGGAAGACTAACTAGTAAATGACCAATGTAATTAGGAACAACCCTTCAATATTTTTTTGAGCGCTTTTTACGTGTTTTTATATTGAACAAGTTATTTTTCATGATTTTTTTTTTTCCAATTTAGATGGATAGTGTAGTATTGTTGCTGTGCAAATATGGGAATGATACTATTGTTATTAATATTTCATGCAAATTGAACTATGAGGAATTGGTTGACATTTTGTGCAAAACATGAGAGAATTTGAAACTTGAGACAATCTTTATTTCATATTGCATTGCTTGGCATCTAAATTGTATGGTTCGAAATAATATTGATTTTTTTTTTTTTGAATATGTGGAGAGTTGTTTGTACATATCGTGTTGATATAGTTGATGTTTCAGTTATTAGGTGTAGTGTTTCTGATCAAGAGGATGAAGTGTGGTCTAATTGGGTAGATGTTGTGCTTGGTGAATGTGATAAGCTTGTGGATATTGAAAGGAATTCACTCTTTAAGTTTTGTTCTCACCAAGAAAAGGTGTTATTGTCAGCTGATTGGCGAAATAATATTAGAAGTGTTAGACAAAAGTTTGAGGGTGGCATGGTTGAGTTCTGTACTATTTTGTGCAAATATGCTATAGAGGTTGGTTTTGAGTTTACATATGTTAAAAATGACAAGCTAAGGATTACGACAAAATGTGAATATAAAAAATCAAGGGGATGTATGTGGCATGTACATGCTTTAGTTGGAAAAACAAATGGGTTCTTTTACATAAGAACTTTGAACAATGACCATACATGTAGCATGGCGATTCGTACGAGTAAACATGGCAGGATGACTTCCAACTTAGTTTATGGGTTGATACTTACAGAGGTAAGTACAAAGCCTTTAACTCGTTCAGTGGATGTTGTCAAAGAAATGAAAGACAAATATGGGGCCTCAATCAGTTATAATTTTGGTTGGTTGGGGGTTGAAAAAGCAAAAGGTAGTACATATGGGGATTCTTGTTTGTCATTTGATCAATTACAGTGGTATTTTGATGTGGCATGGAAGAACAATCTAGGTAGTCGTTTTGAGTTGGATTTTGAAGATAACAAGCATTTCAAAAGAGTGTTTATGGCTTTTCATGCATGCATTGCTGGTTTCAACTATTGTCGGTCATTGTTATTCCTTGATGGAACTTTTTTCAAAGGACGATACAAAGGGATTATGATTGTTGCGACAGGGAAAGATAGAAATGAAGGTAATTGGAAATATATCTAATTTCCTCTAAGTATGTGAATTTTATGTAGATGTGGGAACTGGGTGAATTTTCTGTGTTTGTGGTCATGTTTTGTAAATTTTGTGAATTTTCTCTAGATTTGGCCACTGAGTGAATTTTCTCTGGTTGTTCACTGTTTGCAATTTTCTCTGGTTGTTCAATGTGTGAATTTTCTCTGCATGTGTATATCTAATATGCTTGTTCCTATTTGTTTTGTATGGTTTTTTCCTCTAGCTTTTGCCATTGTTGACGCTGAGAATAAAGACAATTGATGTTGGTTCCTTGAACATTTGTGTCAATTATTGGGACCAAAGAGGATGATAAGTTTCATATTAGATTAACATTGTGGTATTGTGGAAGGAATTGCAAGGTTTTTCCCTAATTACTATCATGCATTTTGTCTTGAACATCTAAAGATAAATTTGAGGGATAGGTTATCATGTGGAAACACAAATTTGGTTAGCGAGACAATCGTGTCCAAATTTTCAAAATATGCATATGCTCCAACAAAGGTGTCATTCCATTTCAAGTTAAATGAATTAAAAAGTGAGAGATGAGACATTGTGAGTGTTTTCTTGAGAAGTTTACCATATGAAAATTGGAGTGATGCATATCTCGAGAAGAAACGTTATGGCAAAATGTATTCAAATGTTGCTGAGTCATTCAATTCATGGATACGAAAAACTCAACACTTGCCAATAACATATTTGGTGGACATGATATGGTTGCAAATCATGAATATGAGGTTTGATAGGGGGCTACTTTCTAGTAAATGGAATAAAGTCCTTTGTTCTTGTATGAATAGTGTGTTGGAGAAGGCTTTCATGGATGAGAGGATGTGGAATGTGAGTTTATCATCCGATAATGTGTTTGAAGTACATTGTTTTCCTTTGGTTATGGTTGATCTTGGGTTGAAAACTTGTTCATGTCAGAAATGGGAAATAAATGAGTATCCATGTCAACATGTTGCTGCGATTTTTAGGAGTGGAAAGAATTTGAATTCATTCGTTAAACCATTTTTTCATGCTGATATGTATCGTCAAGGATATTCGTTTTCGATTGCCTAGTTCCAACTGTTGAAAAACCTGTCTATACCATTGATGATGCCATAATTTTACCTCCATTGAGTAAGAGACCAGTTGGGAGGCCGAAGAAGAACAGAATTGCTTCTACTGGAGAGTTTAAAAAGTTGATGTTGTGATGCCTGGGTAGCTAACCCATCTTGTTTTCTTTTAATTATGTTTATCTTATTTGCGTTGGGAGTGTGGGGTATTAACCTAAGGTCTTGTCGACCATTCGGGTTCACCGTTCCTGAAAACCTTTCTTGGATTCTTATCTTTATTTTGTTCCAGAGTAAGATTTTTTTTTTGCTCACTTCAGTCAGCGTGGGTTGGAGTCGGAGTGTTGTGGTCTTGCTAGTGCACTTTTTGGGCGAAAAACAAAACTCGAGGGCATGTGCGGGAAATGGGCCACACGTGCAAGGGAGGAGGCCGCACATGAGAAAAAGGGCATATCATACGTGCGGAAGAAGGCACGTATGTACGGGAAGTGTTGGGTCTGAATTTTTTTCCCTTCTCTTCTCATTGGGCTGAGTGTACCTCACTTTTCACTTATCTCTCTCTCTCTAAAATACTTTTCTCTTTATTTTCTCTACAATTACTCTCACCAAATTACATTAAACACTTGATTTCTCCAAACCCATTAAAGTTTTGATCCTAGTCATTTCATCAAAGTTGGAGAACTCTTCGAGGGCTACGTTTTGTGCGGTGGAGATCAGGTTTCAACACCACTGATTTTGGGGGTTTCTTCTCTCTTTTTCTCTAAAACTTGAGGTAGGGATAATCTTTGAGTTATATATACATTTTTGCAAGTTTATGTTGATTTTGGAACTTTCTCTTGTAGTATAGAACTTTAATTTTGATTCATGAGTTCTTGATGATTTTAAAAAGGGTTTTTCTCAATATTTTCTAAAAACTTTTGGGGGTATGAAATATATTGTTGAGGAGGGATGTTATTTTGGAAAATCCTTCCAAAATTAATGAAAAACCTAGCTTTGTGGAAACCCTAAAAATTGGTGATTTGTTTTTGTCATGACCTGGACTCGCGCCTAAAAGTTTGGGTCATAACCGGCCAGTAATTCGTAGATTACCAAAGGCCTCAAACGATCATACAGAATATTTATGCTAATGGGGCCATAAAAGGAAGCATATAATAAAGAGAAGTCTATTGAGCTGTGCCAATCATGAGCAAAATCATAGAGTTAACCATGTAACACAATAATACATATACATGCCCATCAAAAATATAAGAGCCAGAGGAGAATTGTACATAATGTATACAACCCAAGACCGTGAAATCAAAAACATAATAAGGTCAAAGTGTGGTGTGAGTCAAGACAAAACTATGTCTCGGAGGCACGACTCGATTAGGTCACAAAAGGCTCCTAAAGCTGACTCTAGGGGTGTACTTTATGCTGCTGATCACCTACATGTGCATACATAAAATTGGGTGAGCGAAGCTCAATGAGTAATAATACAGTAAATCAATGTAAGTAGACGATCATAAGGTTCTCACAATATCCATAATCATATAAACCAAGAAGCCTTAGGCCCAAGCATATAACAAACGGCATTAGGCCCAATCATATATTAAGCGGCCTCGGGCCTAATAGTATAATCAGCGACCTTAGGCCTAATCATATAACAAGCGACCTCGGGCCCAATCATTTATCAAGCGGTCTCAAGCCCAATTTTTAACAAGCAGCCTTAGGCCCAATCATTTAACAAGCGGCCTTGGGCCCAATTATTTGACAAGCGGCCTCAGGCCTAATCATTTAGCACATGTCATATAATATCAATGAAGTTTCATCATTTTCAATCAATTCATAATGTTGGCACCAATCACCGTTCATGGTTCAAGATACACAACAAAGAGTATAAGTGTACTATATTACTACTCACAGTGCGTTTGGTCTTACGGCGTTGTCTCTGGCACACGACCTACACAAAACATGTCATGTACACATTTGATAAATCATTTTTTTCAATTCGTACACTTTTCTTTAATTTCTCTCAAGTGTTCAATGCTAATCTTCTCTACATGTGAACCACGTACAAAGCATGTTCCAAAGATGTACTTTAAACAACCCTAAATGTTCATGACTTAAATTAATGTTTCCTACAATAATTTCATATGTTTTTAATTGAACATATCATGTTTACTTATTTAAGATTTAAGGAAATAGCAAGAAGTGAAAGGAAACTAAGTTAGGGTAGGAAATGGTATGAAATGGTTAAAAGAAAGTAAACAACCTTCACTAATTTGAGCATATCTATTTGTGTACTTATAATTTGGATGTGAGACCGCCACCATTAGAAACTAGACTTCGAGGGCTTGAATTTAGGCTCAAGAATCGCTTAAAATGGAGTTTGGATGAAGAAGATATGCCTTTTTGAAGTTTGGCTGAAACAGAGATTCTGCACGTGCGGCCAAAATCCGCTCGAGCAGAAACACCGGCCGCTCGAGCGCCCAAGGAGCAGAATGAAAACTTCTTTTTTTCTTTATATTTTGCTCATGTGGTGCCCGTGGCCGCTCGTGCGGTTTGGGCAAAATCAGACAGTCTGAAAATGGTTCAAAGATGCAAACTTCCTAAACTCATTTCCAAGCCCAAATTCATGTAAAAATAACTCAAAAACGTGATATATAAGTATGATACAAGTGTAATTCCATATTAAACATATCAACCTTGTATCAACAACAAATTCATAAACTCATCTCTTTCCCATATTCATACATTACATAAACAAATTCAAAATACATGATCCGTAAGCAATCTTTCAACAAATCTTGTTTTTATGAATTATCTAGGGTTTGTTTCATGGGTCAATCACAAGAATGAACTTAAATCAAACAAAGATGGAGAGATTAGGGTTGAATTTCATGTCTTTAGCTCAAGCCACCACACAACTCAAAATTCCTAGTTTCTTCATAATTTTAAGACAAAGATGAGTTAGAAACAAAGTTTGTAAGTAAATTTCCATACCTTAACTCAAATCTATGGTTTGCCCCTTGATTCCCTTTAAATCCCTAGCTTTCTCCTCTTATTTTTTCTTTAAGTCACACTTTGAGCTCTTTTCAACAAAATGAAGAACAAAAGGCTAAACATATACACTTAACTCAAAAATCTTAATTTATTCATTACGAATCATAATTTTTCAAAATCTCACCAAATGATCTAAAAATCATGCTAATCATAGCTATGAACTTGGGTTTTGTTTATCACACCTCTACGACCTTCAATTTTAGTTCAAAGTTTCAATTGCAACAGGTAATCCTACTTTCAACAGATATTTTTCTAAATTCACATATTTCATATACTCAAACTTGCAAATTCATATAAAACACATAATCACATATATAATTGAGCATAGTATGTGTAATGACCCGGAACCGTGTGTCACAATTATTAATAATGAAGTATGCATTTATATGATTTAATTGAAGATTATTTGTTTGAATTGGTAAAATATCTGTTGGAATTACGACTTTGGAACTTAAATTGACAACCGTAATGGCTTCAGAAAACGAAATTGAACATGCCTATGTAATACTGGGAATTTTTAGAATCATTTGGGAAAATAAATTGAAGACTGAATTTCGTCTGATTCGTTAGGCTATGTTTGGCTCACATTTTTGGTCCAAATCTATTTATTTGACATATATGATATATATAGATAAGGATGTGTTGACCCTTTGACTCAAAACAAAAGAGAAGGAAATATCTTGGAAAGGAGAGAGAGAGAGAGAGAACCGTAGAAGAGAGGAAGCAAAGGGAAAGAAGAGGAAAGAAAGGGGAAAATCAAGGTTAAACTTCTCCATCCAAGTGTTAAGGTAAGATTTTCATGAAATTAGTTGTTGATCCTTGGCATTTAGCATGTGGAACTCAAGATTATGGTATGAGATCATGAAATTTATGTTTAGAATCATGGTTTCCATGCATGTTTGGTATATTGAGGGAGAACCTCCATGAATGTTTAGACATGAAGCTTTTATGTGCAAGTTCATGGTTTTTCAACTTAAGTCATGGTTTAATTTTGTATATGATGCAATTGGGGTTTGAATGTAAGTTATAATGCTTTCTTTATATTGTTGATCAAGTATTGTGAGACTTGAATTTCATAAGATTGGAAATGGGTTTTGTAGAAAAGGAAGATTGAAGCTTTGAAAAGTCCCTATTTCAAGAAAAGTTTGGGAAGTTGTTTTACGTGATTTTAACATGTTAATTGCATCATTTAGTATCTCATGAGCATGAATTAAAGTAAAGAAAGATAAGAATGATATGTGATGTTGAATGATAAGAAATGTATTATACTGTTGATGATTTGTAGGTCAAGAAGTGAAGACCGTGCCATCGGTTTTGGAAACCCACTGTGAGTAACATTTCTGTAAAGTTATGTTAATATGCAATGTATTTGAATTGTTATACGAATGCTATACGATATGATATGTTTATGAAATGTGATTTTAAGATTTGCGAATCTAGTATGGCATCCATAGATAGTTCGCGCTTTAGTCATGGGGATGGAAGGACAAACCCATGACAGATCTCGATATGTGTTTAATTAGTCGTTAGTCGACACATGTTATGTTCTATGGAGTATGCCATTATGTATGTTCCATGATGATTACGATTATGTATATGAATGTTATGTTTTATGGATTTATATGAAATGTTGGAGTTCGTTCACTAACCCCTTTACGTTAATGTTACTTGCTGAGCTCTAGCTCATTGTTTGTATTTATGTATTTATAGGTGAGCCCTTCTTGTCGAGCCATCGTTTTGAAGCCTAACCAGATGTTTAGTTTTGTTTTGTTATGTATATGTGCCTATATGTTTTGTATATGGATTTTGTTGCATGTTATGTTAAATGGTGGGTAAATTAACATTTTGGCATGTAAATATTTGTTCATATTAATGCACAGCTCTTTGGACTATTGTAGTTATTATGTTTTTAATCTAGGATTCAAACATTTTCATGACAGTATGGGTTGGGTTATCACAATCTCCCATCCTTTAGGAAGTCTGGTCCTCCAAACTTGTTTACCTTAAGTTGAAAATAATTATGAGTATTGTTGTTATATTTGATGTTCTCTCCATTCCACTTTTACCATTGGGATAGTCTTGTTCCGTAGTTGCTTAACTTGCCAATCAAGGATGTGAAAGGGGTTTTTCCTCATAAACCATGTCGTTGTCTAGCACAATTTAATGATAGTCAATAACATGAGTAGGGATAGCAATTTGAAACCGGCCCGACGGGGACCCGACCTCCCATCCCCGATAAGAGTGGTTTTTCCCCGAAAAATACTCCCGACGGGCCGAGGATGGTATTCAAAAATAAATCATTATCGATTTATATTATATATATATAAATATATATATGTTTAGGGTTTTGTTTGGTTGAGAACAGCTCCTCTCTTTGAATATTATATATTATATATATGTATGTTTATTGTTTAGGATGGTCTCTCTCTCTCTCTCTCTCTCTCTCTTACACTCTCTTTCTCTCTTCTCTTCTCTTCTCTCACTCTCTCTTCTCTCCGCCTCCTCCTCCATCGCCTCTTCCTCATCCTCCATCCTCCTCCTCCTCCTCCCTCCTCCTCCTCGAGAAGATCCGCCATCTCTATTTATATATATATATATATTTTATTTTATGATGTTGCCTGCTGTTGATGATATTTTTGTTGATGATTGATGATGTTGTTGTTTGATGATCAATGATGTTGTCGATGATGATTTGTTATTGAGAGAGAGCTAAATAGAGAGAGAGTTACGAGGATTTAAAGTTAGGGTGATCGCCCGCCTGCCATTCCTAAACATGAGAAGGGTCCCGAAGGTATCCTCGCAACATTGATATGTGAAACACATTGTGCGCTTGCTCCATGCCTGGTAGTAAAGCAATCTGATAGGCAACCGAACCCAATCTTTTTAGAATCTGAAACGGCCCTATGTACCGGGGTGATAATTTCCCTTTCTTGACACAAATTTATATACTTTGTGAAGGTTTTCCTATTGGGCTTTGTGCTCATCCCTATGGGATTTTGTGTAGGAAAAGATGTAGTGATTTCACCGAGTTAGAGGTATGTGATATGTTTTTGAGAGCACGAGGCTTTTTTCTTTAGTTGTAATTATTTTTGGCAAGCCAAGGGCTTTATGTGTATGGGTTGAAACCATTTTTGTGTAAACAGACTTAAGCCTTGGAAATTGTAGCCTTGAGGACATTTAATTGTATTTGAACTACTATGCCACATGCTATAGATTCATATACTAGGAATGTTGAATGTATATTTGCATGTTGAATACTTTTTGTAAATCTCTTAATGATTAATGAATATAAATGTTGGAGATTTATAGATGATGTTAACATTGAACACTTACTCATGTTTATATTTAACAATGGGGGTTGGTGAACATTTATTTTGGGAATTTTCGGGGCATGACATGAAGTGTAGTCGATATGGGAGTATTGTTCTCCATAATAAGAGGACATGCAAGGAACCTTTATTAAATATGTGAGGATATCCATCCCTTTTAATTGTTTACATTACATTTTATTGATTGAATAATATATTTGAGGATGTTAGAGGAATTTATGTTTAATTTTTCGATGTTGGTTAACAGAGAGAAATTTGTATATATATGGATCATATTACAAAAATAATGTGTTTGTTGTGCATTGTGTTTAGTAATTTTCTCTGAACTTTTTTTGAATTTTCTCTGTAATTTATGGATCAATACAAAACATATTTTGGGCACTGTATTTATAATACCAGTCAAATTCATGTAGAGAAATTTCTCAATACCAGAGAAAATTACTTTGTGCATTGTGTTTTTTTGAATTGGATTGTGTGAATTACTTTGTGTATTATTTTGTACCAACACAATGTACTACAATTACATGATCAAATAGGCTCCCTCTTTGCATCATATGAGATTAATTTCTCTGTTACTAGAATTTTCTTTGTGAAATTCTGGTAACTTCAAACCAGAGAAATTTCTTTACAAATATAATTTTCTCCGTGTACATTGTGTTGATAATCACCACTTAGCATGTATATATTGAACCATTGATAAGAATGAAATTTTGAAGTTTACATTAGCCAAAAAAGATATGTATTAACCATCATCATTCTTGTTACTAGAATTTTCTCTGTAAAATTCAGGTAACTTCAAACTAGAGAAATTTCTTTACAAATATTATTTTCTCTATGTATATTGTATTTAGCATGCATTATCAACAAGATATAAAGAGAATTGGTAATCATCAAAGAAACAAAAAAAATAAAAAAATTATATTTAACCATTGATAGTAATGAAATTTTGAAATTTTAGATCACAATTAATCCTAAATATTTAATTAGTTATTGTAATTCGTAGCTTTTAATCTAATTTTAATTTAATTATATTTTAGATCACAATTAACCCTGAATTTTTAATTATTTATTGTGATTCCTAACATGTTACTCTAATTTTAATTTAATTATATTTTAGATAAATTCTTAATTATTATTTATTTTATTTTTTTATTATTCTATTTTAAATCAATCTTTAATTATATTTTATATTTTAGATCAATCCTTAATTATATTTTAATTTAATTTATTTTAATTAACATATTAATCTAACTTTAAGTTTGGAGAAAATTGGGGTAAAATTATTTTTTTTTTTGTTGTAATAATTTCACTTTATTTTTGTAGAAAATCAAACCTACTCTAAAAAATCATATGTGATACAATTTCTATTGGTCTGGATGAAAAAACTAACATTGACACTTTAGTCTAAAATCATATGGGGACTTTTTTGTTATATTTGAATCATATGGAGGTAAAGTGCTCCAACCCCAAATTATGAGGGGATAAAATGGATTAACCCTTTAATATATAGTCTCAAAAGAAGTCACATTATATAGTTTTTATATCAATTCAATAATATTTTTGTAAATAATAATTGTTGTATTTAAAAAAATTAAAATAAAAAATAACTTCAAAAAATATTAACAATTAATAATTAATTTCTTCAACATAAGTTTGAATTAATCAAATAAAATGAAAATTTTAAAAATATTAATTAGCAGATGTAATTTTTTTAAATTAAATATATAATTAGATAATATTTTAAAAAAATTATATGGTGCTTTAAGAAAATAAAATATGTATTGTTGATATGTATCTCACAAAATACATTTTACACTATGGCATACTAAAAAAGGACATTAATATGATTAAAATCACATTTTACCTCCTTTAAATATCATTGGTCCTATTTGTCAATAATAAGCAATTTTTTTTGGTTGGAAAAAATGGGTTTTGGTAAACTTTAATGTGAAATTAAAGTATGTCCCAACCATTGGTTGTCACGCCCCCAAAATATAATACAATTAATCCATTCCATAAGATCTATGAACATCATAAAATGGTATACTTCATTCATCAGAGTTTATATTTTAAAAGGGATATTATATGCATTATACATTCATATATGTTCATCATGAATCTATAGTATGTAATAGTAGATTAACAACAACAAAATAAATGCCCTACGGGCTTACATCTTTCCAAGTTATCACTTGGTTACAACAAAAGGAAGAGTCCTATGCTCGATACAAGTAAAGCCCTCGGCTTGAATAAACATTTAAACATATCATAACAAAAGTAAAGCTTGCAGCCCCTAGTCCTCCCAAGTTGTGCCCTTGGAGGAGGCATGTCATCTGTACCTGAAAATGTTTTCCCAAGTAGGGTGAGCCAAAGCCCAGTAGAGAAAAACTAACACAATATATGAGATTTAATTAAGATATGAATATCAGATAAAAGTTCAATACTCAAGGCCAACTTACATTCTCCCATTACCATTCAATATTAATAATCACATCTTAATCCATTTCCATTCATTCATTTCAAATCAAGGCATAAGTGTAGTTCCTTATCATCTAAACAATCCCAAATGAGACTACAACTCATTCATTCACAATTCAATAACATTCATTACTCAAACACTTCAAACTTCTTGCCATTTTACAGATTCTCGTCCGAGGGAACCGACACCCAAAAATACACATATAAGGTTTCGGGATTTTTATCCTGGACACTTCGGCCAACTTAATGTCAAAATGAAGTCCATCACCTTTTTCCTCCCAAACAATGATACATATGCAATGTATTTAAAAGCGTTGTCATGTACAATGACTATCCAAATCACATATTCAATGGTTTAATCAAATCGTCATATTCAATGACTTAATTCAAATGACTAGTTTCAATTTACCTAATCCTCATATAGTTTCTACAACAATCATAGCTATCCTTTACCGATTGCCCAAAACAGATATTTCTAAACAGATATACAATCTTTTAAACAGATAATTTATCAAATTTTCATCGGTGAGTGACTTAACAAATCCAACTACACCATTCATTCATGCATTCTTCCAATTTCATATTTCCCCTATCAATCTCACCATTTAAACAAAATTTATTTAACTCAAATTATGGCAAATTTCCTTTTTTTCCAAATATTAACCCCAAGGCTAAATTTCACCATTTTAACCTAAGGTAACCTCCTGTTCAATACCCCATATTCATTTATGGAACCCAACATAGAAAACCCTCCTTTTTAATTTGAGCCCAAACCCTAGTTTACCCAAATCACTTCCAAATCCCATCATTTATTCATAACAACAAATATCTAGGTTAAAACCCATAACAAGGTGTAGAATATCCCTACCTCAAGTGTAGAAGCTCAAAGGAGACGATGAAAAACTTCAAAATGCTCCAAATTCGATTTTGTTCGGATCAAGAGGAAGCCCACAAGATGCTTTAACTCTTTAACAAAGGGACTAGGTTTAGGAGATGCTTGGATCCTGAAGTATTTGTAGAAAGAGGGAGAGAGGATGCCGGATTAGGGTTTTGAGTGAAAAGAGATACAAAAGTGATACATAAATGCTCTACTGCGAACTGATATACACGATCCTCGCTTGAGCGAAGGAGTGGTCGCTCGAGTGACCAGACACAACAAGTGACCTCGTTCGAGCGTAAGAAGTGTCGCTCGAGCATAGAATACATACCTTCAGGTATTTCACAGACGCACACCCTCGCTCGAGTGCAAGAAGCCTCGCTCGAGCGAAGAACTTCATCTTCCCAGAAATGCTGTGTTTGGGAAGGAAACCTGAGAACCCTTAAAACTCACTCGAGCGCAAGAAACCACGCTCAAGCGAAGAAACAAATTCCATAAAGCTCGCTTGAGCGAAGAAGCCAAAAATTGGGCAACAATAATCTAGACCAACTAACAACCAACATGTTCCAAACACGCCCAACATGTTCCAAAACTCAAATTCAAAGGGTTAAAGGAGGAAAACATGACATGGATACATTATTAAACCATGAAACTCGAGTTCGGAATACAACAAAGGTTGGGTCAAAACCGGGATCGCTATATTGGTTGAGGTGGGATTAATGGGTTTAGATTCTTTGTAACAAGGTCTTTACACTACAAAAAGAATGATCAAAAACCATTGAGAATTGAATAAGAAATTGTCTTATAAAGATGGCCTCATGGGAATTGTATATAACTACCAATCCCATATTGATTGTAGAGAAAAACTTTGATGGGTATTTAAGCCTCAAGATTATGAGAATGGCATGAGCCCTTTGGGGCATCCAAATTTTCTGAAGGAAGGGAGGAATGGATGCTTCAAGGATGGGCTTGGGCCAAGACTATGGTCCAAGTTGGTTATGGAAAAATTGCCACTCGCGCCGCCCGTCCACTCGGACCAGGCCAGGTTGGGGTAAGGGGTCCATGGGTCGTGGATCTTGGGACTTTGGACTTTGGCTGAGGCTTAAGGCAATGGGTTGGGTTTGGGTTGGACTGGATTGGTGGTCCACCAATTTATTCTTTTTGGGCCAGGTCTATTGCAGAAATGTATATACACATATGTGTATATTGTTTATAACTCACACTTTGAATTCCCATAAGTTTTGTGCATTACTCCAGCAGTTTTGCAGAAGTAATGGCCTCCATTAGTGGCCAGCCTTGATGGTTGGAGACTCCTCCTCTCTCCTCCTATTGTGTATAAGAAAAGACCCATCTCTCTTGGTTTGGTACAGAAGTTTTTGCCTTCCAATCATATAGTCGGTTTGCTTACTTGTATAATAATCCTTCCCGTGTGAGAGAGAGTGCTGCCATTGTTGATTTGCTAAGCTAACAGAAGGTGCTTCTGCGTTAGCTGGTTTAAGCAATCTTATCATGGGAGACAAAAGTCGACGTTCCTCCAGCACCCACGGTGAAATGGCTAATCTGTTTTAAGGATACTGTGGTATCACATAGAATTTGGTTTGATTCCTCGTCTTTCAGTAAATTATATGATATGTATTTCTGTATTATGCTCTAAAATGTAATATGGATTTATTTGATGTTCTATTATTTAATTTTACAAATCATGAATTTATTTATTTTGTTTAATTGTACAATTTTAACAACAAACTTAAAACAGATTAGTGTTTCTCATTAGAAAAATAAATTCATATAAGATAAATTTATTTTGTGGCATAGTTGTAGTCGATACTAGATTAATTATTTTCCCGAAATCTGCTTGTATAGTTGCATAAGAAATTGAATTAATTGTTGATACTACTTTGTTCATTTTTTAGAATAGGCCACTGTGTTGTATGGGAATTTTGTACATGCTATTCAAAGGAGGCCACTGTTATGTTTAGTAAATTAATAAAATAAGGATTGGAAAACAGTTGGCTAGCGTTGAATGCATGATTAAGATATTTGTGTACATATGTTGTTGCTTATGTCAATCCTTAATTATAATAAAATATATAAATATAGATAGATGCATGCTACTGATTGCCATACCAGCAAAACCAATTTTCTATGTATATGCAAACTGCATGTTTCAGATTCAATTGGTTTACATGTCACTGCTTTTGTATGCTACTGTTGCAAGTGCATTTATTTAATAATTCACTAATTAATTTATAATCTATTGTTTAGGTTATTTAAATAAACAAACAATTTTTCCATGCCTTGTAGTTCCAGATTTGTCACGACCCGAACCCCCCCGGTGGGTTAAGGACGTAACCGGCCAGTAATCATGAGATTACCTACGGCCTCAAACCAAACCAAACGTATTTTAACAGAGTTAATAGGGGCCAAACGGAAGCAATTTAAAACTTTGTCCATAGAGCTATGCTTATATGCACGTCATAACATTCCAGACACCAATATGTTAATAACTCACATCAGAAAATACAGTAACAAAAGGTTCTGTATAGACAGGATCATTAGTCTAAGTCACCCCGTCAAAACTATACACAACTGATACAGAGTTCTCGCCAACATGACAAAATATAAATACCAAATAAAAGGGCGAAGACGAGTCTCGTGCGTGAGACGTAGGGGCTGACTCTCAAAACTTGGTTGTTCCACACTGACTTCACTGGGGCTGGGTCTGGACCTCTCTTAGCTCACCTACAAGCACATGAATGAACGTGAGGGAAAGCCCAGTGAATAATATCAAATAAGAAGATACAACAATATGTAGAACAACATATTCCGAATGGCCTTGGGCCCAATTCATATTTCTATTTAACATATATATATAAAATTTAAGTCAAGTGACTGTGGTTCCAAACATACTGGTCTTTGGCCCATTTATCTTTCCATAATAAACTGGCCTTTGGCCCATTCAGACTTTCTTTCATGTCAAAACGGCCTCTGGCCCATTCATTCTATTATTCAGATTGAACTGTTATTCGTGTCAAACTATTACTTATATCAAACTATCATTCGTGTCAAACTATTATTTATGTCAAACTATCATTCGTGTCAAACTGGCCTTTGGCCCACTCAAGTGTCAAACTGGCCTTTGGCCCATTCAGACTTTCATTCATGACAGAACGGCCTCTGGCCCATTCATTCATATCAAAACAGCCTTTGGCCCATTCATTTGTGTCGAAACGACCTTCGGCCTATTCATTCATGTCGAAACAACCTTCGGTCCATTTATTCATGTCAAAACGACCTTCAGTCCATTCATTCATGTCAAAACGACCTTCGGTCTATTCATTTATTCCAAAATGACCTTCGGTCAATTCATTTATGCCAAAACGACCTTCGATCCATTCATTCATGCCAAAATGACCTTCGGTCCATTCATTCATGTCAAAACGACCTTCGGTCCATTCATTCATGCCAAAACGACCTTCGGTCCATTCATTTATGCCAAAACGACCTTCGGTCCATATTTATATCAAACGGCCTTCGGCCCACATTTATATCAAACTGGCTCATAGGCCTTTCATACCAAACTGTGTAAACTTACATAGAAGTAGCCATTGGACAATAACATATGTCAGATATTACTCACAGTGATCGGTTGGTTGAATTGCCCTGGAGCTTGACCCTACACATCACATAACACATATGGGTCACAAATAATTCAATCTGTTCTTTAATTCACATATTCCTCTTTAAGCTTCATTCTTATTTCTTTAACGCAATTACAATGCTCAATGTATGCCTAAGAGTGCTTAGAAGTGAAAGGAAATGGAAAAACAGAACACATAATGCATTTTCAAAATTTCAAGAAATAGGGTCCCCGCTCGAGCATGAAATACCCTGCTCGAGCGGACCCTTAAGGCCTGCAAAAGTACTGGTTGCATGAAAAATACGCTCGAGCGTTAAATAGAGCGCTCGAGCGGAAGGCCTATCTACAAAGCTCCTCCGCTCGAGCGTGAAATACCCTGCTCGAGCGGACACCAAGTCTGCAAAAAGTACTGGGAGCACGTATTTCCTGCTCGAGCGGCACTTCCCCCGCTCGAGCGGACATCAAAATTCTGGGTTTCCCAGATTGTGTTCTTGAGCTCCAATTCGACCTTCAAGCCAACATTTCTTGCATGCAATGGCTCAAATCTCAAATATAATTATACTAACATGGTATAAACCCCAAATTACAACCCAATGAAGCTTAATTTCATAAATAAATCACATGCATGCTCCAATCTCCCATCAAACTCACTCTAACATAATAAATTCATGCATTCAAGCTCATCCTCATGAATTGTACATGCATGTGCTATATAACCCTTACTCTCAATTTAGATGATGGAAAGGTAACCAAAACATGAGCTTCAACTACAAATTTACATGGGTCATGCCCTTTGAGCTCAAACATGCAATATTCAAAGCAATTACACACATGCATACACATATGGGTCTTCATTATAATAAATTCAACTCGATCTCTTAATGATCAAACTAATCCATGTTCTTGACCCTCTTTCAGACTCAAATTCACAAGATGATTACTAAAAATACATGAATTACTCACCAAGGAGCTTAATCTTCCAAACTCTAGTCAATTCTTAGACTTAATCTTCAAGATTTCCAAGCCCTGAGCCAAACTACACAACTCTCTCTCTCTCTCTAAGGCTGACCCTCTCCTTTCTTTCTTGAGTTAGCATCAGCCAAAATGATATATGGAAGAGGAATTGATTATAATAAGGCCCCTTTTTAGCCCCAATCAACACATTATTTCCTTATAAACAATTGGGCACTTGATTCATTAATTTAATCAATCTAATTTGATCTGAATCAATTTCCAATTAAATTTCACCATAGGTTCTAAAAATTATGCCAACCACAATGGCGTAACCAATTTCGGGTTTTGTGGCCGATAGGGCCTTCAATTTAATTTCCGAAGTGGGAGAATCAAACAGATATTCCTACGGTGAACAGATAGAAATTCAAAACCACATATTTTCACATAATGGTACATGAAATCATATTAATCACATAATTATACTCATATTAAGGACCAATTGACATATTACGGAACAGGGGTATCACAAGATCTTTATCATAATTTACATGCTTCTAGTTCTATAATATAATTTGCATGTTAAATTGCTTATAGTTATCTAAATATATTTACATGAACTTGCCTCCTAAAATTACATGCTCCTAATTAGTTTCTAATTTCTATTATAAACAATATGTTCAATATCTACTGCATTTTAGTTTAATTCACATGCTTGTTATTTCCTATAATTTGCATGTTCTTTATTTTCTAGATTGTGGTATAGGTTACATGTTTAAATTCTAGAATTATTTACATATTTATTGAGAATTAAATTCATTTATAACTCATGGCAATTATTTTTAATTTAATTTTGGAGTTATAACATTTTTGTAACTTGGATATATTTATTTACATGATTATTGTGTTATAATAAACTTTTGTCAATTAATTTAGTTTAATTTTTAGAGTTAGAAAGTTTGTAATTTATTTGGGAGTTTTAAGTCTACTTGTATAACTTGTCTAACATAATTAGTTTTGACTATTAAATTAAATGATTAGTTTTACAAGTTTCTTTAGATTATGTGTTTGTATTTTATTGTAGTTCACTACTAACCATCTTTGTAGGCATACCTATGCTAAAGGGAATGGAAACAAGACAAATCCAACTAAATTAAATTTGGGATTACACTAAGAATTTGGACTTCTAACTTTTTGATTGAACAAAAATACCTAAGCGAGGAAAGGAGTTTTAGACAAATGATGATCCTATTTGGATTAGTTCACTTTTGTTTATATTTGAAACAATTTTTGCTTGAGATTTATTTAGTTTGTTTACCAAGTTGTAAAAGCAAGTTTTGTTTGCTTATATTGTTGTAGCAATTTTTAAATTGTATATAAGTGTTGAACTTTGGTTTGTTTTAACCTAGTTCATCACTTGGAAAACTTAATTCTGAAAATTATTTCCCACGGACTAGGAGTCAACATGCTCTTGAAAGTTTTGTTAAAAGGTTAACTGGATTTTAAGTGAGACCGATGTGACTCCTCCAGTCTTCCTGGGAACATTCTTGACTATGTTTGATTCTAGGTTTAGTGGTGAGACTAATTTTGAATTAACTTTTCAACTATGGGATTTTCTAGTGTTAAGTTTAATTTCTAAAAAACACAGAAAGTGATATTCTGATGTAATTTTCAGAAATGGCAACCGTCACCGATGCCGCTAATACTGCTAACGTTGGTGGGGATCTAAACCTCGAGGCAACTGGGTTGCCCACCCCTACTACTGTGACCTCTGTGGTCAACCCTGGTGTTACTTCGGCTGTTCCGGGAGGACTGTTCAGTTATCATGTGTGATAACCCTGTTCTGTATTATGCTAATTGGTCTTTATTATGAGTATGATTATGTGTTTGATACGATTTTGTGTGCCATTTGTATGAACATATGTGGTTTTGAATTTCTATATGTTCACCATAGGAATATCTGTTCAACTTACTATTATAAATTGAAAATTGAAGGCCTTATCGGCCACAGAAACCGAAATTGACTACGCCATTGTGATTAGCGTAATTTTTAGAGCCTACGGTGAAATTTAATTGAAAATTGATCTGGATCAGATTAATTAGATTAAATTGATGGTGTAGTGCTCAAATTATTTAATATTGATAATTATGATTAATGGGACTTATATAAAAAGAGGCACTATGCACTTAACTCCTCTCTTTTATTCATTTTAGCTGAAATTACTCTAAGGAAAGAGAGAGAGGGTCGACAAGAGAGGGAAAGAGGAAGAATTGGGCAATTTTGGCTCAAGGCTTGAGAATTGGAGGTTGAACTCAAAGAATTAGCTAGAATTTGTGTGTTTAAAGCTCCTAGGTGAGTAAATTCATGGATATTAGCTTGTAACTTTGGGAATTCAAAGTTGAATGATGATAAGGAACATGAATTGAATTGATTATGATGAAAATGAGTTCGTTTTGATAAATTGGAAGTCAATATACACATGCATGTAAGAAATTGCCATGAATTTGTATGTTTGAGCTTGAAATACATGATCCATGTTGAATCTTTGATTGAAGTTCATGTTTTTAACCATCTCTTCATCATCTAAGTTAAGAATGAGGGTTATATCTCACATGCATGTACAATTCATAAGAGTATGAGTTTTGAATGCATGAATTTGTTATGTTGGAAATAAGTTTGGTGTAAATTTGGGACATGTATGTGATTAATTTGTGAAATTGAGCTTCATAATGTAATAAATTTGGTGTTGGATCATGTTAGTACATGTACATGTGAGGTTTGAGCCATAATATGCAAGATATGTTGATTTGAATGCAAGTTTGAAGCTCAAGAACAATCCTGGATTTTCCAGAATTTGGCATGTCCGCTCGAACGGGAAAGGCGCTGCTTGAGCGGGAAATGCAAGCTCCCAGAAGTTTTGCAGACATGGGTGTCCGCTCGAGCAGGGAGCCATGTAGCGAGACCTTTAGCTCGAGTGTCCTAATTCATGCTCGAGTGTAAAAATGAGGCAACCAGTACTTTTGCAGACCTAATGGGTCCGCTCGAGCGGGAAAGTCCACGCTCGAGTGGGGACCCCTGTTTCTGAAATTTTGTAAATGTGTTCTGTGTTCCATTTTTCGTTCTCTTTCACTTCTAAGTACTCTTAGGCATGCATTAAGCATTGTAAATGAGTTAAAAGGATAAGAATGAAGCCTAAAGGGGAATATGTGAATTAAGAACGAATTGAATTGTTTGTGACCCATTGTGTTCATGGAATGTGTAGGGTCAAGCTCCAGGGCAAATCATCCAGCCGATCACTGTGAGTAATATCTTAGTAAAGATACTTTGAAGTATGTTATTTGTCCAATTGCTTATTTCCCTATAAGTCTTATAAGTCAGTTAATTTGAATTGTGGACAAATATTTGCTATGCCACATGGTTGGGCCAGAGGCCGTTGGATACAAATGAATGGGCCAAAGGCCAGTCTGACATGAATGAAAGAATGAATGGGCCAAAAGCCAGTTTGTTTAACATGAATGGATTAGGCCCGAGGCCGTCTGATGTGTTTGGAACTGCAGTTACTTGATATATATATATATACCAGATAGAAACGTGAATTGGGTCCAAGGCCGTTGGTGTATGTCGTTCTAAATACTGTTCGTGTATCTTCCTTATTTGATATTATTCACTGGGCTTTCGCTCACGCTCATTCATGTGTCTGTAGGTGAGCCAAGGGAGGTCCAAACCCAACCTCAGCGAAGTTTATGAGAAGTAGTCAAGGTTTTGAAAAGTCAGCCTATACGTCTCACGTACGAGACTTGTTTTCGCCCTTTTGCTATTTTGTTATATTTTGTCATGTTGGCGAGAACCTTGGATTACGGTTGTATATAGTTTGATTGGTTGACTTAGACTTGAATGATCTTGTATGTACAAAACTTTGTGTTATTATATGTTTTGATGTGAGTTATTAACATGCATATGTATGGATTGTTATGATGTGCCATGTAAGCACATCTCTATGGACAAAAGTTTGAAATTGCTTCCGTTTAGCCCCTTTACTCTGATAAGTTATGTCTTGTTTGGTTTGAAACCGTAGGTAATCCTTTGATTATTGGCCGGTTATGTCCTTAACCCATAGGGGCGGGTTCGGTCCATGACATCATGAGCACCCAGCGAAATTTGTTGGGGCGAACTTCAAGAGGTGGCAGCAAAAGATGCTGTTCTACTTGACCACGCTAAACCTTGCAAAGGTTTTGAGTGAGCATCCTCCAGCTGTGGCAGAGAATGAGCCAGACAGGCAAAAAGTCATGGCATTTGACATATGGAAGTAGACAAACTATCTTTGTCGAAACTATGTGTTCAACAGCTTGGCAGACTCACTATACAGTGTGTTTTGTGCCAAGAGCTTAGCAAAGGAGTTATGAGAATCTCTTGACAAGAAATACAAGACTGAGGACGCCGAGGCAAAGAAATTTGTCGTTGGCCGATTCCTGGACTTTAAAATGATCGATTCAAAAAATGTGATAAGCCAAGTCCAAGAGTTCCAAGTGATCTTGCATGAGATTCATGCTGAGGGGATGCCGTTGAACGAGTCATTCCAAGTTGTTGTGATCATTGAGAAACTTCCCAGTGGTTGGAAGGACTTCAAGAACTACTTGAAGTATAAACGCAATGAAATGTCCATTGAAGAATTGATTGTCCAACTCCGAATTGAAGAGGATAATAGAAAGAAATGAGGGAGTACCTTCTCTATGAAGGCCAATGTCATTGAGCATGGCAAATCTTCTGGGGTGAGGAAGAAGCCTCCTGTGAGCAAGGGCTCAAAGTTGGGGCCAAGGGGTGGTGTTGCAAAGAAGCTAGCACACAAGCCGCAAGAACTTGGTTATCGGTTCTTAGGGAAGTGATACAACTGTGGTAGCGAGAGGCATCGGGCTAGTGATTGTCGTAAGCAGAAGAAGCCATACAAGACTAAACCTTGTGCTCACATGGCAGATATACAAGAGCACTCCCATGAGGAGGATGGCATGCACTTGTCTGCCGTTGTCTCTGAGGTGAATTTGGTGGGTTCAAACCCAAGAGAATAGTGGATTGATACAGGAGAAGAAGCTATTTACAACTTTCGAGCTGGTTACAAATGGTGAGAAGTTGTTTATGGGAAACTTTGCTATCTCAATTGTTGAGGGGAAAGAAAAGGTGGTCCTGAAGTTGACTTCAGGAAAGGAGCTGACCTTGAACGAAGTCCTATATGTTCTAGACATTCGTAAGAACCTTGTCTCAGGGTCTCTTCTCAGCAAACATGGTTTTCACATGGTCTTTCAGTCTGACATGGTCGTTTTGACCAAGAGTGGAGTGTATGTCGGTAGGGGTTATATGTTGGGGGGTATGTTTAAACTCAATGTAATGACTATTATCCTAAAGATGAATAAAGATGCATCTTCTTCTGCTTACATTCTTGAGTCTTCCAATTTGTGGCATGGTAGACTAAGAGATGTGAACTTTGAATCTTTATGTAGATTAATCAAGTTAGATCACATATCATCTTTTAATATTAATCCAAAACATAAGTGTGAGACTTATGTTGAAGCGAAGTTGACAAGATCTTCGTTTCATTCTATTGAAAGAAGTTTAGAGCTATTGGACTTAGTGCATAGTGATGTGTGTGACTTAAAGTTTATACAATCACGTGGTGGTAATAAGTACTTCATCACTTTTGTTGATGATTGCACTAAGTATTGTTATGTCTATTTGCTCAAAAGCAAAGATAAGGCTATTGACAAATTTGTTCTTTATAAGAATGAAGTTGAGAATCAATTAGCCCATAAGATTAAGGCTCTAAGAAGTGATCGTGGTGGTGAGTATGAATCACTGTTTATTGAGATTTGTGCTCAATCTAGGATTATCCACAAAACCACGGCACCTTATTCTCCTCAGTCAAATGGGATTGCTGAACGAAAGAATATGATACTAAGGGAGATGATGAATGCAATGTTACTAAGTTCTGAATTGTCACAGAACTTGTGGGGGGAAGCAATTCTCTCCACGAATTACATTCTAAATAGAATCCCTCGGAAGAAAGTAGACAAGACTCCATGTGAGTTATGGAAAGGCCAGAAGCCTTCTTATAATTTCCTACGAATGTGGGGGTGTCTTGCAAAAGTGGCGGTACCTATACCCAAGATAGGTCCGAAAATCGTGGATTGTATATTCATTGGTTATGCATAGAATAGTAGTGCATATAGGTTTCTTATGCACAAGTCTGAGATTTCAGATATCCACAAGAATTCCATAATGGAGTCAAGGAATGCGTCTTTCTTTGAAGACATATTCCCTTGCCGAACCCGAGGAGAGGATCAAAGTTCTGAGAAGGAACTTGAAGATAATGATCAAGTAGATGATCAAGATGAGAAAGTAGATGAGCCAAGAAGGAGTAAAAGGGCTAGGAATGCCAAGTCCTTTGGCTCGGACTTCTTGACTTATATGTTAGAGGGAGAACCTCGAACTTTCCATAAAGCTGTGACTTCACCAGAAAGTCCCTTATGGAAAGAAACTATTAAAAGTGAAATTGACTCCATCTTATAGAACCATACTTGGGAGTTGGTTCTCCAGGCAGTAAGGCCTTGGGGAGTAAGTGGATCTTTAGAAGAAAGATGAAGGCCGATGGATCAATTGATAAATATAAAGCTAGACTAGTTATTAAAGAATATAGGCAGAGAGAAGGCCTAGATTACTTTGATACACATTACTTGTGACAAGGATTATATCCATTCACATGGTGATTGCAATAGCCGTTTTACGTGGTCTAGAGATACATCAGTTGGATGTAAAGACAGCTTTCTTAAATAGAGATTTAGATAAAGAAATCTACATGAACAACTCGAGGGTTTTTCAGCTCTAGGGAAAAATAAGAAAGTCTGTAAGCTTGTCAAGTCATTATATGGTTTGAAACAAGCGCCTAAGCAATGGCATGAGAAGTTTGACAACGCTATGTTGTCAAATGGGTTTAGAATCAATGAGTGTGACAAGTGCATATATGTTAAAGACACCGGCAGAGGTTATGTCATTTTGTGTCTATACGTATATGACATACTCATTGTTGGTAGTAATAATGAAATGGTTCGAACTACCAAGAGATTGTTAAACCCAAAGTTTGACATAAAAGATATGGGCCTTGCAGATGTCATTCTAGGTATTAAGATTACCAGAACATTTAGTGGTATTGTACTTTCTCAGTCTCACTATGATGAGAAAATACTTGAGAAATTTGGTAAATCAGATACAAGTGTGTCTAAGACATCGGTAGACGTGAGTCTACATTTGACCAAGAATAATGGTGAGAGTATCTCTCAGCTAGAATATTCTCGGGTCATTAGAAGTTTAATGTATCTGATGAGTTGTACAAGACTGGATATAGCCTACTCTATTAGCAGGCTTAGTAGATACACAAGTAATCCGAATGCTACTCATTGGAGAGGCATTATGCGGGTATTGGGTTATCTACGCTACTACTAGAAGAGTATAGCAACGCTAACTGGATATCTGATATAAAATACTTCAAATCCACTAGTGGTTATGTGTTTATCCTTGGAGGGGCAGCTATGTCTTGGAAATCTTCCAAGCAAACATGTATTTCGAGATCAACGATGGAATATGAGTTTATAGCTTTGGATAAAGCAACTAAAGAAGCTGAATGGCTTCGCCAGTTCATTGAGGATATTCCACGTTCGCCAAAACCTGTGCCTGCTATCTATATTCATTGTGATAGCCAATCGGCAATTAGACGAGCACAAAGTCATATGTATAATGGAAAGTCTAGACATATCCATCATAGACATAATTCCATACGACAACTACTCTCTAATGGAATTGTCTCTCTAGACTATGTAAAGTCTAAAGATAACATTGCGGATCTGCTAACCAAAGGGTTAACTCGAGAGTTAGTAGAAACGTCGTCAAGAGAAATGGGGTTAAGGCCTTTAGTAATGTTATCGGAACGAAAAACCCAACCTAGTTGACTGGAGATTCCAAAATCTAGGTTCAAAGGGACAACCTAATTTCGTGTAATGGATGAGTCACTGAAGAGGTAAATTCTCTTTCTCATTGCTTTGTATAATGATACCTGATAGGGGTAGAAGGTTAAGCTAATGCTTTTAATAACCTAAGTGATATGATAGTCAACCGTGGTATAATGAGATACCTTATATAGGTCACCTATGTGAGTGCGAAGTGGGGCTGTTTCTTTAAGAATTAGTAAGGTTGAATTCTTTAAAACCACTCACTGAACCATGCTAATGTTCCAGGGCCATACCGGACACACAAGTGAAAACAAGAACAATGGTTGAACTAACTCCTGTGTGAGGTCTATTATCTTGGTTTACACAAACGGCAGAATAGTTCAAGACATCACGTTCACTGGTCAGCTAGTAAATCTGATAGGCTTTCACTATGAAAGGTTCAAGGCCAATAGCTACATTTTCTGATGCAAGGTTAGTCAATGTGCTCTCTCTCTCTCTCTCTCCGAGTCTTTGTTGTTAACGTTGTTTGTTTTTCTTATTCGGTCAATTTTTATTCATGTGGGGGATTATTGAAAAAAAAATGGGTTTTCGTAAACTTTAATGTGAAATTAAAGTAGATCCTAACCATTGGTTGAGGTGGGATTAAATGGGTTTAGATTCTTTGTAACAACGTCTTTACACCACAAAAAAAATGATAAAAAACCATTGAGAATTAAATGAGAAATTGTCTCATAAAGATGGCCACATGAATGAGGTTTTAGGAATTGTGTATAACTACCAATCCCACATTGATTGTGGAGAAAAACTTTGATGGGTATTTAAGTCTCAAGATTATGAGAAGGGCATGAGTCTTTTGGGGCATCCAAATTTTCCGAAGGAATGGAGGAATGGATGTTTTAAGGATGGGCTTGGGTCAAGACTATGGTCCAAGTTGGTTATGGCAAAATTGCCACATGCGCGCGCGTGAGCTGCTTGGATTAGGCTAGGTCCGGGTCTGGGTCCGAGGTCCGTGATCCGTAGGTCGTGGATCTTGGATCTTGGGACTTGGGACTTGGGACTTGGGACTTGGGTTTGGGCTTGGGGCTTAAGGAAACGGGTTAGGTTTGGGCTGGGCCGGATTGGTGGTTCACCAACTTATTCTTTTTGGGCCAGGTCTATTGCAGGCTCAAGTCTGTTGTAGAAATATATATACATATATGTGTATATTGTGTGTAACTCACACTTTGAATTCCCATCAGTTTTGTGCATTCCTCCAGTAGTTTTGCAGGAGTAATGACCTCTATTAGGAGCTACCCTCAATGACTGGAGACTCCTCATCTCTTCCCTATTGTGTATAGGAGGAGACCCATCTCCCTTGGTTTGGTACGGAAGTTTTTGCCTTCCAATCATACGGTCAGTTTGCTTGCTAGTATAATAATCCTTCCTGTGTGAGAGAGAGTGTTGCTATTGTCGGTTCGCCAAGCTAACAGAAGGTGCTTTTGCGTTAGCCGGTTTAAGCCATCTTATCTTGGAAGACAAAAGTCGACGTTCCTCTAGTACCCAATGTGAAGCGGCTAATCTGTTTTAAGGACACTGTGGTATCACATATAATTTGGTTTGATTTCTCGTCTTTCAGTATATTATATGATATGTATTTCTGTATTATACTTTACAATGTAATATGGATTTATTTGATGTTCTATTATTTAATTTAACAAATCATGAATCTATTTATTTTGTTTAATTGTACAATTTTAACAACATTTTTTTTGGTCTAAGAAGCTAACATCCCAAGTCTGTTTGGTTTCGCTAAAAAAAATAAATAAATGAAAACTCCATAAATAAATAAATAAATAATAGAAATGTTAACAAAATTGTTAAAAGATAAATTTACCCTCCATAATTTGTGAAATTTCACTATATTGCTTTAATTTTGTTAAGGGTTTAAGGGCTTAAGGGCCTTTAAAATGATACATCCACCAAAAAAAAAAAAAAACCTGTGAAAAGGCACACAAAACCTTATCTATAACAAAAAAAAAAAAAACTTTTTTGACAATTACCAAATGTAGAAACTTTTTTATATCCAAAAAAAAGCAAAAATAAATAAATAAATAAAAAGCAATTTTCAAACTCATCTTATCTCCTCAACCTTAAAACAGTACATTTAGATATCTCAATTATCAAATTATTTCACTTTCACCCCTTCAAGAAAAAAGGCTTTTGTACAATTTTTAATAATTGGGGGATTTAAATGTGCAATTTTAAAATTAAATAAACAAGTGTTTGCACAAAAATTGGCTAACACAGGAAGTTTGGGTGCTAAGACAAAGTATTGCCTACGTGAAAATTATGATTTGACTTCTAACTTTTTCCCAGTAGATTATGTAAGACCTAAGGGGACAAAAGCCTTTTACACTGTGTTTGGATTGAGTAATTTAGAGAGAAAAGAAAAGAAAAGAAAAGAAATAGAGAGAAATATATTTCTCTTCCTTATTTGGTTATCTTAAGTGGAGAAAAATAGAGAGAAATGGAGAGAAATTCATTTCTCTCATAACCCTTATTTTCAATCTTTCCAAAAGTGGAGAGATTGGGAGAGAAAAGAAATCCACAAATGTTTATATTTTCATAATACTAATTTTACCCCTATAAAAATAAAAGAAATAAAATGATTGAAATATAAAAAGGTTAGTTTGGTAATATAACATAAAATAATTTCTTTTCTTTTCTCTTAATGAAATCTAACCAAACAAGAAGGAGAGAAATCACAATCATTTCTTTTCTTTTATTTCTTACTTATCCAAACAAAAAGGAAAGAAATTACAATCATTTCTTTTCTTTTCTTTTCTCTTATTACTTAAGTAATCATTTCTTTTCTTTTCTCTCCTAAGTTACCAAACATAGCGTTAGTTCTTTGCTTGCCAGAACTTAAAATCTCCGAAGTGTTTGTAATTAGGAAGAAAATCTGGTAGAAGGGAGTAATAACAAGGAACTGCCAAATTTTATATACTCAAGTGGATTGAACATATAAAATGACAAGAACAAGTTTAAATAAAGTGAAATTGAGCTACAACTGATTGACACAATTAAAACAAAACAAAACAATCACTGATGACCAAAAACAACCTAAAATGACATGGATGTCAAAGTGGAACTGATGCCCAACAAGCTAAATTATGGCACTGATGCCTTTCATGATAAACTAATGCTAGAGACTAGAGCTATGTTGACACTAGTGTTAGATTGAGTGTAATTTTAAGATGTGTTGGTCTAGATATATACCATTTGGTTGACTTCAAAAATGACTTTTATAGTAGCTGCCATCTCTGGATAGCTAGGAATGATCTCCTGAAAATTCTCAACTACTTTTGTTGGTGGGTTGCTATTATGACTCTTTAGGCGCCATGTGTTACAATCAATCCTCCTTTAGCTTCATGTTTGGAGTGCCCCTTAAGAATATGGACTGTTTAAACATTCTTATGATCTTAGCCATTGGGTGGTAAGTGACGGGCCCTAGATGGTTGCCAAGTGTCCAATTCAGTCAAAGCACATCCCTTAAATATACTAACTGTTAGGGTATTCAAAATGTGACCGTTGGATGAGAAAAATAGTGGAATCCTTCTTCTCTGAATGATTGCCACGGGACCTCCTCTACTACACCCTTCAAATATGAGTAATGATACAGAACTCTAATATGAGTTCTAATGATGTGACAAAACAAAAAATAAAAACAAAAATAGAAACACAAGTCAAAATATCACATGACATAATGGGACTTGTTATTAGTTCGCTCTTTAAAACTCTTCCTCTAGAGCTCCCAAACATTTTCCTTCAACTATATATATTCATATAGGCCTGTTGCTCCTACATTATAGGGATCTAATTAGTCATGGGATTTAATCCTCCATCGTTTTTTTTTTTTTTTTTGATGCCTTCTTGGCTTGATAAAATGACACTATTTCATTTACACAATCGCCGTGCGGCGCTTTCTTATTGAGTTGTAATTTTTTATCCAAACAATAGGATAATATTTGAGATATAAAGTGTAATTAACCTTAAAAGAACACAATTGTGATGAAGAAGGATGGCTAGTTCTGAAATTGTAGCTTGTGGGTAGAGGCTACATGTTGGTCAGCGATTATCGTTATTCAGTTTTTTGTTCTCTTTGTCCATGGCTCGCAAAAGGCATTCAAATCCTAGAGTGCTTTTGTTTTCAGCCTGACATGTTGTCAACTTAACAACCAACAGTCAAAATTTTAAAAGCTCCAAAAAACGCTGTGTTTTGATGTAGTTCAAAAAAGAAAAGAGGAAAATGTTAACAAATTAGAACAGAGAGAAATGAACTAAGACGAACAAAGAGAGAAACAAAAATTAAAGAGACGGAGAGAACCAACAGCTAAGAGAGAAGAATGAAGCCCTCCACCATCCATAGGAAACCGAAGTAGAACTAGCTAAACAATATGAAGTCTGTCTTAGTGCTGCATTGGAGCTCATGGGTAGGGAAGTTGGTGGAAGGTAGTCACTTGGGTTTACCAAGAGGCAATATGGGTGGGGAGGCATGTAGTGTTGCAATTTTTTGTGAAAAAACATCAGAGAATCCAACTTTTCTGTTTTTTACTTGGTTCAATTAGATAATGAGGAGATCACCAACATATTGAGCTTGATGCTCACATGATCATGAATTATAAACAGTTTGGTGATGTAGTTATTTTTTACACGACCTACAAGTTAAATAGTGAACATAAACCATTTGCTTCTTTCCTTAGATTTAGTCATCGTTGAGAAACAATTGTATATGACACGATTTTAATGTATGATGAGACTGTCGATTCTTTCACATGACTTTTTAGAACATTCTTGGAGGTGATGCCAAATAAGGCTTCAAAGACAATTTTTATGAATTAGGATGCTACAATAACAAGGGCCATACCTGGTGTTATACTTGACACAATGGCATTTGATACAAAATGCATGAAAGCACATAAATTGCATCTTCAAGGATAAGGGTGTCGAGTGTTTTTTCAAAAATTTTATAACATTGAGAATGAAAAAGAGTTCACATAAGCATGGGAAGAAATACTTGATAAGTATGAAGCAATGTTTTGAAAATCGGACACAACCGGTAGTTCCGGTCCGGATTAACCCTCAAACCCGAACTAGCATGAGAACTGGCCTTTTTAAGTTAAATTGGCCAAACTCGTGATTAAATTGGTAACCAGATTGAATCGAAACGAGTTGAAGCAAGCCGGACTTGTTTGCTATATATGGTCCAATAATGAAAAAATTAATGCTACAAAGAGTTGAATTTAGCACCTCAAGCTCTAAAGAGCATAAATTTTCACTATGCCACATATATAATATTTATTGTTTTCAAAGTAATTTCTTTCACGGACATATATAATTAATATTTTTATAAATAATATTAATATAAAAAATATATATAAGCATAAAAATTTGATAAATATGTCTTAAATTATAAAAATATTTTAAATGAATGTATTTTATTTATTTTTAAATTATAAAAATATTTATGAAATAATTATTACGTCATTTCATTCAACTCGCCGGTTGAATCGATAACCCGTCCACCTGATTCTTTTTTTGATTCATTCACTGATTCAATTTTTAAAACATTGGTATGAAATACAAGATAATCATTGGTTGAAGTTTGAAATTTTGGGTAAAGAAAAAATGAGATTGACCACATGAGAGATCATCATCATAGGATACAAGAATGAGTAGCACCCATCTTAGTGAATCATTTAAATGCTTTCTTAAAGAATTACATTCAATCTGATCATATATTGTTGTAAATTTTCATACATTTCGACTGGGTTCTTTTTAATAAGCGTGTACAAGTTAAAAGCTAAATATGCTTTTTGCCAAAAGTTCTTAAGAGTGAAAATAGATGTGAATATGTTGAAAAAAGCTAGGGGGAATCTTTACATCAAAAATAATTTTTTAATGAATTTGAGAAAAAGTATATCAAGTCATTGAAGCAAGCATAGAAGACACTAGACATAACGGTAAGACTATTGTATACACAATTCTTGATGATGATGGCACAAAGCCGAGGAAGGCGAGGATGAGAAAGATGGTTCATTGGCTTGCCGCTGTAGAAAGTTTGAATAAAATGCATTTTGTGTAATCATTGTTTGAAGGTGCTTAGAAAAATTAATAAGGAAAAAAGAATTTCCTTCACGATATATGCTCTGAAAAGGGGACAAAAAACAAAAGAAGCAAAAATGTGAAAGACAGTTATGAAAATGAACACTTTTTTTTTTTTTTTTTTTTTTGATAACTCAGGTATCCCCACAACCGAAGCATGGGACTAATCCTGAGGGCTTGAAGTTAACGACCAGGCAAACCTCCAGTGGCCCGCACAGTAACCCGTGGGGAGTGGGATTCGAACTTGAGACTTCCAGGAGGAGCAAACTCCCAGACCCCAAGTTTTCTTACCAAACAATCTTATTAATTAGATTTATCTAACAGGTCCTGATTTATCCAAAAAAAATTTACCTACAGATCCTACTAATGAATTTATCGCTGTATATTCATTCATAAAAACAAAAGGAACTAATAAATTTATCAATAAGACTTGATGGGTAATAAATTTTAAAAATAGAACCTATTAGTAATTTATCCTAGTGAAAAACCTCACATTATAGATCATTGATGGCCATATTTAGACAATAACGTGTAGAACTTCCGAAAGTGAAGAAACACAACTTGACAGTAGTTAAAAGCAGATGAATTAAGTCCAAGCATTGAAAGGGCGTGAAACACAATCAATACTCAGCTTTATGCAATAATGTTCACACGATCTTGTCACAGTTCAATTCCGCTGGGATTGAAAAAAAAAAGTTTTAGCACCAAATTGAATCTTTCAATTTTGTTGGTTGTGGAACCGAAACAACCATATACTAAAGTTCGATCATAGGTTCAGCGTAATGTCAAGTTGAACAAGCAATCGAGAATTGCGTTCCTTTTCTAATCCATTTCAAACAATGAAATCATATGAAAACTCATAATCACATTACCATTTCCCTCAAAATTCATGTCATTTAGATTGGGTACAACAATTATGGGAAATCACAGCTATTCAAGGTTTTATGCCACACATGCATGCCTTATCAAATAGGTTGAAACTAATTCAATTTGTAAAACGATAAGGATCAAGTAACAATAATCACAATAAAGGTCCCCTCAAATTTGTAAGATTGATATCAATCAACTCGATATTTAAGAAAACCAGATAACCCATCATAATTAGATTATGAAAAAATTACATTACAGCTACAGCAGCTCCATCCACAAATAGGTGAACTATATACATGGAAATAAGTTCATATTGGGAAACCATACTAACAACAAAATTTTGTATAACAATTACCCATTAGCCAGAGAGTGAGATCTTGTTCATGAGAAAGTACCTCAATAGACTTCCAAGAATGCGGGAGGGACGTAGAACCACCACCTGCTACTCTTACCCACAAGGGGTGAGCTTCTTATTGCCTGCACCTCGAGGATTGTCATCTTTCCAGTCATCCCATGCCCTTGCCTTATCTTGGGCAGCATCATCATCTTCATCGTCTTCTTCACCTGGCCTCAACTTCCGATTGTCCTTGTACCATGACGAATTGCCTTCTTCCATGAACTTGGCATTTCTCTCCTGAAATTTATTCATAATCTCCATCTCCTTTAAGCCAGCTTCCTCGATGCTCATGGTTGGCAATCTATTAATTCCACATAAATAATAATAAAATTAACTAGGACTTCAACTTTCCCTTTGAACTGCTTAATTATTTGTCTATCAAGGTATGAGAAAATATACGTGTAACTAGGTTGGAAAACCTGCGCTGCCATCCTTTCCCTTTCACTTGTTGGGTTTCCACCGACAAGACTCGCTGGCCCAAATATCATAGGCTGGTGTTTGTGTTCATGTGCCTGTGAAACCTTTGCTCTCCCTTCTATAACATCTTGAGCAAAAGTAGCACATGTAATTGGTTGTGCCGGTCTCGTATAATGAACTCGAGCTCCAGCGTCACGATGCCAGGCTTCTGCTCTCTTGGTGCGCTTATCAAGAACCTGTGAAATATCCTTGTCCCCTTCCTGCAAAAAATAGAATATCATTGACAGCACCAGGATTTGTGTACTTTCTGGCTGTAAATTACCAAAAGAATTGGGTTGTTCCCTCTCACCACCGCAGCTGTGACGTCACCACCACACAACCCATGGCTACATCCCCTCTCATCGAAGCACTAGCATCATCACTCATGACTTTCTCTTGGCAACACATAGTCACACGCGCGCGCGCGTGCACACACACATATATAAACCGGCAGAAACATTCACCACAGGGTGCTCAAAAAATGATTTTCTAACAACTTCATTCAAATAAGTTATTGATTAATGTATAATTGCGGTAATCTCAACAGTTTCCAACCAAGAAAAAAGAGAGAAATTGGTTTGAACTTTAAATTTGAAGAGATATTCCAGTAAAAGTATTTCAATCAAGGCTTTATAATGCAAATAGCAAAATAGTTTGGCAACATTAACAGCATTGACAGGTTAAGTGGAGGGAGAAAAATAAAAGAGAGATTCTTTGCATGAACTCGGTAGTAAACAGCCACCAGGCTTCTTGTGCACTTCAAAAAATGCATCGCAGGAAGGTGGTGACAGCGCTTGGGGGCAGCCATGGAGTGGATGACTTGGTGTAGGAGGGGAACCATTGTATAGGGACTAGACTGTTGCTGTGATTACGGAGCAGTTGGTGCCTTGTAGTGGCTGTGTGCAGAGATGGTTGGGTAGTCCAATTTCAAAAGTTATGGTGGTGATGGGATAAATAAAAAAATTGAAGAAAAAAATTAAAGAGTAATATTGACTTTTTGCCAAAATCATTAACGTAGTTGAACTTTACACTACACCCCAAAACGCAAGGAGATTGTGTTCTAAACCTACAGGGGTGGTCGGAGCAGCGCAGGTGGTTGTGGGGGTGGTCTGAGTTGCATGGTCTTCATCTTTCACGCGTTTCAGCGGTTGCTTGGGGTGTTTTGGCAGTGTTCTTGGGTGGCTGGAGCAGCACAGGTGGTTGTTGAGGTGGTTGGAGTTGTGTGGTCTTCATCTTCCACAAGTTTTGGTGGTTGTTTGGGGTATTCTTGGGTGCTCGATGTATGGGTGGTCAGCGGTTGTTGGGGTGTTTTGGCGGTGATCTTGGGTGGTCAGAGCAGCGTAGGAAGTTGTTGGGGGTGGTCAAAACAGCATGGTTTTCGTCTTCTACGCCTGCGGCTTGTTTTTTTGGTGTTGTGGATCAGTGGGAAACAGGCGTGGGAGGCAGTGGGTTTTATTGCTATGGGTTTTCTAGGCAGTGGGTTTTTATTGCTATGGATTTTCTAGCTTTGTTTTCTGTGATGTAGTTAAGATCTTCTTAGTTACTTTTTCCGTTTTTTCTTTTTTTTTTTAATTTTTTTATTTCTATTTCTGTTATTATTTTAAAAATTAAATTGAGGTCGAGGATAGTTGTAGGAATGTGAGCTGCAGTAGGAGAGTTAGCACTCTTTGAATCTCTCTCGATGCATTTCTTTTCCTTGTAGCTGTAATTTCATGTTTTTTATGAAATTTTCACTTGACCGATCCAAAAAAAAAAAAAAAAAGAAAGAAAAAAAAAAAAAGAGTAAAGTGTAATTAACCCAAAATTAATCCAAGATATCGAAACCGGTCACTCTTACGAATCTCAAAGTATGCCATCAGGTTTTACTATGTTTGCATCTATATTTGTACTTTTGCTAAAGATACACTCGATATATTTGTCAAAATAAAAACTTTTTATGGTCTTCTATATGGTATTTTTTTCATTTTCTTTATTTTCATTTTTATTTTTTGTTTTTTGTATTTACAGAAACAAAATAATGAAAGCTTCAAAAACACCCATCACTTTCAAATCATTTTCATTTTTGTGCGAAAACAATCTTTGAAAATTCAAAAAACTACTTAAAAGTGTTTCCTAAAAAATGGGTTGTTTTTACAAAAGTTACCTAAAAAAAAATTCTTATAACAGTTTGTCAAACAAGCTTTCCATATCAATATCTGTGTTTTATGTTTTCAATAATAGAAAACATTTTTCGAAAATGATGCTAAAGTATCTCTCCATAATTCTAGCTTAAATACATCAACTAAAACTATATCATATACAAATATAAACAACATACCTCAAGGGATAACAGTGTGAATTTTTCTAGTAGGTTCATCCATAACTAACGCCAAAAGGTAAGAATTGATATAAACCTATTGTTTATTGAAAACTCACTTGTTTCTCCACCTGCTACTACTTTCTTTCCCAAAACATCCACATTATCTCTAATAACAGTATCGTATGCTTTTTCTAAATCAATAAACACCATATGAATCAGTTGCCTAAGTAAAAAAATGACTTTCATTGTAGATCTCTCAAGCATGAAACCAAATATTAATTTCCACTCAATTACTCTCTCCCAAAGTTTCATTATATGACTCATAAGTTTAATACCTTGATAATTGGTGCAACTTTGGATACCACCTTTTCCATAAATAAAAGACTTTATTCAAGAGGCACCAAGGGGAACTAGTAAATATTTTCAGCAACCTCAAGCTATCCATAACTATACCTGTAATTGCCTTTCCTTTATAGCAGAAAGCATTTCTTCTTCTTTCTTTAGCATTTCCAGAAGATCAAAAGCCTGTAATATGATTCCATGGCAAGAAACTTTTATCAAGATAAAAAAACTAGACATAAGGAAAATCCCAGACATCCAAGGAAATTATAAGGCTAACCTTACAAATAGCCAAGGAGATGGAAGTAAGCCATGCCTGCCCAAAAACAGTACTTTGACTTCAGAGAAACTCAAAATTCTCAAGATAACCAAGTATTTTGACACCAAAAAAAAAAATTGATCAGAGCTGACAATTCTTGTGGTTATTCAAGGTACAATAATTTAAACCTTATAAATGACATCCCTCGACAAAAGCAAACGTGTTGCATAATGAAGCTTTTGAAGGAACAGAGGGAACTCATGACAGAGTGAATATTCATACAGGCCAACTTGTAGTTTTATCAATCGTAACTCAAAATAAAAATAAGTTAGATCAAGTGAAAGAGTACTTCGAGCATATTATGCAATCAGTGAATACCAACAAAATGGAAAACAAAATTTTATAGAACAGGTATAACTTATAAGGCTAATGATGTTTTATGGGACAAAATGTTGGGCAATAAAAAAATAACACGTCAGTAAAATTAATGTAATTGAGATGAGGAAACTAAAATGCATGTGTTGTAGACTGGGAAAGATAGAATTACAAATTAATATATTTGTGAAATGGTAAATGTACCAATTGAAGATAAGTTAAGAAATGACAGATTAAGATAGTTTGATCATATACAACACCAATAGATATAATGGTAAAGAATAGTGATATGGTCACTAAAAATGTTAAGAGGTAAAGACCCAAACTAAAATGGTATGTTGTTTTATTAATATATATATATATATATGAATTTATTTAATTTAACAAATCATGCAAGTCTGGCCAAAGCACAAAAAAAATAAAAAATAATAAATAAAAAAATAATAAATAATAAAAATTAAATAGCCGACCCCAATTGATTGGGATAGAAGGCAAGGCTTGGTTTGGTTTGGTTTAGTTTAGTTTGGTTTAACTTTGATTTTTCCTCCTAAGAAAAATCTTAAGGAAATAAATATGAAAATTTTGGGGATTGTTTTGGATCCTACATTCACCATTTTGGAATGAGGGTGTGCCATAATTTGGAACATGCATTCCAAAATATAAATCATTGTAGTATTTGTGTTTTTTGATAACACAAAGCTTAATACAAGTACATTGCACTAACATCATTCAATAGACACCAATTATGTTAATGGTGTCGGAGATCATAGCCCTAAACTAGCATCACATGACTTGAGGTAGCTTTAATTAGATTTCATTGAAAGAATTTTGATACGCACAAATAGTTTAGAGGCAGAGATATAACAGTAGTGTTATTGATATACTCAGTTTATAAGTTAAATTGATTATATTCTACATAACATGAAATAAAATCAAATTAAAACAAAGATATGATTTGAAATATATCTCTGGATTAGGTCCAAATGTCAAAGCCTTTCTCATAACATAATCAGTGAAGATAAAAACTAACCTCCCTTTCTTCCTCTCCATCGTCATCCAACAAATCTTCCTCTGCTGCCTCCACAGGCGTAGATAAGGCAGATGCTTTAGTCGATCGTCCACGTCGCTCCTTACGCTCCTTTATTTCAAGAAGCTTGGATTCTGCAGCTCTTTGGCGTTTGAACCGAGCAATCTAAAGTGAAACAATCAGATTCAGTACTCAGTTATAAGGCTTCCAGATACATTTAATTATAAGTTCCACAAAATAATTATGACTTGCATGAAGCTTAATGGAATTATGGTTGAAGATCACCGCTTACCTTCTTAGCCCTTCGGTCTGCAAAAGAATTTGAACCACCTTGTGCAGATGATTCTAACTCCTCTTCCGGCACAAGCTCCATCGCCTCACAAAATGACATGAATTCCTACAGATGCAACCATGTTCAGAATTTTCAATGACTACGCGAAACACAACATACTTCAAAACAGAAGTTAACCTTTCTTTGCAGACATCAAGAATTAAAGAAACTGAATGTCCAAAGACTAATTCTTTTATTTCAAGTAAACTTAAAACTATGACTTTGGCACAGAACAAAAATAACCTTTAACTTTGCCATTGAAGCCTTAATAATTTGTATCCTGTCATCCTGTGCAATTTTTTCTGTCAATTCAGCAAGATAACATGGCACCTGCAGTAAAGAATTGTAAGCATTTTCTAAGACAGATCAAAATGTAAACAAAAATACTAATTTGAGATTAACCTTTTGTAAGACAGAGACAACTTAGAAAATCTCCAACCCAAATATAGACATTATTTGTCACCCTCAATTAAATGAAATAAATAAATTAAAACTAAAAGGAAGAAAGGTGAACGCATATACATCGCATGTCAAACCACAAAGAAGTATTGAGCTATAATGGTGATCAAAAACAATTAAAATCAGAAAGACTAACACAAAAGTAGAATGCAAATGAAACTCATACATTTTAGGCCTGTTGGGAATACTTCCAAAACAAGTCATAAAATAAATTTGCATGCATAGAAATCCCAAATGCTCTCTATAGACACTCCATTTTGACTGACCCTACGACTTGGGCGTTTGCTTTTGATCACCTGATGATGAAAACAAGAAGGTGTTTCTCATAGAATCCTCAGTAAGCAAATAGAATTTGAGCTTTATTTCCAACCCTAAACCTATTTTGGCCAAGTGTTTTGATTAGGAACAAGTCGTCCCGTCTCAAAAACAATCACAAATTACCTTTCCAAGAGAATATTCCGTTAGAGAGACAAATATTCTATTAAGGGAGGGAATATTCTGTTAAGTTAGGGAATATTCTGTTAAGTTGGGGAATATTCTATCCATATGCAGAATATTCTATCAATACTGACTATGAATCTGACGTGACAATCTCGCTGACGTGGCATGACTAGATTAGTTTGTGCTGATGATGTGGCGCTGACATGTCTTTACCCAAAAAAAGAAACAAGAATGCTGTTGAGGGAGCTTAAACCCCCAACCTAAAACTCCACATTCTAAACCTTACCCACTTTGCCAAAGCATCACCTTGTGTTATATTTCCCCCCAAAATAATATTTGACCACTTCAAACTAGTAGGCAGAGAATGTGTATTTTTACATTTTTTTTGTATATGGGACACTCCTCTACCCCATTGGCCAACCCGTATATCACCAGATACATACCTAATCATCCCCCATTGTCAAAAAGAAATTTATTTACATCCATAAAAGAAGGATCCAATCTAACCACCTTGAAAACTTTGCCCTCCTATCGCATTCTTGTCTCCCACCTTCTCTTTGACCTTAGCTCTTCCTCATTGCCTATATACATCATTAGATTGTGTAGAGAAAAGAAAGAACCACGAAATTGAAGTGAAAAGAGTGAGAACAAGAGAAACAAAAAAAGAGAGAAAGTTGAAGTTTTGAGCCAAAAACACTTCCATCTTCTATATACACCTTCAATGGTTTATACACACTGAAATTCCACCTTTTATACATCCTCTGAAATAGCTGCATTGCAGTAGTGTTTGATCAAAGGAAAGAGTGAGTGTTGTTGAAAGTGAGGGCAAATAAGAGAGTTAGCCACTTTTTCACCACACATACCATCAAACATTTCTAGAGCTTCATTCTAGTTTTGAATTGAGGATTGAGAACACACTTCCTAAGCTTGAGGTGATCAAAAAGAAAGTTTGTGAGTCAAGAAGTTCATCTCTCCTTGGAAGGTGAATTTCGCACACTTTCATTTCCTTGTATTTTCCATCTTGTTTTAAGTTTCTTGTCTTGATTTCCATCTTGTTTCAAGTCACTTGCCTTAATTTCCATCTTGTTTCTTGTCTTCATTTCATGTTATAATCTGTTGTAATCTAACTGGAAGTGATGAGTTGAATCGCTCTCATATCCTTTGTTTGTTCTAGTTTTGATTTTTTTAAACAAAACACAGTTTTGGCCTAGCCTAGTTGTACGGTGGGCCAACATTCCGGCTGCCGGCTAATTTTCTTGGCTGTCCATCTCGCCTCTTTGGCTGGCCAACCCTTTTTCCCTAGCCCACCGTGCCCTCGACCTTGAGACAAAACTGAACAGTCTTTCTAGCGGTGAACCGAACATGTTTCCAATGATCTCCAAGGCATATGAAGACTTTGTTTTCTTTCTAAATATTATTTTATTTTATTTTAATTTGAGAGTTGTGAGGAGTTTTATATTTTTTTTGAAATATTTGTTTTCTCCTCTCCTCTCTTTTTATTTGGATTTGTAATATTTAAAAGTGTTATAATAATTCTCCACTCCCACTTCTTTCTATCTAGTTCTTTTATTTGCTTTCCATATCTTTAAGTAAGTTGATGACTTGTGAAAAGCCACGTTATACTTCTCAAGTAAAACTACCACTTCTCCTTTGAAATGTGAGCTATTGTCTGAAATTACTTCATTTGGCACCCGTATGATGTTATTCCTAATGAATTTGGCCACATGTGATGCTTTTAACACTGGAAATAATTGTGTTTCAACCCACTTGGTAAAATAATCAATGGCAACCAAGATAAACTTATGCCCATTTGAACCCTTCAGTGTGACTTCCTCGATGACATCTATGCCCTAGACTGAGAAAGGCTAAGGCGAAGTCATGTTGTAGAGTTTTGATGGCGGAATATTTATGCTATTGGCATATATTTGGCATTTGTGGCATCTCCTAACAAAGTTAATACAATCACTCTCGATGGTTAACCAATAATATCTCTTGCCTAAGGATCTTCGGGCCAACATTATACAGTTCATATAGGCTTCACACTCTCCTCCATGAATGGCCTCCATAATACGCCTTGTCTCTTCTTCCTCTATACACAGCTTGTGCAGTCCCAAATGCCATCTTCTATATAGCTTATCCCTGCAAATGGTGAACTGAGCAGCTAGCCATTGGCAGTGTTTGGCAACAAATTTTTTTGGGTTTTTTTTTTTAATTTTTTTCACTAAAAGACAAAGTTTTTGCAAAACCAAAAAAACAAATTCAGACAAAATATCATATCAAATCCATAATCATTTCACTTTTTCTCGACAAACATCACATCCAACCACAAAAAAATCCAACTATCTTTCCAAACACAAAAAAAAATTTCTTCAATAATATCTTACAACTAAAAAAACCTACATAAAAACCCACTTCCCAAACACCCACATTGTATTCCCTTTTTGTCTTTGCCATTTGCCCCTTGCGGGTATATAATGCTTTCCAAAAAGTTCCAAATATCAAAGTACCGGTGGTTCTCATCTTAAACCTCTTCTGTTGCAACTACCATTTCATATGCGGGCGTATATCTTTGTTTTATCAAGATTGGGCTCATCTTGACCCCAACTGGTATATCTATCATTGATGCCAAGGTTGCCAACGCATTAGCAAATCGGTTGTTCTCTCTTACCAGGTGTATAAAAGTCAGTTTTTCGAACCTCGGGATCAACATGTCCAAGGTCTGATAATAGATTTTCATTTTTTCCGATTTAACTTTCTAATCTCCGTTGGCTTAAGAAACGACCAAGTTCGAGTCTCCAATTACATCCAACCTTATTGTCCCTAGTTCTAGAGCTACTTCCAGTCCAATAATGCAGGCCTCATACTCTGCTTGGTTGTTGGATACTCTAAATCGGAGTTTAAAGGCTAAAGGGATATGAGAATCATCTGGTGCTATGAGCAACACACCTATCCCGTAGCCAAATTGATTGGACGTTTCATCAAAGTACAATTTCCAAGTGTCTTCTTCTATCTGCATGACCTCCTCATCTGGGAACGAATAATCCATAGCTTCTTATTCTTTAATTGGGTGATCAGCCAAAAATTCTGTCATGACCATTCCTTTAACAAATTTGCGAGCGACATACTTTAGGTCAAATTCGGAAAGCAAAAATAACCAATGAGCTAGCCTACCAGTAAGTACTAGTTTTTTAAAGAAATATTTGATGGGGTCTAATCTTGAAACGAAATTACCGAGTAAGCTAACAAGTAGTGTCTCAACTTCCTAGTGGCCCAAACCAAAGCCAAACAAGCCTTTTCCAAGGAAGTGTAGGGGGTATCGTAGTCAAGCATCTTCTTGCTCAAGTAGTAGATGTCTTTCTCCATTTTCTCATCTGACTCTTATGCAAGCATACATCCCATGGTTACTTCAGTTACTGATAAATACAAAATCAGCGATTTCCTAAAATCAGGTGGCGATAACACAGGTGGATTCTGCAAATACTACTTAACTTGCTTGAAGGCAAACTAACACCGATCATCCCATTGAAACTTCTTCCCTTTTTTCAATAGACCAAATAGTGGTTCACAAGTCAAAGTTAATTTAGAAATAAACCTCCTTATGAATTGCACTTTTCCCAGAAAGCCTCGCACATCCTTTTCCGTCGTTGGTGGCGGCATTTCTAAGATGGCCTTAATTTTGGATGGATCAACTTCAATTCCTCGCTGTGTGATCAGAAATCTAATAGCTTGCCCGCAGTTACCCCAAAGGTGCATTTCTATGGATTCAACCTCAGCCTGTATTCCCTAATTCTCTCAAAGAATTTCTTCAATGCGGTGTAATGGCTTTCTCTATTTTTGGACTTGACAATCATGTCATCGACATACATCTCAACTTCCTTATAGATCATATCATGCAGCAATGTGGTAGCAGCTCGCTGATAAGTGTCCCTGGCATTTTTCAAACCAAATGGCATGACCCTGTAACAATACGTCCCCCATGGTGTAGTAAATGCAATCTTTTTTCTGTCCTCTTGAGCCATAAGGATCTAATTATACCCCCAAAAACCATCCAGTAAGGCATGCCCTGCAGTGAAGTCCACCAATTCATCAATATGTGGCAAAGGAAAGTCATTTTTCGGACTAGCCTTATTCAAATCCCAGAAATCAACACACCTTGATTCTGTCGTCTTCTTCGGAACTGGCACAATGTTGGCTAACCAAGTTAGATACTCGGATACAAGCAAGAACCCAGCATTGATTTGTTTAGTAACCTCTTCTTTGATTTTTAGTGCCCAATCCGGACGAATTCTGCAAAGTTTCTATTTGACACGTCGGGCATCCAGATTAAGAGGGATCCGATGTTGTACAATCTTAGGATCAATTCCAGGCATATCTTCGTAGGACCACACAAAAACATCTTTGAATTCCTTTAATAAAGCAACTAATTACTCGCATTCCTCCGAAGATAAAGTAGAACCAATCTAGACTAAGCGAGGATCCTTCTCAATACCCACATTAACGGAAATAATTTCATCAACCAATGGCTTAGCATGCCTTTCTTCCTTCTAGTTGATTAAGTTTTTCGAAGCCCAAGGAATTTCTTCCTCTTCGTTTTCATCAAAATTCTGAAAATTCTGGTTAATGCTATGAACTATAGGCACAAAGAAGTAATCAGAATTCATATCATCTTCATTCATAATCTCGGGCTCAACTGTGGCAACAGACTCAAAAGAAAAACAAAAAAACAAAAGATGACTCTAACATCTCAAACAAACTCAAATCTGACTCCAAACCAACAAGCCCAACAAACTCAGGCTCAATAACCAATTCAAAATTCTTAATAAAACTTTTCTCAACATGCCAATTTGCTTGGGTACCATTCACTGCATCCACGATGACGCTTCAGCAATCGACAGGTGATCATTTCCCAATCACAGAAACAGTCATGTCTCCCAAGTTCACTAGTTTGACTCTAATATCAGACTCTTGTAGCAAATCAACAAGTGTTAGACCCACAACGTCCTCTATATTGCTTTTGGAACTAACATCACTGTCTTGACCAATGTCAATGCTGGGATTTGCCGGTTCTTCATCGCGATCAGAAAGCTGATGATCGAAGAAGATTTCAAACCCGGGATATCTCTTCTTGTCCTCTTGGTCAATCCATGGTTCCGGAAATCCGCAGAAAGGGAAATCTTCTCCTTCCCGGACAAAGCACCCGTTCAAGGTTCCATGAATTAGCTTATGGACCAACTCAAACTGCCGTCCAATTCTTTTTGCCTTGATCCTCTCCTTGATTTCTTCGCTTTTCCTTTTCCAGTCAATTGCTATAGGTTCATACCCTAGTCCGAATGCATGCAGGTTATGAGGCACTTCACCGGTTGCAGTAATACCCTTCCTGCCACTTTGTCCTAACCCCATCCCTGGAATGTGACCCAACTTACTCATGAAATAGATAGATTGGGCACTGACGTATACACCTTCGTCTTCTGCCATGAGTGTTTGAACTAGCAGGGTCTCTACCAATGTAAAACTCGATAGGAACACATCATCTTTCCCATGTTGTACTTCTAGCAGTGGTGTTGTGATTTCTAAGGGAGGATGAATGAATGAGTTTCTGAAGACAGTGGCAACTCCTCCGTCATACAGACACTTTACCAATTGATGCAATGTAGATGATATGGCTTTCATTTGATGAAGCCAAGGCCTTCCTAATAGCAAGTTAAATGTTGTAGAAACATCTATAACATGAAATTCAGCCTCGTGCTCAGATGGACCCACTATTATTTGTACTTTGATTGTCCCCATCACTTCCCTACTAGTATTATCATAGGCCCGGATCAATTGAGTAGTGGGCGTGAAATCTGCCGCCTTTAGCCCTATCGCATAGGCAGTGCGCGTAGGGCAGAAATTGATGGTTGACCCGATGTCAATCAGTATGATCGGGACCCATTTCTTTCTGCACTCCAGTGACACATATAGAGGCTTATTATGTCCTGACCCTTTTTGTGGTAGCTCTTTGTCGGCAAAAGTTATTACTGGGATTGTTTCTCTCGGGGTGATTAGTGACAACTGTTCAGAAGTTGTATCAATTGGCAGCTTAGCCTTGCTTAAAGCTGATAACATTGTCTGTCGGTGTTCTCGAGAAGCCATAAGAAGCCCCCAGATGGAAATGTTTGCCTAGATCTTTTTTAGTTGTTTTAGAACCAAGTCTTCTTCTACCTCTTTCACTTTCTCTTTCTCAACCTCTTTATCTTTGCCAAAGGACTCTCCTTGGTCTAGATGTGGAGGCTTGAAGTAGCACCCACTCCTGGTCAAATAATCAATTTCATCTGCATACCAAGTCTCATCCGGCACATTGCTTACCCATTCATCATCTATGTGGGCGAGCTATAGGTCATTATCATCCCACCATTCGCCTTCATTGACTGAAAGAATTATCTAGCTCTGCTCGAATCATTCCCACAGTATACCCAGAATAGCTTATATACACAATGTGATAGGCAATGAGGAACAGCTAAGGTCATCATATTTGTACACAATGTGAATAGCTTATATACATAATGTGAATGGCTTATATACATCATCAAATTATGGAGAGACAAGGTGGAAGACAATCATCATCAGATTGTCTCCTCATTGCCTATATACAATATACTCTGAATGGCTTTTTGAATCTTCTTTTCCTCTAAAACTCTTTCCTTTACCACTTTCAATAGGTTTTCCGGAATCAAGTCTCAGTTCATCCCTTTTTCTCTCAGTTTCCGCATCAGAAACTTCATCACCGCTTGACCAACCATGACTGGAATTCTTCGGTTCCCACTATCCCATCTGCACATTCTCAAGGTCCAATTCTTCAAAGAAATGGAGATTGGCCAAATCCTCCTCTCGGTCGGCCAAATCATCCAACCCCTGTTCAAGTACATCCTCTCTAACAACATTGATAGAAAATGAGTCAAGCAAATCAACCTTAGGCTCTAATTAACCACTGGGAACAATATATTGGCTAGGATCATACTCCTCTGATAGTTTGCCAACCTTAAGCACATGTATTTCAATTGTTTCCTTTAACACTACCACCATAGGGCTTTTGGGTTTCGGCTGGGTTGGAGGTGCATCAATCATGCACAACTCGGTGCCTTCAAGAATATGTACCTTGGGTTTTTGTAAATGGGTGGGTGTGATGTAGATATTGGGGTCAAAAGTGGGCGAAAGTATATGGATACAGTTAAGGCGATGTGGTGGTGGGGTTTTGTTATGGGGTGGCAATGGGCTGGTTGTGACATTAGGCTTTGGCGGCTGTGGGAGAGCTATGATTTTGTTGTCAATGAGATCTTGAATCTCACGACGAAGATGGAAACACCAGTCGGTATCATATCCAGGCTATTGGTGAAAGGCACAGTATTTGGCGGGGTCGTGTTTGGCTGGGAGAGGATTTGGAAGAGGTCGTGGGTCAAGAGGTTTGAGATACCCTCTTTCTACTAGGATCTTCATGGCTTTGGTAAAGGACATATGGAGTGTGGTGAATGTTCTATTTGAGGATCGGGAAGTTTGTTGTTTGTGGATCGGCATGGGCAAAAAGGTCTGCTATTTTGGTGGTGGCGGTAGTGACTGAGTTGACCTCAGAAGGCTTTACAGCTGTGCTACTACTCGTAGTAGCATTGGAACTATGCTCGAAGGTTTTTCATACAGGTTCTTTGTCATCGACAATGATTCCCTACTTGATGGCATTTTCTATCTAGACCCCCATTTCATATAGTTAGTAAGAGAACTATCATCTTCTGTAGCATTTTACCATGCAAATTCCTTACCACCATTCGAATTTGATCTTTCTTTGGTGGTCTAGTGCTCATCATCACCGCCTTAGCCCTCCATTTCATGATGAAGGCTACAAAACTTTCATTCGACTCCTAGCGGTTACCTCTAACTCCCGAGTTGTCATTTCAATCTGAGTGTTATAGGCATACTAGGTAATAAAGGCCTCAGTTAATTCTTCCCAACTTTGTTTCATTGAGTCCTCTAACTTGGCATACCAAATAGCAGCTAAATCAGATAAAGTTCTTCCGAGCAAGGAAAGTTTTGAGATCAAGTCAAGCCCATGGGTTTTAAGACATCCAAGAAGAGGCGAATGTGGACCATAGGGTCTCGGCTCCATCAAATGTGTCAATATGTGACATTTTAAACCGTTACGCAATTTGACAAATTTGTTCAGATACCCATCTTCAATGTCTAGGATAGAGTTGATTCCCTACGACCTTTTAAACATCTATTCCAACTTGGCCAGTTTCATCACAGTTGGATCAACCTCATTTGTTTCTAGGAGAAAGAGCCCTACCGTTGGTTGGGCAAGGAGAAAAGGTCCTCTCGAAGATTGCGCGGGAACCCTCAGATCTTCTGGTGAGTTGGGTTTGGGAAACTCGTCAGCTAGTGGAGGTGGGGGTGGAACTGGATGAGTCACTGGAGGTGTTTGAGTAGTGGGCACACTATATGGGTGTTGCAGTTCAACAAGAGTATTGCCTTGAGCGGCAAGAGTAGTGCCTTGGGCGGCAACCGTAGTAGAAATGGTATCCATGCTCCGTTGAAGAGCCAAAAGTATGCTTACTAAATTTTCTGGAATCTGAGCCATCGCTGATTCTAGTGAGTTGAGTGGTGATGATCTAGCAAGTGAAGGGGTATTCTGGAAAGTTGATGAGGCTTTTGTTCTTCTCCTTCGTGTAATTGGCGGCAAAGAAACTAACACTGATTGTCTCTCAACTAGATCTGTGACCTTACAGAGTCTATTAGCGCGAATCCAAAGAACTTGAGAGATATCAGGCCGTTTTCAAGCTATTGTGCTACGACTACCTTGCAAAAACAAAACGGGACCCCCAATCAGAATTTCATTAGAATCTCGGCTCAACTGACTACTATTAAATCATGCTGAAAAACTAAACTCAATCCCACAAATTGAAATGACTGAACCACTCATCTAAATCTGAAGATCCCCATACACTGCACATAACACTTAGCAGGAAAGAGAACAAATACCCCTATGGCTATGGGCGCTAGGGTTACCCTGTCCTAGCCTTGAAATGATCTGGAGTTTTACTATTCAAACAAACGGTATCATACATCCTAGAAATGGGAGAGCATCTTGTCCTAATTTTGGAAAGTACTATAGCTTACTACATGTTCAAGGTTGGCTCTACTCTAAGGGTTGAAGTCAAGGTGGCGTTACCAAAGAGTCCTTTAAGTAATAACCAAAGAAGATTCCAGGAAGTTAGAAGAATCAATATAGCCTCTCTTCGAAGTCTAAGAACCTTAGATAGTAGAGCTATCTTATTGACAGATCTCAAAAGGTTATAGCACAAGGCCTCAAAAGTATCATAGAGATAGGTATAGTGTCACAAAAAGTTTGCTTATGCTCTCACTAGTATCTAGGCAACACAGGGACTTTAAGTGCACTAATGCATGCAATGCAATAAACATATAATTGAAAATAAAAGACATATCATGGAGTTCAAGTCAAGGTTTCATAAAATCCCCAGTAGAGTGGCCAGAAACTGTAGCACGCCTAGGGGTTACCCGCACGAGTTAAACAGTTCGAACCCTTGATTTCTTTGATCTAGTCTCACGAGTGCAATGTGACACAGGTGAGAGTCCAAATTTGACAACTTTATAGAAAATCCATTTTATTGCAAAACCACTTACCAAAAATGGAATGCGTCATCAGATCTTAGAGTCGCCACCACCTAATATTTTAGAAAAATTAGAAAACCCGTGACTCGTGCCAAGGTTACTGTTCGCCGTAACCCAGCTCACCCGATCAAAAGATCGGCCTCTATTAAACCATGGTATGAGTTTTATTTTTTTTATATGTTCATATTTCGATTATTTAATAAATCTTAAAATTTACTATGTGAAGCATACAAGTATAGACTATGGAACAATCTGATTTCATGTGTTTTAAAAGAATTTTGAAGATGTACAACTCAATGAAATTGAGTTTACAAACATGGAAATCAATATTATTCCAAATTAAGCGACACAATCTCCATCTATCGGCATTCATACAGTTATATCAAGTAAGCAAGTAGCCTCATGGTAGGATACTAAACATAGTAAGAAAAACATACACAAGCGGGATGCTAAAGCATAAAAACTTATATAAATAATGAGGAAGAGCTAAGGTCAAAGAGAAGGTAGGAGACAAGAATGTGGTAGGAGGGAGACAAGGTTAGGTATGAGGAAGAGAGAAGGTGGGAGATGTATATAGGCAATCAGAAAGAGCTAAGGTCAAAGAGAAGGTGGGAGACAAAAATGTGATAGGAGGGCAAAGTTTTCAAAGTTTTCAAGGTGGTTAGATTGGATCCCTCTTTTATGGATGCAAACAAATTTCTTTTTGACAATGGGAGATGATTAGGTATATATTTGAGGATATATGGGTCAGCCAATGGAATAGGGAAGTGTCTCTCATACACAAAAAAAAATGCAAAAATACACCTTCTCTGCCTGCTGGTTTGAAATGGTCAAATATTATTTAAGAGAACATATAACACAAGGTGATGCTTTAGCATAATAGTTAAAGTTTAGGATGTGGAGTTTTAGATTGGGGGTTTAAGCCCCTTCACCAGCATTCTTGTTTATTTTTTTGAGTAAAGACATATCAGCGCCACAACATCAGTACGGACCAATCAGGTCATGCCATGTTAGTAAGACTGCCACGTCAGCATCACAGTCAGCATTGACAAAATATTCTGCATATGGACGCAATATTCCCTGACTTAACAGAATATTCCCTACTTTAACAGAATATTCGTCTCTCCAAAGACCACTTGGGGATTCATCTCTTTTTCACTCGCATGAGACGAGTTTGGATTTTGAGTTCCCTCCACTCATGTGAGACACATTTGAAGGTTCATCTTAGGATGCGTGAGACGCAATCCTAAGCAATTTTTATCTCAAAAAACATAACGACATGTCCTCGAGCAAGTTCATCTTGGGACACGCAAGTTTGTGTCCCAGTTTGTTTTAAATATTCGCTATATCATGTAGAACGCATATTTAAAGTTTGCCTTGTTGCATTACATCATCCCATTAGCATCATGAAATCGACTTCGCAAAGTGTGTAAGTCCATTTTATATTTCGAGCATATCAATTGCATTTTGTCCCTGAACTACACTGGTTTGATTCCTTACAAAGGGATACGTAAGCAACCCTCGGGTTCAACCAATTGCATTGCATTTTGTTTGTTTGCCCAAAGTCTTACGGTCTTGTCAAAAGGATCGTCTTTGGGCTTTAACATTCACTCACGTCAAAAAATAACTCTGAACTTTGTCAAAGAGGGGCAATTATAAACACCCCATTTTGACCAACCCTAAGACTTGGGCGCTTTCTTTTGATCACTTGATGATAAAAACAAGAAGGTGTTTCTCATAGAATCCTCAGTAAGAAAATAGAATTTGAGCTTTATTTCCAACCCTAAACTTGTTTTAGCCAAATGTTTTGATTAGGAACAAATGGTCCCATCTAAAAAACAGTCACAAATTACCTTTCCAGGAGAATATTCAATCAGAGAGACGAGTATTTTATTAAGAGAATATTCTGTTAAGTCAAGGAATATTCCGTCCATATGCAGAATATTCCATCAATGCTGACTGTGATACTGATGTGGTGGTCTTGCTGATGTGGCATGACTAGATTGGTCTGTACTGATGATGTGGTGCTGACATCTTTACCCAAAAAAAAGAAAAAAAACAGAAGTGCTAGGAAAGCGGGCTTAAACCCCCAACCTAAGACTCCACATCCTAAACCTTAACCACTATGCCAAAGTATCACCTTGTGTTACATTTCTCCCCAAATAATATTTGACCACTTCAAACCAACAGCAGAAGGTGTATTTTTGCATTTTTTTTGTGTATAGGACCCTCCCCTACCCCATTAACCGACCCATATATCACCAAGTACAAACCTAATCATCCCCCATTGTCAAAAAGAAATTTATTTGCATCCATAAAAGATGGATCCAATCTAACCACCTTGAAAACCTTGCCCTCCTATCACATTCTTATCTCCCACCTTCTCTTTGACCTTAGCCCTTTCTCATTGTCTATATACATCATCAGATTGTATAGAGAAAAGAAAGAACCACAAAATTGAAGAGAAAGAGTGAGAACAAGAGAGAAAAAAGAGAGAGTTAAAGTTTTGAGCCAAAAACACTTCCATCTTCCATATACACCTTTCACGGCTTATACGCACTGAAATTCCACCTTTTATACATCCAAAACAACTCCAAAAATTTTGAAATAACTGAATTTCAGTGATTGATCAAAGAAAAAGTGAATGTTGTTGAAAGTGAGGAAAATAATAGAGTTAGCCACTTTTCCACCACACATACCATCAAACATTCCCAGAGCTCCATTCTAATTTTGAATTGAGGATTGAGAACACACTTCCTAAACTTGAGGGTGATCAAAAAGGAAGTTTGTGAATTAAGTTCATCTCTCCTTAGAAGGTGAATTTCGCACAGTTTCATTTCCTTCTATTTTCCATCTTGTTTTAAGTTTCTTGTCTTGATTTCCATCTTGTTTCAAGTCTCTTGCCTTAATTTCCATCTTGGTTCTCATCTTAATTTCATGTTATAATCTGTTGTAATCTAATTGGAAGTGATGAGTTGAATTGCTCCCATATCCTTTGTTTGTTCTATCTTTGGTTTTTTTAAACAAAACAGAGTTTTCGCCTAGCCTAGTTGACCGGCCGACTAATTTTCTTGGATGTCCATCTCGCCTCTCTGGCTGGCCAGCCCCTTTTCCCTAGCCCACCGTGGCCGCGACCTTGAGACAAAACCGACCAGTCTCCAGTGGCGAACCGAACATGTTTCTGGTGATCTCCATATGAAGACTTTGTTTTCTATGTTGTTTTTATTATTTTAATTGAGTGTTGTGAGGATTTTTATATTTTTTTTGTAATATTTATTTTCTCCTCTCCTCTTTTTATTTGGGTTTGTAATATTTAAAAGTGGTGTAATAATTTTCCACCCCTGCTTCTTTCTATCATGTTCTTTTATTTGCTTTCCATATCTTTAAATATGTAGTATATTTTTCTTGTCATTATATCCATGCTTTACATCCATGTTTCATGCCATAAAATTCGGCTAAATTTGCATCTATAGATTTTAATCAACTCTTATATGATTATGTATGCTACCTCACACTTTTGAGATAATTCACATGTCATATAATAGAAGTTGAATCTTTAGTTGCATTTCATGAATGAATTGCATTATGATTTTGTATATAAAATTATGCATATTTTACTAACTTTGTTTTGAAGCTGTTCGCGAGACGTCGGTAAATATGTAAGTTTTTATACTTTAACATCTTGCTTGTAAATCTTTATCTTACTATGTTTAGTATCTTATCATGAGGTTACTTACTTACTTGATATAACTGTATGAATGCCGGTGCATGGAGATTGTGTCGCTTAATTTAGAGTAATATTGATTTTCATATTTGTAAACTCAATTTCATTGAGTTGTACATCTCCAAAACTCTTTCAAAACACATGAAATCAAATTATTTCAAAATAAATAGCATAGTCTATACTTATATGCTTCACATAGTAAATTTTAAGATTTATTAAATAATCGGAATATGAATATATAAATGAAATAAAACTCATTATAATTTAATAGAGACCGATCTTTTGATCGGGTGAGCTAAGGTGCTCAATTAATGACCTTCCCCTCTCATACCTAAGGTTCCGAGCTAAACATCCTTAGTTACGACGAACAGTAGCTTTGGCACAAGTCACGAGTTTCCTAGTTTTCCCAAAACATTAGGTGACGACTCTGAAATCAGATGACGCAGTCCATTTCTGGCAAATGGTTTTGCAATAAAATAGCTTTTCTATAAAATTGTCAAATTTGGACTCTCAGCTATGTGTCACATTATACTCGTGAGACTAAATCAAAGAAATTGAAGGTCCGAAACTGTTTAACGTGTGCGGGTAATCCCCGGGCATGGTACACTCCCTCCAAATCAGTCAGGTTTCCTAATTTTAATATTTTGAATAACTAAGGGAGCATTTTGAAGTCGCTCAAACATCAAATAGCAAGCCTTTAGAGCCCAATATAAAACCAATAGGCTCCTTTTGGCTGTTGACAAAGTGGAACAAAAGAACATTCACTGAAATTATAACTCTTAAATTTACCATTGTTTGAGACCCAAAAGAAAAACTTCACTCAAATAAGACAAATACAATGACTTGGTATAATTGAGGTGAAGCTTCCATCTTATTGAAAAAATTATCAGCTTTCATAGCCTCCCTGACGTCTCCCTAAAGATAAGCCACAAGAAGTAATGTTTTTTCCCCATTTTTTTAATTAGACAAGGAAAATCCTGCAAGCTGGTCCGAAGGCACAAACTTTGGATTTTTCATCTTAGAGTGTGGTCTAAATCCCCAAATTGTAAAACTTGACATCTAGAACAACTAACATAATAGCTTGAAGTTTTACCATTGGTTAAGAAGTAGGGGCACAGGCACGTGACACAACATGGACACAGACATGCCGACACCATAATTTTTAAAAAAATGCAAGACACAACACATAGGGAGCACACAAAATATATAATTTTATATATTTATTATATATTATACATATATATGAATATATCATTTCACAACAATAAATAAATGCAATATAACATTAATATCTATAAAGTGACTTTCTTTTATCATCATATTCTAATTCAATTTGTTCAAACTTATAATTAGTTTCCTGTGTGTCTAATCAATTGACACATGTGTTTAAGTAATAGACACATATGTCCTTCAAGTGTTGGAGTCTAATTTTTTTTTTAATTTTTATTTTTTAAATAAGTCATGTTTGGATGAGTGTCAGACAAGTGTTGGGAAGTGTCCGACACAAATACCCCTTTTTAGAAGTGTCCGTGCTTCCTAGACTATTGGCTGTAAAAAATGTCTATACATGCCATAATGAACCCGTTCAAGTCGATCAATTTCTTTCTTTGCACTATGATAAACAGAATGAATCCAATTCTCTCAATGGCTGTCTAATAGCAAGCTGGAATGCCATTTAAAAACAAAGCCTGTTTGGGTGGTGGATTCCAAATACTCCTTAAAATATATAAACAAAAATCAAAATTTAACTCATTAATTAAAGCCTGATAAGTACATGCTATATCATTTTCCTCACTTAACTCATTAATTAAATAACAAATGTACACAGAACAAAAGGAAAAGAACTCCGAAATAAAACCCCATTAATCTAACCAAAAAAAATCTCTTGATTGTAAAATGCTATAAAAAATTAATAATAATAATAAAAAAAATCATTACCAAAAGATATTTGAGGTTGGTTGTGCTAATATCATCTTTGGTCTCGTTCGATGAAAACAACCCCAATTTGCCAATCATTTCCTCGCACTGTTGCAAAGCTTCACATCCCTTTCTCAGAGTTTCCTACAATGCCCCCATAATCAAATCCTCTGATTTACTCGTAATGAAAAACACTTGCGTCAATACATACATATAGATTACCTGATCGATGCCAGATTCGGAAGCTGACAGATGAATTTGGCGAGCCTGCTCGAAGAGAGCAGGTAGAGACATCTCTTCCATATTCAATTCGCCCATTGGTGATGTAACTGAAGCGAATCGACAGTTGAATTTTGAAACTCTAGGGTTAGGGTTTGGATGTTTTGAACTGACCACGTCTGTGACACAGAAGAGGATCTGTGGAACGAGAGTTGTGGCAAAATTGTAAGCCCCGAGCGTCCGTTAGTGTTAGATCCTATTAGACCTCGGAGGAACGTTGCAGAGGATACTAGAAGAAGAAGAAACAAGCTGTTTGGGAAAAAGAAGTTGAGGTTATATATAAAGGCTAAATTTGAGAACTTGCAAAAAAAAAAAAATTCAAAAGTTAAAAAGTTACTCAAAAAATTAAAAGTTAATACTATTGACTAAAAGTTAACAATTACGGTTGTACAACTTTTAATTCGAATTTTTTACTACAAATCAATTTTTATAATTTTTTATTACATATTTTTTTATAAAAAAGTCAAAAAGTTAACTCAAATATCTATATTTTCAACCTTAATTTTTTAGTTCAAAAAGACAAAAAATACATTTATTTAGGACACCCCAAACAACCCAAAATAAGCCAAAAAGCTCCAACAGTGCATGCGTTTGTACAACTGGGGAGCTTCTATTTACACACCAAACTCACTTTATACACACACTTAATGAAGAGGGTGTGCAAAAAGTGTAGTGAGGAGGATGTGCAAAAAGTGTATATTGTGTGTGCAATTAGAACCTCCCGTACAACTGGGTTACAAACAGCGGTACAATTACCATCTTACCCGTTGACTATTTCAAACATAAGTATGCAGATTGGATTTAGGTCTAGTTTGACATGTTCTATAAAAGTAACAAATTAAAAAATTATTTAAAAAGTTAAAAAATTATCACTGTTCACAAAAAAAAATATAAAAAAGAATAAATTTACACAATATTTTAATATACAAGCTAACTTTTTATGAAATCACAATGGTACAGTCTGTGATGTCTGCTCAAAAAAAAAAAAAGTCCAAAGTGATGGTACAAATTACACATGCGGCACCAAAAATTTACACAAGATAGCCGTTAGCCCATCATGGATCCCGTTTTGATAATCTAAACCATAATGTCTAGAACTTGTTAAATATTATATGCTTGTAAAAAAATCACGTTGATCGGATATCGACGATAACTATATGATTAAATTAGTTTTGTATAAGAAAAAAAGACGGTGAACAAATCTGATCAGATAGCTATTGATATCCAATCAACATGATTTTCTACAAGCATATAATACTCGACGAGTTCTACATATTGAACGATTTCGATTATCAAAACAAGACCCGTGGTGAGCCCCCACAAGTCGAATAAAGACCGGCCCATTCCGATTTGACCGAGGCAAGCCGCTCCTATACATCTTGCTACCCATCGCATCGTCTTCATGGTATAATCATCACAAGACGCATTTATATATTTAGGGGTAATATGATAATTTTGTTATTTTATACAAATTTTAATACACATTTTTTCGTAAAAAGTCAAAAAGTTATCCCAAACAACCATCTTTTTTTCCTCTATTTTTTTATTTAAAAAGTCAAAAAGTGCACTTATTGGATTTATCCCAAACAACCACTCATACCACAGCTCAAACGAAGCCTCTGCCCTATTTCAAACAATTAATTTTTGTTGTACTTCATCATTTTTTTGGTAATTTTCAAAATTTCTGACAAGTTTAATAATTTTATAAGCTGATTTATTTTTATTTGTAGAAAAACATAAAAATTCATATTTAATTTTTAACAAATTTGAACAAAATGTTTGAAATTTTTTTTAAACTTCAACTAAAAAAAGAGTTCGCTTTCAGGCCAAAAATATTCATATTTAATTTTTATTATTTATGACAATGAGACCATACATTATAGTTGAAATAAAAATAATTGGAAAAAAATTACTTGAAAAAAAAAATTGAAAATAAAATAGTTGGAAAAAAATTTAATGGACACAAAATTTATTGGAAAAAAAAGATTCAAACAAATTTAATGGACACAAAATTTATTTTAAAAAAAGCCGTAATTGAAAAAATATTTATTTGAAAAAAAAATTAATTGACAACAAAATAATTGAAGAAAAATACATATTTGAAAAAAAAAATATTATAAACTGATGATTATTAATAATTTATAAATTTTAAAAAATTTATAAATTATATTAATGGGTTAGGTTTAACAAAGGTTTGTTGATATATGTAATTAATTGTGTACAAGTTTTACATTTTGTTATTATTATTATTATTATTTGTAGATGTTAAAAATTACAATTCAAATAACCCAATTCGCAATCCTTTTTATTTTTATTTTTTACCCAGGTTCACCAATTGCAGCCATTAGCATAGATTGGCCCCGTTTGGTGTAGCTGTTAAAACAAATTATAGATTATAACTTAACAAATTATAGATTATAACTTTAATCAAAAGTTGTTAATCTGTTAGGTGTAACTGTTGGATTATAAATTTAAGTTGTTGAGTAATGTTTGTTAAATAAGCTGTGAAGTAGTTTTTTCAATTAACTTTTATTTTTTGTTATTCACTACTTATCTACATTTCTCATAAAAAATAATAATAATATTCTATAATCCATTTGGATCTTTTTCTATTTTTTAAAAAATAAAAAATAAAAAAATCTAAGAGTATAACCGTAAATTAATATGTCCACAGCAGAAGCTGATAATCAAAAGTAATAGGTGAGTAGCTTCTTAGAATCAACTTTTTTGACTTAAAATAAGTTGTTAGAATCAGAAGCTGTTTGAAATAAATTTAACCAAATAGTTCAAAATAATTTTTCAAAAGTCAGAAGTTATAAGTTGGCTCAGAAAAGTCCAAACAAACACCCTCATTAAACTTTGAATAAAAAAAATGGTCATGTGCAGATCCGTACATCCCACGTAAGCCAAATGCCTAGATTGGAACATGGTTGGCAGCTTGGTTATGGAGGGGTAGTTTGGTCATTTAATAATAAAACATCATATCAAACACTTTTTCCAATACAATTATTTAAAAATATTTCAATCCATCTTCTCAAACACACAAATTAAAATAATTTACTAAAATAGTCAAATAATTAAAAAGTCTAAAAAATAGTCACTTCCCAAACAAAGCCAAAGTTAAACTATAAATAGGGTGGAATTGAATTACACATCCACTAAGAAAAAAAATATATATATATATATATATTTTTTTAAAAATGAAAATTTTTATGATTATAATTTTTAATATTTATTATTTTTTGTGAATATTTTTTTATCATTAATTTCTCTTTATAAATAAGGGATAAAAGTTTATAAATACTAATAATTAAAATTTTCATGAATTTATAATCATTTTGTGGAATAACAATTTTATCTAAAAAAATTGTCCATTTTATGTGTGTATATACTCAATTATCTCACAATCATGCAAATGTGTTTTACGATGATTTTTATAAGGCTTCCGGATCCTCTCTACAGTAAAATTTTATATATTTATCTTACAATAGATCAAAAGGAGTCATTTTGATTTAAATGATATATTTTTACTCATGGGGAAAAAAACAAAACAAATCAAAACTAAAAAAAACAAAGAAAAAAAAAGGCAAAACAAAACTAGTGCATGCACAATTGTCAGAGCTATCTTTGGTCGGCGCCCCCTCTCTTTCTCTTCCTCTTCCTTCTTCTTCTCTTGTCATTTGATGCTTTTGCAAAGTATATTTAGGGTTTTATTTGTGTGTGTGCCAGTGTAAATTTGTTAATGTTATATATTTTTAATTATTTATGATAAAGAGTAGTGAGCTAGTATGGAATGTAAATGTGCATGTTGTAAATTTTAAATTTAAAAAACCCTGTCTCTAAAAAAAAAAGAAAAAAGCACAAGCACAACTGCACTGCCTGCCAATTTGTCCAAATCAGAGAGAAATGAAGTGGATGTAGTATATAGTCCTATACACACTACACATACATAAAGAAAAAAAAAAAAAAAAAAAAAAAGAAGAAGAAGAAAGAGAAATGAGATTAAAAAGAAAAAAGGAACCTAAACAAGGAATGATAAGAATTATCCATGGTATTTTATGGATTTTAGTTCGTACTAAATCCCCTCATGTATATGTGAGTTGTGAGCTTTGTACAAATATAGATATAATTAAAGTACGATTGTAATAGTTTTGATAAAAGAAATATGAATTAGAAGAAAGAAGACTGAAATTCGTAACTCCTTAGTTGTCCTTCTTTGTTCTTAGAATGGGTGCGAACAATCGGGCGATGAGTCAGGCAAACAATTGGTAAGTCAATTGGCCAAGTTCAAATTTGGTTGTTGAAGTCTATTTTGCTGGTTTAAGCACTTGAGAGTTTAGGACATGTTTTGGACATACTTAAAAACCTCTGGTGGCCATATTATCTTTGATAAATTGTAAGTTAATGTGAATAAACACTTAACCATTATCATTACTCTATATAGAATTATCAGAGGAGGTACAAGTTTCGGAATCATTAGAATCAGAAGGTCGGTACAAAAGTATAAGTTGAACTAAATATCTGATTATGGTTATATGATCTTACAAGGATTTATTTTCTTAAAAAGATTCGGTAATATACAAAGTAGATGATCGTGACTAATGTTATTTTAAGTTTAAGGAAATGTTATTACAAATTAACAAATTGATGTGGCACTTATTATATTATTAAGGTGAGTCGTGTTTCACATTTAAAGTTCTTGACACCTATCACATTATTAAAGTGGGTTATGTTTTACATTTTGTTTAATTTTTTTTATTGAATGTTACATTAGTTAGTAAAAATTGGTATGACACTTATTATATTATTGAGATGAGTAATGTTTTAAATTTGAAATTTCTAACACCTATTATTTTATTAAAGGGAGTGATGTTTCAAATTTTAAATTTTATATTACCTGATACATCAATTATTAACAAAATTTTGTATCATTGATCAATTTTTACACCATTACTCAATAAGTGATACAAAAGTACATTTTGGCTTTATTGATGGCACTTTTCATCGTTATAATTTTAGAAATATAGTCACCAAACTGCTGGAAATTTCGCATTTAGTGGCGTTTAAAAAATGCTGCTATAGGTGTGAAAAACGTTGCTAATTCTTTTTGTGATGTTTAATACCAAATATCGAAGACACGGCCGTCGCTATAGCGTTATGGCACTTTAAAAACGTCATTAGGTTAATGTTGTACTTAACGGTAATATGGCGTCACGATGATACTTAGCGACGTTTTTAATACGCTGTCATATCTTTTTTTTTTTAAAAAAAAAAAAAATCTAGTGGCATATTTAGAAACTCTGTGATTTCTTTTTATTTTTTAAATGTGTTAATTTTATGTGATTAAACTAAAAAATACCTGTAACAAAACTGAAAAATATCATTAATATGAAACAATAACCCCCATTCAAATAGCAAATGCAGTATTAATTTACTTTCTCGTTCAATTTAATATCCAATCACCACAAATCACTTTTTAACATTAACCACAAAATAACATATTTACAAATCACGTTTTAACATTAACTACAAAATAACATATCCAAAAATCATGTTTTAGCAGAGAAGCTGTAGTCTTCATTGGTCTACATGCCTGCATCAAAACGTAAACTGCAATCAGATTCACCAAAAGTTATAGGAACAACGACAAAAGTTATATGTTTTACATAGAAAAAAAAAAAAGAAAAAGAGAAAGAAAAGAAGACTCATACTGAGTGTGTTTTATTGAATATATATGTGAAGATTAGAGAATTGCAATACTACATCTTATCTATAATGTCAACCAAAAAACAGGGGTCTTTGTAAAATCGTACAGCAGCTTCGTCAAAGTTCTTTAATATGTCATTAAGCATGAATGACAATTATTTTTTTAATTGCTTTCTTAGTAACAACTCATCTTAATATTTGTACAAAATAAATTACCATTGCCAATCTGGGACTGGAGTACTAGCTAAACTTGTAATCTTCTCATATGCTTTTGAAAGAGAAGTAGTAGCATTCTGAATTGGAATGATCGCATAAATATCATTTCCAAAATCATTCCATTCAGAATCTTCAAACTGCAAAGCGAAACAATAGATTAAGTAATTATGATAAAGGACTAGAACCATGCTAAAAAAACATATGACAAATCCACAATTTTTCAAGAGAAAAATGAGAAAACAAATTAAAAAAGCTTACATGTTTTCCACCTTTTCCCTGCATAACAATATACATATGTACGGGGCCGAAATATCCTCTGCTTTCCGTACTCCTTGGACGTCAAGCTTCTGGCGACGGCGCCTATCTCTGCAACACAAAAATGGTGAGTTGCCCGGCGGTGGTGTGCTGGAAAGACCCTCCGACGATCAAGTCAGATCACAAAGAAAGAAGACAATCAAAGAAGAGTGTTTGTGAGAGTGAATTCGCATACCTCTAACGTTCCTCTTCCTCCCTATTTCTAGGCTGGCCTTGCAATCCAAGATTGTGCGCGCACTACCTCTGCTGTCCTTTCCTGGACAGGTAGCAGTGCTCGCCTCTTACCACCTTACGCGTGTAAAGGTTTTGTCCTTCCACTAGTACACTCAAAACTGTCCAACGGTATTGAGGCGCACGTTGAGCAGATATCCTCTCCCTCACGCCATTGGCCCAGGTGGCACACCTAACCGGGGTACCACGACCGGCCTAACACTTGTAGAAAATTGCCATCACGTGCACTTAACCGTGCTATGTGTCACCGACCTGTGACTTAAGATCAGGTGAAAGCCTAACCACCTCGACCGAATTGCTCTTGACCGGTTCATCAGGACCACCTGGTCGTGAGGCATGCCGACCTTCAACCGTTCTAACTTCAATCTCGGTCACACGAAACCGTTTCATCTTGGCTGAACGGTTGAAGGCATTCCGGCCTCGCCGCACCTTCAGTCCAGTCCGGATAACCCTTCAGCTCGGTTAATACTCACCACTGCGAGCTTCGCCCGACACGAGCAACCCACAGCTCGGCCACGCCAAGATGTTGACCGGTCGACATCTTCGACCGCACAAGTCAGTCCGCTCGACCGTTCAAATCGAGCAGTTTGCTCGGCGCCGTGTAGTCCGTAACGCTTGACGTTATCTTTGCTCGACCGTGCTAACCGGCGCGAATCTGCCATCTCAATTGCCCCTTAACCCCATCCGAGGCGACCACGATTGGGGTTACCACTATGTCCGAGCTAAGGTTGAGTTGCGCTCTTGCTAGGCCGAGCTTGATTGGGGGAATGTCTGCCGCCGAGCCACGGTTCAGTTGCGCCACTACCAAGCCGAGCGTAATTGGAGACACATCAGTTGCCGAGTTGTCTCAATTGGCCGGCCATTACCTCCGCAGTCCCATCAAAGGTCAGACAATACCGTATCGACACCACCTTTTAGGCCACGTGGCCAGCGTCATTGCACCACCGTCCCCCACGCCCCGAATTTCAAACGGCTGTACCGTTTGGGTTTTCCCCCCATCATTAAACCCCACGCGAAGGGTCTAAACCCTCACTTCTTGTTTTCGTCTCCAAGCCAAGAACCCTAGCTCCCTAAGCTTTTGCACCCCTCCTGCCATCACTGTCTCTGCCTTTTTTTGCTTCCGCACCCATTTCCGACGCTGCATACGAGCTCTCGAGGCCCTCCCCATTTGTTTCTGGTAAGTTTCAGTGCCCTTCCCTCGTTTTTCCTATCTTCATTTTCCAGTTCTTCAAGCATGTACCATTGTGTTCTTTGTGTTTTTGCTTTACTGTTCTTGCTTGCACTTTCCTTGCTCTTAGCGTTCCCTTTATGCATCCTAGGCCAAACTGTAACTGGAATACTGGAGGGGGCCTTCATGCCCCTGGTTCCTTTTAGTTTCTATGAATGAGTCTTGAACTTAGGATGAACAGGATGAATCCTGTGCAAAACCGAGCTAAATGCTGATTTAGATCCGCATTAGGGCTATAGCCGAGCAAAAACTAGTTTGTGGCTTCTCGTAGAGGCTACGATCGGGCTGACTACCCCATTAGATCGGTGAGTAGAGTGAACCGAACTAAAACACACTCCGCCTGAAACTTTAACCGAGCTGAAGGATCAACTAGATCCATCATTAGGTCTCAGCCGAGCTAGAACCGAACTAGGAGGAATGAGCACAGATGTAGTTGAACCGAGCTGGGACTTGTCAATCAAAACACCAAAGTCCTTCACTGAGCTATTTTCAATAGGAGTCGCGCAATCTATGCCATGCTAACCCTTGGCCTTATTTTTTAACATGCAGAACAAATAGGACCGACCAAACCAGTCCATCTTTATAATTGGTGGAGCTCAAAGACTGAGCAAACACACCAACATTTTTGACCGTGATATACACCAAATAAAACCAAGAGAGATGGGCAAATACCACTTTATGGTTAGCTCGCCCGGGGCGATGGCGGAGTTTCAAAAGGAGTACAACATTCCTGACGATGTCATCTTAGAGCTCGGCAAGAAAGGAGACACACCATGGGGAGACTTGGACCGGTGCCCCTTCACGGTCGTTTCCATTGTTGAGGGAGGGCTTCGCTTCCCCATGCAGCCTTTGATCTGCAAATTTTTTAGGCAGACAAGGCTTTGCCCAACCCAGGCCTCCAACAACACGTTCAAGATAATAAATGGCGTCGCCGAGCTGAACCGAAGGCTCGGTCTCAATCTCGGCCTCGCAGAAATTTTCCATCAATACAGTCTTAGTAAAAATAAGGGAAGGTTTTGCTGGTACCTTAAAGTAAGGAAGAGCCGAGCAAAACTCGTAGAGGGCAACCCGGACAAGGAGACACCGAGGCATCGATGATTTCTTGTGGGTGTCCGGTCGTTACGAAGACACTGAGGCACCCATACCGGGGTGGTACATCAGGAAAGATTTTGGCAGTGCGGGTAAGTAGCCTGGCTGACCGTGCTATCTTCTATCTGTATTTCATTTTTGTTATCTTTTGCCGGTCTAACACTTGTCTACTTCTTGCAGATAAATACTTGGCAGCAGACTACCATCAAGCCAACCAAGAAGCCATCCGAGCTCTGCTGCGTCACCCAACCGAGGAGAGAGAAGCATCGAAACTACTCAGCTTCGAACAAACCTACCATTACAAAGCACCAAGAAAGCCGTGACCGACTTCACAAGACCTTCCTCGAACTCCGACCCAAGCCTATCACGACGACTTGTTCCCCTTACAGCCGAGCAGGAAATGGCAAAAATCAGGGCCATTAAGTCCATGATCACCGGGGAGGAAGGGGAGTCCCAACCTCCAGAGGTAGCCGGGAAAACATCCTCCACCCCAGCCGTGCAAACAGAAAGCGCGGTGCTTGCTCTCGCCACCAAACAACCGGCCGGCCGATCCAAGAAGAGGCCGAGGAAGAAAAAAACCGGGAAGGGCCTTGTTGACGAAGACTCCACTGAACTGGCCTCCAACGAGCTAGGCGACCAGGCCGAGCAAACGCAGATCGGCAAGTCCAAGGGCAAGGGCCCAGCCACCCCCCCGGTCTGGGCGCCCGAGTTCGTGTACCAAGGCCGACCAGTTTCGGCCGAGGATTCGGTCTATGCTGACAAGGATTATTCCCTTGGTTTCAACATGACCAAGGGGTTAATCCTTCCAGCAGACATGAAAAAACATGATGAACTGTCCGACCTAAAGGTCCTACGCTCGGCGGCAAAATCCATCATGCTGGTAAGCTTTCCATTTTTTGCTTCAACTGTTTGCTCGATTTTTGTTCGGTTCCTCAAACACTTACAATCTTTCCTTTGTTTTCAGGCCGCGCAAAAGAATTATCGGTGAAAGTGCACGCAGATGCCGGTTTTCGATGCCATTCTTGAAAACAACGCAAAAAGACCGAGATAGCGAACACGAAGGCGCAGAGGCTACCGCGGCGGAACGAGATAAGCTGCAGCAGAAAGTTGACCGAGCTGATGCCGACAGGCAACGCGCCGTGAAGTCAACCAAAGCTCGGTATCTCGCCGAGCTGAGAAAACTGCGTGATGCGCACAAAGTCGCCATGGACAAAGCGGTCGATGGCGCGGAGGACCGGGGATATGCTCAGGGGGAGAAAACCTATGAACGGCAAGTCCAGGCTACGAAGGACATCTTTTCGGCGGTGGAAGCCGCCGTGGAAAAGTTGGACTTGGTCGAGGATTCGCCATGTTCATTAGTTACTTTCTTGCATATATCTCGGTCTACATGCAAAGACGCCAATGCCGCCAAAAACCGTGATAGCGAGAGGTAAGGAAAGAGGTGAGGAAGAAGCCGCCCGCGACAATGCATCGAGAAGCCACCAATACCGAAGCATCCCCAGATGTGGAGGCCGAAGTTATTGATCGGGAGGTTGTCGCGGTAGAGGGCACGGACAATGAAGCCGAAGAGAGCCTACCCGAGCAGACAGTCGGCGTAGCAGAGCAGACCGAGGAGATCGCCGAGCAAAACCTTGCGCTGGACTGAAGATTTTCTTCTTTTTTTTTTAGTTTTTTTTTTTTGCAATGTAACCGGGCTAGGCCCTACCCTTGTACTGAATTGTCTTTCATCAATGAAACTTCAACTTTTTGCTCGCATATCTCCCGTTTCTGTTCTGTTGACATGTGTAAATTTCTTGATTCAAACTATAAGCGGTGGCGGTCATAGCTTAGAGCTACAATCAACTCACAAATAATCTAATCAGGACTAGCAGTTGAATTTTCAAATGACATTTGAACTTGGCCGAGCAAAAGCCGCTCGACCCTGATGGGTTTGCAGACTGAAATTCCAACACTTCACTGTGGCCGAGCAAAAACCAGCTCGCCTTTCAAGTTGTTTAAAACGCTAACACTTCCCTTTGGTCGAGCAAAGTCAGCTTGGCCTTATAACTTGTTGGACAAGACACCAACATTGCCAATTCCGCCGAGCAAGATCAGCTCGTTCCCCATATTGGACAAGACACCAATATGCCAATTGGGCTGAGCAAAATCAGCTCGGTTCCTACATGGAGCAAAACACCACTGTTTCAATTAGGTTGGTCATGCCGCCAACATTCCAACTGGGCGAGCAAAACCAGCTCAGCCCTAATGCGCATTGCTCCATACGCAAACTGTTCGCGTGGTCTGCTCTCATATCGAGGAAAATAGTCCGGTCTCATTCAAGTCGGTCTACTTGCTCCTGGCATCCATAATTACCTTGTGCCTTGCCATTTCATTGGATAGATGTAACACCATACGACAAGAGGGCTATTTTTTATTACAAAAGCGTTGCTATCTTTTATATCAAACGCAAAAAGGCTAAAAGCCCCAAAAAAGCTAAATAAAAGCAAATTACATCTCAAAAGTAAAAGACCTTAAGGTTGGCTACATTCCACAGTCTGGGGACAGCCTTGCCGTCTAAGTCTTCCAAATGGTATGCCCCTTTGCCCACAAGACCAATCACCTTGTATGGTCCTTTCCAATTTGCACCGAGCTTTCCTTTGCCAGGGATCGCCATATTGCCAAGCACCTTCCTTAAGACCCAATCCCCAATCTTGAATAGCCTGGGGTGCACTGCCTTGTTGTATTTTTTAGAGAGTTCCTGCTGATAGGCCGCTATGTGGATGCTGATAGGCCGCTATGTGGATCAATGCGCGCTCTCGCCTTTCTTCAGCAAGGTCCAGCTCTAATGCCACGGCTTCATTGTTCAGGTCTGGCTGGAAACTTTTTGAGCGGATGGTTGGCATGCCAATTTCTAATGGAATGATGGCCTCCATACCATAGGCCAAAGCGAATGGTGTCTCTCCAGTCGATCGCCTTGGCGTAGTGCGGTATGCCCATAGCACATTAGGAAGCTCTTCAGCCTACTTTCCCTTGGCCTTCTCAAGCCGCTTCTTCAGCCCGTCCAAAATGGTCTTGTTTAAGTCCTCCGCTTGACCATTTGACTGAGGATAGGCCGGCGTTGAATTGTAGAACTCGATCTTCAACTCTTCGCAAAATTCGCAAAAGAGTTTTCCATCGAATTGAGTGCCATTATCCGAGATGAGGGCCCTGGGTATGCCGAAGCGAGTGATCACATTTTGCCAAACGAATTTCTTAACATCTTTTTCCTTAATGGTTGCCAGTGGCTCGGCCTCCACCCACTTGGTGAAATAGTCAGTGGCGGCGATGAAAACCTTGCGATTGCCTGGTGTAACAGGGAGTGGCCCGACAATATCCAATCCCCAGAGTGCGAACGGCCAAGGACTTGTGAGGGAGAGCAATTCTCTTGCTGGCTGGTGGATCTGGTGAGCAAATTTCTGACATTTTTTACATCGGCGAACGTATTTTTTGTGCATCCGCCTGCATGCACGGCCACCAGTAACCTTGTGAAATTGCTCGGTACGCCAGAGACCTGCCCACAGTATGGCTGCCACAGACGCCTTCATGGATCTCAAAGAGAAAATCCTCTACCTTGGCGGGGTGGACACACTTCAAATACGGCCCGGTGAAGGACCTCTTATACAATGCTCCGGACGGGGAGAGCCAAAACCGTTCTACTTTTGCTCGGATCTTGTGGGCCACCTTCTTTTCTTCCGGTAGAATTCTATCTTTCAGAAAGGCGATGATGGGGTCTATCCAGAAAGGTCCCAAGTCGGTGCAAAGTACCTCGGTTGCTTCTGGTTCCTGAATGCTTGGCTGAGGTAAAAATTCAATCATCAAGGGATTGGGAAAGGCTGTCTGAGTGGAAGCGAGACCGGCCAACTCATCAGCCGTGCTGTTTCCTTCGCGGTTGATCTGTTCAACTCTGATGGCATCGAACTTCTTGATTTCTGCTCGCATCAACGCCTGATATTTGGCCATTCTTTCATCTTTGGCCTCATACTCCCCTGAGACTTGATTGACCACCAGCTTGGAGTCACTGAACACCATAAGGGCTGTGACCTTCATTCTTAGCGCGCTTCTTAGTCCGGTGAGGAGGGCCTCGTATTCTGCCTCGTTGTTGGACGCTGGGAAGCCGAGCGTAATTGCTTGCTCAACAATCAGCCCATCGGGTGAAGTTAGCACAATTCCCAGCCCGGCCCCATGCCTGTTGGACGCCCCATCGACAAAGAGTTTTCACATCTCGCCAACAAACAACTTCCAGCAATCAGACAGGTTTTGGGAGCTTCTCAATTCCAAGTTTCTGGTCGGCTCATTCTGGTCTCTTTCCACGTCTTTGCTGGGTTCTTCTTTCAATGAGTCATCGAACTTTGCTGTTTCGGTCAAGCTTTGCCCTTCTCCCACTTGCGGGCCAACACTTGTCTCTATTGCCAAAACCATGGGTTGTGCTAAATCCGCATCAACCAAATCAATCGGGCAGACTGGATACGTTCCAGGGGCAAATTTCGCCACGAAGTCTGCAAGTGCTTGAGCTTTGATTGCGGTGCGTGGTCTAAACTTGATGTCATACTGGCCCAATTCCATGGCCCATTTCAGAATTCTCCCAGTGAAGTCCGCTTTTTCGAAGAGCACCTTGAGCGGGAACTCAGTTAACACCACTATTGTATGGGCATGAAAATAGTGGGCCAGCTTTCTTAAAGCCATCATTAGAGCCAGCGCCAGTTTCTTCAAGGGAAGGTATCTCGTCTCGGCCGGAAGCAGAGTCTTGCTCACATAGAAGATTGGTAGGTGCTGGATGCCTTCAGCACGAACCAATACCGCGCTTACCGCGTGTTGAGACATAGCCAAGTAGAGGTACAACTCTTCGCCCGGCTGAGGGGTGACCAGAATAGGGGCTGAGGAAAGGTACGTCTTTAGGTCTGCAAGTGCACGGTCGCACTCTTCATCCCAGAAGAACTTAGACTTCAAAGTTTTAAAGAAGGGCCTGCAACGATCCGAAGACCGGCTGATAAATCTGTTCAGCGCGGCTGCCATTCCGGCAAGATGTTGCACGTCCTTCGTGGAGTTCGGGCGCTCCAACTCTTGTATTGCCTTGATTTGCGATGGGTCGGCCTCAATTCCCCGGTTTGTGACCAGAAAACCTAGGAATTTCCCAGTGCCAACTCCAAAGGCGCACTTAGAGGCGTTCAGGCGAAGCTTGTGGCGCTTGAGTATGGCAAACATTTCTGCTAGGTCGGCGAGGTGCTGGGACTTCTCCTTACTCTTCACCACCATATCGTCGATATAGGCTTCCATAGTCCGGCCCAAGAGAGGAGCGAACATCTTTGTCACCATCCGCTGAAAGGTTGCCCCGGCGTTCTTCAGTCCGAACGGCATGACCTTGTAGCAATATAACCCTCTGGGGGTGGTGAATGATGTGATTTTCCTGTCCGGTTTATACATGGCTATCTGATGATAGCCGCGATATGCATCCAATAAGCTAAACCTCTGATGGCCAGCCGTTAAGTCCACCAGCTGGTCAATTCGAGGGAGGGGAAAGCTATCCTTCGGGCAAGCGCGGTTGACAGTCTTGTAGTCAACGCAGACTTGCAATTTGCCATTTTTCTTAGAAACAACCACCGTGTTAGATATCCACCGAGGGTATTGCACCTTCTCTATGGCCCTGACTTCCAACAAATTCTTCACTTCTTCCTCCACCACTTCAGCATGGTGCAAGGCCGAACGGCGCGTCCTTTGAATGACTGGGCGCGCATTGGGGAAGACGTTCAACTGATGACAAATGAAGCTCGGGTCGACGCCAGGCATGTTGTAAGGCGTCCAGGCAAAGGCCTCCAAGTTGGAAACCAAGAAGTTGACATAATCCGTCCGTTCGGCGCTAGACAAGGATGATCCCAAGAGGAAGAATTTAGTCGGGTCGTTTTCATCGATGCGCACTTTCACCAAATCTTCGACCGATTTTTCCTTGGCCTTTCTTCCCACGTCTTCGAGGACCTCGTTTCCCTCGGGCCCCTCGATCATCTGGACAAACCCTTTGGCTGCTCGGCTGCCATTTACCGCAACGAAGCATTGTTTGGCCATCACTTGGTCTCCCTAGACTTCCTCTATTTGCCCGTTCGATGCTGGAAAGCGCATGACTTGGTGGAAGGTCGAAGCAACTGCTTGCATGGCGTACAGCCAACCTCTGCCCAGGATTACATTGTAAGTCGATGGCACTTTGAGCACCCAGAATTCTACTTGCTTCACAACCGATCCTTCTTTGACCGGCAAAATAATCTTTCCGATCGGCCATTCTGGTTGTGAGTTGAAGCCGACCAAAGGAGATGTTGCAGGAGCCAAATCCTTGTCTTCTAACTTCATTTGTTTGAACGCGTCATAATACATTATTTCGACCGAATTCCCCTGGTCGATCAATATTCTCTTGATATCAAAATCTTTGACGCGAAGGGTCACTACCAAGGCGTCATTGTGCGGCATCTGCACCCTTTCCAAGTCTTTGGTTGAAAACGAAAGGATGTCTCTCTCCTCAGTTTTTCCCTTCTTTACAGCAGGCTGGACAGAGAGCACTTCCCTCATGTGCTCGGCCTTCTTGATCATTCCTCTCAGCTCGCAGACCCTTGCCGGTTCAATGATGCCGTGGATGACGTTGATCACACCTTGCGGGGGCGCCTCTAGGGCAGCCATACCGTTAGGCTCGGTTTGCCCGGTTGGCGCAGCCTTGACTCCCCCATCTATATATTGGTCAAGATGCCCGGCCGCCACCAATTCCTCCAAGTGCTGTTTGAGCGGCAAGCAGTCCTCTGTCCGGTGCCCCCGTTCCTCATGGAAGGTGCAGCGATATTTTGGATTGAAACCTCGCTGTGCACTCCCTAACTTGGCCGGCCAACGGACAAAAGGCTCACCGATCTCGCTCAAAATGCGGTAGATGGGAATTTTGAAGACCGTGGTAATTCCTGTCCGCGCCTTCAGTTTTCTCTTGGCATCTTCCGTTTCGTCGCGAGGTGCGTCAGCTCGGTCATTTCTGCGACCCTTGTTTCGGTCATCGCGGTTTAGTCCGCGTCGTTGATCTTTTGATCGGTCGCTTGGGCAGTTATCCTCCTGCCCAACCGAGTTAACTTTCCCCCGCTGTCCTTCTGTCCACCGCGACCGGATTATTCTTCTCGGTCGCAGAGGCAGTGTCATCTTCCACACGAATGTGTTCGTTAATCCGCTGTATCAAAGATTCCATGGTGGTGGGCTGATGCATCGTGAGTGAATCTCGCAGTCTATGTCCGACTGGGAGACCCCTCTTGTATTGAGTGATCGCCAGATTTGTAGGGCAGTCGAGGATCTCGTTGTAAGTTTCCCAGTACTTCGCATTGTATGCCTTCAGCGAACTTCCAGACTCCATCTTGACGCCCAGGAGATGGTCAACCTCCTTCGGCGTTCGAGTGTTGGTCTTGAATCTGGTGACGAAGGCTTCCGCTAGTTGCTGCCACCCCTCAATACTCCCCTCCGGGAGCCTTTCGAACCACTTCAAGCCCAGCTCTCCCAAGCTTGCTGGGAATATGAGGCACATCAAGGCGTCGTTTCGCCGGTGGCCAGCCATCACTTGCCGGTAATGACTCACATGCATATATGGATCCGTCTTGCCGTCGTACAAAGTGAACTTTGGCTGGTGGAATCCGGCAGGAAGTGGGGTGCTCTCAATCTCTGGTGACAGCGGCGTAGCTGTAAGTCTCGCCAGCTCTTTGTCCTGCAGTGCAGGGGCCCTGACTCTGGGCGCCGGCATCACTACTTTTTCACTGCAACGAACTGGGGCACTCAACCTCTGGAGCGCCGGTACCCTCTGAGCCTCTCGACGGCGCGCTCTCTCCTCCAACATGACCCTGAGATCCCCGGAACGAGAGGAGGCAGAGTAACGCGACGTTGATGATGGGTGTGAGGGGCGGTAGGTGCTGTCGCGAGTGGAGGATCTGCCCTCTTGCTGGTCTGAATCTCCAACCCCGTAGTTCCTGATGATGGAGATTGAATGAGTCCTCCTCTGGTGGCGACTGCTAGAACGAGGGGAGGGGTGTGCTCACTGAGGTTGCCCTCTCCAACAACACCCTTGCCCCTAACTTGGCGTTTCAGCAGCTCCATCTCCGCCGCCATCCTTCGAATGAGGGCGTCTTGATCCTTGAGTTTGTGCTCCAGGCGTTCCTCACGGGACTCCCTCCTACGTCGGCGGCCCTCTGGACTCTGTGAGCGATCAGAACTCCTCCCACGCTTGTCGCGCACTCCTCGCGAAGAAGTTTCCAGGCCCGTCATGGTTGGAACATTCGGGGGGCCTTCTCTCCTCCGGACATACTCTGGAGTGACGCCATCGACGACGGACAACGGAACTTCGTCGTTGTTGGCCATGGAAATGGTCGAAGAAGCTCGAAGAACAAGGGTTGAGAATCAAACTTTCCCACAGACGACGCCAATTGTATGAGGGCGAAATATCCTCTGCTTTCCGTACTCCTTGGACGTCAAGCTTCTGGCGAGGCGCCTATCTCTGCAACACAAAAATGGTGAGCTGCCCGGCGGTGGTGTGCCGGAAAGACCCTTCGACGATCAAGTCAGATCACAAAGGAAGAAGACAATCAAAGGAGAGTGTTTGTGAGAGTGAATTCGCATACCTCTAACGTTCCTCTTCCTCCCTATTTCTAGGCTGGCCATGCAACCCAAGATTGTGCGCGCACTACCTCTGCTGTCCTTTCCTGGACAGGTGGCAGTGCTCGCCTCTTACCACCTTACGCGTGTAAAGGTTTTGTCCTTCCACCAGTACACTCAGAACTGTCCAACGGTATTGAGGCGCGCGTGGAGCAGATATCCTCTTCCTCACGCCATTGGCCTATGTGGCACACCTAACCGGGGTACCATGACCGGCCTAACACTTGTAGAAAATCGCCATCACGTGCACTTAACCGTGCTATGTGTCACCGACCTGTGACTTAAGATCAGGCGAAAGCCTAACCACCTCGACCGAACTGCTCTTGACCGATTCATCAGGACCACCTGGTCGTGAGGCATGCCGGCCTTCAACCGTTCTAACTTCAATCTCGGTCTGCAAACCGCTTATCTTGGTGAACGGTTGAAGGCATTCGACCTACCGCACCTTGATCGATCCGAATAACCCTTCAGCTCGATTAATACTCGCCACTGTGAGCTTCGCCCGACACGAGCAACCCACAGCTCGGCCACGCCAAGATGTTGACCGGTCGACATCTTCGACCGCACAAGCCAGTCCGCTCGGCCGTTCAAACCGAGCAGTTTGCTCAGCGCCGTGTAGTCCGTAACGCTTGACGTTATCTTTGCTCGGCCGTGCTAACCGGCGCGAATCTGCCCTCTCAACATATAACACACTTAAACCAACATTCAAAACTTGTCATAAAACATACAAAAAAGCTTTTAGATTACGAACACACACACACACACACATATATATATATATATTATGACTTATATATTTTAAGAAAAAAAGAGAATGAAATACAAATAAGTGGTCGAAAGAATTTTTTTTTTAAGGATAGAGATAGTACTCTTTATGTTTAGTAACTGGTGCAATGGCTATGGACATGCAAGGCCTTCTAGGAACTCAACGAAGTAGAACAGAGGTGTTTCTTGGAATCAACATTACTTCATCAAGGAAATCTGAAATTATAAAAATAACAAATAAAATTTGAAAATATAGAGAAAAGCTAATAAAACTCTGCAATAAAGCATACAACTGATTAAAATTAAACCTCCCAAAGCCATTCCCACTGATTCTATGAACACAAATCACTAAATCAATCCTCACACTCAAAATACACAAACTTGACCTCACACTCATAATATTCAAAATCAACACTGATGGTTCTCTGTAAATGTTCTTCCTTTTAAATAATGCTAGGGTTTGCATATTGCCCACAAAACACCCACAAGCTTTCCATAAATAGTTTTACCAATGGCTACTCCATAAATTTTTCATTTTGTTTTTGTCACGGATGTCAATTAGAAACTTAAATTTCATAAATCCAATAGAAAATTCAAATTTAGGATGGATTGGTTTTGTTTTCGTTATTTGTTTCATTTTTAACAAATATGTGTTTAAATCCAATAGAAAACGTTTGTTTTATATGTCTAGTAACGAAAATAGAAAGCTAATTGGCCAATTTTATGCTACTAAACATATAAAAATTGGCTTGATATCGACCTTTAATTCATGGACTCATAGTCTAATTAGCTTTCTGGACTTCTTAAAGTCCTATTTAGCTGGTTTAAATTCCTAAAAAGGCCTAAGTTTCCATATGACTCAGCATCTCGATAAATTAAGCCCAAAATAAACTTATTTTGGCACTTTTTACACTTGGAGTCAACAAATCAATAAGCTATAGCCCTTAATAGTTGGGGTCCACTCTAGAAATAAGCCCAAAGTCCTTAATAACTTGACACTTCATTTAACTTGGCCTAAAGTGGCCAATTTTAGCATTTTTAACCACTTTGAGTTTAACTTTGATCAATTTTAGAGTGGTTAGGCTCAAAATATAATTCAGAGCTAAAGACTGCAAGAGTGGCGTGGCATCTTCAAATGGCTTAAAACATGTGGCGTTGGATACTCTTCAGCAGCAAACATCGTAAAGACATCATGGACAACTTCTCCAACAAAGTCCAAACACCTCAAAGGCAGACCGTATTCTAACTTACTATAGTCTATCTATTTATTTATATTTTTATTGAGAACTTCTTTTGTTTTGTAACCACTAATTAATAGTCTATTCCTGATTTTTTAACCACTTGATCAATTTAATTTTTTTTATAAATGATATATGCGAAAGACCGAGAAACTCAAAAGCATTTGAAAGGCACACTGTATTCTAACCTACTATACTCTATTTTTTTTTTTTTTTTTACTTAGGAACTCATTTTGTTCTGTAACCACCAATTAATAGTCTATTCCTAATTTTTCATCTACTTGATAAACTTAATTTTTTTCATACATGATATACACGAAAGACTTTACAAAATAAACGTTTCAGATTATCGAAATTGTAGCCGTAGGGGACCCTATGGGCCCGAACAACACATCCAACTTTTAATTTGAATTTGAGAGAAATCCAAATCAAAATTTTTATACTTGCAGCGTTACTTTTTATTTTTTGATACATTAGAGGTTAAGGCGGGAGTTGATCTTCTTACCTCCCACGAAGGTACATGAGTCCTGATCAATAAGTTATTCCCAATAATTATTTGTTGGGTTTGGTTTGGTTTGGTTTGGTTTCATTCAAGTTGACATTTAAACTTGAGAGAGTATTTGGGCTTAGTAGACTCATTTCCGAACCGATTTCAGTTATCCAAACTATTCATATTTTAAGACTCCTTAAAAAGAATATTCATAAAAAAAAAATAAAATAAGACGATCATATATTGATAGTTATATGTTTGAATTAAATTTAGTTATTTTTAAAATTATATTTATCATTCATTTTTTAAAAATAAATATGATTTAAACATATAGCTACCGATATCTACTCATTTTAATTTTTCATATGAATATTATACTCAATGAGTCCTATAAAATGAATAGTTTGGATCATTAAAATTAGCCCATCAAACCCAAACGCTCTCTCAAATTAAAATAACCAATTTAAAAAAAGCTAAACCTTTATTTGTATGGTTATGAAATGACGAATATGCTAGAGAAGAATTGCTCAAAAGCATGACTTTCTATCACAACTTGCTATCGACACCAAGCGAATGACCATATTTCATCCTTTTTATTGGTAAAAATTTTGGTATGGTAGGGAACTTTTTTTGTCACCGCTAATTAGGTATTATTTGACATAAATTAAATAAGTATACTTATTTGAGTTAAATATGTTCTCTACTTTTCTGCAAAGCTTTTCATAAAAAGTCAAAAAATATACTTATTTAGATCATCCCACACAATCTCTTAATTGAAAGGATAAATTATACTTACACATTCAAGGTTTACCTTTAATATAGATTCTCTCCCAATGTTTGAAAAATTACACTACACTAGTTAGAATTTAAATTCATTTTGGTTTCAATAATTTTAGCCTAAGCTTGATTTGTTGATCCAAAAAAAAAAAAAAAATGTTCATGCCCTTGATCAAGATTACATAGGTTGAGCTTGCCCAAATTGTACATAAAAGCGTCATTGGTCCTATACATTAAAAATTGTTTGAATTGCAGAGGATATAAAACGCCATGAGTTATGTAGCCTTTTGTAGTCATATTTGTATCTGTGATGGGTGTCCTTTGGTTGTTATCGTGAGGAATTTTTGGGTTCTAGGAGGGTAGATGTCATGTAATATATATATATTTTTATTATGAATGGATTTGACAATATAATCCATTACATTTGAGAGATAGTAGGAAGTATATATATATTTGTGATTAGTGAAAGGTACCACTTGGTAGTATCACGTGGTATTCTCCGAGTATACAAAAATTTCTTGTCGTTATGGATAGGTCGAAGAGCAATGTGTTTGAAGCTTTTTACACGATTTTTCTTATTAGATATGTGATGTCTAGATTCCTTTCTTTTCTTTTCTTTTTTCTTTCTTTTTTTTTTTTTTTTTGGATAGGTAAGTCATAAATTTTGTACCAAAAAATAGACATTATAGTGAGGCTCATTACACGCCCAGAGGCAACACACCCTTCGAGGAGGGAAAACATATGCCTAGCTTCTACACTAATAGCTAACAAGTAGATTAACATACAAGAAGAATGTGACAACCCTCACCACTGATTAGTACTAATCTATGATTAAGCATGATAATTAACTGACTGAACTGAAATTCTGAACTAATTGCATGAGTATGTGGCATTAAATGCATTTCTATCTGTTTGATTACCGAATGATCTGTTCGTGTTTTATGTTTTAAATTGCAAATTGAAGGCCTTATCGGCGGTCGAATCTAAAATTGATTAGTGTTTTATGTTAATTAGAATTTATGTGAATTTATGGTATGTTTAATTGAAATTTGATTTGGTATGATTAATTTAGATTAATTAATGATAAATTGGTTTAAATAATGTTAAATTGCATGAGTTGGACTTAACTACCATTTTGCCACTTAGTGGCTTGACACTAGACCATTCATTTTCTACCTCATTCATGTTGAATACATCTTTTGTTCATCTTTGAAAGACAAAATCGACTAGAGAGAGGGAGGATAGGGAGATAGAGTGATTTCATCTTGTTTTGGCTTGGAGATTAAGAGATTTGAAGGCTAATTGCATAGTTGAGCTTCTACACTTGAAATACAAGGTTTAAGGTAGAGAATACAACCTCTCATTGATGCATTTATGTATTGTCTTGCATGGTTCATGGGAGTTTAGTGATCTAAGTCAAGTTTTGGTCTAAAAATGTGGAATTGAAGCTTAATCCATGCATGCATGTACATGTTCTAGCATTTTGAGGTTGTTTCCAAGGGGATTGTTACAAGCATGTTCATATCTTGAGTATAGTTCATGAATTCATCATGTTCTTGAGGAAATTGACTCTTTTGAACAAGTATTTAAAGCTTTAAAGTTATTTAAATTCTTGCATGTTGCATACACTTCATGTTCTTGAAGTTTTGTTTGAAATTGTGTTTAATTGACTCACCTTTGGGCCTTGATTTTACAAATTGAGCTTTGAATCATGTTATACTATGAATTTACAAGTGTTTTCTAGAATATTGGCCGAAAAGGATTGAATTTGATGCATTAAAAGTTGATTTTGAGCTTGAAGGTTCAATATGGAATTTCCAAAATTTGGACTCACGCTCGAGCGGGGAAAGTGGCGCTTGAGTGTGGAATACGGGTAACCAACACTTTGCATTGTTTTATAGTCCGCTCAAGCGGGGGAATGCACGCTCGAGCAGGGACCTAAGCCACACGCTCCAACGCGGGTCGAGCGCCCGTCGAGCGTGAATTTCATGCATCTAGTACTTTTGCTATGTTTTGCAGTCTGCTCGAGCTAGGAAAGTGGCGCTCGAGCGGAGATCCTTTGCTGCATGTCCGCTCGAGCGTAGAAAGCCACGCTCGAGCGTGGACCCCTGTTTCAGCAAATTTTTAAAAGTGCTTAAAAGTGCATCTTTGCATCCTCTTTTCATCCTAGGCATTCCTAGGGCTTGTTTAAGGCATCTTAAGAAGGATATTGATGTAGAACCACACTGAGGCAAATTAGGGGTTAAGTTATTGCTTCCCAACTGTGTAGCTTAGTGTGTGTTCGTTCTGTAATTGTGTAGGGTTGGCATCCGAGGACGCTTATTAGCTGCTTAGCCCAGAACTCTATGAGTAACACTGTCGTAAAGATATGTTCAATTGAGATTATTTTCTGAACAAATGACTGAACTGCTTTATGAATAACATTGTCTACTGAATGAATGTTTGTCCTAATTGCGAACTGTATTCTTGGCATCCATAGCATTTAATGTTACTGCTACTGTTACAGAGATCTCTGTCGGTTCCCATGGTTGGAACTACTACTGTTTACTGATATGATGGCCATCAACTGACTATTCGGTCTGTTAAGACCTACTGTACTGCTTTACTATTGGATGTACCACATATGATTGCTATGACTGAATAACTGTTATACTGATATAAATGACCGTTTTAAATACTAAAAGGACATTCATTCTTAACCTCTTTACGCATATGTTATTCACTGGGCTTTAGCTCACTGCTCATATATATATGTAGGTGTTCAGGCACCGGACCGTTGCTAGGAGCGTCAAGCTAAGCTCTTGTTTTGTCAAGCCAACCTTTGTGCCTCACTTCGAGGTTCCAGATCTGTTCAAGCTAAGGCTGCTTTTGGGGTGTTTAGTCTCACCCATCCGTCTCTGTTTTGTACCATCCATTTAATTATCTTGCATCAATGCTTCCGTATATGATGTAAATATTTTTCAGTTATGAATGTGAATATGATATGAAAAGTATTTTTGCATACAGACTGTCACAGCTCATTGGATATCTTTTAATTATTGTTTTGGCTTCCGCAGCCCCTGTACTCTGTATTACTATTTTACTGTTAAGCAGGGCTTCAGTAATCTCGGATTACTGGCCGGTTATGGTGCTAAACCCATAGGGGCGGGTTTGGGTCGTGACAGAGAATCCAAAAGCTAGGCCAAGAAACAATCGACAGACATGCCTACGATTTCATAGAAGTCTTACGACTTGATTCTTAAACTTGATAGAGAGGCTCACCTCTTGAGCAAGTTTAAGATTAGCAATTCTTTCAATGAGCTTTTTCTTGTTTTCTATTTTGAAGATGGGTTTGTCCATGAAACAACGAATGTTCCATCTAAAATGTGAAGATCGTCTAGGGGCTAACACATTTAGATTACCCATATCCCTGACAATTTCCTTATCTTCCTTTGAAGCCTTTTCATTTGGAATATCTTTTGAGGGCTTACTCACTTTCAAAGAGGAACAATTCGCATTAAGTATGCTCTTAAGATCTGCACAAAAAGGAACCTCCTCATTAGCTATACAAGTAATTGAGAATATCAAATACATTTGATGAAGATGGAGGAGGTGTAGGAACAAAGTTATGTTAGAAATGGTTTTGGAAAAAAACAGATTTTTCCTTAACTTTGGTCTATTTTTTAGATGGGACCCATGCACCAAAGTTGGCGGGTCTAAGTGGTAACGCGTTCTATGCTGCATTGTGATTCACATAGTATATTTGGTTGCTCAAAACCATTATTGGGTGAATGAAAAATTGAAGCCAAAGTGATCTCCATGGAAATGGAGTTTTTAGTGGAAATTCCTTAAGGTTTGAATCTTGTCCCACATTGGTTTGGTGGGAAAATTTTTATGGGTTTATAAGGCTTGAGTTTGCAACTTGGGGAGGGCCCCAAAGGGCACCCCAAGTTTGTAGAAGAAGTTTGTAGAAGAGAGAGGTTATGGGCAAAGTGGGCTAGACCCATTGGACCCAAAAATAAACACACGCGCGCCGCCGTCGCCGGCCGGTCGGTCGGTCAGGCGGGCTGGGTTAGGCCTGGGCTTGGGTGTGTGGTGTGAAGTTAGGTTGGGCTTGTTCGGCCTAATACTAATTCTTTTTGGGCCAAAAATATTTGAATTTAATTTTATTTTTTGGTAAAATAAAATCTGTCCAGTTTTAATTTCAAATTTTGGTTGGAAAAAATTCAAATTTGTTTGCATCTCTTCAGAATTTCGGTACAAGTACCAAACAGATTTATATTTGTTTAAATTCTCACATGATTCAAATCTGTTTAAATTCAAAACCCAAGCAAAGGCCATATCTGTTGGATTCAAACCGAATGTGTCTTCTACCTATTCAAATGGTTTGGTACCTATTTAATTCAAATCGAACAGCCACCTTTCTATTTATTAATAGGTAGTCCCTCATTTGGATTTAGCATTCAATTTTTGTTCTTCTCTACTGCCATTAATCTCTGTATTTTGCTGCATTAATTTTCTGTGAGAAAGAGTGTATATAAAGTGTGTTCGTTGTGCGAATAATTTGTAGTGTTGCAATTATTCGTTGTTGATCATTTTATCTTAGGAGATAGACGTCCGCAATTTGAAAGCACCGTGGAGAAGATGAATCTGTCTTAAGGACACAGTGTTAAACATTGGACTTGATCAAAAATTTGTTCGACAAATTGATAAGGTAAGTAATTAATTTACTTTTCTGTTTTATTATTTTTATGTTTCAGATTTTGATTTTGATTTTGTAACAAAATAAAAATCTATTTTTATTTATTTATTTTATATCTTGGTTTGATTTTTGTAATCAAACAATCTTTCTTCTTTCCTTTATTTCTTTTATGTTCTGTTTGTTGTTGAGTACACAAACAGAATTTATTTATAATACAGTGAAGATTGTCCAACAATCATAAGACAGACCTATTTTTTGTGTCTTCATTGTATAAATTTTTTGTGTTTTTTCAAAATTGATATTCTTGTTGGAAAATACAAATAGTAATCATATACTGTTTGATAAATAGTAGTAATATACTATTTATTTTTTTGGCAAATAGTAGTAGTATACTGTTTACCATTAACAATTTCAGAATATTATTTTGTGTAGCAGTGTTACAAAAAATTATTGAAGAGCATTTTATTTTTCTGGTTTGAGTAACTAGAAAATTAATTTGGTTTTGGTCTTTTCTGATTTTTTGTAATCAGATATTATGGCAACTGTAATTGAAAGTGAAACTCCAATTGTTATACCGACTTCGGTCTCTATCCAGAACCATGTTCAAGTTCCAATAAATCATGGAGAAAAATCAAAAAAATTTAACAGTACAGAGTTTAAAAGATAGCAGCAGAAAATGTTGTTTTATTAGACAACTCTTAATCTTGCTCGGTCTCTTTGTGAAGAGGCTCCAATACTTAGAGAGGATGAAAGTGATTGGCAAGTTGTTGCCACTGTAGACGCTTGGAAACATTCTGATTTTCTGTGTAGAAACTACATCCTTAATGGCCTTGACAACATGCTGTATAATGTTTACAGCCCTCTGAAAACAGCAAAAGAATTGTGAGATTCTTTGGAGAAAAAATTCCAAGATATAGGACGTCGGCACAAAGAAATTTGTTGTCGTTAAATTCTAGACTTCGTTATGGTAGACTCCCAAACGGTAATTTCTCAAGTTCAAAATTTTCAATTAATTTTGCATGATATTTATGTTGAGGGTATGTCTCTGAGCGAGTCTTTCTAAGTCATTGTGTTAGTGGAAAAATTACTACTGGCTTGGAAAGATTTCAAAAATTATTTAAAACATAAATGTAAGGAGATGACCATGGATGAATTGATTGTAAGACTAATAATTGAGGAAGATAACTGTAAGGCTAAAAAGAGGAATGGTAAAAATCCCGTTGAGTCTAAGGCTAATGTGGTTGAACATGTGCCCAAACCACATAACAAAAAGAGGAATTTGCTGGAGATGGTCCTAAACAAGGCGACAACAATGGCAATAAAAAGTTCAAAGGTAAATGCTATAACTGTGGCAAGACCGGACATGGTGCATTTGATTGTCGCCACCCTAAGAAGGATCGCGGAAGTACAAGCAAGAAGACTAATCAAGCCAATGTGACGGAACTTGATTACATCTTTGACGGGGTAAATGACGCAAATTTCTCTACTATGGTGTCTGAGGCTAATTTGGTTGGAAATCCCAAGGAATGGTGGGTCGACATTGGGGCAACTCGACACATTTGTGCGGACAAGAAGATGTTCACTACCTATAATGAGTCTGCAAATGGTGAGCAACTATTCATGGGAAATTTATCTACTTCTGTTGTGGTTGGACAAGGGAAAGTAGTCTTGAAGATGACATCGGGAAAGGAACTGACCCTCAACAACATGCTGCATGTACCAGACATCCGAAAGAATTTAGTTCCTGGTTCTTTGTTAAGTAAAAATGGTTTTAGGCTTGTATTTGAGTATGATAAATTTGTATTAACAAAGAGTGGTATGTATGTTGGTAAGGGATACATGAGTGATAGTCTCTTTAAGTCGAATGTAATGACAGTTGTACCAAAACTTACTATTAATAAGAATAGCACATCTTTTGCTTATATTCTTGAGTCAAATTTATGGCATGGTAGATTAGGACATGTAAATTTTGATGCTTTGCGTAGATTAATTGGTTTGGATTATATACCAAAGTTTGAAATTGATCCTAATCACAAATGTGAGATTTGTGTAGAAGCGAAACTAACAAAGATTCCATTTAAATTGGTTGAAAGAAAAACCAAACTTCTATAATTAATTCATATTGATGTGTGTGATCTTAAATTTGTTCAAACTAGAGGAGGCAATAAGTATTTCATAACATTTATCGATGATTGCACAAGATATTGTTATGTATACTTACTTAGAAATAAAGATAAAGCCTTAGAAATGTTTAGACTCTATAAAACTAAAGTTGAAAATTAACTTGGTAAAATCATTAAAATGGTTAGAAGTGATAGGGGTGTAAATATGATACACCATTAAATGAATTTTGTGCACAACATGGCATTATTCACCAAACTACAACACCTTATTCTCTACAGCAAAATGGAATTGCTGAAAGGAAAAATAGAACCCTTAAAGAAATGATGAATGCCGTCTTACTAAGTTCAGGCTTACGGCAAAATTTGTGGGGGGAGGCCATATTGTCTGCTAATTATGTTCTTAACAGAATACCCTACAAGAAACTAGCAGCACTCCTATGTATTGTGGAAAGGTCGACCACCTTCCTATAAATACTTAAAAGTGTGGGGGTGTTTGGCAAAGGTAGAAGTTCCTGTTCCAAAAAAGACTAAACTATGACCAAAAACAGTGGATTGTGTGTTTATTGGTTATGCTCAGAATAGTAGTGCTTATCGGTTTCTGACTTATAAATTAGAATTACTTGATATAAATGTGAACACTATTATAGAGTCAAGGAATGGTGTGTTTTTTTAACGTATTTTTCCTTACAAGAAATGATAGGAATTAAGTTCACAGAAAAGAACTTATGATTGTACACAAAGTCAAGAGATTAATGATAATCAAACACAAGAGACTAGTAATGGTCTCAACTAGCAGGATTTAACTGATAATGAACCAAGACGAAGTAAGAGAGCAGGAACATCAAAATCCTTTGATCCAGATTTTCTGACATACTTGTTAGAAAATGAACCTCAAAGCTTTAAGAAAGCAATGACAGGTCCTAAAGCACCTTTGTGGAAAGAGGCTGTTAATAATAAAATTGAATCCATTATGCAAAATCATACTTGGGAATTGGTGGATCTTTCACCCGGTTCTAAACCTCTTGGATATAAATGGATATTCAAGAGAAAAATGAAAGCAGATGGTTTAATAGACAAGTATAAAGCAAGACTTGTGGTAAAAGGTTACAGACAAAAGGAAGGTCTAGATAATTTTGACATGTCACGTCCTAAAATTTAGACAGTTAAATATTAAATTAGGACTAAACCCCAATCAATATTCCATCATCCAAATCCTAGGGGTGAAACAAAAAAAACTAAACGCTAACCAAACCATCCACTATAATCTCATAACTAACCAATACCTCCAACATTAAAGTAACAATGCATAGTCAAAATAACTTAAATAATGTACGGTTACAAACCATGCCAAATTATCCCAATACTAAAGTCATAAAAAAAAAATAATAAATCCATAAACTAATATCAACCCTAAGTTCAAGAAAATAAAAGAAATCCAAGAGGCATGTCCAACACCTATAGTTAATCCACGTCACCACCGTAGCCCCAACTAATCTTGCAAAGGAAGCTCGACTGCGCTTAAACAGAACGCACCCGAGTTACCAAGAGACAAAACGGGTTAATATACAGGTATACTGGTATGAGTATAAGATTTAACACCCACCTGTCCACCAGACACAAACAAAAATACATTTAATTCTTGTTACGGGACAAGACAAGTAGTTCCATCCGCAACGAGACGAATGGGTAGTTTCTTGAGATACGGTGGCATTTAGTTTCTTACCCGTACACAACGAAATATAAATTAAGTATAAAATAAACAAAATAGAAATAAAAATATGGTGGGCCAGCCCTGCATAAAAAGTTAGTAAAACTCACCATTCTGAAAAAAAAAAAATAAAGTTAGTATATTTTAATCCTAAGTAACTTGCTGAAGAAGTATAAAAATGAACCGTTTCATGCTTAAATAATTCGAATTGACCTAAACTCAAAGAACAAAAGTTGTACAAAATCAAATTTCCTAAAAGACAAAGTGAATGAGTTTAGTAGAAACTGAACAGGTTGAGAGAAAAACTTAATAGAATATCCTAACCGAATTTCGATCGAAAAATCTGAAACTGAAAATGAAAAGAAATTGCTGCAAGATGAATTTTTTTGGAAAAGTTCAGAACACCAAAAGTGTTCAGAATAATGTTTTATTTCAGTTTATGCGAAACCAATAAAAATGAGCTCGTTTCATGGGTTAAAACAGCCTCTAAAATTTGCATTGTTAAAATGAATCAAAACTACAATAACCAAGATCATCCGACAATAAGTTCTAATCGATCTTTTTAATAAAAATTTAAAACACAAAAGTTATCTAGAATCACGTATACATGCCTCTACTCAAATTTCATAATTTATCGAGGTCGTTTACTATTTTTCAAGATGTACAAATCAATACAATCCACAGTATACTAATAAACTCATAATTAAATTCTTTGTATCTTAACTCCACTACTTCGGCCTCCACTTCCAGACTACACATATATCCCATATGCCTCTCGTATACTTAACACCGCTCCGAAGCCAAACTTGCACGGGGATATCGTCCCGAGTTTGACCCATACTCCTCGGATGGTTAGCATATATGTGCGCGTATAAATCAAAGCACTCGTCTACTCATGAGAACGAGGCAACAATATACATATACAAAATATCTCACTCATGAGAACAAACATAACAATGCCAAACCTAAGCCATTCAAATAAATCTCATAATCCTCACTTTTTTTATACACTCTTTTTCACCAACACTCAAATAAAACAACAATCCATGGAGTCATGGTGGAGTATAAGGAATTTATCTATAGGTTCCTAATTAATTTTAATTTCATATAACCATGAGTATGATTACAACCATAAAATAAATCCATACAAAAACCCTAAAATTGGCATACACAACTAATCAAAATAATTAAAATCAATCAATCAACTAAAAACCCTAAACCTTACATACACAACTAAACAAAATAATTAAAATTAATCCATCATCTAAAAATCCTAAACCTTACATACACAACTAATCAAAATAATTAAAATCGATCAATCATCTACATGCAAATATGAAATCAATTCAACATCAAATAAATAAAAATAAATAAATAAAAACAACGAATTAAATATAGAACAAGTGAAGTGGGTTTTGTACTCACAATATTTTATTAAAGATCAAAGAATTATTTGAACAACTAATGGAGCCACCAAAACAAAACCCTAATCTTTTTCTTCCTTTTTCCTTTTCTTTTGTTTTTTTTTTTTCCTTTTCTTTCTTTTTTCTCCTCTTTTTTTTTTCTTTCCCCTTTCTCCCCACTATTTCTCTCTTTCTCGGCTCTATTTCTGGATTACTCCCTCTCTCTCTCTCTCTCACGGCTGCTGTTTTTCTTGGAGAACTTCACTTTGTGATTCAATATAGGTCAAGCACATTATACCTAAGTCTAAGTATATTATAACCTAATTGACTATTATATTTATATTATAAAAATACAACATAAATACAATATATATATATAAATATGATATATATATATATATATATTTTATCAATATATAAACACCTTTTTTTTAAACGATATAAATATATCAATATTCAGATTAATTACCTGTAATTAAATAACACATTAAATTAATTAAATACCACATTAAATTCTCATGAATCCACACAACTAATAAATCCAAACATAAAATAAAGTAATAATAAATAAATATGATCTACGAAAAATTAGGGTCGCTACATGACACATATTCCCCTGTGACAAGAATAACATCCATTTGTATGCTTATTGATATCTGAGCATTGTATAAGCTAGAGATACATCAAATGGATGTCAAGACAACTTTCTTAAATGGTGATCTAAATGAAGAGATCTATATGGAGCAACCCGAAGGGGTTGTAGTGCCAGGGCAAGAAAAGAAAGTTTGTCAACTTGTGAAATCTCTTTATGATTAAAACAAGCACCTAAGCAATGGCACGAAAATTTTGATTATGCTATGCTTACTAATGGGTTTAAGATAAATGAATGTGACAAGTGCATCTATGTTAAAAACACTGACAAAGGTTATGTTATCATTTGTCTTTATATAGATGACATGCTTATCATTGGAAGCAGTCAAAATATGATCAAATCAACTAAGCAAATGTTGAACAAAAGATTTGATATGAAAGATATAGGAGTCGCAGATGTAATATTAGGAATGAAAATTACTAAAACATCTGATGGATATACATTATCTTAATCTCATTATATTGAGAAAATTCTTGGTAAATATATCAAGGATGATATGAATATAGCAAGAACACCTATAGACATTAGTCTTTATTTATCAAAAAAAATAAAGGTGATGTGGTGTCTCAGCTAAAATACTCCCAAATCATTGCAAGCCTAATGTACCTAATGAATTGCACTCGTCCTGATATAGCTTATGTTGTTGGTAAATTGAGTAGGTATACTAGTAACCCCGGAGAACACCATTGGAAAGCGATCACTTGGGTTCTCAGATATCTAAGATTTATCCATGATCATGGTTTGAACTTTACTCGATATCCTACAGTACTGAAAGGCTATTGTGATAGAAATTGGATATCGGATACTTGAGATTCAAAATCCACTAGTGGACATGTCTTTACTCTAGGTGGCGCTGTTGTTTCATGGAAATCCACAAAACAAACATATATTGTACGATTCACAATGGAATCTGAGTTTATTGCTTTAGACAAAGTAGGAGAAGAAGCAAAATGGCTTCGCCACTTCCTAGAAGACATTTCAATGTGGCCAAAACCTGTGCCAGCTATTTGCATTCATTGTGATAGTCAATCTACAATAGACAGGGCACAGAGTCATATGTACAATGGTAAGTCACGATATATTCGTCGTCGACATAATACCGTAAGGCAATTGCTCTCAAATGGAATAATCTTAATAGATTATATAAAATCTAAAAAGAATATTACGGATCTGTTAACAAAAGTTTTAACTAAAGGGCAAGTGTATAGTTCATCGAAGAGGATAGGATTAAAGCCTATTACATAAGAGTCATCATAATGGTAACCCTACTTAGATGACTAGAGATCCCAAGAACTAAGTTCAAAAGGACAACTAAGTTATGTGTGGCTCGCCAGAAATCACCAAGGGATTAAAATCCCCGACCCATTCCTATGGTGAGAGTGATATCTGCAACATGTGTTGTATGCAGGGGTTTAAGGATAAGTTTTGCTTTTACTGATTACTTATATCTTGATTTAGGCATAAAAATCAAGACGAGTATAAGAGATACTCACAATGAGAATCACCTATATAAGTGTCGAACTGGGGCCGGTTCTATGAGAATGAAGAGGCTAAATTCTCTAGAAACATTCATGAACAACCAGCAGCGTTCAAGGCCAAAATGAACACAACTGTGAGAACCACGATGTGTCAGAAAATATTTTGTGTGAAATCTATTGTCTTGGCTTACACAAACGGCTGAAGAATTTAAGGCATTGCGTCCATTGGTTAGCTAGTAAGTCTGATAGCTTATCACTAGGGAAGGTTCAAAGCCGAAAGCTACCTATCTTGATGCAAGATATTTTCGATTTATACTTTTTCGACAAATTTTTCATATTGTTGCATTTCCGTTGTCATCAAATTCCATTCATGTGGGGGATTGTTAGAAATAGTTTTGGAAAAAAATAGATTTTTCCTCAACGTTGGTCTCTTTTTTAGGTGGGATCCATGTGCCAAAGTTGGCGGGTCTAAGTGGTAATGCTTTCTATGCCGTGTTGTGATTCACGTAGTATATTTAGTTGCTCAAAACCATTATCGGGTGAATGGAAAATTGAAGCCAGAGTGAGCCCTATGGAAATGGAGTTTTTGGTGGAAATTTCTTAAGGTTTGAATTAAAGGCTTATTCCACATTGGTTTGGTAGGAAAACTTTTATGGGTTTATAAGGCTTGAGTTTGCAACTTGAGGAGGGCCCCAAGGGGCACCCCAAGTTTGTAAAAGGGAGAGGTTATGGGCAAAGTGGGCTAGACCCATTGGACAAAAAAATAAACACATAAGCGTGCGTCGCGGCCGTCTGTCTGTCCGGTCGGGCGGGCTGGGCTGGGCCTGGGCTTGGGCATAGGTGCGTGGTGTAAGGTTGGGTTGGGCTTGTTCGGCCCAATACTAATTCGTTTTGGGCCAAAAACATTTGAATTTTATTTTATTTTTTGGTAAAATAAAATCTGTCTAGTTTTAATTTCAAATTTTGATTGGAAAACATTCAAATTTGTTTGCACCTCTTCAGAATTTTGGTACAGGTTCCAAACAAATTTATATCTATTTAAATTCTGTCTGCACAGATTCAAATCTGTTTAAATTCAAAACCTAAACAGTGCCATATCTATTGGATTCAAACCGAACAGGTCTTGTACTTGTTTAATTCAAACCGAACAACTACCTTTTCATTTATAAATAGGCAGTCCCTCATTTGGATTTAGCATTCAATTTTCGTTCTTCTTTAGTGCCATTAATCTTTCTATTTTGATGCATTAATTTTCTGTGAGAAAGAGTGTATACACAAAGTGTGTTCGTTGTGCAAATAATTTGTAGTGCTGCAATTATTCGTTGTTAATCATTTTATCCTGGGAGATAGACGTCCGCAATCTGAAAGCACCGTGGAGAGGAAAAATCTGTCTTAAGGACACAATGTTAAATACTAGACTTGATCAAAAATTTGTTCGACAAATTAATAAGGTAAGTAATTAATTTACTTTTCTATTTTATTATTTTTTTGTTTCGGATTTTGATTTTGTTTTTGTAAAAAAATAAAAATCTGTATTTATTTATTTATTTTATATTCTGGTTTATTTTTGTAATCAAACAATCTTTCTCCTTTTCTTTATTTTTTCTGTGTTCTGTTTGTTGTTGAGTAAACAAACAGAGTTTATTCATAATACAGTGAAGATTGTCCAACAAGTTACCCATAGAAGCATTAATGACGTCCTTGCCTTTTTTCTTTTTCACTTCAACCCATTCACTTGGCTTGCCTCCCTCCTTCGTGTTGACCACTTCTTTGGCCTTCTACTCTTGTTTGAGTTTACTAGGAGCCTGAGTTACTGGTTTACTTGGACACAAACTTGTAGCATGACCAAATATTTGCAGTCTCCACACACTTGGGGTTTCCAAGGAACTTCTACTTTGATTTCAAACGGTTCTCCATATACTAAGTTTACAACAAAAGAGGATGGAATCTCTTTAGTGGCTTCTATCTCAATACAAATTCTAGCAAATGTTAATCGGCTATGGTTGTGAGTAAATTCATCAAGGTACAATAGATTACCGATAAAACTTGCTATGAAACTCAATTCCTCCTCAATCCAAAGTTCAAGCGGGACATTGAAAAAATTTACCCATATCGTCACACTTGAGAAGACATTTTTAGTAAGGGTCACATCGAGGTGCCATTTCTTCAGAATAATCAATTTGCTCCCAATATAATAAAGCCCCTCATCAGGACTGGACTTTAAACTTCTTTATTTTTCATCGTGAATACAAAGTAGCCATTATCTAAGCTTATAACCTCTTCAAGATTTTCCTTCCACAACTTGTAAGCCCAAGTCTTCACTTGGAAGAAAGACAATTTTCTATCAATAAAATAAGCTACAAGAGCATGTTCTCATTGCTTAAACCCAATTTTACAGATTTCCAATGGGATTTGAAGTTGATCGTTCTCATAACCCATAGAGCATCTCTTGAGGCTTTTAAATGCTTTCTTCTTAGCAATTTCAGATTTAAATAAACCACTCCAGGGCATAGAGATAACATTAACATTATGGGAAGAAGACTTACCCAACCCATTGGAATTATGGCTTTGGACCATTTCTGCTTCAATCTGATCGGATGAGTCCATAGCACCCACTAACTGCTCTACACATGACATCTAAATCTGAGCATGCCCGTTTGTCTCAGTACAATCTTGCACATTTGTAATGATAGTACTTCCCTTTGTTGCTGTCTCAATATCTCTCATTGGTTCACGTATGGTTGTTTTGCCCAAGTCATGTTCTAAGGAAGAGCCATGGTAAACACTAGAACCCACCATGGCATTGTAAGCTTCAGGGGAATCACAATAACTCTCTTCAATGTCAAAATCATCATGTTCAAACTCAAGTTCTAATTGCCTTTGCATATAGTCTATATTATTCTGGTTTTTATCATTGACTTGATTTGAACTATTAGGGCCCAATTTTTTTTTTCACCAAGCTAGATTGGAATTCTTTAAGTGAGATTTTGGATGAGCTACCTCTCTTGTTTCTTAATTTCTTACCCATTTTCAGCAAGCAGATTGAGAAAAATGGGGAGGAATAACAATGGAAAGATTTGAAACCTATAACATGATAGGTTACAACTCACTCTCTGTCTTTGCAGATTGTCGATCGGTGAATCGCCGAATGTCGAGGAGATCACTAGAGATCGCCAATCATAGTCGCTGGAGGCGTGAGTGCTGTGAGGAGGTCGTATGATGGTGCTGGATGGTGGCAGTACAACCTGAGAGTTAGATGAGACAACAGTGCTCGTGACTTCGTCTTTGTCTGCTTCGCTCTTCTTCTGCAGTTCTCTATTCGGCACTGTTTGTTGCTCTTCGTCGCCTCTCTCTGGCGCTATTCTTTCACCGTTCTATTTACTTCAATGTCTGTATTCTAATTTTATAAATATAGCTTCTTTTTCTTTTATCCTAAAAAATAAAATAAAGAATAAAGTAGTTATTATTCATGTCAAATGTGTCCAAATGCATGGTGCAAAAAAAAAAAAAAAAATGTTATCCGCATTAGGTGAGAGAAATCAATCCACTTATCATTCTAAACAATATATATTACAGAGTTTTTTTAAAATTTTTTATTTTCTAAATATTTCAAAAAATTACACTATTTATTTAAGTAACCTAATTTTTAAAATTTTTAGCAAACTAGATGACTTTTTTAAAAAGTAAGTTTTTCTAAATTAAATGCAATTTTACCATGAAATCGCAATTTTAAAATGCAATTTCATATTGACATGACCCACTAGTGTTGTAGACATGGAGTATGTCATGGTGAAATCACATTTTAAACCTAGGATTTTAAAAGTCGATTATTAATTTTGTAAATAATTGGAGAAGTTAGTTATTTTCCTACATAGTTTAAGTTTTTGTGAATATTCACAGAAATAAATAAATAAAATAATCATATATTCCAGCTTAACAATAATAATAAATTGAGTCAACTTGAATCTAGTGGGAATCCAACTATGAATTGTAAACAATTTTTTGATAGAAAATAATTGTCCACCCCAATGAGAGAAAAAAAATATTCTAAAATTGAAATTTAGGTTTAAATTGGGTAGTGATCACCATTTTGAGGAATTCATTGGTTGATAACAAATCCATTTCAATAAAAGGTCCCAAATCATTTTCATTAGAAAAAAAGAAAGAAAGAAAAAAGAGTAGAAATAACTAGAATTTGACATTAAGTGTGGTTACTACTAAATAGATTTCATGAATCCTTCATTCAAATTACTTGTATAGATTGTTATTGTTAGACATATTTGATTTTGATGATTGTTTATGTTTATGTTTTTGTTTTGATTTTGTTTTTTGATTTATTTGAATAAGTTTAATTGGTCAAAATTAATCTATGTCAACACTCTAATTTTGTTGTTTTTGAGTTCAAAAACAAAGCTCAAATAGATGTTGAATTAAGCCTAAAACAGTAGCAGCAGCAGAGAGTAGTAGCCAAAGCAGCCCAACCCAAAAGGCGCTGAACATCCGGGGGGATGACCAAGCAAGTCCGTTTGTCCCATTTTCAATTTTGTGCAGCTTTGCTTTGCTTCGTACATCAAACAGGTAGTATGCTTGATGACTACAGACGACAACCTTGATGATTGGGACTTCACGGGACATCCGGGCAAACGTCTAGGAGGACATTCGGGCAAACGACCCACAAACACAAAGCCTCACTGAGGACATCCGAGTGGACGCCCACTATGTAGAGAAGTTCAATATATCAAAAATATGCCTAGAGTATAAAAGAAAAGATTTTGTATTATACACCTATCATTCAATGGGCAAAACACACATGGGCAGTAGAGATTCTTTAAGCAATGAATTGTATATCATACTCAGCCATCACCATCCCATCTCTTCAATGGGAAGAACAAAATGGGCACTATCAGAAGAACAAAAGAACAAAGCACTCAATTTCAGATATATATACAGAGCTCTGTGAAGTACATAGAGACAAGACAACGAGCTAGAAAATCTTCTTGATCATTTATCAATCTCATTCTCTCAACCCTCTGAAGTACGTCTTCATCTGTATTTCTTCTTTTTCAGAAATTAGTCTTGAGCTTTAGCTTTAAGCATATACACCTGTGAGAGGTCCTTTTACTAATACAACTCAGAACTTCAATTTTTGCAATATTTCTGGAGAGAGTTCCATTACAGCTTTCCTTGAAAGAAAAAACACCATTACAATTTGTAAAAGTATAACACACAGTGTTCTTGAAACCTTGAGAGTAATTGAAGATCATCTAAGGATTTCAACGTTTTGAAGGCCTGTAAAGCCTGTGTAAAATTTGTGGAGGATTGCTCTATTTGAGAAGAGGTTTCTAGCACCCCTGTGAAGCTAGAGAAATAGTGAAAAATCTCAAGTGAAGCTCGAGGTGTGGATGTAGGCTTGATTAAAGCTAAACCACTATAAATCTGTTTGTCTCATCTTCCCTTATCTCTTTACATTTCATTTACTGGTATAATTGTCACTTTTATCCGTTGTTGATTTCATCTCAAGTTCTTCACCTATCTGCTATAGCTAACTGATATTTCATTACCAATTCATTTTTAATAACTATTTGATATTGTTGTGTTAATCATCTAGCATTCTTTTACTTATCAAATATAATCTATCAAAATTATTCATTGTCATAATCTACTCTTTTTACTATCTATTATACTTATTATATTTGTTGCTCTTGTTAATTAATTTTATCAGGTAATTGTTAGCATTTTATTTGTAAAAACCTAATTCACCCCCCTTTAGGTTGTCATTTGGGTAACAATTGGTATCTAAGCCTAGACTCTTGTATAAGACTTAACCATATTTGAGTTTTGATCTATGGCAACCACTGTAGAAGGGAAAGCAACAAATAGACCACTGTAGACACCCTATTTTTGACCGCCCTTAAGACTCGGGCGCCTCATTCCGAACACTCGATGATGAAAGTTACACTGTGCAATCTTTTGAATTCTCAGCGAAGAAATTTGGATTCAAGCTCTAATCCCAAACCTTATGCCCTATTTTGGCCAAACTATTTTAGACCTTAAAACCCTCTTTTCAAAATATTTTTTCAAATGTTTCTACGATATTCCTAGGCTCACATTTTGATTAAAATATTGCACTTTTTAGTAAACTGAGTAAGGACAAAGTGGAAATAAATGAAAGGAAGATGAACTCTTTGAAAAAATCTTTAAAAACATCTTATAAGTTTGGAGTTTAAGGAAATAGGAGGGGATGGAAGAAAACTAATTTAAGAAAAGGTTGAGCATCAAATCGTTAAGAAAAGAATGAACATACTTCACTCAATTAGGCATATCTTTTTGTACAATTGGAATTTAGATGTGAGGCCACTACCATTGGAAAGTAGACTTTTGGGGCTTCAATTTAGACTCAAGAATTACCTAAAACCAAGTCCCGATGAGAGAGATAAGCCCATTTGAAGTCGGGTTTGAAAGCGATTTTGTTTGACTCGCCAGTTTGTTTAGATCCGGCCGTGGCTTGTTTAGACCTGGCCTGGCCGTGGTTTTTAAGACTCGGTCGGGTCTCAATAGCGCCACGCAAAGTGTTTTACAATAGTTTTTTCTCATGCACTAGATTTTGCCAATGTACCATTTCTAACGATATTTTCGACTGAAATATCTCAAATTCTATAAATAAGACCTCCCACTTCAAATTTTAGGGTTAGAAAAACCTTCCAAGGGGCATAGACATTGATGAGAGCTTAGACCTATCCTTGAACCTTCAAGCTTATTTTGTTCTTCAAATAAACTCTTATCCTCTATACACCATTAAAGCTTCGATTTGAAGCTTTCTTGTAGAGAATTCAAGACATATTTTCAAAGCCTAGAGGTTAGAGAGTTAGTATGGAGATATTTGTAGGAGCTTAGATATACCTTCATCTTCGAAGCCTTTCTTCATCTTCAAACCTTCTTGAACTATACATACACAATATATACACCATTAGAGCTTGTTCTCTTTTTGCTAAAGTTTTAAACTATATTTCAAATACTTGAGGGTGTTGGGATTGAAGTTTGATAACTAAGAAATTACCTCTCTTCTTAAGAGGTATAACTTTGCATATGTTCCTTTATTTCTCTTTTACTCTCTTCCTCTCTTTTTCTTATTTTGTACACTATTTTTGAGTTGTTTTAGGGCTAAAATATGTGATTGAGGTTACAAAAAGTGGAGGGGTTAGCCACCCTTCCTTAGCCCGGGTTTGGCAATCGTTTTTAGGCTAAAAAATCACATACAGACAAATTTGGCTACAAAATCACAAACTGCCAAAAATGATACATGTGAGTTGTGAGGCACGTGAGGAGAATGGACAATTACCAAACTACCCCATATACACCAATACACATCTTTGTGTGGATGCTAGGGTTCCATTTTCTTCACACACGAAGCAAACGGTGACGAAGAAGAATGGAAAAGGGAGAGAAGACTGCACAAGATCGGATGACCGATTTAGGCTAACACTTATTCCGCAACGCCTCGACCATCCTCTACTTGTAACATTGTTCCGTGTTTGCATCTCTGGTATGCATAACTTGATTTATTTTGGGGTTTTCCTCTTCTTACACTAGATCTTACTTATTTGTTGTGTGTATGTTCAAAACCCGTCGTTGTTCTGTTCGATCAGTGCTAAAATGCTTTTGTTGGTATGAATGGAGGTTTCAACCCGAATGTTTCTGTACAGATCGTGTGAACTTTGATTATAGGAACTTTTTTTATTTTTTATTTTTTTGTATTCACTTTCATTTTTCTTCTTGATGAACTTAACGAAGAACAACATACCAACAACAAATACTGTTTTTATTATTTATTTATTTATTTATATTTGTTTTTATTAAATCTGTTACCATTTTTATTTTTTTTTTGACCTACTGTCCATAAAATGGGATTTGCTTCCAAATTGAGGAAATACTTTCTTCTTTTTTGTATTCACTTTCGTTTTTCTTCTTGATGAACTCAACGAAGAACAGCGTATCAACAATAAACATTGTTTTTTTTAAAAAAAAAAGAATCTGTTACCATTTTTTTTTTTTTTTTTTACCTCACTAGACCTACTGTCCATAAAGTGGTTGCTTCCAAATTGAGGAAATACTTTCTTCTTTTCATCAAAATGGATGGATTGTCAACTTGAGGGAAAATGACTGGCCTTTGATTTGATTAAGGATTGGTGATGAATTTTGGCATATATTGAGAAAAGGTGAACGACAATTCTTCATCAAACCGAATTTGATAAAATTTTGTATCAATCAAATATAAAGAAAAAGGAAATTTAGGATAATAGGGGAATTTTGTAAAATGATTTTGATATGAATGTTATGAATGTATTGGAGTTCTTTTGTAAAATTAGTTGGTTTATAGCAATTCTGATTTTTGACCCTACCCATTTGATATTCTGGAACTCGGGTTTTATGGTTTCCAAGTGTTGTTCATAGCTTTTCTCCTTTATTCTTACTTGAGTTTGGCTTTTGAGTTAGTTGGAACATGTTTGAAACAGGTTGGTTGCTTAGTTTTCAAACTTTTGTTGCCTAGATTTTTGCTCTTTCACTCGAGCGGCACTTCTTGCACTCGAGTAGGATTTGCAAAATCTTAGTACTTTTGTAGGTCTACAAAACTATTAGGAGAGTGTATTCTACGCTCGAGTAGTTCTTTTTGCGCTTGAGCGGCCTTTCTTGCACTTGAGCGATGGTTTGCTCTCTGCAAAACTACTGGAAGTGTGTATTCTGCGCTAGAGCGTCACTTCTTGTGCTCGAGCGAAACAACTTATTGTGCTTGATGCTTGAGCGTTACTTCTTGCGCTCGAGCGGGCTGTGCGCATATCAGTTCGCAGCAGCATCCTTTTTCTTTACTTTTTCATGTCTTTCTTCCTCAAAACCCTAGATTTAGTGCTCCTCTCTCTAAAACTCACTCTCTCTTTGCTTTTTCACCTAGATTTAGTAATTTCTACACCTTACTCTCTTTAATAAAAAGATAGAGCATCTCAAGGGCTTTATTCTCATCCGAATAGAGTTGGATTTCGGCATGTTTGAAGTGTCTGCATTCTCTCTCTTGACTTCTAAACTTAAGGTAGGGATTTTGCTACACTCTCGTATGGTTTTTAACTTGGTTATTCATTGATGTGTAAACTTGAGGTGATTTTGAACAAACCTAGGGAAAATCAAAAGAGGGGTTTTCAAGTATATGTGTTGAGAATGATTATGAGTGTAGATATGAGGTTGTGTGGTGTTGAAATTGTTGATTTTGGCATATGGGTTAGGTTTTGGACGAAAATGGGGTTTTGCTCTAAAACTTCTTAAAGGATTATTTTGTATAAATAATGAAATTGGTAACGGAAATACAAAATTGGATAAATGTTTATATAACTGGTAGAGTTAGATATGTATTACTTCTCACCTATGGAAATTTAGATAATTTATATGTTTTAGAGATTGTATATCTATTTAGAAATATTTGTTTTAGGCTATCGGTGGAGGATAGCCATGATTGTTGTAGAAATTGCATGAGGATTAGGTGAATTAAAACTAATCTCTTATTGATTGTCATTGAATATGACCGTGTTTAATACATTGTATATGTATGATGTTTGGGAGGAGAAATGTGATGGACTCTATTGAATTAAGTTGGCTTGTGTGTGCATTCGGGCTGAAAGTTTCGAAAACATTGTGTATACATGGGTGCCGATTTCCGCAGATGAAATTTTCGTAAAATGGCAAATAGAAGTGTTTGCCTAATGACTATATTGATTCGAGAACCTTTGAATTGTATCTTCAATTTGGTCGTCTATAATAAATGGAGGTAACTCATGAATTGAGATAAAATGAATTGAGTTAAAAAGGGGTTAAGATAACATGGATAGTGATATAAAATTTGGCATGGCATGGTTTTGCGAAAGAGTTATTAATGATTTTTTTGTCACAGGCATTATATATACACTTCATATTTATATCTTTGTTTAGATTCATATATTGTATTAGATTGTCTTTACTGGGCTTTGGCTCACCCTACTTGGGAAAAACTATTTTCAGGTGCTAGTGATATGCCTCCGCCAAGGACTTAGCCTGAGAGGACTATGGAACTGAAGCTCACTTTTGTTCATCTTGTATTTACTTTCTTTTCAACCCTAGGGCTTTATGTGTATTGAGCTTCTGACTCATTTTGTTGTAACCAAGCAAAGTCTTAGAAAGATGAAAGCCTTTAGGGCATATAAATACCTGTTTAGCTTTCATTCTTTATTACCACTTTTAACACATGCTGTAGATTCATGATAAACTGTTTATGAATGTACACTGCATATGTCACCTTTCGTATATTAATTCCAATTAATGAAAGCTTCTTATTCCACCTATATCACTTGTAGTAGTTGTTTGGAGTTGTATTATGTAATTATTTTGAGGGCATGACATAGTTCTTGTTTTTTTGTTTAACCCTTGTTCTATATATATCATTCCAGATTGAAATTTTGTAATAAGAACATATTTATTTTTTTACTAACCAACTTTGAATTCACCAGTTGTTAATATACACATACATAAAATTTACATAGGGGATGGTTGATAGTGGATGATTTCTTTTAGATTAATGTGTATTGGGTGATTTGCTTTTGGATGGTTGATGATTTCTTTAGAATTTTGTTCCTTCTCTCTGTTTTTATTGGGATTTATACTAGTTTGCTTTATGTTTTATATTTTTTGGGGATGTAACTGTGACACTTATTTTCTTGCCATTGACATATAATTTCAATCACATGGTTTTGGAGATTAATTTATTACTTCATTGTTGTCCATTTCGAATATCGAATCAACATATCTGTTGTCTCTTCTAGGTTTCTATTTGTAATTGTTTGTGACTGTCAAATTTTTTTTTTCATTTTTGACATTAGTTTGCTCTTATGAGTTTGGAACAGTTATACTTTTCTTTTACTTTCTGGTTACATTCTTTATGATTCCTTATGTTTCAAGGTTGTATCTTGATAGATTACATTATAATCAATTTTTCATTTGATAACTTTTCCAATTGGAGGGACATTTTGCGAAGGACAACCACAAATTATGAAACGCTTGAAACTAGTGTTACCTTGCACACTTTTATTGAATAACGTTGACAATTACAAAACCAAAACACATTGTCTTACACCTTGTCTTCTTCTTCTTCTTATATTCTTGTACGGAAAAAAACAAAGCATGGCTTTTTCATGTCAACTGGCACATCTACTACATGGCCACGTCGAACGTGTGCCTATGGCTATAGTCAATGTCTTGTCAAGATTTTCAGATCTCACAAAAATCTAGGACGTGCTTACTACGCGTGTCCAAATCCTGTGGTGAGTACACCCTTCATTTTCAGTTATATATTTCATTTTATTTAAACCAGTCAACTAATACCTTTGTAAATAAATTTCGTCAGCCTGTTTAAGTTGGATCGGTTGGTGTGACAAACCTAGGTGACCGAACACCGACTATGACTCCGCCACGACATTGTCATGCACTTGCGGGATGATGTCATTCACATTCAACAAATGTTGTGTATCTTGAAAACCATTATTTCCGTGTTGTGCATTGTCATTGTAATCTTATTGTTGCGTATGTGAAAATGTTCCAAGTGTCTTGTAGGACCTTAACAAAGCTAGTATTGTAATGACTTATGCTTGTTGTGGACTTGATAGCAATAGCTTTGTGTATGACATGTAATGGAATTGTGGTTTGGATCTAGATAAATGTTTCTCTTTACTTTCTCGTAATTTTTTTTATAGAATGTCACAATGCCTAATCTATTTTATTGTGAAAATTGATTTGAGTGAGTAATACACATACATGTATAAGGTACTTACGCTTTAATTTATCAATTGCATTGTCGTTATGGCTTCTACACAAACTTCACCATGTAACCCTTCCAAAAATAAAGGGATTGCAAGGGGTGGAGCAATTGTTACTGAGGACACCCAAAATGTTTACAAAGCTATGTAGGATACTAAATCCACAAGGCTTTTGTTAGAGCTTATTGCCGATGAGATTCTTGGGAGAAACCGGCCATTCATGGTTTTGAGTAGCGCTGGGTACAAGTTGTTGGCGAAGAAGTTTGAAAAAAAAAAAAAGGTAGAAAACATGATGTCAAACAATTGAAGAACAAGTATGCAAGCATGAAACGAGATTGGACTGTGTGGATGAAGTTGATGGACCGTACCAAAGGAATTACCGAAATTGGATTTGATGCAGAAACAGGCATGTTTCAGGCTTCTGATAAATGGTGGGATTGGATGGAACTGATGAAGTATTTACACTTTTTTTTTTCTACATTGATTTTATTTTTGTTTGGTAACATATTTTTACTAATTGTTTTGTGCTCCCTGTGCTGCAGATAAACAAGAGTTGTGCAAAGTTCAATAATAAAACTTTGGAGCACCGGGATTTAATGGAGATTGTCTTCACAGGGGCTGCTGCAACCGGCAAACATCATTGGACACCGGGGGAGAGGACTGCGAAGATAACGAGGGCTCTTTTGATTTGGTTCAGAGACTTGGTATGCGGCTACTCGCAGATCCAATCCCTTCAGTTGGTATTGATGTGGAGGTTGATTTCCCAATGGAAAGTGTTGAACCTGGGGTTAAACCTGGGGCAAAAAGGAAAAAGAATACTCCCGCAAGTTCTGGAAAGTTGCAAAAGCCGACTAGTGGAGCATCTACTATAGCCGATAGCATGAACAATCTGACCAATGTCGTCCGGAGTCAAAACCAACAAGTTATTGTTAGGCACTTAACTGGCAATGAGTCGTTGTACACCATTTTAGAGTGCATGGAGAAGCTGAAATCCTTTCCTTCCCTAGTTGGTATACTGTTGTTCCACTTTGCATTGTCTCTTATGGACAACGTTGATTACTGTAAGGTTATGATGTGCCAGCCCAATGATGACTATATTATCGGAGGGCTTATGCAGAAACAACTACAAAGCTATGTTGGAGCTCCATTTGCGAACCTCTTTGGTGCACAGCGGGTTTGATGGCTGCTAGGATGGGTTAACGGGTTGGGCGGCTGCTGTTTACTGATGGGAACTTGTTTGTGTTATGTGTTGATGTTTTATGGGAACTTGTTACTGTGTTGGGTTTTTAGGACGTGTTTCAATTTTTATTTTTGTTTTACTGTTATTTATTTTTTTTTGGTTTGTTTCGTTTGCAGTACTTGGTAAGATGGTTTGGTTGGATGGTTTGGTGGAACAATATGACCAATTTTTTTTATCTTTTTTTTAATTTCTTAGTGTGTACGGAATGGATGGTTTATGCATGTTGGGTTTGGCAAATTGCTTTTCTTTTATCTTGGTTATGCATGGTATGATGTTGATGTATGTATTTATGTTGGTTAAATAGTTGAACAAGTTCAAACTGACAATAATGATTTTAACATTTGACATATGTCTTGTAGGCCTTGTTGAAGTCCTGGCCATGTCTAATGGGGAAGGTAGTAGCAACGATGACTTCGTCGAGCAAATAAATCAAATGGCTATACAAATATATCAACAAAATAATTAGACGTACGTGCAAGCATGTCGGTATGTATAAAAGTATTACGAAAAATACATGTTAAAAACTTCATGTCGAACATCAATATTGACAGGACGAGCATGGATATGTGAATTATATGATGGACACATTGGTCGTTTTGAAGAAAATGAATGTATGCCAAAAAGAAGTATTTTTTTTGTTATGTGACACGTTAGTTAGAGAATTTGGTTTATGTGTTAACCAACGCAGCCATGGATTAGCCGTGGAAGAAAGCGTTGCAATGTTCATCCATGTGTTGAGAGGGTTTAAGAACAGAGCCATCCAGGAATGGTTTCAACATTCGAGTGAACCGTATCACGCCACGTTCATAATGTTTCGGCAGCGATGAAGAACTTCATGGTTGTGCATTGTAGGCCAACAACAAATCAAAATGCTCAACATCCTCACTTGCGGTCCAAAATGAAATACCTACCATTCAAGGTACAACTTTCATATTTTCAGAACATATTGTTTCTTTATGTCAAAGTTTTGGCATATATTGAAATTTGTTTTGCTATTTAATTTGGAAATTAGGATTGCATCGGCGCAATCAATGGCACGCATGTTGTTGCGAAAGTGAAAGGGCCTGATGTAACGACATATTTTGGATGCAAATACTGTCACACCCAAAATATCATGGCCGTGGTTGATTTCGACATGTGTTTTACCTTTGTATCAATTGGATGGGAAGACAGTATGCCTAACAGTAGAGTTTTCGCTGAAATAATCAACAATGAAAATGTGACGTGTCCACACTCAGAGGAAGGTATAGACAATTATTTTAGAAAAACTTGTATGTACAAATATGCACGCAAAGCTTATACCGTTATTTGCTTACATCCGGTAGGGAAATATTATCTTGTTGAGTCGAGCTATCCTAACCGAATGGGTTACCTTGCACCGTACAAGGGCTATCGTTACCACCAAGAAGATTTTTAGCGAGGTGCAAGGAACACAATGAACCCAAGGGAATTATTTAACAAGGCACACTCGTCATTACGCAATGTCGTTGAACGAACCTTTGGGGCGTGGTAAAATCGATAGGGGTTTATCGAAAATATGCCTCGTTATGATTTTGCGACTGCGCAGGTGTATTTAGTTAGTGCGTCGATGGCATTGCATAACTACGTATGTAGAAATACGAGTAATCCAACCACTGTTCAACCCATAATAACAGTGGCCGACGCTGCAACCATAATCAATGCCTTTCTTTTGCCAGCATATGGGGCGGATGGACTAATGGTTGGGGATGATGACCCACATATGGAAAGCATGTGCTTTCTCGTAAGAGATTGTTTGGTCCATATGTTCAACCACGACATATTGGGAAATATATAGGGGGAATTCGGGAAGTTACATCGAACCCAAGTTCATTTTTCTTGTTGTTTGCTTGACATTGTATGGAATTGTAGCACCATGTTTAGGTATGTACGTTCCCATCATGGTACGCTCAAGCAATTGGTTATTGTCGGAGAGGTAATTACCAACAAATTGTTCTTATTATGTATTAATTGAGGGGACAATTGTTTGTATAAACCTTTATTGTGGACTTGAAAATTTTATTTTATTAATGTATCTGACAGGTTGTAATATTTCTTTTTGGGATTTGCAACAGTGGCTTGGTGGAAATGCCATACTACAAGTGCAACAAATTTTGCAAAACTTTTCCGTTGCTTCCGTACAAGTTTTGTTGACAGAGTGTTTGATTTATTTTATAGTTTCCCTATTCCAAATCAGCAACCTACCAAAGACAAATTCCATGAAGCAATTTACAAAAAAATGTAAAAAAAAGGGAAATGGAAAAAAAAAAAATTGTGTAATTCCATTGCAAAATCTATATATAATTGGAGATGTTATTGGATTTGGCCACTTGAGGGCAATTTTGTCATTTCACTTTTGGAAACATCATTTCTAATGCCAAAAAGCCAAAAAAGCCAAACAAGAAAACCAAACAAACAAAAAAATCTCAAGCTAAAAAAGTCAAAAAAGTGAAAAAGCCAACTAAAAAAGTCATTGGCAAATGAAGCTTTAGGCTTAATTACTAGTTGTTAACCATTGTTTCTCTATACTTTTTTTCCCCTTATTTTCTCTTAGTTTTAGCACTGTTTTCTTTGTGTTTATGGGCTGTTTATTGTTTTCATTAATTATGCTTTGAATACTATAGTTTCATTGTTGTAATAACATAATAGTCCTCATAGATTTGGTGTGTTTAGGATGTAGCCGCCAATCGACTTGAGTTGATCGTGTTATTTATGAGTTGAATACTACAGTTTCGCTATTATAATAGCGTAATAGTCCTAACAGATTTGGTGTGTTTATGATATAGCCGCCAATACGTTTGAGTTTATAGCTTTTCTTTTACTTGCTTTATAGCTTTTCTCAAGTATATTGGAACCTTGTGGACATGGCTGCACAATGCTACAAAGTGTAGCATAGTAAGGGTCTTCTCACTTATAAATAGGTGAGTTGCATGGTAATGAAACACAAAAATAACAAACGAGGGGAATTTGAGAAAGCGAGTCAAAGTCAGAAGTGAGAGTAAAGGATCAAGTTTGAGGTGAGTCGTATTATATTTATTGAAAACAGGTGTAATAAGGTATATTTATGGTTCAAATAGAATTACCCTACACATTTTTTTTTATTGAAATATTTTTAAACATAAAAAATGTAACTTTACTACAAAAAGGAGTAACATTACTAAAAAAATATATAATTTTATTTTTAAATAACAAATTATTATAATTCTATAAAAACTATGTAACATTTATTAAAAAAAAAAAAAAACTTTTGTTTTGGACACTTTCATCTTAAAATTTTCACATGCCAATCATTTTTTTATGTACATCCAATACCTAACTTGTAGTGTTAGACATCAATTTAATCATTAATTCCTATCCACCATATGTTGACTACGAGCCTCGCCCCCATATAGCTCTCACAAATGCATTTGGATCCTTTATAGTTTTTTTTAAAATTTTTTTTTTTTTACAATTTTATAAAATGACACTGTTATAATTTTATAAAATGGTACTGTTTCATAAGAATATATAGAAAACTTTAAAAGGAAATTGTAGAGGATCCGAACCCCACACAAACAACACACATTTTTGTTTTGTTGTGTTGTGTTGTGTTGTGTGGTGCACCATAGACATCACACCACTGTTCCCAATTCAAGTATGGGATCCTTGTCCCTCTTTGCCAACTCATGTCCCCACCAAACAATGGGGCAATTCTTATTCAATTGCATTTGAAAAAAAAAAAAAATCAATGAATTCCAAGTTAAAGAACTTTATGTGTAAATTTGACCCACCGGTACGCAGTCCATTCAAAGTTCGCCAACAGCTTGGTGTGGCCCATCCAGGCTCAGGCCCTAGCCCAGTCCAAGACCCTGGGCTTGGACCGTCTATTTTGAAGCCCGCCCTGCTCCGTGAGCCTGGCCCACTAGGCCTAATCCAAAGTCCGATCTATCAGTCTACTCACGGCCCGGTCCAACGCGTCCAAGGTTCAATGTCATTTTTAATAAAAAAATAGAAAAAATTAAAAAAATGGTTAGGTCTGCCCCCAGCCCGAGCCCAAGCCTAGGCTCAAGCTCGCTAGTTAGTAGGGCTACAAACGAGTCGAGCTGAGCCGAGTCGAGCTTTCAAATGTTTAAGCTAGGCTCGGTCAAAATAGGGGAAGCTCAAGCTCGGCTCAAGCTTGAGTCGAGCTTCAGAAATTACGTTTGAGCTCGGCTCGTTGGATAGTTTAAAAGCTCGAGCTCGGCTTGTCTAGGCTCGACAATGTAAATGAGCTCAAGCTCGAGCTCAAACGAGCTCGAAATTCCAATTCATATATGGAGAGTGATGTACACTATTCTGTCACAAATTCAATAAACTTTTCAATCACACTTTTTTTTTCACAAAAAATCAAACCAAAAAAAAAAAAAAAATTATATACAACTAGTAATAAAAAAATTTGTGCATTACACAATGCATTAAACAGTGCATCTTTGAACAAAACATAATTGCCAAAAACACAGTGTATTCTTAAATAAAACACATTACATATGACATTACACAATTCATCCTTAAACAAACATAATAACCAAAAACTAAACCACTAATTTCTTGACTTGATTCACTTGAAAACACTCTAAAAAGTCTTCATTTCTTTGGAACTTCATAGGAGCCTTCAACCTGTAATAGTAGAATTATTATATATGAATTAATCTTATGATAGTTGAAAAACCTAAGTGATTCGTGATTTGATCAAGATTTAATTGTACCAATTCCCAAACAATTAAAACTAACAATCTAAATCATCAAGCATATATGAAAGTGATTTAGATTGTTGTTTCAAAAACAATAAATAGACACAAACGATTTTTATGTGGAAAAAATCACTATTAGAGCACCTTCAATTGTGATTAAAAAACCATGGGTGAAACGCCACAAATCAATCCACTATGAAGGAAAGAAAGAATACAAAATACCCAAACAAATTACCCAAACTTTGTCAATTTGTCTTCAACGCTTTGTATATCTTCCACCGCAACCTTTCTCTCAGAATTGATTAGATTGATGTTGATTCCACAACATCCACGTCAACTCAATGACCGCCGACACCGAACACCTTGGAACATTTTACGCTTGAATCTCCAGATTCCACTGAAGAAGAACACTCTTGAAGATGATCACTCAAACAACTCTTTGATGTGAATTATCAAACCATGTGAGTTTAATACTCAAGTAAATATCAAAGGAAAACTAGCAAAATAGCCTCTAAAAGAAAACCTTGGAGCTCCCAAAATAGATCTAAAAGCGTTAAACCTAAAAACGAACTTAAACACATATATATAGAAAATAGGGGCTGCGTACCCCGCTCGAGCGCAGGACTTGCCGCTCGAGCAGAGTCACTAAAATGAGTGGGATAAAACAGAACTACGCTCGAGCGTTGGAACTCACGCTCGAGCGCAAAAACACACCTCCCAATAGTTTTATAGACAAGCCAAACTACTGAGAATGTGCAAACTCCACTCAAGCGCAGCTTTGATTACTAGAGCAGGACAAGCAAAAACTAAGAAAAAATTACAACTCTATTAAACTAAGTTTGGTCACGGAATTGGCAACAAGTAGGGACCTAAAAATCTCCCCTTTTATCAATTCCCGGACAAAACTTTTTTAACAATTTTTTCCTAGCAAACACATGTATTAGACACACTAAATAACACAAACACAAAACAAAATCTGCAAAACCACAAAAGCCTATTTGATTGAGAAACATTTTGAACAATGTAGAACCATCCACCTGTGAAACAACGATCAACATACCACAAAAAACAAAACTATGGAACTCAATAAGATAATAAAAAGCAACCAATGTATAGAAGATATGAAAACTCAAAAATCCAACTGTAGCAGTTCTAAACCAAATAAAGCAATGTAATTAAACAATGTATCCAAAAATTCTTCCCCTTTGTGGCTAGGAGACAAACATGAACAAAAAACAAAACTACCCAAGCAAAATCACAATCAAGGATCAGCAGGTGGTGGATGAGACGGCTGCGACTGAAGCAAAGAAATAATCTGATCTAGCTGGAGAGTGGTTTGTGAAGTTGACTGCTCAATACGGCCAAGCCGACCATTGAAATCATCCATACGAGCATCCATGTGAACCAACCGTTAAGTCATGGACTGCTTAAAACAGTGAAACTGGTCATGTATAGTCTGGGGAGGTACATCTGGCTCCTCTACTTCGACTGCAATGGCATGAAACTCGGCTTCCTCGGCCATAAGATCATCATAACCTGTAGAAGATGGACCTGCCCTAGACGACTCCCCCTTAACATGTGCTTAACTTTGGGAGATGGTCTTTTTGGTGAATGGTTTACTAGGGAAGGCAAACTCATCTTCCTCAGAAATTGGGACCTCAAGTCGAGACAGAAGTCGGTTGTTCAGACACCCATAGGGCAACTCTAACTGTTTGTTCCCAATAACAACAATCATTTTGCGAAGGATAAAGGTGGAAAGGTTAATGGGAAATTAGTGATCAATGCAATATAGGGCATAACCTTGCTCTTGATTTATTTCAAAGCTATGGGTGGTGACTATGAGATTGGCGCACACTATGAGATTGAGCAACCTAAACTTAAGAAGGAGCTCATGTTTCTTGATGAGAACCCCTTGAACCTAGGTGCGAGGTGTACAACACAATACAGTGGCCACCTCGTTGAAGTCACAATCATGTCGAACAAAGAAAGGATACCCAGAATGAAGAACATGACCAATGCTGAGGAGAGAACGAATTAGGTCCTCTTCAACAAAAATTTCTTTAAACCAAACCCAAGTTTTAAAAGATGGTCCTATATCATCAACACCTTCGATGTTACAATAAAATTCCCTTACCCAATCCAGGTTTTGATGCCCTGAGAAGGAAAGAACTAGGTCACCTCCTAACGGCTCAAAGATAGACCGAATCAGAATGGTCTCAAAAGTATTAGACTACACATTACGCTCAAGATGGACTATTCGGGATAGGAAGGCTTCCCTATAGTTTTGGCTTTGGAAACAGAAGGAAACTTGTAAGAGTTAAGCGTGGATGTAGCGGTGGATTTCCAGCGTTTAGATATAGACATGACTAAACCAACCACACCCAAGCCAATAACAATCCCCCCCTCCCCTCAAAACACAAACTAGAAACCACAATAAGAACAAAAAACCATTAGTAACAAAATTCAATCAGACAAAATGCAATGAAATAATAGCAATACCCAGAGCTATAAAACCAAATTTCAAGATGCATAAGCCATGAGGAAGGAAAAAATAATCACAATAACTCAGTAGTAACAAATGAGGAAACAATTGGTAGAAAAAACTTGACAAAGAGATAAGTATGAAAATAAGCTTATCATGGATGAAAAACATGCCTAATCTCACCAATATAGCATAGAATGACATTGCCTAGTTCAAAAACCGACTGTGTAAACATATGAACAAGTGAACAAACCACAGACGAAGTACAATAAACAAATCAAAGCACAAGACACAAACAAACCCTAACACAGACCGAAAGAGAGAAAGAGAGAGCAAAGGAAATAACTAAAAAATTTGGGGTGAGAGACTTACCAAAGATGAATCAGAGGAGGAAAATGAGAAGAAAAACTCCAAATCACAATCCACACAAGTCGCAATAGAAGCCCTAGGGGAGGGAGAGAGAGAGAGAGAATCGTGAAAAGAGGGGAAAAAATGAGACTGAAAGGACGGGTTGCAGAATATATATTAGGGCATGTCGCTCAAGCGTGAGACTCAATGCTCAAGCAGACTTACTTATGTGCGTCTTTCTGCTTGAGTGAAGAAAAGCACGCTTGAGCATAAAAAACCTGCTTTCAAAATCTCGCATACTCTGCAAAAGTGCTGGATGAAGTGAAAAAGCGCTCGAGTGCTAGGAGGTCCACTTGAGCGAATAAGAAAAAACACCAAAAACCAAAAAACACATTTCTGAGCAGTTAAAACCAACTCACACTGCCAATTGGGACCTGAAACAATTAGAGGTGAGCAAAATAGCCAGAATGTGACACTAAGATGTGATAATCCATAAACCATGAAGCCCATAAACTCGCAATTTTGACATTTTGAACCACAATAACATGAGCAAACCAAACCAAACCAAGCGTTATGAAAATGAATCCTATTTAACATGAGCAAATCAGATTAAAATTGATCACTGAGCATAAGCAACATGGGAATGCACAACCCAAAGACAAACATGAGAACTCACATAATGAATATGTGTGTGTGTGTGTGTGTGTGTGTGTGTGTGTGTGTGTGCAATCGTTGAGAGGCCACAAAACTAGAGTTAATCCTCGTAGTGATCTGATGGCTGGACCTCCGGCAAGAGTAACTACACATCACTGAGAAAAGTTAAACCATTAGGAATCAAGGGGTATTTGTTAAGTAAATGCGGAGGCTCCCCCTCAATCAATGAGTCCCTGTTTTTTTTTTTTAATTTGACTTTTCTTTTCTATGGGCACTCACTGGTGGCATGCATACTCAAGAGTATGGAGACCAAACCAGAGAAGCATGAAATCAATAAGGATGTCCTGGTTGGTGCCTTTGAGGTAGCCTTTTCTTAATGCCTGGATTTCAATGAACCGATGGAGGAATTGTGAAAGTGAAAAATGATGGTAGATGGTTAAGAGACTCAACATCACCCATGATATGCCAGTATAGGTCAATTCCTCTAAAAATGTAAAAATGACACTGCTAGAGGTTCATAGAGAACTTTGATCACTTATGCGGAAACCCCTGTAATAGCTTATCTCAAGAATGTGTACATAATAAGATCATGAAGTCAATGAGCATGGGTATTCAGAATGAGCTATGAACAAAGAAGAATGAAATCTTGCAAGCAGCATGAGAGGTGTTCATATGAGTCTAAATGCAAAGATGACAAAATCAATGACAATGAGATTATAGCATCCAAGCACACATAAAGCCAATCACTCACACCCACTCAAGTAACAGGTAACACCCTAGTGATTGAGCACTACACCCAAGCTCTTTCTAAGGAACTCAAACCTAAGAAGATCAAGGAGTTTTGTAAAAATATTAGCTTTTTGATGCTCAGTGGGTACATGTTCAAGAACAACAAGGCCCTCTTCTATTAACTCTCAAATAAAATGATGACGAATGTCAATGTGTTTGGTGTGAGAGTGTTGGACTGGATTTTTAGAAATATTGATGGCACTAGAATTATCATAGAAGAGGGTGAGAGTGTTACGTCTATACCATAATTGTGAAGCATTTGCTTCATCCACAACATTTGGACACAATAACTCCTCGCAAAGAATGTACTCACCTCGGTGGTCGAAAGGGAGATGGCATTTTTCTTTTTGCTATGCCAGGCAACCAAATTATTCCCAAGGTAAAAACACCCTCTAGATGTGCTCTTACAATCATTAGCACACCCTGCCCAGTCGGCATCGAAAAAACCAGTGATTTTAGTTGTAGTGTCAATCAAGAACCAAATCTCATAACTCAATGTCCCATTAACATACTTAATGATGCGTTTGATTGTAAGAAGATGAGACTCTTTAGGACAGGCTTGGTAACGGGTACAAACACCTATACTAAATGCAATGTCAGGACGACTGGTTGTGAAGTACAAGAGACTTCCTATCATACTCCTATAAAGGGTAGGATCAACATCAATACCAAAGGAATCTTTGGAAATGTGAAGACTGGTGCTCATGGGAGTGCGTGCATGTTTGGCAGACTCGAGACCGAACTTCGACACAAGATTTTTGGCATACTTGGTCTGAGAGACAAACATACTCGAAAGAGACTACTTAATTTGAAGACCTAAGAAATAAGACAACTCACTCATCATGCTCATCCCAAACTCATGTGTCATGCAATCCGAAAAATATTTTACCAGATGATCAGCAGTGGATCCAAACACAATATCATCAACATAAATTTGAGCAACAAGTATATGAGATTTAGTATGTTTCACAAACAAAGTTTTGTCCACACTACCCCTTTGAAAATCATTATCAAGAAGAAAGGTAGTAAGATGATCATACCAAGCCCGAGGGGCTTGTTTCAACCCATACAATGCCTTGTCTAACTTGTAGACATGGTTTGGAAATTTTGGGTCCTCAAACCCTTTTGGTTGCTCAACATAAGCCTCTTTTTTTAAGTACCCATTCAGAAAAGGCACTTTTCACATCCATTTGAAACAATTTGAACCCAAGAAAGCATGTAATACCAAGTAAAATACGAACAGATTCGAGACGTGCAACTGGGGCAAACGTCTCATCATAGTCAACACCCTCTACTTGAGTATAGCCTTGAGCAACCAACCTAGCTTTATTTCTAACAACAACACCATTCTCATTAGATTTGTTCTTAAAGATCCACTTGGTACCTATCACATTCATGTCTCTAGGTCTGGGAACAAGAGTCCAAACTTTGTTAGGTTCAAATCGACCTAACTCTAGCATTAACCCAACTATCATCTAGTAAGGCCTCTTTTATATTCTTAGGTTCAATTAAGGAAACATAATACATATGAGATACCTCTTCCCAAATTTGGCTTTGGGTTTTCATTCGATCTGAGACACTTCCAATCACCTGTTGAATCGGATGATTTAGTTTCACGCTTGCTGATGGTTTGAATTCTGGACTTGCAGTGACAGGAGCATCAGAAGAGGTGTCTCTTTGTGCACTCTTTGAACTCGAACTTACCTTAGAAGTTGATGCTAGCTCACCTTCTTGAGCTTGGTCTTCTGCTTCTCCTTGACTTTGTGGTTCAGTATCCAGGATTGGAGACTCACCATTTTCTTCCTCATTTAACGCTGAAGTAGGAGAACCTGTGTCATCTATAACCACATTGATCGATTCCATTAAAGACAAAGTACGCAGGTTATAGACATGAAAAGCTCTACTAGAGGTTTAATACCCTAGAAAAATACCTTCATCACTTTCGGAGTCAAATTTGCCCAAGGGCTCTCTATCTTTGAAAATGTAACATTTACTTCCAAAAGTTTTGAAGTATTTTACATTAGGTTTCAATCACTTCCACAATTCATATGGAGTTTGTAAAGTGCCGGGCCTTAAATACACACAATTTACAACATAAATAGCAGTATTCATGGCTTCAGCCCAAAACCTTGAAGGAACTTTCTTACTAAGGAGCATGACTCTAGCCATCTCTTGAACAACCCTGTCTTTCCTTTCAACAACTCCATTTTGTTATGGAGTAATCAGTGCAGAAAATTCATGCTTAATTCCATATATATCACAAAAATCCAAAAATGAATTATTTTCAAACTCATGACCATGATCAGTTCGGATTCTTATGATATGCCGAATAGAAACACCATGTTTATTTTGGATTTTAAGGACTAAGGCCTGGAAAGCATCAAACGTGTCAGATTTTTCTCTTAAAAAATTTACCCATGAAAATGAGAGTAAATATAAACGGTTAAAAAATATATCTTTTGCCTTCAATACTTTTAGTGCGAGTGGGTCCCATAAGATCCATATGAACCAATTCAAGAGGACGTTTGGTTGTGAAACTGTTCACCTTTTTATGAGGAGCATGAGTTTGCTTCCCAAGTTGACATAGACCACACACATGGTTTATGGGCCTTACCCATTTTGGGTACTCCTCTCACAAGCTATTTATTGGCAATCTTAGTTAGGTCTTTGAAATTCATGTGACCTAATCTTTGATGCCACAGGTCAATGTTACTTATGACGGCCGAGTGACAAGTAAGATCATTAGTGGTAACAATCCCATAGCAATTATCAGATGTACGAACCCCATGCATGACAATGTTTCCTTTCTTATCCAAAATTTCACATTTATTTTTTGAAAATAATATTTCATGATGGGAATCACACATTTGACTAATACTCAACAGATTAGCTTTAAGGCCATCAACAAGCAAAACATTTTCAAGTTTAGAAAGACCAGCAACACTTATAGAGCCCTTGCCAATGACTCTAGAAGTGCCATCATCTTCAAAGGTAACAATTCCTCCTACATATTTATCAAGAGATGTGAAGGAGGATTTGTCACCAAACATGTAACGAGAGCACCCACTATCAAGATACCACATGTGTGAGTCACGTGCTTTCAATGCAGTGCGAAACACGAAACATGTTAAGTCGCTCTTTCTAACCCATATCTTTTTGGTCTTAGTGGAAGCAAGACTGGCAGTCTTGGTAGACGTCTTAGTGTTGTGAACACCCTCATGAATCTTGGTGTTCTACCTAGACATGTAAGGTTGTCTCCTAACCTACGGAGTATTAGAATTTCTACCCCTTTTAGACACTTTACCAAACAACTCAAAACAATAAGGACGAATGTGGCCATAACTCCCACAATGATGACAAACAAACACAGGTTTTACCTTCACTTTGTCAATCTTACTCCCTTTGGGTTGATGAAGAGAAGTATCACTCTTAAGCTTTCCCTTTGCTTGAGTCTTCAGGTCATGTGATGTAGAGGCCTATCCTTTTTGAAGTGTTGTAGCAGTGTAGCCTATCTCACTTTTATCACCACTCAGTTGTTGAGAACTAATGATGCTTTCAAGTGTCTTTGACCTTTTGTTCCATATATCAATTGTGGCTCTAGCAACTTTGAGTTCTTCCTCTTTCTGACCAATCAGCTCTTCTAACGTGGCTTGTGACATCTCAAGGATTCCAATCTTCTCTTCAAATGTAGCATAGATGCTCAGAAGTTCATTCCTTTCAGTTTCATAAGCTAGAAGCTTTCCACAAAGGTCTTGCCTGTCATTTGAGATTTTGATGACATCTCTTTTCGCAGCTTCAAACTCTCCATTTAGCTTGACATTCTCGCTTTCACATGCTTTGAGCTTGAGAGTGAGTTTGTCATTGATCTTGGAAAAATTCAGAGATTCATCGTAAAGCTTTTTATAAGCTTGTTGTAGGTCATCACCATCAATCTCATCATTGTGTTCTGAGGTTTCATCATCTTCTTTTTGCTCCTCTTGCTCCTGGACCTCATCTAGTCGAGTAACTAAGGCATGAAAATTGATAGATGATGGTGAAGATGACTCTCCTCTTTCATAAAATTGACTCATAATGTCCCATGCATCTTTGGCCTTTGTGCAGTGAGCAATCCGTTGCTATTCTTTGTCAGAAATTGCTTCACAAATGGTAGTCAGAACTCTTTGATTACTCGGATTGTCACGCTTTCAACACCCTCTTCAATGGCTTGCCAGCCCTCAGGGTCGTGAGCTCTAAAAAACATCCTCATTTTGATCTTCCAGAACAAGTAATTACTCTCATCAAAGGTAGGAGCACGGTGTAGATTTTGACCACGAGCAAATTCCACTGGCTTTAGAGGAGATTGAGTAACAGTAGACTAGAATGCCATGTAAGTACTATCTCTGTCTTCACCATATTAGGTTTCTTCAGGTTCTTGCTCTGACCCGCTTTCATTATCCCAAGTCACTGTATAGACTTTCTTTCGGTTCTTTTTCGAAGGACATTCAAAAGCAATATGTCCAAACCCTTGACATTCGTAACACTTGACACCTTGCCCTTTTACATTCTTCTTTTCAATTTTTAGTGGAAAAGTTTTGGGTTTTTCATTACTCTTATCTTTTGAAATAGGATCCTTGAAATTAGGCTTCTTTTTCTTTAATTTTTTTTTGAACTGTTTAGTAAACATAGCCGTCATTTTAGACTCTAGATCAAACTTAATCTCAGGGGTCTTTGCAGTCTCATGAGCACTAGTAAAAGCCACACTATTTTTTTGTTTTTTTCTTAGAAATCAGGTGGGCTTCATAAGTCTGCAAGTTTCTAACCAACTGATCAAGCTTGAGGGTATCAACATTCTGAGTCTCCTTAATAGTTGTAACCTTTGATTGGAACCTCTTGGGTAAAGACCTCAAAATTTTTCCAACAACTTTAGCTTCAGGGATTTTTTCACCAAGTGTGAAACACGAATTCACGATGTCACTAAGTTTAGCACAAAAATCATCAAACGTCTCATCATCACACATAAAAAGAGTTTCAAAAAAAGATATGAGATGTTGAAGTTTTGACCTTTTAATAGAAGTAGTACCCTCGTGAATTGTTTCAAGAATGTCCTATGCCTCTTTTGCTACCTCACACGTGCAAATACGACGAAACTCTTCAGGTGTGACAAAGCAAAAGAGGGAATTGAGAGCCTTACTGTTCCAACTCGAGTTTTGATAGTCGAATGCGTCCCATTTATCAAGAGGTTTGGGAATATCAACATCATCAATGGTGACAACATGTTCACTTCACCCATAGATCACACAGTGCCAAACTTTCTCATCGATAGATTTTAAAAATGCTCTCATACTAGCTTTCCAGTAAGAATAGTTTGTACCATCAAGTAACGGAAGTCTATGGGTCGAGTCACCTTTGCGAATTGAATCCATATCACCAATCACACAAAATCACACTCCTATAGTTTTGATAAAAACAAAGAATGACCTACTCTGATATCAATTGAAAAACCTAAGTGATTCGTGATTCGATCAAGATTTGATTGTACCAATTCCCAAACAATTAAAACTAACTATCTAAATCATCAAGCACATACGAAAGTGATTTAGATTGTTGTTTCAGAAACAATAAATAGACACAAACGATTTTTACGTGGAAAAAGTCACTATTGGAGCACCTCTAATTATGATTAAAAAACCACGGGCGAAACGCCACAAATCAATCCACTATGAAGGAAAGAAAGAATACAAAATACCCAAACTCTGTTAATTTATCTTCAACGCTTTGTATATCTTCCACCACAACCTTCATCTTAGAATTGATTAGATTGATGTTGATTCCATAACATCCACGTCGACTCAACGACCGCGCACAACTTCGAACACCTTGGAACACTTCACGCTTGAATCTCCGAATTCCACCAAAGAAGAACATTCTTGAAGATGATCACTCAAACAACCCTTTGATGTGAATTATCAAACCATGTGAGTTTAATACTCAAGTAAATATCAAAGGAAAACTAGGAAAACATCCTCTAAAAGAAAACCATAGAGCTTCCAAAATAGATCTAGAAGCATTAAACCTAAAAACGAACTTGTGGAGAAGTGGTTTGGAAATACTTTTCTGATCCTGGGAGACGCTCGTGATCCTCAGCTAATCACCTAAAAAATGAATAAACACTTCGACGGGCAAGTCAGTCTCTACACTCTGGATTACTTGTATTTTAAGTTAAGTGTAATGGTTCTCACATACCTCTTTCTGGCTAATGTTCTTCTATTTATATCTTTTCTTTCTTGGGCCTCGAGATTGGGCCCACTTTCAATTCGATATTCAGCTTCTTTTGTAGCAAATTGCTTTGCACTCGGCCCCTTGCTCAACCGGCTATATGGCCGAATAGGGTAGGATTTGAACGTGCGAGACGGGGCCGAATGCTATATATATATTTTGGTCTCTTTACAACTCCTAATATTCGGCCCCCACAATTGCCCCCCAAGCACTCCTCTAACGACAGTTGGCTGGAGTGTTTGGTTTTGAACTCGAAAAGTTAGAGCCGAAATTCGGCGGCTGACCTCATTCCAATGCAGATGTCTGAGCACACGCTTCTCGGTTGTCATTTCAATTTCCCACCTTTTCGTACACTTCTATTTATTGTGATTTAAAATTTTGATACATACACATTTTTAGGTGCTTGTCGCTGAACTGCCTTCCGAATTACCGCTGCAACTTCCTTTCATTCACTATCCTCTTCGTCTCTTGTAAGTTCTCTCCCTCTCTGCTTTGAATCCTTTTTCCTGGTGTGTTCTTAGTTTAGCATATTCCTATAGGCTGAAGGAAATGGCAAAACATTTGAAAGATCTCCTCTTATCGGATCAAATTTCTGTCTTCCAACGCCATTTTTCCATTCCTGATGACGTCTGTCTGTCACTCGTGACAGACGGCACCCTCGATATGGAGAGGGCTGATGAAACCACGATCGTCTTCCCTCTCCTATCAATCGCACAGGGTGGAGTCTGTTTCCCCCTTCACCCATTCCTTAGGGTTGTGCTTTGCCATTGGGGTCTGATCCCTTCCCAACCCAATGTCAACTTTTTTAGAATCGTAATGAGAATTATAGCACTAAACCATCGCCTTAGGATTAACCTTGGCATTCTTGCTATTCGACATTGTTATGCCTTGGCCAAGTCTTCTGGTTGGCACAGATGTTATTTCCTTAGGGCCAAGGACACCGACCATCAATTAGTGACTATGCTTTCCAGTTCTGGGAAGCGAGTCAATGATGTTATGGTCGTTGTCCAAGGTAACTGGGAATTCGGCGAAGGCGAAGATCGCCTCGATCCTATTCCTAGACGGAGGGGCAAACCAGGTGGCCATGTAGCTTCTTTTATTTATTTTTTGTTATATTTATAAAGCATCATTTTCGAGACCTCATGGTTTTGCTTGTGCAAGAAACGATTTGAAAAAAGTCCTGACTTCAATCGACGATGCCGTTTTTTCGGAAATCAAAATCGCGCTCAAATATTTGATCGTCCGAAGTCTTGAAAATAGGAGGGCGCCACGTTCTGCTCCCCTACGAACCAACTTATATGACCTTCTCGGTAGCAAAAAACATCCCAATTCCAAAGGTGAGGAGTTTCTTACCGCTCTTATTTTGACCGATTTCAAAAACTTGTGGCAAGTTGGTTTCAAGGGGTCCGATTTAGAGCGAGCGGAAGTAGTTGAGGTCGCCAAGTCAGATTAGTCCGAAGCCGAAGTCAACGAGGCTTTGAAGTTGGCCTTTGAGGAAGCCGGCCTTAATTCAGCCAACCCTCCGTCCACTTCGGGCTGAGAGGACCTTCCACTTGATGACATTTTTCACGGTCTAGAGGACCTTCCCGGCGCATACCCCGAAGACATGGCTGGGTTAAGCCTTACACAACTTGCCAAGAAAGCGAACACGGAAAGGATGGCCGCACGGCAAAGAGCAGAGGCCATTTGAGCTGGAGTGCCACCTGCTGCCGAATCTCAGCCCTCCCTGCCTGTTAGCGAATCTCAGCCCTCCTTGCTTGTTATTGAGGATGAAATGGCAAAAGACCAAAGTGCCAAGACCGAGGTGGTTGTGCAGGCCGATCAAGAGGCTGAGCAAAGGGCAGAGAAGCGTCCTGCCGAGGTCGAGTCCGGCTCAAAAGAAAACCGCGCTGACAAACGGCCTCATTTAGAGGAATCAGATGTGATTGTGTCTTTTGTCATTCAGCTGAAGATAAAAAAACATATCGATCTCCTCTGATGCTTCTGCAATTAAAGACCCCGCCGTCGCACTCAGCATGGCTACGTCCGTCTCATTGCCGGCTGATAAGGCGTCTTTTCGAGCAGAGCTGGATCTAGTGGCAATAGCGCTAGCCGCTCAATCGGCTCTCCTGGTATATACCTTGCCTTTATCTTTTCCTTTTATGCAAATATTGTTTTGGTTTTAATTTCCTGCTTCGCAGACGGTTGGGAGAATAGCCGACATAGGTTGTCGCTAGCATGACACCGTCGAACGACTTGGCCATTTACAAACAGAAGTAGAGGGCCAAAGGAGTAGGGCTGATTTCGAGGCGGCAGGGGCAAAAATGAAAAGTACCAGGGCTGAGGCCGAGATGGAGAGGGCAAGAAATGTGGATTAGCTGAGATTGGACGTCGAGAAGAGGGCAGAAGCGAGCGAAGACACACTCAAGCTAGGCCAAGAGGCGATCGCCAAACTAGAGGTTGAGCTGGAAGAATTAAAGAAGGCGAAGGAAGCAGCCGACTCGGAGGCTTCCCAGGCATTCGAGGCCGGGCAAAGTGCTACTCTCGCAAACTATGTGGAAGAGGTCCCCAAGTTTGAAAATCGGGGATTCAAACACGGCTGGCTCAAAATGAGTGGGTCACCTGCCGAAGGCGTTGTCAAGAGTGGAACTAATCGGAGGTAGGTTTTGAGGCCGTTGAAAGTGGCTTCACACTCGGTGGACCATTCAAAAGCCTTGCCCTGCCGTAGTGTATGAAAGAATTGTCGGCAGCAATCCGTGGAATGACTGATGAACCTGTTGAGTGCGGCGGCCATCCTCATTAACTTCTGAACCTCCTTGACCGATCGAGGGGAGCCGAGTTCCAGGATTGTTGTGATTTTCCTTGGGTTGGCTTCGATTCCTCGGTGGTTGACAATGTAACCTAAGAATTTGCTAGAGTCAATCCCAAACACACATTTGAAAGCGTTCAACTTCATTCCATATTTGCGTAGAATGCCGAATGTCTCTTCCAAATCGGCTATATGATTCTGCTCTTCCTTGGACTTGACCACCATATTGTTAATGTACACTTCCATAGTGTGGCCGAGTTGCTCCTTGAACATAGTGGTGACTAGTCTCTGGTAAGTTGCCCCTGCATTCTTCAGCCCAAAAGGCATAACCTTATAGCAATAGGTTCCTCTTTGGGGGAGGAATGCAGTTTTGTCTTGGTCCTCCGGATGCATGGCAATTTGATGGTAGCTTCTGTAGGTATCGACGAAGCTCATACGCTGGTGATGTGCTGTAGCATCTACAAGTTGGTCTATCTTGGGGAGAGGGAAACAATCTTTGGAGCAGGCTTTGTTTAGGTCCGCGAAATTGACGCAGACTCGCCAAGTCCCATTTTTCTTCTTCACGACCACAGTATTAGAGAGCCATGTATGGTAGGTCACTTCCCTGATTGCCCCGGTATCAAGCAACTGGTCAACCTCTTCAACGACGGCGACAGTGTGCTCTACGGCTGATCGCCGGCTTTTCTGAATGATCGGCTTGCATTTAGGGTCAACATTTAAACGGTGCTACGAAATAGACGGATCTACACCTGTTATCTCATATGGAGTCCATGCAAATACATCAAGGTTGTCGAGCAGGAAGGAAATTAGCTACTGTCTGTCGGCTTGATTCAAGGAGGCGCCGACCATGAAGAACCTGTCTGGGTTTCCGTTGATTTCAACTCAATCTAGGGCTTCCGTGGCCTTTTCATTAGGGAGCCGCCCAACATCGTCGAGGCTCTCCCGATCCGTCACCTCAATAGAGTTCACTTGCAACTCCTTTGGCCTTTTTTCAGCAAGGAGATAGCATGCTTGTGCTGATTTCTAGGAGCCACGGATTTGCTCAATGTCGCGTTCTTTCAGGAAGCGTAGCAGCCGATGATAGGTGCTTGGCACGGCATGCATAATATGTAACCAAGATCGCCCCATGATGAGATTATATGGCGATGGTAGCTTGACGACCAAGAACTCCACATCCACTGTTCGAGAGCCCGCTCGAACGGGTAGTGTAATTTTCCCCAACGGGTATTCTAGATTGGTGTTGAAGCCGAATAGTGGATAAGGCGCCTGAGAAAGGTCCGATTCAGAGAAGCCGAGTTTGATGAATGTCTTGTAATACATAACCTTTGATGTGCTCCCTGGGTCAATGAGTACGCGCTCAACGGTGAACCGGTTTACACGTAACTCAATTACCAAGGGGTCAATGTGGGAAAATGTCACTCTGGCCAAATCTGAATCATCGAAAGCAATGCTTGCAGCTTTATGGGGCCGTTTAGCCGGAGTGAGTTGATTTTGAGGCTCGGGATTCGACTGAATCGTATGCATCACGGACGACATTGGCAGGCTGTAAATCATGTGAATTACGCCGAGTGGAGGTGAATCCTGCCTCAAGGCTATTGCTTTGGTTGAGTTGCCTTTTCGGACGTACTGTTGTAGCCAACCATCTTGCACCAATTCCTCTAGATGATCCTTCAATGCATAACAACTATCAATATCATGGCCATGATCCTTGTGATACTCGCACCGCCTATCCCATTTTCGTGTGTCGGGAGGTCCCACCATTTTCAACGGCCATTTGAAGAATGAGAGATGTTGAATTTTGGACATAACTGCACTGATCGTCTCTGTCAACTCCATATATTTCTTATCGGCACGTCTTGTGCGCCTGCTATCAACTTACAGTTATTCACTTGCTCAGTGGGAGCATTGGTTGCTTGATCAGCGAGAATCCCGTCTCTTATCTCGTTTAGCCCGATGCCGTGGTTCCTCTGAGGTGGTACAGAATTTAACGGCTAAGCAATTTCAGAAGGAACCGTCTTGGTGGCCACGTCCGGCTTTGACCCGTAAGGCGTCATCCTCCACTTTGCAATATTCCTCAACTTTCTTCATCAACGACCAGATTATTTTGGGGGGTCTTCTAGTCAAGGAGCTGCAGAGAGCACTGTCAGGATGCAAACCCATTTTGAAGGCGGTAATGGCCATGGAGTCGTTGCAAGCGTCATCAACAAGGTTAAAGCACTCCCAGTAGCGTGCCAAATATGCTATAAGTGTTTCTCCTGACTGGATCTGCATTGCCTAGAGAGAGTCAGCTTGTTTCGACTGGACCTCGTTGGTGATGAATCTGGCCCTGAAGGATTTCTGTAATTGATGGAAGCTCTTGATCGAAGCCAGCTCCAATTTATAATACCACCTGACAACCAATGGTCCCAAACTGTTGGAAAATATTCGGCACATGAGGGCCTCGTCGTCTGCATGCAATGTCATGGCTTGCTTGTAGCGATGGATGTGGTCTGTGGGGTCTGATTTTCCATCATAGAGAGTGAACGACGGAGCTTTGAACTTTTTGGGCAGGACCGCCCTTGCGATTCATCGTACAAAGGGATCATGCTAGTCTTCTTCGTCTAAACTGTTTCTTCTTCGCTTATGCCTTATACGTACACTCTCTTCAGAAGAACTGGTAGCTTCGAGTCGACCCTTCTTTTTGGGCTTCGGGGACAATGAGTTAGAGTCACTATTAGTGTCCTGTTGTCGGGCTCGAGATCGTCGACCACCTACCCTCAGAGGTCGTTCTGGATCTTGGCGTACAGCTTGTTTGGACTTCGCTACTTCCAAGGCCAAATCCTGACGAAGAAGTTCATTCTCAGCGATCATGTTCTCCAACCTTTGTTTGTTTTGCTTTGCTTGCTCCATAATCGCTTGCATTGCCTCTTGTGCTGATATTGAGGGTGAACCAAAGTTCAAGGCCCTTCTTGCAGTAATATTCTCTGGCCCAAGCATATTGCTTGGAGTGGTTTCATCTTGCGGTGTAGGGTCGATAGTGACTGCCGGAGGATCTTCCGTCATGCCCGCCATGGATGTGCTTGAGTATTCCCACAGACGGCACCAATTGTGGAGAAGTGGTTTGGAAATACTCTTCTGATCCTGGGGGACGCTCATGATCCTCAGCTAATCACCTGAAAAGGAATAAACACTTCGGTCAAGGGTGCCGGAATTAGCACTCCGACGGGCAAGTTAGTCTCTACACTCTGGATTACTTGTATTTTAAGTTAAGCGTAATGGTTCTCACATACCTCTTTCTGGCTAATGTTCTTCTATTTATATCTTTTCTTTCTTGGGCCTCGGGATTGGGCCCACTTTCAATTCGGCATTCGGCTTCTTTTGTAGCAAATTGCTTTGCACTCGGCCCCTTGCTCAACCGGCTATATGGCTGAATAGGGTAGGATTTGAACGTGCGAGACGGGGCCGAATGCTATATATATATTTCGGCCTCATTACGACTCCCAATATTCGGCCCCCACAGAACTTAAACACACATATATAGAAAATAGGGGTCGCGTACCCCGCTCGCACGCAGGACTTGTCGCTCGAGCGGAGTCACTAAAATGAGTGCGATAAAACATAACTACGCTCAAGCACTAAAACTCATGCTTGAGCGCAAAAACACGCCTCCCAGTAGTTTTATAGACAAGCCAAACTACTGAGAAGGTGTAAACTCCGCTCTAGCGCAGCTTTGCCCGCTACAGCAGGACAAGCAAAAACCAAGAAAAAATTACAACTGTATTAAACTAAGTTTGGTCACAGAATTGACAACAAGTAGGGACCTAACAATAGTACTTAAGAAATTTAGTTTATTAAAGATGAAACATACCCAAAGATGTCAAACTAAGGAAACAAAATCTCTTTGAAAGATGACTCCATAGTCTATCAAAAGAAACAATAATATATTATTTCAGTATTATGTTTCACGTAAATTGATAATAAAGGAATTTGTCATTGTATTTGTATGGATCAAAATTAATAATTAAAAAAAAAATACTTACATCTAATCCCTTTTTGAGTCCATGTAGTGCACATACCCAGTCTAATCCACATAGTAAGATTTGGATTGTTTCCGTTGATAATGATGCTCGATAGAGATTAATAACTCTACCACTAGCACTAAATGTTGACTCGATGCTTTGCACTAATTGGAATTGACAATATATCAGTTGCCATCTTGGACAATATTTGATACTTAAGGTTATTCACTTTCCACCAGTCCAATGCATGAAAATGGGAATTTGAACCTTCATTGCATATATAAACACTTCCTTCTAAATAAATGTCCCAGTCAGATTTTGCAGGCTGAATTGTGTCAGCTTTTCTAACAAAAGATTCAAATTTAGATCTTCTCGTCCCTAGAGCTTTTCCAAGACCATAAGTAGCATTATTAGAATCATTAGTTTGCTGCAAACTTTGCTCATTGTTACTGGAAGTATGAATAACAACATATTCATTGCAAAGCCCATATAGGGCCTCACGCACCACAGAAATGTTTCTAGTAGCTTCTGCCTCTGGGTAGATCTCTGGAAAACAAAACTGAACAAGCATCAATTTGAATCTTGAATCCAAACTGCAGCTATAGCCATTAACAAATTACATTCACCCCAATACTTGTCAAATTTTTTTTTTTTTTTTTTTCATCTTCAAAGCCATTGCCTTAATGTAGTCATTGTCATCCACCGACTTTTCATTCAATATTTCTTTTATCCTCTAAACCTCTGCAAGGAACAAATTAAAAGTAGGATATTTACTCCCGGAGATGATATTTGTGACTTTATTGAAAATTGCCAAAAATTGACATACAGTCTCAATTTTCACCCAATCTTCAAGGCTAGGCACGTAAACAAAAATTGGATCCCTTTCTTGATATCTAGTGAAGACATTTTTAAACTCCAAAGCAGCAGACAACATCATATAAGTTGCATTCCACCGGGTTGGACAATCTAAAATCATTTTTTTTAAGGCAACTGCAATTGCTTAGTAATCTCACTAAATTGGTTAAGAAGTGCTTCTGATGCACTCAAGTACTTGACACCATCTCAAACACCATCAACAATATCTCCTATTTGGCCAAGCCCATCATGCACCATGATATTCACTATGTGGGCACAACAACGTACATGAAAATTTTTTCCACCCAAAAGCAACTTCTTTTTCATTGCAAAGGTTTCTTTCAAAATTCTCAAGCAAACATCATTATATGAAGCATTATCTACTGTTATAGTACACACCTTATTTTCAATGCCCCATTCAACTAGACACTTGTGAAGAGCATCCGCAATGATAACCACAGTGTGCAGAGGTAGTACATTGCAAAAGTTAAGAACACGCTTTTGCAACTTCCAATCATTATCGATAAAATGACCCGTGACAACCATGTATTGAATTTTTCGCCCTGACTTCCATAGGTCGGTTGTAATGCTAATCCTATTAACACTCTTCAATAATGTTTTCAACTTCTTCTTTTCTATATCATAAGTCGGCACACAATCATTTTTTTGCGGTGGCACAAGTTATCTTTTGCCAATGTGGAGTAGCAGTTTTCACGAACTTGTTAAATAAAACATGCTCCATTTGCATAAAAGGATACTCATGATAAAGTATCATATGAGAAGCAGCTTCCCTTACCTTTGCTTGGTCATACTTGCAGGCTGCCACAATGGTTACATTGTCAAACCCGATTGTCTCAAGTGATAGAACCCTTTGCTTTTTGTTAGCAAGTTGTTGTCTGGAACAATTGTTCAAGTGCCTAAGAAGTTGAGTTACAGCACTCGTTGGAGGAATGGAAAATCTTGTTTTGCAATGCATGCATTTAGCCTTCTTGGTACCATCTGGAAGAACCACTTCTTTAATTTCATTTCAAACTTTTGATGTTCGTTTCCTAGTCTTCTTTTGGAATGGATTGTTGTCTTCGGGAACTCTATTTTCTCATGCATTTTCCTATAGTTCAATTAAATTATCCACATCATTTGCATCTTCATTAATTGTATCCATCAATGGACTAGTGGATGACTCCTCAAATGATGAAAATTGTACATGAATCTTGCTCGGAGAAGTGAGATTAATTTGTCTATCTGAAATATCTAAGAAAAATAACAATAATGCAAGAAATAAATTAATACACTAATAAATTAACAATCAATATAAAATTGAACTATAATAATAATACATTAAGAAATTGAAAATTGAACCAACCATTGTATTAAATAAGTGAAACCAAGAGAGAAAATTACCGAAACAATGCATCAAAAATTAAATTGTTAAAGCACAAAATTAGTAAATCATCTTTATTGACAAATGTAACCAAGACCCATATTTGAATATGGATATATATATACATATATATTTGAACTAATAATAGCACCATAAACTACAATACTATTGAAGTACTAAAATCACATACAAAATTGAAATGCAAATTCATGTTCAAAATTGCAGAGCAAATTCTAGTTTTGGAGTTTGGCTCAAGGATGCTCATTGTCATTCAATTTTGCAAAATAAATTATAATTTTGTGAGTCAAAATGTGAGCACTCATCATGCAATTAAAAAAAACAAGGGCCAATATATGCACTGATATTTGAACCACCATTGAATCAAATAAGTGAAATGAGAGAAAATAATCCAAAACAAAGCATCCAAAAATTGAACTGTTAAAGCATAAAACTAGTAAATCATCTTTATTCACAAATGTAACCAACACCAAATTTGAATATGGATATACACACACGCGTACGCGCGCGCGTGCTCACACACACACACACACACACACATATATATATATATGCATGCACTCATTATGCAACTCAAAAATCATCTTCATAGACTGAACAAATATCAAAAGTATGAAATACAATCATAAAGAGAGAGAGAGAGAGAGAGAGAGAGAGAGAGATTGTAATTTTTTTCCTAATTTATATGTTCAAAACAGGAAACAAAAACCAATAAAAAAAAATAGGGGACAAATATATACATGATTAAAGTTTCACTCTAGCAAAAAAGATAAACAAAATATATATAACAGTGTGTGTATTAGAAGGGGTAGTGAGAAATACCTAATTCTGCAAATTTGAGACTGAAGAGAGAGGAGAAAGAAAGGGTCAATGCTAAAATACGTGTACTATGTGCATATGAGCATGTGAGACACCATGGTTGAGAGAGAGAGTGTGTGTGAGAGAGAAGAGAATTAACTTACCACAATGGATTCAAGAGAGAAGAATAATCTCCTAGTCTCAGATCTTCACCAGAGCAACGAAACTATACTGTCGTTGATGTTTGAGTATCTGAGAGTTGATGAGTTTGTGCAATTGATTCAAGTGTTGGTCAGATCTGAATTGTTGGTGTTTCGCAGTAGTAATAGGATAAAAATGTGTAGGCTACAAAGAGTAGCAAGCAGGAGCAGCGTATGAATTTGATACACAAAGGAACTCTAATTTTTTTTTACTTATATACTATGGCTTGCAAGCCTTAACAAGCCAAGCCTTAGTTAGCTCGAGCTTGGCTCGTTTAACAAACAAGCCTAGAAATGTAGCTCGAGCTCGTTTATTAGCTAATCGAGCCGAGCTCGACCGAGCTGTTAACGAGCCAAGCCTGAGCTGTTCATGAACAGCTCGGTTCGTTTGCAGCCCTACTAGTTAGGCCCCCGAGCCCGATTGAGGCCTGAATACCCCTTGGGATTGGGCTTGTCCGTGGCCCAGCTTGAATTTTTGGCAGGAGCCTGCGTGGCCCGAAAGTGGGCCAGCTCGAGCCAAGGCCCAGGTGGGCCGAACCGAACCAAATTAACACCCCTATTTATCAATAGGCTAAAGTTCTAATTAGATCATGAATTTACCTAAAAATTTGAAAAATAAAAACTAACGTAAATAAAATCTAAATCATTGATCCTAACACAATTTAAAAGACTCAAAATGTAATGACATGTCACTTTCTAAAAAAAAGTGAAATGAAATGTGGCGCAAATTTATATAGGTGAAATTTCAGTTTGGTGTAAATTTTGAAAAATAATTAAAAATAGAAATAAATTTTATAAATATTAATAATTAAAATTACAATTTTTTTCATAAATTTGTAATAAATAACCTATGTTAAATGGGAAATTCAATGTTCAATGTGACTAAAAGTATTTCTAATTATTTTTATCCATTTGACAAATAAAAAATGCAGAAACATAAACTATACACAAATTATTTTAAAAAGTTAAATATAAGTATATTGTCAATGTGGGTGTAGAGAGGGAACCAATTAGTAGAATTAAAAATCAAAACATTATTTTGAAAAATAAATATAAATAATTTTAATTAAATTGACGGTCGAATAGGAAATTTCAATGTTCAATGCGATTAACATTAAAATAAAATATAAGTGAAGTACACATAAAAATAAGAAATATTTTTAATTTAAAAAGATTGAATACTTTAAAAGTAAAAAAATAGAAAAAGATTAATTGGTAAAGTATTTTTAGAATTTATGTTTCCATTAAATCTTGTTTATTTATATTTGAGATTAAATAGATGTTTTTTTTAATATTAAATTTTATAAATAATTAACAAATATATATGAAGATTTTCATATAGGATTAGACTTTTCTCATATTTACATCTTAATATAAGAGAATTTGAAGGCCGGTAAAATCTATCATAGGTCTCGTTTATGTAAGGATATGTTTGATGTATCATTTATGTAAGATATGTATAACATAGCGGATAACGGATTTGGGCATGCCTTATATGTTAGAATCCGAAACGAAAAACCTTGTGGGTAAATCACGTGCTTCTCAATCACGAACCAAAAACACCCAACAATGGAGTGATACTATAGTATAAGTATCACTCACTCTAGTTACAGTGTAAAGACTTGATCAATTTTCAGATGGGAGAAAGTAAGAGAGAGAGTATGGGAAAAATAATATGTTATTCGTTATTGGATTTATCCCCACATCCCATATATCGTATTTGATATATAATCTAAAGATCAGATATATAACCTCTCATCCCTATCTCCTAATAGGATAGGATAGATTAGATGGAGATAGTGGGTTATCCTATCAAGATAAATAGAAATTCAAATTACATGGGTAATTTAAATAGGCCATGGGTCATGCCACATGGGCGCCCAAATCCGGGTCCAATAGTTGGCCCAATTTCCAATATCTTCCACTCGTATATGAGTTGGCATGACACTGTCACATCTCTATTTCAATCTCCTCAAATCTTAAACAATCCCATACTAGCCAATGAACCGTGCGACCGCTGAGAAACACCTGCATGTGGGAGTTCTATACTAGAAACTCAAAATGAGCCAGCATAGGGACATCAACCCAAAAAGAATAGAAATAGTGTCTCATATAACCCAGACCCATCTAATTACACCGGTCCAAAAACATCTCTAATCTTTCAAAAGAGCATGTTTGATCCTCTCAATTCTTGTAATATATTCACACTTAATCCGTCTCTCATACATAACGATGTGAGTTCTTAGGCAGTGAATATACGACAATAGTGTAATACTAGATGATCTTTCCTTTGCCCTCATGCCATTTAGTTTAGGATTGACCGCTTTTCCAGTGATGTCCTTTAAGGCCGAATCATACATGACCGCAGGCAACATACCAAAGTAGCAAAACATCAATCCCTTACCTTATGACATAGTCAAAAGTCACAAAAGGGTACATAAGTAAAAGCCATATATATAATGACACGTAAGACTCACATGGCGAGGAAACAAGGATCCATTCTCTCACCTCATTACTTGGTCGCCAAGCACATGTAGTATGAATACATGCTAAGGTAGAGTAACTCTTCCAAAGAGTGACGTCATACTCAATACACCATATAGATCTTAGTCTAGTCTCTTTCTAGTGCCTAACCCGAATTCTCTAGTTGCTCGCCTTCCAGGTCCCAAATTAGATCTTATATCTGGCTAATCATGACAAGTACAACATGGAAAGTGGGTACTAACATCCATGTTTGGTCTTTAACACGACTTCATCTTGGTTGTAACCAAGGCGACATACATAGTGGATAATTTAAGCCTCTCTTGGTTCCAAATAAAAATAAACTACCAGCCTCTTCCTTGCTTGCTCTCAAGCGCCAAGGGCGATTGCTCGTGTGAATGAGCCAATCTTGACTGCTGACATCATCATCCGCTAATCATTATGACACAACCCATAATAATATCAACATCCCATAATCTCATAACAAATAAGTGATCAATTTTAAAAACACGACCATAATCTGTGCAATCCTACATTCCAAGCATAAGCCCTATCAGCACCTCTTGTGATAAGCATATACAACAGAATCTACCATGTGCACTTCACATGAAGTGGTTCAAGATCACTACTTCTTGCGCAATTACCTCTCTAAATATATTTTGATGACCAATTTGCATTCATTCAAGATACGCCCAACAAGCGCATTGAACCTTATAAAGGGTAAATATATACACTACCAGTAAAGCATTCTATCCACAGTCTAATGAGCAAGGTCAAGGTCTAAACTACTCAGTTGATCATTTACAAAAGATATCACTCATTATGCCGAATACACCCACATAGTGTACTTTAGGCTCCCATAACAAAAGATCAAGGAATATGGGTCATCTGTTTCTCTCAAAGACAATCCAAGGATTCACTTAATAGCTAAGGCTCTAACTTTTATCGATAGGTAAGTCAATGGGTTTGCGATTTCGCATCTAGAATCATTCTAGGATATTCCTTATGTAAGTCATCAAAGACAAACCGAGAATACTCCCAGAATAATCTCTAAGGAACGTACATCCAAGCATATAAATTACATCACCCATGTCCATCATGTCTAAAACAGAGGACTGCCAACCTTAGGTGGTGACAACCTTATAAATTCCTGGCTCATAATGACTAAGGAAAAATTTCTTTTGGACCATTGATCATGCCTCAATGGTCTTCATCAATCATCGTTGGCCTATCATGGCTAGACGAAATATAAAAACCACTATTTGGATAACTGTTTTACATCGTAAAAGATTTATTAGAACTAGCAATTTTTTTTTTCGCTTCTATCTTTTCACCATAAAAACAGAAGGTAAATTCCTACGGATTTACTTATCCAATTCTCTAATGAGAAGTTAAGTCATAACGTCCACAAATCAAAGTTCTAAACTTATGTTAATCATAGCCTAAGTTGAAGTAACCTCACTCCCCAAGAGGAAGTCTTTTCATGGTCTACACCTTCCTCAATGGTGCGACTTTTCAGTATCTAGCAAGCCTTTTGCCTAAAAAAGAGACTATCCAAATTGCACATAACTTTAGAATAGTTTCGTGTCATAATGAAAAGTTAACCAAATCCTAGAAATGGTTAATCCTTAAAGACTTTGTCTTAAATTGCACAACATCGATCCACTTTTCTAAAAGTAGGGGACTAGAGAGCCTTTGGCATTATCCTAGGCTCTTTATCATCTTGCGGAGCAATCATGAACGTTTCCTTCTCAATCACCCAACGATGATGTGGAAAATTTTCACATTTGCTACCACGCAACTAAGAATTTAGAGAATTATCCTCTAATAGAGTAATCCATTAGTAGGCACATTGCTCCCACTATCCCTAGGGTATTGGAAATTTCTTTTCATTCTTAGAATTCTCTATCTTATAGAGTTTCAAAACTCTATTCACATCACCTTTACTAAGAAAACTTTATGTGACTTAGTTACACTCCCATAAAGCTGCTTACCTATAAGCAATGACTCAGAGGGTTTACATGACTGCATACAATAATGCGCCACATGACCCTAAGTGTTTACAAAATAGCATACAATAATGCGCCATAGAACTCTAGATCTTTGTAGACACCCCATTTTTAACCGTCCAAAAGACTTGGACATCATCGATTGAGTGCTCGATGATTGTGCATGTTCGCGCTCGTTTGGAGTCCCTGAGGTTTTCGGCTGCACGCCTTGCCTCTGAGTCTCTGAACTCTTTTGCTTTTGTGCTTGTTTTAAGTTAACCCTTGGTCCCCTCCCCCTTTTTGCCTAGGGAGAGAAACAGTGGTGTAGACCACTTTTCTCCTCTGCCAGCCAGTTTTCTCCCCTATAGACCACTTTTCTTCCCTATAGACCACTTTTGGTGGTCGGTCAACTAGGGTGGGTGGTTGGTCAACCAGCCTAAGTGGTCTGCAGCCTGCCACCACCTTCTCATCTCTTTGTAGACCCTGTTTCTCCCTTGCCAGCCAGTTATTTCCTTTGTCGACCACCTGAAGTGGTCGGTCGACTAGGGGGGGTGGTCGGTCGACCACTTTAAGTGGTCTATGGCCTTTTTTCTGCTTTTGCAGATATTTTTGGTGCTAGCTGTGCCAGTTATTAGGCACAGAATGTATCATCTCTACATGTGTAGGGAGGGATTCAAGCAAGCTTTGGCTTGCATATTCTATATAAGGGTAGTTCTTTGATTAATTAATTTGAATAATTAATATATGTTTATGTGATAACATGCTTATGTGATTATTTGGGTATGGGATTTAGTTTCTAGGATGTTGATTGACCATCTATCAATTGTTAATCTTTAGTTCTCTCCCCATTCCAAAGGGTTTAGATTTTGATTAGGGCTAAACATATCCCTCCTATATATATTTGTACTAGTTTGTGCATTAAAGTGAGTTTTCTTCACACTTCCTTGAAGCACCTAGTGAAACACCTTCACTCTTGAGTTGAGGTTCTTAGAGGTTGCATTTGAGTTCTAAAAGCTAGTTTTGAGCTCAAGAAGTTGTTGTTCTTGTTGTTCTTCAAGGGTGAGTCCTATTCTCCCTTTTAGGCTTTATTTTGATTGCATATTTGGCCACCTTTGCATGCTTTTTTTGGCCTAAGTTTCAACTACAAAAAGTTCTATCTTTAAGTGTTTAAAATGTTTGTTTAAGGCCTAGTTTGAGTTAGGGGTGGTTTACCCCCTTTGGTGGCTTGTTTTTCCTTTGCTTTGTTCTATCTCTTAAGGCCTTTCAAACCACCTTGTTTTGGCCTTTTAACCACTGAATTCCAAAGGAATTTTAGTGGTGGAAAGTGGGTTTTGAGACCCAAAATGGATGGGGGTGGTCCCCCTCTCTTGTGTTTTGTTTGCATGTGTTGTTGGCTTAACACTTCGGCATGCTTTTCTACCTTCATAAGGCTCTATCTTAGCATATTTTAGGCCTTATTCTAACATGATATAACTCTGTTTTGGGTTAGTTTGGTTGCTTCTTGCATGCTTCATGTACTTGTAATGCAATCCTCTTAGTTAGCCTAACATGCTCTATGCTTTGGACCACCATTTTAGCATGTTTTTGGCTCCACTCCAGCAGGATTTTACTCATATTTTGGAATGCCTTAGCTCTAATTTTGGTCAACAAAGTCACCTCTTGCATGGTTTATGCACTTGTAGTGCAAGCTTGTTCACTAGCCTAGCTTGTTTGGTGTTTTGGCCTATTGATCTAGCATGTGTATGCTTTACTCCAGTACATTTTTGGCTTTGATTTAACATGCTTTAGTTCTAATTTGAGTGGTCTTGGTCATGCATGCTTGGCTTTGCATAGCTATAGTGCATTTGGTTTTGCTAGCCTTAAGCTTTGAGACCTCTAGCATGTCATATTTGAGCTTTTTGCATGGCATGGCATCATTTGGCATGTTATTTCAGATCATATACCTCTGCCATATTCTCGCATTTATCATCCCTTTGTTGTATTTGAGGGTTGAGCCTTATGCTTCACTTATGAGCCAATATGTATGCATGCTTGCCTAAGCTTTTGGGGGCTACCATCTCAGCATGTTTTTGGTGTTATTTTACCATGTTATAACTCTAATTTTTGTTGGTGAAGTCACCTTATGCTTGGTTTTGGTATGTGTAGTGTAATCCCATTCATTGGCCTTACATGCGTCATGCTTTATGCCTCTCATTCTAACATGTGTTAGCTCTACTCCATACATGTTTTGGCATCATTTTGACCTGCCTTGGGACTATTTTGAGTCATCTTGGCCCTTTGGGGCTTGCTTGATATGGCTATGGTGCAAGTGCCTTAGCTAGTTTTGAGTTTTGAGCCTTCTAGCATGCCATATTTGTGGTGTTTATGTGATATGGCATCCTTTGGCATGTTATTTCAGAGCATATAGCCTTGTTATACTCTTATGTTTATCACTCTTTAATTGTGTTTGAGAGTTGAGCATTGTGCCTTGTTTGTGGCCCAACATGTATGCATGTTTGTCTAGTTCTTTGAGCTTCAATTCCAACATGTTTTTGCCACTGTTTTGGCATGCATGGGGTATGTTTGGTGTTGGTCTAGTCCATCGAGCATTGCTTTGCATGATTCTAGTGTTGTGTCTTTCACTAGCTTTTAATGCTTAAGTGTTCTAGTATGTCGTGCATGAGTGTTTGCATGTTAGAGTCTTGCATTTTATGCCAAGATTAGCATGTTGTTTGCATGTCATGTTGCTTGCTTTGCATTATGTTCAATCGGATATTGTGTTGAACACAAGGCGGATTAGTTCATTTCATACTTGAAGTGATAAAGTGAGCCAATCTCCCTTGGTCTCCATTGCCTTTGATCTCTCATGATAAGGAGATGGTCTAAGTGTCTTGTTTGTCATGCATTTATTGAATTTGTACATGTTGGATCTTTGGCCATTATGCATTGAGATGCTTGATTGATGGTTTTGGATCCAACGGTGCCTCTCCCTTGATGTTTTAAGATGATATGGAGGGGCATAGTACGTACATGTTCTTGGGAGACCCTCAATTTTCTCTGTTTTGTGCTCTATTGCAGCTTGGTGTCACAGCACACCAGTGGCCGGCACCCTCTCATTGTTGGCCGGTATCTCTTCATCTATGGCCGGCAGTGTGCATCCTTGGCCGGCAGGGGGGTTAGCAGCAACCATTCATGGCTGGCAGGCCACTAGTGCACTCTTCAGCACTGTTTTGGTGAGATCTAGCAACAAACTCTGGAAGACACCCTGCAAACAGAGCCTCTATAGAGCAAACCGGAGAGCTTTTCGAGGCGGCAACCGAGAGCATGCATCCGTCATTAATCAAGGCAGAGCTAAGACAGCCTAACTTAGATATTTTGTATGCTTAGTTGGGTTTGTGAATTAATTTGTTAGTTAAAGTGTTGTAATAATTAGCTTAGTGTTTGCTGGTTATTCAATTTGGTTGTGTAATAATTAGTCTAATTAGATTATTAGATTAGTTAAGTAGCTTAGCTTAGAATAGCTTAGCTTTCATTCAAACCCTCCGTCGAGAGGGCACATTGTTGTAATAAACGTGCGTGCGTGTGTGCATGTCTTCCAACCCCCATTTCTTTCTCCCTTTTACTTATCAGCTTTTGATGATTAGTTTAGAGCATATTTCAATTAGCATCCTTATGCTTGCATGCGTGCATTATTCATTTGTCTTGCATGCGCCGGGCTTGGCGCATCACTCAAACTGCATTGTATTTCAATATACCGACTTGACTACGTGTTTCACAGCATGTTATCAAGTGTTGTTTTCATATGCCATCTTAGATAGCCGAGCCTATTTAATGTCATTTTGTATGTGTTGCATTAGGCATTCTACATAGCTAGGATCATACATTGATTTCTAACATAGCTTCTGTTTTGGCTCGGAGTACACTGTAAGTGTTTATGCTTTAGCATCCTTGCATGTGTGTAATTGACTGCCATGATAGCATGCTTGCCATGAGGCTATTTGTTTAAATGATTGACTGCATGAATGCCTATGGATGAAGGCTTCATTACTTGAATTGGAACAATTTATCAAAATGTGCGTTTTAAGCCTACTTTGTGGAGTGGCAAAATCATGTTGTTTTTTAAGCCCACCTTGTTTGGTGGCAAATCCGTGCTTTAGCCTACTTGCGAGTAACACTTTCAAACCATTTTCCAAAAACAAACATGAGATGTTTTGTTCCAAATCGAGTGATTTAGTCCATACTTGTATGCTATGCATATCACATAGTAAGATTAGCTAATAAACCGGAATAAGAACACATGTATTTCCAAAAACAACATACCATGTTAGTAGAGGCCGATCTTTGATCGGGCTAGCGGGGGTGCTCATTTCAGGACCTTCCCCTCTCGTACCCAAGTTCCCGAACCGAGGCAACTCTGGGGATGACGGACACGTAGCCTTAGGCACGTGTCAGGGTTTCCTAAATTTCCCAAAACAAAAAATTTAGGTGGCGACTTTAAAATCTGGCAAAACAGTCCATGTTTGGCACTTCTTGATTAAAATTGATTTTGCAAAACGATTTGCCGAATTTAGATTCTTTGGTGATTTATCAGTCTTACATTGCACTTTGTGAGATTAGATTTAGAACTGTGACAGGAGTCCGAACTATAGTAGCTAGAACCCACTTCGCGCCCTCGCGCGCGGAGAGAGTTCGGGCGGTCTACAGTCTTAACTTCACAATCTTATGAGAAGTAAAATAAAGATAAGCTGCTTGATGGTTACAGATTGCCCATAAATGGCTCTCTGCTAACCCATTACTCAAATAGAGTGTAAAACCTGATATAGAGGGCACTAAGTTAGAGACACAAGCAACAAACTAAAGTGCAATTCCCAATTGGGAAACATATTGCCCCATCATCCACCTGACATAACAATACTTAATTCATTATCTCCACTACACCATTGTGTTGCTGAGTACTAGGAATAATCAATTTTCTAAGCATCCATTGCTCTTCATAGAACTTTCTAAAAAAAAAATAACTCAAATAGATACTTGCCACCCTGGTCAAAATTAAAAGCACGAAAGCTCTTATTTAATTGATCTCGACCTCATATGTGCAATGCCAAAGATTATCTCAAAACTTTTGACTTATGGGAGATCAAATAGCTTTGACTAAGATGTGTATCATAATCTATAAATGTGTCGAGTCACAAATATCATAGTAGACTAAATACGCCAATACAGATGCCTTTCTACGGCTTTCCTACTTACTTGCGCGCAACCATTGCGAACAAAGTTACACATTCACATGAGAGCAGGATGTCACAAGCAAGTGGGCCTGAGAAGGCCTACTCAAACCATCCATGTCATCTTCTCATTAATGTGATTAAATATAATAAGCCACCGGTTCATGACCAATGTCATAAACTAATTCCAATCATCTTAATGTATGAATTCTCAAAGACAAGTGCAAAGGTTTAGGCCTAACTAGGTAATGACTCACGACTAATTCATGTTCACTAGATCATAAAAGGATGTCATGGAGATATCAAGTGCGACTAAACCGCAAATTTAACTAGGAAGTGTTAATCCCCTGCACCTTTAAGTCAATTTTATTCTACATACATTTTACTGCATCTAGTTGAAACATTACGATACTCCTCTTGCCATCTCTGTTTCTCGTTTCATAGTTAGTTGCAATTAATTCTACTATTCACAAGAAGGAGAGAATAAGCTATCAATCTATGATAGCTCCTGAAGTAACTTAAACATGAATTAGGCTAAAGATTCTAATTCACACTACAAGAAAAAAACACTTTCCATGACCAACATTTTGGTCGCGAAAAGTACCATATTTGGTCGCTAAAACCTTTTCGCAACCAAAATATGTTGGTCGCAAGTTGGTCGCCAAAGCCTCGTTACAGATAGTTTTCTGCGACCAAAAAAGCCTTTGGTCGCTAAAAGTGACCATTCGCGACCAACTTTTTTGGTCGCGGAAAGTCCAATTCATATTAGCCAAAAGTAAACTTTTAGCGACCAAATATAAGTTGGTCGCCAAAAGTCAGCGCCTTGATCCAAAAAAAATAATTCTTTTGTGCTACCTGGGACTCGAACCCATGACCAAGGAGTCACTATGCACCCAATCCACTCTGCCAATAGCATGCTTCTTGTTCATATTTGGCAAAACATATATATAACCCATAAAAATTGGGTTATATATTATTTTATAAAACTTTTAATGCCTAAACAAAAAAATAGTATGTAATTACAGTAGTATCATTTTTTTAAAAATTTATCCCGCCATAACTTTCCGCGACCAACTTTTTTTTTTGGTCGCCAAAGGGTAATCTTCCGCGACCAAAAAAAGCCTTTGGTCTCCAATAGTATACTTTTCGCGACCAACTTTTTTTTTGGTCACCAAAAGGTGATCTTCTGCGACCAAAAAAGCCTTTGGTCGCCAATAGTATACTTTTCGCGACCAACTTTTTTTTTTTGTCGCCAAAAGGTGATCTTTCGCGACCAAAAAAAGTCTTTGGTCGCCAATAGTATACTTTCCGCAACTAACTTTTTTTTTTGTCGCCAAAGGGTATACTTTCTGTGACCAACATTTTTTTTGGTCGCCAAAAGGTGATCTTCCGCGACCAAAAAAAGCCTTTGGTCGCCAATAGTATACTTTCCGCAACCAACTTTTTTTTTGGTCGCCAAAAGGTGATTTTCCACGACCAAAAAATTGTGGTCGCCAAAAGTTAAATTTTAGTTGCAGAAAGTGGACTATTTGCGACAAAAAAAAAAGGTGGTCGCCAAAAGTGTTTTTTCTTGTAGTATCAACACAATGCTTTCACGAGCGATGCGTCAAATTCTTAGAGTCATAACAACCTTGTTGGCCTTAACCTTTTCATTACTATGCTGCAACTTTTGCGCTTAGAGGTAAACGTCATTCAAAAGAGTTAGCTTAGATTCAAACAAGCACCTCCTCATGTGTCACACTCGAGTGTGAAAACAGTAAGTGTTCAGACTTAGACAAGTACGCAATGCTAATAGATTTTTTAGCCACGAGCCACTAATCTTTTTCACTTAGTGTTAATAGATTTTGCAGCTTCTAAGCACTAATCTTTTAACTTCAAGTGATATTTCAACGCACACTATCATAGTGCGTAAAATTTTGCTCCATTTAATCCATCTACTCCTATCAGTTGGGTAGAGAGAAAAAACACTGCTCATACTGGCTACTTATCTTACACTTAGTGACTACCTTATTTAAGTTCGCATTTCTTGGATGACGTGACTCTTGAATATTGCTTCATCCAATGATGCAACATTATTACAAGTCAAATTACAAAGTCAATCCGCACAGCTCAATAGTCAAGATCATATCTAGATCTATTGAGGGCTTACTCATTTTACAACTCCAAACTCACCAATCAATACTACTTAGCATGCCGCTAACCATAGCGCACACATCAGTTTTTATTGCGCCAAACAAAGCAACAAAACCACGACGACTTTGAGTCATGTTTCCTTACTTTGGCTCAATTAAGGTCTAACCTAAAGTCTCTAAGACTTTTTGCTCATCTAAAGAATAAGATTACGTTGTTCACATTTGAACATCTCTACTAAGTCTAGGTCAACCAAATTAACTTCCATAAGCTAAGTTAATCTAGAGAGAGAGAGAAAAACTGCATATTGGGATTAATTTGATTAGCATAATATAATTTTGCCACAAAAATCTAAACTAAATAGTGACAATATTACACAAGTCGCAAGATTGAAAATCTGTTATGCTTGTAATCATCTCTTGCGCCACAAATGAAAATTATCTAAAATTTAATTTAATTCATGTGCAAAACATTATTTTTCGGGAGTAAATCTACAAAGATTTCTATCAACTGAACAACCTCCCACTAACTATTGCATGTATAAAGCATGATAAAAATATTAATTCCTTACAATAGCATCTCAATGTGAATTCATTATCAACTTATGCTATATTTCATTTAATAATGGAATTAAAATATTAAAAAAAAACACATGCTTCTATAATCACAACATATTCCAAACTCTAGGCCAAAAATAACAATATGATGTGTTTAATGTTCAAAATATGCCATAACAGAAAGTATCACTTCTGAAATTTTTGAGAATTTTAAATAATTAATAAACACACAGAAAATTAGAAATAAATATTCTAGAATATGGAAAAATGCAACAATCATACCAATAGATAGTAAACCATTACAGTAGTTTACAGTAAAAATTTCAACCCCAGAAACTTAGTCATACAACACCAAAAGCATTTTAAATCAGAAATAATGAATTATTATTTCAGGGAAAAAAAATTATTTCCATAAAATTTTGAAAATTGTATAGTAGATAAAAAAATGTAATTCTGAGTCTAACAATACCAGCCACGCTTAAAACAAACCTATAATGAATTACTTATGACCATTTAAAGAAATTCCGGATTTAAAAAAAAAAAAAAAAACAGAGTCTTAGCATCTAGCAGCCAAGCCCGGTAAACCAACAGAAAAAGCAGCGGCTTGGCTCAACTTCAAGAAAGCGCAAGACGCGTGGCAAGACATGGCATGCACGTGGAAAGCGGAGACAGCGCGCATGGGAAGTGCGCCTGGTGTGTAATAACGAGTAGCGTGCGCATGAGAAGCGCGCCTAGCACGTGATGACGCATGGCGGCGCGTGGCCGCTGCTGACGGCGTCATCTGGCTCGTACGAATCACGTACAGCCTTCCGGGGTGTTTTCTGGTCCAATTTTGGTACCGCCGGACTTCATTTTTCAAAATAAAAACAATGGTGGTCTCAAAAAAGACATTTAACATAAATAATGAGGTGTATTACACTCTTTCTCTAATGAGAGTGGAAGTGCAAAAACTCTGCACTTCATCTTCTTCCTTAAGCCACCAAAAAATCAAAACGAACCCAAATTAGGATTTGATTTTTCTCATCAACATTAAGTCCAAATCTAACAAATAATATATGGTTTCAAAGGTCTCGAAACAAAGATTCTAAATATGTAAGATTTGTAGAGTGAAATTAAAGCATGTAAAACCATCATGCATGTAAAGTTTCAGGAATATAAAATGGGTCTCCATTTTTCTTGAAATCTAACCGTTGGATTTTCATAAAACTTTGCAGATATGTTCTACGTAAAATGTACTATAACATATATAATTTTTAGGTTAATCAGAGAAAGTTTGAAAAAAATATTAATTTTTCATGCATATATAATGTGTGTATATATATATATAATTATATACATATTTTAATGCATAAAAATGAGCACAAAAATACCCCATATGGTTCTGATACCAATGCAAGATGTGTATAACACAACGGATAAACGGATTTGAGCATACCTTATGTATTAGAATCCGAAACGAAGAACCTTGTGGGTAAATCTCGTGCTTCTCAATCACGAACCAAAAACACCTAGCAATAGAGTAATACTACAGTATGAGTATCACTCACTCTAGTCACAATGCAAAGACTTGATCAATTTTCAAATGGGAGAGAGTTAGAGAGAGAGTGTGGGAAAAATAATACGTTATCGTTATTGGATTCATCCCCACATCCTATATATCGTATCTGATATATAATCTATAGATCAGATATATAATCAGATATATAACCTCCCATCTCTATCTCCTAATAGGATATGATAGATTAGATAGAGATAGTGGGTTATCCTAATAGGATAAATAGAAATTTCAAATTACATGGGCAATATAAATAGGCCATGGGTCATGTCACATGGGCGCCCAAATCCGAGTCCAATACTCGGCCCAATTTCCAACAATTTAAAAAAGAAAAAGAGAAAAGAGGTGTTTTATGAGTAATTATCCTATCTTTTAAGAATTTTACATTAGCAGTGCACCCAACCAATAGTAAAGGACTAAATGAATACATGACCTTAATAATAAAGAAATGATGGATAAACTATAAAATTCCATTGGTTGAGCACATGAACACGTGGTCTTCTTGACCTAATAGATAATTTTTGGGTGTTCTACCTAAAGGAGACATAAATTTAAGATAAACACTGCTTTTAGGGAAATTCTAATATATACCCTTTTGAAAATGGTGCACTAAATGTAATTCTAGTTATGCTATTTTCTTTTTTAATTATGATCAATTTTTTTCTTTAGTTTTAATATTATGTTCTTTAGTTATAGTTTATGTTGTATTTAATTATGACATTTTAAAAAAAAAATTATAATTCAAAAAATTAAAATTATGTCTTCTTTTTTTTTTTTTTGTTATAAAGTGCATATGGTGCATACCATTTGAAGAGTATGCACCATAATTAGTGTATTTGGTTTCAGTTTTCTAAAAACTGAATTTTTTGTTTTTCGTATTTTTTTTTTGTTTTTAGTGAATATTTTTAAAATTTTAAGAATTTTTTTTTTAAAAACTTTTTTAGAAAGTAAAATATTTGTGAAAAAATATTCTTAAACAATAATAAATATACAAAAATACGAAAAATATATTGAATTTTCATTTTTTTTTTTTGTATTTTTGATATTTAGTGAATTTTTAAAAGATTTTTTCACAAAAATTATATTTTTTAATTGTATTTATGTTAGGAGTGTCTAAATTTTTTTTTTTAAAAAAAAAATCTTAAAATATTAAAAACTCAATAAAAATTAAAAAAATACAATAAATAAGAAAGTAGAATTTTCTCGAAAAGTGTTTTCAAAAACTAAAAGATACATCTTTGAATTGTTTTCCTATTTATCATTATTGCTATTATCGAGACATAATGTAACCCATATTCATATTGTTTATTTCTTTCTTTCTTTTTTTCTTTTTTTTTTTTTGGAATAATACCCATATTTTTTTAGGGAGATTTATTTATAAATCCCCTTTAGTAGATTTATAGTCCAATAAACCCACAAGGTTTTTTGTGTTCTATCAAATCCCATATATTTAGAATTGTATCATAAGAGGTCCTTTTTGCCTATTGATAATTTTTGAAAAACTATTATACCCTTTGTTCTATTTTAATAGTAAGTATTATACACAATAGGATATAACGTTTTTCATATTTTGTTATTTTTATTTTGAAAGTTTTGGTGATTAGAGATCTTGGAAGAATCAATAGATACGTTTTCATCATATGTTTTTGTAGGAGTTTCTTTACAAATTGGTGGTGAGAAAACATTTGAGTATTTTCTTTTCCATTGTTGTGGTTTGAAACTCTATTTTTTTCCATTGTTGCAGTTTTGAAGTTCTATTCTCTTCCATTGTTGCAGTTTTCAAATTCAAAATTGTTGGATGAAGGATAGAGAACATTCAAATACTACATTCTTTTATTGTTGTAGTTCGAAACTCTGTGTTCTTTCAGTATTACAATTAGGGCTATGCAAAATATCACCCAATCGGCCAAGATTGTACCGATTCGCATCAATCTGCACCGGTCTAACCGCTAACCACTATTTAAACTTTAAAATTTATAATCCGCCTTCCAAACTGCTCTGCTCTGCTATAGTTAATACATATATATTTTTTAACCTCTAATGAAATATCAATGCAAAAATGAGTGAGAGAGAGATTTAAGATATGAAATTTATTACAAATTAGTAGTTACATATATGAAACATATTATGCAAAAGAGAGCGAGAGTTCTGCTTTTTTTTTTTTTTTCTTTTCTGAAAAAGCCCCCCAAAGACGGCGTTTTTTTGGGGCGCTCTGAAGGTGCTCTGAAAAAAGGCTACCGCAAAATTACTTTGTGTTATTTATATAAAAAATATTATACAAATTAGTTTTATATATTATGTAAATATATGATGATTGGTTAGAATATTTTTCAATCCGCCAATCCACCAAAAACTGCTCAAACCGCAATATGTTAATCCGCAATATGTTAATCCCCCAACCTGCCATTCAATTTGTAATTTTACTCTCAAATTTGCCGAACACTATGCACACCCCTAGTTACAATTTTGAAGCACTGCTTTCTTCCATTGTTGCGGTTTCAAAGTTTAAAATTGTTAGATGAAGGTTAACACCATTTTTGTTTTGCAACTACATGTAGATATGCGTTTGGTAGGAATTTATGTTCAATAAAGTTGGATTTGACTTTTTGTTTCCAAATGAATTGATATAGTATTATGTATTAGTGTGTGTATGCTTATTGGGTGAGTATTTTTGTGAATGTTTACATCCACTGAAGTTATTGTTGTTGTGTATTATCAGATTTTAATGTATTGCATTTGATAATGTGAACTTCAACATTAGAAGTATGTAATGGTTGCATAACGTGTAATGTACACTGATGATTGCATAATGTGAATGTTTATTACTGATTAATGTATGAGTTTTGCATGATTATTACATGGTGTGAATATTCACATTGTAATGACTCATTGCTTGTTGTGAATGATCACATTGTAATGTGTTACAATTGATGTTATGATAATCACATTATTAATCATTGTTAATATTCACATTCAGAAATAGTCATACAAGTGCAAACATTTGTAATGTGAAAGTTCACATAAACATTTATTTACCACAACTCACATTAAGCCAATGGTTATGTGTATACAAATATAAGCAATCACCAGTAATGTGGATGTTCACAATATTTACACTTCGATCGATGTGAATATTCACAGCGTTACTTTTTCACGTCGTAGTAAAGTAGACGATTTAGAATTTTGAAAATGTGAGAGATTTTTTTCTTAGAATAAGAGAGAGATTTTTTCCATAGAATAAATGAAAGATTTTCTCAATGAAATAAGGAATTAAGGTGGCTGTTGTGTGGGTTGCACAACAGCCACTGTTGTGCAGTTTAATCGGCTCATTTTAGGGCCCATTTCGATAATCTGAACCATTCACATTTTAGAATACATCAAGTAGAACATACTTGCAAAAACTCAAGTTAATCGGATATCATTTACCTATTTATCCACTCACATTTGTATTTATAAAAATAAATAACAATTGTGATTTAAAGTATTAAAATGAATACAAATATGAGTAGATGAAAGGGTAAACGATATTCGATTAACTTGATTTTTTACAGGTATATTCTACTTGATGTATTCTAAAATGTGAATGGTTCAGCTTATCAAAATGGGCCTAAAAATTGGTTCATTTGGCTGCACAACACCACTTCAAATCCTAAAATAAGGAAGAGCTTTTCTCAATAGAATGACGGAGAAATTTTATCCATAAAATGAGATACTATTATTATTTTTAAGGGAGACTTATTTATAAGTCCTTTTTTAAACACTTATGGTAGGCTAAGTCCTATATAATTTCTTATAGAATGTCAAGTCCTATTTAGATAGGAATGTATTCTACAAGATTCTACATAAACGTAACGTGACATGACACTTACATAAACGTAACGTAACGTGACACCTATATAAACGTAACGTAACATGACACCTGCATAAACGTAATGTAACGTGTCACGTTACGTTTCGCAAACTTAATGAGTTTTTATTTTTTTAAATTGAATGTGAAAATATTGCTAGTTTATGTTGGTGTCACGTTACATTTCATATAAATATGATCTATGGTAAAATTCAATTTCCTCTATAGAAAATTGAATGTTGCCATAGATCATAGGTGTCACGTTACGTTTATGTAGGTGTCACGTTACGTTGCATTTATGTAGATATGATTTATGACAACATTCAATATAGGAAATTAAATGTTGCCATAGATCATAGGTGTCACGTTATGTTTATGTAGGTGTCACGTTACATTACGTTTATGTAGATATGATCTATGGTAACATGCATGTTACCATAGATTATAGGTGTCACGTTACGTTTATGTAGGCGTCACGTTACGTTACGTTTATATAGATATGATCTATGGTAACATTTAATTTTCTATATATGGTTTTACTATTATTTATGATATTAACAATTAATATTGAGAGTAAATGTACTAATAAACTTCCCACAGGACTTATGTGAATATAAGTTTTTTAGTAGGACTATATGTAGCATAAGTCTCCCTAATAAGACTTATAAATAATTTTCTCTATTTTTAATTGTGTATTGTTTTCAAAATGAAATCACGTCGAAAAAGTTTGGAATGAAAATTTGGTGATATGGAATATTAAAAAAGAAGATAGATTAAATGACTTTATGAAAAAATGGCCCATTTTTTAAAGATAGTTTCATAATATATACATTATTATTTCACTTATTACTTCCAATATATTAATAAATAATAATGACAAATCAAACAATGTATTTGGTTTCAATTTTTTGAATTAAGTTTTTTTAAAAATTGAAATTTTTGTTTTTTTGTATTTTTTTGTTTTTAGTGGATATTTTTTAAAATTTTAAGTAATTTTTTTTTTAATTTTTTAGATGTATCTTACTTATATGTATCTAAATAGTAAAATATTTGTGAAAAAATATTTTAAAAATTTAATAAATATACAAAAATACTAATTTCTTTTTCGTATTTTTGTGTATTTTTTGATATTTAGTGTATTTTTAAAAAAAAATTCACAAATATTATACCTTTTAAGTGTATTTATTTATGTCTAAAAATTAAAAAAAAATTACTTAAAATATTAAAAAAAAAACGAAAAATAAAGGGAGACTTATTTATAAGTCCTTTTTCAGACACTTATGGTTGGCCAAGTCCTGTGTAATTTCTTATAGAATCTCATGTTTTATTTAGATAGGTGTACGGGAAAGAAATATACATTCTCGTATAATCCTGTTGACCAAGTCTACGTTCCTCCGTACGACGTCGCTTTATCACCTAAAAACACAAACGTGAGCTAGTCGGCGGGTGGGTGCCGGAAACCTCTCCGATGCCTAAGTTAGAAAGATTGTCAAATAGACAAAAGCTCTGTGTATTCGGAAAACAAAATTGCGTTACCTCTCCAAAGGTGATATTGGTGAGCTTATATAGGTTTCGCGTAGCACAATCCTGGTAGGACTCTTACTCCTCCATGTAGAGTCCTCTTAGGACTCATATCCCTGGAAGATAATGCTTATCCTCCAACACCCCCCTCACAGCTTGAACCAAGTGAGATGGTTTTACCATGGCCAAAATTCCAATATGACCGAAGTAACCACTAGTTCGGCCCTAACTTTCCTTTCTCTTACCTCGGCTTTTCCATACTAAGACCGAGCTAACCATAAGAGGAATAAGCCGAACTATCTACCGAACCAAGGCCTCTCAAGGACTCAGCACACCTCGATTTCCATGTACTACGACCGAACTATCCAATGAAGACCGAACTCCCAACAACACACTTCCCAGCCGAAGTAGAAATAAGGCTTATGCGACCGAACTAACTACCACGGTCGCGACCGGTCTAATTCAGAGGCTATTTCGACCGGAGTAAACTTATACGGCCCTTCTCCGTAATGCGGCCCAAAATGACCCACTACTTAGCTTGGCCCAATTTACCCAGCTCGGCCCAATTCTTATATAAATTACCCTCTCAATTGCCCCTTAATTCCATCTGCACAGCATGATAGGGATTACCTGTCTATGAACCGAACTAAAGTTTTTAGCTTATCCAGCCGAGCTACAATCCTTTAGTTACTCCGGCCGAGCCGAAAAACCTTTTAGCTTCTCCAGCCGAGCTAAAGACCATTTAACTTTTCCAGCCGAGCTAAACTTAAGCCGAGCTATGATCGTTCGGTCAAACGTCTCTTCAGTCACAGCAACTGAAGCGCTCCATATTCCAATGACACGTGGCAGCCTTCTATTGGCTATTCACAGCTGTAGCGCTGTTCTTCGTGCTTCGTGAATTTGAACAGTTCCCGCCCTTTTACCTCTTTACACAAAACATACCTTTCGTTTCAAATCACACTCTACTATTCACTTTCTTCTCCCCTTCTTCGAATCCTTCAACTTCTGAGCTCTTGTATCTTCGCTGCTGCTGTTCTACCTCCAACTTCCTCCTCTTCCTCTGGTAAGCTTTCAACAACTTGTTTCCGTTTCTCTTGTTTTTGCTTTCGTTTCAATCCATAGCAGTCTATTTTGTGTATTTGCAAAGCATGTTTCCGTTTCCAATAGTATTTGAAGTTTCTGAAAAACCCTTCATAAGAACACTATGAATATAATGAAACAGTACGTAAAATACCTTTTTGATCTTTGCACATGCCCCAACCGAACTAGAACACTGTTCTTGCTATATATAGGTTTAGGAAAACTGGAACCGAACCAGAACTTGTACATATCACAGTAACTTCAATAGGCCATCAACTTATTCACACTAGCCGAAATGAAAACCCACCGAACTAGAAGTTCCTAAACCCTCGACTGAGCTAAGCCTTATGGGCAAAGCCAGCTTTCTCAGTTCCTAAACCGAACTCAGAAAGCTGTCCCTTGATGCTTATCCGGAGTAACAGAAACCATAGGTAGAACCGAGATAACCAATCTTCTTGGTGAACCGAGATAACAAGCACCTTAAGAAAAACCGAGGTAGATCCTGAAGTACACTGCGTAGCCGAAATAAGTCTTGTCTTCTCTTGCTTTGTTTTTTGTAGCACGGTCAACGATCTGTGCTTAACACCTTGTTTTCCACTTTGCAGACTTAGGTTGCTAGGCACTTTCCTGCGCTCAGCCGAGCTTCTGAACACACTTACCTCGACCGAGATAATTTATCCATAATTTATTCAATAAATGGGGAAATATAGGTTCTTAGTAGAAACCCCAGGCGGCCTAGCTGAATTCAAAAAGGATTACAATATTCCAGCCGATGTAAATCTCACTTTAGCCAAACAAGATGTTGACCCATGGGGCAACAAAGGATTCGTTCCCTTTACCCTGCAATCAATAATAGAGACCGGACTTAGATTCGCAGTCCAACCCTTAATATGTGAATTCTTAAGGCAAACCAAACTATGCCCCACCCAGCTGTCCACTAACACATACCGAATAATCATAGGTATAACCGCACTGAACCACCAAACCGGTCTAAACCTAGGTTTGGCCGAGATACTTCACCAATACTCCATAGGATCAAAAAACGAAGGCTGGTGTTACTATTTGAGAGTCTGCAGGTGGAGAGAAAATAATAAAACACACACCGGACAAAGACTTAAACGATGATGACTTCTTTTGGGTCTCTGGGAATTTTGAAGACCTTGAAGCCCAGATTCCTGGCCGAAGAATAAATTGGAAAAAAAGGAGAGCCCGGTATACATATTTCGGTTACATTTCACATTTTTTCCTCTTTTCTTTATTTCGGCTTTCTACTCTGGACCGAACTAACACTTATTTTCTCTTTGCAGATAAAGCCCATCTCCTTTCAAACTACGGCCACCCCAACCTCGGTCTTCTGCGCGCCGCACTAAGAGTAAATGAGAGAAGTTGGGCAAAGCTTCTAAACTTCGAACCGACTTACCGCTACTCCGGTCGCCGAAAAGCAAGGGTGACTGACTTCCTCCTCGAAGACGCACCAGAGCCAGACCCTTCCTTGCCCCAGATCAACCTTGTGCCACTTACTGTCGAACAAGAAATGGCCAAGAAGAACAGGTTGAAGGCCCTTCTAACCGCAACAACTCCCGCCGAAGTACAACCGACCGACCGAAACACCGAAACCGTGGTAGCCTTACCAACTCAACAGCCCTCCACCTCTCGCCGAAACAAGCGTGCTCAGACTAGCCAAACCGAGCCACGACTTGCAGACGAGGATGAGACCATTCTGCCACAAGTCTCTCCTCCAAGTCCCCAGCAAAGCCTCCAACCGGAACCATCCGACCGAACTGTCACTTCTTCAAAATGGGCTCCTGTCCTCTTCTTCGACAACCGAGATATCACTGCCGAAGATTCGGTTGTTGCTGAGAAGGACCACTTGATGGCTTTCAACCTAGCCAAAAGTGTGTGCCTTCCAAAGGACATGGAGCACCATTATAAACAGCTCAACACCGAGCTGAAGTCGATTTGGTCCTCTACGAAGTCCATGATCCTGGTAAACAGCTTCCCTCTTTCTTTGTAAATTTCTTTAAACTTTGAGTCCGGCTAACTTTACTCCTCTTTTTCAGGCCATCCAGAATAACCAAGTCACTCACAGGAGGATCATGGAACTTGAAATACAAGAGAGAGGCCATGGTCGAGGCAGCAACCGAACAAGAGGAGGCGAAGAAAGCAGTGGCCGAAGCTTGACGAGAACGGTCGGCTGACCGAGGTTGCCAATTCGGTCGAGGCCGAGAAGAAAAAAGTTGCCAACGAGGCAAAAGATAGATACCTACGTATCTTGTCTGCCATTGAGAAGAAAAAGGACGCTGAGATAAACCAATTGAAGGGGGAGGTGAAGAAGGCCGAAGACGCCTACACTCTTCAGTGCAACGCGGCCAAGGACTTATTCTTCAAATGTGGCTGGAGGAGTGCGGTGGAGCGGCTCGGATGTACATCTGACACCGATGTCTACGATGCTCCGCCGTGTTCTATTCCGGCCTCACTTTCGTAATATGCTGCCGATCTCTAAAAAGCCTTTCTTGAGGGGTCCGGTAATGAAGATGATGCGGATGATTCTGAAGATGATGAGCAAACCCCTACCCCGGTTGTCAATGAACAACCCCACAATCAGGCAGCTCGGTTGGAGCCAGTTATTGAAGACTTGACTAGTGAGCTACCGGACGATCTGGTTGCCGATTGATACCGCGGTCCAAACTGAGCTCCCTCCCCAAACCGAATTGCCAGCAAACACCGGTCTCCAAACTAATGCTGAGGATGATTTTGACGCTGAACTGGACGCACTTCTACGTTGATGTTTCTTTTTGTTTTTGAACCTTTTGTAACCGGGCTGCGGCTTCTCAATTGTACTTACTCTATGTTTCAATGAAAAATCTTTCTTCAACTCTTGTTTCGGTTTTGTGTATGTATGCCTGTACTTGTAATGAATTTTTCCATGAACTTATTTGCACAACTATGATCTCGGTTTTAGCTATCTAACTTACTAGCCAACCACTCTTCAGCCGATATAACTTACTTCGGCTGAAGAGTACAAAGTGTTGGTTTATCCAGCCAACCACTCTTCAGCCGATATAACTTACTTCGGCTGAAGAGTACAAAATTGGTTTATCGACCAACCACTCTTCAAGATATAACTTACTTGGTTGAAGAGTACAAAGTTGGTTTAATCCCAACCACCCTTGACCGACATAACTTACTTGGTGAAGAGTACAAAGTTGGTTTAATCCCAACCACCCTTGATATAACTTACTTGGTGAAGAGCACAAAGTTGGTTTAATCGACCAACCACCCTTCAATGACTTACTTAATTTGAAGAGTACAAATAGTTGGTTTAATCCAGCCAACCACCCTTCAGCTGTCTTACTTCGGCTAAAGTGCACAAAGAGTTGGTTTAATCGTTGGTTTAATACCCTTCAAATTACTTACTTGGTGAAGAGTACAAAGAGTTGGTTTAATCCAGCCAACCACCCTTTAGCTGACTTACTTCGGCTGAAGAGTACAAAGAGTTGGTTTAATCCAGCCAACCTCTCGTCAGCCGTACACTTACTTTGGCTGAGGAGAAACAAATGTTAGTTTAGTCCAGCCAACCTCTAAGTTGGTTTTTCCAGCCAACTTAGAATAAAATGTTTGGTTATTTCGACCAAACGTCCTGCAGCCTGGATCCTTATCCTGGGCTTAGGAAGGGTCATAGTTGGTTATTTCGGCCAACTTATGTTTACAAAGCTACTAACTTACTAAAGCTACTTTCTACTGGGAATAATTATGCTAAAAAAGAATCAATATGTTTTATTGATAAAGTAAAAAATTACACATACTGAAAAGAAAGAAAAGCTAGAAATAAAACAACTTAAGATTTGCCGCGTTCCATGGCCTGGGAATTGCTTTGCCATCCTTGTCTTCCAAGTGGTATGCCCCTTTGCCCGCTAATCCGACCACTTTGTAAGGTCCTTCCCAATTTGGCCCTAACTTGCCATCTCCTGGAACTAGGGTATTTCCCATTACTTTGCGCAGTACCCAATCTCCGATCTTGAATTGCCTTGGATGTACTGTTTTGTTATACTTTCTAGACAGCTCTTGTTGGTAGGAGGCGATGTGAACTAATGCTCTGTTTCTTCTTTCTTCCGCAAGGTCAAGTTCCAATGCTATGGCTTCACCATTTAAGTCTGGATCAAAGTTTTCACTTCGGATTGTGGGGAGGCCAACTTCTAATGGGATGACTGCCTCCATGCCATAAGCTAGGGAGAATGGTGTTTCTCCTGTCGATCGCCGAGGCGTGGTGCGGTAAGCCCATAAAACGTGGGGGAGCTCTTCTGCCCATTTGCCTTTGGCTCTCTCTAATCTTTTTTTCAATCCATCAAAGACTACCTTATTTGACGCCTCTGCTTGTCCATTTGCTTGGGGATACGCCGGTGTGGAATTGTAGAACACTATCTTGTATTCTTCACAAAAGCTTCTGAAAATTCTACCGTCAAATTGAGTGCCGTTGTCTGAGATCAGTGCCTTTGGTATGCCAAAGCGAGTGATAATATTTTGCCAGACAAACTTCTTCACATCTTTTTCCTTGATTGATGCCAAGGCCTTTACTTCCACCCACTTTGTGAAGTAGTCGGTTGCCGCAAGAAAGAACTTCTTGTTGCCTGGTGCTGTTGGGAGTGGTCCCACTATGTCTAAGCCCCACATTGCGAAAGGCCATGGACTAGTCAAAGGTAGGAGTTCTCTGGCAGGTTGTTGTATTTGGTGTGTGAATTTTTGACACTTTTCGTATTTTTGACATACTTCTCTGAATCCGCTTGCATGTATGGCCACCAATATCCTTGTGAAATCGCTCTGTATGCCAATGATCTTCCTCCTTGATGGCTGCCACATATCCCCTCATGTATTTCGAACAGGAATGCTTCCACTTTGCTGGGGTGAACACACTTTAAGTAAGGTCCTGTGAACGACTTCTTATACAATGCCAAGGATGGAGAAAGCCAGAACCGCTGCGACTTTGCTCTTATTCTGTTGGCTTCTTTCTTCTCTTCTGGGAGGGTGCCGTCCTTTAGGAATAGTATGATGGGATCCATCCAAGAAGGACCTAACTCTGCACAACATACCTCTTGACACGGGTCTTCAATGATTGGTCTAGGCGGATAGTCGATTAGTAGTGGGTGAGAGCGGAGGTGTACGCCATTGGCGGCTTCTTGAGTTAAGTCTGCTCTCTTGTTTTCCTCTCTGCGATCTGTTCTATCCTTACTACTTGAACTTCTTTATCTCTTACGACCAAGTTTTGGTACTTGGCCATCCTATCATGCTTTGCCTCGTAGTCGCCTGATATTTGGTTTATCACCAGCTGTGAGTCGCTGTAGACCATTAGCTCGGTGGCCTTCATGTAGAATGTTGACTTGAGACCAGCCAGAAGCGCTTCATACTCCTTTCGTTGTTTGTGTTTGGAAGCCAAGGTTGATTGCTTGCTCCACTACTAGGCCGTCTGGAGATATAAGGACTATGCCAAGTCCTGCTCCATGCCGGTTGGATGCTCCATCCACGAAGAGCTTCCATATCTCTCCAACGAACAACTTCTAGCAGGTGGAGGGATCGGATGATGCCTTGGGATCTTCCATGTTGCTGGTGGCTTCTTCAGAGTCGATGCTTGCTGTCTACCCCTTGCTAACTGATTGTGCCAAGTCGTCATTTGTTGGTATGTCCTGACTTGGTGTAGCATGGTTTGTTTCTTCCTTCATTTCCTTACCCTGGTCTGCCTTGGGGCCTGACTGATTAACCAATACTAGGGGTTGCGTTATTCCGACGTCAACCTTCTTTCCTAGTTCGGTTGTTTCAGTTAGGTCGAAGCGAATGTGATGACTTCCTGGTGTGAATTCTGCGACGAAGTCTGCCAATGCTTGTGCTTTTATTGCGGTCCTTGGTTGGAACTTGATGTCGTATTGTCCCAACTCTACTGCCCACTTCAGAATTCGTCCAGAGAAGTTCACCCTTTCAAATAAAGCCTTTAATAGGAAGGCCGTGAGAATAACTATTGTGTGGGCGTAAAAGTAATGCGACAATTTCCTTGAAGCCATCATCAAGGCCAATGCCAGTTTCTCCAGTGGCAAGTACCTTGTTTCGGCGCCCAGTAACGTCTTGCTGACATAGTAGATGGGCAAGTGTTGGATTCCTTCTGGCGAACCAACCCTCCACTAATTGCATGCTGCGATACTGCCAAGTATAAGAAGAGTTCTTCTCCAGGGATTGGTGTTACAAGTAATGGTGGAGAAGACATGTATTCTTTTAGGCTTTCCAGGGCGCGGTCGCATTCCTCGTCCCATTCAAACTTAGCCTTCAGTGCATGGAAAAATGGTCGTAGTCTGTCTGATGACCGGCTTATGAATCGATTGAGTGCAGCCACCATGCCAGTGAGATGCTATACTTCCTTTACTGAGTTCGGCCTCTCCAAATCCTGAATGGCCTTGATCTGAGAAGGGTCTGCCTCTATACCACGGTTGGTCACCAAGAAGCCTAGGAATTTGTCAGATCCTATTCCGAATGCACACTTCGACGCGTTGAGGCGTAACTTATGCTTCTTCAGGATCTCGAACATCTCACCTAGGTCCTTGAGATGGTCATTCTCATCTTTGCTTTTGACCACCATATCGTCGATGTAAGCCTCCATTGTTCTGCCTAACAACGGCTCAAACATCTTGGTGACCATTCTCTAGAACGTCGCCCCTGCGTTCTTTAGGCCAAAGGGCATGACTTTGTAGCAGTAGAGTCCTCTTGGAGTGGTGAAGGACGTGACCTCTTGGTCTGGTTCATGCATGGCGATTTGGTGGTAGCCTCTGTACGCATCCAGAAAGCTAAGTCGGTTGTGTTCTGCCGTTAAGTCCACCAATTGATCTATCCGAGGCAAGGGGAAGCTATCTTTTGGGCACGCCTTATTGACCGTTTTATAGTCGACGCAGACACGCCACTTGCCATTCTTCTTTGGCACTACGACGGTGTTGGAGATCCATCTTGGGTAGTGCACCTCTCTGATTGCCCCTGCTTCCAGCAGGTTTCCTACTTCTTCCGCCACTATTTCGGCGTGGTGGAGTGCCGATCTGCGGGTGCGTTGAATGATCGGTCTGGCGGAAGGGTGGACATTGAGTTGGTGGCAGATGAAGTTGGGATCGATGCCTGGCATGTCGTATGGGGTCCAGGCGAACACTTCGATGTTGGAGGTCAGGAATTCCAAGACTTCTAAACTCGATCTTTGACAACGACGAGCCAAGTAAGAAGAACTTATCCGGTTCTTCTCATCTATCCCGACTTCCACCAAGTCCTCCATCGCTTCGACTAGCCGCTTTAACATTCGCGAATAGTTCATTACTCGGTTCTTCCACCGAATGAACATATCCTTTGGCGTGGCTTGTTGTTCATTGTTACAAAGCAATCGCTCGACATGATTTGATCCCCATAAACTTCTTCTATTACTCGGTGTCGTTGGGAAACCGCATCACACAGTGGTAGGAGGACGCCACGGCGCATGGCGTGCGACCATGTTACGCCCAAGATAATGTTGTAAGTGGAGGGACCTTCAACACCGAACTCCACTTGTTTTGTCACACTTCCCGCCTTGGTCGGAGAATAATTTTGCCGACGGGCCATTCGGCATGGAATTGAATCCGATGAGGGGAATCTGCGGGGCCAAGTCTTTATCTTGCGCCTTGAGTTGCTTGAAAGTTTCATAGTACATGATTTCACACGAACTTCCTTGGTCAATCGGAATCCGCTTAACGCGTCAAAATCCTTGACTCGGAGAGTGACGACCAAGGCATCGTTGTGAGGGCAATAGATCCTGGCCAAGTCTTTATCCGAAAAAGACATGACATTTGTGCCCTCTGTCTTCCCTTTCTTGACGACTGGTTGGGCACTTAGCACCTCTCTTAAGTGCTCCGCCTTTTTGATTAAACCTCTGAGCTCGCATACACGCTCAGGTTCAAAGACTCCATGTATTACGTTGATGACGCCTTGGGGCAGGGCGTCGATCGGCATCCCATTGGGGCTATTGTGGTCTGAAATTTGCTGTACCCCTCTCTCTATGTATTTGTCAAGGTGGCCTGCTGCCACCAACTCTTCCAGATGCTGCCTTAGTGGTGTGCAATTCTCAGTGCGGTGCCTCTTTTCTTTGTGGAAGGTGTATCTAGATCTGTCATCATAGTCCTTCTGGGCCTCGCCTAGCTTGGCTGGCCATTTGACAAAAGGCTCGTCTCGAATCTCACTAAGTATACGGTAGATCGGTTTCTTGAATACCGTGGTTATGGCGGTGCAGACTCTTAACCATCTCTTGTCCTGGTCCTCGCCATTATCTCGTCTGCCTCGTCCGTTTCGGTTTTGGCGATCTACCGTATTGACCTTTGCTGAGGTCTTCTTTTCTGGTGTCGTGGTCGCGCCAGTTTTTGCTTTGGCACGAGCGCCATCCTCTTCCACCCTGATGTGCTGATGCACTCTCTCCATCAGGGCCTCCATGGTGAGGGGCGGTGTCATGGTGACAGAGTCCCTCAGTCTGTTCCCGACTAGAAGGCCTCTTTTATATTGTGCAATAGCGAGATTGGTCGGGCAATCCCCAATCTGGTTGAATGTTTCCCAGTAACGACTGTTGTACGACCTCAGAGTCTCATTGTCACCCATATCGATGGAGAGTAATTGGTCGATCTCCACTGGGGTTTTAGTGTTTGTTCTGAATCGCGTTACAAACGCCTCCGCCAGTTGTGCCCAGGAGGCTATGCTGCCCTCTGGAAGCTTTTCAAACCAAGTCAAGCCTAGGTCGCCGAGGCTTGAAGGGAATAGGATGTACATCAAGGCCTCGTTCCGCCGGTATACAGCCATAACCTGGCGAAAGTGGCTCAAGTGCGTGTAGGGGTCCGTCTTCTCCTCATATGTTGTGAATTTGGGCTGTAGGAAGCCGGACGGAAGGGGCGCGTTCTCTATTGCTGGGACGAATGGTGTGGTCTGCAGCTTCGCCAACGCCTTGTCCGTTGGTTCGTATGCCGGGCGCGGTATGGGCATTCCAACCTCGACGCTTCCATGCGTCAGGAATAACCGTAAGGCAGAAACCCTGTGTGGATCGCGCGCCCTGGCGTCCTCCTTCCATCGTGCCTTCTCTTCAAGCACGGATCGTAGGTCGGATGATCTGGGCAACTCCGTCTGTCTAGACCTTGTCTGGTGTGTATGTGAGGGCCAATATGTGCTTCCCTCAGTGTATGACCTCTCAGTTCTCGTCCTCTCAGACCTGGAGTGACGAGTCTTGGAAGATCGGGATTGCGTATCGCCTATCCTGAGACTTCTGTTCTCTGCTTGAGAGGGTGTAGAATTCCTACTATGACCCTCTGAGTGACGAGGGGGCATCTTGTTATTGCGCCCCTCTCCTGTCGCCACTTCTTTTCCTTTTACCTGGCGCTTTAGAGACTCCATGTCCGCCGCCATCTTACGAATCAATTCGTCTTGTTGTCTGACGCGATCCTCCAAAGCTTGTGGATCAATCCTGCGCCTTTGTCCTTCTGGGCTTTGCGAACGACAGGGGTGAGGGCTGTTATTCCGCCTTCGTCCCCTCACATCCCTCCTGGAATTCTGCCTTTGTGGCTCCAGGTTTGCCATGGGAGCGACCAAGGGCAGGCCTTCCCGCCTTGCACCCCCATCTGGGTCTGTCAATCAATGGATGGGTAACTCTTCATTGTTCGCCATTGGTATTTGAGAGAAAAAGCTTGATCAAGAGGTTGTTCTTGTCTGAATTCCCACAGACGGCGCCAATTATACGGGAAAGAAATATACCTTCTCGTATAATCCTGTTGACCAAGTTTGCGTTCCTCCGTACGACGTCGCTTTATCACCTGAAAACACAAACGTGAGCTAGCCGGCGGGTGGGTGCTGGAAACCTCTCCGATGCCTAAGTCAGAAAGATTGTCAAATAGACAAAAGCTCTGTGTATTCGGAAAACAAAATTACGTTACCTCTCCAAAGGTGATATTGGTGAGCTTATATCGGTTTCGCGTAGCACAATCCTGGTAGGACTCTTACTCCTCCATGTAGAGTCCTCCTAGGACTCATACCCCTGGAAGATAATGCTTATCCTCCAACACCCCCCTCACAGCTTGAACCAAGTGAGATGGTTTTACCATGGCCAAAATTCCAATATGACCGAAGTAACCACTAGTTCGGCCCTAACTTTCCTTTCTCTTACCTCGGCTTTTCCATACTAAGACCGAGCTAACCATAAGAGGGATGAGCCGAACTATCTACCGAACCAAGGCCTCTCAAGGACTCAGCACACCTCGGTTTTCATGTATTACGACCGAACTATCTAATGAAGACCGAACTTCCAACAACACACTTCCCAGCCGAAGTAGAAATAAGGCTTATGCGACTGAACTAACTACCACGGTCGCGACCGGTCTAATTCAGAGGCTATTTCGACTGGAGTAAACTTATACGGCCCTTCTCCGTAATGCGGCCCAAAATGACCAACTACTTAGCTTGGCCCAATTTACTCAACTCGGCCCAATTCTTATATAAATTACCCTCTCAATAGGAATGTATTCCACAAGACCTTACATAAACGTAATGTGATGTGACACTTATATAAACGTAACGTAACGTGACACCTATATAAACGTAATGTAACGTGATACCTACATAAACGTAACATGACACCTACATAAACGTAATGTAATGTGACACCTACATAAACGTAACGTGACACCTACATAAACGTAACGTAACGTGTCACATTACGTTTCGCAAACTTAATGAGCTTTTATTGTTTTAAATTGAATGTGAGAATGTTGCTAGTTTATATTGGTGTCACGTTACATTTTATATAAATATGATCTATGGCAACATTTAATTTCATAGGAAATTGAATGTTGCCATAGATTATAGGTGTCATGTTACGTTTATGTAGATGTCACGTTACGTTACGTTACGTTTATATAGATATGATCTATGATAACATTCAATTTCCTATATAAGAAATTAAATGTTGTCATAAATCATAAGTGTCACGTTACGTTTATGGAAGTGTGACATTACGTTACGTTTATGTAGATATGATCTATGGTAACATGCAATTGGACTTTTCTTAAGGGTTGCACACCATGTGCCACTTACACAAAAAGTGTAAGTGGAAGCTGAAAACAAAAGTAGAACTGCAAACAGAAAAGGCGTAAGTGTAAGGCGTAAGTTGCACACCATAACAGTACCCCATGCAATTTCCTATATAATAAATTGTATGTTACCATAGATCATAGGTGTCACATTATGTTTATGTAGGTGTCACGTTACGTATAAATGTCACGTTACGTTTACGTTTATGTAAGTGTCACGTTACGTTACGTTACGTTTATGTAGATATGATCTATGGTAACATTTAATTTTCTATATATGGTTTTACTATTATTTATGATATTAACAACTAATATTGAGGGTAAATGTGTCAACAAACTTTCCACATAACTTATGAAAACAAATTTTTTAATAGGATCATAGGATAAGTTAGACTTATAAATAATTTTCCTAAAAATAAAAAATAGAATTTTGTAAAATCTGTTTCTGAAACTATAACCAAACAAATATAAATAAAATTTTCAGAGAGAAGAAGAACAAGAAGAGCAGCAAAGGTCATTCTCACGGGGTAATCGGATTCCCGAGGCGATCGATTTCTGGAAGGAGAGAGACAAAGCAATGTCCGAGTCTCTCAGGTCGGTCTCTCTCTCTCTCTCTCTCTCTCTCTCTCTCTCTTATGTTCATGTTATGTATATCTAGATAAATATGTGTGTATATATTGCAAATCTGAGGTGTTTGATCTCATCGTTTGATTGCAGAGCTTTGTGATCTTTTCTCCCCGGACCCCATGTTTCTGGTAGGATCGCTGTTACGTTTCGGATCTGTAATATTTTGGATTGTTCATATGATCGCATGCATGGGGTAAGTATTTCGATTCCCTCTTTTACATATTTACATGGTGATGATTTTGCTAGAGTTAAGAGAAATTTGAAATTTTTATCTGGTTTGAGTCAATTCTGTGATTGGATTGGAGAATATATTGATTGATTTGTTGCACTTGTTTGCATATGTATCAATTAGACGGTTTTCTTAAATACTTAGGCTATAATTAGAATTTGGATTGGGTTGTTGAAAAGAAAAGAAAAGGGAAAAGAAAGGAAAATGAAAAAAGAAATGAGAGAATTTTCTTGTTCAAGTGTATTCAAGGCATCTAGGCAATTGCCAATAATGTAACTTAGCTTACTTTGTTCACATGACTTTCAAACTCTTTTGAATTATTAATAATGTCCGTGTAAATATATTAATTTCTCTGATGCTTAAATTCAACTTGTATCCTTAACTTTTTAGCCCATCTATGTAAAAATTGTGAAAGTATGTCTACTGGAACAGTGACAAATGACTTATCTTAATATTTGTAGTTATAAGATGACAATTTGAAAGCCAAAATTTTTAGATTTTAGTTCTTTTATTTCATTGAAAAGTTTAGGAAAAAAAAACATGGGATTGGAGAGTTTGCATTGAGATTTTTTTTTTGGTTAAATTACAAATACACTTTTGACATTTGCTTAAAATATAGATTGTCCTTGTGGTTTTGGAAATTATAAATACCATTTTGTCATAATTTGTTATTTAACAGAGTTGATAGAAAAATGAAATTCCTAACTATCTTCCTATACAACAATGAAATTGCCAAGACTGTTAATTAAAATATATTATTGACATCGTTAAAAGCTGTTAATTGACTTAATGGTTTGATGGGTCGTTTTCACACCAAAATTATTTATTTAAAACCAAGTAATAACTACTACTCTATAGAATAGCAGGTAAGACTAGATGTCGATCCATAGGGATTGTATTGACTAAAGTGCTTAAAACCAAAAATAATTTTTACTTGATTGAAGAAGGTTGATAATGTGAACTTAATGAAAATGACAAATAAATATAAACGAATAATGAAGTTCGGTCGTAGAGAATTCCTTAGGGAGTTTGAATCCACAACTACTCACGTAACACGAGATAATTGTAACTGTTCTTGGGAGATTAAGTAATGGAAATTATGATATATTATGACTACAAGTCTTAATATGATCGTCTAGAAATTTCATATACTAAAACTCTAGGCATAGACCATCTGCGGTTAGTACGGACCGTCTTACGCTAAAACTATTGCTGTAGGAACGGTCAAGTAATTTTTTTTTCAATTTTAATCACTTTAGTCTATACAATTTCTATGGATAAACATCTGGTCTTAACCGCTATCCTGTGGAGTAGTAGTTACTACTCGTTTTAAATAAATAATTTTGGCGTGAAAACGACCTATTAATATTTGGCACCGTTGCTGCTTGATTCATCTCAATTCGAGGTTGTATGAAGGAGAGATGCCCAAAACACCAATTGCTACGCAGAGAACTTTCAACTTGAAAATTCAAGTTTTTATTCTTAAATTTGATTGGATAATCCTTTCTTCCAAAACTCCATGTAAGCTTTGCAAAATTCATCCTACTCATGTCATTTGAGTGTAAAGATTTGGAAAACGTACAATTACATAAAACAACACAAAATCATCAAATAATATAGGATTATGGACTCATGAAGTGTATTTTGGAGGGCCTAACTGTGTAAAATTTTGGCACTTATCATGGTTGATTCATGAAAGCGTTATTTGTTCTATGATTATAAATTTTAAGGGACGGAATGTAAAGTGAATTTGTAATTTATCATTTTTTTCTGATACTGTAGATTACGATCATGTCTGGGACAAGTCTTGCCTATTTCATCTACTAGGTGGAAGTTACAACATCCAGATGACCTTGGACCTTCTATCATCCAAGGATCAGGATTTAGTTTTAGTGTATTATTTGCAACCAAATTTAATGCGTGAACTTTGTGTATGTAAACTGATTACCTGTGTAAGTTCTGCAGCATGAGTTTTTAGTGTCTAATATGAACCAATTGTTTGGAATAAATATAATTTCTTACAGAACCAGATTTTTGTAACAGAGCAGTGGTTGTCTGGGAATCCATTGTAAATCCAAACTGATTACCTCAATCAGTGAGCCACTAAAAAGACCAAAGCTTCAAGAGCAAAAAGCATCAAAACTAAGCATATCTGAGGATTTTTGGACCACCAACACGTGTGAAATGGACAACAGTGCGGTGCAGTCACAAGGAAGCATCTCGTCAATTAGCACATCAACCCTGACAGTTGATCCCCATGGCACTAGCAGTCGAAACACCCCTTCGGAATTTGTAAATCCTGGCAAGTTCTTGTTGCTTCTTTGATGTTACTGACCATATTGGGTGTAGAAGGTACATGCACTTTTGGTAATGATATGACTGAATTTTTCCATCCTCTGGTTTGTGTATCTGTTGTCTTTCTGCTGGTGGGGGTGGGGGTGGTGCAAAGACTTGGATGGAATTTATTATGTGGATAAACTGATTCATTTTTCTTTCTTTAAAATTAATTAATAATTATTTTGTTTTACATGCGGGATCTTATTTAGGACATGTATAATATAAAAAATGGTTTTGATAAAATTAAAAGGAAATTTTTGTGAACCAACTATAAGGCTAGCAATGTTTTATGGGACAAATAGTTGGACAACTAAGAAACGACATGTTCATAAAATGAGAGTAGCTTATATGAGAATATTAGATGGATGTGTGACAGATTAGGAAAAAATATAATCAGGAATTAATAAATTCATGAAATGGTAGGCCTAGAACCAACTGAAGATAAGTTGAGAGAAAATAGATTAAGATAGTTTGGTCATGTACAACGAAGACTTGTAGTTGTAATGGTAAAGAATAGGATATAATAGTCGCTATAAATTGAGATGTTAGGGTGAAGGGAAGATATAAATTGACATGAGATGCAGTAGAAAAAAAAGAGAAAAAAAAGATATGAATTTATTTGATTTAATTGAGCAAATAACTTTTGACAGAGCAAAATGACAAAAAAGATTTATGTAGCTGACGACTTGATTAGTATATAAGGCTTAGTTTGGTTTGGTTTGATTTACAACAAATGATATTGCAAGTTGTGAATTTATTTGATTTTTTCATGTGAAATTCTTGTCAATTCTGTTAGATCACCACTAATCCTAAAAGCTTAAGTTGTTATGAAAGGGGCCTAACCATGCATATTAAACTCTCCAATACCTTCCCTTATATGCAATCTCATCTTGCACACGGGATGCAAGCATCCAAACATGTAGAGAAATAAAATGAAAACAAGAAAACAAATGCAAATAAAGAAATTTGAACCCAAGACGTCTTTTAACCTGAGCTTTGATACAATGTTAGATCAACATTAGTCCCAAACCCTTAGGAAAGAGTCCCAGCAATGCATATCAAGCCGTCCAACTAATTCTATATACATCTTCGCATTACTTTATTGTTACTTTTGCTTCGGTATGTCTTCATCTGATGCTGAATGTGTTGGTTGTAGGTCTTCTTCTCTGGAACCAAACTAGGCTGCAGTGGATAGGAAATAAAAAGTCCGAGAATCAGGCACAACAGCTTCGTGAACCTAAACTAAGGTTTGTTGTCTGGACATGTGCAAGAAATATTGTTGATTAATTTGTTATCTAGGCTAGTAATATATTTCATTCAATCTCCAAGGCAAATTAAAATTAGCTATCTACACAAGCCAATTGATGTGTTTGATCCCTTTTGATTTGGGGACAAGGAAAGATGTCATAAATTGAAAAAAAGGTTATTCATTTCAACCTTTTATCAGCGATGGTGTCCACTTTACAATAATAGTTGTGACTCTTCCTCCACTCTGGCATTTTCCTAGTCAACAAAATCTTGCTAAATAACCTAATCAACTAAACAATCCCTTTCTTATCCAAACATTTTTAAGCTTCAGTAGGGATATCATCGGGTTCTAAAGTCTTATTCGATTTCATCTTCTCAAGTTTAATCTCCACTTCAAAGTTGTTAATCCTACGATAGAACTTATAGTCTTACTTTTCCTCATTACTGGTTACTTCCTCCCCTTTTGACAACATGATGATTTGTCTTATTTTTTTTCCTTTTCTATTTGTGGTGAAGCATATTCCTCTTCCAGACATCTTCATGCCAATAACACATTGTCTATTTCCAAATAGTTTGGAATACAAAGGATTTAGTGTTGAGTGCCTGAATGGTTTGGATTTGTGCAAATTGTTTTCCTTCCTGATCTATGGGATATCCAAACACTGGCATGCCTAGAACACTTGCATTTTGAGGTGTTTTGTTAATGATTTCTGTATTTTTGAAAACTTTCTTTTAACATGCACTTTGTTCAAAGAAGCAGGGACACTTCAGAGAAGGTCTGTGTCGTGTCCGTGTCTGTCATGTATCTAACACTTACACTCATTGGACACTTCTTGACATGTGTCAAACACACATGAAACAGATTATAAGTTTGAACAAAATAACCTAGAGGAGACAATGATTGGGAAATTATTATTTTTATTTTTATGTGTCAACCTTTCCTCTTTTAAACTTTAGGAACTAGTTTCATGTTGTATTTGTTATTATTTTGTAGTGAAATATTCATATATATGATGTATAATGAATATGTAAATCACATATTTTGTGCTTGTCCCCCAAGAGTTGTGTCATGCATTTTTTTAAAATTGATGTGTCAGCGTGTGTCCATGTTGTGTCACGTGGCTGTGTCTGTATCCGTGTCCTGCTTCTTAGACTTCATCATTTTCTGAACCAAGCATTGGTCATGGATGTGTTCTACTTTTTCTGCACTTACTGTCTATGCCTGTTTAAAAAATTTCTGGTTTTTGTAGTTGGAATGCAACCTACGAAAGTTTGCTTGGGAGCAACAAGCCATTTCACGCCTATACCTCTCCCTGTAAGTTTTTCCTTTGGCAAAAAAGTGTTCCATTCAGTCTGATCACTCTGCTTGGTAACATGCTCTGCACATTATTTTAAACTAACAGGAAATGGTAGATTTTCTTGTCGACATATGGGAACAAGACGGTTTGTATGATTGAGAAAAGCATTAGTATAGTTTGCTCACAACCCACGAGTGCTGTTATCGAATTTAAATTGTTATGGTGACAGAAAGTCAATTGGGCAAGGCGTGGTGTGTACATTAACTACAACATTATCATCATGTGCCCAGGTTGATGTCTTACAGGTTTTTTTCGAGATATGCCTTAGCATTGCACTGTATTCTCTAATTTATAAAAGTGGTTGCCTGTGCCATTCTTGGCATCAGATTTTTGTGGAATTTTTTCTGAGTGATTCCTGTACGTCTTTTATTTGTTCTTATTTTTCTCTCTTTAAAATTTAGCCTGCTTTTTGTTCAACCATTTTGAGAAATGCTCAAGGTGATACGAAGAACCAAAAAAATAGACAAGCCCTGCTTATTCCAGTCTTCAATCAATGATCTCCAAAAAGGAAGCGGGAATACAGTATTATGCCCTAATGATTTAAAAGTAGGTAGTTCCTAAACCCCTGTCAAATTCACACTTTTTGAAACCACTTATGTTCTGTGTTGTTCACTCGTGAAATATTTTCACACATGTTTTTTAAACATGAAAAAATAAAAATTAAAACGAAAACGAAATAATATATGATTGGTGGGCAGAAATAAACAGTTATAATTACTTGGGCTGGTTTTGGGGGCACATCATTGGTGACCTAGAAACGGCCGAAAACATCTCAGTTTTGCACCTCTTCATTTTTCTCACAATTATAAATATGATTATTCGTGTGTTTATAATTTTACGTTTAATTTTTTATTTTATTTTTTTGGAATGTTTTAACGATTGAGAGATAGTTTGATAGATAATTTGATGATTGAGAGTAATTGGATGGATGATTTGATAACTGAGAAATAGTTTGATGAATAAAGAAACTTATTTAGTAATTTTGAACTATAACAATTACAGTAATTTGATAAAGAGAAGTAACAGCTCTTAAAAAAAGTAATTATTAATAAATGATAAACATTATAAATATTAGGGAGACTTATTTATAGGTCCCTTTTCACATACTTATGGTAGGTTAAGTCTTAAGTAAAAACTTATATCCTCATAAGTCCTATGAAAATTTACTTGACACATATACCCTTAATAGTAGATGTTAATATCATATCTATATACATTAATTTCGAAATTCGGAAAACATTTTGAAACCCCCCAAAAAACATTTCGAAACTCCCAAAATAGGCTGATTCAGTTGTATACATTTCGAAACTCACCACGAAGAGGAAAAGCGGCGCGATTCGATGGAGACGATCAACGGGAAGGTTTCAACGGTTACCGCTTATAGTGAGAAACATGAATGATGACTTCGAAACGTAAGTGTGCATTTACCTCTATTTCCCAATGTTAATTTATTTGATTTTTATTAACAACCCAAAACTAGGGTTTATTTGACCTTCAGTCGTAATCTGGTTTGTTATTTGTTTGTTTTGTCAAAATTGTGATGAATAATTGATTTTACAGTTTCCGAATTGGAAATAATATATATGTTGGGGTTGGAAGATGGAGGTTCTGCGGGTTGACCAGTGTGGGTGAATAATGCTTGATTCGTTGTTGAATTGGGTTTTGTAGACTATTTTGGGGGCCACAGTCACAATCATTATTTGATTTTATTTGTTTTTTTCTCGATCCGAGCATAGTATTGGGTTTGGTAGACTATTTTGGGGGTTTGTCGTTGTGTGTTGTACAGTTAATGAATGTGATTGTGGCCTAATATGAAACTAGTGTCGGATGTGAGTGGAAGCACATATAAGTTGGACAGTGTGTACAGTGCCATGTTATGGTACGATGTCGTTTGGTTTGTTTTCACTCAGATATACAAATGTGACAAATTACAAATCTGACAAATTACACGTACACCTTTGTCACAGTTACGTAAAGCACTTCTCAGTCACATTTCAAACCATGGCACATAATTTGTCACAGTTACGTCAAGCACTTCTCAGCCACATTTGGAAATATGACCGTGAATGTGTGCGTGTAATTTGTCATAGTCATGGCCATAAATGTGGGCGCGTAATTTGTCACAGTTACGTCAAACACTTCTCAGCTACATTTGGAAACATGACCGTGAATGTGTGCGTGTAATTTCTCACAGTCATGGCCATAAATGTGGGCGCGTAATTTGTTACAGTTACGTCAAGCACTTCTCAGTTACATTTGTAAACATGGCCGTGAATGTGTGCATGTAATTTGTCACAGTTACGTCAAGTGCTTCTCAGCCACATTTGAAAACATGGCCGTGAATGTGTGCGAGTAATTTGTCACAGTCATGGCCATAAATGTGGGCGCGTAATTTGTCACAGTTACGTCAAGCATTTCTCAGCCACATTTGGAAACATGGCCGTGAATGTGTGCACGTAATTTGTCACAATTACGTCAAGTGCTTCTCAGCCACATTTGAAAACATGGCCGTGAATGTGTACGCGTAACTTGTGACTGTTACATCAAACACTTCTTAGCCACATTTGGAAACATGGGGCCGTGAATGTGTTCGCGTAATTTGACGCACTTCTCAGCCACATTTGGAAACATTGCCATGAATGTGTGCGTGTAACTTGTCACAGTTACGTCAAGTGCTTCTCAATCACATTTGAAAACATGGCCGTGAATGTGTGCGCGTTACTTGTCACAGTCATGGCCGTGAATGTGTGCGCGTAATTTGTCACAGTTACGTCAAGTGCTTCTCAGTGACACTGTTCACATCACGAACATATTGACATGCAATGTTACGTATTGCTATTTAAGTACATATTCACATACATTATCAGTAGGATCTTGCTTGTATATGAATTGTGAAGTTTTGGTGGCATTTTTTCCAGGAGGCTCAATTAAACGTACACCATAATCAGGCTCCAAGCCAAAAGTGAGCAGCAGTGAAGTGACTAGAACTGGTAAAAGACGGTGGTCTCAAACTCCGTCACAGAATGTGAATGCATTAGGGTAAAGCAGTGCCCGAAAAGGAAAGAAGCTGAAATATGAGCCTCAACAACAACTGAACAGACAACCAACAATTTGCTACCGTTCCAACATTGCTGGAATTGTGAAGCTGGTGGCAGTGTCGAAACAGAAAGATGAGCATTTGCAACATCTTTAGAAAACACCGTTTTGGTTGTTGTTGGATGCGATGCGAAAAACCAATCTAAACCAACATGAATTCCAAAAATGTGATGACATTGTAATGAGGATCATTCAGACATTTGTTTCAGATAAGTCGACTTTCATGATTGGTGGTAAACACATTGAACTTACAAGCATCGATATGCAACTAATATTTGGAATTCAAGGTGGTAAGAAGAGTTTAGATGTGTCACATGGGCCAAGACTCCTGACTGACTTCATCCAACGAAGGTGTCCCAAAATAGCACGCATAAACTTGAAGACCATTAAAGAACTGTTAATGGATGCATTACTCGGGGACACTACGCAGGATCACCAGGATGTGGCAAAGTTACTGAGTTTGTACTTGTGTGGGAAGTTATTCTTTGCTACTTCAGGAGAGACCGTAAGATGGGGGTTCTTCCGGGTTGTAGAGGATCTAGACAACATGAAGGCATATGATTGGGCTGGAGCAATCTACACAAATTTGATGGAGTCAATTAAGAGATTTTACTCTAAGCTTGAGAAAGTTACTGGATGTGTTACTGCCCTACTTGTAAGTGCTCTGTTTTTTTTTTTTTTTTTTTTTTTCCCCACAATATAATTTTGTATTTGTTTTGAAAAACTTTCACAGCTAATATTTTTAACCCACGGTCACACAGTTTTGGATATGTGAGCACACCAACTTGATACAAGCAGATCGTGGAGATGGATTTCCGAGGTTTATGAAATAGAATATCAACAAGTTGGTCACAAAGATAAGAGTAGTGGACATTAAGCAGCCAAATGATGTGGAAGTACGATTTTCTGTACCGTTAGAGTAAATATTAGATGTGCCAATTTACTGTTTTTTATTTCTGATTTTTAAATTGTTTGCAGGTTGTGGTAGGAGATCTGCACATCAGTCATTCTGAACGGCGCGTCATGAAGACAAAAGACGTTAAACAAATTGGAGCAAAGGCCGAATGTTCAAAGCGCAGTGGGATTGGTGCTGAGAGTAATGACTAGTGTGCTCGCGGTGCATCTATGTCTGAAGAATATCAGAGAGCACTGTTTGATATTGGTGTGCTTAAGATAGAAGTAGCACGTAAATCTGATGTCATATTTGCATTACAGACAGAACTGGCAACAATGAGGGCAGCGTACGAAGAAAAATGTGCCAAGTTAGAACAAAAAATCACAGTAAACAATAAGCAGAACGAATGTGACATTGAAAGGATGCAGCAGCTAGTGGATGAACTTAATGACAAAAACACGAAGCTCGTGGAACAGTTGGAGGAGTACGTAGTCTATGAATACACCTAAGCAGCTGCTGGTGTACAGGAGATGAAGCACAGTAATGAGGAAATGTACCACTGTGACGCAGACGCACTTGCCATTATGCCATTGTCAACATCGTTTCCATCTGATGTGAATGAGAAGACAGAGTTGCAAGGGGTGGATACTCATGTCACCCCAATCAATAACATTGGGCAAATGGCATGTGATGTGGATTTAATGGCTGGTATTAATCAAAACATTGGAACAACTGCGTTGCAAAACTCGCTTGTGAAAAACATTAAAAATAAAAATATGAAAGAGCATAAACTGCCAGAGTATGAATATCCACCGATTTTGGGGAGGTAGATGAAACCATCTGATAGTGGTGTGGTCAATGAGGGTGAGTGTGACAGTAAACAAGAAATGGAAGATGACATCATTGAGGTTGACAACATTGCAGACCCAGATAGGACATTTTCTCGGTTTGACTTGACTAATCGTCTACCAATCTGGAAGTTGTTATCAACACAAGAGAAAGACAAGCTTAAAGAAGCATATGAGAAAGGGGGTGACAGGTAAGTTATGCAACTTGCTCTTACCATTATTCATTTGTACATGAATTTATTGTTCAAAAAATGTATTGTAGTGCACAAGTCTGGACTGGACCGCATGTCTCCAACTCTGTGTCTTTCAATGACATACGGGCGATCGTTAAGGGGCTGATATTACGAGGCAATGTAAGTATGATATTTGTAAATACTCGTTACACTTCTGTAGTTTCTTCACATAGAATGCAATTTACTTACATGTATACAAGGGAAGGAAAAATAAAAATTGTTTTCTTTTTCACGTAGGTCATTGATGCCTACGCGGAAATGCTGATGTATGAGCAGCAGATGAAGTCGACTAAATCTGTGGATGACGAAAAATCATACATTTTCAACACATTATGTTTGGTAAAACATGCAACTGAAGAAATGAATATTGTCATTTTTAGTTTGTCATTTTAAATTTCCAAAATGAATGTCTGCAGCCTACGATAAGAGATATGACTGAAGATGTACCTGACAGGTACTTGTCATTGCGTGCCCCGCGTGCTCTGAAGGCCAGATATATTCAATTCCCAATCCATTTAGATAACCATTGGACACTAATGGTTTATGACACAGAGGAGGGGTTCTGGTTGCATTACAACTCTATGAAACCAAGACGTGGGAGGGAAGACAAACATTACTGGGAAGCGTCGTTACTGGTTAGTAAACATCAATTACTTTCTTGCAGTGATATTTTTATTTTATTTTGGACAACAATACTAATTATTGTAATATAAATTTGACAATAATATAGAAATCCTACTTTGAGGACTACATAAATCGCAGACTAAAGGTGGACACAGTTGAAACACAAGACTTGGTGAAGGAGTTTCTAGTGGTTGATTATTGTCCACAACAAAAACCAGACTCGTAAGTTTGTTACGTTTCTTTGCAACATATGCCATTCATGCTTCCGTACATTGCACGTGGTATCTTTTGACTTTCTTACTTATGACTTAAATTTTCGTGACATGAATGATTGTGGAATTATAGTATGCTTCATTATGAAGCAACTTGTGCGTCACCTAGATGTTGACAAGTCAATGGGAGGGGAGAGCTGCAAAACAATGCGAGCTAGTATGGTGAAGTCATTTGTGGCTGCCAATTGACTATCTACTAATGCTGGTATATAGGTATAGATTTGATATTTTGGGAATATAATCACAATGTTTTTGCTTTGGAATGGTATTAAAAGCTTGCTGGTACAGGAAAAATTAGAAGTTTTTGATATTTTTCAGTAATCGTGAATATGGATTCTTGACATCGTATTTTGTTTTGGGAATAGGCAACAATGGCTAATTGATTTTTTTGGGAATGCACTTTATTTTGTTAATATGGCTTTATGTGTCATTCAGTAATGTCAATAGAAATTTAAGGGCAGCAGCAATATTGGCTACATAAGTGTGAATCAGGTTGCATAAATGTGAATGTAATTGGTAATGCCACTCATAATGTCAGGTGAATGTGAATGGGAATGCCATAAAACAATGTGGGTTGTTCATTTCTAGTACACAGGTTGTGTTTGTGAATGTATGACAGTGTTTGGTACTTGTATTAAGGAGTGTGAAATTGCAAATGTGAAAGTGGTTGACTGAGGGTAAAGTTGTATTTAAATGTGCTGGTGATTGTGACAGCGAATGCGAATGTGAATAACAGAACAGGTTTGGTTGTGTACCTGTAACACCGAAAAAGCAAATGTCAATGTATCACAGTGCATGTGAATGGTTATTTGAATGTGAATGGTTACGGTTATGTGATGGTGAATGTGAAATTGGATGTGATTGTGAATGACATAACAAGTTTGGTTGTATACCCGTTAGGCCCAAAATGCAAATGCGAATGTGTGATTGTGTTGTGTACTATTTTTGTGAATGTGAAATACAGATGTGAATGTGATTATGTGAATGTGAATTACTCTGTTTATATGATGCTGAATGTGAAATAGGATGTGATTGTGTTTGTTAGAACAGGTTTTGTTGTCTGCACTTAATAGCAAGATTGTTGTGCCGAATGTGTAACAGGTTTGTGCATTTTTCTTACTGACTGGGAAAAAGAGGAATGTGAATGTGTTTGTGTAAATGATATTGCCAAATTTAGTGTGATAAGCAATCTTGATTGGCTTTGACAATTTAATATGTCAAGAATTTGCTGTAATTTAACATTGACTAACCGGTTGCACGACAACCTGTCAGACGGAGACAACAACAACACCACCTATGTTACAAAATAAATGTCTTCTCACATACAAGGCCAGCGTGCAACACATTTTGTTTAATGTATTTCGCAGGTCTGAAACATACGTTTGCATGACCAAATAAGTAAACATGAAACAGCAACATATGAACGACACAATATGGAAGAAAAAATAGCTCAATGATCAATTGTAAAAAGTGTCTTCACTTATTAAAATTTGTCACCAATTGGCTTCGATACATGCTACTAAAGTAATACAATGCTGCTGTTCAAAACAGATTACCAAAGTGAATGTTAAATGCCTATTACTAAATTGGTTCTTTACATGTCTAGCTCAATGATCAATTGTAAAAAGTGTCTTCACTTATTAAAATTTGTCACCAATTAGCTTCGATACATGCTACTAAAATAATACGATGCTGCTGTTCAAATCAGATTACCAAAGTGAATGCTAAATGCCTATTACTAAATTGGTTCTTTACATGTCTTTCGGTTGTTGCTACCCATGCGCCCACATCGACCGCACCTAATCTGACTTAGTTTCTCTTCCCGAGATGGTATTCGATTCTTCTTGGGTCGCCCTGGAGGACGTTTAACTACCGGTGGGTATATGATGAAGACATCTTCCGAGAAGGAGGGTTTCTCAACTGTTGGTATTGGCTGAATGTATCTAGAATAAGCGGCTTTATACTGATCAACAGTGAAAAATTGTTCAACAAATGTACTGAAATCCCTTTCACTACACTGTATTGCAACCACGGCATGTGCACATGAGAATCCATTCAATGGCCACTGGAAGCAAGAACATGAACGCTTGCCAACATCTACCAACACCGTTGGAAATGAATAGACCTCATATATGTCTTCATTTGACTGACTAACAATCCATGTGCAACTAGTGGAGTACGCCTCCCTAACAAGGCTTTCCATTTTTGGACAAAGTAACCCATTCCAATTAGTAGCCAAAGCTTTACGCTCAGCCCTCATACTCATTATTTGATTTCTGATTGTATCAACCAACCTTGTGATTGGATAATTACGGGCATCAAGTATCCATTTATTAAACGATTCTGTAGTGTTCGACGTCATCTCCCCATACCGTTTGCTCCTTGTTCACATTATGAAAATACTATCACATATTCACATTATGAAAACATAATGAAAATACTATCACATATTGGGTACTTACAATGTTAGCACATCTAAGTCTCGTACGAACCTGAAATATGCATTGGCCCAATGCTTCGGTGGCATATCTTCAAAGAAATTATTTATTCCAGATCGTCCTGTTCCTTTTAGCTTCTTCCAATGCTACTGAAACGAAGCCTCGGTTGGAGCATACGCACATTTACGCAACTTCGTCATTAAACCAAAACGTACACGGTTGTCAACCCATCATAATTTGTCCCTCAAATTTGCTTGGAGATGTTATAAGCAGTACGCATGGTGTGCAGATGGGAATACAACAGGCAAAGATTCAAGCAGCCCAATATTACGGTCTAATACAAAAGTTAATGTGCGAGCACTACTAACAACCTTTGTCAGTTGCTGTAAAAACCAAGTCCAATTTACAGTTGTTTCAGAGTCAACAATAGCGAAAACTAATAGGAATAAACCTGGCAGATTCAACAGGTTTACCTTAGATGAAATACTTTTAACAAAGTTTACGTCCACATTAACAATTGTTCACAATTCCAATCGCACCACACACAATGATAGTAAAATAACATTAAATTGGAACAAACTTGCAATTGGGGATCACCCACTACTGTAGTGGATTTAAAAAAAAAAGGTTAGTCACAATGTAATGCGTTACTATATGGAAGTATAAAGTAATCATCGTAAGAGACATACCTTTGTTGCCATCCTTCCTCGTCGCTGCAAGCAAATTGCCTTTAAATCTCCCTTTTAAAAAAGTGCCATCAAGAAACAATAATGGGCAGACATGGTTGAATCCGTCAATGCAAGCTTTGAATGAAATGAAGAACCGCTTAAATCAACCGGTAGACTGATCAAAATCCAAGTTCACATAACTCCCAGGGTTGTAATTCATAACCGCATCTGCGTACCACCTAAGTTGATCAAATGTAGCATGGTAGTCACCATACACTTCGCCTCTTGCCTTCTCCACACCTAACCATGCTACATGGTAACTAACATTAAGGTCGTACTCCTTTTTTAGCTCAAACACAACGTCAGTAGGACGTGTAAGCGGTTTATCACGTAATCGATCACCGATAACATTGCAAACCAATTCAAAGTTAAGCCTGCTATTCTTTCCAGTGCGAACAACAGCACCACAACTATGCAAGTTGTTCAGCCTTTTCAAGTAAAAATAACCATTGCATGTTTGAACCCTTCCATGTACCAACCATGAACACCCTTTTTGCTCTCGCAATGTGCACACTGCCGTAACCCGAACTGAGTCATTTTTAACAAATTTGAAGTCAAACCCACACTTAATAGCATATTTGGACAAAACCACATGGAAAGAAGCAACACCCCCTTCGAAACATTGGCCGACATGACTAATGCCATGTGACCAATCAACTGTCATCAACATTTTCTGACTATGGTGACAATAATTGGCCAACAAATCTACACTAGGTTGGGAACTTGTAAATGGTTCACTGTCAGGACACAGATGATTTGTAGACATAGTCCCACTAAATTGAGTACCTCGATTCAAATTATCCACCTCATTTTGCGAGTCAATCACAACGTTGATATGGGTAACACCAATGGACCTTGCAATTGAAAACATGTTTTCCATATCCACATCATTACACAATATCACTTGATTCTCGTAACACGGTAATTTGTAAGATATAGAAATCGATGATTGTGTCACATCCACCCACCTATCACGTAAATTTTGTATCAAACGTTTTAATGTCAATCCATTAACACCCCTGACAACAATCGTGGATGAATCGAAGGTGCAAAAAAGCATGATGTCCATATCCTGCACAACAAATTGAACGAAACATTAACCATGGCATACATCCTACAAAAAACAATCACAACATCGCCCAACCCACATTCAATCACATTCAATTTTATATCTGCATAATGACAACCCAAATTAAATAACATACAAAGAGAAGTTAGATTAACATTAATATACATTCCAATAAATTCCATCAACCGATACAATTGTCACATTCAATTGTAAAAAATAGAAACCAAAGACTTTGCGAAATAAAATGTGACACATATTTCCACAGTAAATACAAGAATCAGACAGCACAATACAAAAACCAAGTACATCTCCATGTGTGTGTGAGCTACATTCACATACATTTCAATAGTATCCACATACAAGCAAATATGACATTGAGAAAGGAAAAAATGAAACACAATAATTTTGCGATTCGTAACGTGACACATATGTTTTGAAAAACTAGCACAACTGCAAAACACAAACTAAATACAAATGAATGTAACACACACCATCACTACATAACAGCCTTCAAATCTACAGAATTGCGCCAATGTAAGGGTGTACTATTTCGCAGAACGCAGCAACATTCTCACATTCTCAATTTCTAATCTAATAAGCTATCGTAAAATACTATTACAAAACGAAATATGACATGTATTTGAACATTATAACACAATATCATTCCCATGGAACTTGATGCAAGATCACCATAACAGAGGCCACCAATGGATTGCTATGACAGATTGCGAAATTCTTACGATATATGAGGACATTGAAAACAAAACATTCGGAAAAAAACTAGATCAACACTTATCAATTGAATAAGTAGACAACTTGATCTCTTTCCTTCAAACAATCTGATTCCAAAGCGACAAGATAAAACAACCAAACCAACGGCAAGATGAAACAACCAAACCAGAGCAACACTCACCAATTGAAAACCTAACAGACTCCGCGATCATGGCGCATATCACGACACCAAACAATATGGAAAGAAAACGGTTAACACATTGCAACCTGTATCAAGGGTATAATAGTAAACTAATTGAATTTTAAAAAAAAAAAAATGGGACTTAATGGAATACTTTCTAATTTAAATAGGACTTCAAACTTAATAAGAAATTTCTTAGGACTTAATATAGTATAAGTCTCCCTAATAGGACTTATAAATAATTTTTCCTAAATAGTAATAATTATAAATATATATATATATATATATTTTATTAATGTGTAATAATTTTTGAAAATTACCACCAAGAGTAATTTCCCCATTCTATAATGTACACCCCTTTTGGGGTATTTATCATATGTCCAATTATTATATTTGAAGTATTTAGTTATGATTTATTTTATTACTAGTTATGACTCGATTATTATTATTTTGCTTAAGTTTATTATACTTTTTGTGGTATTTGGTTGTAACTCACAAATGTTATAACTTGTATATTATATATATATAGTTATTGACATGGAGACTTCTTAAACTATTAAAAAATACCACTTTGACCTTCCTAAATTATAGACACGTATAAATAGCCCTCTTATAAACTATTAATGTTAATTATGATCTATTGTGTAATCATTATTTTAATTAGGATCGAATTTTTTATTTTTATTTTTTATATGATATTTGATTATAACTCACAAATGTCATAACTTCTATTATATATTAGCACTACATATAGAGTGGCATGAACTGTCATGTGATGAGAAAATGGGGTAGATATGCCATCAGATTTGTTTTGGCACTGGAACACCCTGCAATTCAGGAGAAAGTTTGAGAAGCTTATAGTAGCTCGTTTACCAAAGAAACAATTCTTGATCTGTTGTCATTGGGTTCATGACGTGTAAATCTTACCTTTACTACTACTGGAAGCTCTCAGAAACATCTCTTTAAATTCTCAAATTCTCCACACTCTCTCTCTCTCTCTCATAAAAAGAAGAAGAAGAAGAAACATTGGGGAATTGTAAAATACAGGGAAGAGTGCAGTAGTAGTGATGATGGCGGCTTTGGGTCGTTTGGGTTTGAAGAATGTGGAACAGAGAGTGGTTTGTCCTTGGACTACTAGCTCTTCTTGTTCACTGGGTAGGGCTATGCAGAAGCAGAGGTGGGGGGCCTCTGATCTGATGACGAGGATGCTCTGTACTAATAATACTACTACTAGTACATCATCAGCTTCAGCTTCAGCTGCTGCTGCTGCTGCTGCTGGTGGTACTGATACTGGTACAGGTGTTAATTTTAAGAAATCATCATCATCATCATCAGAGAGAGAGGTTGGTAGAGAGGTTTCTCTTTGTGATAGGGAGGGTCGCAAGAAATTCAAGCTGTTCCCCAAAAAGCAACGTAGAAAGGGTCTCTGGAGGAACACTTCCGACCATGGCGACTTTGTTCCTGCTCTCTATGGTACTCTCTTTCTCTCAGAGCAAAGTAACCCCAATGGTGTTCCAAAATGGATTTGCCAGTGTCAAAAAAAAAAAAAAAAAAGGGATTTGGCAGTGTCATTTTGACTTGTTACAGAGTAATTTTATTTTCTTTAATTTTTATTTTTTTATTATCTTTTATCACTTGAATGATGACATATTGTTTTGGTATAATCAAGTTTCACATAACCAAGTTGCGCACACCTATTATTATCTAACTAATATTGCTTCATCTATTTAGATCAATCGAATAATTTATAGTTTTTAGAGTTAGTTTTTTCTTTACTTTTCTTTTCTTTTTTTAAAGATGGATAAATTGTGATTATTATTAGTGTAATTTAATTTGTAGTAATAATAATAATTTTTAGTATTGTTAGAATATTTGAGAGTTTTGATTTGTGGAAGTTGACTATGATAGGGGAATAAAAAAAAAATGGAATGCTATGAGTAATGAATTATTCATAAAAACTTAATCGGTATTTTGTGAATTAAAACTGTAAACATATATATTTTGGAAATCTTATAAGGACCATATATGTATCTTACCATAAAAATGTATAATTTTATTACAAAATTTTATAACATCAATCACAACAAATTGCGTAACCTCATTGTAAATCGGTGTAACAAAATGTTCAAAAATTTTATATTTGATGTCACAAACTTAAAGTTTGTGACTGAGTTACGAATTTTTTGTTACATCGCGACGAGGTTATATATTTTGTGGGTGATATTACAAAATTTTATGGTAAAATTATATATTTTGTAATAAGGTGCACACCATAACATTTTTGTGAGATTTGGCTTGTATTTTTACTTTGAAACTAAACTATAATTTACCCATATTTTTTGATAGTTTAATATATATCTATATATATATATATATTTCATAGAAAACAATTGCAATAGAAAATGAAGTGAAAGTTGACAAATTAATGTTGCATATAGAACATCTCTTTGTATACTCTTAAATTTTTTTGAAAGAAATTAGTTGCTTTAATAAAGTTCAGATAGGGTAGTTGGTCTATGGTTATGTAGTTACGTTCATGTAGTTGTTCAAGGAGTCTGAGAGTCATGGTTCTGGTCAATGAGATGGGCAAAGATTCAGGGTTTGCTGCCATTGGGGTCCTTTTGTTAAAATCAACCATTCTATATTTTTGTTGAAAAAGGGAAAAGAAAAAAAAAAAAAAAAAAAAAAACTCACAAACGCTACTTTTTTGTCCTGTAGAATTCTTCCCCTCAGGGCTAGGGGATGCACTCTTGCGAGCAACTCAAAACATCAACATGCTCTTTCAGAACCTGACACCTTCAGGACTCATAGGCCGAGTCAAAGAGCACGACGAGTGCTACAAATTGTGATTCAACCTGCCTGGTCTGGGCAAAGAGGACTTGAAAATCACAGTCGAAGACGGTGTTTTGACAATCAAAGGAGAGCACAAGGAAGAGGTTGAAGAAGGGTCCGATGACGAGCAGTACTTGTCAGCTAGGAGCTTTGGCTATTTCATTGATACCTGCATTGTGTTGCCTGAGGATGCAAAGGTTGATGAAATCAAGGCTCAGATGAAGGATGGTGTGCTCACTATTATCATACCTAGGATTGAAAAACCTAAGAAAGAAGTTAAGGAGGTTCCAATTCACTAATGTCGATAGTTTTATGGTATGTTGTTAAAGCTCTGTGATACTTTCTGTGTGCTTAGGACTCTTGTGTGTAATGCATATAGTTACTTTGTTCAAGTAAGGAATAAAGAAGTTTGTGAAATATTGGAAACTTAATAATGTTTCTGTTTGATATTGTTTTCAGAATTTGTTTGTTTGTTTGTTTTTTAAATATTAAAAGTTAATTTGGTGAAAAAATAATATAATTTTTTAAAATATGCATTATATACATTTTGTGCAAAAATTGTCTTTGCAAATTTTAAAAAATATTTTTGGTATTTATTTTTACCAAATTAGTATGGATTCGTTCAATTCAACCAAATAGATCCAACTCAATTGATTTTGAGCGGATGCGTGTCTTTCAGTGGACGGATACAGATGAAATATTTCAAAATTCGTGGATACAATGCGGATGGCGGATCAATCATTTTGCACTTGTATGAACATGATGTACCCGTAGATTTATCTGTAGATGAAGTTTTTTTAAAAAAAAATAAATATTAACAAGTAATAATATAGAGTAGAAATAATAAGATATATATTTTTATAAAAATAAAAAATAAAATCTTAAAAATATATATGTGCGGTGTGATGGTTTATTTTTTTAGATTACTAATTATTGGAGATAAAAGTTATGAATTATAATTTAAAAAAGAAAAATGCTTGAAACACTTAATTTATCATCTTTAAAGATCATCGCTAATAATATGTCTAACAAGTGTCAAATTTTAACTTGTCAAACATTTTATCATTCGGGTCTAACCTCAGTGCCATATCATTGAGGGTTATTTAAAGGTGATAAATTAGGTGGATAAGCATTATTGTTCAAAAGAATGCTCAAAATTTGTAAAGTTTAAACTGTCAACTCGTACGGCCCACTAAATATGCATCCGCCAAACTGATGGACAGATGCTAATTGATTTTTTTTTTTCTTCTAATCTACCTAATTTTGAACGGATGATAGATGGGATGCCATCCGACCCAACTTGATCTGCGATCACCCCTACAAACTAGTGTTGAGTATTTTAGAGCATCTCTAATGTTTAACCTTTTTATTTTTTTAATTTTTTTTATTATCAATTTGAGTAAAAACTTCATCTGATGTTGCACGGAACAACTTAGAATTTTATCAAACCACTGATCGACCGGAAGGACGACCGGCGGGATGTCTGGCAGGTCGATCGGCCAGTATAATTTTGTCCCAGATTTTTGCAATGAGGTGGTCGATCAGAGGAACAACCGGCCGGTCGTCCGATGATGGTGCATGCCCTACATCTCCAACGGTTATGAATAGTAAATTAATGAAAGGTACAACCGTTCTTAATTTGATAAAAACTTTAAGATATCTTAAACTTGATATTGGTTTGATGAAAATGTTGGAGTAACAAAAGTTTACTTTTTCCATCAAACTTAAATTTGATGAAAGAAAAAGTACAGCGTTGGAGAGGTTCTTAGAGAATAGATTTTGTTAATGAATTTAATTTTTGTATTGTAACAGTCGTTGGGTAACCTTTTAAAAAATGGAAATAGATAACAAATGAATTTATTTCCATTTTTAGTTTTTTTTAATATAAATAAAAAATTATAAACATAAATAGTACCAAATAGGTGTTTAATCTTTGTATTCTAAAGCTAAAAATCAATTTAATTTTCATATTCTAAATTTTAAAATTGAATAATATATACAGTTTCGAAGAAAGTACTTTTTTAAAACAAAGTAATGTTTCCTTTTAAAACGTAGTATTTTTTTATTTTTTTATTTGGCGACTGAAAGTTAGTTATTAATAATTGAAAAATGAAGGCTGTAAAAAAATAATAATAATCATTTCTTGTTGGTTATCTAAATTGATTTTTTTGATTTTATCCGAAAAGATTTTTTATTTTAATTTTTTGACTTTTTTTTATTATTTTAATTAATTGCCAAAGGCTAAAATCCAAATCTTAGATCTAGCTCCTCTCCATTGAATTCTTTTCCAAAAATCTTTTTCATTATAGTGCAACAAGCAAAAGCGTTACAAGAAAATTTTGAGAAATGCTTTTATGACTGACTTTATTTGAATATTTATTTTACCTCCTAAATGTATATATAAAATAAAAGGCATGTACATGTGTAGGACATATATTAGCTTAACAAATAGTGAGGCTTTATCACGTTATCAGTAACTTTAAAAATACAAATGTGTTCTACATAATGAAACATATATGTAATACAAACTTAAAAATTTTTATTCTATAAAAAGTGATATAATTATTTTGTATAAAATGGAGGACAATAAAGTCATTTTACCTCAAATCTCATGAGATTGGATTGGAATTTGGGTCACTATTGTGTTAAAGACACAATAGTGACTGTTGTACCTCAATTTGAGATACATTATGAACTTATTTTTATGATCTAAAACGTCATTTTGTAAGGTTTGTTGAGTACTCCATGCCTACCAAAAATCATATTAATGAGGTATCAATAACTATATGATCGATAACTAAAAAAATAAACAATAGGTTTTTCTTTTGAGAAATAGCATAAAAATATTCCATTCGATCATATAGTTATTGATATCCGATTAATATGATTTTTGGTAGACATGAACTATTCAACAAACTCTACAAAATGAACGGTTCAGATCATAAAAATAAGTCCGTAACCTCAAATTGAGGTAGTGACCCCATTTCCGATTGGATTAGAAAACCCAAATCCCTCATTAAAAGTGTTTCATAATCTCATGAGACTCTTAATCTTATTATAATTTTTCAAAATGGTAAATTACACGTTGGTTTTTTTAATGTTTGGTCACTTTCTCACTTTGGCTCTTAAATTTTTTTTTTTTTTTTTTACACCGGCCCTTCATGTTTTAAGTTTTTTTTTTATAGTTTATTCCTAAAGCTAACTTCTATTCAAAATTAGACAAAAAATGTCACGATAACTATCACATAACATAAAAATATATTATTATATTAGGATTTGAATTTGTATTAAACGTTTAATCTATATATAATAAAATATTTTTATACCACGTGACTGTTAATGCATTATTTTCTATCTAATTTTGAGAAAAACTTACCTTTAGAAATAAAATAAAATAAAAAAAACTTGAAACATAAAGGATTACAGTGAGAAATTTTTTTTTTTTTTAAAGATTAAAGTAAAAAAATGACTAAGAATCTTGCTTTACTACTATTCTAATCTCACCTTACTTTACTAGTAATCTAATCTCACCCATCATCCCCCCCCCCCAAAAAAAAAAAAAAAAAACCATCGCCTTTAGTCCTTGCAGTCTTGCACTAAAAACTGAAATGCTAAAGTCAGAGCAACAATTTCCCAAAAGAGGAAGGAAAACATAAATTTCTAATTTCTATGTTTAAGATACATTAAATTGGTCAAGACGTCTGGCATCAGCGAGTTGTCCCCTCTAACGGAAACATTAAATAACCCTGTCTCTGAATATATATACATATACTTTCAACACAGCCAATGCCTTGAAAAGTGATCTTCTTCTTCCTCTTCTTTATCAACATCCCTTTCTTCTGCTACAAAACTGTCATTCTCTATCAAGGTCTCCAAATAATGATGGCTCTATCAGCAAAAAACTACCCACATGGACTGAAAATTGCAGTCACCGTGATTCTTATATCTTCTCTCTCATTTTTGCCTTCCAAATCAGGTAAATGAAACCAACCCTCTTCTGTAAAATCTAAAACCTAATGAATGTTGGAAATCCATGATCTTTTTTTGTTTGTTTGTTTGGGAGGTGGGGAACACAATAGGCATTTTGATCGTAGGTGTTTCGGGTTCGATTAAGCAATGTTTTGTTTCTTTCTTTCTAGTTCATATACATGTATATGCATATTGGAGGAGGATTTGGACTGGAGGGTGTTGTTTGGACCACTAAGATCCACTCTGCGTCTCGTTTCAATAATCAACTGTTTATTGTTTGGGACACTTCGTGTATTTCATCTATAAAAAAAATTAGAACGATCCGATAACTATAACATATTCAATTTGTTACGTTTTTCACTGAAAAATGTATGATTTGTTTTAAAAAACACAATTGTTATCTATTTTTTTCATGAAAAATTGAACAAATTACAGTTATTAAATTGACTTAATTTTTTTTTATAGATGAAATACATAAAGTGTCCGACAAAATGAACGATTTAAATCATCAAAAAGGGTCTCGTGATGGGCTCCATGGGCCCAAATAGTACCCTTCAATGCAAAATCTAGATGAGAAGGAATTCTCCTCCATGCATATTTGTACGCAGCACGGGATATACACTTTATCCCTACGCATCAATTCATTTGGTGTCATTAGATTTCTATATCAATGTACAATAATACGACAGAGAGTATATTGGGAGAGAAATAGCATGGATCATGATAACTATTAATATTTACTAGATTCACTTCACCCGAATTTGGAGTAAGGATATTTTTAGTATTTTCACTAGGTAGATGCAATCAATTCCAACTTGACTTTTTTTGGTCATACTGCAACCACAATAACTTTGGATATAATCCTAATTTTAGGGTGCATCATGTAAGTTTTATGTGTACTTGTATGCCTTACAATTCTTGTTTTATTTATTTATTTCAATAATGCTACAAACTTAGAAAAATACTTGTTTATATAGATCACAGTCATTCTTAGTGTGGTCCACATTCTACTAATTTTAAATTTACCTCATGTAATTCATTTTGTGTTTTTTTTTTTTCGTGTATAGTTACGGATTCCTAGCAATGTATGTCACTATCTCATCTTTATTATTTTGCTTTTATTTTGCAAACTGGGGCTATGTATATATGCAGTTGGTACTATGCAGTTGTCAAGTGACAGTAAGAGCCAGCAGCAAAGGAAAATGATGTTAGGTTCAAGGCCTCCTGTTTGTGAAAACAAGTGCATGAGTTGCAGGCCTTGCATGGCGACTCTGGTTATTCCTCTTCCTCAGGATAATAAGAAGAGCTTCAAAGAATCATCATCATCATCTCATCGAGAAGATGACTATTATTATCTCTCATGGAAATGCAAATGTGGAGATAAGCTCTACCAACCTTAAAAATATATTGTTGGTAGTTTATAAATTAGCTAGGTGAAGCTTGTAATGATAGTAGTACCTCCTCTTCCTTCTCAATCTCTTCCATGGTGTGCTGTTGTGAAAAATGGTGATATATTATGAGCCTATTCTATGATTTTAAATGGTGTTATCAAAAGATATGTCGGCATGGGTCATGACTTTAAATAGTGATATTGGAATATGTATTATTGAGTGATACATATTGGAATATGTATCACTCAATAATACATATTGGAATCAAATGTGTTTTTTGTTCTTGTCTCTGGTTATTTTTTCAGTCTATTTAAAATTTTTTTTAATATATAAATTGTAAACAAAAAGTGCATGAAGCATTTTAGTACATATTGGACTTGAGTGTGTTTTTTATGATTTATTTTTTAATATGTGTAAAAAAAAATTGATTGATTAGGTAATTGTTATTGACACTTTTTTTTTTTTTTTTTAAACTTTATTTTATTCACACTTATTATGTCTTGTGCACAAGGAACTTCAATCAATTCAATTTTTCTCAAAAATCTCAAACTATAAATATATAATTCATTCAAAAAAAGAAAAAAAAAAAAAAAACCTTCTTAGAAAATCAAATACAACAATGTTAAGTATCATGAAAAATTTTTCATGAAAATAATCATGAAAGCTTTGTGACCTTTGAATTACACTTAGAATAAAACATCACACACTAATCAAGATAATCCAAAAATCATAAATCTTTTATGATTATTTTCATGAAAAAATTTTCATAATCCCTAAACTTTCTCAATCAAATAACATATACAAAAAGGGAGACCTATATGTGTAAATATATCAACATCTATGCATATTTACGTGATATCTACCAACTATGAATGAATCCTACAAACTTTTCGTCAGTACCATAATGTAAGTAGTCTTTTGTCAGTCCCGTGTCCTTGGCCATGAACTTCATCAGTGATAGATACGGGTTTCGAAAGGATGAAACCCATCAAAGGCGAGTGTTACTCCCATTTCTTTCTTTCCAATTCTTGCCACCGCAAGCACTCGATCTTGATTCAAGGTGCCCCATGGCCATTCTCCTTCTTGTCATTCATCTTCTTGGCATCAACCTGAGGCTGAGGCCGAGGCAGAGGCAGACCGAACTCATCACCAAAGTAGTCGGCACAGATGGCTCCCCCAAGTGATGAAACAAAAGCAGACATTGTCACACAAAGTGCTGTTGGCATGACTTATAATCACTTATTCCAAATTTTTCATTTTAATTTAAGCTATTTTGATGTGTTTGGTTTAGCTTATAGCTTATAGCTTATAGCTTTTGGAAGTCAAATCACTTATTCTTTGAGTGGGGCAGAGATGCTTTAAGAATAAGTCAAAAAACAAATTTGTCGAAAGTTATAAGCTATAAGCTGTTTAGGCATAAGCTATAAGCAGTTTTCCACAGCTCTACCAAACAGCACTTATTATCTCACAGTCGATTCGCAACGCAACCCCAAACAGAGAGATTTGAAAGACAGCAAGAAAAAGAAACGAAGAATCGAAAAGCAAGAAAGAGAAGTAATGCGTGGTGATGTGAATAGGATTGCCTGAAAAGGAGCATTGGCTTTTATTTGCAGAGAGAGAGAGAGAGATTGAGTGAATAGGATTGCCTGAAAACCTTACATGCTTAGGATTGGGAAATCTAAAAGAGTTCCATTTTAGGAAATCTCTCATATTTCCATTTTATTAGTTGTCTGCACAATTAGGAAACTTCTTGGAAGCACCAAAGAGCAATGTTTCCAATTTTTTTGTTTTTTATAATTATTTTTTATTGTGCTTTTTATTTATTTATTTGTTTTATTGTATTTGAAGCTTTCTTTCTGCACTTGATGGCGGCAGAGCAGGGATTGCCTTGCCTTACTCCCCAAGCATGGGCGAAGCCAAGTAGAATCAAGTATTTCAACCGACTTTGGAGAATATATAAATGATGTATTTAGTTGATTGATGATGATATAAAAAATTAAACAAATTATATATTAGTCCTTATAATTTGTTGCTTATGTAAATTCGGTCCATTTAACTATAATATATCAATTTTACATTTTAATTTTTCATATTTTGTGAATTTGGTCTAATTAATAATATTTGAAGGGGCTGGATGTGAAACAGGTCGGATCCAAGCCTTGGGCCGGCCCAATCCTCTAAGCCCAAATCCAAGTGGGTTAGATGAACATGTGGGCAAGCTAATTAAGCCCAACTCCATGATCAACACTCCACCCAAGTCCTTAAACACTTGGATCCAAATCGCAATGGAAAGGCCTGTCTAGCCGCGATGCTAGGCTGGGCCGAGCTACAGAACTTAATCTATGAACCGAATTGATGGGCCGAACCCATCATCAAAACCAAAGTGGGGTCGAGCCCATACAAAGATATCCGAATGGGCCATCCATCTCTACAAATAGTTCAACAAAAGGTCGAGCCAAGGCACAACGGTACTGAGCTAAGGGAACCTCTTAGAGAAACGTAGAAGCTATGAATGTATACATGTGCAGACTGCCACCTCAGCTGGTCTTCTCCCTAGAATCACAGAAACAGTTGATTAGAGGAGTGTGATCTGTTATAAGGACGGTTACAATAAGTATATACATCAACTATCCGATGGTCCGCTGCTTTGAGTATTGCTAAAGGGATCCTTGCAGCACCCAAGCTTGATGAAACCACCTTGGGCAACAAGGAAGGTGTTCTATATAAACTCCACTTTCTTCACATTGAAGGTAACAAAGTTGAGCTAAATTATACTTACTTAAACACAACTGAATTCACTTTACACTTATCTCTCTTTGTACCTAGAGAGTCTCTCATCTTCTCCATCCACTTACTCTTACACCGGAGGGGTTATTCGGTCAATCCCGGCTGGGCATCTCTAACAGTGCTCTCTTCTCAGGGTCTCAATTCCTAGATAGTCCAATCAGGTGCAGAGCTCCGGTCCATAATCATCTAGTGCGGTATTCGGTATGCACAATTGGTGTGGTGAACGTGGACCCTTTATTTCTGAGTTCTACATCTAATTCTGGTGATGGGACTTGAGGATATTCCACCCTCTGCATTGACTCCACTGACAGAGAAGACGAATGATAAGGGCCTGGTGCTACCAACAATTCTGGAGGAGCAGATCGGAAACAATAATCAGATTCCAGAATCTGTTTAACATCGACAACCCTTTGCCGGTGGCTCTTCCTATCATTTTTTGTTAGAGAAAGATTATAGAGATCGCATCATCGATTCCATAGGTATGAAGATACAAGAGCTAAAAGCATAGCTTAAGAGGATGATGGGTGACTTGATAGAGAAGGGGACTGACATAGAACCCTCTCTTTTACGTCGGAGAAGCCCATTCATGGAACCACCAATGAAGAAAATCCCCAGAAATGAGCCTGGGTAGCGAAGTTAGCCAATCCCGGTATGAAGTGAAGTAGTGAGTAGCCACACTCGTGGTTCACATCGGAAGAGGGCTAAAAGGCAGAAAACGGCTAGCTAAAAGATGAAGTATCCTCCTCAAGATCTTCGTACCTGGTTGGTTGAGAGCAGAGAAAATGAGCAATGACGAGAGCGGTAGGCTTAGCACCTTGATCGTACTATCTATCAGAGGGAGCACCGAGCACTCGATCGGCTCGTCTCCTCTCCTTTCGCCCCAGATATCAAAGCTATGAGACCTCTTAAGAAGTTCATTTCACCAAAATTCACACCATATGATGGGAAATCGATCCACTCACGCACATTAGCCATTATCGGCAAATAATGTCTCTGTGGAACCGAGATGAGGCACTGATGTGTAAGGTCTTCTCATCCAGTCTGGGAGAGTCCGGACTTTAATGGTTCGATCGTTTCCCTGCTGGATCGATCTATGATTGGAAGCAGCTCTTCGAAGAATTCTTAGCCTGATTTGTCTCAAACACCAAAATTCCTAAAGAGCTGGACACCTTGTTCAGTCTTCAAAAGGAACAGAAGGAAACACTGCGCAATTATGCAAGGACACACTAGAAAGAGTATAACGACTTAGAGGAAAATATCTACATTGAACAGATAGTAGGAATGCCTTTTAAGTATGGTCTGCAGCCAGAAAGCAAGTTGAGGCAATCACTTACCAAGTGTCCAGCCACAACACTAAAGGATTTACATGCCAGGATTGAGCAGTACGCTCGCCTCGAAGATGATCAGTCCATTGAGGTGTCTACAGCCAAACAGCCAGGTTGAGGAAACCGACAAAGAGCAGACTGATGAGAAAAAATCAAGAGAGAACCGTTCTTTACTTGGCCACCAAAGATGTTAGGAGATCTAGCTCAGCACAACCAAAAGCTTAGATGTACTTATAATCGAAGCCTTGTGGGCATATTTCGAAGTGATTACCTTTGGTATTTACCAAATGGATTTAGCTTTGGTGTTCACCAAATGGAATTAGTTTGGTATTTACCAAACAGACTTAACTTTGGTATTTACCAAACGAACTTAGCATTGGTGTTTACCAAACGGAATTAGCTTTGGTTTTTACCAAACGGAATTAGTTTCAGAGCGACCAAACGAAATTTGGTTTTGGTTTGCACTCAAGCATGTAAAGAGGAATTATGTTTGACAACTAAAATGGAATTTAGCCAAGTGGAATCACTTGGTGGAAACCGCACTAATAAAATTTTCAACTAATCATTTCTTTTATGGAAATCACAGACTTTTCACAGTCACAATCGACTCTTTCTTAAGTACAAGGTATATCAACACTTCAGCACTGCTGCATATAAACAAAGTTGTAACAGACTTGGCTATATTCTATCAAGAGTAAACTTCCAGTACTAGTCTTACTCAACTCCAGGTAGGGGCAAACAATTATTTTTTCAAACCAACCTGGACTTAAGTAAGACACCTCTTTACACCTATGATGCACTTGTGCTATCAAAGTTGCAACAAACTTAAGCAGTCCTACAAAGGAGCGATTTCTTCAGTATCAATCTTACTTAGCTCCAGGTGGGGGCAAACAATTGTTCTTTAGAACCAACCTGGATCTAAGTAAGACCTCATTCCTTCAGTGCAAAAACAAGCACATTCATACAAAGATATTAGTTAACTGCATCGGGCAAATTATTCGGCCCAGAGGTCCTAATAGTGCTTGGCCGAGGGCAAACAGTACAAATAAACATTCAAACATGGAAGCAAGAAAGCATCAGATTGTAAAAACAAATCAAAGTATCATCATCCATCAAACAACACATCTGGCCTCACAAACATCAAAAGGAGAAAATTGTCTTGACAAACAAAGAAGCAACTCGCAGGAAGATTGAGCTTCAATACAGAAGATAGAATAAACAAAAAAATGTAAAAAACTTCAAGTCTTTTCAAAAAACCACTTTAACTCTCATCACTAGGGGGAATTTTAGGGACATCATTTACATTCTTGTCCATGTCATCTTTGAGAGGAAAAGTAGAGGCAGCTCCAAGTTCTTGGAGAACAGAAGCCCCCTTAACCACATCTCCCGCAGTTTCAGTCTCTGGGTTCTCACCCCCTTCAGCATTCACTATTTCATTGATAACACCACTCTTTGGAGTCTTGTTTGTAGAATTAGTGCCTGGAGAAATCTTTGATGAAGGAGTACTAGGTGTGGTAACAATCTTCAAATCCAAGGACTTTGAGGGAACAGGAATATCCTAGAACAGAGGGGACTTTTCAGGAACTTGAGCAGCAACCAGGGCACTTGTCCACCCTTTAAGAAAGAGCTTGTCATGTAGCACTAACACCTCTTCCTTATAGACAGCTCCAGCTTCATCCTAGCCCTGTTGCCAGTACTTAGCTTCTAGAGTCGAACGCTCAACAGCCATCACTACTACAACTGCCTTCAACTCAGCCACTTTTCCCTCAAGTCGCTCGACCCCAACAAGAGCTTCTTTTGATTTTTCAACAAAGGCAATAACTTTGTTCAGATGAAACACCTCTCTCTCTCTCTCTCAGCCTTGCGGCCCTTCTTCGCCTCAAGATTCATCGTCAACCTTTTAACACTCATGGCGGCCTCCAATACAAATTTCTCCAATGTTTTAGCTCGGGTGATGGACAATCGCAACCTCCAAATCCATTGTAGCAAACAACAGGTAGTAAAGGAAAGAAAACGGTACAAACCCGTAAGAACACACAAAAAAAATTAAAAAAAAATAAAATACAAAAGCACTCACAACAGTCATCATTTGAAGGGTTCCCTTCAAGATCGGAATATCGCGAGGTCCATTATGATTTGCCATATAAACCGGCATCGAGAGTTTTGGTCAAATCAAAAGTAAAATCTCCTAAGCAACAATTGAATCAAGTAGAAATAGGCACCTCGATGAAGCGTGGGCGCTTTACTTTTCAAAAGACTCATCTATAACAGCTCTTTAGAAGCCTCACCAACAATAGCCTTGCCGCCTCTCTCTTTCTTTTTTTCCCTCTCAAATTGAGGTCAGAGGGTTCAACAAAGAACAACAAAAGGGTTAGAGGCCCCTATCTCCAGTTTCGCATCCATTAGACTCTTTGGTTCGGCCTTGACCAAAGGAGTCTTTGTGACAGCAGAAGAACCAAAAGCTTCCGCCTCTAGGTCCACCAAAGACCTGCCTTGGACATCAACCTCCCCGTGTGAAATGGGCGTAAAATGGGTCTTCTCAACAGATAAACTCCGACCGCAACGACAGTTTATAACTAAAGGAGCATGGAGTGTGTCAGTCTCAGTATCGAAATCAAGAAGGGATATAACAAGCCTTGCTTTTTTTGGGATTATGGTTTTGTAAGTTGCCTGATAGTCCAACAGTTTGGGGGTAGGCCTCTTTTTGTATCTCAAAACGGCCTTGATCGCTTCAGCATTCTCACAGTTTGGTCACATTGGTAACAGGAAGACTCTATAGAGATGGGGAACATCATTAGCACAACACTCAAACAAAACATAAGTCAAATAAAAAATAGAAGTATAGAAACACTAGAACACAAGATTCAGACTTGGGTAGCCATATTTTTGGGGCATCTTTTCAGACTGGAACTTGATCCCAGCAGGGAACTCCCAGTTCCCACCAACTTATAAGAAATCATCATTGTGCTTATCGGAGTCAAGTAAACTGATGACAAGGTGACAATCAGTAGAACAAACACGAAGGTAATAAGTACTGTGGTCTTTATTGTGAGAAAGAGTATAATAACCCAAGCTATCCCAGATGTCAAGATTCAGGCCTAATCACTTGTTTAGAGTAGAGACACCACAAACGACTTGGAATAGGTTTACAGATACTTGCATTGGGGTAAGTTGGCCTTGGTGTAGAAAGTGACAGACTAACAGGTCTAGAGGGAACCGAACCCCTCATTCAGCGATAGCAACTGTAGACACCCCATTTTTGACCGTTCTCAAGACTTGGACGTCATCGTTTCAACACTCGATGATCATCCATGCTCGTGTTCGTTTTGAGTTCCCGAAGGCCTCGGCTGTGCGCCTTGCCTTAGGATCTCTCAACTTAACTATTTTGTGCTTGGTTGTGAACCAAGGACTTGTGGTTTTGCTTCTGAGGGAAGGGGGTGGCTTGTTGGCCATCCCTACAACCCATCGGCTAAGGCCTTGTGCCATCGGCCTTGTGTTCTTGCTATCGGCCAAAAGTGTTGGCCGATTGGCACTCTTTTTGGTCGATCAACACTTCTTTTGGTCGATCGGCCATATTTTTGAGCCGAGACCTTTTCATTTACTTTTTGCAGATATTTTGTGCCAGTTGTGACAGCTGGAATGCACAATTCTCATCCTCCACACATATGGAGGGATTGCATTCAAGAATCAAGCTTGTTGAACAAGCATGAGAATTGAAATTCTATAAGAAGGGAAGCCCCTCTCCCATTCTAGAGGTTTTGAAAATTGATATAGAAGTGATATATATATATATATCTCCATACTTGTGTGTGTGTTTGTGCCTTAAAGTCTATTTTCTTCACACTTTCGCACTAGAGCACCTAGTGAAACACCATTCTTTTGTTGCTGAGGCATCTTGAGGTTGATTTTAGTGTTTTTGAACTAGTTTTGGTCAGAGAAGAGTGCTGGAGTTGTGTTCTTGAAAGTGTTCTTCAATGGTGAGCAAACTACCTTTTAATCCCCCATTTTGGCTTAAGCTTTTAGACCTCCTTGCATATTTTTTTAAGCTTAACTTTCTCTACAAAAAGTTCTAATTTTTCATGCTTGTGATGTTTGTTTAAGGTCATTTTTGTGTTGGGGGTAGTCTACCCCCTCTTAGGCCTTGTTTGGTCTTGTTTTGTACATTTCTTTTTAAGCTTTGGAACCATCTTGTTTTGACCTTCTCACCACTGAAATCTAGAGGATTTTCAGTGGTGGAGAAGTAGTTTTGGAGTCTTGAATAGGAGAGGGACACCCCTTTCTCCTTCTGTCTCATATGCTAGTATAAATGGCTCATAATAGTAGCATGTTTGCTAAGCTTGTTTTGGCTCCATTTCAGCAAGTATTTGGTGTTTTTTTGCCATGCTATGCCTCTGTTTTAGGTTGGTTTAATAACATCTTGCATGCACCATGCACATGTAGTGCAATCCTCTCATTTGACTTAACATGCATCATGCATTTGGACCATCATTCTTGCATATTTTGGCTCAATTCAAAGGAGCTTTTAGCCTTTTTTTTACCATGCTCTAGCTCTAATTTGCATTGTCTTGGTCATGCATGCATTGTTTTGCATAGCCATGGTTCAACCTAACTTGTTAGCTTTAAGTGTCTAAGTCATTAGCATGCATTACTTAGACCATTTTCATGATTTGGCATCATTTCATATGTGATTTCAGTCCATGTAGTGTAGCCATACACTTGCATTTGTCATCCTTTGAATGCTTTGAAGAGTTGGTGTTTTATGCCTTAAAAGTAGACCATTGTGCATGCCTCTATGCTTAGGCCTTTAGGATGCCATCTCAATGGGTTTTTGGGCTTATTTTGACATGCCATAACTCTAATTTTTATTGGTTAAGTCATGCCATGTTTGGTTATAATAGGTGTAGTGTAACACCTCTTGTTAGCTTTGCATGCCTCATGCCTTTTAGACTTTGGTTCTAGCTTGTGTTGACTAGCTTCAAACATGCTTTTGGTCTTGTCTTGACCTGCCTTGGGACTGTTTTGATTGCCTTTGGCCCTTTGGGGCTTGGTTGGTATGGCCATGGTTTAAGTCCCTTGGCAAGCCTTAAGCTTTAAGCCTATGCATGCTATACTTGTGATATATGTGTTGATTTGGCATCATTCCTAACATCATTTCAGAGCATGTAGTATTGTCACACTTGCATGCTTTTCACTTTTTAAGTCCTCTTGAGAATTGTCCTCTTTATGCCTTGATTCTTGGGCCAATTGGCATGGATGTTTGTATGTGCATTTCATGCCATTATTTCATCATTTTGGCCACTGATTTGGGCATGGCTAAGGTCTGCCCATTTTGGTTTAAGTCCATCTTTGCATGTTGTTGCATGCTTGTCACATTGCATGTTGTTGCATGCTTTCTAGTTTGCATGTTGTTGCATGCTAGTCCATCTTCGCGTGTTGTTGCATGCTTATTCATCTTGCATGTTGTTGCATACTTGTTAGATTATATGTTGTCGCATGCTTGTTGTTGGCATTGTTGTTGCATGCTTATTACATTGTACGTTTGCATGTTTAGGTTGCATTGCATTTAGCATGCTTGTTACCTTAACCTTGTGTGCATGCTTGAGTCATATTGCATTGCATAGCATCTCCATGTTGCATGTATTGCATTGTGTTTGGTTTGGGGCGTCAAAACAAACAAGAGGATCGAGGGACGTTTCATACTTGAAGTGATGAAACGTGCCTCAATCCTCGGTCGCCGACACTCTTGATCCAACATGATAGAGTGTGAGGCATTCATGTGTTTTTTTGTGCATTCATTCCACATTGAATTGCACACTCGGCTCCTTTGGCCATCATGCATTGGCATGCGTGATTGGTGGCCCGAGGGTCGAGCACTACACACCTTTGAGTCTTAAACATGATAAGGGGTGTAGTTGCAAACATTTTCTTGCAAATGTATTGCCATACCTATGTTTTTCCTCTGTTGCAGCAAAAGGAGCATTTTACAAGAATAGATGGCCGATCGGCTATCCAGAGTGCCGATCGGCTACAAATGTTTGGCCGATAGCCTCATATTTGGTCGATGACCATTTTCCATTGGCCGATGGCTATATATTTTGGCCGATGGCCTCTCAGAATGTCCATGAGGTGGTTCAGTAGCTTCACAGAAGTTGGCATAGTATTTAGAGGTGTAAAACAGTGCAAACAGAGACAACATGAGACATGGTAACGGATTTCTGAGCGAAGCCGATCGAGCATGCATATGCCCCTATTCTCGAGGCCGTTTTAACTGCGTTGTATAGTTAGTTAATTTATAATTAATTAGTTAATGTGTTAGCTAATTTAATTCATCGTTGTAAATTCTTAATTAGCTTAGCTTAGCTAATATTTAATTTGATTATGTAATAATTAGTCTAATTAGATTATTAGATTAGTTAGAATAGCTTAGCGTAGCTAGCTTGTATTATTCATTTGGACCCTCCGTCGAGAGGGCTTAATTTTGTAATAAGTGAGTGAGTATGTGAATGTCTTCCAACCCCATGTCTTTTCTCCTTTTACTTAACCACTTACGATGGTTAGTTCTAGGTCATATTTTTATTAGCATCCTTATGCTTGCATGTTTGCATTCATTCATCTGTCTTTGCATGCATCGGGCTCAACAGATCATACAAACCGTATTGTATTTCAATACATTTACTTGAATACGTGTTCAACAAAGATGTTATCAAGTTGCATCTCATATGCCATCTTAGAATAGCCGAGCGTATTTCTAGTTGCATTTTGCCTGTGTTGCATTAGGAATCTTAACATAACTAGGATCATGCATTGATTTGTAAATAGGTGGTTGTTTTGGCTCGGAGTACACTGTGAGTGTTTATGCTAGTATCTTGCATAAGTGTGAGTGTTGTCATGTATGGCATGCTTGCCATGAGGCTAACTGCTTAAGTGTTTAACTGCCTGAATGCCTGTGGATGAAGGTTGGATTGCTTGAATTGGAACAATTCATCAAAGTGCGAGTTTTAAGTCTACTTGAGGTAGCAAAATCATGTTTTCTAAGCCCACTGAAGGGTGGCAAATCCACGTCTTAGCCTACTTGCGAGTAGCACCTTCAAACCATTTTCAAACAAACATGAGATGTTTTGTTCCAATTTAGGCGATCTAGTCTATACTTGTGTGTTGTGTACATCTCGTAGTAAGATTAGCTAATAAACTGGAATAAGAACACATGTGTTTTCAAAAACAAAATATCATGCTTAGTAAAGGCCGATCTTTTGATCGGGCGAGCGGGGATGCTCATTGCATGACCTTTCCCTCACGTACCCAAGTTCCCGAGCTGAGGCAACTTTGGTGATGACGGTCACGTAGCCTTAGGCATGAGTTAGGATTTCCTAAATTCCCCCAAAATAAAATATTTAGGTGGCGACTTTGTATCTGGCAAAGCAGTCCATGTTTGGTATTTCTTTATTAAAATTAGTTTTCCAAAATGATTTGCCGGATTTAGATTTTTTGGTGATTTATCGGTCTTGCATTGCACTTTGCGAGATTAGATTCAGAACCGTGACATTGAGTCCAAACTGTAGTAGCTTATGAACAAAATGGATTTCGCACCATTTTGCGTGCGGAGCCTGGGACGTTCGGGCACGTCTACAGTTTCTGGCAACTCTGCTGGGGATTTAGAGAACTTGACTCGAACTCATGATATCTTGTTTTGACTACACTTATGTGTTTCTTTGCATTGCATGTGCATTGGTGCGCCCAGGAAACCGTGTTCGCCTCGCTATTCCAATGAGCTTGCTCGAGGTCAAGCGTGCCATAAGGTGGACGATTCTGCTCTGCCACGACGGGAACACAAACCTCGATTTTTACCGGGGCACCTTTTTTGACTATTCGAACTAGTGCATATCGAAAACTGTAGTGACCATTCCAAGCTAGGATAGGTTGCTTACCCGATTATAGGTTATTTGAAACCGCTGTGTGCGTAGTGAAACCCTAGTTCTTGACGAAACTAGGACAGGTTGACCCTACCCCTCTTTAGGGGTGTTTTGGCTCTCACTTGCTTGCTATGTGCTTTTAGAGTTGGCCTCTACAAGAATGCACGTATTAGTTTGCAAGTTTGGGTATTAGGCCTGCAGGCATCAGAATCAGTATTTGGGGAATCAGTTTTACTTGCGGGTATCAGATTCAGATTTGGGACAGTGATTTGGGAACAGTGATCAGTGGTTGAGAACAGTTCTTTCAGCTTGTATTTACCAACTGTGTACTGTCTTTATTTAAGCTGTTATGCTGTCCATTTTTTTGGTTATTTGTTTCCTTATTATGTTTTATTGATATTTTTTTGCAAGATAGTTTAGCACCATTGCATCTGACCAGGCAGATATTCTCCGAGCACTCTGGGTTAGAGATCGCAGACTTAATCGATCCAGGGATCTGATTGACGAACAAGCAGTGTTCCTTTCTTTACCCCCGGTTACCAGACGGAGGTCAAAAAGGCGCAGTGTATCGGTACATTGTTCGCCAGATCAGTGGTCAACCCTACCAGCGAACAGTCAGGCTGAGGTCTCAGTTTCTACTGTAAGGACAGATATACCGGTTGTTCATATAAACCAGCACCCTATGGTAGGTATGGAAGAGATAATGCATCAGCTTCAGGAAAGTATGTTAGCCATGCAGCAGGATAATGCCCGCTGCTGCAATTCGCCACACGCCAAAGCCGAGGTCATGGCCCAACAGCAGAGTTAATTGCCAGTTAACAAAGAACGGAGACCGCCGCACCAAGCTCCTCCCCCACCAAGAGTTCCAATACTTGAGGAGACAGCTAACGTCTAGGAAAATACGGACGTTCCAACGGGGCCAGCTCCGCCCCCGGTTCTATCCCAGCTATCCAAAGCGCCCACCAACCTAGTGGATTCATCCTTTGAGTTCGAGGTGGACCCCACAATGCTAAAAGTGAGCAAGCTAGAAAAGCTGTTCAAGAAGTCTCAGGATATGAAATCCATTCTGGATATTGAGGATGGGTACACCGACTCGGTCGTGACTCTGCCAGACTGGTTTAAAATGCTGCACATAGACCGTTTCGATGGGTTTGGAGATCCTATGGTGCATTTGCGGCTATTTTCGGACATACTAAGACCGATGGGCCTTTCCAGATTGCAGAAGCTTTATCTGTTTGGCCGACCTCATGGGTGTAGCAATTTATTTGGTATGCAAAGTCGAGGACTCATAAGAGGAATGGATGAGATGGCTGATGCCTTTGTAGCTCAATACTCCTACAATGCACAGATCGAGGTCACAACTCGTGATCTCAAGACCACTAGGCAAGAGCCGAAGGAGAGCTTCTCCGATTTTGTGACCCGCTGGAGGGTTAAGGCCTCGATGATGACCATTAGGCTGGTCGACAAGGACCAAATACGGATGGTTGTGCGCAACCTCCAGCCCAAGCTCATGCAGAAGATGATTGTCCTCCCCCTTCCTACCTTTGTAGATCTACATGAGATTGGGGTGCAAATTGAGGACACCATGAAACAGGGCCTTATTGATCATGAGAGAGAGCAACCCAAGAGGGCATTCAACCGCAGTACGAATGCAGGCACAAGCAATGCTGCAGCTGCCAGATCTTCAGATGTGGATATGGTCACCACCACCACCACCCCAAGAACCCTTACAGCTGCACCATTCACTGGCGCATCCGGAAGTAGCTCACAAACAACTAAGTTTCCACCCCGAGGCCAAAGAACCTTCACTCCACTATATATGCCCCTGTCCAAAGCTCTGGGGGTTCTGATAAGGAAAAGACACTTGAAGCCCCTGGAGCCGCGGCCATTGCCAGAAAAACTTTCTTCCTCCCATAACCCAGCTAAATACTGCGCCTTTCACCAACAGCATTGTCACAACACCAACCAGTGCTATAGATTGCGTCATGAGATTCAGGATCTCATCGACAACAGGGTGATCGTGCCTCCGGAGAAACCGAATGTCACGACTAACCCTCTCTCACCACATAACCAAGCTCCACATCCCAAACGCATCAATTTGATCCAAACTGGGGTTGTGTCATACGACCCTAGCATATGTATCACCCCTTTACACCTACCCAAGCTGGAGATGTTCATTCCTGACAGCACTGACTTGTGCATGTTGGACATCTCCCAAACCCAACTTGAAACAGTGGTGGTAACTATCGAAGATAGAATTGGGTCGATTGTGGGGGCAGATGAGATTGATGATACAGAGCCTGAGAGGTTTGCAAGCTTCATGTAGAACTCGAGCGGTTACATTACATCAGCAGGCCAGGCTAGGCCGAATGTGGAATTGCCAGTGGGGGTAGAGATTTGTGTAGTACGAGAGGATAGACCTAATCAGGGGCTAGATGACCTGGCAGAACTGGAGGAGGAAATCGCAAACCTTCAATTCTTCGGCGAACAAGACCCGGGGTACGTGACTGTTGACTGGTTTGGTCTAGAAGGGTCAGCAGAAGCTACCGAGTGGCTCAACGATGAGCCAAATATTATTGAGCGCTTAACTGCATCAGGTCCGCTGGACAAGGACATCACCAGGGCCCGGCGGGGAATCACCGCACCACCGAGAGCACCCCAGATAAGAATTTTGCTCAGAATACAAGTAGTTTGGGTACAGAAGATACTGAACAACAGGCTGCACTGAAGCAGTTTGAGCGGGAAAGGACCGAAGATTCTGAGAGGGCCAGAAAAGCCAAAGCCCTTGTGGAGACAGAACGTGCTGTGTGCACAAGAACGGAGTGTGCTGCACGCACAGGAATGGAAGGTGCTGCGGGCACAGAATAGTTGTAACGGAGCCGGACAGGTGTCTGTCGACTGCCGATGGTATGTGGTGGGAAGAAGATGACCTATGTCTTGCCCACATAGATGAAGACTGGAGACAAAACCAGCCGGATGATACCTGGTATATGGGAGAGGTAGACCAAATGACTAGGAGTGGGCAATACTTCAAGCCCCCGCACTTAGATCAACCAGAAGCGTCCAGAAAGGACAAAGAGGTAGACAAACAGAAAGAAAAGTCGCCAAGAAAAGGTGGTTGAAACAAATGAAGAAGATACAAGCGACATCTCCATCTCGGGACCGCTTATGGCTTCAAGAGTACATAGACAAAGTTGTCCTTTCGCGATGGATAAGGCCAAACTTTCAATCAACACTACACCAACAATACCGGTAGGATCGGTCTTTCTGGGAGGAGCTTCCCCGACATTGACCTTCACTGACAAGGAGTTGCCGCTTGAGGGCTCGGAACACAACAAACCACTTTACATCTCTGTGGAGTGTAAAGACAAATGAATACCAGTGGTTCTTGTCAACATGGGATCCGTCATTAATGTGTGCCCATCAAGGACGGCATATGCAATCGGGTTGAAGCCCGCAGACTTTGTGCCAACTGCCCAGGTGATAAGGGCATATGACAATACGAGCAAAGATGTGATGGAGACTGTGCAGATTCAGACTAAGGTTGGTCCAAGACAACACGAGATTGACTTTCATGTCTTGGACGTTCCCACAAACTTTAATTTACTCCTAGGGCGGCCGTGGCTACACCAGGTGAAGGCGGTCTCTTCCACCCTACATCAAATGTTGAAATACCCCCACGGGAAAGGGGTGGCTATTGTTTTTGGAAATTCGTCAATCCATCCGCCGCCAGAGGTGTCTACACTGGCTTTGGAAATCGAGCATGGCACAGAGGATGTGTTCTTATCAGGATTTACCCTAGTCGAGGCCTGGGTCGTACAAAACATCTTAGCTGTTGATGATGGGTTGTATGTCAGCGCACAGTCAGTGTACCTCATGAACAAGCTCCAACACATCCTTAGGATGGGACTAGGAAAAAGTGGCCAGAAGGGCATTATAGTATCGGCCGAAGTGCTGCATAACCCGCATACCTTTGGCTTAGGCTATCTGCCTACCAAAGAGGACTAGGTGAGGAAAGGCAAAGAGATGGCTGGAAGAGCCAGAGCCAAGTAGATCGGGAAGCATTATGAGTTAATGCACCGACCTATTCAAGGTACTTTGAACGGACGCTTCGTCCGGGAAGGGGAAGACTTCCCATTCTGTGGCTTCCCAGAGCCATGGCTAAACGCAGAGAAAAGGCGCTTGCCAAGGTTCGAGATCTTCTTCGACTTGCAGTTGTCAGAGGATGATGTTGCCTAGGAGCAGACAGACCCATCAGCTGAGGTTGAGTAGTGTAAGGAAGTGGATTCCGAGAGCATCGAGATTGAAATGGGGATAGCACTGGCTTGTCTACTTTTAGATCCTCCGATCATACATGAGTGCTTGGAGGATGACCTCTCAGTGTCTATGATTAGGAATGAGACGGCTGCGAGCCCACCTTCAAACATTTTGGATGCGTCTATTGCATCCTCCCTCGTCTGGCAGTACGAGGAGGATTCTTATCGAGCAAAGACCGGTCGTAGTGAGCTGGAATCTGATTCCACTAAGTCTGTGGAGTCATAATCAGGTTCCAGCTCGTCTGAGTCTGAGTCCGGTATTCTTGGGGGTGATAACCCGGATGCCACAGTCCTGTCTAGGTCCTCTCTTTCTTATTCCTTTGAGTCTATTGTAACAGAGGAATCAGGCGACTTGGAAGTGATTAATGAGAATGGAATGGTTGTGGCCTTTGAGTACTTTTCTGTGCCTTTGATTTATTATATTAATCAGGACTTTCAAAATTTCGATGAAAACGACGAGGAAGAAATTCCTCCGATTTTGAAATATTTGCTAGATCAAGAGCAGGAAAGGTTTGTAAAACCGCTGGTTGATGAAATCACCCAAATTAATGTTGGTACTGAGAAGGACCCGCGGCTGGTCCAGATCGGGTCCACGTTGTCTTCGGAGGAGCGCGAGCGCTTAGTCGCTTTGTTAAAAATTTCAAAGATGTTTTTGCGTGGTCCTACGAAGACATGCCTGGAATCGATCCTGAGATTGTACAGCACCGGATTCCTCTTAACCTAGAGGTCCGACCTGTTAAGCAGAAGCTCAGAAGGATCCTTCCAGATTGGGCCCTCAAGATAAAAAAGGAGGTCACTAAGCAAATTGACGCAGGGTTCCCGCTGGTATCTGAATACCCAACTTGGTTGGTCAACATAGTTCTAGTGCTGAAGAAGGATGGCGTATTCGTATGTGTGGACTTCAAAGATTTGAACAAAGCCAGTCCGAATGACAACTTTCCTCTGTCGCATATCAACGAATTAGTGGACTTCACTATGGGGCATGCATTGCTCTCATTCATGGATGGCTTTTCTGGCTACAATTAGATATTGATGGCACCCGAAGACCGGGAGAAGACTATTTTTACCACCCCGTGGGGGACCTATTGTTATAGGGTGATGTCATTTGGGCTGAAGAATGCTGGAGTTACATATCAACGGGCTGCGACCACGATTTTGCATGACATGATCCACAAAGAGGTTGAGGTGTACATGGACGACATGATTGTCAAGTCCAAGGAAAGAGAGGGCCACTACACCACCTTGCGAAAATTCTTCCAAAGGATCAGAGAGTATCGGTTGTAGCTGAATCCTCAGAAGTGTACGTTTGGTGTTACAGTAGGGAAAATACTGGGGTTCTTGATTACACAGAGAGGTATCGAAGTCGACCCTTCCAAAATCAAGGCCATCTTAGAAATGCCACCACCAAGGACTAAAAAGGAGGTGCAAGGCTTTCTGGGTAAAGTGCAATTCATAAGACGGTTTATTGCAAAAATAACCTTGACTTGTGAACCACTCTTTGGTCTCCTGAAGAAAGGAAAGAAATTCCAATGGGACAACCAATGCCAAGCTACTTTTGAACAGATCAAGCAATATCTACAGAACCCACCCGTGTTGTCACCGCCTGAGCCGGGAAAACCGTTGATCTTGTATCTTTCAGTGACTGAAACTACAATGGGCTGCATGTTTGGACAGGAGTCTGAGGACAAAGTGGAGAGAGCCATCTACTACCTGAGCAAGAAAATGCTGGATTATGAGACCCGCTACACTCCGTTGGAGAAGGCTTGCTTGGCCTTGGTATGGGCTACTTGGAAGCTGCGGCACTACCTGTTAGCTCATTCTGTAATACTGGTGTCGAGATTAGATCCCATCAAATATCTCTTCGACAAACCAGCACTTACAGGTAGGCTAGCCCAATGGTTGTTTCTGCTTTCCGAATTCGATCTGAAGTATGTGACGCGCAAGTCAGTGAAGAGGAGAGCGGTAGCGGAGTTCCTAGCCGATCACCCAGTGGACGGGAATGAAGCAGTTGAGTATTTATTTCCAGACGAGGCTATTCTGCATGTCGAAGATGAAACTTGGACGATGTACTTTGACGGAGCGTCAAACCAATATGGATATGGGATAGGAGCGTATCTCAAGCTAAAGGAGATTGGAAAGTCAAAGAAGAAAAGATGAGAATCTATCACCAGACCTTGGACGTGCTAATTCCTCGGTTTGAGAAACTGAACTTCGCTTATCTGTTGAGAGAGAACAACAGGTTCGCAAATTCACTAGCAACTCTATCTTCTATGATAGACATTCCTTTTGGGGTTCGGATGCATCCAATCATCATCGAAAAGAAATTTGTGCCGGCCTGCGAGCTGATTGTTGCCATAGATGAGGTACAAGATGAGAACCCCTGGTATTATGATGTTTGGAACTTCTTGGAAAAAGATACGTATCCACCAGGGGCAAATGCCAAAGATAAGAGGGCAATTAGAAGAATGGCTGCTCAGTTCATCGTCTGCGGAGGTAAACTGTATAAGAGAGGTCATCTCGGGATGCATAAACTGTGTGTTGATGCCGAATAATCGAAACGCCTGATGGAGGCCATCCATGGAGGAGAGTGCGAAGCGCACATGAATGAGGTGATGCTAGCCCGGAAGATCCTTAGACAGGGTTCGTACTGGTCCACCATGGAGAAGGATTGTATTGGCTTTGTCCGGCGATGCCACAAATGTCAGATCCATGCAAACCGCATGAACATTCCGCCGTCGAAGCTGTACAACATGACTTCGCCATGGCCGTTTTCAGTCTGGAAGATTGACGTAATCGAGGCTGTCACTCTGAAGGGGTCCAATGGGCATGAGTTCATTCTGGTCACGATAGACTATTTCACAAAGTGGGTTGAGGCCCAATCTTATGTGGTATTGAAGGCATCGCATGTTGCTAAGTTCATCATGAATAACATCATCTGTCGCTACGGGGTCCCGAACGAGATCATTTCAGATAATGGTTCCCACTTCAAGAAGGAAGTGATCGACTTATTGGACAAGTACAACATGGCTTTTCATAAGTCGTCTACATATCGGCCACAAACCAATGGAGCAGTTGAGGCCGCCAACAAGAACATCAAGCATATTCTACAGAAGATGGTGGAAACCTACCAGGACTGGCCAGATAAACTGCCATTTGCTCTGTGGGGCTACCAGACTTCAATTCCTTGCTTTATGGAATGGAGGCCGTTCTACCTATCGAAGTTGAGGTTCCGTTATTACGGGTACTGGCTGAGTGTCAGATAGCTGATGCAGATTGGCAGCAAAGCAGGTTTGAAGAACTCATACTCTTTGACGAGAGAAGGCTGAAAGCACTGTACCATGTTCAGGGTTATCAACGACGAATTGCCAGGGCTTTCAACAAGAAGGTTAAGTCTAGGAATTTGAAAGAAGGGGATCTAGTGCTCAAAGACAACCGAGTTCCCATCCACGATCCTAGGGACAAGTTCAGACCTAATTGGACTGGTCCTTACATCATTAGGTCTATCTGGTCGGGTGGAGCTATCGTTCTAATAGACCTAGATGGCCTAGAGTTCTCCCAGCCGATCAACATGGACAAGTTGAAGAAATATTATCCCGGCGTGGCTCACTAGGCCAAAAGGGCGACCTAGGCAAAAGTTAGAGCATGAAAAATTTGAAATGATAAAAACTGAGCTCGCAAGGTTGAAAACCCAGAAAGGGCGACCTTGGCAAAAGTTAGAGCGCAAAAGGAGAGTGTTAATATACGAGTGAACCCAAGCCGAAATACGTAAGACTTGATTTCCATCTTTGGGATATGTAGGCAACTTCATCTTGAAGTCCAGCCATAAACACTTCCTCGATCAACTTTGTCCATGTGATCATGTTTGGTCATCTTTGTCTATCCTGTATTCAAGAGCTCGGTTGTGTTCTCCAGTGCAGTGCTATTCAGACTAGGGGCAACTTTCCAGTTGCTAGGATCCGGGATTGTGCATCTCAGTGATAGATCTCATGCGTGTCTAGTTCTGATCCATATTGAAAATGGTTTTGAAAAGTTTTAATAAAAGTTGATTTTGCTCAAATTAATCTTTTTACAACTTAGACTATTTTTGGATCAAATGGAAAATTTTCAGTACCCACAACCTTCAATTTCATTGATTTCAATACAGAGTTCTCCTACTCTTGAATACAAATTGAAGTTGCTTTTTATTACATTCATAAAGAAAACTTGAAAGTACTGATTAAAGCAAATAAATTCGGGGCATAGTCAGGTGTTCCTGCGTCCTCTCCCAGAGCTTATGGAAGCCTCTGATGCCAAAGTGGGCCCGATCTGTGCCTCCTCATCAAGCCAAGCTATGCACTCATCAGAGAGGGTGCAACTAAAAGTGGGAGCGAGGACTAGAAGCTCTCTTGTCCTCCATGCTGTGGCATACCGAGCTAGCTGTACGCCTCAGACCGAAAATGCAGTAGGGTACTCTATCCCTTCCTCCGGGCAAGTCTAATCATGTCCGAATTGGCGCCGGAATCAGAATGGAAAATAGAAGACACAGTGAGTCAGGCCAATCAACTGAATCCCGGTTTGCTGGGACATGTTGTAACCCATTGCCGGTAGATTGAGCCAGGATGGCCAAGCAATGCGATATGTGGACAACCACACATCCAAATGCACCACCATCCCTCATCAAGGGCATTGACTAGACGTCGTCGGAAGAAATAGCTGCGAGCTAAATATGCTGGGCATGAGTCCACAACCTTCAATTTATCCATCAACCATACCTGGGGAGGGATCAAAAATGAGAGATTAAAGAATAAAGAGGTGTATAAGGAGAGAAAAGTAAGAAAAAGGGTTTTGAGAGAAAAACCGAGCTTGAGGGCTGAGTGATGTGAGAAACATATGTGAGATGGGGTGGGAAACATTACCTGCAGTAGTAGTAGGCTCCCCGTAAACCTAGTCGTCTCTCGGCGATGGAAAGCATTCAAGCCCATCAACGTCTCAGCTAGTGTCATGGCGATACAGCTCTTGCCTTCTTTCAAGCCCTTGGCAACCTCAATCAAACGGACGCTAGACCCTCCGAAGCCTGAGGCAAACAAGAAATGAGATAGCATGCACAAGCAAAGCGTATGTCGCCTAAAACTCTGCCAATGATGGTCGCTGCAGTCACTGGCATTAGAAAACAAATGAACTAAGCTGGGGATGTCCAATTCCCCATCATGTATTAAAGACCGAGCGTCATGCATAGTGAGTCCACACATCCGTCCTAAGGCTTGGATGTGGCCAAAGCGAAATTGTGGCAAGATCTCCTCTTCGCATTCAGACTCCATCAAAGCTTGGAAATCTTCGAAAGTGGGGCACATCTCTTGTCCGCCAAAGTTAAAGACGTGTGTTACCGGATTCCAAAACCTTGCCGTGGTATGAAGGAACGGAAAACGCAGCGGGGTGCGACTCAACATGAATAGTGTATTTATACCGAAGCCCTAAAATTCAACTTTTTCGAGCCATCTAAATTGGCAATCCAATTTGTGAGATTTTGGACGAGAAATGCTTCCATTTGGTTCAAAAAATTGAACTAAAATGGAGAAAACTACGAAGTTGGGGCTTTTGTAGAAGATAAGGTGTTGAGCGGAAGACAGGCGTCGGCATTCTGGAGGTGCTTGCCATTTTTGGCCGATCGGCCAAAAATGGTGCCGACCGACCATCTTTTTTGGCCGATCGGCTAGTAATGATGGCTGATGGCCATTTCTTGTGGCCGATGGCCTCTCCTTTTGGCTGATGGCCTCTCCCTTTATTCTCTCAGCTGTCTATGTGTTGGAAATGTTGAGAACTTGTGACTGGTTCCACGTCCAATGCCTTTCGAAGATGGTTTTGCAAAGTCGCGCTTGTGTTACTTCAATTTGTTTATCGAGTTGTTGTACTTTTGTTTATTAAGTTGTATTTTGTTTTCTTTAAGTCTTTGTTTTGCTTATCGAGTTGTATTTATATTTGGTTAGCTTGTCAAGTTCTTTGTTTTGCTTATCGAGTTGTTTTGTTGTTAGTTGGTTCACTGCCTGATCAATGCAATTCGATTGTTTAGTTTTCGAAACCAAGTTTAATCTTATTTACATTGTTATGTAATGCGATACGATGCTCAGAATGTACAAATGCAACACTTTTTCAACAAAAAAAAGCTGTTTCATTTCATCATATTTTCTGTTGCAAAAGTACATAGTTTTGAAGAAAATAAAACCTGCCTGAGGCAGTACAATGTGCAAAACTACCAGTAAAAAAGAAAAATAAAGCAAAAAGAAGAGCAACATCTGAATCAGCAAAATTTCTGGGTCGGCGCCAGTTGCCTCAAGTGCGGGAGTCTATCCTCGTCCTCTTCCTAGACGAAGGTCTAGGATCATCCCCATCTCCTCGGTAGTATGAGCCATCTCCGGCGTCATCCTGAGACGACTCTGCCTCGGCATATCAGACTCATCATAATCTGGAGTAGGCTCTCGTAAACTGCTCTCAGCATGAGTATGCCTGTGCCTGCCCCGGCTATGTATCGTCATCCCTCGTCTGCCTCCCTCGCCGCCTGAAGGCACCGATGGTCCCGTATCGGCACCCCGTGGCAGATTCAGAATGGAGCCTGAAAAAAACATTTGGGAAATGCATCAGTCATGCTATGCGAAGCTGAGTATGCTATCAAATACAGTGTACGAATGCCGTAAGTAGTGCTGTGAGCAGTATGTGAGTTACAGTGTATCAGTGCCTTGAGTGGTATGTGAGTGCTGTGTATCAAGTGCCGTATTGACAATTTGATGTATCAGATCATATATGGAACAGAATGTGCAAAGTTTCGGGACTGAGGTTGAAAGAACTTACCAGGATACCATAGATAGTCAACAGGTCAATGCTTCTCTGTAGCATCCCCATTATTGAGGCCGTCAGCTCTAGAGACTGACTGGTGTACTCGATGGAAGCCTACAAAAGTGTTAAAATCATTAGTATTCTATGGGATATCAAATGAAATGAAATGACTGTACAAAATGCAAAGTGCAACACATACCGGGGTCGAGCCGCGAACTTCGACGAGCTTATGATCAGCCGGAGGAGGAGCGATAGGTATCTGATAAGTCTTCCCACCCTGTCCTCGGCACGTCATGGTGGTGGGCAGTGCTGGCCACTCTACTCCCTGTCTCTTCCGGGACCCACTCCTGTAGCGGGCCCGAGACGCCCTCGATACTCCTGCTCTTCTAGTTAATGTTGCGGGCCTCTCTCTCTCGACTCAGTAGGCACCAGTCAGAGGCCGCATGAGATAGGTCTAGATGAACTTGGTGTAGTCGCCCTCATCTCTGAAGAGGTCAAAATCCCAGCCTATCGTGAAATCTATCATCTCCTTCAGGGTGTACCTCTCGGTAGCCCTCGTGTAGGTAGGAGGTGGCCTCAGGACTATCTGCTCGGGCAAGCTAAGGGTCTGCCGCAGAAGCGCCTCGAAATACCAAGCCCGGTAGACCGGACCCTCCAGTAAAATCTTGAACAGGCGATCTCGAGCACCCGCATGTCGCTCTCTCTCACTACCTTGCAACCTGTACGCCAAGTGATCTGCAAATGACAGGATATACAGTTTGTTATCTGTTGTTAAAAGTACAATGTAAAGCGAGGCTTAAATAAACTGTAATGTTTGAAATACCTCTGCGGCGGTAATGGTGTCGAAGTATTTGCGAAAAAACAGGAAAGGCTCCCGTGGCCTCCGCTCGCACCTCACGTCATAGCGATGAGAATATGAAACGCCGAGGAGGATCTCCCATCCGGCATTAGGGCAAGCCTCGGAAAGTAGGCATACACCCACAACTACAGAATGTAACAGGGCAAATATGAGTACGTTTATTAGATAAAGCAGAATGCAGATAAAACAGAAATCAGAGAATGTGTGCAGTGTATTATACAGTGTGTGCAGTATACAACCAGTGTATTGTGCAGTGTGTATACAGTGTGTGTAGTGTACAGCCAGTGTAAAGCAGATTATGTGTATGCAGTGTGTGTGGTGTACAGATAGTGTAAAGCAGAACTATAAAACAGAAAGGGAAAATGTACCTCCCAGGCTCGCCAGTAACCTCCTAGTAAATGTCCGCTGCGACGAGAGGATGAGCTCATATATCCGTAAAGTGTGGCCAAGCCTGCACCACCCTAGTCGTAGCGCCGGATCCGTGTCACGTCCACCAATGCGCTCAACAGATAAAGGGAAACAGTGTTCACCCGATCAACGAAAATGGTGGTCCCCAGGAAGAACATGATGAAGCCACGGGCATACTGCTCCTCCTCCTCACGGGTCGTCGGCGCCTGTGCTCTGAAGTGGTCCTCAAACCAAGAATACCTCATAAATCCTGGCCAGTAGAGAAGTGGCCGAGCGCCAAGCAAGAACATCTGGGCAGTGCCCCACTCATCCATATCAGTGTCAAAGCGAATCGGATCACCCCCTACTCCGATGCCGGTGAGCATCGAGAAGTCAAAGGGAGTCATCGTCATCTCCCCTGTAGCAGAAAGGTGGAAGGAATTAGTGGTGTCTCACCACCTCTCCACTAGAGCACCAAGAAGGGGCCTACTCGCAGTGAGGCGCGAAAGTCCCATGCAGAAAGTGCCGAAGCCGGCCTAATCAACGATGTGGAAGACCGCATCGGGCAACTCCATGTACCATCCTCGGGCAATGGTGTTCCCATACCCCCGGAAGGCATGGGAATCTCCCTATGTTCAAGACAAACAGTTGTGAAGCAGTGTCAAAAATACAATGTTTGAATGCGTTCAAAGTTGATGAAAATACAGTGTGTGTGCATGTGTTCAAGTTTACATAGATATCGGGTGTGAGTGTGCTCACGGTGAACTAAGCATGTCATGTATCAGTGTGTTTAGGTTAATCAGTTACAAAACAGTACTGGCTATCCGAAACATACAATCTACATTGCAGAAAATAAAAGAGGGGAAGAGTATACCTCAGCGGCGCTGTAGGAAAGGTGCGACTCCGGCTCGTGTAGCAGGAGCTCCAATGACGCACCTTGCGCGTAGCTTCTGAACTGACGGATGCTATCGGGAGGTAGTATGTGTATCGCCGGCCGGTACATCGCTGGGTCGAACGGTCGAACACTCAGCGGCAAGAGCTCGACCTCAGGGTTCGTATCCATCTTCGGGGGAGTCCTACCTCGTGGAATGTCGTCCGCCATCTCGAGAAAGGTGCAAAAATGGCTGAGGATATAGAAAATGGGTGAAAATGCAAAAAGTCAACCCAAAAGTCAACTCCGAGGGGTGAAAAATGAAAGAAAAGGCCGGAGTGTGGAAAAGGCACGAAGATCGAGGTAAACTTGGGGGAAACGAACCCCAAGTGGTGGAAATTGAGAAGGGGACACTGAAATCGTATTTCGTTCGGTTCAAAGTGTTTGAAACGAAGAGGGTTTCACGAATCGGATGATGCGGGAGGCTCGAAAACAAAGGAAAAACCAGGGTCCAAGTGTGGAAAATGACCTAAGGAGGAAGGGAAATGATTTTTGAACTTGAGGAAGTGAGGAAATAGAGTTTAAGGCCCTATATTTAAAGACCCGAGGTGAATGGACAAAACTGCCCCGAAATTGCCATTTTTGGCCAATCGGCCAAATTGTTAGCCGATCAGCTAAATATTTGGTTGATAATCTCATTTTATGGCCAATGGCCTCCCTTTGTGGTCGATGCACCTCTAATACCCTTGTTTGGGTCAGTTTTGTTGATTGGTACCCTCATCTTTCAAGAAAGTGCAAGAAAGTATACTTTTGAAGCTTAACCGGCCTTCATGTTGATCTCGAACCGTGTCTTCAGTGTGCGACACTCAATACGTGAGGTGTATCCTTTTGTATATTGTGATATTCAAAATTGTTTTGTATACCTTGCATTACAATGTTTTGTCATGCTTGTAATACGCGCACTTGTTATACGTCTTTTCGCTTTTGCATTGAGCATGTCTCGTCTTGTTTTGAAGTTGTATATCAACATCGCGAATAACATGCCTTTACCATGCTTCCGTTGAATATGTGCCTCTCTTTGTTGTCGCATTGTTATGCACACACTATATGTGTTGTCGCACACATTTCCTTGCATTGTCATGCACATCTCACCTTCTTTACTTCACACATTGTATGCGTTGTCGCGTATGTTTTACTTACATGTGTTTATGCCTCTCTTGCATTGTCACACACATTGTATGCATTGTCACGTATGCTTTACTTACATGTGTTTATGCCTGTCTTGCATTGTTACACACATTGTATGCATTGTCGCGTATGCTTTACTTACATGTGTTTATGCTTTCTTTACTTTCCACATTGTATGCGTTGTCGCGTATGCTTTACTTACATGTGTTTATGCCTTCCTTGCTTTACACATTGTATGCGTTGTCACGTATGCTTTACTTACATGTGTTTATGCCTTTCTTGCATTGTTACACACATTGTATGCGTTGTCGCGTATGCTTTACTTACATGTGTTTATGCCTTCTTTGCTTCACACATTGTATGCGTTGTCGCGTATACTTTACTTACATGTGTTTATGCACCCTTCCTTGCATTGTTATGCTTGTTTCAAATTGCATTGTTATGCATCCTACTCAGCTTGCGTTGTCGCGCATGCCCTCCTTGCATTGTTATGCTTGTTTCAAATTGCATTGTTATGCATCCTACTCGGCTTGCGTTGTCACGCATGCCCTCCTTGCATTGTTATGCTAGTTTCAAATTGCATTGTTATGCATCCTACTCGGCTTGCGTTGTCGTGCATGCCCTCCTTGCATTGTTATGCTTGTTTCAAATTGCATTGTTATGCATCCCATTACTTGTGTTGTCACACATGTTTTAATTGCGTTGTTATGCTTGTTTCAAAATTGCATTGTTATGCATCCCCTTAGGTTGTATTGTCATGCACCCCTCCGCATTGTTATGCGTCATACTTAGGTTGCATTGTCATGCACCCTTCCACATTGTTTTGCTTCACACTTAGTTTGCATTGTCATGCCCCCCCCTCCGCATTGTTATGCATCACACTTAGGTTACATTGTCATGTCCCCCTCCGCATTGTTATGCGTCATGCCTACGTTGCATTGTCATGCACCTCTTCGCATTGTTATGCGCACACTTAGGTTGCATTGTCACGCACCCCTTCGCATTGTTATGTGTCACACTTAGGTTACATTGTCACGCATCCCTTCACTTGTGTTGTCACACACTTTTCACTTGCATTGCTATGCATATTTCTAACGATATTGTACCTATTAAGTTTATTTCTTTTGCAGGCACGATATTGTATGTACGGTTCATTTGAAGTTGGCACGACCAGGTGAACCAGACGGTATTGTATGTACTCTATGTGAGATGTAGCGAGAATTGTATAATTCTCTTTCATCCTTTATGCATGTAATGTAGTTTGATTCTTATTCGCTTGCTTAAACTGTTGCATGTTATGCTTCATTACAGCTCTGTTTGCATGATCATAAGTTATGTTCAGCATCATGCATGTCCTTTGCATCTTGCCCCTGCCTGCGGGCGCATCTCTTTGTTATCTTGTATGCTTGTCTAAGTCTTCAGTCTTGTCAAAAATGGGTCGTCTCTAGGCTTTGATATTCACTCCCGTTATCTTATGACTCTTGAGTTCTGTCAAAGAGGGGCAACTGTAGACACCCCATTTTTTACCGTCCTCAAGACTTGGACGTAATCGTTTCAACACTCGATGATCATCCATGCTCGTGTTCATTTTGAGTTCCCGAAGGCCTCGACTGCGTGCCTTGCCTTAGGATCTCTCAACTTAACTATTTTTTTCTTGGTTGTGGACCAAGGACTTGTGGTTTTGCTTCTGAGGGAAGGGGGTGGCTTGTTGGCCATCCCTACAACCAATTAGCTAAGGCCTTGTGCCATCGGCCTGGTGTTCTTGCTATCGGCCAAAAGTGTTGGCCGATCGGCACTCTTTTTGGTCGATCGACCATATTTTTGAGCCAAGACCTTTCCATCTGCTTTTGACAGATATTTTGTACCAGCTGTGACAGCTGGAATGCATAATTCTCATTCTCCATACACGTATATGGAGGGATTGCATTCAAGACTCAAGCTTGTTGAAGGGAAGCCCCTCTTCCTTTCCATACTTGTGTGTGTTTGTGCCTTAAAGTGTATTTTCTTCACTTTTGCACTACAGCACCTAGTGAAACACCATCCTTTTGTTGCTGAGGCATCTTGAGGTTGATTTTAGTGTTTTTGAACTGGTTTTGGTCAGAGAAGAGTGCTGGAGTTGTGTTCTTGAAAGTGTTTTTCATGGGTGAGCAAACTACCTTTTAATCCCCCATTTTGGATTAAGCTTTTAGACCTACTTGCATATTTTTTTAAGCTTAACTTTCTACGACAAAAAGTTCTGATTTTTCATGCTTGTGATGTTTGTTTAAGGTCACTTTTGTGTTGGGGGTAGTCTACCCCCTCTTAGGCCTTGTTTGGCCTTGTTTTGTACCTTTTTTTTTGTGCTTTGGAAACATATTACTTTCACCTTCTCACCACTGAAAGCCAGAGGTTTCTCTGTGGTGGAGAAGTGGTTTTGGAGTCTTGAATAGGAGAGGGACACCTCTCTCTCCTTGTGTCTCATATGCTAGTATAAATGGCTCATAATAGTAGCATGTTTGCTAAGCTTGTTTTGGCTCCATTTTAGCAAGTATTTGGTGTTATTTTGCCATGCTATGCCTCTGTTTTAGGTTGGTTTAATAACATCTTGCATGCACCATGCACATGTAGTGCAATCCTCTCATTTGACTTAACATGCATCATGCATTTGGACCATCATTCTTGCATATTTTGGCTCAATTCAAAAGAGCTTTTAGCCTTGTTTTACCATGCTCTAGCTCTGATTTGCATTGTCTTGGTCATGAATGCATTGTTTTGCATAGCCATGGTTCAACCTAGCTTGTTAGCTTTGAGTGTCTAAGTCGTTAGCATGCATTGCTTAGACCATTTTCATGATTTGGCATCATTTCATATGTGATTTCAGTCCATGTAGTGTAGCCATACACTTGCATTTGTCATCCTTTGAATGTTTTGAAGAGTTGGTGTTTTATGCCTTAAGAGTGGACCATTGTGCATGCCTCTATGCTTAGGCCTTTAGGATGCCATCTCAGTGGGTTTTTGGACTTATTTTGACATGCCATAACTCTGATTTTTATTGGTTAAGTCATGCCATGTTTGGTTGTAATAGGTGTAGTGTAACACCTCTTGTTAGCTTTGCATGCTTCATGCCTTTTGGACTTTGGTTCTAGCTTGTGTTGACTAGGTTCAAACATGCTTTTGGTCTTGTCTTGACCTGCCTTGGGACTATTTTGATTGCCCTTGGCCCTTTGGGGCTTGGTTGGTATGGCCATGGCAAGCCTTAATCTTTAAGCCCATGCATGCTATGCTTGTGATATATGTGTTGATTTGGCATAATTCCTAACATCATTTCAGAGCACGTAGTGTTGTCACACTTGCATGCTTTTCACTTTTTAAGTCCTCTTGAGAATTGTCCTCTTTATGCCTTGATTCTTGGGCCAATTGGCATGGATGTTTGTATGTGCATTTCATGCCATTATTTCATCATTTTGGCCACTGATTTGGGCATGGCTGAGGTCTGCTCATTTTGGTTTAAGTCCATCTTTGCATGTTGTTGCATGCTTGTCACATTGCATGTTGTTGCATGCTTTCTAGTTTGCATGTTGTTGCATGCTAGTCCATCTTCGCGTGTTATTGCATGCTTATTCATCTTGCATGTTGTTGCATACTTGTTAGATTGTATGTTGTCGCATGCTTGTTGTTGGCATTGTTGTTGCATGCTTATTACATTGCATGTTTACATGTTTAGGTTGCATTGCATTTGGCATGCTTGTTACCTTAACCTGGTGTGCATGCTTGAGTCATATTGCATTTGGCATGCTTATGTTGCATTGCATAGCATCTCCATGTTGCATGTATTGCATTGTGTTTGGTTTGGGGCGTCAAACCAAACACGAGGATCGAGGGACGTTTCATACTTGAAGTGATGAAACGTGCCTCAATCCTCAGTCGCCGACACTCTTGATCCAACATGATAGAGTGTGAGGCATTCATGTGTTTTTTTGTGCATTCATTCCATATTGAATTGCACACTCGGCTCCTTTGGCCATCATGCATTTGAATGCGTGATTGGTGGCCCGAGGGTCGAGCACTACACACCTTTGAGTCTTAAACATGATAAGGGGTGTAGTTGCAAACATTTTCTTGCAAATGTATTGCCATACCTCTGTTTGTCCTCTGCTGCAGCAAAAGGAGCATTTTACAGGAATAGATGGCCGATCGGCTATCCAGAGTGCCGATCGGCTACAAATGTTTGGCCGATAGCCTCATATTTGGTTGATGACCATTTTCCATTAGCCGACGGCTATATATTTTGGCCAATGGCCTCTCAGAATGTCTATGAGGTGGTTCAGTAGCTTCACAGAAGTTGGCACAGTTTTCAGAGGTGTAAAACAGTACAAACAGAGGCAACATGAGGCATGGCAACGGATTTCCAAGCGAAGCCGATCGAGCATGAATATGCCCCTCTTCTCAAGGCCGTTTTAACTGCTTTGTATAGTTAGTTAATTTGTAATTAATTAGTTAATGTGTTAGCTACTTTAATTCATCATTGTAAATTCTTAATTAGCTTAGCTTAGCTAATATTCAATTTGATTATGTAATAATTAGTCTAATTAGATTATTAGATTAGTTAGAATAGCTTAGCGTAGCTCGCTTGTATTATTCATTCGGACCCTTCGTCGAGAGGGCGAATTTTGTAATAAGTGTGCATGAGTATGTGAATGTCTTCCAACCCCACGTCTTTTTCTCTTTTACTTAACCGCTTACGATGGTTAGTTCTAGGTCATATTTTGATTAGCATCCTTATGCTTACATGTTTGCATTCATTCATCTGTCTTGCATGCATCGGGCTCGGCGCATCATACAAACCGCATTGTATTTCAATACATTTACTTGAATACGTGTTCAACAGCATGTTATTAAGTTACATCTCATCTGTTATCTTAGAATAGCCGAGCCTATTTCTAGTTACATTTTGCATGTGTTGCATTAGGCATCTTAACATAACTAGGATCATGCATTGATTTCTAACTAGTTCTTTGTTTTGGCTCGGAGTATACTGTGAGTGTTTATGCTTTAGTATCTTGCATGAGTGTGAGTGTTTCCATGTATAGCATGCTTGCCATGAGGCTAACTGCCTAAGTATTTAACTGCCTGAGTGCCTGTGGATGAAGGTTGGATTGCTTGAATTGGAACAATTCATCGAAGTGCGAGTTTGAAGCCCACTTGAGGTGGCAAAATCATGTTTTATAAGCCCACTCGAGAGTGGCAAATCCACTTCTTAGCCCACTTGCAAGTAGCACCTTCAAACCATTTTCAAACAAACATGAGATGTTTTGTTCCAACTTAGGCGATCTAGTCTATACTTGTGTGTTGTGCGCATCACGTAGTAAGATTAGCTAATAACCAAAATAAGAACACATGTGTTTTCAAAAACAAAATATCATGTTAGTAAAGGCCGATCTTTGATCGAGCGAGCGGGGGTGCTCATGGCATGACCTTCCCCTCTCGTACCCAAGTTCCCGGGCCAAGGCAACTTGGTGATGACGGACACGTGGCCTTAGGCACGAGTCAGGGTTTCCTAAATTTCCCAAACTAAAATATTTAGGTGGCGACTTTGTATCTGGCAAAGCAATCCATGTTTGACACTTCTTTATTAAAATCAGTTTTCCAAAACGATTGGCCGGATTTGGACTCTTTGGTGATTTATCGATCTTGCATTGCACTTTGTGAGATTAGATTCAGAACCATGACATTGAGTCCGAACTGTAATAGCTAATGAACAAAACGGATTTCGCGCCATTTCGCGCGCGGAGCCTGGGATGTTCGGGCACGTCTACAGCAGCAACGCGGAAGGAAATAGTGTTTTTCATACCCATACGCTTGGCGTCGACCTTAGCCAGCGTGAGGTTAACATCATCAAGAATACCATAGTAACGACAGAACAGGGCTATCTCCTTGGGGGTATCCACCAATGCACGGAATTTTCCCGTTGTTTAGACCTAGGAGGGGCAAGGGCAGAACTAAAACTGATCAAGAAACATAGAAATACCTCCAGCCGCCAGAAATAATGGTACAACGGCCAACAGTGGCGACGTAAACGAAAAAACAATAGAAAAAAAGAGCTTCAGGAAAACTTACAAGGATTCGAGGAGAAAACAGTAAGGAACGAACGTCCTTGGAATTGGAATGAAAACGACAGCGGTTGCAACCCTCAGTAATGGCGACAAGTGTCTGGGCAGAGCATCGTTGGAACCAGCAAGAGAGAGTGAAAAGGTTTTGGGGATTTCAAGACTTGGAGCAGACGAAGGGGTTGAGGTGACAGCCCTAGGGTATTTATTACCCCCGAACGGTGTGATGGTACAAAATCATGTCCTTCTGTATGGAATCGACGCATTATCTTTGCACACCAGTACCATGCTGCCACGTGTCACTATGAAAGGACACATGCATAGTGCATGTGTAAGATTGAACCGCCACCAAGGCCGAACTGGAGTAGATCTGAAGCGATGCCATGATTGGTGTATTGAACAGTATCTCCCCCAAGGGAAACCTTAGCGCGAGCTAGAGGGAAAATGAAGGGGTTGGATGTGAAATAGGTCGGATCCAAGCCTTGGGCTGGCCCAATCCTCTAAGCCCAAATCCAAGTCGGTCAGATGAACATGTGGGCAAGCCAATTAAGCCCAACTTCATGATCAACAGTCCACCCAAGTCCTCAAGCACTTGGGCCCAACTCACAATAGAAAGGCCAGTCCAACCACAATGCTTGGCTGGGTCGAGCTACAAGACTTAATATATGAATTGAACTAATGGGTCGAACCCATCATCAAAACCAAAGTGGGTCGAGTCCATACAAAGATATCCGAATGGGCACCCATCTTTACAAACAGTCCCACAAAAGGCCGAGTCGAGGCACAACGGTATCGAGTCGAGGGAACCTCTTAGAGAAATGTGGAAGCTATGAATGCATGCATGTGCAGGTTGCCACCTCAGCTAGTTCCTTCCCCCTAGAATCGCGAAAACAGTTGATCAGGAGAGTGTGATCTATCATAAGCATGGTTACAATGAGTATATGCATGCATTGTCAACAACCTGATGGTCCCTTACTTTGAGCATTGCTAAAGGGATTCTTATAGCACCAAAGCTTGATGAAACCACCTTGGGCAACAAGGAAGGTGTTCTATATAAACTCCACTCTCTGCACATTGAAGGTAACGAAGTTGAGCTAAACTATACTCACTTTAACACAACTTAATTCACTCTACACTTACCTCTCTTTGCACCTAGAGAGAGTCTCTCATCTTCTCCGTCCACTTACTCCTACACCGGAAGGGTTATCTAGCCAACCCCGGCCGGGCAGCTCTAACGATGCTCTCTGTTGCAATGTCTCAATTCTTGGATAGTCCAATCGGGTGCGAAGCTCCGGTCCACAATCATCTAGTGCGGTATTCGGTACGCACAATATTTTTAAAAAAATTGAACAAAAATCAATGACAAAGTGGTCCATCCCAAAAGAATATCCATTTCAAATTAGATTGCAACCACTCAATCATTTTGAAGAGAATTTTGTTGCTAATTTCAATCAATTTTTTAAATGAACGTTATTAGTTTGATTAAATTGACATAATACGGTTATGGGAATCAATACTTCTTTTATTTCACTAATTCCTAAGATAGAAAGTTGACTGGGCTTGGAGACTATAGACCAATAAGCTTAGTTGGATCATTGCATAAAGTGTTAGCAAAAGTACTGTCTAGTAGGTTAAAAGCTATGGTTTCCCACATCATTAGTGATACCCAATCAGTTTTTTTTTTTTAGGATGAAGGAATATACTAGATGGTGTGCTTATTGCTAAGGAGGTTGTGGATGGATGGAGAAAAGCTAAGAAGAAGGGGATATTTATCAAGCTTGACTTTGAGAAGGCTTATGATTCTGTAAATTGGTGTTTCCTATCCTCTATGCTCTTGAATTTTGGGTTTGGAGTAAAATGGATTAGTTGGATAAAAGAGTGTGTTACCTCAGCAAACTCTCAGTGCTTGTTAATGGTTCACCAGCAGAGGAGTTTAGCCCTAAAAATGGTCTTGGACAAGGTGATCCCTTGCCCTTTTTTATTTAACATAGCAGCTGAGGGTCTTAATATTTTACTGCAAGAGCATAATATTTAGGACTGAATAAAGGGTGAAAGATAGGTGCTAATGGAGTGGTGTTATCTCATTTGCAATTTGCAGATGATTCTGTACTCTTTTGTGAAACAGAAGAGGAGGAAATGAGTAATATTAAGAGGGTTCTAAGATGCTTTGAATTGATTTCTGGCTGAAAATAAATTATTATAAGAGTTAGGTGTATGGAGTGGGTGTACCAGGGGAGACTCTCCATTTTTGCCTCAAAACTAAATTGCAGGTCCAAGTCTTTAGCCATGAAGTATCTAGGGCTGCCATTAGGGGCTAATCAAAATAGAAAGGCAACTTGGAAGCTAGTCTTAGAAAAAGTAACAAACAGACTAACAGGTGGAAAATAAAGCTGTTATCATTTGCATGAAGGCTCACTTTAATTAAGACTGTAACCTCTACCCTGCCAGTGTACTATTTATCTTTATTTAGAATGCCTATCGCAAGAGAATTAGAGAAGCTGCAGGCTTTATTCCTATAGGGTGGATCTGAAACAAAAAGGTCAATTCACCTGGTTAGATGGGATGAACTAACAAAGAGTGTGAAACAAGAAGGGTTAGGCATAAGAAGAGTAAGGTTAGTTAATGATTGTATGCTATTAAAATGGTGATGGCGGTTTGGCAAGGAGAAAGGTGCTTGGTGGAGAAAGATCATCTGTAGTAAATATAATTTGGATGTCAAAAACTGGTGCCCCTCTTTTAATTTAAGCAGTAGGCACGCTAGTGTGTGGAAAGGCATCATATCCATAGCTGAGATGAGAAACAATTTGCTGGTGTTCTACCTTAATAACTTTCATGTTAAGGTTGGGAATGGAGAGAGAATTAAATTTTGGAAGGATGAATGGCGCTTGAATCTCTGTTTGAAAATTCCCTGCCCTGCCCTTTATAAACTGGTTATGGAGAAGGAGGAATCTTTGAGATTATTGCATGAGAGGAAGGTAGTTTTAAGGGACTGGGATTTTCAGTTTAGAAGACAGCTGTATGAGTGGGAAGAGAGGGAAGTTAATAGACTCATGGTTCCAAGTGATAGACCCTGTAATAAGAGATGGACCGGAGGATAGCCCAGCTTGGGAAGTTACAAATTTGACTGTGTTATCTTTGTTATCTGCATATAAAAGTGCAGAAGCAACTCTTGGCCCCCCTCTCAGAACCAGTGAGCTAGTGTGGAATAAATTTGCACCTCCAAAAGTCCAATTCTTTGGCTGGCTAGCTTGGAAAAACAGAGTCAAGTTTCTTCAGAAAATTGGTGTTATTCAAGTTAATGCATCAACTCTTTGTATTTTTTGTAAATCTGAAAATGAATCAGTATGTCATGTTCTGTTACACTATCATTTTGCTTGGAGAGTTTGGGCTGCAATGTTGAATTGGTGGGAGGTCCTAGGGCCTCTACCAAGTTCTGTTGAAGGCGTACTACTATGGTGGGATGGCGAAAGGCTCAACAGAAAAGAAAAGAAAATATGGAGAGTCATACATTTGGCTGTCTTGTGGTCCATATGGAAGCATAGAAATGAATGTGTTTTTCATGCAGCTAGCTATTCTTAAGTCTGATGAACTGTGTGAACTGATTAAGATAAAAGTTGCTTTGTGATTGAATTCAAGCTCAAGGAGTTTCACTTCACAGTGCAAGATTTCTTGATTAATTTGAGGCAAATCAGATGTTGCTTTGGGAGAAGAGGGGTCCACGGCTAATTTGCTGTTATTGCTGCTGGGTTCATTTCCATATATTTGTATTTAATTTTCTTGTTTGTTCTAGTGGACCTTTTGGTGTTGGATTTGGTTCTTGGGTCGGTGTCTTACCAATTGTGTGGGGGTGCTAGCAGATGAATGGGCAAGCTTCTCGGTGCCAACTTAGCTAGGATCAAGTTGTTTTGCTATGATACTTTTTACACTCTTTCCTGTTATAGATGATTGTTATTGTATTATTGCTTGATCATCATTAATAAAGTGAGTTTTTGATTGTTTCTAAAAAAATTTGACATAATACAAAATTTTTTAAGAAGAAATAGAATTATAATTATAATAACCAAATCAATAGAAGAAACAAATTATAAAGATTAATTAGTATTTGAGGGACTTTTATATAGTATTACAATCCAATTTTTTTTACCTGACATTTTACATATATATAATAGAAAGAATCATAATCACAGATTTATTTTGTATATACACCCCACAAAACATCTGCTAGTATTATATCTCAACCGCATAATAATTTTAAACCACTTTTTGGGTAAAATTTTCTTGACTATTGCATTATGGGAAATTTGCACTTCAGTGTAGGCCTTTTTTTTTAATATAAAAAAAATTACAAATAGATGGAAAATTTATTAATTTTAATAATTAAAATTATAATTTTTTTCATAAATTTATAAATATTTTATAGAAATATCACTAATTTGTAATTTTCCCTTTATTATTGATTTGATTGTAATATTGCGGGTTGACTTCCATGCATATAGAATATCTTTTTAGATTAATTACTCAAGAGTCTGAGAAAATTCTTTAAACATTTAAGTGTGAAACATCAATAAATTTCAAAATGTGATCTTGTAAACGGTTTAGTCCTCTATTTTTTCTTATATATCCAAAGGTTCTATAAAAGTGAAAATTACATAAAAGGATAGTCACTTACATGTTTAGGTTTAATTTTTTAGAGATAAAAGTGATTTTCTAAAATTACACATTTAGACAATTTAAACTATAGAAGTTTTGGATTTCCCACCATTCTAGAAGAAATCTCACATTACGAACAAAAATCTAACACTCTAATGTAACATTTCAATAACGTAACATTTCAATGTAACACACTAAAATACTTATTGGTATACTTTTTCCAAACATAACAACGTAACATTAAAAAAAAATTCTTTGGTGTATTTTTTCCAAATATAACGCTCCAATGTAAAAAAAAAAAAAAAATTAGTGTTTTTTTCTCAAACGTAACACTTCAATATAACATACTTCAATATAACACACAAAAACACTAAAAAAATTCCTTAGTGTACTTTTTTTCAAATGTAACACTCACAATTTGAAATTATACATTTGTTCGAAACTTACAAGGAAATATTTGTACTCCTTTGGAAATGGTTTGAAGAATCTCACATTGTTTTGTTTTTTTTTTTTAGTGTTACATTGGAGTATTATATTTAGAAAAAGTATACTAATTTTTTATTTTTAGTTTTGGTGTTATATTAGAGCGTTACCAAAGAATTTTTTTGTATTATATTAAGGTGTTACATTAAGGATTTTTTTTTTGGAGTGTTAAATTGACATGTTACATTTAGAAAAAAATATACTAAGAAGTTTTTTTTGTGTGTTACATTAGAATGTTACACTAAGGAGTTTTTATATGTTACATTAGAGTGTTATACTAAGGATTTTTTTAGAGTATTATATTAGAGTGTTACATTTGAAAAAAGGTACATCAAGAAGTTTTTTTGTATGTTACATTACAGTGTTACACTAAGGAGTTTTTGTGTGTTATATTAGAGTGTTACATTAATAAATTTTTTGTATGTTATATTAGAGTGTTACGTTTAAAAAAAATATACTAATTTTTTGTGTGTTATATTGAAGTGTTACAATAAGAAATTTTTTTGTTTGTTACACTAAGGAGTTTTTTTGGAGTATTATATTGGAGTGTTACGTTTAAAAAAAATTATAATAAAGAGTTTTTTTATGTGTTACATTAGTATTACGTTTGAATGTTAATTAATGTCAATGTTATAATGTCAATATTACAAAAGGGACGAACACCACAAAAAGGAACAAACACCACACCAATAACACCACAAACGGGGTAACATCATCCACTTACAAATCACTCCACTAAAAAAAATAAAAATAAAAACGTAAAAACTTACCTTATCCATGCACACTAAACATTAGGGAAAAAATTTAAACAAAATCACACACAAGGGCAAATAAGTAAACTTTCAAACCCCAAATCAAGAAAATACAATATACCCAAAATAAAAAGGACGAACTGGTTTGAAAGAAAACTTCTAGGACTAAATGGAATAACTTTTCTCCAAATGGGATTTATGAGTAATTTTTTCAACATTTAATTTATCACTTTTAAAAATCATCTTTAATAATGTGTCTGACAAGTATCAAGTTTTGACCTGTCAAATATTCTATCATGTAGGGTCTAATTTTAATACCATATCATTAAAGATGATACATTAAGAAGAAATAGCATTATTAAAATTCTTATTTATAGACATCATATTGGTTTAGGTGTCTCAAAACCAGCTTTATAAGCTAGCTTTTTGCTGTATAAGCTAACCTATATATATATATATATATATATTAAGAAATATGAGATTTTTAGTGAGATGTCTCATGAGAGTTTTAATATTTTATACTAATTTTTTTGTTTGATTTTTTTAATTTTAAATAATTAAGAAAATTTTCATTGACTAACTTTCATTCAATCATATGAGTTAGTGGTTTACCACTATTTGAAACTGGGGGTGAGAATCATCTAATTAATTCTACAGTTATGCTAAAAGGTCTTCTAACTGTTGTATAGCTAATTTTAAGGCTTCTTGATTTATAGTTAGCTGTCTATTTATCTGAGAAATTTTTAAACTGTAATTTTCTAGGGATCTACCTGAAGCTAATAATAAAAGAAACTGATTTTTTAAACTGTAATTTTCTAGAGATCTGTTAGAAGCTAATGATAAAAGAAAATGATATCTAAATTTTTGATCTTCTAATTCTTGTATTAACTCAATACTAATTTTAATTTTATTCCTAAGGTCTTCGTCTAAGGGCATGTACTAATTTTTTTTTTATTTTTTATTTTTTATTTCTAAAGTCTAAATTTAGTAAGTTAAAGTCTACGTCTAAATGCTAACAAACTTTGATCTTTTGAAATTCTATTCTTTGATTATTTGAAACTAAGGTCTACATCTAAGGGCCTACAAACTTTAAATTTTTTGAAATTTTTTAATTTTTTGAAATTTTTCTTAAAGTTTTTGTCTAAGGGCCTAAGATCATACAATTTTTTGATTTTTTGAAGTTCTTATATAGACAATATTTCCTTAATATTTCTACTCGGGTTGTTCTCTTTTTATTCTAAAATTCTTTTCTATGGCAAAAATTCTTTTTAAGAAATGTTTGTTTTCATTACATGTACTCCCACCTTGAGACTAAACCTCATTCAACATAGTATATTTTTATTTTCCATTTTTTATTTTTCCCTTTCTGCCTACAATTTGCCCTCCAACGCCTATCCACGGCTCAAACGGGCTCTTCAGCTAAGGTCACTCAGTAACAAAATAGAATACTGAAGATACTACGAAGGTTCAAAGCATGTAATATTAATGAGCAAACAAGCATTCCATAAACTTAATTTGTCCCAAAAAGAAAATAAATTTTTAGAATAGAAGAGTTACCCTTTCGAAATATTTAAGGAAAAAGAGAAACTACTCACACTTTATATTAATAAGAAATATACTTACAAAGATTATATTACAGACTCTGAAATTCTGAAAATACACTTAGAGGGTTTTTGAGAGGGGTTGGAAATTACAAAGCAGAGTGAAGTGGTGTTCTGTATTTTTTATTCTTCGTGTTTTTCATTCTGCTTCATCCGTTGGCCAACATGCCAATTTATACAAAGTTGATACATAAACGCCAAATCTCATATCTTTACGTAGATTCAAAAGTCTAAGCCTAAGCCATAGGCTTTCTAGACTTGGAAAATAAAAATCCTAACTTTCTAGACTTTGAAATCAACTTCCTAATAAAGACAAGCTTCTATACATCAATTATATGCACCTTTGACTCAAAACTTATTAAATTTTATCAATAAAAGCTTAGGATAATGATATCGGATACTGCTTTGGGCCCCATCGCATATCATTCAATCCGTCTTTTTTGACAAAATTTTGACACTATAATTTATTATAAGATACGTAAAAAGATTTTCACAGCTTTTCTTTAATAAAGCTGGGTAAGAGTTATCCATACTTTATTAAAGTAGTGAGTGAAAGAAAACCTTTATTACTGACATACTCAAATAATTACAGACACAAAAATATCTACAAAATCTTTTTGTCTTTTTTTGGCATGCATTTTTCTGATATCTGAAGAGAATCTTTATCTTCTATGGACTTTGTCTTTTTCTGCCGGAGAGCCAATTATTGATGGCGACTTGTGGAGTGATGCTTCTTGGCGGGACATTGAAGGTTTTGCAAAGATTGAAAGAGTCACGTGGGATTTGTTTTTGAAATTTTGATGGAGTCTTCTAGTGGGACCCACTGTTTTTTTTTTTTTTTGATTCTATCCATACATTCTATCTAAGAGGTCGTCTAGATCTGCTGCTGAAAGCTGGTCGTAAAAGTCATCCCCATCTTCCATATCGGACAGTTCTTGATCATTTTCTCCCATAACTGATGATTCATGAATGACGCAATGTTGATAGTTAGGGTACTGGCTTTCATCGACAAATGTTTCTCTGCTAAATGGATAACCCGGGATGGCCAAATTACAATGTATCTTTTGATATCTATCTTCACAAACTAGATGTCCGGAATATCCATTGTATGCTATTAGTGTGTTACTGGCAAATTTTCTCCATTTATTGAGCTGGTCTTTGAGTGGAAATCGTCGGCATGGCCAGGGTCTCCTATTGAGAAGTCCCGGTATCCCGGGAATGTAGAGGTACGCCTGAGGTACATTTTGTGTTTAGCTGGATTGCACCATATTCCCTTCCATTCTGGTAGTTTGCTATCTATTAAAACTTCCACATACGGCTGAAATTCTTCCATTACGCACAGTACTGCATGTGCAAGCTTGTGTCCAAAGCTATCTGTTTGATCTGGATCTGTGAAAATTAATCTAGAGACAAAGCCGTAATCTAACAATTTTGAGGCTGTTAGATAACATGTTTCGCCTCTTATCTGTATCTCCAAAGGCTCAAATGTAGCTAAATTTATCTGGCAAAGGCAAATGCTGAAGTCTAGGTTACACTGACATCTATCAAAATGCTCGGAATATTTTCTGCATTTTTCTTTTGTTAAGCAGGGCTGCTCTTCTTCTTCATCGGTATAGAGCCATTGATAAGCTAGGCCTGGGCAGCTGACTCTTGCTATGGAGAGATCTTGAAGGAATTGCTGAATAATAACTAGCTCGTTATTTCTGCTATCTTCGGCTAAGGTGTAAATAATGGGTTTTAAGTCTTCTATTTCTGGGCTTTTTCACAAAGGATCGAATGATAGAATGCTGAAGAAATACATTCTAGCACTCAATTTGTCAAATTCTCACCGGTGAGTTGTTTGATTTGGGCCAGGTAAGGAGGTAGGCTTTCTTCGAGCTAAATTTTTAAGTGATTGGTTAGGGTTGAATGGTTGCTCTCAATTGTTTTTTCTTCGCCTTGAGTGGTCTAGCTCTTTCATCGACCTTTTTGCCTTTATCCATAATTTTCTTGAAATTTTTGGTAAGGCCTTCACAATGTCTGCATATCCGAGTGGATTCGAAAATCATTCGAGGGTTAGAACTACTACTCTTGCTGATCGCTTCTAATTATCTCGCTAATCGGAGCTCCACTTGGTAGCAAAGATGGTTGACTTCATCTTGCTCAATGTGTCCAGTAATCTTTAGCTATCGGCTAATAAAGTAACTAGTTCCTATTTGTCTTCGGGCATAGGTCTTGGTGACTCAAAATCATAAAATCCTTTAAACCGAGGAGTAGGAAAATATTTTACGAAGGGTCTATCACATCCAATCATGGTAAATACCAGCTTGGTTCCTTTAACTACTACATAGAAAGAAAAACTTTTTGACAAAGGTTTATTTTGGATTTTTGAAAATATATATCGAGAGAGTTTAAGAAAGGCGTTTAATGGGTGGTTCGACTATTCCAAAGGTTATCTAAAAGGCCTTGAACTGGGTCTAACTCAATTCTGTTAAGGGTCCGAATTTTGTTTTGCCTTCATGAATGGGAAGAGAGAATCCCCCAAAGTTCATGGTCTTGCTGTTCTCCATTATCTGCACAAAAATTAAACTGGTTATCTTCTTTCTCTAAATAAATTTTCCTACTTAACCAATCTGTTAGCCTATTATCGCTACCTTTAATATGTTCAAACTCTACCTTATATCCTTGCCCTACTATACAATCTAAAAATTTTGCCCATCTTCTAGTACTTAATTTACGCTCATTAAGTTTGTTATGGAATCTAACTATAGCTTCACAATCTGTTCTAATTGTAAAAGGCTTGTGCAAAAATAATCTAAATTTATTTATTGCATAAACTACTCCTAATATTTCAAAATCTAGGTTGGTCATGATTGTATCTTTTTCTTTAAATTTTCCAGAACTGTATCTACAAATGCGCTCTTTGTTTTTACTATCATACTTACTAGGTTTAGCTAATAATATTGTTCCCCATCCTAATTGACTTGCATCTGTTTCTACTATTATGTATTCTGATTCTAAGGGGAGTTGTAGGTCTGGTAAATTTTTACAAATATCTTTAATTTTTTTGATTAAAGCCATGTCTTGTTGGTTAAAATATTTTTTTCCTGTGGGTGTGGTTTTACTGTATAGTGGTCCTATTATTTTACTAAGATTAGGAATATACATTCTTGCATAATTTAAAATTCCTAAAAATGATTGAAGCTGTTTTGTATCTTCTAGTTTATCTGGATAATCTAAAATTTTCTTTACAATGTGAGGTTGTAACCTAATTTTTCCATCTCCTAATTCCATTCCTAAAAATTCTATGTGAGGTGTATTTAATACCATCTTCTTTTTGCTAATTATTATTCCATTATTTATGAATTCTTCTAATGTTATATACAAATGATCTATATGACTATTTTTATCTGGACTGAATACTAGAATATCATCTATGCATACAAGTATAAAACTGTATTTATTAAATATACTATCCATGTTACGCTGAAATATGGAAGGTGCATTTTTTAATCCAAAGGGCATAACTAGCCATTCATAATGTCCTTGAGGGCAACAAAAGGCTGTCCATGGTATACTTTCCTCTTCCATTTTTATCTGCCAAAATCCTGATTTACAATCAAATTTACTAAATATCTTTGCTGTCTGTATTCTATTTATAAGCTGATCTTTATCTGGTATATTATATTTATCATCTTCTGTATTATCATTTAATCTCTTATAATTTATTACCATTCTAGCTTTTCCTCTCTTTATCTCTGCATGATTTCTAACCATAAAGGTCAAGGCTTCTATGTGGACTATTACTAGGTCTAATTACTCCTAAATCTAATAATTCTTTAATCTGAGTTCTAAATTCTTCTATATCTGCTGGTGTGTGATCTATTTGTGCTGAAGTGATCCTATAATCTCTATTTTTTATATCTAGACTGGCTAAAATTTTATTTCTCTCCCAATATTTCATGGGTTGTTCTCCTAAAATTTATGTTGTTTCAGCTAATCTTATTATCTTATCTAAATCATTTTCTGTTCTCTTGTATTTTGGTTTTTTCTTTATTTTTCCTATTTTTGCAAAAATTAATTCTAAGTTAGCTATTTCTTGAAAATCTTCTACATTCCAATAATCTCCTTTATTTTCAAAATGAACTTCTTCAAAATCTTCTATCTTATAATTTTCATGATTTTCCATGTCTAATTTATCTAAAGAAGTATTTTCTATTTCATTAGGTGTGTATGTTTGGGCTAGCTCGGGAAAAATTTTTCTACTAGGGAATAAAAAACTAACGGGAATTGAATCTACTCCTATGGTACCACCACGCTTCGCACGCAACTCTGATGAATGGGCTATGGTGCTAAGGGCATAAGCTGTGGGTGTATTGACAGTTCGTTTAAAGAAACTGATGTTGTGTTGGCTGATGAACATTCCTCCTTGTAAACTAAGTATGAAATTAAGTCCTAAAATGAAAGGGTGATTCTGTCGGGAATTGCCTATCCAAACTTGAGGTAAGGGGAACCATAATAAAACTCAGATTAGTCCATGATTTATGATTTTTAAAAGGAAAATACATATTTCCTTAATATATTTATATAATAAAATAGAATGGTTTTTGAAAATGCCCTATAGATACAAATGGTTAGAATGGTATGTATCGTTTCAACTAAAGATTAAAAGGCTAAAATTGCTTGATTGAAAATAAATTTCTTATCCAAACAATTATTAACTTTTATTTTATAATCTCACATCGAGCAAAGATGGAAAAAGTGAGTTATTTCACTTATATAAAATAAATTTTATACTCCCATGTAATATTATAGTGTTGTGAATTCGTCAGTTCAAGACAATTTAAATTTTAATAAAATAAAATTTAAAAATTTAATTAATTAATTTTTGTATAAGTTGGTTTCTTTTGACCTAGCTGATTAAGTCAAACTGTTTTTTGGTTTGACTGATATGTTGGTTTAATCAAATTTTAACAATTTTATCAAAATATATTGGTTAGATTTGTTTGATTTGAAATACACTAAAGATTGACATTATTAAATATTAAATGATTGAGATTGCTTGATTAGAAATAAATTTTTCATCCAAACAATTCTTAACTTTTATTTTACAATCCTACATCGGGAAAAAAAAGAAAAAAGTTAATTTTTTCACTTATATAAATTGAACCCTTTGTTCCAATTTAATATTGTAATATTGTACATGTTTCAGTTGAAGACAATTTAAATTTTAAAATTAAAATAAAATTTAAAAATTATATTTAATTAATTTTTGTATAAGTTGATTGGTCTTTTGACCTAGCCACTTAGGCTTAACCGTTTTCAGTTTGACTGATTGGTTGATTTAACCGTGACTTTAGCATTTTATCAAAACATACTGGTTAGATTTGTTTGATTCGAAGTAAATTAAAGATTGACTTAGATTAAACAGTTGATATTGCTTGATTCGAAATAAACGTATCACCCAAATAATTGTTAACTTTTATTTTACACAATCCCACATTTGGGAAAGAAGAAAAAAAGTGAATTATTTCATTTATATAAAATGAATCTTATGCTCATATTTAATATTGTATTGTTGTGTATATTTCAGTTGAAAACGGTTTAAATTTTAAAATAAAATAAAATTTAAAAGTTTTTATTAATTAATTTTATTGCAAGTTAGTTAGTCTTTTGACCGATTTTAACGATTTTATCAATATATATATATATATATATATTGTTGTTTTATTTCTAAAATTAATGTTTAAGTTTTATGACAAACTTTAATATAGAATAAATTAAAACTAAAAAATTTATAAAACCAAATGTATTTTTATTGTATCATAAATATATATTTTTTTAATTTGGTCTATTTTTTTCATCTTTGCCAATTAAATTATGATATCTATTTCTTATTGTGAATTAAAAATATACAATTAATAACATACAACTACAATGGCAAATTACGCTAAGAGTCCCTATAGTTTGGGACTCGTATAACTTTGATCCATGACTTTTCAATTGTGATACATTTAACCTTGAATTTTGAATCTTGTTCCAAGTAAGGACAATTGAAGATACCATTGTTCAATTTCAAGGGCAAAGTTATCAATTTGATAAAATATAAACTAATTTGACAAAAATAAATATCAAAAAAATATTTTTGAATTTTTAAAAATTATTTTTACCTACCAAAAATAAAATTATGCATAATTGATAAATCTTTTACGTATTTATTTATTTATTTGTTTTACCAAATTAATTTATGTGTTTGGATGATAATCATGTAATGTGCAGTTGTTAGGTTTTTAATGTGTAATTAATATATTTAATATATGATATGATTTTAGTTTTGAATTTTTTTGATTTAATGGATTGCTTTGGTAATGATAGCAAAGTTGTTGTCATATTTGAGTTTTGAAAAAATAGAAACTAATTTAATGAAAATAAAAATAATCATCTATTACATGATCATTATCCAAACACATAATAAAAATTAATTTGGTAAATAAATAAATAAATGTGCAAAAGATTTATTAATTTTACATAATTTTATCTTTGATGGCTAGAAATATTTTTAAAAAATTTAAAAATATTTTTTAACATTTATTTTTATCAAATTAGTTTATATTTTATTAAATTGAGAACTTTGCCCTTGAAATTGAGTAATAGTATCTTAAATTGTCCTTATTTGAAACAAAATTTAAAATTTAGGGTCAAATATGTCGCAATTAAAAGTTAAGGAATAAAATGATATAAACTCTAAATTATAGGAACAGTTAATATAATTTGCCTATATATATATATATTCTAACAAAATAATTAAAATTTATTTTATTTTAATTTATCTTATTATACTTTTAAATATATCTTATATTATTATTTAATTTTAATTTTTTTTATTATTTATTATTTATTTAATTCGTGCATAGACCGACTAATAAATAATAAGCTAAAAAGCAAGTCATGTATTACTATTATAGTTCCGATTTAGAGTATTAAATTGAAAGTTTTAAAAGCACTATTAATGAGGTGACAGTGTAAAGAAAAAATAAAAAAAACAAAGGTCAAACTATCATATCAATGATGAGGTCTACATAATGTCATGTCACTAATAATGCATTAGTGATATTAAATTAATGGTATGAAGCTTTTTTCTCTTACTATTATTGTGTTTGACATGAACCAAAAAAAGCCACTTTTTCATTACCCTCACATTTAGCCTCACGGGGTTCAATGACCTTTAAGGAATGAGAATTTTGCCTACCAAACATATGACGTGATTATATATATATTTTTATTATTTATCAAAATTAAAAAAAATATAATTATATGGACTTTTCTTAAGTGTGCAATTGCACACCATGTGCCACTTACACAAAAAGTGTAAGTGTAAGGTGTAAGTATAAGTATAAGGTGTAAGTGTAAGGTGTAAGGTGTAAGGTGTAAGTGGGTTGCATATGGTGTGCAACCTCAAAAAAGGTGTAAGTGTAAGGTTTAATTTTTCACAAAAGGTGTAAGTGTAAGGTGTAAGGTGTAAGGTGTAAGTTGCACACCATAACCAAACCCTAACTACATAACAACGATTTTTTTTTTTGAATATTCTAAAAAAGTAAATAAATTAGAGAATGGATTTACTTTTTAAATTATTTAAAAAATTAATCCACTTATGAAATCGCATTTTAAGCATACAATTTTAACTTGAAATCACATATTCAAAAAGCGATTTCAGGTCGACATCGATAATAACGCACTGATATGGCAAGTTGAAATTGGAGGTTGAAAATGCGATTTCAAGTTGACATGACTTTTGTTGCGATAACGTGATAAATTGAAATTGCATTTTCAAAATGCGATTTCAACATAAATTCACATTTTGAAAATGCGATTTTGAGTAAAACAATTACAAAATCAATTCTAAAAATTACATTTGAAATTAAAATTCAACAATTCCTTAGCAGATTGAAATTCTTTTCACTACTGTAACGCCCTCAAATAATTATAATAACCCATCTCCAAACACTAGTACACTGTGATATAAATAAAATAAGAAGTTTTCCTTTCATCAGAGTCAAATTACAAAAGGTAATACAAGTGAAATACATTCATAAGCTCTACTTTGAATTTACAGCATATGATACCGAGTTTATGATCAACCAATAAAATGCCGTACAAGCTTACAGCTTTCCAAGACTATACTTGGTTACAACAAAAGGGAGAGTCTTAAGCTCCATACATATAATGCCCTAGGCTTGTACAAATATTAAATACAACAAAATAGAGCCTTCAGCTCCCTGGTTCTCCCAAGCAAAGTCCTCAGAGGTGGCACGTCACCAACACCTGAAAATGGTTTCCCAAGTAGGGTGAGCCAAAACCCAGTAAGAACAATCTATCACAATATATGAATCTTAACAAAGATATAAGTAATATGCACGTGTTCAATACCCAATGACAAAATCTTTTATAACTCTTTTCCAAAACCATATTGTCACGACCCAAACCCGGCCCTATGGGTTTAGCATCAGAATGTGGCGATGTCAATCCGAGATTAGAAGGCCCTCTGAAACGATGTCTGATCAAATAGAGTAGAACTGGCGGAAGCCAATACAGTAAATATCTAGTGTCCATTGAGCTGTGAAAATCTGTATGCCAAAAACATTTTTATGCATTCATACGGTTCAAAACAGTACACTCTATACAATCATATACAGTCTATACATTGATACACAGTCGACAAGACAGGATCAAGTCCCTAGACAACGATCTGATAAAACAGTCTATACAAAAGTACAATACAGTAAGGAGACCGATAGGGGACACAAAAACACCCCAAGCCATAACATGGCACTCGGAACCTCGTAGTGAGGCACATAGGCTGGCTTGACAAAACTGGAGACCAATCCCACGCTCCTAGCTCGATGCAGTTCTTTGAGAACCTACATATATATATAAGCGGTGAGCTAAAGCCCGTGAATAACATAACGTGTAAAGAGGTTATGAATGAATGTCCTTACTGATAATGAAATCAATTCATTATACAAGATTTCAATCTTCAAGATTTGATCAATCAAGATTTCAATCAATCACCATATGTGGTACATCCATTAGCCTATAAACATGAGGTCCAAAAGGGGCCTTAACATGAACCCAACAATAATGATGGCCATCAAACAGTATGGTTCCACAAGGAAACCGACAGAGCTCTGTAACAGTCAATAACAGTGGGTGCTAAGGATGCCACAATACAGTTCGAAATGCAGGACATACATTCATTCAATGAACAATATCAGTTCAATAAGCGATTCCCAAGATTCAAAATATAACCATTTGAACATATCTTTACACTGCTATTACTCACAGAGATTGGGCTAAAGCAGCTAGAGCGCGTCCCCGAGAGCCAACCCTAAACAGTTAACAAATAGAACACATACTAAGTTCACAATCGGAAAGGATGGTAATTAAATCCCTAAATTTCCTCGGTGTGGTTCTATGTCTAAATCCTCATTAAGATGTCTTAAACTAGGCCTAAGAATGCCTAGGATGCGATGAGGATGCAAAAATACAGTTGGAAGGCATTTTTCAAAAGTTCTTTGAAATAGGAGTCTCGCCGGCGAGCCTTCCTTCGCCGGCGAGGTTGCAAAAACAAAGGCTTCGCGAAGCGATCGATGAAACAAGAAAAATCTTGGATGCTCAATTTTACGCGCGATGCTCATCGGCGAAGCTTCAAAATCAAAGGGTTCGCTCGGCGAGCCTTCCTTCGCCGAGCGTCGATGAAACAGGAAAAATCTTGGATGTTCGATTTTACGCCGAGCCACCAATCCTTCGCTCGGCGTGGCTCGAGAGGAAAACATTGGTCGCTCGGCGAGGAATCCGCTTTCGGCGAAGATGCCAAATCTGGAATTTCAGTTGCCTTCCTAACTCAAACCAAGCATTCTCAACTCAATTCTCGACCTCTTGGGCTCAAATTTGGAGAATACATCCCAAAACAATGTACAACAAGTTTCAAAAGCCAATTTATGAATTCAAGCCCCAAAGGTGAGTCAATTAAAACCATTTTTCAAACCCAATTTCAAGAACAATTTCAAACATGCAATGCATGAGTTTTAATCCAAAATCAACCTTCAAATCTTGCTCTAATGAGCTCAATAGTTGGAAAATGAAGTGAAAACATGGACTATAATATAAACATGGACATGCATGTATGATTCTCCAAGAATTTAACTTCAAAATACATCAATTCAAGCATGCATGCAACAATGGAGTTTTAATTCAACTTGAATGAGCAAATTCATGTCTTAACTTCTCTATAACCATGATATATGCAAGATGAAGCTTAAAGACAACAATAAAACAATGAATTCCTTACCTAGAGTGTTGATTCAAGTCTAGTAAGCTCAAATATACCAATTCCCTAGCAATTCCACAAGTTCTTTAGCAAATTCAACAATTGAACCCAATTTCTCTTAACTCTCCCTTTCTCTAACTCTTTGGTCGGCTAATAGGCACAAATGAGCTGAGGAAGAAGCTTTGATCAACATGTAAGGAAGCCTAGTATAATATTCTAAGTGGCCCACTAAGGTGGCAATATGGTAGATAAGTCAAAGTTCTCAATTAACTCGTTTAAATCTAATTTTACCATTCCTAATCAATTTTCAGATAAATATACCATAAAATCAGAAATATTCTACTGATTCTAAAACATGAAACGGTTTCTAAATCGGCCGCCGATAAGGCCTTCAATTAACAGTTTAAACATACGAATTCAAACAGATAGTCATTCAAGCAAACAGATACAATATGCAATATAACAGACAAACTTATTCAATTTCAGTTTCAGTTCCATTCAGTCTGTTCAGTAGTTCATCCAGTTCACTTATCAGTCATTATCGGTCCAGTTTAGCAATAATCAGTATTTAATTCAGTGGTTATTCAGTAATCGGTACGAGGGTTGTTACACATATTATACTAAACTTATATCTCAATTCATTTTATGCCGATTCATTAGGTATACCTACTTCATTTAATCAATCAAACAGAAGATACGCCTCACGGGTCTCCAACCAATATAATTATCATACAAATACGTTCATTTGCTATTTTACAGAAATTTCGCCTGTTGGAATCGACACCCATATATACGTGCAATTTTCGGGGCTTTTACCCTAGTCACACAGGCCAACTTAGTTTAATAAAGTCTATCCCCTTTCTTCTCCCAAACATAGAGTATATCTCATTTCTCCTCCCAAATATCATACATATACAATGTATATACATCATAATCATATTCAGTGATAATGATCAAGAGATTAGTTTCAATTCACCTAATCCTCATGCAGTTGTTATAACAATCATGGCTATCCTCCACCGATAGCCCAAAACAGATATTTCTAAACTGATATACAATCTTTATAACGGATAAATTATCCAAATTTTCATATGTGTGAGATAATACATATCTAATTCCACTATTTATCTATTCCCAATACCAATTTTATTATTTATACAAAATAATTATTCAAGACATTTTAGGGTAAAAATCCAATTTTTTCCATTTTCATCATAAACATATTAAATCAACCATTTTAACACAACACAAGCTCATATTTACTCTCATAACCATTTCCAATACATCCATTTGAAAACCCCTCTTTTGATTTTAAACCAAAACCCTAGGTTTGTTCTTTTTGTTTGAAATTACACATCAACAAATAACTAAGCTAAAACTCATAGAAGAGTGAAGAAAGTCCCTGCCTCAAGCTTAGAAGACCAAAGAATAAGTGGAGAAACTCCAAAGACTTTAGATAAAAATGTGGCTCTTGATGTGTTCTACCTTTTTAACAAAGGCATAAGGGTAGAGAAATCACTAGATCTAGATGAAAAAGTAGAAAGAAGATAGGTTTTAGAGAGAGAGGGTCTCAACTTTAGGGTTTAGAGAGAAATAGATCTGAAAAGTGATGTAAAAAGTAATTTTCGCGAACTGATATACGCATAGCCCACTCGAGCGCAAGAAGTGACGCTTGAGCGCCAAGACACAAAACAAAAGGGCATTACTGCTCGAGCTCAAGAAGTGACGCTCGAGCACAGAATACACACATCTAGTAGTTTTGCAGACAATAGACTAACGTTCGGCGTGAAGCGTCGCTCGGCGTAATTCATCTTCTCGATGGTTTTTGAGACTGCAAAAATACCGAGAGTTCTAAAGCTCGCCGAGCACAAAAAGTGCCGCTCAAGAGGAGAAGCAAAATTCTGGGCAACAAAGATTTGAAAACTAAGCATCCAACTTGTTCCAAATACAACCACTACAACCCAAAAGTCAAACTTAAGGAGATACAGGGGAAATAAGCTGTAAACAACAATGTGAAACCATCAAACCCAAGTTCGGGATACAACAAGAATCGGGTCAAAACTGAAATCGCTATAAGCTCTTCCTCCTTAAAGAATTTCGTCCCCGAAATTTCAAATCAAGTTTTAAAACTAATTTAAAACCAATTACAACAATGATAATCAATTCCAATTTCATGACCCATTCTTCAGTCATTCATTTTCATCAACTTGATACACAAGTCTCAATATTGAAAGTAACTCCACATTGTCCTAAAACATTTATAATGTTTATATTAAATTCATGTTTTCAAAACATACACAACTTATATAATGTTCCCATATATCCAAAACATATACAATGTTTTCATATTTCATTAACATAACAAAATTTCATTACATGCTCAAGCATTAACAAATAAGTCTGGATATTTCTCGCGGACTTCCAATCCCAAGTTACTTCCTCAACCTTGTGATGTTTTCGCAATACCTTAACTAAGAGAATTGTCTTGCCCCACAAGACTTGGTCCCAGGTATCCAAGATTCTCACCGGTCTCTCCTTATACGAGGCATCCTTATCTACCTTTGAGTCGGTCCAATCCAACACGTGTGATGGATCCGGCTTATACTTTCGAAGCATGCTAACATGAAACACATCATGAACCCCACAAAGCTATGGTGGCAAGGCCAAATGATAAGCTACCTCTCCAATCCACTCAAGGATCTTAAAAGGCCCAATGAACTGAGGAGGCAACTTCCTACTCTTTCCAAACCTCATCAAACCCCTCATAGGTGATATCTTTAAGAAGACATGATCTCCTGCTTCAAAAGACAAGGGCTTCCTCTTACGGTCGTTGTAACTTTTCTAGCGACTCTGGGCCATAGCCAACCTCTTACGGATAAGTACAACTTTCTTCGTCGTTTCCCGGACTAACTCTGAGCCCAAACATTGGTGCATCACCCACATCGGCCCAACACACCGAAGATCTACACGGCCGGCCATACAAGGCCTTAAATGGTGCCATACCAATACTCGACTGGAGTCTATTGTTATAAGCAAATTCCACTAAGGGAAAATGTCTCTCACATAAACCCTTAAAGTCAAGGACACACCCTCAAAACATATCCTCAAAGATCTGAATGGTTGTAGACGTCCCCGAATGTCCCGGGAGGGATGAGTCCCGTTCCGTTCGTTTTGGGCTCACTACAGTTCAGGATTTCAATTGTCACGGTTCTCAATCTGAACCAAAGAGTCCAAATCCGGCAAATCGTTTTGAGAAAACAGATTTTTTGAAAGAAGTGCCAAACATGGACTGCTTTGCTAGATACAGAGTCGCCATCTAAATATTTTATTTTGGAAAATTTAGGAAACCCTGACTCATGCCTAAGGCCACGTGTCCGTCATCAACAAAGTTGCCTCGGCTCAGGAACTTGGGTACGATTGGGGAAGGTCACTTCGTGAGCACCCCCGCTCGTCCGATCAAAGATCAACCTCTACTAACCATGATATCTAGTTTTGAAAACATTATGCGTTCTTATTCCAGTTATTAGCCTAGATTTACTATGTGATGCGCACAACATACAAGTATAGACTGGATCGCCTGAATTGGAACAAAATGTTTCATGTTTGTTTTTTGAAAGATGGTTTGCTACCCGCAAATAGGCTTAAAATGCAGATTTTGCCACCCTCGGGTGGGCTTAGGAAACATGATTTTGCCACTATCTAGTGGGCTTAAAACTCACAGTCAATGCATTGTTCCAATCCAAATAACCCAACCTTCACCCACAGGCATTCAGGCAGTTATAACACATAAGCACATAGCCTCATGGCAAGCATGCTATCATGGCAGTCACTCACACACATGCAAGGATGCTAAAGCGTAAAAACTTACCGAGTACTCTAAGCCAAAACAGAAACTATATTAGAAATCCATGTATGATCCTAACTATACAGAAATGCCTAATGCAACACATGCAGGAATGTAATTAAGATAGGCTCGGCTATTCTAAACAAGGCATATGGAATGCTACAGCTAACACGTATTCAACTCGGAATTAAAATACAATGCAGTGAGTTATGATGCGCCAAGCCCGGTGCATGCAAAACAGATGAATGAATGCAAATATGTTATCATACTGTATGCTAATTGAAACATGCCCTAATCTAACCATCATAAGCTAGTAAATAAAAGGGAGAGAAAGACGTGGGGTTAGAAAACATACATCACACGCACACACACTTATTATAGTTGTGCCCTCGCTCGGAGGGTCCGAATAAATAATATACAGTCCCGAATGAATAATTACAGTCCGAATAAGTACAAAATCCTAATTAATTAACAAATTAATCTAGGAAAGCAGTAAATTAGCATGCAAGCTAGGGACTGCCTCGACTCTGCTCCGGATGATGAATGATGCGTGTTCGGGTTACCTGGTGCGGAAATCCATCGCGATGCCCTGATTAGTCTCTGTTTACAGTTATGCCCGGAATATTGCGTGAAGTCCCAAGAGGTTGCCGGTTTCTAATTTGCTGCAACAGAGAGTAGGAAAGGGGCATGGCAATGTATTTTCACATATGTATGCTTGACTACTCTTCAGGGAGCGTGGTCCTCGATCCTTGTGCCACCAATCGTGCAGCTCGATGCATGATGGCCAAAGAGTCGATTTGCATGACTCAATATGGAATGAATGCACATGAAAACACAACAAGGCCTAAACTCCATCATGGATAATCCGGAGTGTCGGCGACTGGGAATTGAGACACATTCTGTTACTCAAAGTACGAAACGTCCATTGTTTCCCGTGCTTAGGCTAACTCCTATCCCAAGCACAATGCAATATACATGACATGCATGAATGCAATCCTAACATGCAACCTAGCATACGCAATGCTATGAGATGGCATACACAATGCTCGATGTGACATGGCATACACGATGCTCTAACATACAACCTAACATACGCAATGCTATGAATTGAAATGGCATACACAATGCATGATGGACTTACACCAACATGAGTGGACCTCAGCCACACTCACATCAATAGCCATAAGATGAAAATGAGACACTCGAGATGCGTGCACACATGCACGCAAACCGAGGACCGAACCTAAGGCATCAAATGCCACTCTAACAAAGCATGGAAATGCATGAAACATGGCATACAGGCATGCAAATTCCATCACTGAAATGTGATGCAAAAGGATCCCGAAACATGGATAAATGGCACCCGATGCATGGAATGGTCCCGAAACACAAAACTAGGCACATGCATTGGCCTATAGCTATACAAAGCATGCATTATTTGATCATGAGGCATAAAGACAGAACCAAGGCAGTCCCAAAACATGAACATTTCTAGTTCAAAGCATGGCCAAAAGATGCTAACAAGATGGACTAAAATAGCATGCGATTTTGACTAGCAAACATGATTTACATGGCATGTATATGAAGCAAGTGAGAACTCATCAAAAAAGAAAAAATCAGTGAATAAAACATGCTAAAAAATGCCCAAATAACCTCTGAAATGCAACCAACACATGCACAAATGATGGGTTCTTTTAGAGGGCATACAAAGGGGTTATTAAGCACACGCATCAAGGACACTTAGCATGGAACAAAAAACTCTGAAAATCAAATATGATAGCTCTAAAACTCACCAAATTAGCCTTAAAATAAGTCAACAAGGCATGCAAGATAGGGCCTCTTTGGAAGGCCAAAAAGATCATCAAACAAAACAAGGTGAGAGGGGGTCACCCCCCTCTGATTTTGAGGCTCAAAAATGCATCAAAGCCACTGAAAATCCACTGGATTTCAGTGGCTAAGAGGCCAAACCTTGGCCAACACAAGTGCTCTAATGTATAGCCCTAATCATGAAAGAATGAAGCATGCATAGGGGAAGATGTCCCCAAAAAGAGAATAGGCCTTAATTAAACATGAAGATGATGTCAAAAGAAGACTGTTTTCAGTTTAGGTCGAGGTCCAAAAGGGCTCACAAATAAGGCTAATGTATCATGCAAAAATAGCCCTAAAAGAGAGATTAGGGAAAAGGGACAGTAGATGGCCTCAAACAGTAAAGTGCCCTTCAACAAAGTTGAAGAGGGGCTCAAAATAAGACACTTTACAGTTTATGGTAAGTCACTAAATGTCACGACCCAAACCCGGCCCTATGGGTTTAGCACCGTAACTGGCCAGTAATCCGAGATTACCAAAGGCCTGCCAATCAGTAATACAGTAAATACAGAGTTCAGGGCCTGGCGGAAGCCAAAACAGTAAATAACTAGTGTCCATAGAGCTGTGTTAATCTGTATGCCAAAAACATTTTTCATACATTTATGCGTTCACTACCAGTACAGTATACACAATCAGTACAGACATTCAGTACGGGGACTCAGTCCCTCGATACAAATCTGATAAAGAAACAGTCTATACAAAGAACGCATAACAAGACAAAACAAAGAAGGAGACCTATGGGGACACAAAAACACCCCAAGCCATGGCATGGCGTCTCGGAACCTCACAGTGAGGCACAAAGGCTGGCTGACAAAACTGGGGACCAATCCCACGCTCCTAGCTCCGGTCTGGTGGCTGAGCACCTACATATATATAAACAGTGAGCTAAAGCCCAGTGAATAACATACAGTGTAAAGAGGTTATGAATGATGTCCTCACAGTAATGAAATCAATTCATTATACAGTATTTCAATCTTTCAGTATTTCAGTCATTCAGTATTTCAATCAATCAGTCATATGTGGTACATCCATTAGCCTATAAACAGTAGGTCCAAAAGGACCGGGCCTTAATGAACCAACAATAATGATGGCCATCAATCGGTATGGTTCCACAAGGAAACCGACAGAGCTCAGAATACCAATAACAAGGTGCTAAGGATGCCACAATGATTCGAAATACAGGACATACATTCATTCAATAAACAATATCGTTCAATAAACAATTGGTTCAAGATTCAAAATATAACCATTTGAACATATCTTTACACAACTGTTACTCACGGTGATTGGGCTATCAAGAGCTAGAGCGTCCCCGAGAGTCAACCCTAAGCGATCAATCAAATAGAACACACACTAAGTTTACTGATGAAAGGATGATAATTAAATCCCTAAATTCCTCGGTGTGGTTCTATGCCTACATCCTCATTAAGATGCTCTAAACTAGGCCTAAGAATGCCTAGGATGCGATGAGGATGCAAAAATGCACTTAGAAAACAATTTCAGAATTTTCGCGAATGAGGCCTCCGCCGAAGCCTTGAGTTTCGCCGAGCGGACAAGCACACAAAGGCCCACGCCGGCGTACATTCCGCCGCCGAGCGGTGATGAAAGGTGCAAAATGCCGATGCGGTTTTCCCTTCGGCGTAAAATCCGCCGGCGGATCAGAAACAATGCAAGAAAATCTCGAGCATGCATTCCTCGCCGAAGCGCACTTCGCCGAAGGACGTCCAAAATCTGGAAAATCCAGATTCGACCTCTGAGTTTCAAACCAAGTTTTGATGCTCCAAATTCGATCCTCTTGGGCCCATTTTCTGGAAAACCCTTCCAAACACATAGAATAACAAGTTCTAAAACTCAATTTAAGAAATCAAGGCCCAAGGGTGTTTCAATTAAACTCAATTTCAAACCATTTTCAAGAATACTTTCAAAACATGACATGCATGATCTTTAAACCAATTTTAAGCTTCCAATCATGCTCAAATGAGCTCAATTCTTTGAAAAGCAAGGTGAAAACATGGACTATGACAATACCATGAACATGCATGTGACAAATTGCCATGAACTCAACTTCAAACTTCGCCAAAATAAACATGCATGCATGAATTTGACTTCAATCCAACATATATGAACAAAAACATGGCTTGGTTCTACAATGATGCATAGAACATGCAAGATGAGGCTCAATAACAACATTAAGAAGGTGAATGTCCTACCTTAGACTTGTGAGAGCTCAATTAGCCAATATACTCTTCAATTCCAAGCAATCCAAGACAAATTCTACAAGGCCAAGACAATTCTCTCTCTCTCTATGCTCTCTTGATGGTCGGTTATGATACAAGAATGAGGCTGATCAAGATGTTGGTCTAAGTGTGATAAGGTTACTATAATCAATAAACAAATGTCCACTACCAATGGCAAAACGTAAATAAGCCTAAGTTCGTAATTAGCTCAATTCAATCTAGTTTAATCGTTCCTAATCAATTTTCAGATAAAAATATCGTTAAATCACAAATATTATGCTGATTACAAAACATCAAACGGTTTCTAAATCGGCCGCCGATAAGGCCTTCAATTAGCAGTTTAAACATAAAATGCAAACAGATAATCACATAAGTCAACAGATACAATATGTAATTAAATAGACAAACTCATTCTTGAGTTTGATTCGTTCGGTTTGTTCAAGAGTTCATCCATTCACTTATCGGTCATTATCGATTGGTTTAGCAATGATCAAGAGGTAATTGGGTTTAACGAATCAAGACGAAGGTTATTCTGCCTCCCTCCTTATAAGGTGTTTAGTCCTCTAAACTCGAGTTACCTTCCGTCTGGAAGATAACAGGATTCAGGAACAAATCCGGATATCGCCTAGCCATGTCATCTTCCCTTTCCCAAGTGGCATACACACCACCATGGTTCTGCCAGCCAACTTTCACTAGCGGAATCTCTTTGTTTCTCAGTTTCTTGATCCCGGTTTACAATCAGTATAGGCCGTTCCTCGTAAGTGTAGTCATCACTCAACACGACAGGTAGGCTCAATCACATGAAGCGGATCCTCAAGATAGTCTCTCAACATCGAAATGTGGAAGACGTTATGCATATGCTCCATTTCAGAGGGAGCAACTTGATACGCCACCGATTGATTTTCTCAATAACTCCGACACGGTCCGGCATATCTCGGTTAACTTGCCTTTGACTCCAAAGCGAAGTCCGCCTTTCATTGGTGTCACTTTCACAAACACGTGATCACCCACTTCATATTCTCTATCCCGTCTTCTGACATCTGCATAACTTTTCTCGCTCACTGCGGTTTTCTCACAGTATCAATTTCACTTTCTCAGCCGTTTCATATACAATCTCAGGCCCAAGCAACGGCCCATCTCCAACTTCTGCCCAGCAGATTGGAGATCTACACTTTCTGCCATACAATGCCTCGAAAGGCGCCATACCGATACTCGAATGGTAGCTGTTGTTGTAGGCGAATTCAGCCAATGGCAAATGGCTTTCCCAATTTCCCTGAAAGTCAAGGACACACATTCTCAGTAGGTCCTCTAGAGTCTGGATGGTCCTTTCTGACTATCCATCTGTCTGAGGATGATAGGCACTACTCAAATTTCAATTCAAGACTAATGCGGTTTGTAGGCTCTGTAACCTCGATGTAAACTTCGAATCCCTGTCAGAAACAATAGATACAGGCACTCCATGCAATCTCACAATTTCATCAATATAGATAACAGCCAATCTATCTGCATTATAGATTGTCTTGACAGGTAGGAAGTGTGCAGATTTAGTCAGTCTATCAACAATAACCCAAATAGAGTCCATACCTTTCCTGGAGCGCGGTAATCCGACGATAAAATCCATCGTGATATGCTCCCATTTCCACTCTGGTATGGGTAAGGGTTGCAATAATCCAGCAGGTCGTTGATGTTCAGCTTTGACCTGTTGGCAGTGAAGGCATTTGGACACAAAGTCGGCAATTTCCTTCTTCATTCCTGGCCACCAGAAATTCTGTTTCAAATCTTGGTACATTTTCGTATTCCCTGGGTGAATAGAAAACTTCGAACTGTGGCCTTCTTGCAGAACTCTCCTTTTCAATTCAGTGTCATTTGGTACACACAGTCTGTCTTGAAATTTCAGTACATTGTTCTCAAACTTGAATCCCGGTTTCGGTTTTGAATCCCTTTCTTCAATGATTTTCTTCAAGTAATCATCCAGTTGTTGTTTCTCTTTAATTTCTTCAATCAAGGCTGGTTGAGCAGTAATAGCAGCTAAGGTTCCACCTTGTTCTTTCAAAACAATTTCAATTTCAGACTTTTCCAGATCAAGAAGCAACTCTTTCTGTCTAGTCAACAAACAGGCTAAGTTCCCAATCGATTTTCGGCTCAATGCATCGGCAACGGTGTTGGCTTTTCCCGGATGGTACAAAATCTGTAGGTCATAGTCTTTTATCAGTTCAAGCCATCTCCGCTGTCTCATATTCAGTTCTTTCTGAGTGAAAAAGTACTTCAGGCTCTTGTGGTCAGTATACACTTCACATGTTGCTCCATACAAATAGTGACGCCAAATTTTCAGTGCAAACACTACTGCAAAGAAGTTCTAGGTCATGGGTTGGGTAGTTCTTTTCATGCGGTCTCAACTGTCGGGAAGCATAAGCAATAACTCTCCCATTCTGCATTAAAACACACCCCAAACCCTTATGAGAAGCATCACTAAAAACAGTATAACCATCCGTACCTGAAGGTAGAGTCAAAATCGGTGCAGTCACAAGTCTGGTTTTCAATTCTTGAAATCTCGATTCCTCTCGGTCACCCATCAAACGATATCCCTTTCTGTGTCAATTGAGTCAGTGGTAGGGCAATCTTAGAGAAATCTTTGACAAATCTTCTGTAATATCCAGCCAGTCCCAAAAAGCTTCGGACTTCAGTTACATTCGTTGGTCTAGGCCAGTCCACTACAGCTTCGATTTTCTGCGGGTCAACAGAAATTCCATCTTTGCTAACAACATGTCCCAAAAACATTATATGATCAAGCCAAAATTCACATTTAGACAGCTTTAGCATACGTTTACGTTTCTCTTAAGGTTTGTAGGGCAAGTCTCAGATCTTTGTTCATGTTCTTCTACGATCTTAGAATAGATCAATATGTCATCAATAAATACCACAATAAAGTCGTCAAGGTATGGTTTAAAATTGCTCATGAGGTCCATAAATGCGGCAGGGCATTCAGAACTCGAACGGCATAACTAAAAATTCAAAGTGGCCATACCTGCTCAAAAGCGCTTTTATCAATGTCTTAGGTTTGACTTTCAATTGGTGATACCCGATCTAAGATCAATCTTGAAAACACTTGTGCACCACAGAATCGGGTCAAATAAATCATCAATACGCTGTAATGGATATTTATTCTTCTGATTACCTTGTTCGATTCACGGTAATCAATGCACGCCTCGATGAGTCAGTCTTTCTTCTTTACAAACAAAACAGGTGCACCCCACGGTGAAATCGGGTCCGATAAACTTCTTGTCTAACAGCTTCTCGCAATTGTACCTTCAATTCTTTCGATTCGATTGGAGCCATTCTATAGGGGCTTTAGATGTCATTTGGTACAGGAACCACATCCACAATAAATTCAATTTCTGTCAATCAAATCTCGCAATTCATCCGAAATACATCCGGGAATTCTCGACTATAGGAATACAATTCACATCGCTTTTAACATTATCATTAGCAGAAGTCATTCTGTAACACAGATATCCTTTACACCCCTTTCTAATCAATTTGACAGCCTTTACAGAAGAAATCAGATATGGAGGAGGTACTACTCCATTCCCATTAAACACAAATTCGGGCAAACCCGGTGGACGGAACACTACTTGTTTTGTTACACAGTCTATAGTGGCATGATATTTTTGTAGCCAATCCATCCCCAATATTACATCAAAATGATCTATGTTCAATGGCAGTAAATCAATAAACAGATGCATATCCCCAACAATAATCTCACAGGCAGGATACATATATGCACATGTCATGGATCCCCCAACAGGTGATGATACAGCTAACAAATAGTTCATGGGTTCTAAGGGTCTATTCAATTTACGCGAAAAAGCATGCGACACATAAGAATGTGTAGACCCCGAATCAATCAATACATAAGCATTCTGAGCACAGATAGAGAGGATACCTGACACAACAGTCTCAGTGTTTTGCACGTCTCCCGGTACTAGGGCAAACACTCGGCCCTGCCTCATAGGCTCTTTCCCGGTAGCTTTGGGGTTCGGTTTTGGTGCTACATTCGATGCTGCTGCGCTTGGTGCAGCTTTACTACTAGCTGGCGGGGCAGAGGGGCAGTCTTTGATTCTGTGGCCCACCTTGCCACACCTGAAACAAGCTCCAGAAACCTGGTAGCAAACCCCTTTGTGCTTGTTGCCACATATGGAACAGGGTGGAGTAAATCCACTCCCTTGGCTGGGGCTAGTAGTTGACCCCGTATTCTGTTTCTTGTTTGCTGGGTTATGCTTGCCTTTCTTAAACTTAAAACCCTGCCTTTTCCCTTGCCACTCACTTGTCGGTGTTTCAGATTGTTTCACTGCTGCAATATTTGTCTCGGCCATCAATGCCCGGTCGAGAACACCTACATAAGTTGGCATTTTCAAAACATTTATCCGGTCCTGGATAGCAACACTAAGGCCGCCTTCAAACCTCCTGGCCTTCTTATAATCGGTATCCACCATGTGTGGGGCATACCTAGCAAGTTCAGTAAATTGCTTTTCATACTCGGCAACAGATGTTTTGCCCTGTCTCAGCTGTTCAAACTCAGTCACTTTTCTGTCCCTGATGCACTGGGGAAAATACTTTTCAAAGAAGGACTCCTTGAACTGAGCCCAAGTCATAATGGTATTTGCATCACGGGTCAACATCCACCACCTTCTGGCTTCTTCCTGAAGGGTGAAGGTTGCCAACAATACTTTGTTTGCTTCAGAGCACGGAAAAACCTCAAACAACTTTTCGGTCTCAAGAACCCAAGCTTCAGCCTTTAACGGTTCTAAGCCTCCCTGAAAGGACGGCGGTTTCATTTTGCTGAATTTCTGAGTCAGTGCAATAATGTCCACCTCATTAGCATTCACATTTTGTACATTCTGTTCCGGTTGCACCGGAGGAGGAGGAGGAGGGGGCTGTTGGTTCGGTTGTTGTTCTAATCTTTCCATTATCAGTCCCATCATTTGTTCAAGTCTAGCCATTCTGGCCTCAGAGGATGATGCTTCAGTTTCATTTGCATTATCCATTTCACTATAGCAGTTACGACAGTTATCATTATAAACAGTTGTACAATTAAACAGTTTAACACTTTAACATACAATCGATACCATAAGCACACACTTTTCAAATCTATGAGATGCCCTAATTGCTTTTCTAGGACACCCTATAGCTCATTCGGACACGCAAAAGTGTATAACTCGTGGTTAAGTATCGCTCGATACCACTGTCACGACCCAAACCCGCCCTATGGGTTTAGCATCAGAATCGCCAAGAATCCGAGATTACCAAAGGCCCGCCAATCAAGAATACAAGAAATACAGAGTTCAGGGCTGGAAGCCAAAACAAGAAATAACTAGTGTCCATAGAGTCATGTTAATCAGATGCCAAAAACATTTTTCATACATTTATGCGTTCACTACAAGACAAGATACACAATCAAGACAGACATTGATTCAAGACGGACTCACCCTCGATAACAAGACAAGAAAAAATCTATACAAGAACGCATAACAAGACAAAACAAGAAGGAGACCTATGGGGACACAAAACACCCCAAGCCATGGCAAGGCGTCTCGAACCTCACAAAGGAGGCACAAAGGTCGGCCGACAAAACTGGGGACCAATCCCACGCCTCCTAGCTCCGGCCGGTGGCCGAGCACCTACATATATATAAACAAAGTGAGCTAAAGCCCGATGAATAACATACGGTAAAGAGGTTATGAATGATGTCCTTACAAGAATGAAATCAATTCATTATACAAGATTTCAATCTTTCAAGATTTCATCATTCAAGATTTCAATCAATCACCATATGTGGTACATCCATTAGCCTATAAACAAGAGGGTCCAAAAGGACCGGCCTTAACAGACCCAACAATAATGATGGCCATCAATCAAGATGGTTCCACAAGGAAACCGACAGAGCTCAGAATACCAATAACAAGAGGTGCAAAGGATGCCACAATACAGTTCGAAATACAGGACATACATTCATTCAATAAACAATATCAGTTCAATAAACAATTCGGTTCAGTATTCAAAATATAACCATTTGAACATATCTTTACACAATCTGTTACTCACAGTGATTGGGCTATCAGTAGCTAGAGCACGTCCTCGAGAGTCAACCCTAAACAGTCAATCAAATAGAACACACACTAAGTTTACAGTACAGAAAGGATGATAATTAAATCCCTAAATTCCTCGATGTGGTTCTATGTCTACATCCTCATTAAGATGCTCTAAACTAGGCCTAAGAATGCCTAGGATGCGATGAGGATGCAAAAATATACTTAGAAAACAATTTCAGAATTTTCAGTGAACAGGGCCTCCGCCGAAGAAGTTTCGCCGAGCGACAAGCACACAAAGGCCACGCTGAAGCGTACATTCCATGTTGGCCGGTGATGAAAGGTGCAAAAATCTTGGATGCTTGGTTTTCCGCCGGCGTAAAATCCGCCGAGCGGATCAGAAACAATGCAAGAAAATCTCGGGAGCATGCATTCCCGCCGAAGCACTTCGCCGAGCGACGCCCAAAATCTGAAAAATCCAGATTCGACCTCTGAGTTTCAAACCAAGTTTTGATGCTCCAAATTCGATCCTCTTGGGCCCATTTTCTGGAAAACCCTTTCAAACACATAGAATAACAAGTTCTAAAACTCAATTTAAGAAATCAAGGCCCAAGGGTGTTTCAATTAAACTCAATTTCAAACCATTTTCAAGAATACTTTCAAAACATGACATGCATGATCTTTAAACCAATTTTAAGCTTCCAATCATGCTCAAATGAGCTCAATTCTTTGAAAAGCAAGGTGAAAACATGGACTATGACAATACCATGAACATGCATGTGACAAATTGCCATGAACTCAACTTCAAACTCGCCAAAATAAACATGCATGCATGAATTTGACTTCAATCCAACATATATGAACAAAAACATGGCTTGGTTCTACAATGATGCATAGAACATGCAAGATGAGGCTCAATAACAACATTAAGAAGGTGAATGTCCTACCTTAGACTTGTGAGAGCTCAATTAGCCAATATACTCTTCAATTCCAAGCAATCCAAGACAAATTCTACAAGGCCAAGACAATTCTCTCTCTCTCTATGCTCTCTTGATGGTCGGTTATGATACAAGAATGATGCTGATCAAGATGTTGGTCTAAGTGTGATAAGGTCACTATAATCAATAAACAAATGTCCACTACCAATGGCAAAACGTAAATAAGCCTAAGTTCGTAATTAGCTCAATTCAATCTAGTTTAATTGTTCCTAATCAATTTTCAGATAAAAATATCGTTAAATCACAAATATTATGCTGATTACAAAACATCAAACGGTTTCTAAATCGTCACGATAAGGCCTTCAATTAGCGCTTTAAACATAAAATGCAAACAGATAATCACATAAGTCAACAGATACAATATGTAATTAAATAGACAAACTCATTGATTTGGCCATTCGGTTTGTTCAGTAGTTCATCCAGTTCACTTATCAGTCATTATCAGTTCAGTTTAGCAATGATCAGTAGGTAATTCAGTGGTTTAACGGTAATCAGTACGAGGGTTGTTACACTAAAATAATCACAAGTAGGGCTAAAATATCATGCAAAAATGGGCCTACAAAGAGAGATAGGAGACAAGAGGTAGTAGAAGACCTCAAACAGTAAAGAGTTCTTAATCAAACATGCAGAGGAGCTCAAAATATGATTTTTTTCAGTTCATGACAAAGTCCAAAAATGCTTTCAAGTATGGCTTATAAATGAAGCAAAAAAATGCAAGTTTAAGGGAAATAGGTGTTTACCCTTGAAGAGCAGCAAACCAGTAGCTTTTGGATGAAATTTCTGAGTTTCCAACCTCTTCAAATGTCCTCCAAGGTGCTGGAATGAGTGATGGAGGTGTTGTGCTATGGGTTGGTGTGTAAATAGTGACGAACCAAGGTGTTTAGAGGCTTGGATGAGAGAGAGAGAGAGAAGGAAAGTTATATACAAAAGCTCCAAGAGGATTTTTTATAACCCTTAAAGATGGAGGAGGGGTGCTGGTTATATAGAGGGAGAGGCCAAGGAAAACGGGGGAAAAAACCAATTCAAATTCCCTCTCCAAACAGGTAGTCCCCCGGGCAGGGGTCTGGTACAAAATAGCTGGCACAGCTGGCATGCACCAGGAGAGAGAAGAATGGCCGGCCAGGTGCAAAAGGTTCAAGAACAATTGTTGGCCAGCCACCTCAAAAAGGTGGCCTCCCAAGTGAGTGCAACACAACTATGTGGAGAAAAACCAGAAAATATAACCCAAGAGAGAGAAAAACCAACTTTTTAGAGGGGTACAAAAGGGTCAAGAGCAATTGATGGCCAGCCTATCCATTTTGGTGGCCTCCCAGGTGTGTACAACACAATGGTGTGGTGGGAAGTCAGAAAAGGTGGCCCGGGAATGGAAAAAGTCAGCTTTTTGGTGAAGAAAACGGGCGATAAAGAGCGATGAAGGAATAAAGCTGGTCTTCAGAACAATTGCTGGCCTCCCACCCTTCTCCGACCTTCCTAACAATGAAAATAAAGTCTCCACCAAAAATGAACCCAAACCGATGCAAAACGAAGGTTCGGGGGCCAAAACACGCGGCCCGGGGCCCCGAAAACTGACTGTTAAGCACCGGAGATGGCGTTCGACCACGATGTTGGTCTCTCAGGCCACAGTGTCCCTCAAAAGGAAGGAAACAAGGTGTATGCCAAAAATCGGAGCAAACGGAGGTGGTTAAGCAGTCCCGAACCGAGGCACACGGCCGACGGCTCCGAAAACTGAGAACTTGGCTCCAAACGGGAAAAATGGCCTACGATCACGAAACGTAGCCTACGGCCACTGAGAGATGATCTACGAGACCTCTCCTTCCCTTCGGGAAGAGAAAATGGAGAAAACGGGACCCGATTCGCAAACCAAAGCAAAGCACAAAAGATCTCAGAAGTCCGGAGGCAAGGCTCGCGGCCGGGACTCTGAAACTCCAGAATGAGCACAAAATGCACTATCATCGAGCGCTCAATCGGTGACGTCTGAGTCTTAAGGTCGGTCAAAAATGGGGTGTCTATAATTGCCCCTCTTTGACAGAACTAGAAAGTCATACGTGACGGGAGTGAATGTCAAAGCCCAGAGACGACCCATTTTTGACAAGGACGAAGACTTAGACAAACATACTAGATAACAAAGAAATGCGCCCCCAGGCATGGGCAAAATGCAACTGATAATGCAAGAAGCTGAACATAACTTATGATCATGCAAAGAAAGCTGTAATGAAGCATATCATGCAACAGTTTTAAGCAAGGATCAACCAAACTACATTACATACAGAAAGGGCGTAAGAGAATTACTGCAATTCTCACTGCGAATTCAGTGTGCATGTGTGATAGATACACAAAGCGAATGTGTGTGATTAATACATAAAGTAGGCATAGTGTGATAGATGCGAAGTGAATGTGTGATAGATACAGTATATGAACAAAGTGTTATTGATACACTAAATGACAAAAGTGTGATGGATATACAAAAAGGTAAGCACAAAGTGTGATAGATGCACTTAGTGAACAAAGTACGATGTGAACACGAAGTGTGATGGATGCACTTAGTGAACAGAGTATGATAGATATACTAAAGGTGAACACGAAGTGTGATAGATGCACTTAGTGAACAAGTATGATCGATGTACTGAATGTGAACACGAAGTGTGATAGATGCACTTAGTGAACAAGTATGATAGATATACTAAAGGTGAACATGAAGTGTGATAGATGCACTTAGTGAACAAGTATGATGGATATACTAAAGGTGAACATAAAGTGTGATAGATGCACTTAGTGAACAAGTATGATAGATATACTGAATGTGAACACGAAGTGTGATAGCTGCACTTAGTGAGCAAGTATGATGGATATACTGAATGTGAACATGAAGTGTGATAGATGCACTTAGTGAACAAGTATGATGGATATACTAGATGTGAACACAAAGTGTGATAGATGCACTTAGTAAACAAGTATGATGGATATACTGGATGTGAACACGAAGTGTGATAGATGCACTTAGTGAACAAGTATGATGGATATACTGGATCTGAACACGAAGTGTGATAGATGCACTTAGTGAACAAGTATGATGGATATACTGAATGTGAACACGAAGTGTGATAGATGCACTTAGTGAACAAGTATCATGGATTTACTGAATGTGAACACGAAGTGTGATAGATGCACTTAGTGAACAAGTATGATGGATATACTGAATGTGAACACGAAGTGTGATAGATGCACTTAGTGAACAAGTATGATAGATATACTGAATGTGAACACGAAGTGTGATAGATGCACTTAGTGAACAAGTATGATGGATATACTAGATGTGAACAGGAAGTGTGATAGATGCACTTAGTGAACAAGTATGTTGGATATACTGAATGTGAACACGAAGTGTGATAGATGCACTTAGTGAACAAGTATGATGGATATATTGAATGTGAACACGAAGTGTGATAGATGCACTTAGTGAACAAGTATGATAGATATACTGAATGTAAACACGAAGTGTGATAGATGCACTAAGTGAACAAGTATGATAGATATACTAAAGATGAACACGAAGTGTGATAGATGCACTTAGTGAACAAGTATGATAGATATACTGAATGTGAACACGAAGTGTGATAGATGCACTAAGTGAACAAGTATGATAGATATACTGAAGGTGAACACGAAGTGTGATAGATGCACTTAGTGAACAAGTATGATAGATATACTGAATGTGAACACGAAGTGTGATAGATGCAGTTAGTGAACAAGTGTGATAGATGCACCTAGTGAACAAGTATGATAGATATACTGAATGTGAACACGAAGTGTGATAGATGCACTAAGTGAACAAATATGATAGATATACTAAAGGTGAACATAAAGTGTGATAGATGCACTTAGTGAACAAGTATGATGGATATACTGAACGTGAACACGAAGTGTGATAGATGTACTTAGTGAACAAGTGTGATGGATATACTAAAGGTGAAGTGTGAATGATACACAAAAGTGAATATGTGCGTGATAGATACACAAAGTGAGAAATGTGTGTGATAGATACCGAAAATAAGAAGGTGTGTGATAGATACACAAAATGGAAGAAGTGTGATTAATATACTAAGTAAATAAAGAGAGTGTGATTGATACACTAAATAAATGAAGTGTGATCGATACACTAAGCGAAGAGAGTGTGATTGATACACTAAATGAATAAAGAGAGTGTGATTGATACACTAAATGAATGAAGTGTGATTGATACACTAAGCAAAGAGAGTGTGATTGATACACTAAATAAATGAAGAGTGTGTGATTGATACACTAAATAAATGAATGATTTTAAACGGAACTTCTTTGAATGAACCGTACATACAATATCGTGCATGAATGAGAAAGAAACTTGATAGGTACAATGCAATACAATACATGATGCTTAAGGAAAGCAATAAATGGATAAAGCAGCACTTTAGAAAGCACCTCATGAGGTGAGTGGCGGTGAACCGCTCTTCCCCCCCTGTGCTCTTCAAACACTTACCTTCAACTCACAGAACAAAAGTTCCGAAATACTGACAAGGGTTCTTCACGTAGAGCACTTTGGATGCTGCCTTTCTTCCTGATCATATTCACAACTTTCTCTATTCTCCAACGGGGTGACAGACTAGGTTGGTTTAGTATCCAGAATTGAGGTGCATACACGCTATCTCAACCTATGGGGCTTTCATATAGATTTCAAGCCGAGGACACGCCTCTGGGTATTTAAACCAGACTTTAGCCTCGAAAATCCTGAACCTTTGCGTTCTGGGCAACAGCCATTCGAACTCTAGTTTCCACCGTCGCAGTTGGTCTCCTAGGAACTCATTGTGAACACAGGCAAGATGCCTTTAGCAGGGAGTGGTACTCAGGGAGAACACTTTTGATTGCCATTCTGGCTTGAAGCAGACTTGATCTTGAGCTTGAGTTAGAGGCACACTCATACTTCGGAGCATTGGCAATACCTGAAGAGGTACACACGGAATGCAATCTCAGAACTTACTGAAGTTGAAACAAACTCAGATGCTCGACATTTTCCCTCTTTTCTTTTGCTTTGCAGTCTAGAACCTATATAACTTCAGATGGGTCCTGGTTTTACTATTCACACATGACCTGGGTTGAACTCTGTGGTTTTATGAAAGAACCAATCCTGTTTTGCACAAATGTGGAGAACGACACGGCACTTTGAGCACAAAACGATTTTTGAAATTGAAATGAGAAAAGGGTTCTCAATCGGGTATTGAGCCTACAACTGACCACAGCCAAAACGACTTCACAATGGAAAACAAAAGTAGAACAACCTAAACATAACTCAACAAAGGAAAAATAAGGTAAAATGACCTAAACACATCTGTTGACACTCAAACGACTCAAAACAAGAATCGAGACAAACACAAACGCACAAACACAACACTCAGTTGTGTTACAAAGGCAAGAGACCTCTTGGTGCACGAGGAGCCAGTTTCTCCGGGTATTGTTTCCCACTCTTTTCTTATTTGTGATTCTCACATCACTCGGCCCTCAGGCTCTGTTTTTCTGAAAAAAGCTCTTTTCCTCACTTTTTCTCTCAGCGCACGTCTCTATATTCTTCAATCTCTCATTTTTTATCCCTCCCCTGGGTGGTTGATGGATAAGCAGGAAGTTATGGGCTCTCGCCTCTGGTATTTTACCAGATTCTCATTCTTATTCACAACAGTGAGTTTTTTTCACAGAGGGGCTGTGCTATAGCTGGGTGTGTAACAAATCTGCAGCTAACATCGATTGACGATGCTGCTGGGGAGTTTGGACATGATCAGATTTGTCCAGATGAGGGAGTGTAATATCTTGCCCCATTCCAGCTCGTGCTTCGCACTTGGCTTGATACCTCGTTGCTTGGAGGATGTGAGAGCTTTTTGCCCTTTTGTGGTGAGCTTTAGTGGTGCCCCTTTCTGGTAGGTAGAATGCCCTTTCCGGCAAGTAGAGTGCCCCTTTTCGGCAAGTATGTTGACAACGGGGAAAAGACAGAACACCTGACTCAACTGTGCCCCTAGTTCATTATTTTGACCATTTTTTTTTTGTTTTGGTTTCTACTAAAACAATTTTGACCAATATGAGAGTTAGATTAATCATACTTATTCAACTTTTGATTTGAAATCATGCAAGTTAGGTTATGAGCACTGCAAATTTTTCTTTTTGGGTCCAAGAAAATGGTCCAGTTTTGGAAAAATAGAATAATTTTCGAGAGAAAATTAGTCACCTTCATTAAAAATTCTCAAAAACTATTTTTGCAAATGGCCACTGCTCAACGAGCATAGAATCCACTCTCGAGATGCACAACCTCAGATTTGAAGGAAAATTGCCCCTTGCTTGAAGGGAGCTGCATGGCAACGGAAAGTTGCCCATTGTTTGAACGGTGCTGCAGCGCATTGAATGGCAACGGAAAGTTGCCCCTTGTTTGAATGACACCGTAGCGCATTGAATGGCAATAGAAAGTTGCCCCTTGTTTGAATGGCACCGCAGCACACTGTAGTCAGTCTTCAGAGCGACGAACACAACCACACTCTCGGATACAGAGAAGGCAAAGATGATCAAAACCATTACATGGACACAATCGGTTTAGAAGTGTTTATGGCTGGACTTCAGAATGAAGTTGCCTACATATCCCAAAGATGGGAATCAAGCCTTACATAGTTCGGGGTTAAGGTACACTCGGGTATTAACCTCTCCTTTTGTGCTCCAACTTTTGCCAAGGCCGCCTTTCTGGATTTTCAACCTTGCGAGCTTTGTTTTTCTTTTCTTATCAATTCTTTTCTTTGCACTTTTGTTTTGTTCTTTTTTGTTCTTTTCTTGCTCTAACCTTTGCCTGGGCCGCCCTTCCGGGTTTTCGGCCCAACGAGCCTCTCAAGGGTAAAAGTGTAGCTTTGTCCATGTCAAATGGTTTTGAGATCCTGAGGTCATCTGAATCCAGGAGAATGGATGTTGTTCGCTGATGATGCAGGAGTCCATCCAATGGGGGGGCTGAATTTGCCCCTAGTGTTGTGGATAGGAACTCAGTTGTCCTTCAGCGATACCTTATTCTTTCTTCCCTTCTGGAATTTGGCATTCTTGCCAGTCTTCTTTGATTTGTGGAATGATCCATCTTCGGCTCTTCGAGCACATTTGAAATCGTTTGCCCCTAGTTCCAGGGGTGCTTCTGATCTAGCTTTGCAAGCTTCTTTTGATGACATCTGGTCTTCTTGATCTGACTTTCTTGCCTCTTGTTCGAGGGCTGCTTTGAATCTGGCCACACAAGCCTCACATTGTAGTTGATCGTTGAACGTTCTGAAATCGAGTTCAAGGTTTTGAAAGCAGAGGGGTCGAGTCTTGAGGCTGAGAGCGATCCTAAGCTACACAATCTCAAGAGCGATTCTACACAGGTCTTCGCAGGACAGCGCAAAACATTTTTTGAAATCTTTTAAGAAAGCGACCAGTTGCTCGCGTTGAAGACAGTGTAGAACCAATCTGGATCAAGCCAGGATCCTTCCCAGTTCTCACACTAACAAGCATGATTTCACTCATTAAGGGCTTAGCATGCCTCTCTTTCTCTCAATTGATCAAATTTTTTCAAATCCCGAGGAATTCCTTCCTCTTTGTTTTCACCACAGTGTTCAAAAGGTTTTGAAAAACTTAGGTCAATGTAATGAGTTCGAGGCACAGAAAAGTAGGCAAAAGCACTGCCATTTCATTCAGAACTTCTAGCACAACTGGCACAAGGCAGATGCGAACACAAGAATGTGAAAATCACTGCTGTTCATTCAAATCTGTTGGCATTACTGGCTCCAAGGTAGAAACAGACTCAAAAGAAAATGAAAACACAAAACAAGCAAGTGATGTCCGAGGTAACACCCCCGAGATCACCCGACTCCAACAAAAAAAGGACTGACTCGGTAAGAATAGACTGACTCTATACAAAATAACAAGACTGACTCAATACCTAAGTCAGTAAGCACAAAAACTGGTGTTTGCGTGTTGTTCAGAACAGTGCGTGCCATTTCCACGTCTGAAGTTTAATCAAGTGCCACTCCTAGCTGGTTCATCCCTCGATCACATGGTCACATTATCCTCCCACAAGTTCACTGATCAAATGCGGATAGACTTTGCAGGACCTGGTGCGCAATGACCCTGTTGTCAAATAGATCTTGTACATCATGGCGCAGACGAAAGCAACTGTTGGTGTCATGACCGGTTTGTTGATAGTAGGCACAATATTTAGTTTGGTCATGCTTTGTAGGGATAGGATCGGGTAGGGGCCGTTGTTCCAACGGTTTCAAATGTCCTTTCCGGATTAAAACCTCAAGAGCCTTTGACAAAGGCATATGAAGTGGGGTGAAAACACTCTTGACTCGGGGTGGATATTTGGCCGTCTGTGAGCTACTTCCGGATGCACCGGTGAATGAGGTAGCTATTTTTGATGTGGTGGTGGTGACCATGCCTACTTCAGAAGATCTTGCAGCCGCATCACCACTGGTGGTCACATTCGAACTGCGGGAAAATGCCCGCCTAGGCTGCTCCTTCTCCTGGTCAATAAGGCCCTGCTTTATGGCATCTTCGATCTGTACTCCCATCTCATGCAAATCTGAAAAGATAGGGAAGGGGAGCACGATCATTTTCTACATTAGTTTGGGTTGAAGGTTGCGTACAACCATCCATATTTGATCCTTATCCGTTGGCCTAATGGTCATCATTGAGGTTTTGGCCCTCCAGCGGACTACGAATTCTGAGAAGCTCTCTTTAGGCTCCTACCTTGTCGTCTCAAGATCACGGGTCGTAATCTCGATTTGCGTGTTATACGAGTATTGTGCAACGAAGGCCTCAGCCATTTGATCCCAATTCCTCTTGACATCATCTTCCAATTTTGCGTACCAGATGGCCGCTACACCTGACAGGGTCCGGCCGAATAATGAAAGTTTCTGCAGTTTGGTGAGGCCCATCGGCCTTAGTATGTCTGAGAACAACCATAGATGTACCATGGGATCCCCGGATCCATCAAAACGGTCGATTTGTGGCATCTTGAACCGGTCTGGCAGCGTCACAGCTGAGTCAATGTATCCGTCCTCGATGTCCGGGATGGACTTTACCCCCTGGGATTTGTTGAACAACTTTTCAAGCTTGCTCAATTTCAATGCTGTACGGTCCACCTTGAACTCAAAGGGAGAGTCCGGTTGATTGATAGGCGTAGGTGCCTTGGATAGTTGAGGTAGAATCGGGGGCGGAGGTGGCCCTGTGGGAATGTCCGTACCTTTCTGGACATTATCTGTCTCCCCGAGTGTTGGAATTTCGGGTGGGGGAGGAGCTTGATGTGGTGATACTCGACATCTAACTTGCCATCAGAGCTGTAATTAGCTCTTTGGGTCATGATTGTAGTTTGCTGTTTGGAGAATTCCGCTTGGCGGGCAGTGTCCTCTTGCATGAGCTTCATACTTTCTTGAAGCTGACGCATCATTTCTTCCATCCCTGCCATACTGCCCTGATCTAGCTGAATAATAGGTGTAACTCCCTGAGGTATCTCAACCCAACTGCACACAGGTGAGATGGATAACGATCACGATCCAAGATTCTTGAATCGATGATCGCTTGATCGCCTTTTACCCCGCCTCGTAAAGGAACACCGACGTCTTGAATTCGACTGACCGACAAAGTCTATCAACACGGATCCGATGACCTCAGGGGATATTGGAGCCTTCTGAAGCTATGGTTCCAAGACTACCCCCTAGCAAAAGAGAAAACAAAGAACATCTCAGCCTGATTTCACGATAACCCATATGAGCAGAGTTGAATGACGGTGCCCCCCTATAGAATTCTGCCCAAAATTCTGCCCATAAATTGATACCCTCAGGTGAACTGAATCCCAAAGTACCGAACTAGTGCCCGCAGGCCTGATGCCCAAACTTGCAAACTGATACATGCATTCCTATAGAGACGCACTCCAAAAGCACATAACAAGCAAGTGAGAGCCAAAACACCCCTATGTTGGGGTAGGGTTTCCCTGTCCTATTTTGTCAGGAGCTAGGGTTTCACTACGCACGCAGCAGTTTCAAACAACCTATATCGGGTAAGCAACCTGTCCTAGCTTGGAATGATCACTACGGATTCCGAATATGCACTAGGTCGAATGGTCAAAAAGGGTGCCCCGGTAAAACCGAGGTTTGTGTTCCCATACTGGCAGAGCCCATAACTGGTAAGCCTTATGGCATGCAGCCTCTGGCAAACCACTCAGGAATAGCAGATGGCAAACATGGTGTCCTAGGCGCACCAATGCAAATGCAATGCAAAGAAACACACAAGTGTAATCAAAACAAGATATCATGAGTTCGAGTCAAGCTCTCTAAATCCCCAGCAGAGTCGCCAGAAACTGTAGACGTTCTCGAACGCCCCGGGAGGGATGAGTCCCGTTCCGTTCGTTTTGGGCTCACTACAGTTCAGGACTCCAATTGTCACGGTTCTCAATCTGAACCAAATAGTCCAAATCCGGCAAATCGTTTTGAGAAAACAAATTTTCTTGAAAGAAGTGCCAAACATGGACTGCTTTGCCAGATACAGAGTCACCACCTAAATATTTTATTTTGGGAAATTTAGGAAACCCTGACTCGTGCCTAAGGCCACGTGTCCGTCATCACCAAAGTTGCCTCGGCTCGGGAACTTGGGTACGATTGGGAAGGTCACTTCAGGAGCACTTCGCCGCCGATCAAAGATCGGCCTCTACTAACCACGATATCTAGTTTTGAAAACATTATGCGTTCTTATTCCAGTTATTAGCCTAGATTTACTATGTGATGCGCATAGCATACAAGTATAGACTGGATCGCCTGAATTGGAACAAAACGTTTCATGTTTGTTTTTTGAAAGATGGTTTGCTACCTGCAAGTAGGCTTAAAATGCAGATTTTGCCACCCTCGGGTGGGCTTAGGAAACATGGTTTTGCCACTATCTAGTAGGCTTAAAATTCACAGTCAATGCATTGTTCCAATCCAAATAACCCAACCTTCACCCACAGGCATTCAGGCAGTTATAATACATAAACACATAGCCTTATGGCAAGCATGCTATCATAGCAGTCACTCACACACATGTAAGGATGCTAAAGCGTAAAAACTTACCGAGTACTCCAAGCCAAAACAGAAACTATGTTAGAAATCCATGTATGATCCTAACTATACAGATGCAACACATGCAGGAATGTAACTAAGATAGGCTCGGCTATTCTAAACATGGCATATGGAATGTTACAGCTAACATGTATTCAACTAGGAATTGAAATACAATGCAGTGAGTTATGATGCGCTGAACCCGGTGCATGCAAAATAGATGAATGAATGCAAACATGTTATCATACTGTATGCTAATTGAAACATGCCCTAATCTAACCATTATAAGCTAGTAAATAAAAGGGAGAGAAAGACATGGGGTTGGAAGACATACATCACACGCACGCACACTTATTACAGTTGTGCCCTCGCTCGGAGGGTCCGAATAAATAATATACAGTCCGAATAAGTACAAAATCCTAATTAATTAACAAATTAATCTAGGAAAGCAGTAAATTAGCATGCAAGCTAGGGACTGCCTCGACTCTGCTTCGGATGATGAATGATGCGTGTTCGAGTTACTTGGTGCGAAAATCCATCGCGATGCCCCGATTAGCCTCTGTTTACAATTAAGCCCGGAATATTACGTGAAGTCCCAAGAGGTTGCCGGTTTCTGATTTGCTGCAACAGAGAGCAGGAAAGGGGCATCGCAATGTATTTTCACATATGTATGCTTGACTACTCTTCAGGGAGCGTAGTCCTCGATCCTTGTGCCACCAATCGCGCATCTCGATGCATGATGGCCGAAGAGTCGATTTGCATGACTCAATATGGAATGAATGCACATGAAAACACAACAAGGCCTAAACTCCATCATGGATAATCCGGAGTGTCGGCGATTGGGAATTGAGACACATTCCGTCACTCAAAATACGAAACGTCCCTCGTTTCCCGTGCTTGGGCTAACTCCTATCCCAAGCACAATGCAATATACATGACATTCATGAATGCAATCCTAACATGCAACCTAGCATACGCAATGCTCTGAGATGGCATACACAATGCTCGATGTGACATGACATACACGATGCTCTAACATACAACCTAACATACGCAATGCTATGAATTGAAATGGCATACACAATGCATGATGGACTTACACCAACATGAGTGGACCTCAGCCACACTCACATCAGTAGCCATAAGATGAAAATGAGACACTCGAGATGCGTGCACACATACACGCAAATCGAGGACCGAACCTAAGGCATCAAATGCCACTCTAACAAAGCATGGAAAGGCATGAAACATGGCATGCAAGCATGAAAATTCCATCACTGAAATGTGATGCAAAAAGATCCCGAAACATGGATAAATGGCACCCGATGCATGGAATGGTCCCGAAACACAAAACTAGGCACATGCATTGGCCTATAGCTATACAAAGCATGCATTATTTGATCATGAGGCATAAAGATAGAACCAAGGCAGTCCCAAAACATGAACATTTCTAGTTCAAAGCATGGCCAAAAGATGCTAACAAGATGGACTAAAATAGCATGCGATTTTGACTAGCAAACATGATTTACATGGCATGTATATGAATCAAGTGAGAACTCATCAAAAAAGCAAAAATCAGTAAATAAAACAAGCCAAAAAATGCCCAAATAACCTCTGAAATGCAACCAACACATGCACAAATGATGGGTTCTTTTAGAGGGCATACAAAGGGGTTATTAAGCACATGCATCAAGGACACTTAGCATGGCACAAACAACTCTAAAAATAAAATATGATAGCCCTAAAACTCACCAAATTGGTCCTAAAATCAGTCAACAAGGCATGCAAGATAGGGCCTCTTTGGAAGGCCAAAAAGATCATCAAACAAAACAAGGTGAGAGGGGGTCACCCCCCTCTGATTTTGAGGCTCAAAAATGCATCAAAACCATTGAAAATCCACTGGATTTCAGTGGCTAAGAGGCCAAACCATGGCCAACGCAAGCGCTCTAATGTATAGCCCTAATCATGAAAGAATGAAGCATGCATAGGGGAAGATGTCCCCAAACAGTGAATACGCCTTAATTAAACATAAAGATGATGTCAAAACAAGACTATTTTCAGTTTAGGATGAGGTCCAAAAGGGCTCACAAATAAGGCTAATGTATCATGCAAAAATAGCCCTAAAAGAGAGATTAGAGACAAGGGATAGTAGATGGCCTCAACCAGTAAAGATCCCTTCAACAAAGTTGAAGAGGGGCTCAGAAAAAGACACTTTACATTTTATGGTAAGTCACGAAAATAATCACAAGTAGGGCTAAAATATCATGCAAAAATAGGCCTACAAAGAGAGATAGGAGACAAGAGGTAGTAGAAGACCTCAAATAGCAAAGAGTTTTTAATCAAACATGCAGAGGAGCTCAAAATATGATCTTTTTCAGTTCATGAAAAAGTCTAGAAATGCTTGCAAGTATGGCTTATAAATGAAGCAAAAAAAATGCAAGTTTAAGGGAAATAGGTGTTTACCCTTGAAGAGCAGCAAACCCGCAGCTTTTGGACCAAATTTCTGAGCTTCCAACCTCTTCAAATGTCCTCCAAGGTGCTGGAATGAGTGATGGAGGTGTTTTGCTATGGGTTGGTGTGTAAATGGTGAAGAACCAAGGTGTTTGGAGGCTTGGATGAGAGAGGGAGAGGGAAAGTTGTATACAAAAGCTCCAAGAGGATTTTTTCTAACCCTTAAAGATGGAGGAGGGGTGCTGGTTATATAGAGGGAGAGGCCAAGGAAAAGGGGGGGAAAAACCAATTCAAATTTACCCCCAAAAAGGCGATCCCAGGTGGTCGTGCAAAATAAGCACTTGTGCATGCACCAGGAGAGAGAAGAATGGCCGGCCAGGTTCAAGAGGTTCAGGTGGCCGGCCGACCACCTCCCCTGGCTGGCCGGCCAGGTGCAAAAGGTTCAAGAACAATTGTTGGCCGGCCACCCCAAAAAGGTGGCCTCCCAAGTGAGTGCAACACAGCTATGTGGAGAAAAACCAGAAAATGTAACCCAGGAGAGAGAAAAACCAACTTTTTAGAGGGGTTCAAAAGGGTCAAGAGAAATTGATGGCCGGTCTATCCATATTGGTGGCCTCCCAGGTGTGTACAAGACAATGGTGTGGTGGAAAGTCAGAAAAAGTGGCCTAGGAATGGAAAAAGTCAGCTTTCTAGTAAAGAAAACGGGCGATAAAGAGCGATGAAGGAATAAAGTTGGTCTTCAGAACAATTGCTGGCCTCCCACCCTTCTACGACCTTCCTAACAATGAAAATAAAGTCTCCGCCAAAAATGAACCCAAATCGATGCAAAACAAAGGTTCGGGGGCCAAAACGCGCGGCCTGGGGCCTCGAAAACTAACTGTTAAGCACCGGAGGTGGCGTTCGACCACGAAGTTGGTCTCTCGGGCCACAGTGTCCCTCAAAAGGGAGGAAACAAGGTGTATGCCAAAAATCGAAGCAAACGGAGGTGGTTAAGCGGTCCCGAACCGAGGCACACGGCCGACGGCTCTGAAAATAGGAACCGGGCTCCAAACGAGAAAAATGGCCTACGACCACGAAATGTAGCCTACGGCCACTGAGAGATGATCTACGAGACCTCTTCGTCCCTTCGGGAAGAGAAAATGGAGAAAACGGGACCCGGTTCACAAACCGAGGCAAAGCATAAAAGATCCCAGAAGTCCGGAGGCAAGGCTCGTAGCCGAGACTTTGAAACTCCAGAACGAGCACAAAATGCACTATCACCGAGTGCTCAATCGGTGACGTCTGAGTCTTAAGGTCGGTCAAAAATGGGGTGTCTACAATGGTACACTCTGACTGCCCGTCATTCTAAGGATGATATGTTGTGCTAAAAGTCAGTCTCGTGCCCAAGGCACTCTGTAGGCTCTGCCATAACCAAGTCATAAAATACGGATCTCTATCTGAAACAATCGTCACTGGGACCCCGTGCAACCTCACTATGTCTCTAATGTAGAGGTCGGCAAGATAATCCACCGAGTCACTCACATGCATAGGTATAAACTGTGCTAACTTAGTCAACCGGTCAACTACCACCCAAATAGCATCACTACCCCGTTGAGTCCTTGGAAGGCCCACAACAAAATCCATCGTGACATGCTCTCACTTTCACTCGACTATAGGCAAGGGTTGTAACAAACTCGTTGACTTTTGATGCTCGGCTTTCATTTACTGACAAGTAAGGCACTTCGATACAAACATGGCCACATCCTTCTTTATATATCTCCAACAAAACTGGTGACTAAGATCATGATACATCTTTGTGCCTCCCAAATGCACCACAAAGCGTGAATGGTGAAACTCTCAGAGTACTTCCTCTCGGCAAGACTCCGTCACGAAAAGACGGTCATAATATCTCACATTCAGCTCAGGATACACTGTCAAGCCTATTTTTACCTTCCTATTGGAAATCTTCTCCCGGAGGGATTCTATCTCAAAGTCACTCTTTTGTATTTCTAACACCCGATTCACAAGCACAGGTTGTGCAACTACTGAAAACAAGGTTGCAAACTCAACAGACTCGCCCAGATCCAAGTCAAGCACACCAATGGCATCCAACATCTCCCATTCCCGGATGGCAATACAAGTTACACTGCTAATGGATTTCCTACTCAACACGTCGGCCATAACATTGGCCTTCCCCGGATGATAGTGTAACTCAAAGTCATAGTCTTTTATGAATTCTATCCACCTCCTCTGCCTCAGATTCAAGTCGTTCTGTGTAAATAGATACTTCAGACTCTTGTGATCCGAAAACACCTTAAACTTCTCTCCATACAGGTAATGCCTCTAAATTTTTAAGGCAAAGATCACCGCCGCTAACTCTAGGTCGTGAGTAGGGTAGTTCCTCTTGTGTGTTTTCAACTGCTGTGAGCCATAAGCTACAACCTTTCCCTCTTGCATCAAAACACAACCCAAACCTTCCTATGAGGCATCACAATACACTGAATAACTCAAACCCCTCTCCGGAATAATCAATACTGGAGCAGTGGTAAGTTTAACCTTAAGTTCTTTGAATGACTTCTCATGAGTCTCATTCCGTACAAACTTAACTCCCTTCCTCGTCAGTTTAGTTAACAATGAAGCTAATTTAGAGAAATCCTTCACGAATAGACGGTAATACCCGGCCAACCCCAAGAAACTACGGATCTCAAAAGCATTCTTAGTCTGTTCCCAATCTTGCACTGCCTCTATCTTGGTTAAATATATAGTCACCCCTTCCTCGGATACCACATGACCTAAGAACTTAACTTCTCTAAGCCAGAATTCATACTTCCCAAACTTAGCATACAGTTTGTGGGCTCTAAGTAACTCAAGTACTACTCGCAAGTGTTCCTCGTGCTCCTCTTCAGAGGTTGAGTAAATCAAGATGTCGTCCACAAAGACGACCACAAAACGATCTAGGAACTCACGGAAGATTCAGTTCATCAAATCCATAAAATACAGTTGGTGCATTAGTTAGCCTAAAGGGCATCACTAGAAACTTGTAATGGCCATACCGCGTACGAAATGTTGTCTTCGGGATGTCTTTCTCCCTTACTCTCAACTGGTGATAACCTGATCTCAAGTCTATCTTAGAGGAGCAACAAGACCCCTTCAACTGATCAAACAAATCATCTATACGAGGCATTAGGTACTTGTTCTTAACAGTTACCCGGTTCAACTTCCGGTAATCAATACAAAGTCACAACGCACCATCTTTCTTTTTGACAAAAAGAGCCAATGCTCCCCAAAGTGAAGTACTAGGGCGGATAAAACCTTTATCTAACAATTCCTGGAGTTAAATCTTTAACTCAGTCAACTCGGCAGGCGCAAATCTATACGGTGCCATGGAATCGGTACCATGCCAGGCACTAAATCGATAGAGAACTTAATCTCTCGGTGAGGTGGTAAACTGGTAAGGTTCTTTGGAAAAACATCCTGCTATTCACAAACTACCCTTGGCAACTCAACTCCGACTTTATCACACTCACTGCTCAAGAAGTTAGCAAGAAGGCAACTAAGCTCACTTTACCCATGCGAATCATACACCGGTGATAAGACTCTATCAACCGGGTCCCCCAAGAAATAAAAACAATCACCGCTTAGAATACATACAGTAACCCCCTGACGGTAGCAATCTATAACAGCCTGATAGGATGACAACCAGTCCATACCCAATATAACATTAAAGCTAGACATATCAATCAATACAAATGCAAATGGAAGTCGGTGACCGACAACCTCTATGTCATAACCCCGACACCCTTTCTTCAAAATAACCTCACCACCAATGGGTGACTCTATACAGATAGGAGATGCTAATTGAGCCAACTCTAACCCCAAAATCAATGCAAATGCAGACAAAATAAATGAATGGATGTACCTGTATTAATCAACACATTAGCAACCAAATTACAAAACAAGAAGGTACCTCTCACTACTGAAGGCGCTGGTACTAGATCTGGCGCGATAACAACATACACACGCCCTGTCAATCTCTACTCAACCTGCTTACCCCTTGGAGCATAAGCCTAATGCACTAACTGAGCTGAAGTGGACCCTTGATTGGCCCTCGAGGCTTGTGCTGACTCTGTTGACTGGTGGCTTTATGTTTGTCTCAAACCAGACACACCGAGTGTGCCACCCAACCGAGGGTAAAATCTCTTCATGTGCTCCACCTGTCCACACTGATAACAAATGAGAGGCTGCCCTCTCCATTGACTCTAATTTTGAGAACGAGCCGAAGATGATGCAGTTCGTTGCCCTTCTCCTCTTTGCGAGCAAGCTAGGGACTTGTGGCCTAACTGACCACACTTGAAACAAGTAAAATCTCCTTGACCACCTCTCCCAAAACCTAAACTCGGCACTGGAAAAATGGACCTTGACTAATCTCCCTGGGACGGCTGTGAGTTGGAACCCCTCTGCCTCTTACTGTTCCCCTAAATGTCCTGGCTCCTCCTGGAGCCCCTCATCCTCTCCTCCTCCATCTACATCATGGTCTCCAGATAAGCTACCGTCTCTACAAGGCGTCTATAATCTCTAATGATCGACCTGGTCACCTTAAACATGAGCCTGGTCCTCAACCTCTTTTCAAACTCGAAACAGCGACACTCTTTTGTCACTACCAACTCTGTTGCAAACCTAGAGAGGCTAGTAAACGTGGCCTCAAACTCGGCCACCGAAGTGTTCAACCGCACCAGCTTGGAAAATTGGTCTCTCAACTTCTCCTTAACTGTGAAAGGTAGAAACTTGTCCTGGAAAGCGTTGACAAAAGCCTCCCAAGTCATCCCAATGCACCCACACGCATACTTCCACCACTGACCTGTATCTCCTTTAAGTTGGAAGGATGCCAAGGTCACTCTCAACTGGTCGTCCTCGATGCTAAGCATCTCGAACGTTTTCACTATTTGCTCCAACCACTCATCTACCTTTAGTGGCTCCATGGGATCACCCAAAAATTCATCTGGATTTGACTAGAAGAACTCCTGTTTCAAGAAAGACGGCCTTGCTTCAACTACTTGGGCCTGGACTTGATTCTCAGCCCTAACAATGTCCATAGATTCCCTAAATACCCCAGCCATTTCGCAGGCCGAGGCACCCATGGCCTGTTGACCAACTGGTTCGACCATATTAGCTTAACCAACCCCTTCTTCCTATGTCAAAATTTCATTCGGTAAAGGCATCTCATGCCTCCTAGGCCTACCACGCCTATTACTACCACGTCCACGTCCTGATATCCTAATGAAGGTAACAAAAGAGATTAGCACTTTACAAATATGCCGAAACTAACTCACTCACGTCCTAATACGGTGGGCAACAATAATTCACACCACATAAACACGTAGTCATGTAAACACATATGAATTTTCATTTCCGAATAATGACCGTCCCGTGGCGACACTAGAGTTAGAAACAGTTGTGATCAAGTGCTTTTCTCATAAGACTTCTAGAAACCCGTAGACTCAATCAACATTCTAGAAATTAAATCCCATACCCATATAATCATATAAGCATGTTATCATATAAGTGCACATCGTTCATACTAAAGTCTCTAGTAAGCGAGACAAACCCATTGTGGTACTAACCACTTCCCATGTACCCAAAGTATTCAAACCTGGTACGCTTTGATACCAAGTTGTAACGCCTTCAAAAAATTACAATAACCTATCTCCAAACACTAGAACACTATGATATAAATAAAATAAGAAGTTTTCCTTTCATTAAAGTTAAATTACAAAAGGTAATACATGCAAAATACATTCATAAGCTCTACTATGAATTTACAACATATGATATCGAGTTTATGATCAACAATAAAATGCCCTACAAGCTTACAGCTTTCCAAGACTATGCTTGGTTACAACAAAAGAGAGAGTCTTAAGCTTCGTACAAATAAAGCCCTAGGCTTATACAAATATTAAACACAAAACAAAAAAATAAAGCCTTCAGCTCCCTAGTCTTCCCAAGCTAAGTCTTCGGAGGAGACATGTCACCAGCACTTGAAAATGGTTTCCTAAGTAGAGTGAGCCAAAGCTCACTAGAGACAATCTATCACAATATATGAATCTTAACAAAGATATAAGTAATATGCACGTGTTCAATACCCAATGACAAAATCCTTTGCAACTCTTTTCCAAAACCATATTATACCAAACTTACATCTCAATTCATTTTATTCCGGTTCATTTGGTATACCCATTTCATTTAATCAATCAAACAGAAGATACACCTCACGGGTCTCTAACCAATATAATTATCATACAAATACATTCACTTTCCATTTTACGGAAATTTCGTTCGTGGGAATCGGCACCCATGTATACGCACAATTTTTGGGACTTCTACCCTGGACACACACGCCAACTTAGTTTAATGGAATCCATTCCCTTTCTTCTCCCAAACATGGAGTACATCCCATTTCTCCTCCCAAATATCATACATATACAATGTATATACATCATAATCATATTCAATGATAACGATCAAGAGATTAGTTTCAATTCGCCTAATCCTTATGCAATTGCTACAACAATCATGGCTATCTTCCACTGATAGTCCAAAACAGATATTTCTAAACAAATGTACAATCTTTACAACAAATAATTTATCCAAATTTCCATAGGTGTGAGATAAAACATATCTAATTCCACCATTTACATAAACATCCATCCAATTTCATATTTCTAATACCAATTTCATTATTTATACAAAATAATTATTCAAAACATTTTAGTGTAAAAATCTCATTTTCTTCACTTTCATTCCAAACATCATAAATCAACCATTTTAACACAACATAAGCTCATATTTACTCCCATAACCATTTTCAATACATCCATTTGAAAACCCCTTTTTTGATTTTAAACCAAAACCCTAGGTTTGTTCAAAATCACCTCAAACCCTAATATTCCTTACATATCAACAAATAACTAAGCTAAAACTTATAAAAGAGTGAAGAAAGTCCCTACCTCAAGCTTAGAAGACCAAGGGAGAAGTGGAGAAACTCCAAAGATACCAAAGCCAAGATTGATTCAGATCAAAACGTAACTTTTGACGTGTTCTTCCTTTTTAACAAAGGCACATAGGAAGAAAAATCACTAGATCTAGATGAAAAAGTAGAGAGAAGATAGGTTTTAGAGAGAAAGGGTCTCAATTTTAGGGTTTAGAGAGAAATAGATCTGAAAAAGTGATGTAAAAAGTCATTTTCGCGAACTGATATGCGCATAGTCCACTTAAGCGCAAGAAGTGACACTTGAGCTCCAAACACAATAAGTTGTTTTGCTCGAGCGCAAGAAGTGACGCTCGAGCGCCAAAACACAAAAAAAAAAAGGGTATTACCGCTTGAGCTCAAGAAGTGACGCTTGAGCACAGAATACACATATCCAGTAGTTTTGTAGACAATAGACCAACGCTTGAGCGCAAGAAATGGCCGCTCGAGTGCCCTCCCGCTCGAGCGTAGAAAATGCCGCTCGAGCATAGAATACATCCTCCAAATAGTTTTGTAGACCTGCAAAAGTACTGAGAGTTCACAAAACCTACTCGAGCTTAAGAAGTGCCGCTCGAGCGAAGAAGTAAAATTCTGGGCAACAAAAGTTTGAAAACTAAGCAACCAACATGTTCCAAACACAACCACTACAACTCAAAATTCAAACTTAAGGAGATATAGGGGAAACAAGCTATAAACAACAATGTTAAACTATCAAACTCGAGTCTGGGATACAACAAGGATTGGGTCAAAACCGGAATCTCTATATCAATATTTTTTAACATACATAGCCAAACTATTCATATTATTTTAGTACATATAAATTTTTATTCATGTCAATTCATCACTCCTTGTTTGTCTTTTTTTTCCCCTTCTTATATATTAAAGTGAATTTTAAGAAAAGATAAGAACTCCCTTAACGTAATATAGTAAATGCTATAATTTTAACATAATTATATTGAGTTTCCTTATTTTAATTTGTATAATATTTAATTTTCATCTATAATTTTTTTAGTTATCTAGATGAAAAATAATATTGTCATCATTTTCAAATAAAATTATATATTTTACGTTATTTATTTTGTGCTTACACAGTATCTACATTAGTTTCGGTCTATTTAATTTTACTAAAAGGGAGATTAGCATAATCATATGAAAAATGTGAGACTTAATGTATTTTAAAAGAAAAAAAAAATCAAAGGAGGTCAGTGTAATTTACCCTAAAAAACAATAAATCCACAACATAAGATTTTTATTAAAAAACCACATAGTGGTATGGTTAATAGATAGTCACTAATGCCATATGCATTATTAGCCTTACTAAAGATAAAGTCAATTTGAAAATGTGACAATCTCTGAATCAACTACAGGGATAGACCACAATAGTGGGAATGTTTTGATTACATACATATTTCCAGCTAGAAGTTATGCTCATACTATTTACTACACATCACTTGAGATCACAGATGACGATGGTGTCGAGGGTATATTTGATATAATTGACTCAACTATTGGTTACAACATTGCTGACTTATATATCGTTGTGGAGCCCATCAATGTTTTTCCTTATACTATTGCTAATGTTATTGTGCAAGTAGGTACAAGTGAACAGACTCCCATGGATGTGTATTCCCCAATCAATACACATGATCATCATTTCGAATCTACTTACTTTGCATCAACCAGTCATGACTTCCATGGTGATCATTTAGAACCTACTTATATTCTATCTACTGGCATTGACTCTGGTAGGGCAGAAGATATTCAACCATGGTCAACCAATGAATTGTGTGCAACAACCACATATGCTGTACAAGAAATGATTGCAAATGATCTCCACGTCCTAGAAGAAGATGGTTTAGACTTTGAAGGCGACAATACTGATGAAGGAGTTGGTCTATCAATTGAAGGATGATAGACTGACACACCTTTTTTTCACCAAGCCTCATCTCCAATGTTTACTGAGGATATATAGCCAAATGTTAATGATCCATCTATAGCATTAGCAATTAATATCACTAGTATATGAAATGCAACAAAGGTGTTAAGTAAAGGGCTGTTGTTTCGAAATAAGGAAGACTCAGAAATTGCAATGAACCGTTATGGCATGATGAGAACCGCTTACCATGTAGTGGTGAAGTTAACAACAGACTTGTGGAAATTGCATTGTAAAAATGGGTGCGAATGGAAGCTTAGAGCGTATAAGCGTGTCAAATATGATTTATTTGAGATCACTAAATATAAAGGACCTCACACATGTATATCTGCAACGCTTACACAAGATCATGCAATGTTGAACACAAAGTGCCAGATCTTGTAAAGGCGGATCCATCAACCAAGATCTCTGTACTAAAAGCCAATATTAGGAAAAATTTCGATGGTTTCTTACTATCTTATGCTAGGGTCTGGAGTGCAAAGCAAAAAGCCATTGCAAATGTCTTTGGGAGTTGGAATGAATCATACTATATTTTACCAAAATGGATGATGGCTATGATGGATTCCAATCTAGGAACTATCGCTTCGTGGAAAACAATGCTGTCAGATAATGCAAATAATGTTATATTCGAATGGGTGTTTTGGACATTCAGTTCTTCTATTGAGGGTTTCAAACATTGTAAGCTAGTCATCAACATAGATGGAACCTTTATAATTGGAAAATATAAAAGTAAGTTACTAATTGCAGTTTTATGGGATGTAAATAATCATATATTTCTAGTTGCCTTTGCTGTTGTGGAGAAGGAGAGACTAGATACTTGGTCATGGTTTTTAGCATGCATTAGGGAGTACGTGATACAACGGACTGGCCTCTATCTTTTATTTGACAAACATGAAGGAATCTTATTATCTGTGAATCATTCACGCTTGTGGCAACATCCAAATGGTTATTATCGCTACTGCATTCGCCATCTTGCCAACTACCATACAAAGTACAACGATATGATGTTACGAGACATGATTACTTATGCAACTTATGAGAATCAAAAGAAGAAATTTGATCGAAAAATGAAATCAATTAGAGACTTGAATTCTAAAGCTACTTAAATTCTAAAGCTGTAGATGAACTTGATCGTGTGTCACTTGAACCATGGGTGCTAGCACATGATGGTGACAAATGTTATAGAGCTATTGCTACCAACCTTTTTGAAAGCTTCAATGGAGTGTTAAAGGGTGCACAACATCTTCCTATCACATAATTGGTACAACTCTTTATAAATGTGTTAGTTATTTTTAGGAACGATGCAACAAGGCCAATGTTGAAATGCACGCTGGTGAAGTTTACAGTGCTTATGCAAAACAAATGCTCATTAGATGGAAGAAAACGTCCAGGGGTCATTCAGTGTGGAGGTTCAATATGATTTTGGGTATTTTTTATGTTCAAACTAGTATGAACCCCTTATATTTGAATCGAGGTTTGCTTCTTCACATGGTCAACTTGATGGAAAGAACATGTGACTATCAAAAATGGCAGAATTATAAATTTCCATGTTTTTATGTCATTGAAGTATGTAAATTCATCAACCTTGACTACCAACAATATATTGATGAATGTTACATACTGAAAGCACAACTGGCATGTTATCAACACTCATTCAACCATATAGTTAATGCTACATATTGAGGAGAGCCTAACCTTCCAAACTCCATCCCAATCTGAATCTTGTTAGGACTCATAGTTGTCCAAGGACAATATGGCTTCAAAATGCTATGGATTGAAGCGAGTCTCAAACCAAGCAAAACTATAAATTGTGTAGGCAACAGAGTCATAATCGAAGAGTTGTCCAAATAGCAATGTAACAACCTCAAGTAGTGGGTCACATTCTAAATCGATTGTACCATGTGTTGTATTTCAATATTGAATGTAATGTTATCAATCTTAAGTGATTATGTGGTATGTCGTATGTTGTATGATATTTCTTAATATAACAATGTGTTATAATATTTATGTTTTTATGAGCAAAATGAAGTAAATGATAAACATTACAATTTACATAGTAGCAATTTTATGTAGATAGTTGATTCAGAGAGTTGTCGCATTTTCAAATTTAATATAAAATGTGTCATAACATTTGTGTTTTTATGAGTAAAGTAAAGTAAATAATAAACATTACGATTGACATAGTTGTAATTTGATGTAGATAGTTGATTCAGAGAGTTATCACATTTTCAATTGACTTTATTTTTTATAAGGCTAATAATGCATGTGGCATTAGTGACTACCTATTAACCATACCACTATGTGGTTCTTTAATAAAAATCATATGTTATGCATTTATTGTCGTTTAGGGTAAATTACACTGACCTCTTTTGAATTTAAAAAAAAAAAAAAAAACATTAAGCCTCACATTTTTCATATGATTATGCTAATCTCCCTTTTAGTAAAGTTAAATGGACCGAAGTAATGTAGATATTGTGTAAGCACAAAATAAATAACATAAAATATACAATTTTGTTTGAAAATGATGATAATATTCTTTTTTCATCCATATAACTAAAAAAACTATTGATGAAAATTAAGGGCTGGTTTAGCATAGATTATATAATCCATCTTTTTATCTTTTTTTTATGACATCACCTCTCTACTTTTCTGCACATTTTTTCGTAAAAAGACAAAAAGTGTACTTTTTTAGGACACCCCAAACCAACCCTAAGTATTATATAAATTAAAATAAGGGAACTCAATGTAATTATATTAAAATTATAGTGTTTACTATATTACGTAAATGGAGTCCTTATCTTTTCTCAAAATTCACTTTAATATATAGGAAGGGAGGAGGGGGCAAAAGACATATAAGGAATGATGATTTGACATGAATAAAAATTTATATGTACTAAAATAATATGAATAATTTAGCTATGTATGTTAAAAAATGTTGAAGCGAAAGGAATTTTAATCTGTCAAGGAATTGTTGAATTTCAATTTCAAATGTTATTTTCAGAATAGATTTTGTAATTGCTTTACTCAAAATCGTATTTTTAAAATGCAAGTTGATGTTCATATCACATTTTAAAAATATAATTTTAACTTGTCACGTCATCGCAACAAAAGTCATGTAACTTGAAATCGCATTTTTAACATGCAATTCACATCAACGCGTTGTTATCGATGTCAATTTGAAATCGCATTTTGAATATGTAATTTCAAGTTAAAATTGCATGTTCAAAATACGAATTCAAAAGTGGATTAATTTTTCAAATAGTTTGAAAAGTTGGTCAATTTTCTAATTTGTTTTCCTTTTTAGATTTTTATTTTTTTTAAAAAAAGGAAAAAACTACACTCATATAAGCGCCACTTAAAAAAGCAACAAAATAAGCAAATAAAAAAAAAAAACAATGAAGTAATTATACTTACCAAAAAACAGCAAAAAAGTTCACTTGAAATTATATGATTTTTTTTTGGGTTACCCTTCACAATTGGATGAAGTATATGAATGCAAAATGACATCTAAGTTTTTTTTTTTTTTTTTTTTTTTTTTTGTGTTGGTTTTTAGGAGACAAGTTGACAAGTCTCATCTTATGATGATGTGAAATAATATTTTAAGATTACCAAATTATTTCTCATATAAAGGGGTGTTTTAGAAAAATGGTTTAAAATTATAAAATTATTTCCCATATAAAGGGGTGTTTTAGAAAGATGGTTTAAAATTGACTTTTTAATTTTTTTGACTTTTTTATGTAAAAGATGATGTGACTCAAAATAGGTTAAAAGTTGACTTTTGACTTTTTTATGATGTTTCCAAATGGCCCCAAAATAAAATCCATGTATAGTGATGTGATGCATGATGGTGCATCACAGAAGATTTATTTTTGGATAAATTACACCGATACTCCCTAAGGTTTGGTTCAATTACATTTCATTTTCCGACGTTCTGAAAATTACATTCTTACCCATGTGGTTAATAGTCTTATTTCACAAATCCCTTACTTATATAAAAGGCAACAACTCCTAATAGAAAAATAAAAAAAATTACATTTTTAAAAAAAATAAAGGAAAGGAAAAGGGGAAGAAAAAAAAACAAAACAAAAATAGAGGAAGTAAAGCAAAACAAAAAAAAAGTGAGAGTGTATGAGTTCAATATGTTCATTCCGTTTAAATAATTAAAATAACAGGAGAGTTAATGTAATTTCTCAAACGTCAGGAAGTGATAAGTATTAAACCCAAATCTCACGGGGTGTAACTGTAATTTACCCTTTATTTTTTGTTTTATAAATTTTAAAATGTCATACATTTTATTTTATATATCTTATTTCAATAAAATTTATATTCTTAGAACAAACTCGTCAAAAAATAAGGTCAATATTAAATATAAAATTATATAAAAATTAAAAAGAAATCTTTTTAGCTAAATAATTGTATGAAATATTACTGTACAAAACTAAGAAATTTCTTATTTTTAAAACAGAGACAAATTTGAGAAATTTCTCAATTTTTGTGCAACTGATTTTTTTTTTTTTTTTTTTTAATTCTATCAGTGTGTTTGCTTTGAGTTTTTTGGATTGAGTTTTTTAGTTTTCGTATTTTTTTTTTTGTTTTTAGTGAATGTTTTTAAAATTTTAAACATTTTTTTTTTTTACTTTTTTAGATGCACCTTACTTAGATGTATCTAAAAAGTAAAAAATTTGTGAAAAAATATTTTAAAAAATTAATAAATACATAAAAATATAAAATATGTACTGAATTCTCGTATTTTTTTTTTTTGGTGTGGTATTTTTGATACTTACTGAATTTTTAAAAGGTTTTTTTCACAAATTGTTTACTTTTTAGGTATATTTATATTAGGTATGTCTAAAAAGTAAAAAAAAAAATGCTTAAAATATTTTAAAAATTCAATAAAAATAAAAATATATGAAAAATAAGAAAGTAGAATTTTCTGATAAGTGTTTTTGAAAAACTGTAACCAAGTAAAGTTTTTTGTGAAATTGATGAAGTTAAGAGAAAAATTCTATTAAGATTGGTCATGAAGTTAAGAAAAAAAATACTATTCAGATTGGTCCATACTGTAACGTTACTAATTTTTTTTTTATATATTTTTATTTTCAATATTAATTTATTTGATAGTTGTGTAAATTTCAAATATATAAATTTTATTAAAAATAAATATGTACAACAAAAGTTATGATACTTTAAAATTTTAAGCATAAAAAAAGAAAAAAACTATCACTGTAGTAATGTGAAAGTGAAATGCGCACATCTCTTACCCAAGATTCACGCATGTACATGCATTTGAGGGTATTTTGTGAAAAAAAATATTGGTCAATGATTTTCAAGATTGTGAAGTTTTATCAAAAGGAAAATGCTATGTATTCTAAATGATTTATCAAATTTTTCACATGAGTGTGAGACTCACACAAATCCACAAGTGTTGATTCCATACCCATATAAAAAATTTGATAAAAAATTTAATAAATTATTTAAAGTTTCTAGCATAACCCTATTTAGAAATTATAAACTACCTTGTTTTTTTGCAGCACTTCTTCCTTCCCTTGGACGAATAGGGGAAAGAAAGACAAAACGTCCGAGGATGAAAGAAAAAATGCTCTGTGAGAACTCATTTCATGTCGGTAATGTAACATGTGGGTCGACCCACACTACATACATTCATATGGACTATTTAATAAAATATTTATAATTTATTTGGCCTATTTTTTTATTTTTCTCCCTAGATAAACGATAAAAAATAAGAGATAGGTTAACTACCTTTCATTTGTTGTTTATAAAAAGTTCGTAACCCAGCTATAACAATTATCAGTTCATATTTATTTTCTTAAACAATAATTAGAAATTAATTAGAAACCCCATTGAAATGCATAAGGTGCAAATCTGAGTAAAAATGAAGATCCGTTGTGAGGGAGGATTATGGAAACAATTTTGACTTGCTTCACATATCAGCAAGGATATAATTTGTAATGTGATTTGCAAACATAAATTTTAGAAAAAAAATTAGGTATATATACCCCTTTATATCTTTCAATTAGAGTTTTAAGACACAAAAGATTGATTTATAATTAAAAGTTAGTAGGATTTGAAATTCTAGAAGGACAAACTTTAACATAGATGGTCAAGATATCTTTTTATTTATTTATTTTTTTAATGCCTCAACAGTGTCTACGGTGTCTCCCCAACTGTATCAACCATCACCGCCACCACTTTTACTGTTGTCGTCGCCACATCTATTAGTGTCATCCCAAACCTATCTACCGTACTTTTTTCTACCATCAATAGCCATCCACAATGCACATATATATGCGGTCCAGATCTAATTGATCTCGTCGTTTACTCTTTTTCTCTTCATTTAACATTGTTCATGCACTACCATTCAAAACATTTTTTGTTTAGATCCGGTTGATCTTATTGTTCATTCTCTTTCTCACTCTCTCTCCAACACCACCATTCTTGCCACTCCAATTTATATGTTAATTTTGAAAATTGATGTAGTTGATTTATATGTTGTTAATTGATAGATATTTTGTTATGTTGTTTGATTTGTATTTTGTTTTTTTAAGGTTCACTAATTTTAGATTTTCGTCAAACATTCAAAGAAATTATAAGTTTTACAAGTGTTTTTTTTGAGGGGTTGAGTTTTACAAACACAATTATATTGGACTTTCATAATATTTTAATTGGCATAACTCTTAATCATCTTTTCATTTGTAGTAGGGATGAAAAAAGTCTTTTCCAAATTGAAATATATATCTTTTCTTATTTATTCTAGTATTTACATACTATCTGATTAGTTCTCATTGTTTTAGCCATGTTAAATAAAAAATCAGTGTAATTATACCAAACTTGCATAATTTCTTATTTTCTAAACCCTCTCAAAAGAGTTCAATGTAATTTAATTACCCAACATTATGTCATATATATGATGGAATATAATACTTTCACATAATCAATATCAAGTCTTTGTGCACAAGGAACTTCAATCAATTAAATCTTTCTCATAAATCTCAAGCTAAAAATATAATTTCATTAAAAAAAGAAAAGAAAAGAAAATTTCTTTCAAAATCAAACAACAAATATCATCTGGAAGATAAAAACAAAAAAGAAGACCTATATGTCCACGTGGTATCTATCAACTGTCAATGAATCCTATTACAAACTTTTGATCAGTGCCAAATCTAAGTAGTCCTTTGTCTCGAAAAAAAAAAAAAAGTCCCGTGTCCTTGGCCATAAACTTCATCAGTGATAGATAAGGGTTTCGAAAGGATGCAACCCATCAAAGGCCAGTGTTACTCCCAATTCTTTCTTTTCAATTCTCACCGCCGGTGCTACTGATCCTGATTCAGTGCCCCCGTGGCCATTCTCCTTCTTGTCATTCATCTTCTTGGCATCAACCTGAGGCCGAGGCCGAGGCAGAGGCAGACCGAACTCATCACCAAAGTAGTCGGCACAGATGGCTCCCCCGACTGATGAAACAAAAGCAGACATTGTCACACAAAAGTATTATCTCACAGACGATTCGCAACGCAACCCTAAACAGAGAGATTTGAAAGACAGCAAGAAAAAGAAACGAACTGAAAAGCAAGAAGAAAAAATACGTTGCGGGTGGTGATGTGAAGAGGTGAAGCAGCAGTGGCTTTTATTTATAGAGAAAGAGAGAGAGAGAGAGAGAGAGAGAGAGAGAGAGAGAGAGAGAGAGAGACTGAGTGAATAAGGGATTGCCTGGAAACCTAACATGTTTAGGATTAGAAAATCTAAAGGAGTCTCACGTTTGATTTTTCCAAATTACTAGCTGTCTCCACAGTTTGGAAACTTCTTGGAAGCACCAAATAGCAACTATGTTTCCTATTTTTTTAAATATTGTACTCGCTGACCACTCATGTTATGTGTGGGATAAAATAATATATTATTTAGATAATTATTTTAATTTTTTTTATTTTATCTCTTATAAATAAAATTTTATACATAAGTTTTAGAGTTTTTTTTTTTTAAATATTCCTTTACTATAATATATAGTATAGTTAAATTAAAATTATTGTATTGACAATTAACAATTAAAATTATGTTTTGTTATAAAAAAAAATGACATAGTTCTAATACTTCAATATTTTAGAATAAAAATATATTAATTTAAAAAAAAAGTTATATTGGTTTTGAAAGGGAAATAATTAAAGAAATTTTAAAAACTTAATGAGTAAGAAAGAATAATCGTAGTATGTAATTTAAAATATCAAAAAAAGTTAAAAAATGAACAAAGACTTTAAAAAAAGTTAAAAATACAATTAAAAATAATGTCATACTTATTAATATGTATAATTTTATTTGGATATCTATTTATACTTTAACATGCTTATTTAAAATAATAAATAAATAAATAAATATATTAATAATTTTGAGTATTAAAATATAATTTTGAAGACTTGCTGTATTAACTTTTGGAAGAAATATATTGGAATATTTTTACAAAAACTGAATATTAGTCATTGAACAAATCTTATTAGACTTAAAATAAAATTTATAATAGGAAGAAATTAATGATATTGCAACATATGCATTTTAACATTATAAATTTTGAAAAAAAAATAGATTAGGATTTTGAATTTCATACAATATGTTTATTTATATAATAATATAAATAAGGGTAGGTAATAGATAGATTAAAATTAATTATAAATATGGCTATATTTAAAAGGATATGATTTTGTATAGCTATATTTTAAATTCTAAAATTTATTTTTTAACTTCCTATATAAAAAGATTCAAACTTTAAATTACATATGATTTTTTTTTTATAAAAACATATGAACTCATAGTAGAGTAGAGAGAGAAGTACTATAAAGGAAGAGAGGAGCTGCAGATATTAAAGATAAATAATTAAATAATTGTCTAATAAATTTAATAGTTTTAAAAAAATTGATTAAAATTAATATTTACTTTTTATAGCTTTGAAAAACTAATATATGCCTTTGAAATAATGTTGTGCACCAACAGTTAATTAACACATATTATGATATCAAAAAAATATTAAAGTATTTTTTTTTAAAAAAAGTAATAATATACAAATATAAAATCAATACAAAAAACTTATTAATCATGATAAAAAAATCTATTTAAAGAATGCAATAGATTAAACATAAACTAACCACCAAATTGTCTCATAAAAAGAAAGTTGAAAAACAATGATAGTGTTTTGTTTAATTTTAGAATTATGATTTGAAAAGTGGAGTTGTGATTTGAGTGTGGAATTGTGAGTTAAGTTTCGAAACAACAAACCATTGGTTGTTGGGGGTTACTACGTCGACAAATATTATATTTGTTGGAGGGTATAAAAGCAATATGTTACCTTATTAAAATCATCAGAAAGTAAAGTAAAATCAAACTTTGTTGATGCTTCAATCACAAGATCATCTTCATCATATATCTGACACATGTCATAATCACAATGGCCTAATCCCCAATATGGGACACTTCCTGGGAACTTCTCAGGATATTTAGTTGAGCACCTCACACTATTATGAACATCCTTCAATTGCGTGTAGGTTGTCCTGATAACAGGGTCCATACTAAAGCAAAAGTGCAACCTCAAAGAGTCATAATTACAAATAACAGATAATAATATATTTTGAAAGCACCCAAGGTTATTTAACAAAAACCCTTACGAGTTCTTAAACTCCATATCAGGTGTTGCCACCTTTTTTTCTAGAAATTTCCTAATGATTGTAAAATAAATAAGAATAGAAAAAGAAAAACTGCAAAATACAAACAAAGAAGGGTTCATGCAGTTATACTAACCATAATTGAAGCGTGTAACACAGGTTAGGTTTCCTGATACTCCCTAGTAATAAATGGATGCTGCATATGATGAGCCAAAAACATTTTTTAAAACAATTATTAAAAGAAGTGAACACTTTTATTATCTAACATTGTGTTTTCCATCAGAACCAAGGAATGTTCTGCTACAAGATAACTAGAATTTACAATATCTATATATATAAATGAGTTAGAGTATAATTTGCAAGGAATTGATAAGTTAAATTTGCCTGCAGTGTAATAGCACCTGCAGCAGATCTGATGGAGTAGGCCTTATGTTTGGTTCCTTGCCATAGAAAGAGAAGAGAATGAAACAAACTTAAAAATAAAGCATAACTTATCTTTTTATAAATTTGTATATCAACCTAAAAAAAATAATTAGCAATGGATATAAAAGGTAGGAGAAGTAAGAAACAAAAATAATAGGCATGAGAAACATACTTCTGCAAACATTTTAACAAAAAATCTATTGCTTCAGTAGAGAGATGCTCAGGGATGGATGGGTGAGATTTAGTTGTCCCAATATGCAAGAGAGCAGCAACCTCAAAGAAACTTCAATTAGTTAGTTCACAAACAATGACCTAACAACTTACCGAGTCCCAAAGTTGTAGTCAACAGAACAAATAAATACTTCAGTAGGAAAACAATAGAAAATGATGGTTTCAAAATATCTCCTGATACTATTGGCTCCAAGGAGGCTTTCCCGTAGCCATCTCAATAACCGTACATTCAACACTACATATACCAGCGGGTTCAGACATAGGATTAAAATTCTAGATTAACAAAAACAACAAACCATTGGTTGTTAGGGGTTACTATGCTGACAAATATTATATTTGTTGGAAGGCATAAAAGCAATATGTTACCTTATTAAAATTCCCAGAAAGTAAGCAGAATCAAACTTTACTGATGCTCCAATCACAAGATTATCTTCATCATCTATCTGACACATGTCATCATCACAATTGTGTAGACAGGCTCGCGGGGGACCTCGCTACAGCTCGGACTCGATTTGTGTCACGGTTCTTAATCTTGAACCAAAGAGTCCAAATCCGGCAAATCGTTTTGAGAAAACAGATTTTTGAAAGAAGTGCCAAACATGGACTGCTTTGCCAGATATAGAGTCGCCATCTAAATATTTTATTTTGAGAAATTTAGGAAACCCTGACTCGTTGCCTAAGGCCACGTGTCCATCATCACCAAAGTTGCCACGGCTCGGGAACTTGGGTACGATTGGGGAAGGTCACTTCGTGAGCACCCCCGCTCGCCTGGTCAAAGACCGGTCTCTACTAACCATGATATCTATTTTTGAAAACATTGTGTGTTCTTATTCCGGTTATTAGCCTAGGTTACTATGTGATCGCCTGACATACAAGTATAGACTGAGTCGTCTGAATTGGAACAAAACACTTCATGTTTGTTTGTGAAAATGGTTTGCTACTCGCAAGTAGGCTTAAAATGCGGATTTTGCCACCCTCGGGTGGGCTTAGAAAACATGATTTTGTCACTGTCTAGTGGGCTTAAAACACATAGTCAATGATTTGTCCCAATCCAAATAACCCAACCTTCACCCACAGGCATTCAGGCAGTTATATCACATAAGCACATAGCCTCATGGTAAGCATGCTATTCATGGCAACACTCACACGCATGCAAGGATGCTGAAGCATAAAAACTCACTGAGTACTCCAAGCCAAAATAGAAACCGATTAGAAATCCATGCATGATCCTAAGTATACAGAAATGCCTAATGCAACACATGCAAAGATGCAAACTATAGCAGGCTCGGCTATTCTAAACATGGCATATGAGATGCAACAGCTATCAAGTACTCAATTTGGAATTGAAATACAAATGCAGTTAGTATGATGCGCTGAGCCCGGTACATGCAAGATAGATGAATGAATGCAAACATGCTATCATACTGTATGCTAATTGAAACATGCCATAATCTAACCATCATAAGCAGGTAAATAAAAGGGAAGAAAGACGTGGGGTTGGAAGACATACATCACACTCACCCACACTTATTACAATTATGCCCTCGCACAGAGGGTCCGAATAAAATAGTACAGTCCAAATAATACAGTCCAAATAAATAATACAGTCCAAAATATGTACAAATTCCTAATTAATTAACAAATTAAACTAGGAAAGCTGTAAACTAGCATGCAAGCTAGGGACCGTCTTGACTCTTCTTCAGATGATGAATGATGCATGTCCGGGTTGCCTTTGCGCGAAAATCCACTATGATGCCCCAATTAACCTATGTTTTGCAATGGTTTTTGGAAAGCGTGCCAAGCTCCGAAAGGCTGCTGATTCTTGATTTGCTGCAATAGAGAGCAAGAAAGGGGCATGGCAATGTATTTTCACATATTTATGCATACCTCGATCCTCGTGCCACAAATCACACATCTCGATGCATGATGGCCGAGGAGTCAAATTGCACAACTCAATATGGAATGAATGCATATGAAGACACAACAAATCCTAACTCCATCATGGATAATCCGGAGTGTCGGTGACTGGGGAATTGAGACACGTCCTGTCACTCGAAGTACGGAACGTACCTCGTTTCCCATGCTCGGGCTAACTCTTATCCCGAACACAATGCAATATGCATGACATGCATGAATGCAACTAAGATACAATCTAACATGCACAATGCTATGGAATGGCATATACGATGCACGAGATAATATGGCATACACAATGCACTAACATATAACCTAGCATACACAATGCTATGGAATGAAATGGCATACACAATGCATAATGGACTTACACCAACACAAGTGGACCTCAGCCACACTCACATAAGAGGCCATTAGAAGAAAATGAGACAACTCGAAATGCGTGCACACGTGCATGCAAATCGAGAACCGAACCTAAGGCACGGAATGCCACTCTAACAAGACGTGACAAGGCATGGAATATGGCATACTAGCATGAAAATTTCAGTACCAAAATGTGATGCAAAATAGCCCCGAAACATGGCAAAATAGCACTCGATGCATGAAATGAATTCCGAAACATGAAATTTGGCGCATGGAATGACCTATGGCTATGCAATAGACGCATTATTTGTACATGAAGTGTGAAGACAGAATCAAGAAAGCCCCAAAAAAAACATATTTACAGTTTTAAGTAAGGCCAAACAGTGAACACAAATGGGGCTAAGCAAGCATGCAAAAATGGCCCTAAAATTGAGATAATGAAGCAAGTAGCAGCTGATGGCCCCAAATGGCCGAGAGCCCTTTAAAAATGTTTAAGAGGGGCTCAAAACATGGCATTTTACAGTTAGTGACCAAACCCAAAACAGTGCACAAGCAAGCCTAAAATACTATGCAAGATAAGGCCAAAAAGAGGGCTTCAACACAAAGTATACAAAGGATGCCTCAAACAGAAAAATAACCTTAATGAAACATGAAGAGGGGGTCAAAATAAGGCTATTTACAGTTCAGATCAGAGCTCAAAAATAGAGGCACAAGAGGCTAACAAATCATGCAAAAATGGGGCCAATAGAAGGATATAAAGGCAAGTGGAAAAAGGGGACCCCAAACAGTGATTAGCCCTTCAACAATGTTGAAGAAGGGCTCAAAATGAGATACTTCACAGTTTACAACATGCCTCAAAACAGTTTACATATAGGCCAAAAATAACATGCAAGAAAATGGCATATTAGGGAGATAATGAAGCAAGTGCAATAAGGAGGCCTCAAACAGTGAGAGGCCCTAATCAAACATGGAATATGGCTCAAAATAAGCCTATTTATAGTTAGGGTCGGAGCCCAAATATGAAAGTACAAAGAGTTAAGATATTGAACAAGATAAGGCCAAAAAAGAGGGGAAATGAACTTACCCTTGTAGCCTAGTCTTTGACAGCTCCTTGGCACAAGAAATGGTGCTTCCCAAGCTCTGGAAAGCTACTCCAAGTGGCTGGAATGGAGGTGGTGGTGTGGTGCTAGATGATGGTGAAGAAATGGTGTATGGTTTAGGAGGTTTGAGTGCTTGAAGTGAGGGAGAGAGGGGGATGCAATATAGGAGCTCAAAGGGAATTTTTCTAACCCCTAAACCAGAGCTGGGAGGCTGGTTTTATAGACAAAAGAGAGGGAGAAAAGGGGGGGAAAATGGAGGGGAAATGAATTTAAGTTTCCCCCAAAAAAAATGGCCCCCTGGATATAAAATCTGGGGGGAAAAAGGATGCATATTTGGACTGTACCTGCTGTAAGGATTCTGGCCGGCTGGTTATTGGGCTTGAAGGTGGCCGGCCGGCCCTCCCCATGGCCGGCCGGCCAGGGGTCAAAAAGGCCAAGTGTGATTAGGGGCCGGCCACCACAAATTGGTGGCCTCCCATGTGTGCTCAACACAGCCATGTGGTTAAAATTTGGAAACAGTTAACTAGGAGAGAGAACAACCCACTTTTCAAAGGGGTTCAAAAGGTTCAAATGGAATTAATGGCTGGCCACCAAATATTGGTGGCCTCCCAGATGTGTACATCACAAATATGGGGTTTAGGGTGCAAAAAAATGGCCCAATGGTGGTCAACATTGGCTTCCGGGTGAGAAAAAACGAGCGACGGAGGGCGATGAAGGAATATAACTGGTTACTGAAACAATTACTGGCCTCCCACCCTTCTATGACCTTCCTGGTGATGAAACAGGGGTCCTTGCCAAAAATGAACGCAAACCGATGCAAAATGAAGGTTCGGGGGCCGAAACGCGCAGCCTGGGGCCCCAAAAATCGACTGTTAGACACCAGGAGTGGTGTTCGACCACGAAGTTGGTCTCTCGGACCACAGTGTCCCTCAAAAGGGAGTAAATAAGATATGTGCCAAAAACCGGAGCAATTGGAGGTGATTAAGCGCTCCGGAACTGAGGCACACGGCCGTCGGCTCCGAAAAATCGAAAACCGGGCTCCAAACGGGAAAAATGGCCTTCGACCACGAAACGTAGCCTACGGCCACTGAGAGATGATCTACGAGACCTCTCCCTCCCTTCGGAAAGAGAAAACAGAGAAAACGGAGCCTGGTTCGCAAATCGAGGCAAAGCACAAAAGAGTTCGGAAGTCCGGAGGCAAGGCTCGCAGCCGGGACTCTGCAACCTCAGAACGAGCACAATATGCAACATCACCAAGTGCTCAATCGGTGACGTCTGAGTCTTAAGGTCTGTCAAAAATGGGGTGTCTACAGTTGCCCCTCTTTGACAGAACTCGAAAGTCATAAGAATGACGGGAGTGAATGTCAAAGCCTAGAGACGACCCATTTTTGACAAAGCCGAAGATTCGGACAAACAAACAAAATATAGATAAATAAATGGTTGTGCCCGCAGGCTGCCTACGTATCCCTTTGCAAGGAATCAAACCAGCGTAGTTCAGGGGCAGGATGCAAAATGATATGCAGGAAGATTTTGATAATTGGACTTATACGCAACGCGAAGCCGGTTTGAAAATTAGACTTACACGCTACGCGAAGCCGGTTTGAAGATTGGACTTATACGCTACGCGAAGCCAGTTTGAAGATTGGACTTATACGCTACGCGAAGCCGGTTTGAAGATTGGACTTATACGCTACGCGAAGCCGGTTTGAAGATTGGACTTATACGCTACGCGAAGCCGGTTTGAAAATTGGACTTATACGTTACGCGAAGCCGGTTTGAAGATTGGACTTATATGCTACGCGAAGCCGGTTTGAAAATTGGACTTATACGCTATGCGAAGCCGGTTTGAAGATTGGACTTATACGCTACGCGAAGCCGATTTGAAGATTAGACTTATACGCTACGCGAAGCTGGTTTGAAAATTGGACTTATACGCTACGCGAAGCCGGTTTGAAGATTGGACTTATACACTACGCGAAGCCGGTTTGAAAATTGGACTTATACGCTACGCAAAGCCGGACATCACTCATGATCATGCAAAGAGAGCTGTAATGAAGCAATTATGCAAAATAAATGCAACATTTTAAGCGAATGCTAGGCAAGCAAGTAAACTCGAACCAAACTATACCTCATGCAGAAAGGATGTAAGAAAATCATGGAATCTTCACGAACATGTACGATAGATACACAAAGGTGAACGAAGCGTGTGATTGATGCACGAAGCGAGCGTGTGTGATAGATACACAAAGCGAACGTGTGATAGATACACAAAGTGAAGTGAGTGTGATGGCTACACTATATGAAGCAAAGTGTGATAGATACACTAGGTGAGTGTGTGATAGATACACAAAGTAAGCATGTGATAGATACACAAAGTGAAGCGAGTGTGATGGATACACTAAAGGTGAACACAAAGTGTGATAGATGCACTTAGTGAACAGAGTGTGATTGATACACTAAAAGTGAACACAAAGTGTGATAGATGCACTATGTGAACAAGTATGATTGATATACTGAATGTGAATACGAAGTGTGATCGATGCACTATGTGAACAGAGTATGATAGATATGTTGGATGTGAACACAAAGTGTGATAGATGCACTATGTGAACAAAGTGTGATTGATACACTAAAAGCGAACACAAAGTGTGATAGATGCACTATGTGAACAGAGTGTGATTGATACACTAAAAGTGTGATATAGAAAACGAGAATGTGTGTGATAGGTACACAGAATGAGTGAAGTGTGATTGATACACAAAATGAGAATGTGTGTGATAGATATACAAAAGTGAGAATGTGTGTGATAGATACACAAAATGAATGAGACGTAATTGATATACTAAGCAAATGAAGTGTGATTGATACACTAAATGAATGAGAGTGTAATTGATACACTAAGTAAATGAAGTGTGATTGATACACTAAATGAATGAGAGTGTAATTGATACACTAAGTGAATGAAGTGTGATTGATACACTAAATGAATGAGAGTGTAATTGATACACTAAGTGAATGAAGTGTGATTGATACACTAAATGAATGAAAGTGTGATCGATACACTAAGTGAATGATCTGAAACGGAACTTCTTTGAATGAACCGTATATACAATATCGTGCATGACTGAGAAAGAAACTTGATAGGTATAATGCATTACAATGCATGATGCTTAAGGAAAGCAATAAATGGACAAAGCGGCGCTTTAGAAAGCACCTCATGAGGTGAGTGGCGGTGAACCGCTCTACTCTGATGGGGGGCTCCCCTCGTGCTCTTCGAACACTTACCTTTAACTCGCAGTACAAAGGCTCTAAAATATTGACAAGGGTTATTCATGTTGAACACTTTGGATGCTGCCTTTCTTCCTGATCATATTCACAACTTTCCCTATTCTTCAACGGGGTGACAGACTAGGTTGGTTCAGTATCCAGAATTAAGGTGCATACATGCTATCTCAATATATGGGGCTACCATATAGATTTCAAGCCGAAGATATACCCCTGGGTATCTAAACCAGACTTTAGTCTCGGAAATCCCGAACCTTTGCGTTCTAGGCATGAGCCATTCGAACTCTAGTTTCCACCGTCGCAGTTGGTCTCCTAGGAACTCATTGCAAACACAGCCAAGATGTCCCTGGCAAGGAACTGGTACTCAGAGAGAGCACTTTTGATCGCCATTCTGGCTTAAGGTAGACTTGATCTTGAGCTTGAGGTAGAGACACACTCATACTTCGGAGCATTGACAAGGCCTGACAAGGTGCATATGGAATGCGACCTCGGAGCTTATTGAAGTTGGAACAAACTCAGATGCCTGACATTTTCCTCTTTTGCTTTTGCTCTGCAGTCCGGAAACCACATAGCTTCAGATAGGTCCCGGTTTTACTATTCTCACATGACCTGGGTTGAACCCTGCAGTTTTATGAGAGAACAAATCTTGTTTTGCACATATGTGGAGAACGGCACGGCACTCGGAGCGCAAAATGATTTTATTTTTTTTTGAATTTGAGAGATGAGTTCTTGACCGGGGTATTGAGCCTACGACTAAACACAGCGCACGGCGACTCAACAACAGAAAGGAAAAGATAAAACAACCTAAACACATCCGTTGACACTCAAAACGACTCAAAACAAAAAAACGAGATAAAACAAAAAGACACGACACGCAAACGTGCACAGGGAGCCTGTTTCACCGGGTCTTGTTTCCCACCCTTTCTCATTTGTGATTCTCACATCACTTGGCCCTCAAGCTCTTGTTTTCTGAAAAAGCCATTTTCTCACTTTTTCTCTCATCGCACATCTCTCTATTCTTCAATCTCTCATTTTTCAATCCCTCCCCTGGGTGGTTAATGGATAAATAGGAAGTTGCGGGCTCTTGCCCCTAGCATGTTACTAGATTCTCTTTCTTCTGCTCACAGCTAGTGAATTCCTCCCATAGAAGGGTTACGCTACAACTGAGTGTGTAGTAAAACTGCAGCTAACAACAGTTGATGATGCTTTGCTGGGGAGTTTGGACGTGATAAGATCTATCCAGGTGATGGAGTGGAATATCTTGTCCCATTCCAGTTCGTGCTTCGCATTTGGCTTGATACCTCGTTGCTTGGAGGGTGAGAGAGCTTTCAGCCCTTTACTGACAGCTTCAGCTGTGTCCTTTTCCGGCAGGTAGAGTGCCCTTCTTGGCAAGTATGGTGCCCTTTTTGGCGAGTATGTTGACAATGAGGAAAAGATAGAACACCTGACTCAACTGTGCCCCTAGTTCATCATGTCGACCATTTTTGTTTTTGGCTTTCTACTAAAACAATTTTGACCAAAATGAGAGTTAGATTAACATGCTTGTTCAGTTTTCTGATTTGAAATCATGCAAGTCAAGCTATGAGCACTGAAAATTTTCCTTTTTCGGGTCCAAGAAATGGTCCAGTTTTTGGAAAAGATGGAACAATTTTCGAGAAAATTAGTCAACCTTAGTAAAAATTCTCAAAAACTATTTTTGCAAACGGCCACTTGCTCAACGAGCGTGAAACCTACTCCTGAGATGCACAACCTCGGATCCAAAGGAAAACTGCCTCATGCTTGAAGAGAACTGCATGGCAACGGAAAGTTGCCCCTTGTTTGAACGGCACCGCGGCGCATTTGAATGGCAACGGAAAGTTGCCCTTTGTTTGAATGGCACTGCAGCGCGTTGTAGTCAGTCCTTGGAGCGATGATTACAACCGAACTCTCGGATACAGAGAAGGCAAAGATGATAAAAAATAAGACTAACCCAATACCTAAGTCAGAATGTACAAAAACCATCATTCACAAATGCTCAAAACAGTGCGTGCCATACACCATATCTGAAATAAACTGAACGCCGCTCGCAGGTGGTTCATCCCTCGATCACATCACATTATCCCCCACAAGTTCACTGATCAAGTGCCGATAGACTTTGCAGGACCTGGTGTGGGGATGACCCCATTGTTAATCAAATTTTGTATCTCGTGGCGAAGACGGACGTAACTATCGGTGTCATGACCGGTTTGTTGATGGAAAGCACAATACTGGGTAGCATCATGCGTAGCCGGAAGAGGGTTCGGGAGAGGCCGAGGCTCAAGGGGTTTGAGATGGCCTTGTTCAACAAGGATTTGGAGAGCCTTGGACAAAGGCATATAGAGGGCATGGAAGACCCTCTGTCCTCGGGGTAGATACTTCGAGGTTTGTGGATTTTTGCTGGACGCACCAATAAAGGGATTGGCAGGCGCTGACTGGGTTTGCTGATTTCTTCCGAGCACGAGATTAGAGCTGAAAGGAACATTCTTGGTACAACGGCCCTTCTCCCAGTTTGCCCCTTGATTCAAACTGCCCCCAACTTGAGTGGCAAAAATGTCGTGCACAGTTTTTGCAACAACTGCGAGCACTTGCTCTTTGTTCAGTCCCTTGACTTTCAAAGCCTCAAAAGCCAACAGAAGATGTTCATGGGGACCCATGTCCGCCCCTATCTTGTTCTTTCCACTTGCCTCCACTTTGCCAAGGGATTGGCATTCCTCAAATGTAGCCCGTTCCAAGACTGAGGAGCCTTTTGACATGGACTCCCTGGTATGTGATGTGGTTGATGACGGAGCCAATGTCCCGGAGGCCAGATTTGTCATAGTTCTCTAAAGATCATCGATCATCCTCTTCAGCTCAGAAGTAGTAGGTTCACGTGTTTGAGATGATTGAGGTTCAAGTGCATCCATCGTGCTTAAGCCCATGCTTTCCGGGATAAACATCTCGGGCTTGAGTATATGGGTCGGGGTGTATATACTGGGGTTGTTGGTGGGTAGCAGTGTATGACCGAGGTTGAGATGTGGATGAGGTACTTGGCCTTTGGGGTTTTGAGGTGGAACTATTGTCCGGTTGTTAATGAGATTCTGGATCTCATGACGAAGGCGGTAGCAACCATCGATGCCATGGCCGCGCTGCTGATGATATACACAGTATTTGTTGGGGTTATGTCTGGCAGGGAGTGGGTTTGGCAAAGGTTGAGGATTCAGGGGTTTGAGATGCCCTCTTTCCATCAGGACTTTTAATGCGATGGTTAGGCTCATAGGGAGGGGGGTGAAAAATCTACCCTGAGCTCGGGTTGGGCTGGCTATTTGTAGGCTGGCCTTGGCAAAAGGGTCGGCTATGGCGACTGTGTTGACTTTAGCGGGTTTGGAAATAGTGCTACCGCCAGCATTGGTACTCTCGACTGGGAGCCTTACGGCAACCTCGGTGGACCCATCCTCGATGTCGTGAATGGAGTTAAGGCCCTGTGCCCTTTTGCATTGCTTCTCAAGGTTCGCAACTTTCATTGCAGTCGGACTGAATTCATTGACATCAGAGGGATGAAGCCTCTTAGTAGGCTGCACCAGGGGTGTGGGAACTCGAGCTTGAGTCAACCTTTCTCGGGGATCTGGACCCTGCAAATCTTCAGCTGGCAGAAGTGGGTCAAAGTTCGACTGGGGTCCCGAAGCTGGATACGAGGCAGATGCCCCAGATGGGCGTTGTGTTTCAGCACTGGTCTCATCCTGCATTGCAGTTCCCTGATTTAATGCTGTTATCATAGCCACAAATTCTTCTGAACCCTGTGCCATCAAGGGTCTGCTGATGATGTGACTGGTGATTGTCGGATCAGATGAACAAATGAACCCTGTCTGCCCCTCCTTTGCCTTACCACTGGCGAAGGAAAACTGGTTGCCCTTGAACTGAATTTCTGACCTAGCAAAGTCTATCAACATGGATCCAATGTACCCGGGGGATATTGGAGCCTTCTAAAGCTATGGTTCCGAGACTACCTAGCAAAAGAGAAAACCGACAGCATCTCAGCCTGATTTCACCATAACCAATATGAGCAAAGCTGAATGAGTGTGCTCTCTACTGAATTCTGCCCAAATTTCTGTCCTACAAACTGAGTCCCAAAATATTGAACCAGTGCTCGCACGCCTGATGCCCAAACTTGCAAACTGATACATGCCCGCCCCGAGAGGTTTGGTGACGAGACCGGCCAGTAATCCTAGATTACCACGGCCTTACTGTACATAACATAAATAAACAGGGCTCGCGGAAGCACATGCAAAAACTATAGTCCAAGAGCTGTGCATTTATATGAACAAGTGTATATACAAGCCAAAAATGTTAATTACACACACTATGTTACATAACATGATCCATGACATCACATAAGTACAAGTTACAAAATAACAAAAAGACAAAACTCTCTCACGGCCTTCCAGGCCTAGCTCCAGCTCGGAGGCACACAAAACTCCTGGTTAGGCTTCAAAACGGCGGCTCAGCTCGAGACTCCGCCTAGGCTTGGCTACCTGAATGCTCACCTATAATACATAAATACAAACAGTGAGCTAAAGCTCAGCAAGTAACATTTAAGTAAAGGGTTAGTGAACGAATTCCAACATTTCATAATTACAGTCATAAATAACAAATCATTAATGGCATAATCCACGTAACCTTTCATAACCTTTCATAAATCAATCCTTTAACAAATTTCACGAGATCTACGAGATCGTGGCCATGGCCTTCATCTTCATGCCCTAACCCATGACTGATCAGATCATGAGTCTGCATGTTCATGTCACACCCGTGGCCTAACTATCCATAGATGCCATACTAGATTTGCAGATAAGGACATTCGTTCACAGTTTAAAATCATCTTTCAGAACATATCATATCATAACATATCACCTTTAAACATAGTTCATAATAACATAACTTTACAGAAACGTTACTTACAGCGGGTTTCCAATACCGGTTGCACGGTCTTCGAGGCTTGTCCTGCAATTAACATTATGAAACATTCCTTAACATTCATTATTATCATACATTAAATCATTCATGCCTCTCTTTTCTTTCCTTTACTTTAATTCATGTCATTTCATTCATTCATTCTTTACTTCATTTCATATTCATTTCATGCTCATAAGATGCTAAATGATGCAATTAACATTATAAAATCAAGTATACAACTTCCTCAAAAAGTTCCTGAAATAAGCCTTCCTGCTCGAGCGCCACTTTGTCCGCTCGAGCGGACTGAACAATTTCCCAAAAACTGCTGAGAGGCTGATTTTCCCGCCGAAGGGCTTCCTCCGCCGAGTGAGATCAAAATTCTGAAAATCTGGTTCTTCTTCTACAATTCTTCCCTTTTCTTTGAAACATTACTTTCAATACATCAAACCCAAATCCCAAAATGCTTGAAACTCATCTCAAATCAACATGGGAATTTTAATTCAAAACCCATTTAGATCATTAACAAAGTCACACCCATGAATTTAATTGGAAAGGCCATGAACATGCACAAAAAAAAGCTTCATTTTCAACTTCCATGGAGGTTTAGAAGAAGAACCTCCGTTAAGCCAAATAAACATGAATTAAACCATTCTAAACCATGATCTTGGGTTCCACATGCAAGAATCATCATTCCATTTCAAGAATTGAAAGAGATTCCTTACCTTAATCACTTAATTGATGAAGATTTAAGCTTGATTTCCTTCTTTCTCTTCCTTTCCCCTTCCTTTCTCTCTTCCCCGAATTTCTTCTCTCTCTCTCTTAGATATTTTCTCTTCTCTCTTTTTGAGTCAACAATGGTCAATAAACCTTATCTATAGCCATATATCTAAAATTGTGCCATAACTTAAGCCAAACAAGGCCCTTATCAATCATAAACAATTGTATCAAAACATTTGAGCCAAACAAGACTTAGCGATGCAGACGAAATTCAGTCCTCAAATTATTTTCTCAAACAGTTCTAAAAATTTCCGGGATCACATAGACGTATTCAATTTCGTTTTCTGAACTCATTACGATCATCAATTTCAATCCCGAAGTCGTAATTCCAACAGATATTTTCCAATTCAAACAGATAATCCTCAATTAAATCAAATAAATACATAATTAATTACTGATAATTGTGACACACGGTTCCGGGTCATTACAAAAACAGTGCACAAGCAAGCCTAAAATACTATGCAAGATAAGGCCAAAAAGAGGGCTTCAACACAAAGTATACAAAGGATGCCTCAAACAGAAAAAGATCCTTAATGAAACATGAAGATGGGGTCAAAATAAGGCTATTTATAGTTCGGATCAGAGCCCAAAAACAGAGGCACAAGAGGCTAACAAATCATGCAAAAATAGATCCAAAAGAAAGATATAAAGGCAAGTGGAAAAAGGGGACCCCAAACAGTGATGAGCCCTTCAACAATGTTGAATAAGGGATCAAAATAAGCTACTTCACAGTTTACAACATGCCTCAAAACAGTTTACATATTGGCCAAAAACAACATGCAAGAAAATGGCATATTAGGGAGATAATGAAGCAAGTGCAACAAGGAGGCCTCAAACAGTGAGAGGCCCTCAATAAAACATGGAATATGGCTCAAAATAAGCCTATTTCTAGTTAGGGTCGGAGCCCAAATATGCAAGCACAAAGAGTTAAGATATTGAACAAGATAAGGCCAAAAAAAAAAGGAAATGAACTTACCCTTGTAGCCTAGTCTTTGACAGCTCCTTGGCACAAGAAATGGTGCTTCCCAAGCTCTGGAAAGCTGCTCCAAGTGGCTGGAATGGAGGTGGTGGTGTGGTGCTAGATGATGGTGAAGAAATGGTGTATGGTTTAGGAGGTTTGAGTGCTTGAAGTGAGGGAGAGAGGGGGATGCAATATAGGAGCTCAAAGGGAATTTTTCTAACCCCTAAACCAGAGCTGGGAGGCTGGTTTTATAGACAAAAGAGAGGGAGAAAAGGGGGGGAAAATGGAGGGGAAATGAATTTAAGTTTCCCCCAAAAAAAATGGCCCCCTGGATATAAAATCTGGGGGGAAAAAGGATGCATATTTGGACTGTACCTGCTGTAAGGATTCTGGCCGGCTGGTTATTGGGCTTGAAGGTGGCCGGCCGGCCCTCCCCATGGCCGGCCGGCCAGGGGTCAAAAAGGCCAAGTGTGATTAGGGGCCGGCCACCACAAATTGGTGGCCTCCCATGTGTGCTCAACACAGCCATGTGGTTAAAATTTGGAAACAGTGAACCAGGAGAGAGAACAACCCACTTTTCAAAGGGGTTCAAAAGGTTCAAATGGAATTACTGGCTGGCCACCAAATATTGGTGGCCTCCCAGATGTGTACATCACAAATATGGAGTTTAGGGTGCAAGAAAATGGCCCAAGGGTGGTCAACATTGGCTTCCGGGTGAAAAAAACACAGGCGACGGAGGGCGATAAAGGAATATAACTGGTTGTTGAAACAATTACTGGCCTCCCACCCTTCTATGACCTTCCTGGTGATGAAACAGAGGTCCCTACCAAAAATGAACGCAAACCGATGCAAAATGAAGGTTCGGGGGCCGAAACGCGCAGCCCGGGGCCCTGAAAATCGATTGTTAGGCACCGGGAGTGGTGTTCGACCATGAAGTTGGTCTCTCAGACCACAGTGTCCCTTAAAAGGGAGTAAATAAGATATGTGCCAAAAACCGGAGCAAATGGAGGTGGTTAAGCGGTCCCGAACCGAGGCACACGGCTGTCGGCTCCGAAAAATAAAAAACCGGGCTCCAAATGGGAAAAATGGCCTTCGACCACGAAACGTAGCCTACGGCCACTGAGAGATGAGCTACGAGACCTCTCCCTCCCTTCGGGAAGAGCAAACAGAGAAAACGGAGCCTGGTTCGCAAATCGAGGCAAAGCACAAAAGAGTCCGGAAGTCCGGAGGCAAGGCTCGCAGCCGAGACTCCACAACCTCAGAACGAGCACAATATGCAACATCACCAAGCGCTCAATCGGTGACGTCTGAGTCTTAAGGTCAGTCAAAAATGGGGTGTCTACAAATTGCTTGATCGCTGATGTGGGACACTTCCTGGGAACTTCACAGGATATATAATTGAGCACCTCACACTATTATGAGCATCCTTCAATCGCGTGTAAGTTATCCTGATAGCAGGGTCTATGCTAAAGCAGAAATGCAACCTCAAAGAGTCATAATTACAAATAACAAACAATAATATATCATGAAAGCACACAAGGTAATTTGACAAAAACCCTTACGAGTTCTTAAACTCTATCTCAGGTTTTGCCATCTTTTTTCCATAATTTTCCTCATGATTGTTAAATAAATAAGAATGAAAAAGGAAAAGCTGCATAATGAAAATAATGAAGGCTTCATGCAATTATACTGACCACAACAAAAGCGCGTAACACAGGATAGCTTTCCAGATACTCCCAAGCAACAAATGGATGCTGCATATGATGAGCCAAAAACATTTTTTAGAACAATTCTTAAAAGAAGTGACAACTTTTACTATCTAACATTGTGTTTTCCATCAGAACCAGGGAATGTTTTGCTACAAGATAACTAGAATTCACACACACACACACACACACACACACATATAAGTTAGAGCTTAATTTATAAGGAATTGATAAGTTAAATTAGCCTGCAGTCTAATAGTACCTGCAGCAAATCTAATGGAGCAAGCCTTAAGTTTGGTTCCCTACCATAGATGGATAAGAGAATGAAACAAACTTAAAAATAAAGCAAAAATTATCTTCTTTTAAATTTGTATATCAGCCTAAAAAAAATAATTGCCAATGGATACAAACAGCAGGAGAAGCAAGAAACAAAAATAATGGGCATGAGAAACATACTTCTGTAGACATTTTAACAAAAAATCTATTGCTTCCGCAGAGATGTGTGGATGAGATTTAGTTGTCCTAATATGGAATAGAGCAACAACCTGAAAGAAACACCAATTAGTTAGTTCATAAACAATGAACTAACATCTTACTGAGTCCCAAAACTGTTGTCAAAAGAACAAATAAATACTTCAGTAGGAAAACAATAGAAGATGATGGTTTCAAAATACCTCCTGATACTGCTGGCTCCAAGGAGGCTTTCCTGTAGCCATCTCAATAACCGTACATCTAACACTCCATATATCCGCGGGCTCAGACATAGGATTAAAACTCTAGATTAACAAAAACAACAAACCATTAGTTGTTAGGGGTTACTATGCTAACAAATATTATTATTGTTGGAGTGCATAAAGCAATATGTTACCTTATTAAAATCATCAAAATGTAAAGCAGAATCAAACTTTGCTGATGCTCCAATAACAAGATCATCTTCATCACCTATCTAACACATGTCATCATCACAATTGCCTGATCCCCAATGTGGGACACTTCTTGGGAACTTCTCAGAATATATAGCAGAGCACCTCACACTATTATAAACATCCTTAAATCACGTTTAGGTTGTCTTGATAACAGGGTCCTTACTACAGCAGAAATGCAACCTCAAAGAGTCATAATTACAAATAACTGACAATAATATATCTTGAAAGCAGCCAAGGTTATTTAACAAAAACTTTTACGAGTTCTTAAGCTCCATCTTAGGTGTTGCCATTTTTTTTTTGAGAATTTTCCTAATGATTGTAAAATAAATAAGAATAGAAAAAGAAAAGTTGCATAATGCAAACAAATAAGGCTTCATGCAGTTATACTTGCCATAACTAAAGCGCATAACATTGGATAGTTTTCTTGATACTATCCAGTAACAAATGGATTCTACATATGAGGAGCCAAAAACATTTTTTAGAACAATTATTAAAAGAAGTGACAACTTTTATTATCTAATATTGTGTTTTCCATCAGAACCAAGGAATGTTCTGCTACAAGATAACCAAAATTTAAATATATATATATATATATAAGAGTTAGAGCTTAATTTGTAAGGAATTGATAAGTTAATTTAGCTTGCAGTGTAATAGTACGTGCAGTAGATTTGATGCAGTAGGCCTTAAGTTTGGTTCCCTGTTATAGAAGGATAAGAGAATGAAACAAACTTAAAAATAAAGCATAAATTATCTTCTTATAATTTTGTATATCAGCCTAAAAAAAATAATTGGCTATGGATGCAAAGGGCAGAAGAAGCAAGAAACAAAAATGATAGGCATGAGAAACTTACTTCTGCAGACAATTTAACAAAAAATCTATTGCTTCAGCAGAGAGATGCTCAGGGATGGGTGGATGAGATTTAGTTGTCCCAATATGGAAGAGAGCAGCAACCTGAAAGAAACACCAATTCGTTAGTTCACAAACAATGAACTAACATCTTACTAAGTCCTAAAGCTGTAGTCAATAGAACAAATAAATACTTTCGTAGAAAAGCAATAAAAGATGACGGTTTCAAAATTCCTTTTGATACTGTTGGCTCCAAGAAGGCTTTCTTGTAGCCATCTCAATAACCGTACATCCAACACTCCATATATCAGCGAGCTTAGACATAGGATTAAAACTCTAGATTAACAAAAACAACAAACCATTGGTTGTTAGGGTTACTATGCTGACAAATATTATATTTGTGGGAGGGCATAAAAGCAATATGTTACCTTATGAAAATCATCCGAATGTAAAGCAGAATCAAACTTTGCTAATGCTCCGATCACAAGATCATCTTCATCATCTATCTGCACATGTTATCATCACAATTGCCTCAGCCCCAATGTGGGACACTTCCTAGGAACTTCTCAGGATATATACTTAAGCACCTCACACTATTATGAACATCCTTCAATCGCGTGTAGGGTCTCCTGATAATAGCGTCCATGCTAAAGCAAAAATGCAACCTCAAATAGTCATAATTACAAATAATAGACAATAATATATATTGAAAGCACCCAAGGTTATTTAACAAAAACCGTTACGAGTTCTTAAGCTCCATCTCAGGTGTTGCCATCTTTTTTCTAGAATTTTCCTAATGATTGTAAAATAAATAAGAATGGGAAGAGAAAAGCTGCATAATATAAACAAAGAAGGCTTCATGTAGTTATACTAACTATAACTGAAATGCGTACCACATGATAGGTTTCCTGATACTCCCTAGTAACAAATGGATTCTACATATGATCGGCCAAAAACATTTTTTTAAACAATTATTAAAAGAAGTGACAACATTTATTATCTAACATTGTGTTTTCCGTCAGAACCAAGGAATGTTCTGCTACAAGATAACCAGAATTTACATATATACATACATACATACATACATATATATATATATATATGTATGAGTTAGAGCTTAATTTATAAGAAATTGATAAGTTACATTAGCCTGGAGTGTAATAGTACCTGCAACAGATCTGATGTAGCAGGCCTTAAGTTTGGTTCCCTGCCATAGAAGGATAAGAAAATGAAACAAACTTAAAAATAAAGCATAAATTATCTTCTTAGAAATTTTTGTATCAACCTAAAAAAAATAATTGGCAATGGATACAAACAGCAGGAGAAGCAAGAAACAAAAATAATAGACATGAGAAACATACTTCTGCAGACATTTTAACAAAAAACCTATTGCCTTAGTAGAGATGTTCGGGGATGGGTGGATGAGATTTAGTTGTCCCAATATGGAAGAGAGCAGCAACTTGAAAGAAACATCAATTGGTTAGTTCACAAACAATGAACTAACATCTTATTGAGTACCAAAGCTGTGGTCAACAGAACAAATAAATACTTCAATAGAAAAGCTATAGAAGATGCTCATTTCAAAATGCCTCCTGATACTGCTGGCTCCAAGAAAGCTTTTCTGTAGCCATCTCAATAACCGTACATCCAAAACTCCATAGGATTAAAACTCTACATAGGATTAAAACTCTACATTAACAAAAACAACAAATCATTGGTTGTTAGGAGTTACTATGCTTACAAATATCATATTTGTTAGAGGGCAGAAAATCAATATGTTACCTTATTAAAATCATCAGAAAGTACAGCAAAATCAAATTTTGCTAATGCTCCAATCACAAGATCATCTTCATCATCTATATGACACATGTCATCATCACAATTGCATGATCTCCAATACGGCACACTTCCTGGGAACTTCTTAGGATATATAGTTGAGCACCTCACACTATTATGAACATTCTTTATTCGCGTGTAGGTTATCCTCATAATAGCGTGTATCCATGCTAAAGCCAAAATGCAACCTCAAAGAGTCATAATTACAAATAACAGACAATAATATATCTTGAAAGCACCCAAGTTTATTTAACAAAAACCCTTACGAGTTCTAAAGATCCATCTCAGGTGTTGCCATTTTTTTTTTTCCAGAATTTTCCAAATGATTGTAAAATAAATAAGAATGGAAAAAGAAAAGCTACGTAATGCAAACAAAGAAGGCTTCATCCAGTTATACTGACCATAACTGAAGCGCCTAACATAGGATAGGTTTCCTGATACTCCCTAGTAACAAATAAATGCTGCATATGATGAGCCGAAAACATTTTTTAAAACAATTATTAAAAGAAGTGACAACTTTTATTATATGACATTGTATTTTTCATTAGAACCAAAGAATGTTCTGCAACAAGATAACTAGAATTTACATATATATATATATATTTTAGTTAGAGCTTAATTTATAAGGAATTGATAAGTTAAATTAGTCTGCAGTGTAATAATACTTGCAGCAGATCTGATGCAGCAAGCCTTAAATTTGGTTCCCTGCCATAGAAGGATAAGAGAATGAAACAAACTTCAAAATAAAGCATAAATTATCTTCTTATAAATTTATATATCAGCCTGAAAAAAATAATTGGCAATGGATACAAAGGGTAGGAGAAGCAAGAAACAAAAATAATAGGCATGAGAAACATATTTCACCAGACATTTTAACAAAAAATTCTATTGCTTCAGCAGAGAGGTGCTCGGGAATGGGTGGATGAGATTTAGTTGTCCCAATATGAAAGAGAGCAACAACCTGAAAGAAACACCAATTAGTTAGTTCACAAACAATGAACTAACAATTTACTGAGTCCCAAAGCTGTAGTCAACAAAATAACTAAATACTTCGGTAGGAAAGCAATAGAAGATGATGGATTCAAAGTACCTCCTGATACTGCTGGCTCTAAAGAGGCTTTCCTGTAGCCATCTCAATAACCATACATCTAACACTCCATATATCAGCGGGCTCAGACATAGGATTAAAACTTTAGATTAACGAAAACAATAAACCCCAGATTGTTAGGGGTTACTATGATGACAAACATTATATTTGTTGGTGGACATAAAAGCAATACGTTACCTTATTAAAATGATCATAATGTAAAGCAGAATCAAACTTTGTTGATGTTCCAATCAGAAGATCATCTTCATCATCTATCTGACACATGTCATCATCATAATTGCCTGATCCCCAATGTGGAACACTTCCTATGAACTTTATAGGATATATAGTTGAGCAGCTCACACTATTATGAACATCCTTCAATTGCGTATAGGTTGTCCAGATAACAGGGTCCATGCCAAAACAAAAATGCAACCTCAAAGAGTCAAAATTACAAATAACAAACAGTAATATATCTTTTCACCCAAGGTTATTTTACGAAAACCCGTACGAGTTCTTAAGCTCAATCTCAGGTGTTGCGATCTTTTTTCCAGAATTTTTCTAATGATTGTAAAATAAACAAGAATGGAAAAAAAAAGCTGCATAATGCAAACAAAGAAGGCTTCATGCAGTTATACTAGCCATAACTGAAGCGCATAACACATGATAGGTTTCCTGATACTCCCTAGTAACAAATGGATGCTGCATATGATGAGCCAAAAACAAATTTTAGAACAATTATTAAAAGAAGTGACAACTTTTATTATCTAACATTGTGTTTTCCATCAGGACCAAGGAATGTTCTGCTACCAGATAACCATAATTTAAAAATATATATATATATATATATAAGAGTCAGAGCTTAAGTTGTAAGGAATTGATAATTTAAATTTGCGTGCAGTGTAATAATACCTGCAGCAGATCTGATGAAGCATACCTTACATTTGGTTCCCAACCATAGAAAAATAAGAGAATGAAACAAACTTAAAAATAAAGCATAAATTATCTTCTTATAAATTTGTATATCAACCTAAAAAAAGTAATTGGCAATGGATACAAAGGGTAGGAGAAGGGAGAAGCAAGAAACAAAAATAATAGGCATGAGAAATATACATCTGCATACAATTTAACAAAATATCTATTGCTTCAGCAGAGAGATGCTCAGGGATAGGTGGTTGAGATTTAGTTGTCCCAATATAGAAAAGAGTAGCAACCTGAAAGAAACTCCAATTAGCTAGTTCACAAACATTGAACTAACATCTTACTAAGTCCCAAAGCTGTAGTCAACAAAACAAATAAATACTTCAGTAAGAATGCAAAAGAAGATGATGGTTTCAAAATACCACCTGATACTGCTGGCTCCAAGAAGGCTTTCCTGTAGCTATCTCAATAACCGTCCATCCAACATTCCATTTATCAGTGGGCTCAGACATATGATTAAAACTCTAGACTAACAAAAACAACAAACCATTGGTTGTTTGGGGTTACTATGCTGACAAATAGTATATTTGTTGGAGGGCATAAAAGCAATATGTTACCTTATTAAAATCATCATAAAGTAAAGCAGAATCAAACTTTGCTAATACTCCAATCACAAGATCATCTACATCATCTATCTGTCACATGTCATCATCACAATTGCCTGATCTCCAATATGGTACACTTCCTGTGAACTTCTCAGGATATATATAGTTGAGCACCTGACACTATTATGGACATCCTTCAATCGCGTGTATGTTGTCCTGATAACAGCGTGCGTCCATGCTAAAGCAGAAATGCAACCTCAAAGAGTCATTATTAACAAACAATAATATATCTTGAAAGCATCCAAGGTTATTTAACAAAAACCCTTACGAGTTTTTAAGCTCTATCTCAAGTGTTGCCATCTTTTTTCCAGAATTTTCCTAATGATTATAAAATAAATAAGAATAGAAAAAGAAAATCTGCATAATGCAAACAAAGAAGGCTTCATGTAGTTATATTGGCCATAACTGAAGCGCATAACACATGATAGGTTTCCTGATACTCCCTAGTAACAAATGGATGCTGCATATGATGAGCCAAAAACATTTTTTAGAACAATTATTAAAAGAAGTGGCAACTTTTACTATTTAACATTGTGTTTTCCATTAGAACCAGGGAATGTTCTGCTACAAGATAACCATAATTCACATATATATATATATATATATAAGTTGGAGCTTAATTTATAAGGAATTGATAAGTTAAATTAGCCTGCAGTGTAATAATACCTGCAGCAGATCTGATGCAGCAGGCCTTAAGTTTGCTTCCTTGCCATAGAAGGATAATAGGATGAAACAAACTTAAAAATAAAGCATATATTATCTTCTTATAAATTTGTATATCAGCCTAAAAAAAAAAAAAAAATTGGCAATGGATACAAAGGGCAGGAGAAGCAACAAATAAAAATAATAGGCATGAGAAACATACTTTTGCAGACATTTTAAAGAAAATCTATTGCTTTAGCAAAGAGATGCTTAGGGATAGGTGGGTGAGATTTATTTCTCCCAATATGGAAGAGAGCAGCAACCTGAAAGAAACTCCAATTAGTTTGTTCACAAACAATGAACTAACATCTTACTGAGTCCCAAAGCTGTAGTCAACAGAACAAATAAATACTTCAATAGGAAAGCAATAGAAGATGATGGTTTCAAAATACCTCCTGATACTATTGGCTCCAAGGAGGCTTTCATGTAGCCATCTCAATAACCGTACATCCAACAATCCATATATCAGCAGGTTCAGACATAGTATTAAAACTTTACATTAACAAAAACAACAAACCATTGGTTGTTAGGGGCAAATATTATATTTGTTAGAGGGCATAAAAGCAATATGTTACCTTATTAAAATCATCAGAAAGTAAAGCAGAATCAAACTTTGTTGATGCTCCAATCACAGGATCATCTACATCATCTATCTGACACTTGTCATCCTCACAATTGCCTGATCTCCAATGTGGTACACTTCCTATGAACTTCTCAGGATATATATTTGAGCACCTCACACTATTATGAACATCCTTCAATTGCGTGTAGGTTGTCCTGATAACAGCGTGCGTCCATGCTAAAGAAGAAATGCAACCTCAAAGAGTTACGATTACAAATAACAGACAATAATATATCTTGAAAGCACCCAAGGTTATTTAACAAAGACCCTTATATAGCTCGCCTTTTTCGTGCCCCCTTTCGGAAGGTTTGAAAAAAAGCCCTACAGTTTGGAGTCCCGTGGTTCTGAATCTAATCTCATAAGTGCAATGCGAAATTGATAAACACCAAAGAGTCCAAATCCGGCAAATCATTTTAGAAAATTGATTTTGAATCTAAAAGTACCAAAAATGGACTGCTTTGCCAAATACAGAGTCGCCACCTAAATATTTTATTTTTGGAAAAATTTAGGGAACCCATGACGCGTGCTAAAGGCCATGTGTCTATCATCACCAAAGTTTCCTCGGCTCGGGAACTTATGTACGAGAGGGGAAGGTCATGAATTGAGCACCCCTGGTCGGCCGATCAAAGATCAGCCTCTACTAATCATGACATGATTTTTATCAACATTATGTGCTCTTATTCCGGTTATTTAGGCTAGCTTACTATGTGATGTGCAAAAACAAGTATAGACTAGTTTGCTCAATTTGGAACAATTCAACTCATGTTTGTTTGTGAAAATAGATTGAATTTGCCACCTCAAGTGGGCTTAAAGTTTTCGGATTTGCCACCAAACATAGTGGGCTTAAAACATGATTTGCCACTCAACAAAGTGGGCTTAAAATGCACATTCGTTGAATTGTTCCAATTCAAACAACAAGACTTCATCCATAGGCATTTATGTAGTTTAGCACTTAAGCACATAGCCTCATGGCAAGCATGCTAATCATGGCAATATTCACACTTGTGCAAGTATGCTAAAGCATAAAAAACTCACCTAGTACTCCAAGCCAGGAAGATATGAGTTAGTAAAATATGCATGATTCCTAACTATATTAGATGCCTAATGCAACACATGCAATATTCAATTTAATAGGCTCGGCTACTAATATGACATATGAAGCATTTGATAACATGCGATTAAACACGTATTCAAACAATATATTTGAAATGGCAATGCAGTTTGAATGATGCGCCGAGCCTTGGTGCATGCAATATGAATGAATGGATGCACGCATAAGGTATGCTAATTTGAAACATGATGCTCCTAATCTAACCATCAAAAGAGATTAAATGAAAAGGAGAAAGACGTGGGGTTGGAAGGCATACACATACGCACGCACACTTATTACAACATTACGCTCTCGCGAAGGAGGGTCTGAATGAATAAAAGCTAACTAGCTAGCTAAACTAAAGTAATTAATCTAACTAATTATTACAAAACTTGAATTAATTAACTATTCTAGTTAACTAATTACAAAATGAAATCGAATAACTAGTTAACTAACTAATTTAGTTACAATACATATCAAAATTAATTAGCTACACCTAATTAATTGCAACAAAACTATGATTAAATACTAATCAAACTAAACAAGTAGTCCCAGGAATGGAGGAACGTATGCATTCTTGGTTTCCACCAGAAAAACATCCACTATTTTGCTTCCAATTGCCTCTATTGCACAACCCTTGCACTGGTTTTCCACCTCTGGACCAATCGTGCTCTGCTTTAGGAGCTCACTATTGATTTTTACACTGGTGGCCGATAGGGGGGCCGGTCGGCCACTGATGATGGTCGGTCGGCTACCAATGGTGGCCAGTCGGCCACTGATGACTGGACTTCCTTGTTGTAACAAAGAGCAAATAGAGCAGGACAATGTATTTCTCAAGGGCTTGTTTGCACAATTCATTCCCATTTTCATGGACAAATCGAAGGGAGACAAACCTTGGCCCTCAAACCATCAACTCAAGCAATTTCATTGCGTGATGGCTCACAAACCGAAGTGTGCAATTTCATTAAATGTAACAAAATAAGACTCTAACCTCCTCCCTTTCATGAGTTGATTAAGGGAAGTGGTTGACCTTGGAGACTTGGATCATTTTATCACTAATGAGTATGAAATGGCCCAAGTTTCCATATGTTCAATTAATGTCCGATTGAACACAACCAAATTATTATCTTACACAATTTTAGTTTCAAGTTTTAATTACTCATTTTAATTTACCAACCATTCCTTAGAAAATTTAGTCCAATAATGAATTAAAGTCCTCTAATGGAAAGAAGACTCAAAACACAAGTTGCTTTGGGTATGAAAGAAGCCTCATACTGTTGGTAATGAACGCCTTAAGGGATTAAACCATTAAGCATGACACCTCAATTTCATACTTGGGCAAGCAAGTGACTTGAAACCACTTTCAAAGCAAAATAAAATCTAAGAAAGGGGAGAGGTTGCAGAGATGATTAAGTGCTGAAAATGAGTGATAAAAGCATAAATAAATGCTATCTACTCAAACAAGAAAGTGTCTAAGGCATAGAACACCAAACTTGTGAGGACTATTACACTGGAAGCATGCAATATAAAGCCCAAAGGACACAACCAGCTCAAAACCGTTCTAAAATAGTCCAAAACAAGTCCAAAAATATGCTGGAATTAAGCTAGAAATAGCTAGATTAATATGCTAAAATATAGATCATACTAAACTAGTAAGCAAGACACAAGGAGGGGAGGCTAACCCCTCCTATTTTAAACTTCAAAACATGATTTTTATCACTGAAAATACTTAGAGAATCAGTTTTCAAAATCTTGAAAAAAGATAGTGAAAGGGCGGGAAACACAAGGGCAAAAGCCTCCAAAACAAGGTACAAAGAAGGGCTATTAACCCCTTAACTTTTAATGGCCTTAGGACCTAAGTTTCAGCTCAAAAACACAAAGTTTTTATAGCCCAAAATTAGTTGGAAAACATGCTAGAATGAAGACAAAAGTAGCTAAAACAATAAGCTAAAACATGGAGCTTTTGAGCTAGTAAACAAACATAAAGAGGGGTGGCTAACCCCTCCATTTTTGGAACCTCAAAACAACATTTTTAGCCTCTGAAAATCTCTAAAAATTAGTGGTAAAAAGCTCAAAAAAAGTTGAGAAAAGAATGGGAACAAGTGTAAAGGCTTAGAGAATAAGGTTCAAAGAAGGGTGATTAGCAAGAAAAGATAGAAAAGAAGTACTGCAAAGGTGCTCAAAATTATACCTCTTGAAGAGGAATAACACTTTTGTTCACAAACCAACCAATTCTCACTCTCAAGGCCTGAAATTTGGACTCAACAATCTCAGCAAGGAGAGCTCTAATATTGGTGTAGGAAGTGTTTGGGTAAGGTGTATGTATTGCAAGATAGAAGTAGAGAGAGAATTCCAAGAATTGGAGCTTTTGGAATTTTTTTGGAACCTTAAACCACAAGAGAAGGCCTGGTATATATAGAAAAATAGCCTAACAGGTCGAAAATATCAAGCCTTGAACAGCTGGAGCTTGTGGGGGACAACTAGCCAAAAATATCTAGGTTTTTCACCAGTGGCCAACCGGCCAGAAGTGTGGATTGTCGGCCATCAATAGTGGCCGATCGGCCACTGATGGTGGCCAGTTGGCCACCAAAAATCTGCTTCCAGGCCTTACTACAAACGGGCATATCTCCTTCATCTAAACTCTTTTACAGGTCATTATTGAGTCTAAATTAAAGCCCCAGAAGTCTAATTTCTAATGGAAGTGGCCACACATCTAAATTATAAGTGTGTAAAGAGATATGCCTATTTTAGTGAAGGTTGCTCAGTTTTGGCTTAACCAGATTGATGCTTAAATTCAACTAGCCATATCTCCCTCATCCGGACTCAGCTTTAGGAGATTCTTGAGTGTAAAATGAAGCCCCGAAAGTCCAATTTCCAATGGTGGTGGCCTCACAACTTAAGTCCAAGTGTACAAAAGGATAGGCCTGATTTAGTGAAGGCTGCCCGGTTCTCTCTTAACGGTTTATGCCCAACTGCTTCCCCAACTAGGTTTTTCCCTCTCCTCCAATTTTCTTCAACTTCAAACCTCTACATAAGATTTTTTAAAAATATTTTAACTCTCTTTCATTTATTTCCACTTTGTCCTTGCTCGGTTTACCGAGAAGTGCAAGTTTTAACGAAATGCAAGCCTCGGAACATCGTAGAAACTTTTGGAAAAATATATTTTGAAAATGAGGGTTTTAAGGTCTAAAATGATTTTGGTCAAAATCGTTTTGGTCCAAAATAGGGTGTAAGGTTGGGATTTAGAGCTCTTCTTGTTGAAAAAATTGAACATTTGTACAGCATAACTTTCATCATCGAGTGATCAATCAGTGGCACCCAAGTCTTAAGGGCAGTCAAAAAATGGGGTGTCTACACCTTATGAGTTCTTAATCCCCATCTAAGATGTTGCCATCTGTTTTCTGGAATTTTCCTAATAATTGTAAAATAAATAAGAATGGAAAAAGCAAAGTTGCGTAATGCAAACAAAGAAGGCTTCATGCAATTACACTGACCATAACTGAAGCACGTAACATAGGATAGGTTTCTTGATACTCCCTATTAAGAAATGGATACTGCATATGATGAGCTAAAAACATTCTTTTAAAACAATTACTAAAAGAAATGACAACTTTTATTATTTAACATTGTGTTTTCCATCAACACCAAAGAATGTTCTGGTACAAGATAACCGGGACTTACATATATATATATATATGAGTTAGAGCTTAATTTATAAGGAAATGATAAGTTAAATTAGCCTGCAGCATAATAGTACCTACAGCAGATCTGATGCAGCAAGCCTTAAGTTTAGTTCCATGCCACGAAAGAATAAGAGAATGAAACAAACTTAAAAATAATGCATAAATTATCTTCTTATAAACATGTATATCAACCTAAAAAAAACAATTGGCAATGGATACAAACGGCAGGAGAAGCAAGAAACAAAAATAATAGGCATGAGAAACTCACTTCTGCAGACATTTTAACAAAAAAATCTATTATTTCGGCAAAGAGATGCTCGGGGATGGGTGGATGAGATTTAGTTGTCTCAATATGGAAGAGAGCAGCAACTTGAAAGAAACACCAATTAGTTAGTCCACAAACAATGAACTAACATCTTACTAAGTCCCAAAGTTGTAGCCAAACAGAACAAATAAATACTTCAATATGAAAGCAATAAAAGATTATGGTTTCAAAATACCTCCTGATACTGCTGGCTCCAAAGAGGCTTTCCTATAGCCATCTCAATAACCGTACATCCAACATTCCATATATTAGCGGGCTCAGACATAGAATTAAAACTCTAGATTAACAAAAACAACAAATCATCGGTTGTTAGGGGTTACTATGCTGACAAATATTATATTTGTTTAAGGGTATAAAAGCAATATGTTACCTTATTAAAATCATCAGAAAGTAAAGCAGAATCAAACTTTGCTGATGCTCCAATCACAAGATCATCTTCATCATCTATCTAACACATGTCATCATCACAATTGCTTGATCCCCAATGTGGGACAGTTCTTGGGAACTTCTCAGGACATATAGTTGAGCACCTCACACTATTATGAACATCCTTCAATTGCGTGTAGGTTATCTTGATAACCGGGTCCATGATAAAGTAGAAATGCAACCACAAAGAGTCATAATTAGAAATAACAGACAATAATATATCTTGAAAGCACCCAAGGTTATTTAACAAAATCCCTTACGAGTTCTTAAGCTCCATCTTAGGTGTTGCCATCTTTTTTCCAGAATTTTCCTAATGATTGTAAAATAAATAAGAATGAAAAAGAAAAGTTGCATAATGTAAACAAAGAAGGCTTCGTGTAGTTATACAGACCATAACTGAAGCGCGTAACACATGATAGGTTTCCTTATACTCCCTAGTAACAAATGCATGCTACATATGATGAGCCAAAAACATTTTTTAGAACAATTATTAAAAGAAGTGATAACTTTTATTATCTAACATTGTGTTTTCCTTCAAAACCAGGGAATGTTTTTCTATAAGATAACCAGAATACACACACACACATATACATATATACAGGTATGCAAAACACAAAAGGTGAAGTGGGTTGCCACACTATGTGCACAAAGGTGTAAGTGTAAGGTGTAATAAGTGTAAAAAGTGGAAGGTATAAATGAATGTATATTATGCCACTATGCCCCTTACACAAAAGGTGTAAGTGCAAAAAAAAAAAAAGGTGTGGTAAGTGTAAGTAAACAAAAAAAAAAGGTGGTGTAGTGTAATACACTATAGCATTACTATATATATATACATATATATATGAGTTAGAGCTTTATTTATAAGGAATTGATAAGTTAAATTAGCCTGCAGTGTAATAGTACCTGCAGCAGATCTGATGCATCAGGCCTTAAGTTTGGTTCCCTGCCATAGAAGGATAAGAGAATGAAACAAACTTAAAAATAATGCATAAATTATCTTCTTATAAAGATGTATATCAACCCTAAAGAAAAAAGATTGGCAATGGATACAAAAGGTAGAAGAAACAAGAAACAAAAATAATAGGCATGAGAAACATACTTCTGTAGACACTTTAACAAAAAGATCTATTGCTTCGGCTGAGAGATGCTCGAGGATGGATGGACAAGATTTAGTTGTCCCAATATGGAAGGGAGCAGCAACTTGAAAGAAACACCAATTAGTTAGTTCCCAAACAATGAACTAACATCTTACTGAGTCCCAAAGCTGTAGCCAACAGAACAAATAAATAATTCAGTATGAAAGCAATAGAAGATGATCGTTTCAAAATACCTCTTGATACTGCTGGCTCCAAGGAGGCTTTCATGTGGCCATCTCAATAACCGTACATCCAACACTCCATATATCAACAGGCTCAAACATAGGATTAAAACTCTAGATTAACAAAAACAACTAACCATTGGTTGTTAGGGGTTACTATGCTAACAAATATTATATTTGTTGGAGGGCCGAAAAGCAATATGTTATCTTATTAAAATCATCAGAAAGTAAAGCAGAATCAAACTTTGCTGATGCTCCAATCACATGATCATCTACATCATCTATTTGACACATGTCATCATCACAATTGCCTGATCTCCAATATAGTACACTTCCTATGAACTTCTCAAGATATATGTAGTTGAGCACCTGACACTATCATGGACATCTTTCAATCGCGTGTATGTTGTCCTGATAACAGCGTGTGTCCATGCTAAAGTAGGAATGCAACCTCAAAAAGTCATAATTACAAATAACAGACAATAATATATCTTTTCACCCAAGGTTATTTAACAAAACCCTTACGAGTTCTTAAGCTCTATCTCAGGTGTTACCATCTTTTTTCTAAAATTTTCCTAATGATTATAAAATAAAAAAGAATGGAAAAAGAAAAGCTGCATAATGCAAACAAAGAAGGCTTCATGCAGTTATACTAACCATAAGTAAAGCGCGTAACATAGGATAGGTTTCCTAATACTCCCTAGTAACAAATGGATACTGCATATGATGAGCCAAAAATATTTTTTAGAACAATTATTAAAAGAACTGACAACTTTTATTATCTAACATTGCGTTTTTCATCAGAACCAGAGAATGTTCTGCTACAAGATAACCAGAATTCACACACACACACACACACACACACACACACAGATATATATATATGATTTAGAGCTTAATTTATAAGGAATTGATAAGTTAAATTAGCCTGCAATGTAATAGTACCTACAGCAGATCTGATGCAATAGGCCTTAAGTTTGGTTCCCTACCATAGAAGGATAAGAGAATGAAACAAACTTAAAAATAAGGCATAAATTATCTTTTTATAAATTTTTATATCAGCCTCAAAAAAATAATTGGCAATGGAGACAAAGGGCAAGAGAAGCAAGAAACAAAAATAATAGGCATGAGAAACATACTTCTGCAGACATTTTAACAAAAAAATCTATTGTTTCAGTATAGAGATGCTCAGGGATGGGTGGATGAAATTTAGTTGTTCCAAAATGGAAGAGAGCAGCAACCTGAAAGAAACATCAATTTGTTAGTTCACAAACAATGAACTAACATCTTACTGAGTCCCAAAGCTGTAGTCAACAGAACAAATAAATACTTTAGTAGGAAAGCAAGAGAAGATGATGGTTTCAAAATACCTCCTGCTACTACTGGCTCCAAGGAGGCTTTTGAGTTGTATTTTGAGTTTTAAGTTTTTGAATTTTGAGTTGTATTTTAAATTTTATGGATCTATTTTTTTAAAATATTAAAAAATGTTTAAGAAAATTTTATTTTTTAATTTTAAATATATATTTTTATTTAGATATTTTTCAATTTTTTATTTTAAATATTTTAATAATTTATTTTTATTATTTTAAACTAAAAACACGTCTCCACACTCAAATTGTAACAAAAAACATAACAAATAAATTAAAATATTTAAAAATATTTTTATAAAATAAAATATAAAAAAACGTTTTAAAACTAAAATTGCATATTTAAAATAAAAAATATTTTTTTCAATTTTTTAATACTTAAAAAAATACAGCACAAAAATGTATGAAATATAGCGGATTAGTTTTACCTGATCGTCCGCTCGGACATCCCCCAAACGTCCTGTTGATCGTCCGATAGATTGACTGTAACAATGCAATTTTTATTTTTATTTTTTTATTTTGTATTTTTTCGCAATTGCAACCTTTTATTTTTATAAATAAAAAAAAATTATCTTTGTTTTAGATAATATTTTTTTAATATAGAATTTTGTTTTATATTTTAAAAAAAAAATAATTTAACAATCCTATCACCAAACATCTTCAACACTATATCATTAAAATAAACATACTTTCATTTAATTTGCTCACTAACAATCCACACATTAATAATTTCTTTATTAACAATCCTCACATTAATAATACCATCTAACCAAATCCGCTATACAAGCATGGCCAAAACTTTTTTCAAAACTCACAACCAAGCAAATTTTCTCTTTTCAAAACTCATAACTCAAAACACGACTCCACACTTAAATCATGATTCTAAAAATAATTTTAAAAAATAAAATAATTTTTTTAATTTTTTTTTTTTTCAAATAGATGTTTGAAAAGAGTTTGGTTATGAGTTTTGAAAATAATTTTTAAATTGAGTTTTGAGTAATTTTGAATTGTGTGCTTAATTATGAATTTTGAAAATTTTGTGTTGGAATGATGATTCAAACACATAACCAAACGCAACCAATGAGTTTCATCGTTCCATGAATGTAATATTTATAGGGCAAGGAAGACATGAATGGTTTGGAAAAGTATAATGTATGATGCTTAATTAGGATTTTTTGGATAGAAGAAAGAATTGGTTAGAGAAAGTGTACACAATAATAATTATTTTCATCTTTCCTTTTCTAAATTATAAATCATGGAATCATTATAAAAAATAATAAATTATGAGATTTTATTAAAAAATTATATATAGTATAGATATGTTTAAATTTTTATGGGAATAAAATTGTGTTCAATTATGAAATAGAGAGAGAATTTAGATATAAGGTTTAATTTTTATTTTATGTTAGGTTTAATTTTATGTTTATATAGATCAGACCGGTTGTGAAAGATATTAATAGTATACATCTTATAGGAGGTGAAAGAGTTTCTTTTTCATTAGATTTAGTTTAGGAGATAGAAAATTGTATGAGATTTATATTCTTTTTAAGTAGAAGCTTGATTTATTTTGAGAAGGTGTGGGAGGTTGAGAATTGTGTACTTTATTTATTTATTTCTTTCTTTTTATCGGAAATATATTTGTATTAAATAATTTTGAAGGTTAATCTATATATTATATAAGGAAAATGAGGTTTCTATTGGAATAGCCAATAGATGTTTTAATTTTTTTTTTTTTTTATAAAATTCAAAAAATTAGATTTAAGTTTTGAAACACTTAGGGCCACTAAGATGAAAAGTCACTTTAATATAATATATAGCATAGATAGATAGATTATGAGATTTAGGAGGAGATAAATATTAGGGGAGAGATTTTTGTAGCTTGTAATTCGATTAATATTTTTTAAATCTGTAGTTACTTTGTTAGCCAATAATATTATTTTTAAAATTACAAAAATTAGCAATTTTAGTTTTTTTTTTAAAAAAAATCTATAATTACTATGTTAGCCAATAGTACTATTTTTAAAATTACAAAAATTAACAATTGTGGTTTTACATTTTTTAAATCTATAATGTTTTGTTTTTTTTTTTTTTTGTAAAATATATAATTATTTTGTTATAAAATGAGATTTTTGTTTTTCTTTTTTTTTTTAATTTTTTTAAATGTATACTGTTTTTTTAATGTATAGTTACTTTATTATGAGATGAGATTTAGGAAAGAGAGAAATATTGGGAGGAGAGATTTTAGAACCGTAATTCAAAATTTTAGGTGATTTTTTTAATCTATAATTACTTTGTTAGCCAATAAAATTATTTTTAAATATTTTTAAAATCAAAAAAATTAGTAATTGTGGAATGATACTTTAGAACTCTCACAAGCCTTCTCACTAGAAAACCCTATTTTCCTTATATAATAAATAGATAGATAGATATAGATATTTATATTTATTTTAGATATTTTTTTAATATACAAATTATTTTTTTTAGATTTTATAAAAATAATTTTACAATCTCATCACTAACCATAGTGTATGAGAGAAGTTGAAAATGGTGCTGCAGTAATTATGAGAGAAGTCAAAAAGATTTGTGGGTTGGGAGAAATCAATAAATGCTAAGGTTATTTTTTTTTTAAAATTAAAAAATTAGGATTAAGATATTAGAGCTCCCACAAAGCTTATGGGTCAAAAACCCCCTCTTCCTTATATAATATATAGATTTGTTGGGACAGCAGAAGTGTGAATGGATGAAAGATATAAACCAAGAAGGTTGTGGATGAAAGCAATAATGAAAAACTATATTGAAGTGCTGCAGATTTTCATTAAATAAGGGGCTGAATTACAGATTAGAAAAATACTTGAAAAACATATACATAAACTCCCCAAATTTGATTCAGAAAGTTGCTGGTGCCCCAGGTTCTCCTTCAACTCTGTTTCTGTTGCTACACATTTTGCTATTGTACAAAGGATTGTTTGAGATCTTTGGGATATTTTTCTGATGGCTTAAACTGCAGGAAGATCAACACCACTACTTTATACTTTTTTTTTTGGATCAACAAAAAAGATTTGTTGATGAAAACATACAAAGTATGAAAAGATACATCAATAAAGAGGAGAGTGCAAAAGCGTCAAAGTGAACTATCAAAATCCCAACTAGGTTAGCACCAAGATGAACACCAAATCATCTGCTAGCACTATAGCACTCAGTACTTCCTGTTATAATGAAATTATATTTGACTTTTTGATTATCTTGATTTTTGACCTTCTTAGTCGATATTTGAGCCTTGGTTGAGGTGTTGCCATAGTGGTTGGGTGAGATTGAATCAAAAACTCCAAATTATAATAGTTGTTATTGAGTAGTCTTCACTTTTTTTTATCATTTTCTCTCTCCACACTTTGAATCTTGATGTGAGGCTAGAACCATTGAAAGCTTACTTTCGAGGCTTCAATTTAGACATAAGAACGACCCTAAATGGAGTTCGGACGAGAGATATACCTGTTTGAAATTTGGGAATCTGTGTTGTGAGCATAGTGCGCTCGAGCACAACTTTCGACGCTTGAGCGTAGAACGCAGAATCAGATATTTAAAATTCATTTTTTGGATCAAACTACTTCACTTTTTCACTCCTTTCTCTCTTTCCTTCAGCCATTTTTGTTTTCTCAAGCTTTTTAGGATTGATTTCATCTATTTTTATACATCATTGACCCCTAGTTCCATATACCAAAACGTAGAGCACGATAAAGGCTTCTATTTAATCAACGGATTGTTGTTTCTTCGCCGGTGATTTTTCCGACTTGTTTCCTTCTTAATTCAAGAAGTAAGGTCTATTTCTTAAACTCAATATGAATTCGGTAGTATATTTGTGGTGTATTTTAATTATATGGATCCCATTGTTCTTGGATTAATTTTTGATAATTTGTTTGTAAGTTAGGGTTTGTTCCAAATGGTATTGTTGAGCTATGGTTTAACTACAAAAGTTTATTTTTCACTTACAAAGAATGTATATAAGTTTTTAAATATAAAAAGCCTTAATTTGGAGAAACCCTAAAATGTTGATCTTTTGAGAAATTGTTGGATTATTAAATCAAAATATAAATAAGGGGTTTTCAAATGTTTTCTTGAAAGAGGTTGTGATTATGAAATTGAAGTTAATATATGTTGAAATGAACTATTTCTTGCATTGAAATGAATTTTCAAAGAGGAAGGCAGTTATGCCCTAAAATGTAATTTTTTAGATTGTAAAGGAAAATGGAATAAATGTTGAGAAATGTGAAATTGAAATGATGACTAATGATGATGGTGGAGTTGGATATGTATTATTACTCTCATTTGAGATTAGAGAAAAGTATATGTTTAATGGAATTTATTTATCTATTTAGATATATTTGTTTTGGGCTATTAGTAGAGGATAGTTATGATTGTTGTAGAAATTGCATGTGGACTAGGCAAACTGGACTGTTTATAAATCATACATATCATGGAGCATGCAATGGATTTTGAGGATTTAAACTGTATGTTTTGAAAAGAGATTTTGGAAACTCTTGGTTATGTTTTAAGAGCATTTGTTTCATTTTGAAAATCATATTTTGGATCACATGTATTGTGCTATTTGGAAAAGGTAAATAAAATGGTAAATCTGGAAAAAGAAAACTAATCTCTTACCCGTTGTCATTGAATATGGTTATGATTTAATACATTGTAAATGTATGATGTTTGGGAGAAGAAAGGGGATGGACTCCATTGAATTAAGTCGGCCTGTGTGTCCACGGTGAAAGTCCTGAAAAATGCGCGTATACATGGGTGCCAGTTCCCGCAGACAAAATTTTCATAAAATGGCAATTGTAGTGCTTGTATAGGCTACGTGTACATGGGTCATGTTTGACGGTTTTCCGTGGACAAAATTTTCGTGAAAGGTTGTATTAGTTTTAGAGATTTACTCATTTTATTTATTATCATTTTGGTTTTGGAAAGAAATGATTTTAAATGGTTTTCGCAATGTATTTGTTGTTGGTTAACTATGTATTTATATTGGAATTGGCAATGAAATTGCTAATTGGTATTGAGATACCTGGATTGACTTAAGGAAATAGATTTTATATCAAACTAATGTATTGAATTCAGAAAACGTTTTGAATAAACAAAAGGATTGGAAGATTGGGAAGAAAGGGTTTTTTTTTTTTAGAAAGCAAGTGGATTTGAGAATGCATTGAGCATATTATATATGTATGTATTGCATTCATGTTCATTTACACTAGTAAAGCATATTTAGTTTTTGAAATATTTCCTACTGGGCTCTATGCTCACTCTACGTAGCTGAAAATAATTTTCAGGCATGTTTATACGGACGTGGACTGAGACGTTGAAGTTGTGTTTGGAACCATGTAGCATGGTTCCTTTATTTTTCGACCAAGGGCCATTTATGTGTTTGTTGGCTGCGTACCATTCGTGTAAGGGTTATACCCTTTGTATATGATTTAAGCCTTTGGGCATCTTAATTTGATTTATAACATCTTTGTATGTTTTTATTACAGAGCATCCATTTGACTTAGATGTTGTATCTAAGAATGTATAAAATTGGAATAACACATGTACTGTGTGCTTATATTATATACATCTGCATAAGTATTGTTAGTTATCATCTATCGTTGGGTGGTTTACTCACGTGGGCTGGACCTCGTAAATCCGGGGCATGACAACTTGGTATTAGAGCTAACCAGGTTTGAAAACCTTGGGCTCGCTGAAAGTGGTTAGCCATAATGGGTTTATCGTGCTCGGTGAGGACATTTGTATGTTGTGTGCTAAATGATAACATGCTTATGTGTTGTATTTTATGTGGGCATGTTGTTGAGACTCATGGATATTATTCGATGTCCAGTTAACTAACTTGGAGGTCTTATTGGAAACACGCTTGATCAACATTGTTTCTAATAAGAAATCTAAGTGAATACTAGAACGAATGATTATCTTTGTAGACTTAGTGTGATTACGTGTTACGTGTTATGTGGTAGATGGTATGTAAATTAATTGGAGCCTCAATAGGATTGTTTGAGTAATTGCTATGTAATTGTGTTGTGTTAGTATTTTGGAGAAAGGTGCCAGTGTTATGTATCCTAAGTTGTGTGTTTCCTTTCTTATAGAAACATTTTGGGTTAAGTAGTGGACTCGGAGTGGGCATCTCGATGAGTGCTATACTAGTGATATGTTATGTATTATTATAAGTTGTGAGTTAGTGTTGGTTTGTCCTTCGTGACAATTAATATGTCTTTAAGTGACAATGATGTTTTGAGTCCTTTGTGCTTGGTGGTTGTATAGAGTCGTTATACTCATTTAAGTGACGTCGTGTAGGTTTGGTGTGGGTCGCTAGTCCGTGGACTAATTGTGTTGAAATCAATTATGACCTCAAGTGGTCAGAGGCGTTGGGTGTGTTTGCCAATTGAGTGAATTGTTTTAAGTCTTGTAACCCGTGGCAAGGGTGTTGGTAGTGTTAGAGTTTTTAGAACACGAAGAGTTGGGATTGCCCTTGTAGATGTGGGTAGTGTTGGTGTATAGTTTTGACTATGGTGTTGGTGACCTGAAGGTTAGTATTGTAGAGTGTGGTTGGTTGGGATGTGAGTTGTTGTGGAATTGACAAATCTTTATTTAAATGTGTAAGAACTATCACGTTTTGACATGTGAATGTAAGGGTCGGAGAGCCTTATGTTGATTAGGGTTTGTGTGCTATGTTAAATAATGTGTTTGGTTGAATTTGATTTAGAATTGATGGACGGTAGAGTTGGTTGTGGAAGATGAGTACTTTGAGGGTCATTGTGACTTGTTGGGTTATTGTGAGAGTGGAGTTTTACCAATCAATATATTCAGCTTGGTTGATGTTGGTTATTGGTTTTTGTCAGAGATATGATGATTTTGGTTTGGACCTAACCTATTTGATGTTTTGAGATTCTGGTTTTCTTGTCTTTAATGGTTGTTCATATCTTTGTTTATCTTATTCCTTGTTTATTCGAGTTATTGTGGTTGCATTTGGAATAGGTCAGGGGTTTGTTTTTCAATAAAAATTTTGTCCAAATTTTGGCCTCAATGCTCAAGCGGTACTTTCTACGCTCAAGCAATCTTTGAGAACTCTCAATACTTTGGTAGGTCAACAGAGATACTAGAAAGGTGTATTCTCAGTTCGAGTAGTGTCTCTTGTGCTCGAGCGGTGGTCTTCTATCTACAAAACTTCTGGGAGTTAGTATTCTTCACTCGAGCAGTGTTGCGCTCGAGCGATTGACTTATGTTTGAAATTTCTAGAAATGGGGTGTTCTGGTCGCTCGAGTGGTTTGTGCGTATTTGGAACCCATTATGGGGGTGTTTGGGGTTGAAGTATTGTTGTTCATACCAAGAAGTGGATTAGATGGGTCGATGTCCTTATAACATCTTTAAGTATTCCTTATCAGGTCTTTGGGAGTTAGCAATGTTGGTGTTTGAGTTAGTAAGAGTGGTTGACATGAGAGTGACTTGAGTTTCTTTTGTGGGGGCAATTATTTCTAGCTTACTGAGAGTGGTTAGGTTTGTTTCACAGAAATTGCTTTACTTATAGATTCTTTTGTTTGGAGTTGGTAGTATGTAGGAGTATGTTGATAAGAGATGTGTAGAAAGGGATTGGTCATGGGACTATCTAGGAGGTTGCCTTGGTGTGGTAATATTATGCTTATTGTATTGTTGTGTGGTTTAATGTGTGCTAAGTCAAATTACTTTCGTCATAAGTGGAGGTTGTTTATGAACTCCATGTAAGATCCCTAGTGTTGGGGTAATTTTCTGTTGCGGTTTTAGTTTGAGGATGGAATTTCTAGTGCTATGGGAAGGTTGTGTGGAGCTAGTAGTGAGTTGTGTAAGTTTGTTATCTACTTCATTGGTCTTTGGAAGTTTAGCTCAAACTTAAGTGTGGTGCGAGAAAGTATTGCCATGTGGGCATAAGTGCAGGGGATGGGCTAAGATTTGAGGCAGCATGGGTTAACTTGTGAAATCTGGTATGATTCAATGAGAATGTAAGATTGTGTGAGGAACTCCATCCTGGAGTTGATTTGGTTAGGTAATATATGTTGGTGTAGTGTTAAGATATGGAGTTAAGTGGCATGTCGGTGTTTGGAGGCTAGTATGGGATAGTGGTGTTGAATAATAGATTGGTTGGAATTTGGATTGGTTGACATATAGTCACCTCAAGAATATGATGGAATTGAATGATTGTGTAATTGATCGATATCTTAGCGTGGCATGTAAATTCCATATGGACAGTTAGGAAGTTAATTCGAGTTTGAGGTAACCGGTTTGGGGTTACGATTTTACTGTGCTTTTGCGCCATTATGTAATTGTGAGTGTAAAATTTCTTTTCTTGTGTTATTGCGTTGCTGGCATTTTGGAAAGTTCTTGGATTTTCATCGTGGAAATTTGGTTTTTGTATTGTGGCATCACCATGGATGTGATGGGTTTTGTTGAGTGACCATGTTGTGGTTCACCGGAGGAATGCTAATGAATGGTTTTGAAAAAAAAAAAAAAAAATCTTTCGGTGTTTTGGCCTTGGGTATTTTCTTGAACTAAAATGGTTTTGAATTAAAACATAAGTTTTTGGTTTAATAAAATTTGAATCCAACAAATCAGAAACAAAATGAAAATGGTTTTGTGTTATAAATATCATCTATTGTTTTTGGAAAAATAGTTTGGAAATCTCTGAGTTTTGTTGTGGACGGTTGAAATGTATTTGGAATGTGACAGTGCGGTTTGGGCATCTTTTGGAAAAGCAAAGCGTTTTGAGACAAATGAGAAAAGTAAGGAATTTTCTTTAACATTGGATATGGTACCATGTGTTGTGCGGTGCGTTGTAATCTAGCCTGAGTTGCTAGCTATGTGTTATGTGTTTACCTTATGGGGGTTTAGAATTTGTTCGAGGCTTGTTGTGCCGTATTCGTTATTCTTTAGCCATATTTTACCATATATTCTCATTCCGAGAATGGGTCGAGAGTTTGGTGTGCGAGGAGTCCTCTTATTCTCTGTGTTCGAGCGTTTAAGCACTCGGGCAATTTCAATGTTGTAGGTGATTCAGGCGTGTTTGACGTCTTTGAGTCCGAGTGGTTACCGTTGTTGTTGTGGTGATTGTTGTTTCTTGTTTCAAAGACCACTACAGGTCATGTGGGTCGACGAGGCATACGTGTTTGTTCCTTGGTGTTTTGTTGTTCGGGCGTCTTTGGGGCCCCTAGGGGTTGAACCTAGAGTATCCCACGATAGATCTAAACGTGGGTTGGTGTTGTATTCTTTGTTATCGTTGCGTGTTTTTTTTTTTTTAATTTTGGCATTACTTCAATTTCGGGGACAAAATTTCCCAAGATAGGGAGGTTGTAGTACTCAGTACTTCCTGTTATAATGAAATTATATTTGACTCTTTGATTATCTTGATTTTTGACCTTCTTAGTCGATATTTGAGCCTTGGTTGAGGTGTTGCCATAGTGGTTGGGTGAGATTGAATCAAAAACTCCAAATCAGAATAGTTATTATTGAGTAGTCTTCACTCTTTTATCATTTTCTCTCTGCACACTTTGAATCTTGATGTGAGGCTAGAACCATTGGAAAGCTTACTTCCAGGACTTCAATTTGGACACAAGAACGACCCTAAATGGAGTTCGGATAAGAGATATACATGTTTGAAATTTGCAAATCTATGCTGTGAGCATAGTGCGCTCGAGCGCAACTTTCGACACTCGAGTGTACAACGCAGAATTAGATCTTTAAAAGTTACTTTTTGGATCAAACCACTTCACTTTTCACTCCCTTCTCTCTCTCTCTCTCTCTCTCTCTCTCTCTCTCTCTCTCTCCTTCTGCCATTTTTGTTTTCTCAAGCTTTTTGTTGGGTATACCTCCTTATTGGAGTGTGGGACCCAATTGGTTTTGGAAAAAGAGTTTTAATTTGGCTTGGTTTAGTATAATATATTTTTATATATTATATTTGTGGAGCCCAATCCAATTTGGTAACAATTAGGGTTTGATTAAAAAAACCCTAGATTCACAATACATAATTATTGATATTGTTTTCCCAAGAAGAAAAAAAAACTACCGCCATCCTTGGTTGAGAATAAAGGAAAATTCAAAATTGGTGAAGAATTGTCAAGGTGCTTCATTTGTTTATGTTTAAGTTGCCTTTGTTCGGAAGTTGATTTGGTTCGTTATTTTGGGTCTTCTTCAACTCTGATTCTGAAGATTTTGGTTCATCTATTTGGTGAGGTCTTTCCTCTTGTTTATTTGTGATTATTTGGAATTCACCTAAGGGTGGTTTTGTGAGGCCATTAGTGTCTCGTTTGTAATCGTTTGGAACTTATTTGGTTGATAGTGGAATCGGATTTCGATCCCGTGGACGTACCTCACATTGAGGGAACCACGTAAAAATTCTTGTGTTGCCTTTGATTTAATTTTTCTTCATTAGTTTATATTCCCATTGATTGATTTACTTGTGGGGATTCATCGATTTTCCCTAACAACTGGTATCAGAGCTTACAGTTTATTTGGATTTATTTATTTGTGTAAATCAATGGAGGGGAATGTGGGTCGTATGTCTAGCTTCAATGGAAGCAATTAGGTAACTTGGAAAACTAAAATGGAGGACCTATTATTTTGTAAAGACTTGTATGGACCCATTGAGGGTGATAGTGGCAAACCCGGCCGATATGAAAGATGATGAGTGGAAGAGGCTTAAAAAAGCCGTTGGTGTTATCCGTCAATAGATTGATGATAAGGTGTTTCATCATGTTGCCACCGAGACTTCGCACATGATTTATGGAAAAATTAGAGAGTCTTTATGATAGAAAATTAGCCACAAATAAAGCTTTTCTTTAAGAAGTTGGTTAATTTAAAATATAAAGAGGGCAGCCCTATTCCGGAACATCTGAATGAAATAAAGAGTATTGTTAACCAACTTGCTTCTATGAAAATTATTTTTGATGATGAGTTGCAGGCTTTGATACTACTTAGTTCTTTGCCCGAAAGTTGGGAGACTTTGGTTGTAACAGTTAGTAATTCGGCACCCAATGGAGTTGTCACAATGGGCCAAGTCACTAGTAGCTTGTTGAATGAAGAAACTAGAAGAAAATCAGCCGGTTCCTCTCATTCGGAAGCATTTGTTGTGAGAGGCCGAAGCAAAACAAGGAGGAGGAGTAAGACTCCTCATGGTCGTGATCAAAGCCGTGACAAGTCAAGAGATGGTTCTTTTTTAAAGAAAGACGTTGAGTGTTATTATTGCCATGAGAAAGGGCACATGAAGCGAGAATGCCGAAAGCTCAAGAATAAGGAGAAAAGGCGTGACAAAAGTGTAGATAAGAAGCAAGAAGACACAACGGCAGTTACTACCGATGATCTCATGGTCGTTTGTGAAAATGATTGTATCAATTTTGTGGGCCAAGAGAGCAGTTGGGTGATTGATTCTGGTGCTTCTTTTCTTGTGACTTCTCGAGTTGATTTCTTCACTACCTACACTGCAGGAGATTATGGTTCTGTTCGAATGGGTAATGAAGGTTTGTCCAAGATTATCGGCGTGGGTGATGTTTGCTTGGAAACAAATTTGGGCTGCAAATTGTTGCTTAAAGATGTGAGGCATGTTCCCGACATTCGCCTCAATTTGATCTCTACTGGGAAGCTAGATGATGAATGCTTCAACAACAAATTTGGTGATGGAATATGGAAGCTCACAAAGGGTTCTTTGGTGGTGGCTAAGTGCAAGAAGACTCATATACTTTATTCGATGCAAGGAAAAATTTGTAAAGGTGTTGTTAATGCACTTGAAGATGATACTTCTACCGAATTGTGGCACAAGCGGCTTGGCCACATGAGTGAAAAGGGGCTGCAAGTATTGTTCAAGAAAGAGCTTCTACCCGGTTTGAAAGGTACACATCTTAAAACTTGTGTTCATTGTTTGGCGGGTAAACAACATAGAGTTTCTTTTCATAAAAATGTTGCTTCTAGAAAAGAAAATGTGTTGGAGTTAATTCATTCGGATGTTTATGGTCCTTTAAAAGTTAGAACACATGGTGGTGCACTTTATTTTGTTACTTTCATTGATGATTATTCAAGGAAAGCCTGGGCTTATCTACTAAAAACTAAAGATCAAGTTCTAGAAGTATTTAAGCATTTTCAAGCCATGGTTGAAAGAGAAACAGGACAGAAATTGAAGTGCATCCTAATGCATAATGGTGGTGAATACATTGGACCATTTGATGAGTATTGTCGCAGCCAAGGTATTCGGCATCAAAAGACAGTTAAGAAGACTCCTCAACAAAATGGCGTTGCCGAGAGGATGAACCGCACCATTGTAGAAAGAACAAGGTGTTTGCTTTCACAAGCTAAATTGCCAAGTTCCTTTTGGGGTGAGGCAATGAGTACAGCGGTTGACCTGATCAATTTGTCTCCTTGTTATCCTTTGAATGGTGATGTTCCTGAAAGAGTTTGGACTGGCAAAGATGTGTCTTATGAGCACTTGAGAGTGTTTGGTTGCCGAGCTTTTGTTCACATTCCAAAGTGTGGGAGCCGTATAATCAAAGACACGAAGTCTGATACGCACAGGGAGCCGGGTGTTAAACGGCTCCATTCTGCTCTGCTAAAATGCCGAGTATGACTCTCGGGCCGAGTATACTGGAAAGAGCATGTCAGGATAAAATAAAAGAATGAATAAACAATTTAAAAGTAGACTCTGGCCCCGAGGCTGGCGAATGGCTATAAATACAAGAGCTTCAGATTCATAAAGGTATGTAAGAATTACTTCTAGAGACTTAGCAAGCAAGCTTTCTTGAGAGGAACTGACTTGTCCGTCGGAGTGCTAATTCCGGCACCCCCGACCGGAGTTTGTATTTTTGCAGGTGACTAGCAGAGGCTCATTGGCGTCTTCCGGGATCTCAAGAGTATTTCCAAACCACTTTCACCACAATTGGCGCCGTCTGTGGGAATACTCAAATATATCCATGGAAGGCGTGACCGACGATCCTCCGATAGCCACCGACGCGATCGCACAGGGAGACGACCTCACCCCAGCGAATATGCTCGGAAAAGAAACCATTGGCACGACGCACCTTGCGCCGACCGCCAACGATTCTAGCACGAGGCGATGCAAGCAACCATGGAACAGACAGCATCAAACAGAGTCCGACAAAGATCATCGCCGAGAACGAACGCCGCGACTGCCTCAGAGAAAGCAAAGTCTCACCAGGCAAGACTCAAGGTCCTCGAGCGATCCCCAAGGCGGGTCTCGACGACCTCGCGACCAACAATAAGAACACCGCGGCCGCCGACCTCAAAGGATTACGTTGAGGAAGTGACAGAGGACGATGTCGCCCAAGAGGCGCCGCTGACACCGCCCATATGATATACAACCGCCGATAGCCCCGATGACATACAAATTCAACCACTTCCAAACCTTCAAAGCGCCCACCACCAAAGAAAGCGACCCCGCCCGAGAAGCGTAAGCATCACCTTCGACGACTCGACGGCGCGGCGTCACACTCTCACGTGGATCCTTCGGTTGTCACGCCACGCTTACATAGGTTTACCGAGAACGCGTCCTTATCGATCGTGGAAGTACTTCAGAGATCATGTACCATCGAACCTTCATCAAACTCGGGTTCAACGACTCGATCTAACTCCGCCCCTATCCACTATTCGCTTCAACGCCACCCCGAGTATCCATCGGGAAAAATCTGCCTACCCGTCCGCGCTGGCTCGAGAACGGTGGTCGCGGAGTTTTTGGTCGTCAGGCTACCATCGCCATACAATCTCATCATGGGACGATCGTGGTTACATACCGCAGCCGCCCCAAAGACTCTACCACCAATCGCTACGCTTCCCAACAGAGCATGGCGTTGAGCAGATCCGCGGTTCAAATGGCCGTCCCAAGCATGTTACCTTCTCGCCGCCAGGACGCCGAAGGAACTGCAAGTAAAATCCGTCGAGGTGCCCAGTCGAGAAATCCTGGAAGACGTTGGACGTCAACCAAACGAAAAGGCCATGGAAGGTTTAGACCGAGTAGACATCGATGGAAGCCCGGAAAAGTTTTTTATGATCGGCGTCTCTCTGAGCCAGGTCGACAAGCAGCAACTGATCACTTTCTTACTCGGCAACCTCGACGTCTTCGCGTGGACCCCATATGAAATGCCGGGAATAGACCCAGCGGTCTCGCAGCATCACCTCAATGTCGACCCTCAGTGCAAGCCGATCATTCAGAAAGGTCGGCGATCCTCCGCAGAACACACTGCCGCCGTTGTCGAGGAAGTTGACAAATTGCTTGACGCCGGGGCAATCAGAGAGGTCACCTATCCCACGTGGCTCTCCAACACAGTGGTGGTAAAAAAGAAGAATGGCACTTGGCGCGTGTGTGTCGATTTCACGGATCTAAACAAAGCTTGCCCCAAAGATCGCTTTCCTTGCCTAGAATTGATCAACCGCCGATGCGACCAAGACGCCACCGCCGCATGATGAGTTTCCTCGACGCCTATAGAGGCTACCATCGACGCCATGAATCCAGATGATCAGACAAAACCGCATTCCTCACTCCAAGAGGAACCCATCGCATGTGGTCATGCCTTTTGGATTAAAGAATGCAGGCGACTTACCAACTACCGGTCACTACGATGTTCAAAGAACAACTCGGGCACACTATGGAAGTATACATCGACATGGTGGTCAAATCTAAAGAAGAGCAAAACCATATAGCTGATCCGAAAAGACATTCGACACCCCACGAAGCATGATGAAGTCAATGCTTCCAAATGCGATTCGATCGGCTCGCAAATTCCTAGGCTACATCACAACCATCGAGGAATCGAGGCCAACCCGAGGCAAGTTACAAGCAATTTTAGAACCCGCCTCTGCTCACCAAAGAAGTCCAAAAGTCGATGGGAATGGTCACGACTAACAGATTTATCACCGATCTACGATCGCCGCAGACAATTCTTTCAAACATTACGCCAGGCGTAGCTTAATGGTCCGTGGAATGCGAGGCGCCTTTTAATCTGCTCAAGACCTACCTCCCGACAAGACTCTTCTAACAACACCCGCCACGGTGACCCTCATTTTATATCCGCGCTTCGATGTGCCAGCCAGACGTATTGTTAAAAGAGGAGGAGGGCAAGAAGACCAAGATACTACGTGAGCAAGGCGATGGTGGACGCCAAACACGCCATTTACCTGAAAACTCGTCCTAGCTCGGTCATGGCAAAGAAGAAATCGATGCACTACTTCCAAGCACACAGTCAAGGTGTCACAGACTTCCTTCGACAAGATTCTAATGCGTACATCGTATGCGTTTCGAAATGGGCTCGAACTCGGACAATATGACATTCGCCACCCAAACCGCAATCAAGGCAGTGTGCTTGCCGACTCAGTGGCCGAATTCACAGGAGGGCTCGCCGACCTCAAGCCCGGGATCTCCACCAAAAGCCGGTTACGCCAAAGCCGATTGAGAGTCTACGCTAGACATCTCGCGCTTATCGCGATGGATCGTCTAACCAACGGGAAGCGGCGCGGCGTCGTAATTATGTCCCCAGACGGCGCAATATTGAACAGCACGTCAAACTCGGCTTCGAAGCATCAAATAACGAGGCCGAATATGAAGCCCTTTTAGCCGGACTACGGAACGCACATGTTCTCGGTGCACGGCGACTGTTGGTGTTTTGTGACTCAAAGTTGGTAATCAACCAGCTGAAGGGGGAGTATGCAGCGAGAGATGAGCGCATGGCGGCCTATATGAAAACGGCTAGCTCGTTGCTGGCGAAGTTCGACCATCACGAACTAAAGCAAATAACGCTACGACCAAAATACACACGCGATGCTCGCTTGCTTGGCCTCCGCCATCAACTCCGAGCTCAAACGCATTTCATCGAAGTGGGCTTCGCCGGAACCCAAGATCGCCTCGGAGGAGACCCACATCAATATCATAGAATCCGCCCAAGTTGGAAGGACCCCATTGCCGCGTTCCTTTCTTCTCAACAACTCCAGAGGATAAAAAGAAGCACACAAGTCGCGAAACAAGGCTCGCGATACTACCTTGATCCACAAGGGGACTTTATAAAAATCCTCTCGCCCATACCGAATGCGTGCACCGACAGAGTAGAGGAGCCGCCATCGAGATACATGAAGGCACTGTGGTGCACATTCGGGCGCCCTTGCCCATCGGGCGATAACGCAGGATATTATCGTCGACTATGAGGGCCGACGCACAAAATTATGTGAAGAAATGTGAACAATGCCAAAAGTTTTCCCCACTAACCCATCAACCGCGTAAGCTTTGAATTAATCAAGAGTCTCGGCCGCTTTGCTCTGGGACTTGATATCGAGGACCATCGCCCAGGCCCCAGGAACAAGCGATTCCTAATCGCAGCAACAGACTATTTCACGAAGTGGGTCGTAGCAGTGGCTCCAACCCATATACGAGATTCACATTAAGCGCTTTTGTGTGGAGGAACATCATTACAAGATTCGGCATTCCAAGAGCATTGATCTCAGATAATGGCACTCAGTCCGACCGTGGCCTGTACCGAGAGTTGTGCGGCAAATACGGAATTGTACCTTACTTTTTCACGCCACTTACCCCAAAGTAACGGTCAGTGAAGCTTCAACAAATCCATCTTGGACGGTATCAAAAGAGGTCGGAAAACGCTAAGGGCGGTGGGTCAAGAGTTGCTGCCGCATTATGGGCCCATCGAACGACGCCGAGACGATCCACCGGAGAAACACCGCTTGCCTTGTGCCGAACCCAGCGATCTTACCCCAGAGATCGCCTACCAACCCTCGATCGCAAGCCTTCGACACGGACTAACGACATGATGCTTGCTTTGGACCCGGTTCGATTGAAGAACGAAGAGATCGTGCCTTGGCATCCATGGCTCGCTATCACAAGCAGCTCGCTAAGTCATACAATCGAAAGTCCAATCAAGGCCTACAATCCAGAGAGCCGGTCCTCAAGAAGGTGCACACCGATCGGAGGTCGACCGATGGAAAGCTTGGTCCAAATCGACGGCCCCTATCGAATAGATTCCGCGCAGAACAGGGCATATCGGTTGTCGACATGTCGAAGAAGCCCGCCACGACTGCGTGGAATTCGACACATCTACTTAAAATTTTATCAATGACCCGACTGTGGGCTTGATATTTGTACACAATATCCTCAGAATCCAACATCTCGCATTTTCGCATGATTAAGCTCAACACTTCAAAATCTAACAAGTCTCCTGGATTCGAGCCCTTTGGTGAATGACATCTTAGGGGCGAACAAGTCTCCTGATTCGAGCCCTTTGGTGAATGACATCTTAGGGCCGAACAAGTCTCCTGATTCGAGCGCCTTCGTGGATGTCACGACACAAAACAAGTCTCCGGATTCGAGCCCCTTTGGTGAATGACATCTTAGGGCGAACAAGTCTCCGGATTCGAGCCCTTTGGTGAATGACATCTTAGGGCGAACAAGTCTCCTGATTCGAGCGCCTTCGTGGATGTCACGACACAAAACAAGTCTCCGGATTCGAGCCCCTTTGGTGAATGACATCTTAGGGCGAACAAGTCTCCGGATTCGGAGCCCTTGGTGAATGACATCTTAGGGCGAACAAGTCTCCTGATTCGAGCGCCTTCGTGGATGTCACGATTGGCCGAACAAGTCTCCGGATTCGAGCCTTGTGAATGACATCTTAGGGCGAACAAGTCTCGGATTCGAGCCCCTTCGGTGAATGACATCTTAGGGCCGTACAAGTCTCCGGATTCGAGCGCCTTCGTGGATGTCACGACAGCGTAACAAGTCTCCGGATTCGAGCTCTTGGTGAATGACATCTTAGGGCGAACAAGTCTCCGGATTCGAGCGCCTTCGTGGATGTCACGACACAAAACAAGTCTCCTGGATTCGAGCCCCTTTGGTGAATGACATCTTAGGGCGAACAAGTCTCGGATTCGAGCCCTTCGGTGAATGACATCTTAGGGCGAACAAGTCTCCGGATTCGAGCGCCTTCGGATGTCACGATTGGCGTAACAAGTCTCCGGATTCGAGCCCCTTGTGAATGACATCTTAGGGCGAACAAGTCTCCGGATTCGAGCGCCTTCGTGGATGTCACGATTGGTAATAAGTCTCGGATTCGAGCCCTTTGGTGAATGACATCTTAGGGCCGAACAAGTCTCCGGATTCGAACGCCTTCGTGGATGTCACGACACAAAACAAGTCTCCGGATTCGGAGCCCCTTTGGTGAATGACATCTTAGGGCCGAACAAGTCTCCGGATTCGGAGCGCCCTTCGTGGATGTCACGACTGGCCAGAACAAGTCTCCGGATTCGAGCCCCTTGGTGAATGACATCTTAGGGCCGAACAAGTCTCCGGATTCGAGCGCCTTCGTGGATGTCACGACACGTAATAAGTCTCCGGATTCGGAGCCCCTTTGGTGAATGACATCTTAGGGCCGAACAAGTCTCCGGATTCGGAGCGCCCTTCGTGGATGTCACGATTGGCCAAAACAAGTCTCCGGATTCGGAGCCCCTTCGGTGAATGACATCTTAGGGCCGAACAAGTCTCCGGATTCGGAGCGCCCTTCGTGGATGTCACGATTGGCCAGAATAAGTCTCCGGATTCGGAGCCCCTTTGGTGAATGACATCTTAGGGCCGAACAAGTCTCCGGATTCGGAGCGCCCTTCGTGGATGTCACGATTGGCCAGAATAAGTCTCCGGATTCGGAGCCCCTTCGGTGAATGACATCTTAGGGCCGAACAAGTCTCCGGATTCGGAGCGCCTTCGTGGATGTCACGACACGTAATAAGTCTCCGGATTCAGAGCCCTTTTGGTGAATGACATCTTAGGGCCGAACAAGTCTCCGGATTCGGAGCGCCCTTCGTGGATGTCACGATTGGCCAAAACAAGTCTCCGGATTCGGAGCCCCTTTGGTGAATGACATCTTAGGGCCGAACAAGTCTCCGGATTCGGAGCCCCTTTGGTGAATGACATCTTAGGGCCGAACAAGTCTCCGGATTCGGAGCGCCCTTCGTGGATGTCACGATTGGCCAAAACAAGTCTCCGGATTCGGAGCCCCTTCGGTGAATGACATCTTAGGGCCGAACAAGTCTCCGGATTCGGAGCGCCCTTCGTGGATGTCACGATTGGCCAGAACAGGTCTCCGGCTTCGGAGCCCCCTTGGTGCATGACACCTTAAAGCCGAATAAGTCTCCAAATTCGGAGCACCCTTCGTGGATGTCACGACTGGTTCAGAGCGTCCTTTGGTGCATGACACCTTGGGGCCGAATAAGTCTCCGAACGATTATACCACGTAGTGCACATTATTTTAATGAGCGCCTAAATATTACAATAAAGTGTATCGAAACGCTCGAGCCCTGGCCAACGCAAGGGCAGATTTATTAATCTATTCGGCTACATAATAAACGATGCCTCGGCCAGATCTCTGGTTTAACATATTCGGCTTAAGCGCCGAGCCCCGCCAACGCAAGGGGCGATTATTAATCTATTCGGCTAAGCACTCAACGATGCCTCGGCCAGCCCTCTGGTCTAAAATATTCGGCTTAAGCGCTCGAGCCCTGGGGCCAACGCAAGGGCAGATTTATTAATCTATTCGGCTACATAATAAACGATGCTCGCCAGATCTTCGGTTTAACGATTCGCTTAGCGCCGAGCCTCGCCAAGGCAAGGGCAGATTTATTAATCTATTCGGCTAAGCACTCAACGATGCCTCGCCACCCTCTGGTCTAAAATATTCGCTTAAGCGCCGAGCCTCGCCAACGCAAGGGCGATCTAGCCCGTAGAGCTAGTTGGCCAACCATTTGGCCTTTCACGCCGAGCCGAGCCATCCTGTGGAACCGCATATTTGGTTGTTAATTGTTTTAACATTGTATAATTACAAAAACAAAACATCACCATAAAATCATGGAGACATCAAGACATTGCATAAATTGCTAACATTTTATAAATACAAAAAGTATCAACGCCCATTGTCAGATCATAAACACAAAATAACAAAATAAACGAAAGAAATATCATCTCAATCCCTCCAATGGATCGATGTCTACTTGCTCATACGGTATTGGAACATTCAGTGGCAATGCCACCGCAAAGAAGGGCCTTGTGCCAACCATGTTTGAATCCCGATTCTCAAACCGGAGACTGTCCACATATCGCAAGCCCAAATTTCTTCCCGCTTCAAACTTTTGACTCAGACTCTTTCGCCACTTTCACCTCGCTAACTCGCCTCCGTGCCAAGAACGGCTTTTCCGATAAGCAAAGTGCGCCTAAGTCGCCGCCTTCTCGCCTCCGCTCAACTTATCCGCAGATCACGAGCTTTCCACCGCAAAGATTCCGCCCGAGAAGCTTCCCATTGTTTTAAAACTCGCCCTCGCCCTTTTTTCCGCCCGCTGTTTCTCGCAAGCGGCCGATCTCCTTGATGGCGCCGAGATGGCGGCGCCCACATCGCTATCCTACCAACGGCCCGCAAAAGAACAATTCAAAACAAGAACGCGAAGCTGCTCAATGAAAGAAAAAATCGAATACACACCAAAAGGGCCGATCGCGCTAACATTGTCGATCCGAATCCGGCCCACCGGAAAGCCTCCGTGACGACGGTAATGACAAAGGCGCGTTACACACAACGCGACCGGGTCATTAAGCCGAGGCATCCGATAGAACTGCATATTTCACCTTCGTCGAATCACAAAGGGCACGACCACCAACCCACCGCTCGAGGACGCTTGTCAGACCGATCTTCTAACCCGACCTCAGTTCTCTAGGGCGTTTCTCCGACGCTCTCAACATCCGAACGGCTTCTAACCGTTCCGATTCGCATCCTTATTCGCTGTCGCCTCGCAATTTGCAAGGATTTCGATTCAACAACCGAGGGAATGCCGAGATTCAACAAAGGCGGTTCGTCGAAAGGCCCTCCGCTTCTTCTCCTTGCGGCTAACCTCTCCGATTCGCCTTTCTTAGCAAGCTTTGTCGCTTAACCCAAATGCATACGGGCTCGAGACGGAAGGGTCGCTCAGACGCTGAAGAGCGCCGTCAACAAGATCGCTCTCGAACCAAAGCAGTGGGACGATCGTCAACTCAATACCTCCTCGATTCGCCTCCGAGCGATCCGACGCTAGCGGTACTTCCAGATTCTAATCGGACCCTTCAAATCCTATCCGCTAAAATTTTTGAAGTTGGACAAAATACGGGCGACGAGAAAATCTTCCCTTCCGAATTCCAGATATTGTCCGCAAATTAAAAGGTCGGGTACGAGGCTCAGAGCAAAGCGTAACGTGAGCCGCCTTCCTCGCTATAAAGACCGCGACGTCAAATAATTAAGAGCAACTCGATGTCGGAAAGAACGGCGGCCGTTAGTTGAAGTTAGGACTTTTTTCAACTCGCTCTCGCATAAGATAAGCCGTGAGATTCAAGAAAATAGGGTATGGCAGATACAAATGTACAATATGAGCAAAGGGCATTCGCGACTGGTTCGCCTCACGCCTAGGAATAGGATCGACGCGATCCTCCTCGCCAATTCCCAGCTACCACGGACAACGACCATGACATCATCAACTCGCTTTCCAGAGCCGAAAGCATAGTGATCAACCGATGATCTGCGGTCCTTAGCTCGAGAAAGTAACGTTCGGCCGCCAGAGGATCCGCCAGAGCATAATAAAGGCCGAATGGCAGGAATGCCAAGATTAATACCAAGGCGACGGTTCAGCGCCACGACCCCCATTATGATTCTAAAGAAATTTACATTGGGCTGGGAAGGGATCAAATCCCAATGGCGAAGAACAGCCCTCAGAAGCGGGTGAAGAGGAAAGTGAACTCCCGCCTCGCGATCGACAAAAGGGGTATGACAATCGAAGTTTTTCCTCTCTCTCCATGTCGAGAGTGCGGTCACCACTAACGATAGGTGCACATCGTCAGAATGGAGAAATGGCGTCTAAAATCAACGACTCAATTCGAGAAAGAAGGTCTTTAAATACTTCGCCATAATCTATTGATTATAAGAATACGTGACGAGTAAACAAATTACGAAAAAGCTTCAGAGTCGAGAAGAGGAAAACTTACAAAAATGAAGAATATCGCAGATGGAAGGATTGCAAGGATGAATCGAAGAGCAGCCTAGCGTTCAGCTATAGAACCCGAATCCGGCGATACCAGGCTTCAAGTCATAATGAATAGGCGTGCACGGAGGGACGGGAATCTGAAGCGACGATTCAAGGGGGAGTAATTAAACAACCGCGAAATAAATCTAAAGCCCCAAGTACTTCGGTTTGTAGTATTTGGAAATCAGAGCCAAGCACCTCGTCCAAATGCCGTTGACAAGATGCTTGGGGGCAATTGTGGGAGCCGATAATCAAAGACACGAAGTCTGATACGCACAGGGAGCCGGGTGTTAAACGGCTCCATTCTGCTCTGCTAAAATGCCGAGTATGACTCTCGGGCCGAGTATACTGGAAAGAGCATGTCAGGATAAAATAAAAGAATGAATAAACAATTTAAAAGTAGACTCTGGCCCCGAGGCTGGAGAATGGCTATAAATACAAGAGCTTCAGATTCATAAAGGTATGTAAGAATTACTTCTAGAGACTTAGCAAGCAAGCTTTCTTGAGAGGAACTGACTTGTCCGTCGGAGTGCTAATTCCGGCACCCCCGACCGGAGTTTGTATTTTTGCAGGTGACTAGCAGAGGCTCATTGGCGTCTTCCGGGATCTGAAGAGTATTTCCAAACCACATTCACCACACAAAGGATGAGAGGTCTAAGCTTGATAGTAAGTCAAGACAATGTATTTTTCTTGGCTATAGGCGTGATGAGTTCGGGTATAGATTATGGGATCCGATCGACAAGAAAGTCATTCGAAGCCGTGATGTTGTGTTTCTTGAAGACCAAACAATTGAAGACTTTGGCAAAGGTGATCAACCGGAGCCAAAAGCTAGTAATCTCATTGACATGGATCCATCTCCTTCATCTTCAGTTGATGATGAAAATGGGGGAGATGTGCAGCCACATATTGAAGATGTGGAGGATGATGCAAATCCTAATGAAGTTGAGCCAGAAATTGAGGAAGAGCATCCAACTCAAGAACCGCCACCACAACTTGAGTTGAGGAAATCTACAAGGGACCGACAACCTTCAAGAAAGTATCCTTCCAATGAATTTGTGTTGATTTCTGATCAAGGGGAGCCGGAGAGCTACCAAGAAGCAATTGAGCATGCAAAGAAAGATGATTGGAAAAAGGCCATGGAAGAGGAGATGAATTCCTTACTTGAAAACCAAACTTATGATTTAGTGAAGTTGCCTAAAGGGAGGAAAATTCTGAAAAATAAGTGGGTCTTCAAATTGAAGAATGATAGGAAGAATCTGAGGTACAAAGCGCGTCTTGTTGTGAAAGGCTTTGGGTAAAAGAAAGGTATTGACTTTGATGAGATTTTCGCCGATCAGAAGATGTCTTCTATTCGGGTTGTACTTGGCATGGCTGCAAGTATGAACCTTGAAGTTGAGCAACTTGATGTAAAGACCGCATTTCTTCACGGTGATCTTGAAGAAGAAATTTACATGGAACAACCGGAAGGTTTTGTGGAGAAAGGGAAAGAGAAATTTGTTTGCAAATTGAAGAAAAGTTTGTATGGTCTCAAGCAAGCTCCGCGACAATGGTACAAAAAATTTGACTCTTTCATGATGAATAATAGTTTTTCTAAAACCACTTCGGACCATTGTGTGTTTGTGAAAAAATTTTCAAATGGTAAATTTATTATTCTTTTGCTTTATGTTGATGACATGTTAATTGTGGGTCAAGATTCTACCATGATTAACAAGTTGAAGTTGGAGTTGAGCAAGTCCTTTGCTATGAAAGATTTGGAGCCGGCAAAGCAAATACTTGGTATGAAAATTGTTCGTGATCGCAAAGAGGGACTGATTTGGTTGTCTCGAGAGAGCTACATTGAGAAAGTTCTTGAGAGATTCAACATGGATAAAGCAAAGCCGGTTGGTTGTCCACTTGCAAGTCACTTCAAACTTAGTTCGAATCAATGTCCTACAAGTGAGAAAGACAAAGAAGAGATGTTGAAAGTTCCTTATGCTTCAGCAGTTGGTTCTTTGATGTACGCCATGGTTTGTACAAGGCCGGATATTGCTCACGCTGGTGTGGTGGGTCGGTTTCACTCTAATCCGGGTAAAGAACATTGGGCAGCGGTAAAATGGATTCTCAGGTATCTTCGAGGGACTTCGAAGGTGTGTTTGTGTTTTGGAGATGGTAAGCCGATGCTTGATGGGTTCACGGATTCTGACATGGCCGGTGATGTTGATTCTAGGAAATCTACTTCGGGGTATTTGATGACTTTTGTGGGAGCCGTGTGGCATGGCAATCTAAATTACAAAAATGTGTTGCTCTCTCAACTACCGAAGCTGAATTTATTGCTATTACAGAAGCTTGTAAAGAAAAGTTATGGTTGAAGAAATTTTTGCAAGAGTTGGGTTTGAAGCAAGAAAAGTATGTGCTTTATTGTGATAGTCAAAGTGCTATTCACTTGAGTAAAAATTCTACCTTTCATTCGAGATCGAAACACATTGATGTGAGATACCATTGGATTCGTGATGTGTTAGATTCGAAATTGTTGCAACTCGAAAAGGTTCACACAGATGATAATATTTCAGATATATTGACAAAGACTTTGTCGAGAGACAAACATTTAAAGTGTCGAACTTTTGCGGGTATGGTTGATGTCGCCACCTAAGTCGGTAGGGGGAGAATTGTTGGGTATACCTCCTTATTGGAGTGTGGGACCCAATTGGTTTTGGAAAAAGAGTTTTAATTTGGCTTGGTTTAATATAATATATTTTTATATATTATATTTGTGGAGGCCCAATACAATTTGGTAACAATTAGGGTTTGATTAAAAAAACCCTAGATTCACAATACATAATTATTGATATTGTCTTCCCAAGAAGAAAAAAAAGGTACGGCTGCCATCCTTGGTTCGGTAACAGTGCGGAAAATTCAAAATTGGTGAAGAATTGTCAAGGTGCTTCATTTGTTTATGTTTAAGTTGCCTTTGTTCGGAAGTTGATTTGGTTCGTTATTTTGGGTCTTCTTCAACTCTGATTCTGAAGATTTTGGTTCATCTATTTGGTGAGGTCTTTCCTCTTGTTTATTTGTGATTATTTGGAATTCACATAAGGGTGGTTTTGTGAGACCATTAGTGTCTCGTTTGTAATCGTTTGGAACTTATTTGGTTGATAGTGGAATCAGATTTCGATCCCGTGGACGTACCTCACATTGAGGGAACCACGTAAAAATTCTTGTATTGCTTTTGATTTAATTTTTCCGCATTAATTTATATTCCCATTGATTGATTTACTTGTGGGGTTTCATCGATTTTCCCTAACACTTTTTCGGCTCGATTTCATCTATTTTTATACATCTTTGACCTCTAGTTCCATATACCAAAACGTAGAGCATGACGAGGGCTTCCATTTAATCTCAACGGATCGTTGTTTCGTCGCCGGTGATTTTTTCAACTTTGTTTCCTTCTTGCTTCAAGAAGTAGGGTCTATTTCTTAAACTCAATATGAATTCGGTAGTATATTTGTGGTGTATTTTAATTATATGGATCCCATTGTTCTTGGATTGATTTTTGATAATTTCTTTGTAAGTTAGGGTGTTTTCCCAAATGGGATTGTTGAGCTATGGTTTAATTGCAAAAGTTTATTTTCCACTTACAAAGAATGTATATGATCTTTTAAATGTAAAAAACTCTAATTTGGAGAAACCCTAAAATGTTGATCTTTTGGAAAATTATTGAATTATTAAATCAAAATGTAAATGAGAAGTTTTCAAATGTTTTCTTGAAAAAGGTTGTGCTTATGAAATTGAAGTTAATACATATTGAAATTAGCTATTTCTTGCACTGAAATGAATTTTAAAAGAGGAAGGGAGTTATGCCCTAAAATGTATTTTTTGAGATTGTAAAGGGAAATGGAATAAATGTTGAGAAATGTGAATTTGAAATGATAACTAATGATGATGGTGGAGTTGGATATGTATTATTACTCCCATTTGAGATTAGAGAAAATTATATCTTTAATGGAATTTATTTATCTGTTTAGATATATTTGTTTTGGGCTATCGGTGGAGGATAGCTATGATTGTTATAGAAATTGCATGTGAACTAGGCAAGCTGAACTGTTTATAAATCATGCATATCATGAAGCATGCAATGTATTTTGAGGATTTAAAGCGTATACATGGGTGCCGGTTTCCACGGACAAAATTTCTATAAAATGGCAATTGTAGTGCTTGTATAGCCTAGGTGTACATGGATCCCGTTTGATGGTTTCCCGCGGATGAAATTTCCATGAAAGGTTGTATTGGTTTTAGAGATTTATGCATTTTATTTATTATCATTTTGGTTTTGGAAAGAAATGATTTTAAACAGTTTTAACAATGTATTTGTTGTTGGTTAACGATGTATTTGTTTTGGAATTGACAATGAAATTGCTAGTTGGTATTGAGATACCTGGATTGACTTGTGGAAATAGATTTTATATCAAACTAATTTATTGAATTCGGAAAACGTTTTGAATAAACAAAAGGTTTGGAAGATTGGGAAGAAAGGGTTTTTATTGAGAAAACAAGCGGATTTGAGAATGCATTGAGCATATTATATATGTATGTATTGCATTCATGATCATTTATATTGGTGGAGCATATTTAGTTTTTGAAATATTTCCTAGTGGACTTTATGCTCACCCTACGTGGTTGAAAATATTTTTTAGGTATGCTTATACGGACGTGGATTGAGATGTTGAAGTAGTGTTTGGAACCGTGTAGGGTGGTTTCTTTATTTGTTGGCCAAGGGACATTTATATGTTTGTTGGTCGTGTATCATTCTTGTAAGGGTTATACCCTTTGTATATGATGTAGGTCTTTAGACATCTTAATTTGATTTATAACATCTTTGTATGTTTTTATTACAGAGCATCCATTTGGCTTAGATGTTGTGTCTAAGAATGTATAAAATTAGAATAACACATGTATTGTGTGACTATATTATATACATCTGCATGAGTGTTGTTAGTGATCGTCTATCGTTGGGTGGTTTACTCACGTGGGCCTGACCCTATAAATTTGGGGCGTGACAAGCACATACTCCAAGCTCTATGCTAGTGAGAAACCAACATATAGAGCAAAACAAAGCAAAAAATAAGAAACAAAAAATTGGCACCAACTTAGTCAATGACAAAACAGCCAGCATCTAATCACCAACAAAATAACAGCACCAGCAGTAAATACCAACAGTAAACATCTGGAGAACATCAGCACCAACACCAACTGAACATTAACAAGATGAACACCAAGATTAACACCAGCATCTTATCAGCAACAGAATAGCAGCACCAACAAGATGAACATCAGCTAAACATCAACAATAAACAGCATCACCAGCACCAGGTAAACATCAACAAGATAAACACCAAGAGGAACACCACCAGAAACAATATCCAGCGGCACCATTAGCAACAATATACACTAGCACCAACAACAACAGCACTATCAGCTAAACATCAAATACACAACCTGATTTGATTCAGATTGGAGACAAATCATGGATGGAATATGAATTACCACAAGAGTGACTTTTCAACCAAATTGCGATTCTAACCTTGATATGCTCAATGATCTCTAAAAAGTTAGGCTGGGCACTATCGAAAACATAATCATTATTGAGCTTCCAAATTGACCAAACAATAGCAAGTGGAATGACTTTCCATATCTGTAATTCTTTCTTCTTAATTTTTGTGCTAAGCCACCAATCAAACAAATCCACAACAGAGCCAGGGCAAACCCAAAAAAGACCCAACCAGTCAATGATAGTAAACCAAATTTGCTAGCTAAAGGGGAAAAGAAACAAACCATGATTAATGATCTCCAAGTCAGATTTGCAAAAGATACACTAACTGACATCCTCCCTTCTAAGAACACCAATATGATGAAGGAACACAGATGTTTTTACTCGACCTTTCCAAACCAACCAAGAGAAGAATTGGACTTTTGGTGGTGAGATATTGTTCCAAATGAATTTCGGCATTAGGGGTGGGCGCGGGTCGGTTGCATCCACGGAACTTTCAATCTGCCATCCCTTCGCTAGATTGGCGGATTAGAGAAAATCAATCTGCATCCGTCCGCCAATCCGACGGATGTGGATTGAGTGGATTAGCGGATTAGCGGATGGATGCGAATCGGTTTGAAGGTTTAAAATTTTATAAATTTTCGACATAATTCAACTTGTGTACTTTCTCAACAAAAAATAAAATAAATTACAGTCAATGACTTAACAGAGTATTACAATCATTGCATGCCTCATCCAAAGAAAGAAAGTTTGAAACTTTATCCACATATTACAATCATAGCACGCCTCATCCACATAAAGTATTATAATCTATGGTTTTTAAAATATAAAAACAATTCGAATCACCAAAACCATGAACAGAGCAATAGTAGAGATTGTATGCCTCTGTATTGTTACATCTTGTCACGACCCAAACCCGTCCCTATGGGTTTAGCATCAGAATCGCCAAGAATCCGATTATCAAGGCCTCGCTAACAAAGAGAACCGTAAAAACAGTAGTAGGTGGGCAAGGAAGCCAAAACAAGAAATAAACAATGTCCAATGAGTCAGGATAACAGTATGCAAAAAGACCTTCCATTCATATGTACAGTCAGTGACAAAATAATATGTACATATATACAATCATTCAGTTCAGGGACCTAATCCCTATTAAACAAAGAGTAAATCTATACTGCTTATACAAAATAGACACGAGACGATTTGGGAAATAAAAACATCCCTAAGCCATAGATGGCAGGCTCGGAACCTCATAGTGAGGCACAGTGGTTGGCTTGACAAAAAAAGGAGTCTAATCCGCGTTCCTAGCTCCGGTCTGGTACCTAAACACCTACATATATATATATATATATATAAACAGTGAGCTAAAGCCCAGTGAATAACATAATGCGTAAAGAGGTTTAGAATGAATGTCCTTACAGTAATGAAAATAGTTCATTAATTCAGTATATCAGTCATTCAGTCATATGTGGTACATCCATTAGCATAGCAGTACAGTAAACAGTAGGTCATGAAAGACCGAAAAGTCAATGATGGCCATCAATCAGTAAACAGTAGTGGTTCCAACAAGGGAACTGATAGAGATTTCTGTAATAGTAATAGTAACAGTAAACAGTAGTTGCTAAGGAGGCCACAATACAGTTCAGAACATAGGACATACATGCATTCGATTAATAGTATCAGTTCAGAAAACAGTTTAGTTAAACAGTTTAAACATCAAACACAAACAAATAATCAAACAGGCAACAGATAGATATACAATTCAAACAGATATACTCAATCAATCAATTTTAGATTTCAGTCGGTTAGTTCAGTATTTTAATCTGTTCAATTATTTATCATAATCGATCTCCTTAGCAAAGAATCAAGAGTTTATCGAAACGATTGTGAGGGTTGTTCAGCTTTCTCCTTAAAAAGAGTTTAGTCCTCTAAACTCGAGTTACCTTCGTTTTGGAAGAAAACAGGATTCAGTGGAAACAGTTCAGGATATCTTTTATCCATGTCATCTTCCCTTTCCCAAGTGGCATACACGCCACCATGGTTTTGCCAGTCAACTTTCACTAACGGGATCTCTTTATTTCTCAACTTCTTAATCCGTCTGTTCACAATTTGTATAGGCCGTTCTTCATAAGTGTAGTCATCACTTAGCACTACACGGGTCGGCTCAATCACATGAAAAGGATCTCAGAGGTAATCCCTCAACATAGAAATGTGGAGCACATTATGCATATTTTCCATTTCAGGAGGAAGTGCAACTTGATACGCCACCGAATTGATTTTCTCAATAATCTCATACAGTCCGACATATCTTGGCGCTAGCTTGCCTTTGACTCCAAAACGAGTCTGGCCTTTCATCGGCGTCACTTTCACAAAAACGTGATCACCTACTTCATATTCTTTGTCTCGTCTTCTGGTATCCGCATAACTTTTCTGTCTGTTCTGTGCAGTTTTCTGTCTCTGTTGTATCAATTTCACTTTCTCAATCATTTCATACACAATCTCGGGCCCAAGCAAAGGCCCATCTCCAACTTCTGCCCAGCAAATCGGAGATCTACATTTTCTGCCATACAATGTCTCGAAAGGCGCCATACCAATACTTGAATGATAACTGTTGTTGTAGGCGAATTCAGCCAAAGGCAAATGGCTTTCCCAGTTTCCCTGAAAATCAAGGACACACATTCCTAGTAAATCCTCCAGAGTCTAAATGGTTCTTTCTGACTGGCCATCTGTCTGAGAATGATAGGCACTACTCAGTCTGAGTTCAGTACCCAATGCAGTCTGTAAGCTTTGCCAGAATCTCGATGTAAACTTCGAATCTCTGTCAGAAACAATGGACACAAGCACTCCATGCAATCTAACAATCTCATCAATATAAATCACAGCCAATTTGTCCACATTATAAATTATTTTGATAGGTAAGAAGTGAGCAGATTTAGTCAGTCTATCAACAATAACCCAAATCGAGTCCATACCTTTACTGGAGCGAGGTAACCCAACGATAAAATCCATAGTAATATGTTCCCATTTTCACTCCGGTATTGGTAAGGGCTGCAATAAGTCTGCGAGTCGTTGATGTTCGACTTTGACTTGTTGGCAATGAAGACATTTTGATACAAAATCAGCAATTTCTTTCTTCATTCCCGGCCACCAGAAATTCAGTTTCAGATCTTGGTACATTTTCGTATTCCCCGGATGGATAGAAAGTTTCGAATTGTGACCCTCTTGCAGAACTCTTCCTCTCAATTCAGAATCATTCGGTACACATAGTCTTTCTTGAAATTTCAGTACATTATTTTCAAACGTGAAACCCGGTCTTGGTTTAGATTCCCTTTCTTTGATGATCTTTTTCAAGAAGTCATCCAATTGCTGTTTCTCTTTAATTTCCTCAATCAATGCCGGTTGAGCAGAAATAGCAGCTAAGATTCCACCTTGTTCTCGCAAAACAATTTCAATTTCAGATTTTTCAAGGTCACAAAGCAACTCTTTCTATCCGGTAAGCAAACAGGCTAAATTCCCAATCGATTTCTGACTCAATGCATCAGTAACGGTGTTGGCTTTTCCCGGATGGTACAAAATCTGTAGGTCATAGTCTTTAATCAATTCTAGCCATCTCCGCTGTCTCATGTTCAGTTCTTTCTGTGTGAAGAAGTATTTCAAACTTTTGTGGTCAGTATATACTTCACATGTCGCCCCATAAAGGTAATGACGCCAGATTTTCAGTGCAAATACTACTGCAGCAAGTTCCAGATCATGGGTTGGGTAGTTCTTTTCGTGCGGTCTTAGTTGTCGGAAAGCATAAGCAATAACTCTCCCATTCTGCATTAAAACACATCCCAAACCCTTATGAGAAGCATCACTAAAAATGGTAAATCCATCCGTACCTAAAGGTAGGGTAAGAACCGGTGCAGTCATAAGTCGAGTTTTCAACTCTTGGAAAGCTGATTCCCTTTGGTCAGTCCAGTCAAATGATATCCCCTTCTGAGTTAACTGAGTCAACGGTAAGGAAATTTTGGAGAAATCTTTGACAAATCTTCTGTAATACCCGGCTAATCCCAAAAAGCTTTGGACTTCTGTCACATTTGTTGGTCTAGGCCAGTTTACTACAGCTTCAATTTTCTGCGGATCAATAGAAATTCCATCTTTGCAAACAACATGTCCCAAAAATATAATATGATCAAGCCAAAACTCACATTTAGACAGTTTAGCATAAAGTTTATGTTCTTTTAGGGTCTGTAGAGCAAGTCTCAGATGATGTTCATGTTCTGCTATACTTTTGGAATAAATCAGAATGTCATCTATGAATACAACAATAAAGTCATCGAGGAATGGTTTAAAGATTCTGTTCATGAGGTCTATAAATGCAGCAGGTGTACTGGTAACTTCGAAAGGCATAATTAAAAATTCGTAATGTCCATGCCTCGTTCAAAAAGCAGTTTTATCAATGTCTTCCGGTTTAACTTTCAGCTAATGATATCCAGATCTGAGATCAATCTTAGAGAACACTTGAGCACTCTGTAACTGATCAAATAGGTCATCAATACGCAGTAATGGATATTTATTTTTCACAGTTACCTTGTTTAGTTCACGGTAGTCAATACAGAGCCTCAGTGAGCCGTCTTTCTTTTTCACAAACATGACAGGTGCGCCCCACGGTGAAGTACTAGGCCTGATGAACTTTTTTTCTAACAGTTCTTGCAGTTGCACTTTCAATTCTTTCAGTTCAATTGGAGCCATTCTGTAAGAAGCTTTAGATATTGGCTGTGTTCCTAAAATCACATCAACGGTGAATTCAATCTCCCTGTCAATCAAATCCCTTGGCAGATTATCTAGAAAAACATCTGGGAATTCTCTGACTATAGGAATACTGTTCACATTAGCACTATCATCAGTAGATACAGTCAATACAGAACACAGATATCCTTTACACCCCTTTCTAATCAATTTAACAACTTTCACAGATGAAATCAAATACGGAGGAGGTACTACTCCACTCCCATTAAACACAAATTCAGGCAAACCCGGTGAATGGAAAACTACTTGTTTCATTACACAGTCTATGGTGGCTTGATATTTTATTAACAAGTCCATCCCCAATATTACATCAAAATGATCAATGTTCAAAGGCAGTAAGTCAATAAACAGATGTGCATCTCCAACAATAATTTCACAAGCAGGGTACATGTATGCACAAGTCATGGATCCCCCAACGGGCGAAGATACAGCTACCAGATAATTCATGGGTTCTAAGGGTCTATTTAATTTTCGCAAAAAAGCATGCGATACATATGAATGTGTAGACCCCAAATCAATCAGTACATAAGCATTTTGAGTACAAATAGAGAGAATACCTGACACTACGATCTCGGTATTTTGGACGTCTCCTGGTACTAGGGCGAACACTCGGCCCTGCCTCATAGGCTCTTTCCCGGTAGCTTTAGGGTTCGGTTTTGGTGTAACAGTTGATGCTGTTATGCTTGGTGTAGCTTTGCTATTGGCCTGCGGAGTAGAGGGGCAGTCTTTAACCATGTGGCCCACCTTGCCACACCTGTAATAGGCTCTAGATATTTTGTAACAAACCCCTTTGTGCTTCTTGCCACACTCAGAACAGGGTGGTATGAAACCACTTCCTTGGCTGGGGCTAGTTGTTGACCCCGTATTCTGTTTCTTGTTTAATGGGTTATGCTTGCCTTTCTTGAACTTGAAATCTTGCCTTTTACCACGCCATTCAGACGCTAGTGTTTCAGTTTTCAATGCCTCGATGTTTGATTCAGCCATCAAAGCTCGGTCAAGAACATTTACATAGTTCGGTAGCTTCAAAACATTTATTATGTCCAGTATTGTAACATTCAGGCCGCCTTCAAACTTTTTGGCGTTCTTGTAATCAATGTCCACCATGTGTGGTGCAAATCTGACAAGCTCGGTGAACTTTGTTTCATATTCAGCCACGAACATTGCGCCATGTCTCAGCTGTTCAAATTTATTTACTTTTCTGTCTCTGACACACTGTGGGAAATATTTCTCAAAGAAGGCTCCTTTGAATTGAGCCCAAGTCATTACAGTGTTGTCATCACAGATAAGCATCCACCACCTTCTAGCTTTTTCTTGCAGAGTAAAGGTGGCCAACAGTACTTTATGTGCCTCAGAGCACGGAAAAACCTCAAACAATTTTTCTATTTCAAGAACCTATGCTTCAGCTTTTAACGGTTCAAGGCCTCCCTGAAAGCATGGCGGTTTCATTTTGTAGAACTTGTGGGTGAGAGCAATTATGTCCCCATCATTAACATTGACATTCTGTTCCGGCTATATCGGAGGAGGAGGTGGGGGCTGTTGGTTCTGTTGTTGATCTAATCTTTCAGTTATTAATTCCATCGTTCTCTCTAGTCTTGCCATTCTTGCCTCAGAGGATGAGGATTCAGATTCATTTGCAGTTCTTGTATTATCCATTTCACTATAAGCAGTTATAGCAATTATCAACATAAGCAGTTGCATACTTAAACAATTTATCACATTAGCATATATTCAGTCATGTCATAGCCACACACTTATCATGCTTATGCAATGCCCTAATCACTTTTCTAGGACACCATATAGCTCATTTGGACATGTGTGTGCGGTATAACTCGTGGTAAGTATCGCTCTGATACCACTTTGTCACAACCCAAACCCGCCCCTATGGGTTTAGCACCGTAACCGGCCAGTAATCCGTAATTACCGAAATCCTACTTAACAGTAAAACAGTTAAACAGAGTACAGGGGCTGGCGGAAGCCAAAACAGTAAATAAACAATGTCCAATGAACTGTGACCGTCTGTATACAAAAAGACCTTTCATTCATATGTACAGTCAGTGACAAAATAGTATGTGCATATATACAATGAATCAGTTCAGGGACCTAATCCCTATTAAACAGTAGTAACAGTCTATACAATTATACAAAACAGACATAGAGACAGACAGGGGAAATAAAAACACCCCTAAGCCGTAGATGGCAGGCTCGGAACCTCGCAATGAGGCACAGTGGTTGGCTTGACAAAAAGGGGAGTCTAATCCGCGCTCCTAGCTCCGGTCTGGTGCCTGAACACCTACATATATATATAAACAGTGAGCTAAAGCCCAGTGAATAACATAATGCGTAAAGAGGTTAAGAATGAATGTCCTTACAGTAATGAAAACAGTTCATTAATTTAGTATATCAGTCGTTCAGTCATATGTGGTACATTCATTAGCATAGCAGTACAGTAAACAGTAGGTCTTGAAAGACCGAACAGTCAATGATGGCCATCAATCAGTAAATAGTAGCGGTTCCAACAAGGGAACCAACAAAGATCTTTATAACAGTAACAGTAACAGTAAACAGTAGTTGCTAAAGATGCCACAATACAGTTCAGAACATAGGATATACATTCATTCGATTAATAGTATCGGTAAAAAACAAACAGCTTAAGCGATCGAAATATTCACAGTTGAACATATCTTTACACAATTGTTACTCACAGAGTTCTGGGTTACAGTAAAGCTAGAGCGCGTCTCTAGTCGTCAACCCTACACAGTTTACAGAACGAACACACACACTAAGCTACACAGTTAGGAAAGATAATAACTTAATCCCTAATTGCCTCGGTGTGTTCTATATCTATATCCTCATTAAGATGTCTTAAACTAGGTCTAAGAATGCCTAGGATGGGATGAAGATGCAAAGGTGCATTCAGAAAACATTTTCAGAATTTCAGAAAAACAGAGGTCCCGCTCGAGCGGACATGCAGACAACGGTTCCCGTTCGAGCGTCACTTCCCATGCTCGAGCAGACTGCAAAACAGTCAAAAGTACTAGATGCTCAAAAATCACGCTCAATGGGTGCTCGACACCCGCTCGAGCGTAAGACACAAGGTCCCGCCGAAGGCCAATTATTCCGCCGAGGACTTCAAAAACAAGGTAAAGTACCGAGCACGAATTTACCGCTCGAGCACCACTTTCCCCGCTAGAGCGGGAATCCAAAATCTGGAATTTCCATATTTGAACTTCCAAGCTCAAAACCAAGTTTTAGCAACTCAAAACTCGACCTCTTGGGCCCAATTTCTGGAAAGCACTTGTAAATACATAGAATAACATGATTCAAAGCTCAATTTGTAAAATCAAGACCCAAGGGTAGCTCAATTAAATCCAAATTTCAAACCAATTTTCATGGACATGAAGAACATGCAAATATGCATGAATTTAAACCATTTCAAAGCTTTAAATACAAGCTCAAATGAGCTAATTCTTTTCAAAATAAGATGAAATCATGGACTATCACACTATTATGAACATGCATGCACCAATTGCCATGAAACCAACATCAAAATGCAAGGATAAACACATGCATGCATGATACAAGCTTTAATCCAACACTATAAGACCAATTCAAGCCTTAGATCACTGAAGACTCATTAATCATGCAAGAATAAATTCAAATACACAATGAAGAAGGTCAATGGTCTACCTTAGGTCTTCAATGTAAGATACACAAGCTCAATTTGCAATCTACACTTCAATTCCTTCTGGTTTCTAAGCAAAACAACAAGGACAATTCAACTCTCTCACTTTCTCTCTCTCTAGTTCGGTGGTGGTGAGGAAATGAGCAGATGAAATGTTTGTTTGAGTGTATAAAGGCTCAAATATGTTTAGCCTACATGGCCCACTAACAATGGCATTTAAGTAAATAAGCTTAACTCTTTAATTAGCTCTAATTGATCTAATTTAATCATACCAAATCACATTTCAGATAAATATGCCATAAAATCACATAAAACCTAATTAACACAGAACATCAATCAATTTCAGATTCGACCGCCGATAAGGCCTTTAATTTGCAGTTTAAACATAAAACACAAACAGATAATCAAATAGGCAACAGATAGATATACAATTCAAACAGATAAACTCAATCAATCAGTTTCAGATTTCAGTCGGTTAGTTTAGTATTTTAATTAGTTCAATTACTTATCATAATCAGTCTCAGTTTAGCAGTAATCAGTAGTTTATCGGTAAATAGTGGTAAGGGTTGTTACACATCTATATATGTTTTTGAAAACAAAAACCAACCTACATATATAATCTTTTTTATTTATTATTTTTAGAGTTAGATTTAAAAACTAAAATATATAGATAAATAATACATTTATTTTTTTAATTCAAAAAATATATTTAAGTTGAAAAATCTTTTTCAACATAATATATTCAACAGAATATTTAAACTCTTTTTCAATTGAAAACACAAATAGAATATATAAACAAATTGAAAACACAAAATCTTACAAATTACTAGGGGTGCTCGGCGGTTTGGTGGTTCGGTTGCGGCCAAATGAACCTCAAATCCGACATCCGTCCAAAACTAGGCGGATTGAAAAAAATCAATTTGCAACCGTTTGCTCGTCATCACGCATCTGTCCAAAATGCGGCGGATCAATTCGGTTCGGTCGGTTTGTGCGGATCAGTATATCCACTGCTCACCCCTTCTGGGCATAGATAGATCTGGTCCTCTGTTGGACTGCCACCGGCAAAACAAACCCTTTGCTTTGAAGACACCCTGAGATGAAGCTTTCCATCTCATTCTATCCTTCATCCCATGCCTTAAGGATGGCACATCTCTTAATAAAACTTGCATACTATGAACTGATTCATCTTCCCAGGCTAAACAGAGGTCTCCTAAAACTGAGATTCCAATTGGAAGAGCTAATTTTGCTAACAATGAAGTCTAACAGAGATCTATCCTTTTTAGAAAAAAGACTAAATAGTCTAGGAAATTTAGACTAAAGGCAGTCAATCCCCACCCAGATATCCTTCCAGAAAGATATGCTGGCCCCATTACCAATAACTAATTCTAAATTAGTCAGAAAGAAATTGAATAAAGCTGGATTTTCTAAAGCAAGGCCCATAATGTCCTTCCAAATCCATGAGCAAATAGTAATAGTGCCTTGAGAATGGAACCAGCTACCTGTTCTAGAACTATACTTTCTACAAATTAATTTTCTCCAAAGAGCTTACTTTTCATTACAGAACCTTCACCACCATTTAGCAAGAAGGCAACATTGACTTGACCCAAACTTCTTACACCTAAGCCTCCTTGCTTTTTTGTCAGTGAAACATCCTTCCAACTGATCAAGTGTACCTTTCTTTTGACATCTGAGTCACCCCACAAGAAAGAAGCTTGAATTTTATCCACCTCTTCAATTACACATTTTGGTATTTTAAACAAGAAAAGGTAGAAAATTGAAAGGCTAGATAAGGTAGATTTGATGCGGGTGAGTCTACTGGAAAATAATAAAAGTATCTTCTTCCATCCTAAGAGCTTGCTCTTAAATTTGTCTAAAACTAGTTTCCAAGAGGCTTTCTTTTTGGGATTAGCAGCAAGAGGAAGACAAAGATACTTTAAAGGTAACTTATGATTGAGGCAATTCAATGTGGATGAAAAGTCATTGATTAAAGTCTTAGAGACACCAACACCACAAACTGTACTCTTATGGAAATTTATTTTTAGCCCTAACATAATTTCAAAGCACCTAAGTATTCTCTTCAAGGTTGTAATCTCTAGTAAATTAGCTTCACAAAGGAGAATGATGTCATTAGCAAATTGGAGGTGAGTGAAGTGCAAGCTATTGGGACCAACAACGGCCCCTTTAATTAAGCCCAAGTCCTTAGCTCTGGTTAGAAGCAAAGTCAACCCCTCTGCAACAATGTTAAAAACAAAGGGTGAGAGTGGATCACCTTGTCTAAGCTCTCTTTCTGGTCAAAATTCATCTGTAGGTGAGCCATTGACAAGAATGGAAATGCTAGTAGTTGTTAAACAGAATTTCATCCAGTCCAACCATTTTGAACCAAGACCAAACTTGATAAACAAATCAAAAAGGAACTCCCAATTTACAGTATCAAAGGCTTTTTCAAAATCAAGCTTGATGATCTCTCCTTAGGTATTGGATTTTTTTCCATCAATCTACAATCTCATTAGCAATGAGCACTCCATCCAAAATACTCCTGCCCCCTAAGAAGGCAGACTGCGCTTCACTTACTATGCTAGGTAAAACAAGCTTCAATCTGTGAGAAAGAACCTTGGAAAGAACTTTATAGACAAAGCTAATCAGGCTAACAAGTCTGAAATCAGATAGAGACAAGGGGTTTTCCTTTTTTGAGATAAGACTGATAAAAGAGCAATTGAGGCCCCTAGCTAGAATTCCATTCTCATGGAATTCCAACATAAATTTCAAAATGTCATGCTTCATAGATTTCCAACACTTTTGGAAACAAAAGAGGTTGAAGCCATCAGGGCTTGGGGCTTTATTCATATCACATTCTTTAATGGCAGCCCAAACTTCATCTTCAATGAATACACTTTCCAGCATGGAAGATTCATTGCTAAGAGTATTAATAGAATTAAACTGCCCCCCCTGTCGCGACCCAAACCCGCCCCTATGGGTTTAGCACCATAATCGGCCAGTAATCCGTGATTACCGAAGGCCTATTTAACAGTAGAACAGTAAAACAGAGTACAGGGGCCGGTGGAACCCAAAACAGTAAATAAACAATGTCCAATGAGCTGTGACAGTCTGTAGACGTCCCCGAACGCATCCTGGGGAAAGGGAGTGCGAGTCCCCCCCGTTCTGGTTCGATATTGGGTCACTACCGTTCGAAGGACTCAAATGTCACGATTCTTAATCTTGAACCAAAGAGTCCAAATCCGGCAAATCGTTTTGAGAAAACAGATTTTTTTGAAAGAAGTACCAAACATGGACTGCTTTTCCAGATACAGAGTCGCCACCTAAATGTTTTTTTCTATATGGGAAATTTAGGAAACCCTGACTCGGTGCCAAAGGGCCACGAGTCCGTCATCACCAAAGTTGCCTCGGCTCGGGAACTTGGGTACGATTGGGGAAGGTCACTTCGTGAGCACCCCCGCTCGCCCGATCAAAGACCGGCCTCTACTAACCATGATATCTTATTTTGGAAACATTGTGAGTTCTTATTCCGGTTATTAGCCTAGGTTACTATGTGATGCTCGCAGCATACAAGTATAGACTGAATCGCCTGAATTGGAACAAAACATTTCATGTTTGTTTGTTTGAAAATGGTTTGATGGTGCTACCCGCAAGTAGGCTAAGACGCGGATTTGCCACCCTCAGGTGGGCTTAGAAGAACAATGGTTTTGCCACTTTCTAGTGGGCTTAAAACAAACATTTGATGAATTGTCCCAATTCAAATAACTCAACCTCCACCCAAAGGCATTCAAGGCAGTTATATCACATAAGCATTTAGCCTCATGGTAAGCATGCTTTTCATGGCAGTCACTCATACGCATGCAAGGATGCTAAAGCATAAAACTCACCGAGTACTCCAAGCCAAAACAGAAGCTTGTTAGAAATCCATGCATGGACCTAAGCATACTGAAATGTCTAATGCAACACATGCAAAGATGCAAACTATAGCAGGCTCGGCTATTCTAAACATGGCATATGAAATGCTACAGCTAACACGTGTTCAATTTGGAATTGAAATACAAATGCAGTTTGTATGATGAGCCGAGCCCGGCACGTGCAAAACAGATGAATGATGCAAACATGCTGTCATACTGTATGCTAATTGAAATATGCCCTATATCTAACCATCATAAGCGGGTAAATAAAAGGGAAGAAAGACGTGGGGTTGGAAGACATACATCACACTCACCCACACTTATTACAATTATGCCCTCGCGCAGAGGGTCCGAATAAATAATAATACAGTCCGAAATAAAAGAATAATACAGTCCGAATAAATATACAAATTCCTAATTAATTAACGGATTAACTAAGAAAAAACTGTAAACTGGCATGCAAGCCAGGGGCTGCCTCGATTCTGATGAATGATATATGCTGGGCTGCCTTGCGCGAAAATCCACTGGGATGCCCCAATTAGCCTCTGTTTGCACCTTTCTTCGAAATGCGTGCCAGACTCCGAAAAGTTGCTGATTCTTCATTTTGCTGCAACAGAGAGCAGGAAAGGGGCATAGCAATGTATTTCACAAATATATGCATGCCTCGATCCTCGCGCCACCAATCACGCATCTCGATGCATGATGGCCGAGGAATCGGATTGCACAACTCAATATAGGATGAATGCATATGAATGCTACAACAAAACCTAACTCCATCATAGATAATCCGGAGTGTCGGTGACTTGGGAATTGAGACCCGTTCCGTCACTCGGAGTGCGGAACGTACCTTGTTTCCCGTGCCCGGGCTAACTCCTATCCCGAACACGATGCAATATGCATGATATGCATGAAATATAGCTAATATGCAATCCTAACATACACAATGCTATGGAATGAGATGTCTCGGAATGCGTGCACACGGGCACGCAAACCGAGGAAATGATCCTAAGGCATGAAATGGCATACGCAATGCAAATTGGACTTACACTAACACGAGTGGACCTCAGCCACACTCACATAAGAGGCCGTCGGATAAAAGTGAAGTGCCTCGAAATGCGTGCACACGGGCACGCAAACCGAAGCAATGGCATACGGAATGCAATGATGCTAAAATGACATAAACAATACAATATGGGCTTACGCTAACATGAGAGAGCCTCAGCCACACTCACATAAGAGGCCGAGAGATGAAAAATGAGATGCCTCGAAATGCGTGCACACGGGCATGCAAACCGAGACAATGGCATATACGATGCAATGAGACTAAAATGGCATACAGAATGAAAAATGGACTTACACTAACATGGGTGAGCCTCAGCCACACTCACATAAGAGGCCGATGGATGAAAATGAAGTGCCTCATAATGCGTGCACACGGGCACGCAAACCGAGGCAATGGCATACGGAATGCAATGAGACTAAAATGGCATACAAGATGCAAAATGGACTTACACTCACATGGGTGAGCCTCAGCCACACTCACATAAGAGGCCGATGGATGAAAATGAAGTGCCTCGAAATGCGTGCACACGGGCACGCAAACCGAGGCAATGGCATACGGAATGCAATGGCATGGAAATATGATATGCAAACATGCAAATGAATTTTAGCACTGAAATGTGGGGCAAAACAGTCCCGAAACATGGCCAAAGTGTACCCGATGCATGGAATGATCCCGAAACATGAATTTTGGCACCCGAAATGGCCTATAGCTACACCAAACATGCATAATTGATACTTGACATGAAAAGGCAGAAGCAAGGAAGCCCCATAAATCACATTTTTACAGTACAAAACATGGGCAAACAGCAATCACAAATGGGGCTAACATGGCATACAAAAATGGCTCCACAAGGGAGGCTATGAAGTAAGTGATACATGCAAAGTCCGAATGGAAAAATTCCCTTCTACAACACTGAAGAGGGACCAAAAATATGCACATTTACAGTAGATGAAAACCCTCAAATCAGTAGGCAAACATGCTAAAAATGCCATGCAAGAAATAGGCCACAAGAGGGTATAACATGAAGTAGGCCAAACATTCATCAAACAAGAAAAGACCCATCATGAAATATATCCATGGGTTCAAAATATGACCATTTCCAATTCTGATGATGGCCAAAAACAGAAGCTAGATAAGCCTAAAAAGGCATGCAAAAATGAGGGCCAAAGAGGGGTAGAATAGTAGGTACAACATGGAGGCCCCAAACAAGGTTGATCCCTTCTACAATGTTTTAGAGGGACACAAAATAAGCTTTCTCACAGTTCATGACATGCTCCAAAACAATTTACATATAGGCCAATCAAATCATGCAAATTTACGGTAAATATGAGAGATTATGAAGCAAGTACAAGATAGGGGGCCCAAAAATGGTTGAGCCCTTATTCAATGTTGAATAGGGGCTCAAAATAGGCCCTCTTACAGTTTACATTATGCTCGAAAACAGATCACACATAGGCCAAATATTCAATACAAAATAATGGCATATAAGAGGATATTGAAACAAGTGCAAGATGGTGATCTCAAATAGGGTTGAACCCTTCAACAAACATGTAGAATAGCTCAAAATAGTCCTAGTTACAGTTGGGGTCGGAGTCCAAAAAAGCAATCAAGGAGGGTAGAAAAATGATACAAAAATGGAGCTCAAAAAGGGAAATGAGTGCTTACCCTTGTAGACCAAAACCTTGGCTGCTTCTAGGACCAAATTTGCTGCCTCTTAGCTGCTGGAAAGCCTCCCAAGATGCTGGAAATGGAGTAGTGGTGGTGGTGCTTGGTGGTGATGAAGAAAATGGGTTGGAACTTGGTGTTTAGAGCTTGGAAATATAGAGAGGGAGAGAGATACAACACAAGAGCTCTCCAAGGATTTTTTCTAACCCTCCAACACAGCTGGGAGCTGCTGTTATATAAGCAAAATTGGTGGAAAAAAGGAGGGAAAAAATAGGGGGGAAAACTAGTCAAGTTTCCCCCCAAAATGGCTAAACCCCCGGACATGAGTGAAGTCCAAAACAAAATTCATATCTAGGACACACTTGGGGAGGGGGGGATGGCCGGCTAGCTTAAAGGGGCAAAAAGGTCATTTCACAAAAGGGGTGGCCCGGACTAGGTTTCCGCCGGCTACTTTTCAGGAGCTTTCGGGAAGAAAACTGGCCGGTGGGTGCTAGGGAAGTCCAAATGTGGCCATTCAAGTGTCCAAATTGAAGCCCCGGAAGTTATCTTTCCAATGGTGCAAACCTTGCATCAAAATTCCTCCTGTGGAAAACGTTATGCCAGTTTCCGTGAAGCCGCGCAGATTTCGGTTCAACCGGAGTGATGCCTTACTTCAATCAACCATATCTCCTCCGTCCGGAACTGAATTTAGGAGATTCTTGAGTGAAAAATGAAGCCCCAGGAGTAATCTTTCCAACGATGGTGGCCTCATACTTTAATGCCTCTTGTGCAAAGAGTTACGCCCGTTTCGGTGAAGCCGCGCAGACTTTTCTCCTTCCCGGATTCATGCTGAACCACTTTTGACCAAACAAAAAGTTGGTTGTCAAAACAATTGCTGGCCGCCCACCCTTCTACAAGCTTCCTAACCATGAAAATAAGGCCTCCACCAAAAATGAACCCAAACCGATGCGAAATGAAGGTTCAGGGGCCGAAACGCGCAGTTCGGGACCCCGAAAGCCGACTGTTGGGTACCGGGAGTGGTGTTCAACCACGAAGTGGGTATTTAAGACCCCAGTGTCCCTCGAAAGGGAGTAAATAAGATGCATGCCAAAAATCGGAGGAATCGGAGATGGTTAGACGGTCCCGAACCGAGGCACACGGCCTGACGGCTCCGAAAACTGGGAACCGGGCTCCGAAGTGGGCAAAATGGCCTACGGGCACGAAATGTAGCCCACGGCCACTGAGAGATAGTCTACAGGACTTCTCCCTCCCCTCAGGAAAGAAAACAGAGAAAACCGAGTCTGGTTCGCAAACCGAGGCAAGGCACAGAAGAGGGTTCGGAAATCCGGAGGCAGGCGCCTGCCGCGACTCGAGATTCTGACGAGCACAATATGCAACATCATCGGCGCTCAATCGGTGATGTCTGAGTCTTAAGGTCGGTCAAAATGGGGTGTCTCTGATTGCCCCTCTTTGTGAGAACTCGGAAGTCTAAAGTGAGGAGTGAATGTCAAAGCCAGAGACGACCCATTTTGACAAGGCCAAGACTTAGACAATCATACAAGATAAACAGAGATATGTGTGCTTGAGCATGCATACCAAGAGGGCAAAATGCAAAATGATATGCAAGGAGATTTTGATAATTGGACTTATCGTTACGTGGCCGATTTGACAATTGGACTTACTCGCTCTGTGGCCGGTTTGAAAATTGGACTTATACTTCATGAAGCCGGTTTGAAGATTGGACTTACACGCTAATGAAGCCGGTTTGAAGATTGAACTTACACGCTTCATGAAGCGGTTTAAGATTGGACTTACACGCTAAGCGGTTTGAAAATTGAGGATTCATGCAATGCAATAATGTAGTGGCTAAAATGCAATGTGATAACTAGGAAAAGGAGGTACCTTACAGGGCAATTGGCAATGACTTACCTCGGCAATGTCCTACCTTATCTTGATGTGAGAATCTTCCGCTTCTTCTTGGTTGAACCACAGTACTACTTTTCTCCTGACTATGGTCATGACTTTTCCTTATTCTCCAACAGGGTGACAGACTAGGTTGATTCAGTATGCAGAATTGAGGCGCATACACATGCTATCTCAATCTATGGGGCTGCCATACATATTTCAAGCCGAGGATATACCCCTGGGTATTTAAACCAGACTTTAGTCTCGGAAATCCTAAACCTTTGCGTTCTAGGCATAAGTCATTCGAACTCTAGTTTCCACCGTCTCAGTTGGTCTCCTAGGAACTCACCGCTAACACAGGCAGGTGGCTATACGGATCCTTGGAAGTCGTTCGGGCACGATAAACACCAAAGGAATTGCACCTTTAGAGGATTTAAGGTCTCCTAGACCAGACAATGAAACAGATATGATGCAATGGATGTGATAGATGTGATGCAATAGATAATAGATGCGATGTAAGAGAGTACAATAGGCATAAAATGGTGACATACTCCAACATATTTGGACTCGTGGGAGAGAGAGAACAAAGAAAACCAATCGGTAGCGTTCTCGCAACTGAGATAAATTCGAACTGTTGAAAACCGTGTGAGGAAGGGGACACTCAAAACACGCTGATAGTCGTAAGAGGAGGTCCGAAAACAACCGCCCAGGTGCGTACACAACGTAACCTGAGATAAATTCCAAACATACTGAAAACGCGTAAGGAAAGGAACACTCTAACTACGCTGAAATCGTGAGAAGAGGTAAACAAAAACAACCCGCCCAGCGCGTCTACAACGCAACCTGGGATAAATTCTAAACACATTGAAATCGTGTGAGGAAAAGAACACTCTAACTACGCTGAAATCGTGGGAAGAGGAACGGGACACTCAAACCACGCTGAAATCGTGAGAGGAGGAACGGGACACTCAAACCACGCTAAAATCGTGAGAGGAGGTCCAAACAACCGCCCAGGTGCGTACACAACGCAACCTAAGATAAATTCCAAACACGCTGAAATCGCGTATGGAACAGAACACTCTAACCATGCTGAAATCGTGAGAAGAGGAACGGGACACTCAAACCACGCTGAAATCGTGAGAGGAGGTCCAAACAACCGCCCAGGTGCGTACACAACGCAACCTGAGATAAATTCCAAACACGCTGAAATCGCGTAAGGAACGGAACACTCTAACCACGTTGAAATCGTGAGAAGAGGTCAACAAAAACAACCGCCCAGGTGCGTACACAACGCAACCTGAGATAGATTCCAAACATGCTGAAAACCGCGTAAGGAAAGAACCAAACTCTAACCACGCTGAAATCGTGAGAAGAGGAACGGGACACTCAAACCACGCTAAAATCATGAGAAGAGGAACGGGACACTCAAACCACGCTGTAATCGTGAGAGGAGGTCCAAACAACCGCCCAGGTGCGTACACAACGCAACCTGAGATAGATTCCAAACACGCTGAAAACCGCGTAAGGAAAGAACCAAACTCTAACCACGCTGAAATCGTGAGAAGAGGAACGGGACACTCAAACCACGCTGAAATCGTGAGAGGAGGTCCAAACAAAAACAACACGCCCAGCGCGTCTACAACGCAACCTGGGATAAATTCCAAACACGCTGAAATCGTGTGAGGAAAAGAACACTCTAACCACGCTAAAATCGTGAGAAGATGAACGGGACACTCAAACCACGCTGAAATCGTGAGAGGAGGTCCAAACCAAAACAACCCGCCCAGGGCGTCTACAACGCAACCTGGGATAAATTCCAAACACGCTGAAATCGTGTGAGGAAAAGAACACTCTAACCACGCTGAAATCGTGAGAAGAGGAACGGGACACTCAAACCACGCTGAAATCGTGAGAGGAGGTCCAAACAAAAACAACCCGCCCAGCGCGTCTACAACGCAACCTGGGATAAATTCCAAACACGCTGAAATCGTGTGAGGAAAAGGGCACTCTAACCACGCTGAAATCGTGAGAAGAGGTCCGAACAACAGCCCAGGTGCGTACACAACGCAACCTGAGAGAGATTCCAAATACGCCGAAATCACGTAAGGAACGGAACACTCTAACCACACTGAAATCGTGAGAAGAGGAACGGGACACTCAAACCACGCTGAAATCGTGAGAGGAGGTCCAAACAAAAACAACCCGCCCAGGGCGTCTACAACGCAACCTGGGATAAATTCCAAACACGCTGAAATCGTGTGAGGAAAAGAACACTCTAACCAAGCTGAAATCGTGAGAAGAGGAACGGGACACTCAAACCACGCTGAAATCGTGAGAGGAGGTCCGAACAAAAACAACCCGCCCAGCGCGTCTACAACGCAACCTGGGATAAATTCCAAACACGCTAAAATCGTGTGAGGAAAAGAACACTCTAACCACGCTGAAATCGTGAGAAGAGGTCCGAACAACCGCCCAGGTGCGTACACAACGCAACCTGAGAGAGATTCCAAACACGCCGAAATCGCGTAAGGAAAGGAACACTCTAACCACGCTGAAATCGTGAGAAGAGGTCAAAACAACTGCCCAGGTGAGTACACAACGCAACCTGAGATAGATTCCAAACACGCTGAAAACCGCGTAAGGAAAGGAACCAAACTCTAACCACGCTGAAATCGTGAGAAGAGGAACAGGACACTCAAACCACGCTGAAATCGTGAGAGGAGGTCCAAACAACAGTATTCTGAACATGCAGCTCATAATACAATACTCTGTTTATTCGGCACACAGCTCATAAAGACGAAACTTGCAGAAGTTGAAACACACTCAGATGCTCCAAATTTTCCATCTTTTCTTTTGCTTGGTAGCCTGGAACTTTCATAGCTTCAGATGGGTCCTGGTTTTACTGTTTTCACATGACACAGGTTGAACCCATGGCTTTAACAAATTCTATTTTGCACAAATGTGGAGAAGCTGACAAAGACTTTCGGAGCACAAAACGATTTTATTTTTTGAAATTGAGAGATGGATTTTCGACCAGGTATTGAGCCTACGACTGAAGACAGCAAAACGACTCAACACGGAAATAAAAGGCACACAACCTAGACACATCGAATAACACTCGAAACGACTCAAAACAAGAATCGAAATAAAACAAAAAGACACGACACTCAGACGTACACAGGGAGCCTATTTCACCGGGTAGGTTTCCTACCCTTTCTTATTTGTGATTCTCACATCACTCAGCCCTCAAGCTCGGCTTTTCTCACAAAACCTTTTTCTCACTTTTTCTCTCATCGCACATCTCTCTATTCTTAAATCTCTCATTTTTCATCCCTGCCCTAGGTGGTTGATGGATAAACAGCAAGTTGAAGGCTCGGGCCCCTAGCATTCTGCTCAATTCTCTTTCTTCCGCTCACAGCTAGTGAATTCCTCCCACAGAGGGGTTGCACTACATTTGGGTGTATAGCAAATCTGCAGCTGACATCGGTTGTGATGCTTTCTTTGGGGAGTTTGGACATGATCGAATCCGTCTAGATGAGGGAGTGGAATATCTGATCCATTCAGTTAGGTGATACCTGTTGCTTGGAGACTTGAGAGCTTGATACGCCCTTTCTAGCTTGGAGGATACGAGGTGCCCTTTCTGGCGTGTAGAGTGCCCTTTTTTGGCAAATGCATTGACAACAGGGAAAAGATAGGGAGCCTGACTCAACTGTGCCCCTAGTTCATTATTTCGACCATTTTTTGTTTTTGGCTTTCTACTAAAACAATTTTGACCAAAAATGAGAGTTAGGTTAACATGCTTGTTCAGTTTTTGATTTGAAATCATGCAAGTCAGGCTATGAGCACTGAAAATTTTCCTTTTTTGGGTCTAAGAAATGGTCCAGTTTTGGAAAAGATAGAATGATTTTTCGAGAAAATTAGCCAACCTCAGTAAAAATTCTCAAAAACTATTTTTGCAATCGTCCACTTGCTCAACGTGCATGAAATCTACTCCTGAGGTGCACAACCTCGGATCCAAAGGAAGCGCCTGCATCTTGAAGAGGCATTGCATAGCGGAAAGTTGCCCCTTTTTGAAGCAACCTTGGCGCATTGAATAGCAACGAAAAGTTGCCCCTTGTTTGAACAGCACCGCAGCGCATTGTAGTCAGTCCTCAGAGCGATGATTGCAATCGAACTCGAATCTGAGAGGAGGCAAGGATGGTCAAAACCATTACATGGACACACTTGATTTGGAAGTGTTTATGGTTGGACTTGAATGAAGTTGCCTCGTATCCCAAAGATGGTAATCAAGCCTTCGTAGTTAGGGGTTAAGGTACACTCGAGTATTTAACCTCTCCTTTTATGCTCTAACTTTTGCCAAGGCTATTGCTGGTGTTTTTCGACCTTGCGAGCTTTGTTTTTCTTTCTTTTCTCTTTTTCGATTCTTCTCATTCCTTTTTCTTCTTCTTTTTTGCATTTTTCTTTTCTTTTCTTTTTTTGCATTTTTTGTATCTTTGCATTTTTTCTTTTTGCATTTTTGTATATATATTTTTCTTGTCTCGATCTAACTTTTGCAGGTCGCCCTTCGGGTTTCGCCAAATGAGCCTCTCAAAGGGTAAAAATGTAACTAGTCCATGCCAAATGGTTCTGAGATTGAAGCCCTCTATATCCAGGAGAGTGGTTGTTGTATTGACTTGCAGAAAGATCCACCTTTGGTTCTTCGAGCACATCGGATATTTTTTGCCCCTAGTTCGAGGGGTGCTTCTGCTCTAGCCTTGCAAGCTTCTTCTGATGAGGTCTGACCTTTTTGATCTGACTTTGGTGCCTCTTGTTCGAAATTGCTTCCGTCAGCCACACAGGCCTTACATCGTGGTGACAATTGAACATTCTGAATGCCAGTTCAAGGTTTGAAAGCCAAGGGGGGTCGAGTCTCGAGGCTGAGAGCGATCCTAAGCTGCACAATCTCAAGAGCGATTCCACACATGTCTTTGCAGAACTGCGCAAAACATTTTTTGAAAGTTTTTAAGAAAGCGACAAATTGCTCGCGCTGAAGATAGTGTAGGATCAATCTGGATCAAAGCCAGGGTCCTTCTCAGTACTCACACTAACAAGCATGATTTCATTCATTAAGGGCTTAGCACGCCTCTCTTTCTCTGAATTTGATCAAAGTTTTGCAAATCCCGAGGAATTCCTCCCTCTTTGTTTTCACTGTAGTGTTCAAAAAGGTTTTGAAAAACTTAGGTCAATACAATGGCTTCAAGGCACAAGAGAGCAGGTGGAATGCACTGCCATTTCATTCAAATCTTGGTACAACTAGTACACGGCAGAAACAAATGCGAGAGTATGGAAATCACTGCTGTTTCATTCAAAATCTGTTGGCATAACTGGCTCCCTGGCAGAAACAGACTCAAAACAAAACAAAAAGACAAACGCGAAACAAAATGGTGACGCCCGAGGTAACACCCCCGGAATCACCTGACTTCTATACAACAGGACTGACTCGATACAACAAGACAGACCCAAGACAAAAGAGACTGACTCAAAACAAAAAGACAGACTCAAAACAAAGTAACAAAAACTGACCCAATACCCAAGTCAGAAAGCACAAAACTGGTATTTGCATATTGCTCAGAACAGTGCGTGCCATTCCCACGTCTGGAGTTGATTGACCGCCGCCTGCAGGTGGTTCATCCCCCATTCACATAACATTATCCCCAAGTTCACGACCCAGTCTTGGATAGACTTTCTTGAGCTCGGCGGGAGGATGACCTCGTTGTCAAATAGATCCCAGACTTCATGGCGAAGACGAGCGATTGTTAGTAAGATGGCGGTTCTTTGATGGTATGCGCAGATCTTGGGTAGCATCATGTGGCCGGGAAGAGGGTTCGGAGACCGAGGCTCAAGGGTTTTGAGATGGCCTTGTCCAACAAGGATTTGGAAAGCTTTGGATAAAGGCATGTGGAGGGCATGGAAGACCCTCTGACCTCGGGGTTGGTACTTCAAGGTTTGTGGATTTTTCTTTGGGCCAGCGCCATGAGGATTGGCAGTCTTGCTTTGGTTTGCTGATCTCTTCTGAGTGGAGGATTAGAGCTAACAAGATTGCCTCTGGTATAACGGCCCTTCTCCCGGTTTTTCCTTTGATTGGTGCCCTCGACTTGAGTGGCGAAAATGTCCACAATTTTTGCAACAATCATGAGCACTTGCTCTTTGTTGATCCCTCGGCTTTCAAGGCCTCAACAACCAGAAGATACTCATGGGGATCCATGTCTACCCTTACCTTGTTCTTTCCACTCGCTTCCACTTTGCCACGGATTGGCCTTCCTCGGATGTAGCCACCAGATCGGGGAGCCTTTTGACATGAACTCCTGGTATGTGATGTGGTGATGATGGAGCCAATGTCCCGAGGCCAAATCTGTTCTGAGTTCTTTGAAGATCTTGATCATTCTCTTTAGCTCGAAGTAGTGGGCTCACGGGTTTGAGATGATTGGGGTCCAGGTGCATCCATCATGCATAAGTCCATGCCTTCCGGAATGAACACCTCAGGCTTGGGTAGACGGGCTGGGGTGATGTATATGCTGGGGTCGTAGGTGGATGGCAGTATATGGATGAGGTTGAGATGTAGAGGTGATGGGTCGGTACTAACTTGAGGTCCTTTTGGTGGAGCTAAGGTCTCTTCATCAATAAGGTCTTGAATCTTATGACGGAGGCGGATGCAACGGTTTGTATCATGACCGTGCTGTTGATGGTAGGCACAATATTTAGCTAGGTCATACCTTGGTGGAAGAGGATTTGGGAGGGGTTGGGGTTCTAGGAGTTCTAGGTGCCCTTCTTCTTGCAGCTTTTTCAAAGCTTGGGAGAGACTCATGTAAAGATGATGGAATTTTCGGGCTTGAGGCCGAGCTGAAGTGGTTCGTTTTTGGTCATTGGAGGAAGTGGTGATAGTGTCTACTTCTGAGCATTTCGCAGTTGTGCTACCATCAGTAGTAGCATTGGAACTGCGAGCAACATTCCTCCTCAAAGGCCCATTATCTTCTGCGAAGATCCCTTGTCTGATGGCATCCTCGATTTGAACCCCCATTTCATGAAGGGCTGGAAAGGTAAACAGAGGTAGAACGACCATCTTTGCAAAGAACTTCGCCATGCGATTCCGAACAATCATCCTGATCTGATCTTTGTCGGAAAGCCTTATAGTCATCATCGAGGCCTTCGCTCTCCATCTCATCACGAACTCTGAGAAACCCTCCTTTGGCTCTTGGTGGGTGACTTCGAGATCACGAGTTGTGACCTCGATCTGTGTGTTGTAGGAGTATTGAGCAACAAAGGCCCGGCCGGCTCTTCGATTACATTTCACGAGCTCTCTAATTTCGCATACCAAATTGCGGCTATCCCAGACAGGGTTCGGCCGAATAGTGACAATTTCTGGGCTGTAGTCAAACCCATTGGCCTCAGGATATCAAAAAACAGTTGGAGGTGCACCATTGGGTCTTCAGAGCCATCGAATCGATCGATATGTGGCAACTTCAACCGATACGGTAATGTCACCACTGAGTCGGTAAAACCATCCTCTATGTCAGGAATAGAATGGGCCCCCTGAGACTTTTTGAACAATTCCTCAAGCTTGCTCACTTTCAATGCTGTGGGGTCCGTCTTGTACTCAAAGGAGTCCGTAGGTTGGTGGGTGTTTTAGATAGTTGGGGTAGAACCAGGGCGGAGCTGGCTCGCTCGAATGTACGTATCATCTCGGACATTAGCCGTCTCCCGACCGTTGGAACTCGGGTAGGGAGGAGCACGTGTGAAGTAGATACTCGGTTCTTTGCTCTTGCTCGCAATTGTCTCTGCCTGTTGGGCTATAATCTCGGCCTGGCTTTTGGCAAATTCCGCTGACGGCAAAGGTCTCTCTGCATAAGTTTCATACTTTCTCGAGTTGACGATCATTTCTCCATCCTGCCATATTGCCTGGTCTAATCAACAACCGTATAACTGCCCTCGACCGCCTTTTACCCTGCCTTTGGTGAAGGAACACTGATTGCCCTTGAACTGAATTTCTGACCCGACAAAGTCTATCAGCACAAGTCTAATGATCCTCGGGGGATATTGGAGCCTTCTGAAGCTATGGTTCCCAAGACTACCCTAGCAAAAGAGAAAACAGACAGCATCTCAGCCTGATTTCACCATAGCCAATATGAGCAAAGCTGAATGAGTGTGCTCTCTACTGAATTCTGTCCAAAATTCTGCCTCAAATCTGATACCCTCAGGTAAAACTGATTCCCAAAACACTGAACCGGTGCCCGCAGGCCTGATGCCCAAACTTGTAAACTGATACATGCATTTGCTGTAGAGACGCACTCTAACAAGCACATAACAGATAAGTGAGAGCCAAAACACCCCTATGTTGGGGTAGGGTTTCCCTGTCCTATTTTGTCAGGAACTAGGGTTCACTACGCACGCAGCGGCTTCAAACAACCTATAAACGGGTAAGCAACCTGTCCTAGTTTGGAATGGTCACTATGGATCCGAATATGTACTAGGTCGAATGGTCAAAAAGGGTGCCCGATGAAACCGGGTTTGTGTTCTACATCGGGCAGAGCTCAGAATCGGGTCAGCCTTATGGACATGCCTTGACAAGACAAGCCTCTGGCAAACTGCTCAGGAATAGCAGATGGCAAACACGGTGTCCTAGGCGCACCAATGCAAATGCAATGCAAAGAAACACACAAGTGTAGTAAAAACCAGATATCATGAGTACGAGTCAAGTTCTCTAAATCCCCAGCAGAGTCGCCAGAAACTGTAGACGTCCCCGAACGCATCCCGAGGAAAGGGAGTGCGAGTCCCCCCCGTTCTAGTTCGATATTGGGTCACTACAGTGCGAAGGACTCAAATGTCACGGTTCTTAATCTTGAACCAAAGAGTCCAAATCCGGCAAATCGTTTTGAGAAAACAGATTTTTTTCAAAGAAGTGCCAAACATGGACTGCTTTGCCAGATACAGAGTCGCCACCTAAATGTTTTTTTTTATATGGGAAATTTAGGAAACCCTGACTCGGTGCCAAAAGGCCACGTGTCCGTCATCACCAAAGTTGCCTCGGCTCGGGAACTTGGGTACGATTGGGGAAGGTCACTTCGTGAGCACCCCCGCTCGCCTGGTCAAAGACCGGCCTCTACTAACCATGATATCTTATTTTGGAAACATTGTGAGTTCTTATTCCGGTTATTAGCCTAGGTCACTATGTGATGCTCGCAGCATACAAGTATAGACTAAATCGCCTGAATTGGAACAAAACATTTCATGTTTGTTTGTTTGAAAATGGTTTGATGGTGCTACCCGCAAGTAGGCTAAGACGCGGATTTGCCACCCTCAGGTGGGCTTAGAAGAACAATGGTTTTGCCACTTTCTAGTGGGCTTAAAACAAACATTTGATGAATTGTCCCAATTCAAATAACTCAACCTCCACCCACAGGCATTCAAGGCAGTTATATCACATAAGCATTTAGCCTCATGGTAAGCATGCTTTTCATGGCAGTCACTCACACGCATGCAAGGATGCTAAAGCATAAAACTCACCGAGTACTCCAAGCCAAAACAGAAGCTTGTTAGAAATCCATGCATGGACCTAAGCATACTGAAATGTCTAATGCAACACATGCAAAGATGCAAACTATAGCAGGCTCGGCTATTCTAAACATGGCATGTGAAATGCTACAGCTAACACGTGTTCAATTTGGAATTGAAATACAAATGTAGTTTGTATGATAAGCCGAGCCCAGTGCGTGCAAAACAGATGAATGATGCAAACATGCTGTCATACTGTATGCTAATTGAAATATGCCCTATATCTAACCATCAGAAGCGGGTAAATAAAAGGGAAGAAAGACGTGGGGTTGGAAGACATACATCACACTCACCCACACTTATCACAATTATGCCCTCGCGCAGAGGGTCCGAATAAATAATAATAGAGTCCGAAATAAAAGAATAATACAGTCCGAATAAATATACAAATTCCTAATTAATTAACGGATTAACTAAGAAAAAACTGTAAACTGGCATGCAAGCCAGGGGCTGCCTCGATTCTGATGAATGATATATGCTGGGCTGCCTTGCGCGAAAATCCACTAGGATGCCCCAATTAGCCTCTGTTTGCACCTTTCTTCGAAATGCGGTCGACCAAAAGTTGCTGATTCTTCATTTTGCTGCAACAGAGAGCAGGAAAGGGGCATAGCAATGTATTTCACAAATATATGCATGCCTCGATCCTCGCGCCACCAATCACGCATCTCGATGCATGATGGCCGAGGAATCGGATTGCACAACTCAATATAGGATGAATGCATATGAATGCTACAACAAAACCTAACTCCATCATAGATAATCCGGAGTGTCGGTGACTTGGGAATTGAGACCCGTTCCGTCACTCGGAGTGCGGAACGTACCTCGTTTCCCGTGCCCGGGCTAACTCCTATCCCGAACACGATGCAATATGCATGATATGCATGAAATATAGCTAATATGCAATCCTAACATACACAATGCTATGGAATGAGATGTCTCGGAATGCATGCACACGGGCACGCAAATCGAGGAAATGATCCTAAGGCATGAAATGGCATACGCAATGCACATTGGACTTACACTAACACGAGTGGACCTCAGCCACACTCACATAAGAGGCCGTCGGATAAAAGTGAAGTGCCTCGAAATGCGTGCACACGGGCACGCAAACCGAAGCAATGGCATACGGAATGCAATGATGCTAAAATGACATAAACAATACAATATGGGCTTACGCTAACATGAGAGAGCCTCAGCCACACTCACATAAGAGGCTGAGAGATGAAAAATGAGATGCGTCGAAATCGTGCCTGCAGACGCAAACCGAGGCAATGGCATATACGATGCAATGAGACTAAAATGGCATCTGTAATGCAAAATGGACTTATACTAACATGGGGGAGCCTCAGCCACACTCACATAAGAGGCCGATAGATGAAAATGAAGTGCCCCGAAATGCGTGCACACGGGCACGCAAACTGAGGTAATGGCATACGGAATGCAATGAGACTAAAATGGCATACAGGATGCAAAATGGACTTACACTAACATGGGTGAGCCTCAGCCACACTCACATAAGAGGCCGATGGATGAAAATGAAGTGCCTCGAAATGCGTGCACACGGGCACGCAAACCGAGGCAATGGCATACGGAATGCAATGGCATGGAAATATGATATGCAAACATGCAAATGAATTTCAGCACTGAAATGTGGGGCAAAACAGTCCCGAAACATAGCCAAAGTGTACCCGATGCATGGAATGATCCCGAAACATGAATTTTGGCACCCGAAATGGCCTATAGCTACACCAAACATGCATAATTGATACATGACATGAAAAGGAAGAAGCAAGGCAGCCCCATAACTCACATTTTTACAGTACAAAACATGGGCAACCAGCAATCACCAATGGGGCTAACATGGCATACAAAAATGGCTCCACAAGGGAGGCTATGAAGTAAGTGATACATGAAAAGTCCGAATGGAAAAATTCCCTTCTAAAACACTGAAGAGGGACCAAAAATATGCACATTTACAGTAGATGAAAACCCTCAAATCAGTAGGCAAACATGCTAAAAATGCCATGCAAGAAATAGGCCACAAGAGGGTATAACATGAAGTAGGCCAAACATTCATCAAACAAGAAAAGACCCTTCATGAAATATATCCATGGGGTCAAAATATGACCATTTCCAATTCTGATGATGGCCGAAAAAAGAAGCTAGATAAGCCTAAAAAGGCATGCAAAAATGAGGGCCAAAGAGGGGTAGAATAGTAGGTACAACATGGAGGCCCCAAACAAGGTTTATCCCTTCTACAATGTTGTAGAGGGACACAAAATAAGCTTTCTCACAGTTCATGACATGCTCCAAAACAATTTACATATAGGCCAATCAAATCATGCAAATTTACGGTAAATATGAGAGATTATGAAGCAAGTACAAGATAGGGGGCCCAAAAATGGTTGAGCCCTTATTCAATGTTGAATAGGGGCTCAAAATAGGCCCTCTTACAGTTTACATTATGCTCGAAAACAGATCACACATAGGCCAAATATTCAATACAAAATAATGGCATATAAGAGGATATTGAAACAAGTGCAAGATGGTGATCTCAAATAGGGTTGAACCCTTCAACAAACATGTAGAATAGCTCAAAATAGTCCTAGTTACAGTTGGGGTCGGAGTCCAAAAAAGCAATCAAGGAGGGTAGAAAAATGATACAAAAATGGAGCTCAAAAGGGGAAATGAGTGCTTACCCTTGTAGACCAAAACCTTGGCTGCTTCTAGGACCAAATTTGCTGCCTCTTAGCTGCTGGAAAGCCTCCCAAGATGCTGGAAATGGAGTAGTGGTGGTGGTGCTTGGTGGTGATGAAGAAAATGGGTTGGAACTTGGTGTTTAGAGCTTGGAAATATAGAGAGGGAGAGAGATACAACACAAGAGCTCTCCAAGGCTTTTTTCTAACCCTCCAACACAGCTGGGAGCTGCTGTTATATAAGCAAAGTTGGTGGAAAAAAGGAGGGAAAAAAAGAGGGGGAAAACTAGTCAAGTTTCCCCCCAAAATGGCTAAACCCCCGGACATGAGTGAAGTCCAAAACAAAATTCATATCTAAGACACACTTGGGGAGGGGGGGATGGCCAGCTAGCTTAAAGGGGCAAAAAGGTCATTTCACAAAAGGGGTGGCCGGCCAGCTACTTTTCAGGAGCTGTCGGGAAGAAAACTGGCCGGTGGGTGCTAGGAAAGTCCAAATGTGGCCATTCAAGTGTCCAAATTGAAGCCCCGGAAGTTATCTTTCCAATGGAGCAAACCTTGCATCAAAATTCCTCCTGTGGAAAAAGTTATGTTAGTTTCCGTGAAGCCGCGCAGATTTCGGTTCAACAGGAGTGATGCTTTACTTCAATCAACCATATCTCCTCCGTCCGGAATTGAATTTAGGAGATTCTTGAGTGAAAAATGAAGCCCCGGGAGTAAAATTTCCAACGATGGTGGCCTCATACTTTAATTCCTCTTGTGCAAAGAGTTACGCCCGTTTCAGTGAAGCCGCGCAGACTTTTCTCCTTCCCGGATTCATGCTGAACCACTTTTGACCAAACAAAAAGTTGGTTGTCAAAACAATTGCTGGCCTCCCATCCTCCTACAAGCTTCCTAACCATGAAAATAAGGCCTCCACCAAAAATGAACCCAAACCGATGCGAAATGAAGGTTCAGGGGCCAAAATGCGATTCGGGACCAAAACCATTGGTACCGGGAGTGGTGTTCAACCACGAAGTGGGTATCTAAGACCCTAGTGTCCCTCGAAAGGGAGTAAATAAGATGCATGCCAAAAACCGGGGGAATCGGAGATGGTTAGACGGTCCCGAACCGAGGCACACGGCTCAAAACCGAGTCACAAGCTCGAAATGGGCAAAATGGCCTACGGGCACGAAATGTAGCCCACGGCCACTGAGAGATAGTCTACAGGACCTCTCCCTCCCCTCAGGAAAGAAAACAGAAAAAACCGAGTCCGGTTCGCAAACCGAGGCAAGGCACAGAAGAGGGTTCGGAAGTCCGGAGGCAGGGCGCACGGCCGCGACTCTAAGACTTCTGAACGAGCACAATATGCAACATCACCGAGCGCTCAATCGGTGACGTCTGAGTCTTAAGGTCGGTTAAAAATGGGGTGTCTACACAGTCTGTATGCAAAAAGTCCTTTCTTACATATATACACAAACAGTACAAAACAGCATGTACAACATTTACAATTATTTAGAACATGGACCTAATCCCTATTAAGCAGTACAGTATCAGTCTAAACAGTCATTACAAAACAGATGCAGAGACAGACGGGGGAAATAAAACACCCCTAAGCCATAGCCTGGCAGGCTCGAAAACCTCGCAGTGAGGCACAATGGTTGGCTTGACAAAAAGGGGAGTCTAACCCACGCTCCTAGCTCCGGTCTGGTGTCTGAACAACTACATATATATAAAAACAGTGAGCTAAAGCCTAGTGAATAACATAATACGTAAAGAGGTTAAGAATAAGTGTCCTTTCAGTATTGAAAACAGTCAATTGATTCAGTATATCAGTCATTTAGTCATAACAGTCATATGTGGTACATCCATTAGCATAGCAGTACAGTAAACAGTAGGTCTTAAAAGACCGAACAGTCAATGATGGCTATCATATCAGTAAACAGTAGTGGTTCCAACATGGGAGCCGATAGAGATCTCTGTTACAGTAGCAGTAATAGTAAACAGTAGTTGCTATGGATGCCACAATACAGTTCGGAATAGAGGATAAACATTCAATCAGTAAACAAGATGTCGGTTGAAGCGATGCAGTTCAAAAATACATTTGAACATATCTTTACACAATTGTTACTCATAGAGTTCTGGGCTATAAGCAGCTAGAGCGCGTCTCCGAAAACCAACTCTAAACAGTGACAAAACAAACACACACTAAGTTTACATTCGGGAATCAAAGACTTAGTCCCTACTTAGACTCGGTGTGGTTCTACAACTATATCCTCATTAAGATGCCTTAAACTAGGCCTAAGAATGCCTAGGATGGAATGAGGATGCAAAGATGCATTTTAAAACATTTTTCAAAATTTTCAGAAAATAGGGGACCCGCTCGAGCGTAGGTTACCCCGCTCGAGCATAAAGGCAAACAAAATACTCAAACGAGCATAAGTTACTCCGCCGAGCGGATCAGAAACATGCCAAAAGTACTGGATGTGTGAAAATCACGCTCGATGGGCGCTCGATATCCGCTCGAGCGTAAAACACAAGGTCCCGCTCAAGCGTAAATTACCCCGCTCGAGCGGACTGCAAAACACAACAAAATGCTGGGAGCACGATTTTCACGCTTGAGCGCCAGTAACCCCGCTCGAGTGTGAGTCCAAATTCTGGAAATTCCAGATTTGAACCTCAAGCTCAAAACCAAGTTTCAATATACCAAATTCGATTCTTTTGGGCTAATTTTCTAGAAAACACTTCAAAACTCATAACATAACATGTTTCAAAGATCAATTTGAGAAATCAAAGCCCAAAGATTGTTCAATTAAATCCAATTTCAAACCAATTTTCATAAACATAACTCAAACATGACATGGATGAGTTTAAACCAATTCAAAGCTGCAATTACATGCTCTAATGAGCCTCAACTTCCAAAAACAAGATGAAAACATGGACTCTAACAATAATATGAACATGCATGTACCAAATTCCATGTAATCAACCTCAAAATGCAACAATGTAGACATGCATACATGATATATGCTACAATTCAACATTTTAGAACCAATTCTAGGCTCAACTCTTCAATTTAGAATGAACCATGCAAGAAATAACTTAAAGACACAATGAAGAGGTTGAATATCCTACCTTGGGTTCTCAATTACAAGTCTAGAAGCTCAATTTGCCAATTCTCTCTTCAATTCTACCAAGTTTCCAAGCAATTTAGTTGAAATCAAGTTCTTTCCTCCCTCTCTCTCTCTCTCTAGTCGGCTAAGTCTAAGAAGAATGGGCTGATGAAGTGTATCAATGCTAGCATTAGAGATCAACTAAAAGGCTCATGAAAGTCCACTAAGTGGCAAAGTTGTAAATAAGGTCAACTCTCGTAATTTGTTAATATTTAATCTAATTTAATCATATCAAATCACATTTTAACTGAATATGCCGGAAAATCACATAAATTCTAATGATCATAAAACATCAATCGATTTCAGATTCGACCGCCGATAAGGCCTTCAATTCGCAATTTAAAACATAAAACATGAACAGATAAGTTTAACAGTCAACAGATAGATATGCATTTAAACTAGTATATTCAATCAGTCAGTTCAGTATTTCAATCAATTTGATTACTAATCATATTCAGTCTCAATTTAGCAGTAATTAGTAGGGTTGTCAGTGATCAGTGGTGAGGGTTATTACACCCCCTCTCCTAAGAAAAAAGTTTATGCCTAATTTTCCAACGCTCTGCATATAGATTTTTTAAATGGTTCACCACTGTTTTTTTGACTTCTCCAGGTTACACTACTGAAACCCCATTTATAATTGCAAGTAAATGCTTCAGAAAATTCTACTCATTAACTTTTGTCTTCTTCCAAGCTCTAGGGAGATGAACCAACACCTAGAACTTAATTCTCCTTGGCAGACATTTCCAAAGAGTAGACTTCCACAATATTCATCAAATTATCTTCTTAGAAATTACAAATTATCTTTCAACAGTATCTTTATTTTATTTATTGTTTTTGAAGCTTTCTTTGTGCAGTTGAAGGTGGCAAGTGTCGCCTCACTTCCCAAGCATGGGCAAAGCCAAGTAGAATTTAGGATTTCAGCTAATACTATAATTCCAGAAATTTTATTACCAATTTTATCTGTAATTATTAATATATAGTTTAGATTCATTTAATATTTAAACTACACTAATTCAATTTCTACCCTACAAACATCTTATCCAGAAAAATTTGGTACCAAATGCATTTGTGTATATGATGTATTTAGTTGATAATGATATACAAAAGAGAGATTTGGTCAAAACCCTCCCATAATAAAACTTTAATGCATTAAGGATAAGTATAAAAAAAAATTCTTGAAAAGTCCATCACATATCATTATTACCAAAATATCATTAGTGACTAATTTAATATTTTAAACTTTAAAATGATATAACTTTTGATTTAGATGTCGGTTTTTAATAAAATTTATATTTTTAGAATCCTCTCATCAAGATCTATCAAACAAAATTTAGGTTGAGTATAAAATTATTTTTAAAAAAATACCATCGAATTGGCATAGTAAAATTTTACTTTGTTTCACAATAATTATTTACTCTTATTATTAGAGTAGGTGAAATCGTAGCATCATTCAGAGTGAAATTTTACTATGTTTCACAATAAAATTTACTGTCATTAAGCATATCAACAATCAAAGTTTATTGTCATTAATTAGAGTAAAATTTTACTTTACAAAAAACAGAGTACATATTAGATGAACGAACGAAAAATACAAATACACAACATTTTTAAACTTGTAAAATAAAATAAAAGTGGGAAATTATTGAATTGATAAACAATGAAGTTAGCACATAGTTTAAGGAACATCAGAAGAAACAAACAATGATTACCTTCTTTTCTGAAAATTATGGCAAACATTTCAATTATTATTCAGATAATTAAATTAAGGCTTGCAAGTTTCACCTTCGGTGATTGATGAATGAAGAAAACCACAAATTTTGAGACTTTCAAAAGTAATTCAGTGACACTACCAAATCCGAAACAAAGAAGGATTTCTCAAATAATTATAAACTAAGGAATCTTGCAAATTTCAAATTTGTGATATATATATATATATATATATATATATATGCATGTGTAATATTATCCAGGAAAAAATAACTAATTATAATTTTGGGGATTCTTTTTCAGCTCCCGCGTTCAAAGTTTTTAGAAGAATAAAGATAACAAACTTTTGAATACTAGTTTAGGTCCTTCAAAAATGCGCTGGACAAAAATATCCTGGCAATAGGTTTTTTTTTTTTTTTTTTTTTTTCCACTTTTTAAGTGATTTGTAAACTTTTAAATTGAATAACTTTTTATTTATATTTCTATTTTCTGCTAAATTATATTTTTATAATTATTTCATCAAGATCTATCAAAGAAAATTAATAAATAATATAAAATCTCAATAAAAAAAATCATGAAATTTTATTGTAGAAAGTCAATGAAAGCACAATGAAATTTCGTCGACTTTTGCACAGTGAAATCTCACTACCCAAACTCGAATAATTTTTTTTATTAAAAACTAAAAATTGTAAATTTAATAACCAATTACAAAAATTAGGTCTCGAATTTCGAATTTATATCTAAAAAGTTCAAATTGAGTGTTTTAAAATGATGAATTTTAAGTGAAATTTCACTTACTGTCTCGGTAAAATTTCATCCAAAGAAATTTCATTGTAACAGTGAAGTTTTATTGTGTAATATAGAGAGAACATAGAACAATGGAGGAGAGGTTACAGGTAGAGAAAGAGAAGAAGAAAAAAAAGAAGAAGAGAGAAACATATAATAAACTGAGGGAAATTGTGTAAAGAACTTCATCGCCACAAACGAACTTGATGAAGATATAAATAGATGACAGTTGAGGGACGATAGCGGTAGCAAATAGTGTTGATGGTGCTGGCAGACAGTGGTTGTGATTGATGATGATCATAGTAGACAATGGTGGCAGTGGTGGTCAACAAATATGATAACTACCTCCAGATGTGAAACATGTCGAGGAGAGAGAGAGAGAGAGAGAGAGAGAGAAAGAGAGAAATAAAAAGAAAATACGTGGAAAGAACGTCGTAGATGGAGAGAGAGTTTTGGAAAAAGAAGTTTTAGGTTTGCAAGGTTATTGTTATGTTTCAAAATAAAATATTTTCTTATTCTTTTAGAGTTTGAAATATTAAGGATTTTAACTACCAAACAAACTTTTGATGTCTTAGAATTCTAACACAAACATGTAAACGGATATTTTTCCTATATTTTAAAGTTTTTTTTTAAATATATATATATATATGTACATAAGTAGTATGTGTTATACTTGTACAAGCAAAATTGTGGCTTATTCAATTTATGAGTTTTAATTTCAACGAACTCAATGACTATTTTCTTTCAAAAACCTTAATAGGCATTATCAATTGGATTAAATTAAAACAAAATTTAAAATTAAGGGCCAAAATGAAGGTAATTGAAATGGTGGACACCAAAATGACATAAAAAGCAAAATGCAAAGACTACTGACGTAATTTGCCCTAAAAAATTAGAGAAATTATATCGTTGGCCCTTATAAGTTGTTTATTGTGTAAATTTGGTCTCTCTAATTGCAATTGCATCAATTTTTCCCCATAATTTCTCATATTGTGTCAATTTCGTCCTGTTGATAATATTTGGTAAAAAATTGAACATAATCAAGGATAAAATGGTCCAATCCAACAGAACACATCATTTCAAATTGGATTTCAACTTAATCATTTTGAAAAGAGTAAATAAATTATTTTGTTCCTGGATTTCAATCAACTTTTAAATGGGTGTTATCAATTGGACTATATTGACACAATACAAAAATTTTAAAGATAAAATTAACATACTTAGAACTCTAACAAACCAATTTCATAGAAGGGACAAATTATAGGGATTAATTAGAATTTGAGGTCTTATTGTACAATAATATTACACCTCTAGAATTTTTACTTCGAATTTTATCTATAAATATCAATGTGTGACTCAAATTTAATCTGTATATGAACCCCACAAAATAACCATTACGTCTCAACCAAACATTACAATTCTGGACCACTTTTAGCATTGTTCATAGACTGTGTGCAGACAAAAATACAAATATTTAAGGAAATTAATTACACGCTTTTGCAACTCCATCACAACAAAATAACCTGTTGGTGGTCAATGAAATGAATATCTCCAAAGCTTGAAGATGTAAAGTGTGCAAATCCATGTGATCTAGTCTTCAATTTAAAATATAGGCAGAGGGAACAAAATGTTAAGTAAAAGATACACATTAGGAACTTTGTATGGTCATAAAATAACATGATAGAACTTACTGGGAAAAGACTTCCCTGGCTTCAATTGAGTTCACAATTATGCCATCATAGCTGCAGGAAGTATATACCTGTGGGGGCCGAGTAACTAAGGGGCCGAAGCCTAATGCGCACAGGGAGCCGGGTGTTGAACGGCTCCCTTCTGCTCTGCCGAGATGCCGAGTAGGATATTTGGGCCGAATATACCGGAAGAAGCGTGTTAGGATAAATGGAAGAGTACACAAGCGAAGGAAAAGTAGACCCAGTCCCGAGGTGAAAAATGACTATAAATATAAGAGCTTCAGACTAATAAAGGTATGTAAGAAAACATTTCTAAAAACTTAGTAAGCAAGCTCGAGGAATCGACTTGTCCGTCGAGTGCTAATTCGCACCGACCGGAGTTTGTATTTTTGCAGTGACTAGCAGAGGATCATTGGCGTCTTCGAGATTCAAGAGTATTTCCAAACCACTTCCACCACAATTACGCCCGTCAGGAATACTCAAATATATCCATGAAAGACGTGACTAAAAATCCCGATAGCCACCGACGAGACCGACGAAGAGACGATGTCGCCCAGATTTACACTCGGGAAGCAACCGTCGCAAATGACATGCCCCGCACTCTAGCTCACCAACGATTCTAACACGAGAGACGATGCAAGCGACCATGGAACAAAGCGCATGCACCAAGCGAGTTTGGACAAAGATCATCGCCGAGAACGAACGCCTTCGCCGCGACCTGGCCTTAGAGAAAACAAAGTCCCACCAGGCAAGACTCAAGGTTCGCGAGCGATCCCCAAAAGCGGGCCTCGGCGACCTCGCGACCAACAACAAGAATATACCGGCCGCTACCAAAGGACTACGTTGAGGAAGTGACAGAGGACGATGTCGTCCAAAAGGCATCCCGCTTGATACCGTCCCATATGATATACACCGATGGCCTCCGATTACATACGGTCCAATCACTTCAAGCCCTCAAGCGGCCACCACCAAGCGTCCCCGCCCGAGAAGCGGCAAGCATCACCTTCGACGACTCGATTTGGCGGTGTCACACTCTCACGTAGATCCTTGGTTGTTACGCTCTGGCGTACATAGGTTTATCGAGAACGCGTCCTTATCGATCGGGAAGTACTTCAGAGATTATGTACTATCGAACCTTCACAAACTCGGATTCAACGATTCGGATCTAACTCCAGCCTCGCCCACTATTCGGCTTCAACGCCAACCCGAGTACCGTGGGAAAATCACCACCCGCTCATACTGCTCGAGAACGGTGGTCGCGAATTCTTGGTTGTCGCTACCATCGCCATACAATCTCATCATGGGCGATCGTGGTTACATACCTGAGCCGTCCCCAAGCACCTACCACCACCGTACGCTTCCCAACAGAGCATGGCGTTGAGCAGATCCGTGGCTCCCGGTTCCGCCTAAGCATGTTACCTTCGCCGCCAGACGCCAAGGAAGCGCAAGTAAACTCACGAGGTACCGGCCGAAGTCTGAAGACGTTGGGCGTCAACCAAGCGAAAAGGCCACAGAAGGTTTAGACCGAGTCGACATCGATGGAAGCCCGGAAAAGTTTGTTATGACCGGCGCCTCCCTAAGCCAGGCCGACAAGCAAAGAATCGATCACTTTCTTACTCGGCAACCTCGGCGTCTTTGCGTGACCCCGTATGAAATGCCGAATAGACCAGCGGTCTCGCAAAGATCACCTCAATGTCGACCCTCAAAGCGGTCATTCAGAAGGCCGGCGATCCTCGGAACACACCGCCGTTGTCGAGGAAGTTGACAAATTGCTTGACGCCGGCAATCGAGAAGTCACCTATCCCACGTGGCTCTCCAACACTGGTGGTGAAAAGAAGAATGGCACTGGCGAGTGTGTCGATTTCACGGATCCGAACAAAGCTTGCCCCAAAGATTGCTTTCCTTGCCTAGAATTGACCAACTCGTCGATGCGACGGCACGTCACCGCCGATGAGTTTCCTCGACGCCTATAGAGGCTACCATCGATCGCCATGCATCCAGATGATCAAGACAAAAGCGCATTCCTCACTCCAAGAGGAACCTCCGCTCTGAGGTTATGCCTTTTGGACTAAAGAATGCAGGGCGACTTACTAAAGATCGGTCACCACGATGTTCAAAGAACAACTCGGACGCACTATGGAAGTATACATCAACGACATGGTGGTCAAATCTAAAGAAGAACAAAACCATATAGCCGATCCGAAAGGACATTCAACACCCTACGCTGCAGAATGAAGTGAATGCTTCCAAATGTGCATTCGAATCGGCTCTGGCAAATTCTGGGCTACATCGTCAACCATCGAGGAATCAAGCCAACCCGAGGCAAGTCACGAATTTTGGAACTTCCGCCTCCGCTCGATCAAAGAAGTCCAAAAGTCGATGGGAATGGCACGACTCAACAGTTCATCATCGATCCACAGATCGTTGCGCACAATTCTTTCGGACATTGCGCCAGGCGAGCTTTAATGGTCCGTCGAATGCGAGGCTGCCTTTAAGGGCCTCAAGCCATACCTCCGGACAGTTCCGCTTCTATCAACACCCGCCACTGGTGATTCCCTTATTTTATACTGTTTGTCTCTGTGAACACCAGTATTGTTAAAAGAGGAGGAAGGGCAAAGAATACCAAGATACTATGTGAGCAAGGCGATGGTGGACGCCAAACACGCTACCTACCGCTAGAAAAACTCGTCCTAGCCCGGTCATGGCAAAGAAGAAAACGATGCACTACTTCCAAGCACACAAAGATCAAGGTGCTAACAGATTTCTTCGATCAAGATCTCGGAATGCGAAGCATCGTATGCGTGTGTCGAAATGGGCTCTCGAACTCGCCAATATGACATTGATTTTTACCAAAGCGCAATCAAAGGGCGGTGCTTGCCGACTTTGTGGCCGACCACAGGAGGACTTGCCGACCTCAAGCCTGGGGACCTCCAGCCAAAGGCCGAAGTTCGGTCAAAACCAGATTGGAGAGTCTACGTTGGGGACATCTGGCAATTATACTGCGATGGATCGTCTAACCAACGGGGCAGCGGCGCAGGCGTCGTAATTATGTCCCCAGACGGCGCAGTCATTGAACAGGCCGTCAAGCTCGGCTTCGAAGCATCAAATAACGAGGCCGAATATGAAGCCCTTTAGCCGGATCTGAACGCACATGTTCTCGGCGCCAAGACGGCTATTGGTGTTTTGTGACTCAAAGTTGGTAATCAACGGTGAAAGGGAATATGCGGCGAGAGATGGCGTATGGCGGCCTATATGAACACGGCTAACTCGTTGCTGGCGAAATTCGACCATCACGAACTAAACCAAATAACACGCGATCAAAATACACACGCGGATGCCCTGGCTTGCTTGGCCTCCGCCATCAACTCCGAACTCAAGCGTACTATCGAAGTGGGCTTCGTCCCGAACCAAGTATCGGCCCGGAGGAGACCCACATCAATATCATAGAATCCGCTCCAAGTTGGAAGGACCCCATTGCCGCATTCCTTTCTTCCGAGCAACTCGAGAGGATAAAAAGAAGCACACAAGTCGCGAAACAAGGCTCTGCGATACTACCTTGATCCACAAGGGGACTTTACAAAAATCCCTCTCGCCCATACCGAGGTCGTGCACCGGACAGAGTAGAGGAGCCGCTCACCGAGATACATGAAGGCGTGTGGCGCACACTGGGGGCGCTCCCTGCCCATCGGCGATAACACAGGATATTCTTGGCCGACTATGAGAGCCGACGACAAAAATTATGTCAAGAAATCACGAACAATGCCAAAAGTTTTCCCCACTAACCCATCGGTGAAGCTTTGAATTCAATCACTAGCCTCGCCGTTTGCTCGATGGGGACTTGATATTGTAGGGCCACGCCCAGGGGCCCTGGAACAAGCGATTTCTAATCGTAGCAACAGATTTCACAAAGTGGGTCAAGCGAGGCTCTAACCCATATACGAGAGACCGACATTAAGCGTTTTGTGTGGAGGAACATCATTACGATTCGGCATTCCAAGAGCATTGATCTCGGATAATGGCACTTTCGGTTTGGTATGGCGTGTACCGAGAGCTATGCGGCAAATCTGATATTGTACCTTACTTTTCTCTGGCGGCTTACCCCCAAAAGTAGCAGTCGGTAGGAAGCTTGAACAAGTCCATCTTGGGCGGCATCAAAAGAAATTTGGAAAGTGCCAAGGGCAAGTGGGTCGAAGAGTTGCCAAGTGTACTATGGGCCCATCGAACAACACCAAGACGATCCACCGGAGAAACACCGTTTGCCTTGTGCTTCGGAACCGAGGCAATCTTACCCCCAGAGATCGGCCTACCAACCCTCGGATCGCAAGCCTTGACACGGTCGAAATGACATGATGCTTGCTTTGGACTGGATCGATTGAAGAACGAAGAGATCGTGCCTTGGCATCCATGGCTCGCTATCGCAGCGGCTTCGCCAAGTCATACAATCGGCGAGTCAATGCGGCCGCTACAATCCAGAGAAGCGGTCTGAAGAAGGTGCTACCGACGATCGGAGCGACCGATGGAAACTTGGTCGGCTGGGGCGGCCCCTATCAAATAGATTCGTTGCGAGAACAGGGGCATATCGGTTGTCGGACATGTCGGGGAAACACCGCGGCCGTGGAATTCAACACATCTCCGAAAATTTTATCAATGACCCGTCCTGTGGGCTTGATATTTGTACACAATATCCTTGTAAATCCAAGATCTCGCGTTTTCACATGTTTAAGCTCAACATTTCAAAGTCCAACAAGTCTCCGGATTCGGAGCCCCTCTGGTGCATGAAACCTCAGGGCCGAACAAGTCTCCGGATTCGGAGCGCCTTTCGTGGATGTCACGATTGGCCAGAATAAGTCTCCGAATTCGGAGCCCCCTTTGGTGCATGAAACCTCGGGGCGAACAAGTCTCGGATTGGGCGCCCGTGGATGTCACGATTGGCGAGAATAAGTCTCGGTTGAGCCCCTCCGGTGCATGAAACCTCGGGGCGAACAAGTCTCCGGATTCGGGCGCCTTCGTGGATGTCACGATTGGCGAGAATAAGTCTCGGATTGGGCCCTCCGGTGCATGAAACCTCGGGGCGAACAAGTCTCCGGATTGGGCGCCCGCCGTGGATGTCACGATTGGCCAGAATAAGTCTCCAAATTCGGTGCCCACTTTGGTGCATGAAACCTCGGGGCGAACAAGTCTCGGTTCGAGCCCCTACGGTGCATGAAACCTCGGGGCGAACAAGTCTCCGGATTGGGCGCCCGCCGTGGATGTCACGATTGGCGAGAATAAGTCTCGGTTGAGCCTTTGGTGCATGAAACCTCCGGGCCGATCAAGTCTCCGCCTTCGGAGCGCCCGTCGTGGATGTCACGATTGGCCAGAATAAGTCTCCGGATCCGGAGCCCCTCTGGTGCATGAAACCTCGGGGCAAACAAGTCTCCGGATTGGGCGCCCGCCGTGGATGTCACGATTGGCGAGAATAAGTCTCGGATTGAGCCCCTCAGTGCATGAAACCTCGGGGCGAACAAGTCTCCGGATTGGGCGCCCGCCGTGGATGTCACGATTGGCGAATAAGTCTCCGGATTGAGCCCCTACGGTGCATGAAACCTCGGGGCGAACAAGTCTCCGGATTGGGCGCCCGCCGTGGATGTCACGATTGGCGAACAAGTCTCGGATTGGGCCTGTGGTGCATGAAACCTCGGGGCGAACAAGTCTCCGGATTGGGCGCCCGCCGTGGATGTCACGATTGGCGAGAAGTCTCGGTTGGGCCTTTGGTGCATGAAACCTCGGGGCGAACAAGTCTCAGATTCGAGCCCTTTTGGCATGAAACCTCGGGGCGAACAAGTCTCGGATTGGGCCCCTTTAGTGCATGAAACCTCGGGTCGAACAAGCTTCCGGATTCGGGCGCCCGCCGTGGATGTCACGATTGGCGAGAATAAGTCTCGGATTGAGCCCCTTTGGTGCATGAAACCTCGGGGCGAACAAGTCTCCGGTGGGCCCCTTTGGTGCATGAAACCTCGGGGCGAACAAGTCTCCGGATTGAGCCCCTCTGGTGCATGAAACCTCGGGGCGAACAAGTATCCGGATTCGAGCCCCTACAGTGCATGAAACCTCGGGGCGAACAAGTCTCCGGATTGGGCGCCCTTCGTGGATGTCACGATTGGCGAGAATAAGTCTCGGATTCGGCCCCTCAGTGCATGAAACCTCGGGGCGAACAAGTCTCCGGATTCGGGCGCCCGCCGTGGATGTCACGATTGGCGAGAACAAGTCTCGGATTGAGCCTGTGGTGCATGAAACCTCGGGGCGAACAAGTCTCCGGATTGGGCGCCTTCCGTGGATGTCACGATTGGCGAGAATAAGTCTCCGGTCGGGCCCTTTGGTGCATGAAACCTCGGGGCGAACAAGTCTCGGTCGGGCCCCTTTGGCGCATGAAACCTCGGGGCGAACAAGTCTCCGGATTCGAGCCCCTTTGGTGCATGAAACCTCGTGGTCGAACAAGCTTCCGGATTGGGCGCCCGCCGTGGATGTCACGATTGGCGAAATAAGTCTCCGGATTCGAGCCCCTTTGGTGCATGAAACCTCGGGGCGAACAAGTCTCCGGATTCGGGCGCCCGCCGTGGATGTCACGATTGGCGAGAATAAGTCTCGGATTGAGCCCCTCGTGCATGAAACCCGGCGAGAATGAGTCCGGACTCCGAGCCCCCTTAGGTGCATGACACTTTGGGGCGGCATCGCGCTGGGGGGCATTTACGACGATTCGCCACGTGATGCAAAATATTGTGATAAGTGCCTAAACATTAGAATAAAATGTATCGACACGCTCGAGCACAGTCCAACGCAAGGGCAGATTTATTAATCTATTCGGCCTAATACCTAATGATGCCTCGGCCAGCCCTCGAGCGTGAACTATTCGGCTTTTAACGCTCGAGCACAGTCCAACGCAAGCGGTTTATTAATCTATTCGCCTAATACCTAATGATGCCTCGGCGGCCCTCGGCGTGAACTATTCGACTTTTAACGCCGAGCACGATCCAACGCAAAAGCGATTTATTAATCTATTCGGCCTAATACCTAATGATGCCTCGGCCAGCCCTCGAGCGTGAACTATTCGGCTTTTAACGCTCGAGCACAGTCCAACGCAAGGGCAGATTTATTAATCTATTCGGCCTAATACCTAATGATGCTTCGGCCAGCCCTCGAGCGTGAACTATTCGGCTTCTAACACGCGCCCTAGCCAACGCAAGGGCAGATCTAGTCCGTGCGAACTAGACCTTCCACGCTCGAGCCGAGCCATCCCAGGGAACCGGCATATTTGTTTTGAATTGATTTAACATTGTATAAATTACAAAATAAGCAGTCACCATAAAACTACGGAAACATCATCACATTGCGCGTAAATTGCTAACATCTTATAATTACAAAAGGTATCGTCCATTCTTTGTATCATAAACACAAAATACGAAAACCACACGACGAGAGAAATCTTTGTATCATAAACATCAATCCTCCGAATCGGTCTCAATGGATCGATGTCCACTTGCTCATCTGGTATTGGCACATTATTGGTAACGCCCGGTGCGAAAAGGGCCTTGCGCCAACCATGTTTGAATCCCGATTCTCAAACCGGGTTACTGTTCACAGACTCGGCGAGCCCGGCCTCTTTCGGCGAAAAATTTTGACTCGGCGCTCTCTTTCGCGCTTTCACCTCAACCAACTCGGCCTCTAGACCCGACAGCGGCTTTCTTGGATAAGCATAGTCACTTCAAGTCGTCGGCCTTCTTATCGGCCTCCGCTCTCAACCTATCCGCATCACGAGCTTTCTCCACATGACCTCTGCGAAAGCTTCGATTCGCTCTTAAAAACTCGTCCTCGGCCCTTTTCCTCCGGCCCTCACGCTTTGCTCTATAGCGACTAATCTCCTTAATGGCGTCGAGATGGCGGCGGCCCACATCGGCTATCCTACCAGCGGCTGCAAAAGCGAATCAAAACAAGCATAACGCGAACAACGTTTGAATGAAGGAAAATCGAATACACACCAAAAAGGGCCATTGCGGCCAACATTGTCGCGATCGGATCGGTTCGAGGAAAGCCTCCGTGTCGAGCGGTAAGGACAAAGAGCGTTGCCACGCCAAACGCGACCTCTAGGTCATTAAGTCGAGGCATCCGATGGAACCGCACATTTCTCACCATCGGTCCGGATCACAAAGGCACGACCTCACGATCCCACCATTCGAGGGGCGTTTGCCGTCTTGATCTTACGAACCGACCTCATGATCCCTAGGCGTTTCTCGGCGTTCCCTCAACTTCTGAGCGGCTTCCCGACCGGCGTGGATTCACACCCTTACTCGTTGCCACTTCGACAATTTGCAAGGATTTCGATTCATAACTAGAGCGAAGCGGCGAGATTCGATGGGCGGTTCGGTTGAAAGGCCTCCGCTACTCTCCTTGCGGCCAACCTCTCCGTCGCCTTCTTAGCAAGCTTTGCGGGCTTAACCCATGCCAGCGAAATCTGGCGGAAGGGTTATCTCTAGTTTGAAGCGTCGTCGGCGAGCGGTCCCCGCAAAGCAGAGAATCGTCGGAATCAATACCCTCGATTCGACCTCGAGTGATCTCGATGCGGCGATTCGGCTACCTCCGTATTCTCCAAATCGTACCCTTCAAATCAATCGCCTCAAATTTTGAAGTCGGACAAAATCTGACGGCGAAAATCTTCCCTTCGGAATCGGAATATTTTCCGCGGTAAAAAGGTCGTATCGTAGGCTCGTAGCAAAAGCGAGCGTGAGCCGCCCTACCACTTATAAAGACTGCGGCGAAATAATTAAGAGCAATTCGATGTCGAGAAAAACGGCGTCGTCGGTTGAAGCTAGGACTTTTTCAACTCGTTCCTGCATAAGATAAGCCGTGAGGTCAAGAAAATAGGGTAAAGCGGATACAAATGTTCAATATCGGTAAAAAGGACATTGGCGACTGGTTCGCCCTCGTCTAGGAATAGGATCGACCACGATCCTCCTCGCCGAATTCGGTTACCGCGACCATAACGTCATCGACTCGTTTTTTTGGAAAGCATAGTGATCAGCGATGATCTGTGTCCTTTGCCTGAGGAAATGCGTCCGTCGAGCAGAAGATCTGGCGAGGCGTATGATCTTAGAATGGCAGGGCGCCAAGATTTATACCAAGGCGGTTCGCTTCGACCCCCATTATAATTCTAAAGAAGTTTACACTGGGCTGGGAAGGGATCAAATCCCAATGGCGAAGAAACGACCCTCGATGGCGGGTGAAGGGAAGCGAACTCCCCTCTGCGATCGTGAAGGGAAAGACAATCGAGGTTTCTTCCTCACTCTCCATGTCGAGAGCGGTCACCACTAACGATAAGTGGACATCGTCGAGGATGGAGAAATGGCGTCTAAAATCAACAACTCGACCGGGAAAGAAGGTCTCTTAAATATTTTGCCATAATCTATTGATTGTAAGAATACTGTGACGGTGTAAACAAATTAGGAAAAGCTTCAGAGTTGAGAAGAAAAAAAAAAAAAACTTACAGAAGTGAAGAGAATCGCAGATGGAGGGGGGGCAAGGAAAGTTAGAAGGGCAGACAAGCGGCCAGCGTCATAAATCATGAACACGAAGGGGCGAGTCAGGCGGCGATTCAAGGGAGTAATTAAACAATCGCGTAATAAGTCGAAGCCCAAGAACTTCGAGATGTAGAATTTGAAAATCGAGCCAAGCACCTCGTTCAATGCCGTTAACAAGATGCTTGGGGGGCAATTGTGGGGCGAGTAACTAAGGGGCGAAGCCTAATGCGCCTGAGGGGCGGGTGTTGAGCGGCTCCCTTCTCTGCCGAGATGCCGAGTAGGATATTTGGGCGAATATACCGGGAAGAAGCGTGTTAGGATAAATGGAAGAGTACACAAGCGAAGGAAAAAGTAGACCCAGTCCCGAGGTGAAAAATGACTATAAATATAAGAGCTTCGGACTAATAAAGGTATGTAAGAAAACATTTCTAAAAACTTAGTAAGCAAGCTTTACGGAGGAACCCGACTTGTCGTCAGTGCTAATTCGCACCCCGTAGGAGTTTGTATTTTTGCAGGTGACTAGCAGAGGATCATTGGCGTCTTCCAGGATTCGAAGAGTATTTCCAAACCACTTCCACCACAATACCATAATGAGAACTAAGATAATTGATTGATTCTAAAAAGCTAAATCATTATTTATTTTAAATGTTATAGGACTGCTAAAAGACCCACTCTGATCTATGGTACTGAATTTTGGGTGCTTAAGAAAGAGAGAAAAAAATGTTCAAAAACTTATGCTGTGTTTGGTTGGGGGATTTAGGGAGGAATTTGGAAAGGGAAATGAAAAAGGTAGGTGAAATGTGAATAAAATATGCCTATATTTCACCTAGTTTCACTCACCTTTGTCCTTTTTCTTTCTAAATCCCTCTCCAAATCTCCTAACCAAACACAACATTAATGTAGTTGAAATGACAATGTTGAGAAGGTGTTAGAAAAAGAAGAAAAGAAAATCATATATGAATCCATTGGGAAGAAGTTATAAGTGACACCAACCAATTAAAGATTAGATGAGGCAAATTCGAATAAGATGTTATACTCATGTGCACCCATAGGCTTAGGAGAACTTGGGTTGAGAGGACTAAAAAAAGAATATCTTTGTTGGCTTTTTGGCTTTCGAAGGGTATTTTTGTAAATTCGAGCGTACTAGCAATGATCAATCAGTCCTTACAGAAATTATAATTGCCAACCAATTATCAGACGATTGTGTTTTAGTTCTTTCAGCCTCAATGAAGAGGACTTTTACTGGTGGCTTGACTTAGGAGAAATTAAGCAAAATAACAGTTAAATGACGAACAATTGAAGTATTTCATTAAGATGAAAACTTACAATGATCCAAACTCAGCCTCGTAGAGGTTTACAGCAACAATCTACTTAAAACTACCCCTATGAACGAAGTGCAGTGCAGGAATTTAAAGTGCAGGAATGTAAAGAACAGGTATTTAAAGTGCAGGAAATGTAAAGACTGGAAATGTAAAACTGGAAATGTAAAACTGGAAAAGAAAATATGAAGTAAATGACTGGTTTATTGGATCTGAGTCTGGGGGCTTTTTTTGGGGGCTTCCCTGCTATTTATACTCCTCAAGGATGACCATCGAACTGGACTTCAAACCGTCGAACTGCTCCTCCATGATTGCTTGATCATGCTACCTTAGAAGTAGTTCTACTACGCCATTACTTGCAGTTGGGTTTCCCTCCTATATTTGAATTTGAATGTGAGTAACCGTTGAAGCCACGTCACCTTGCACCTCTTTATTGATCCAGTGCTACTCAGATCACGTGAGAACCAATACTAACTGCCACGTGTACGATCAGGATCGAAGACTTAAATGGTTTTCCTATATTACCCTTATTCTGCCACGTGTCGAATTGTGATTGGCTTTTACAAAATATGTAGCCAACAATCTTACACTAAACTGAGAATATGACTGCAAATAGAATAACTAGAAGAAATAGATCCACATAACCGACCCAAGTAATTGGGACAAAGGCTTGTTGAGTAGATTATATATGAGAAAATAACTGTGATAGGCATACTTTAGCCAATCTATGATGACATCCTTCTTCTCATTGATTTTGATTATAGTGACTGCAACTTCTATATTTTTTCAAACAGCAAGCATGGGACCGTCTTCAAGTGAGTAAACCTGCAATTAGATTACAACACATGATGCTAAGACTTATGAAATGTTAGAATCAAGGCAAGTACTCCAAGTTATAAAAAAAATTCACTAAATATTAAGGGAAAAAATCAGTTCATTTTTTCTTTCGTGTTTTTTTTTTTTTAGTGAATTTTTTTAGATTTTTTTCACAAATATTTACTTTTTAAGTGCGTCTAGATGCATCTAAAAATTTTTGATTAAAATATGAAAAAAAAAGTCACTAAAGACCAGAAAAACATGGAAAACAAAAAATCTCAAAAAATATTTTCAAACTAAACCAAACAGAGTGAATAGTACAAAGATGCAAATGCAAAGAGATGAGAGAGACAGAGAGAGAGATGATGGGCCAGGGGAAAAGAAGACATGAAATTTACATAACAGATGGAGAGGAAAAAGAGGTTTTGCTTACGACCGACCTGTCATAGGGTGTTTTCTAGGAATCAAATACTGCCCCCAAAAAAAAAAAAATCCCAACAGAAGTTCAAAATATATATGGATTCAATCATGATTGTATAATATAAGCTTTAGAAACCTTTCTACATTGATCTCTTAGACCCTCCGCTGAGAATCATATAGGTTCGTTTCAAATGTTTGATTTGTACATTCGAAATCTGGACTATTCTTCTGCTTTTTAAATTTACTTATTTTCTTTTTGTGTACTATTTAATAACTAGAAAAATTCTTCTTCATTTTTTTTGTTTATTTAGTACCCTCCCTTAAATGACATATATTTGCTTCCATAGGTTGATGCATTTTCTCATCGACTGAGAGGTACGAAATCTTGTTTTCGTGTGCTTCATGTAGCTAACTGGCACACTACCAATCGCTGCAAATAAGAGTTCCTAATATTTATTATGGGCTACCCTTTGATTGATTTTTTATTTTACTTTCCTCATGAAACGGTTAAATAAGAAGGGATGATAACCTTTCTATTTATTTATTTCTATTCATTAAGCAAGTGGAATAAAATTTTTGCAAACAAATCATGTTTGCTCGTTCACATGATTCTAATCTATTTGGTATACATTTACATTAGTTGATATGTTATAAGATATATGTGTTGTGCCTAGGAGGAGAAAACAATCACACACAAGCACACAAGTAAGAACACACAAAGATTTACGTGGTTCGGCAAATCGCCTACACCCACGGGCAGTGGATTTCACTATATTTGGAACAAAGTATTACACACTCTGTAATTCTCTCTCTTTGCTTTGTATTCTCTCTTCAACTCACCACACTGACCCTCTCCCATTCACTAACCATTTATAGATGAAATGGAGGGCCAAAGTCTTCAACAAGCCACCGATAACACCAATATTTATGGCAGCCATCAATCAGCAGCCATCGTTGAAAATCTGAGCCAATCTTCAACAAATCTCGACCTTGGCGAGGATTCTCTATCCAACATAGTGAGCAATCAACACTACCATGCACCCGAAGGTGCTCAGTTCTGAGAGATGTTGACCAAGTCCAAACAGTGTTGGAACTTGATCCCAAAAACCACTTTTGTGAGCATATCGGCCGGATTATCTACAGTGCTAATCTTTTGAAGCAGAATATCCCCTTCATTCACAATTTCTCGGACGAAATGGAAACGAACATCAATGTGCTTGGTGCAGGAATGATGAACCTGGTTCTTTGCCCAACAAATAGCACTTTGACTATCACAGTACACCTCAGTATGCTTCTGAACAATACCCAAGTCCTCAATTAACCCATGTAGCCAAATAGCTTCCTTAAAGGCTTCTGTCACTGCCATGTACTCTGCCTCTGTAGTAGACAAAGCTACTGTTGACTGAAGCATTGACCTCCAACTCACCGGCCCTTTAGCAAGTGTAAATAAATACCCTGTTGTTGACCGGCGTTTGTCTAAGTCAACAACATAATCTGAGTCCACATATCCAACCAAATTCTGTCTAAGTCTATGATCTCTCTCGAACTTCAAACCCATATTAACTGTGACATGTAAGTACCTTAAGATCCATTTCACTGCCTACCAGTGACCTTTCCCCGGATCATGCATATACCTGCTTACCATACTCACAGCATGTGAGATGTTAGAACTTGTACAAATCATAGCATACATTAATGCACCAACTGCATTTGCATATAGAACCTGTGCCATATGCTTTCGTTCTTCTTCGGTGCATGGAGACATCGAAGCACTAAGCTTGAAATGAGGGGCCAATGGTGTACTCACAGCTTTTGTTTTCCCATTTATGCCAAATCTGTCTAACACCTTTTTCAGATACTGGGTTTGTGTCAAACAAACCGTGCCCTTCTTTTTGTCTCTTTTGATCTCCATGCCAAGAATTTTCTTTGCTTCGCCAAGATCCTTCATTTCGAACTCTCCTACCAACTGTGCATTGAGTTTATCAATCTCCACCTTGCTCTTAGATGTAATCAGGATATCATCTACATATAAGAGCAAATAGATTAAGAAACCATCGGAAAGCTTACGAAAATATACACAATGATCATACTGGCTTCTTGTGTATTTCTTTTCTGTCATGAACCGATCAAATCGCTTGTACCACTGCCTTGGGGATTGCTTCAACCCGTACAACGATTTGTTCAGCTTACATACCCAATTCTCTTTTCCAGCAACTTTGAAACCATCTGGCTGTGACATGTATATCTCTTCTTTAAGATCTCTATGTAAGAAGGCAATTTTGACATCGAGTTGGGCGAGCTCGAGATCAAACTGTGCAACCAAAGCTATCTCTTCTTCAAGATCTCCATGTAAGAAGGCAGTTTTGACATCGAGTTAGGCGAGCTCGAGATCAAATTGTGCAACCAAAGCTAGCAAGATACGAATAGACGTGTGCTTTACAACATGTAAGAATACCTCATTGTAGTCTATTCCTTCCTTCTGGGCATAACCTTTAGCTACCAATCTAGCTTTGAATATGATGTTGTCTCTGGTTGGGATGCCTTCTTTCTTGGTGTAAACTCACTTACACCCAATTGCTTTCTTGCCTTTTGAAAGTTGCACCAACTCCCAAGTCTGGTTCTTGTGAAGTGACCCGATCTCTTCATCCATAGCCTCCTTCTATTTGACACTTTCTGGATTCTGCACAGCTTCTTTGAAAGTGCAAGGAATATTATCTTCAATGATTAGAAGTGCATAGGCCACCATATCTGTCATCCAACTAGGTTGCTTAGTAACTCTTTTTCCTTTTCTGATTGCAATGGGTTCTGACTGTTATAGGGCCTCTGGATCTTCATTTTCATATGAACTCTCTTCAGAATCTTCTTCAGTCATCCGCTGAAACTTCTTGAGATTGTTGCTTATGTCTGAAAGTCTTATTTGAGTCTCAAACTCCATCTGCACTGACTTCTTCAATGCTTCATCATTCTCTTGAAGATTTGGCTACTTCAGCATTGTAGACTCATCAAAGGTAACGTCTCTTCTAGTGACAACTTTCTTTGATTCAGGGCACTAGAGTCTATATCCCTTGACACCATCACTGAAGCCCAAGAAGATAGCTTTCTTGGCTCTAGGATCCAACTTAGATTCTGTAACATGAAAATAAGCTGGACATCCAAACATACGTAGCTGATCATAATTAGTAGCTGGCACTCCTGACCATATCTCCATGGGAGTCTTGCCATCAAGTGCTGCAGTAGGTAGTCAGTTAACAAGATGACAAGCATAGTTCAATGCCTCGCTCTAAAATGCCTTGCTCAATCTTGAATGTGACAGCATACACCAGATTTTCTCTACCAAAGTGCGGTTCATGCGTTCTACAACTCCATTTTGCTGTGGTGTTCCACTAACTGTGAAATGTCTCACTATCCCTTCATTCCAGCAAACCTCAAAGAAGGGATCTGATGTGTATTCACCACCATTGTCAGATCTGAGCTTCTTGATCTTCCTTCCTGTCTGGGTCTCAATCATTTTCTTCCATGTAAGAAAGATGTCTAATACTTCATCTTTACGTTTCATTGTGTAAACCCATACTCTTCTTGAGAAATCATCAATAAATGACACAAAGTAGTGTTTACCTCCCAAAGAAGCATTCTTGGAAGGACCACATACATTGGTGTGAACATAGTCTAGAATCCCTTTAGTACGATGAATAGCAGTACCAAACTTAATTCTTGTTTGCTTTCCCAGTATACAATGCTCACAGAACTCAAGCTTTCCTGTTTTGGCGCCTTTCAACAGGCCTTGTTTTACTAACCCTTGTAAAGCTTTTTCTCCGGTATGCCCTAAACACGTGTGCCAAAGTCTGGAAGTGTCTAATGCATCATCTTCTGAGCTGGTAGAGACAGCCACTCTCCCTGTGACTGTAAAGCCGTCTAGGAAATATAAATTTCCCTTTCGAGTACCCTTCATCGCAACAAATGCTTCTCTAACAACTTTGAGGACTCCACCTTCCACAGTTACTCTATAACCTTTGGAATCTAAAACTCCCACTGATATGAGATTCTTCGTCAAATCTGGTACATACCGAACATATTCAAGAATTCTGATTGTTCCATCATGCATCTTCAGTCGAATTGTTCCAATCCTTTTTGTTCGGCAAGCTTGGTCATTGCCCATCAGTATAACTCCTCTATCGAACTCTCGTAAGCCCGAGAACCATTGCTTGTTAGGACACATGTGGTAGGAACATCCGGAATCTAGAATCCATTCATCAGACTGGCCAAGTGATGAAACTGTGAAGGCTGATCCTTCACCATTATCCCCATCTCATGCAACGTTTACCTTTTTCGTTTTCTTGTCTTTATTTGGACAATCTTTTGCCCAATGCCCCTTCTAGCGACTAGCAGCACACTCGTCTTTTGCAAGACGTCTTCTATCTGATGATCTCCCTCTGGATTTTGAGCGAGACTTTCCCCGCCCTGTATATCTTCTGTTATTCGTCCTACCTCTGACTATCAAAGCCTTTGATACTGAGTCCCTGTTTACAGACTTCTCTTTCCTTCTGAACTCATTATTTACCAAGGCGTTTGAAACATCAACATACTTGATCTTTTCTTTACCATACAGTAAAGTGGTAGTGAGATGATCATATGTGTCAGGCAAGAAATTCAACAATAATAGTGTTTTATCTTCATTATCAATGTGATCATCCAAGTTTTTCAAATCGGTAAGAATTTTGTTGAAATTTTTTAGGTGTTCGTTCATCGAAATACCTTTCTTATAGTCGAAATGAAACAACCTCTTCTTCAAGTAGAGCTGGTTCTCAATGCTCTTTGTCATGAACTTGTCTTCCAGCGCCTTTCAAAGGTCCTTCACGATGTCATATTCTATGAAGGCATACTCCTCCTCTTTTGCAAGGCAAAGTCGGATGGAACTGCAGGCCAGCAGATTCACTTTCTCCCATTTTATCCCATCCAGGTCATCTAGTTTGTCTCCCAAAGTGAAGTGCAGGTTCATTTGGACAAGCATATCTTTAACTTCGCATCTCCACATACCGAAGTTACTACTTCCAACAAACTTTTCTACCTCAAACTTAGCATGGGACACCGGGGTTCAATGCCTAGAGTTGTTTATAGTCACTGGGTTACTCGTAGATTCTGCCATTGAGACTGTTCAATAATCTCCACCACAAACAATAACGGACGTTTGAAATGCCCGAAACACAGCAAATTCTAAGCTCCCGAAAACTTCATAGAAAATTCGGGTCCGAATCTCAAAAAACGAAATCCGCGATTATGTCCGAAATGGTTGATTTAGCTAGAAAAGCACTTTCTTCACCTCTCCAGGGACCTTAATGAAATTTCTCCAAATCCATGGGCCAAATTGCAATTTTCCAAAAACTCTCGAGACCTTTTTGCAATTAATAGAAGTTCTAGGGGCTAAATTACAATTTCAACAAGATTAGGGGCTGAAATGCAATTTACCAAACTTTCAGGGGCCTCCTTGCAATTTCAAAAAGTTCAGTTGACTGGGATTGATGACGTAGCAAATGTGCTGATGTGGTGCTAACGTGGCAGCTATGCTGGCGGCGACATGTCCCAACACGTGGCAGCTTCCAAAAACAAATTGGAAATTTGTTTGGGGAGGATTTTGAACCCGTGACTTAAAGTTTCAAACCAAAGGCTCTAATCACTCTGCCGAGTATGAACTTGTGATATTTTAGTGTACAAGTGAATACTTAAAGCCTTTAGGACAGGTTAACTTCTTTGGTCATCGTGGTATGCTGAAAACTCGATTTCGACAACTTCGAAATTTTCAGTTTACAGAAAAACACTCTGTTTTTCGCACAACAATGCTCTGATACCAATTTGTTGTGCCTAGAAGGGAGAAAACAATCACACACAAAGATTTACGTGGTTCGACAAATCGCCTATGTCCACGAGCAGTGAATTTCACTATATTTGGAACAAAGTATTACACACTCTGTAATTCTCTCTCTCTCTGCTCTGTATTATCTCTTCAACTCACCACACTAACCCTCTCCCATTCACTAACCATTTATAGATGAAATTGAGGGCCAAAGTCTTCAGTAAGCCACCGATAACATTTATGGCAACCATCAACATTTATGGCAACCACCACCAACATTTATGGAAGCCATCAATCAGCAGCATCGTTGAAAATCTGAGCCAATCTTCAACAATACGTAATGAAGCTTAGGCTATATTTCACAGCTTCAGAAGATTTTACATGTTACTTACTCTTCATTAGAGGAAGAAAATAAATAAGATGAAATCAAATAATCGCCAATGATTTACGTACAAATTCTCTCAATTAATTTCTGGTTTATGATGGTACTCAAATGTAATCTGAAAACGAGAAACAATAAAATGAAAAAATTATAAACTCCAAATTGGCAATTTAAAAACACATTTGAATAAATTTTCAAGATGATCCAGTTGATATTTAAAGCCATTAACAGAATACAAACTCATCCATATCGTAAATCACATTATAGGTTACTCTGTTCTTTTGAATCACTCTGTGGAGTGCTACATTCTGAATCTCTTTTCTTCTATATCTTTTTCCATTTTTTTTTTTCTTGTACAACTTCCTATGAAATTCCAAGATCATCTGAAAATTGGAAATTGAAAAGGGGAAAAATGATACTTTCGTAGAGATGTGAAATTTGAGGGAGTTTTGAATTTGAATATATAATCTCCTTTTGTTTGCCAAGAAAGATGGTATGGAAGAACAGGAAATTGAAATCTTAGAAGTCTGTCACAAGGGGAAAATATTTTTTGAAACGGGTAACTTCAAGTGTTGAACATTTCAAGATTTCATCTGTATATCAGCTCATGACCATCTTTCATGCAAGTAAAGGTTGAATTTTTTTTTATATAGTTTGCAGTTTCCTCTAGGATATTTGAGTTGATATAATCTTCTTTTGAATTGCAACCATTTTCGATGGCAACCCTATTTATATTCAAATTATTTATACCATTCATGCTTGTCATGTAAGTATAGTTTCCAAAAATGATCATGTCAGATTCTAAAATTATATAATCTGTGTAGATATATATAAATATATTTCAAGCTTTTATTCAATATTTTCTAGAGAGAACCTATTTATATATATGGGTATATCTATTTCTTATTTTTTCCCTTCCTTTATGGTGATTGTGATATTAGAATTGTATGGTTATGTATTGACTTTGAGTTTGTTATTATGGAGACAAATTTCGGACACAATCTGTCCAACAATATGTGTGATAGATTGTGTGATATAGTTTCCAAAACCCAGCTTAAGTGAGAATCATCATATGTGTTTTTAATTACCAATTAGAGCTACTTGCTCCTCTAATTTTACTCTACTTGTACAATTAGTTATTTACTTCTCTGTTCTCCTTTATTCCTTTGTCTGAGTTGGATATTACATTCTTGCTAACATTACACATTTTATTTGAATATATATATATATATATATTTTATCAGAAGAAAGTTTCATTAATGTAGCCAAACAGCACATACAAAGAGGAATCCATCCAAAAAATAAACTTACACCAAGCAAAGGAAAGATGAAATAAGAAAATACACAGGAGTAAATCTAAGAAATTATCCAACTACACAACTTGTACTTATGCTTGTGCTGGTATTGCAAAGCAACGGCCAATAACTAATCATAGAGCATGCCAAACATAAATCAAAGGTTACAATCATAGAGTAGGTAAGTTATGGACTCCGTAATCAAATCAAACCAAAACACAACCAAAAACAAAAAAGAAAAATAGCAGCAGTAAAATTCTTAACTTCTTCACAATTGTTAACAAAAGAGATGGATTAAAGTCAGTCACATCCTTCATTTAAATATATATATATATACACATAGAAGATAATATAAGAGCAGAACAACTTGTAAAAAGTCTAACAGGGCAAATTAATTTCATATAGGTTGGAGACAAAAACTAGTGGTCAGCATGTTGTCAATCAAGCAACATAGGATAATGGAATTAGGAATTGGATTGCACAACTAATGGAATATGGAAGTTGAGGAATGGCTAGGCCTTGTTTGTCATCTCCTAGAAAAGTCAAAAAATAAAAAGTCACTATCCTATTTAAGTCATATCATCTTATTTAAGTTACATCACCCCTCTACCACATCACTTCAAACTCAACTCATACCCAACCAATATTTCATAAAAATTCAAAAAGTACACTTATTTAGAAAATCCCAAACAACCCCCTAGTTTGTTTCTTGAACCAGATTGACAACAAGTTGAATCAAGGCAACAATTTTATTTATTTATTTATTTATTTTTAAACAACAAAAGCTTTATTGATAAATAAGAAAAGGAAATGAGGATGAGGCATCCTCATACAAAAAGACAGAGAAAACAAAACAAAATTGAAAACCCCCAACAAGCTAAACACAGGAAAAATCCTACATATCACAAACCGCCAACCAGTCAAGGCAACAATTACACCTCTTAATATAGAAGAACTTGTGGAGGAAGACTCGGGAGAGAGCTGAAGCAGGACGGGTGGCAAGTGTTGGATATCAACCCATTGTAAAGGTGGCAGCCACATGGTAAGGGTGGCATCAACCCACTACCCATATGGTGGGGTAGCTTCCAACTAACAAAAGAGAAAGACATAAGCTGGCAACAAGCTGGCCTTGTGCAAGGCCAGCTTTTCTCTCCACCTTCTCTTAAGTGTTTAAATAGAGATGGTGAAGAGAGAACGAAATATAATACACAGACAGGCTGAGAGCAATATACAAGAGCAGTGTATACTCTGTGTGTGTTATTAGAGTGAGAGAGAATAAGCTATATAGAGAGACAATGAGTGTGAGTTGAGTGTGTAATCCTCCTCTTGTTGATATATAGTGTTATCGCTCTCGTGGACGTAGGCCGGATTGCCAAACCACGTTAAAACTCTTGTGTTATTACTTGTTTGTATTTCCTAGTGTGCCCCCGATCCCCAACAATTAGTATCAAAGCCCGAGTGGTGAAAATTCGAGTTTTTTCCGAAAGTGCCCCAGATTTCGAAGTGACTGAAATCCACTTTTGAGCATACCAGGAGGAAGCTCTCGAAGAGAGGAGTTCAAAACTGCAAAGAACAGCCCCAGAAGCCCTTCCACGCACCCTCACGCGCTACACAAAGGAAGCAAGTGAAATCCAAGCGCACCACGCGCCTCCACGCGCCGGTGGAGAGTCGGCGCATCACACCACGCGCAGCCACGCGCCTCACACGCGTCTACAGGAAGAAGACGAGACACATCAGCACCACGTCAGTGTCCAGTCAGCGTCACGTTAGCGTCCAGTTAGCGCCACGTCAGCGTCCAGTCATCGCCACGTCAATGATACGTCATCGCCACGTCGGTGAAACACGTGTCAGACAGCCAGACACGTGGCAGCCACGTGTTAAGTATGTCAGCCTACCGTTAACTAGTCAACACAGGGGCAGAGCGTTATCCGCTGCTGCGTAGCTAAGGTTCACCCGCAGATCTGAACTGTCCGAACTGTTTTGGCTTGATCTGAGCCATTCTGTGTCTGTTTTTGACAATCCAATAGTGCTTTCCAGCTATTTGCAGTATTCCGGACACATCCGTATAGTTAGAATTTCGAATCGGAGTTTCTGTAAAAAGGAAGAAATTTAAAATGGCAGAATGTGCAAGTTTCATGATAGAGCCTTTTAATGGTAATAATGATTTTACCTTGTGGTAGCAAAGGGTGAAAAATATCCTAACACGAGAGGGTCTGGTAAAAGCTCTTCTCAAAAAGTCCAACAAACCGACAGACATGAACGATAACAAATGGGAGGAGTTGAGAGAATTGGCAAACAGTACAATCCAGTTATATCTCGGGAACAACACACTCTGAGAAGTCATCAATGAAGTAGATCCGGCAGAGCTATGGGCAAAGTTAGAAATAAGGTACAAGTCAAAGTCTTTGACAAATCGATTATCTTTGAAGAAGCAGCTGCATACACTTCAAGTGCTAGAAGGAGCGAACCTTACAGAACATCTGGACGAGTTCAACAGAATCACAAGGGAATTGGACACTATTGGGGTGAAGACCGAGGAGGAAGATAAGGCTATGATCTTGCTGGTCTCCTTACCTTCATCATATGAGCATCTCAGGACTACTCTGTTGTACGGGAAGGATGCTCTTGGACTGGATGAAGTGGTTGCTACACTTATTTCTCATGAGTCGATGAAGAAAAAGGCAAGTAGCAAGCACCCAGAAGAAAATGCCTTGGTTGCATCAGAAAATGAGCAAGGCAGAGGCAGGTCCAACGATAGACAGAGTAGATACAAATCAAGAGGACATTCGCAATCAAGGGCAGGCTACAAGAGAAAGTACTATTACTGTGATCAGGAGGATCACCTCATCAAAGACTGTGCAAAGCTCAAGGAGGACAAGGCAAACAAGGAATAGGCGAGCTCATCAAATGTCGCTGCTGCAATAAATGCTAAGGATGAGTATGCATTCATAGTTTCGTTGAGTATGACGAAACCTGATTGGATTTTTGATTCTGGAAGTACATACCATATATGCATGGACAGAAAACTTTTTCCCACCTACCAAGCAAAGGACGAAGGTATTGTTCGAGTGATTAACAACACTGTGAGTAAGATTGTTGGCATAGGAACAGTATGGCTCCGAATGGAAAATGGAAAAATTTTCACGTTAGATGGAGTCCGACATGTGCCAAGGCTGAAGAAGAATCTAATTTCCTTAAGTATACTAGACTTGAAGGGTTATAGCTTCTCTTCTAGTAAAGGAAATCTCAAAGTTATCCATGGAGATACAATGATGCTGCATGGACAACTAGAGGGGAATCTGTACAAGCTTGTTGAAAAGGTTGTGACAGAAGGAGCTACTGTCACTTATCGGCCAAGAAGTACAAGACATGCACTGAAAAGACATAAGGCTCAGTAGACATGGCAACCAAAATGTACAAGAACGCATGGAGGCAGTTCGAAGGTGCACAAAACGGAGCCATTGCAGCCAATTTTAAAGCTAGCTCAAAGCAAAGAGACCAAGACAGCAAAGCATGTCCCATGGAAGAAAAGAGTTTCTTTTGCTCCTGAATTAAAGACATATTGCGATCTCTCCAAGACTTCATGGAAGGGAGAGATGCAATCACAAAGAATTGCAAAGTAAGTTTTGCATGGCACCCTAGTGAAGGGGTGTCGAGCACTCCAAGCAAGGGGTGCTATTATGAATCACCTCACATGGGTTGAGGGGGTGATTTGTTAGATATCAACCCATTGTAAGGGTGGCATCAACCCACTACCCACATGGTGGGGTAGCTTTCAACTAACAAAAGAGAAAGACACAAGCTGGCAACAAGCTGGCCATGTGCAAGGCTAGCTTTCCTCTCCACCTTCTCTTAAGTGTTTAAATAGAGATGGTGAAGAGAGAACGAAATATAATACACAGACAGGCTGAGAGCAATATACAAGAGTAGTGTATACTCTGTGTGTGTTATTAGAGTGAGAGAGAATGAGCTATATAGAGAGAGACAATGAGTGTGAGTTGAGTGTGTAATCCTCTTGTTGATATATATTGGAAATGGTTATAAATTCTGGGTAAAACCAAAATTTTATCCTAAGTTTGGTCTAATATTTAGGTGGGCTCTGTGCGTCGATTTACGCCGGTCAAAGTGGTAACGCGTTCTATGCCACGTTGTGATTCACATGGTATATTTGGTTGCTCAAAACCATTACCGAGTGAATGGGAAATTGAAGCCAAAGTATGCTCCATAGAAATGGAGTTTTGGTGGAAAATCCTTAAAGGTATTGAATAAGGCTTATCCCACATTGATTTGGTGGGAAGTTTTGAATGGGTTTATAAGACATGGGTTTAGTACTTGGGGTGTGCCCCAAGGAGTACCCAAGTGTTTTAGAGGGAGAGGTTATGGGCAAAATGGGCTAGACCAATTGGACCCAAAAAATCACCACACACGCGCGCGCGCCACCGCCGCCGTCCGTCCGGTCGGGCGGGCTAGGCTGAGGTTGGGTTGGGCTTGTTCGACTCAATACTAATCTTTTTTTGCCAAAAACATTTGAATTTAATTTTATTTTTGGTAAAATAAAATCCAGAATTCAAATTAAATTGGTTTGGATTTACTGTACATCCAAACAGGGCCCTTCCTGTTTTCAAACAGAAATAAACTAGTTTGGTATTATTGCACACCCAAACAGGGCTCTTCCCGTTTTTGTATCTGTTTAAATTTAAACCCAACAGATTCAAATCTGTTTGAATTCAAAGCCAACAGGTATCATACATGTTCAATTCAAAACCAAGAGCCACCTTTACATCTATAAATAGACTAGCCTCCCATTTGGATTTTACTCCAATTTTCGTACTCCATCATCTGTTTTAAATCTCTACATTTTGCTGCATTTTATTTCTGAAAGAAAAAGCATAAACACCTAGTGTGTTCGACGAACGAATAAATTGTAGTGCTGCTTTTATTCATTGATAAGATCATTTTATCCTGGGAGATAGACGTCTAAATTCTGAAAGCACCGTGGAGAGAATAAATCTATCTTAAGGACACAGTGTCAAACACTGGACTTGATCAGATTATAATTTGAAGAAATTAATCAAGTAAATTGTTTAATTTATTATTCTGTTTTTATTTTATTTTTTTTTATTTTTATTTCGAGTTTGATTTTTGTAATCAAACAAATTCTCTCCTTCCTTTTATTTCTTTTATTCTAGTTGTTATTTAGTACACAACAGAATTTAAAATCTTTTAAATACAGCGAAGATTGTCCAACAATATATAGTGTTATCGCTCCCGTAGACGTAAGCTGGATTGCCGAACCACGTTAAAACTCTTGTGTTATTGCTTGTTTGTATTTCCTGGTGTGCCCCTAATCCCCAACAGCAAGTGGTGAAGCCTAGCTTGTCGGAGAAGCATCATCTTCTGCCGAGCTTGCTGAAGAAGCCCCAAACACTGCATATCTTCTAAGGCAAGTGAATTTGGCATCTCACCTGCGTTAGATGTTAGAGGCAAGTTTTGCTGCTTTTATAGCTTGTTATAGATAAAAAGTTTGTATCCAAAGCTATAATAATTATCAGTTCTTATTTCCTTTCTTAAAAGAAAAAAGATTATAAGTTCTTATTTATTTTGCTTAAACAAACCCCAAATATATGAGATGCAAATCTGAGTGAAAATTGAAGATCGGAGCGAGGATTATCCAACTGGAAACAATTTTGGCTTGATATCAACAAGGATATAATTTGCAAAAATGCTGAAGACCCCCACTGGGGGTCGACCCCCAGTGAGGTGGAGGGCTAGGATTGGAGGAAAAAAAACAGTTTTCTTTTTTTTTTTTTTTTTTTTTAGTTGACAGCCAGTGGGGGCGCGCCACGTCACTGGGGGCGCGACCCCCACTGGGGGTACATAGCAATGCTCTATAATTTGTAAGGAATTTTATTTGCAAAAATAACGTGGTAATCACATTTTAAAAATCGTGAATCAAATTAATGAGTTTTTTTTGTTTTTTTGAAATGAATAGACACAAATATGTCATGTGATTCTGCATGATTTATTCTGTATCAATTTTCTGTTTATATATTGTCACTCATTACCCCTCATTTTTTCAGAACTTTTTCTGTAGTGCTCAACTTGATATGGTGAAAAGTATTTTTTTATGTTTTTTGTTACGACAGAAAATAAGATTTGATGAAAAATATTTTGTATAATATATTAAAAAAAAAAAAATCTTGTTGGGACAAAATATTTTTCACATTTGAAATGTGAAAAATATTTTTCAGACTAAAATCTTAATAATGTCACCACATCACCACCTCTACCACCACCATCACTACAGCTGCCACCATCACCATTACTAATACCACCTCCACCACTAATACAATTACCAATACATTAATTTTATGATGCATAGGAAAACAATTTTTACGATATAGTAGAAAATATTTTTTTAGGATAAATTACATTGGTAGTCTTTACATTTTGGCTCTGTTGTCAATTTGGTTCAATTGTTAATGTCGTTAGTATTTTCGATGGAAAATGATCACTGTATTGAAGTTAACTCACTAAGTTATATAAGTTCATAATTTTACCCTTAAAAACATGACATATGTTACTTATATACATATTATTTTTTATTTATAAAAAACATGCTATTATAGTTATAATCATCATAAATTCATTATCAAAATCGAGCTAATTGAAATTATAAGGACCAAAATGACGCAATAATCAAAGAACAAGGACTATTGTCGTAATTTGTTATGTTTTTTATTTTCTTTTGAAAGAAATGTAGCATAAATAAAATTTTAAGAGATAATAAAAAATTGCATGATCTACAAATAAATTTGGCATGAGATTATTAAATCAACAATGACCTTTGTGTTGCTAGAAAATGACCCCATCAATCTGTTTTGCACGTAGCGATGCAAATTGCTCTGTATCCTCTTAATTCAAGGTATGTACCCATGCTATACTTGCTCATGTAGTCCACGGATATGAGGTAGAACAATGTTACAATCTCGGAAAAATGCTCAAAAAATACTCACAATTGGGATTATATGGACCAGTTCAATATGGTAGTGACTTACAACATATCAAGTTTTAATCTACACCACACTTATTTTTTGAGTAAATTTCATAATAAAAAAAATCTGGATTTGTATCCTCTTGTGTGAGGTATATTGTCTCATCTCTTGTATGTAGCTAATTAGGGGGACTTTGAATCCTTGGGCTTGTTATTGTTTGGCATCCACTTTTAACACAAGATATTGTTTTCAAACTTGACTTCTTCTTCCCTCATCTCTAATTTCCTTTCTATTTTTTTGATTTTATTTACCTTCTCCACTCTCTTCATTATTATCTTCAACTTATCTCTATCTCTTTATATATATGGTATAATATTTTTTGATTTTATGTATCCGCTCCATTCTCTTTATTACCTCGATCCAACTTATCTCCATCGCTTTATTTTTTTGATTTATAGATTCTGCAATTAATACTTACCCAAATATTTGTAAACTTTCAAGTGGTGCCACCAATAGTACGACCACAATGAGCAAGCGAGGAAGCAAGGAATTGGGTCATTTATACCCACTTATACCCACCATTAGCGAATTTTATCCCTCATGCATTTTAACTCCTTCAATTATACAGGTATATTTTCATCTTTATAGACCACTTTCGAAAGGAGTATATTTATATAATTTTTATAATTGAAAGGTTAATATATATGAATTCATAAAATAATATTCGCTAATAATTGATGTGGTTTAAGTGTAATTAACCCTAAAAAATTAGACATATAAAAAGAAGCAAAAATACAAATAATATGTTCAAATGCAATTGGAGGCTTTAACTCAAAACCTCTTCCAACTATATATATCTAACAAAAAAGATGTTTCAAGAATTTTGTATTTCGAAATTTTCACATAATCCTATAGTTGTGTCTCAATGTATTTATATAGATAGAATTATATCTCAATATTCTCACATAATTTTATGATTAGAAATACATGAAAACAAAGAAACTTGGGCATCATTTGGGAAGCGACTTTTTGATTTTTTAACTAAAATTTAAGGTGAAAAAAACTAATATGTTTTGGAATAACTTTTTAATTTTTTTACGGAAAGATATACAAAAAGAAAAGTGAATGAGAAATAACTTTGGGTAAATTACACTTTACACCCCTACACTTTGCATCAAATTCTACTTTAGCCCCTACACATCAAATTGTGACACTTAACCCTTTGCACCTTTGGTCAAGTGTTACTTTGGCCCTTTTGTTAGCCTCATTGTTAGCAGAGGTTAGTCACATGAAAAATATGAGGATAAATTACACTTTGCACCTTTGCACTTTACACAAAATCCCACTTTAATCCCTATACATCAAAATTGTGACACTTAACTCCCTAAAGGATAACTTCTGTTAGCCTCACTATTAACAGAAGGGCCAATGTGACACTTGACTAAAAGTGCAAGGGGTTAAGTGGCACAATTTGATGTGTAGGGACTAAAGTGAGATTTTGTGTAAAGTGCAGGGGTGCAAAGTGTAATTTACCCAATAATATTTGATTTTTTGTATGAGTTGAAAACTTTTTAATATTTACCCACAACAAAACTATGTGATATATATATATATATATGTAACGCATATTACACCATTTAAATCTATACATATATTCAAATTTTAATCATTCTTCTGAATTTTAAAATTGATTATTATTAATTTATTTATGAATTAACCCATAATGCATGCTTGCCAAATTCTTCCAATTTGGGCCGACAGCTTTCAACAGTTGCATGACACACGTCTACGAGTCCTCCAGTACTCTGTTCCTTCCATTCAATCCCCATTTCCATACTGACTTTCATCACACAATTTAACAACAAAGATCACCATTTCTCATAATTCATCCAATTTTCTCAATTAAATCTGAACGAGTTTCCTTATAAGAGAAACATCATATATAAATCTGATGAAATGGAAGCTGCACAATCACAAATATCAGAATATCAAAACCAACAACCAAGAGATACCTACAATATCGCCTATTCTATCTTCTTCTTGCTCGGCGCAGGGAATTTAATCCCCTGGAACTCATTTGTCACAGCCGTAGATTACTTCGAATACCTCTACCCAGACAAGCACATCAATAAGGTGTTCTCAGTGGCTGACATGGGTTCATCACTGCTAGTTTTGGCTCGTATGATGTGTTTTTCTAGTTGGAGTAAGCTGCCCGGTTTCAAACTCAGGATGAATATCGGGCAGGCACTGTTTGTCATCACTCTCATGACAGCCCCGGTGACAGATTGGATCGCTCAAGCCAATCATAAGACACAAGTGAAGCAAGATATAGGTTACATGGTGATCGTGACAGCGGTGGTGGTGTGTGGTTTGGCAGATGGGTTGGCGGCAGGAAGCTTAATTGGAGCTGCAGGGGAGCTTCCTGGACAGTATATGCAGGCATGTATCGCAGGAAATGCTTCTTCAGGTATAATTTAATTTTTTTTCCCCTTGCTTCAATGTCTTTGAAACTATCCAATGTTTGTGTCGACTGAAAACGCTTTCCGTATTTTCACATTTAATACAATGAAGAATAAAAATTTAACGAAAAACATGTTTTGTGATCAACGGAAAATGAGTTGATTCGGAGGAAATTGTTCTTTTTTATGAATCTAACAAGATAGGCCAGCCTTACCAAAATCAACCATCACTTCTATTACCACCACCACCATTGTCAAAATCAAAATTCAAAATAAATATAATAATAATAATAATAATAAAATAAAATAAAAGAAAAAGAAAACCCCTTAAACAAACTATGGCCTAAAGCATTAATTGAAGAAAATACAATTTTTTTTTTTTTTTTTTTGGTTCTCCTTTCCAGAATCAGAATGACATAAAAATAGATGAAATAGGTTTATAGAAGATTATTATGCCATATCCTTATTTCATATATTTGGGTGAAAGTAAACCAAACCATGACCATTTGATCACATCTCATTAAGCAAAGATCAACTAGTTTGTCATACCTGGATTGGAGTGTCAACTACAAGCTATCATATCTCCGCAAATCGCCAAGCTTCATCACAGCATGAGATGCCTCGGGCCTTGCAAACATGGCTGGTGCCATCTTATAGCAGAGATTTCCAAAAGCTTAAGCAAAACAAAGTGCAAAATGACAGACAAAATATGGTAGACAAGATTTGAAATCAGGATCTCCCATAACTAGAGCTCTCTGATATCATGTCAGATCACTGTTAGCCTAAAAAATTTGAGTTATTAATGAAAACAAACAGTGCATACTAAGCTAACACTAACAATTGATATTGTTTGGACTTCGTATGCAGGAATTCTAGTATGCATACTAAGGATTGTAACAAAGGCATCACTTCCCCACTCACCCAAGGGTCTGCAGATGAGCACCCAGATCTATTTTATCATCAGCACCTTCATTGTGTTCATGTGCATTATCTGCAGCAATATCTTAGAAAAATTACCGGTCATTCAACATTACCAGAAACAGAGAACTATGTCTTTCAAACTCACCCTCCCAGGCCACCAAAATGCCATCATCGACACATCATTAAGCAGAATGGGCAGTGCAGTTGAGCCAAATGAACAGCCAAAATTATGGGATGCCATCAGGAATATCCGGTGGACAGCAATCGGGATTTATATGATTTTCGTAGTAACTCTGTCGATTTTCCCTGGATACTTGACTGAAGATGTGAAGTCACGGTTTTTCCGAGATTGGTATCCTATTTTGCAGATAACAACTTACAATCTTATGGATTTCTTGGGGAAATCTTTGACTGCAATATATATGCCAAAGAAAATTACAGGTGCAACATGGGCTTGCTTTGCGAGGCTGTTGTTATATCCACTCTTCATAGTTTGTGTGCACGGACTGAAAAGTCTGAGAAGTGAATTACCTGTGGTGTTTTTGACTGCCACGCTTGGGTTCACCAATGGGTATCTGACAAGTGTCCTCATGATCCTTGCTCCTAAATTGGTACCGGTGGAGGAATCAGAAACAGTTGGAATAGTAATGTCTTTGTTCTTGGTAATTGGGTTAGCAACAGGTTCAGTTCTTGGTTGGTTATGGAACATATGAACTAGAGTAATGTGGCTTCAGCAATTGGAAGAAAGACCAAACTTATGATACCTAGGACGTAGATCGTTCTAGTACAATGAACAAGAACGAAAACATGATACAACACGTGCTCTAAAATGTGATACTATAAATGTAGGGTCGTACATATCACATTACTAGAATTTAAAGTACCACTAAATATGGGAGTAATTTTCTTTTAATAATTAGACATCTAATAAAATATAGTTTAGTATTTTTCAAATCAATCATGTAACACACAATTATAAAAGCATAATGGCCCTTTTCTTTTACATTGTCATGCAACAATTCTACTCGCTCTAGATTTTAGTTCATTTTATATTTAATTTTCCCCCTCATTGGAACCTTTTAAAAAAAAAAAAAAAAAAAAAAAAAAAAAAAAAAAAAAAGGATCACTTTGGATTGTTAGATTCACCCCTTTTGAAATCAGGTGTACAATGTTTCAGATAATGTGTTCAAATACTTAAATCGGTATTAATGTTTTAAAACTAATCATTCAGACAAATATACAAGGCAAGGCAGTCTGGCACTTCCAAAACCCAAGATGTAATTAATCATTATCTAATAAAGCGTCACAGAAAGCTTGAGAATTGTTGTTCTGTCAGAAACTATGCAGATCTTGAGACTCGAACACAATAAATTACAAGTATGTTGAGGCATCAAAGAATTTTATATATTTAATGTCTCAAGGTATAAATAGAGAGCTACATACAGGACCTGTTGTGATTCATGGAGCTGTAATGCCCCTCAAGTGCATCTTCAACAACCGCTTCAATCATCTTGGCCCTGATAACTGAACATCCGACGGCAACGCGATGCTAATTAATCCCGAGGAAGTGCCCTCTTCACTACTAGATTTCATGAAACTTGAATAAAGGCGAGAACTGACTACGGAGGCTGGGGGCTCCGGTACATTGCAAAGACCTTCAAGCATTTGGACTACAATAGCCATTGGGGGTCTCAAATGCATATCATCCTGTATACACCACAAAGCAACTTTCATAGCAGTGATAACCCTTTCATCATTGTTATCAATATCAAGGTTTGGATCAAGGATTTCATTCAGCTTTCCTTCTTCCATCATCTTGAAAGCATAAGACGGAAAATGGGCTTTCTCTGAACTCGCTCCCGGATCATAATTCTTTCTTCCTCCAATGACCTCTAGAAGAACCATGCCAAAACTATACACATCGCTCTTTTCTGATATAGCATAGTTTGTTATCCACTCCGGTGCGAGGTACCCTCTAGTTCCCCTTACCACTGTGAATACACGGCTCTCTTCCCGTGCCATTAGCTTTGCCAAACCAAAATCTGAAACTTTAGCCATGAAATTATCATCAAGGAGAACATTTTCAGGCTTTATATCACAATGGACAATCTTCACATCACATTCTTCGTGGAGATAAGCCAATCCTTTTGCCGTACCCAAAGCAATGTTGAATCTTGTCTCCCATTCCAACATGTGACCCCCTCGTTTGTTCTTGAAGATCCATCTATCCAGAGACCCATTTCCCATGTACTCATAAACAAGAAGCCGGTGACTCCCCTCAGCACAAAAGCCTTTAAGATTGACCAGATGGACATGATGGACACTTCCTATGATGCTAACTTCAGCTCGGAATTCTTTCTTTCCCTGCCCAATGCCCTCCAACTTTTTCACAGCGATTTTGGTCCCATCTGGAAGCATTCCTTGGTAGACCGAGCCAAATCCTCCTTGGCCAAGCTTCACAGAAAAGTCTTTTGTCGCATTACAAAGATCATTGTAACTGAAGCGTACAGGCATCCCAGAAACAGTATCCAAGAAATCATCCTCTTCTGAGATCTCTTGAGAGGGTTCTAGTAATTTGTTCTTTGTCTGACCAGATTGGAATCGTAGGTAAATTAGACCTACAATAGCTAGTACTATAGGAACTGCTATGATCACTAAAAATACAAGACGCTTCTTCCCTTTCCTCCCATTATTTTCATCATTAGAGACCTTGACATATGAAATAAAACCAGTAGAACCGAGGTCAGCACGTTGAAAACTTCCTATTTGGTCAAATAGAAAGCAATTCCCTGTAGTGTTATCAAAGAATAGCACAACGCATGAGCAGTTTGTAAGGCAGGCTTCTTTGCAACCGTTCAGGTGAGTTTTCAAAAAGGGTTTAACAAACCCAAGTGCAAAATAATTAAGTTTTTCACCAACATATAAAAGATTTATCACACTTTTTGAGCTATTACAGCGGACGTTAAGCTGCGGTGTGCAACTAGGACTAGAGTTGAGAGCCGATGGGCATTGGCACCGGGTGTCAAAACTACACACATTATATGGGAAACAAGGCTCGGGAATGCCACATAACTTTTGTGGAATTCTGACTGGCTCGGCTACAGGCGACCCTACACTCTGCAGATTGTGGAAAGACATGGACCCATCTGTGTCTAAAACAACAGCCGAGGTTGCATTCAGGCCATTGATTGCTGAGAAGTTAAATTGCCAAACTAAAGTTCGGTTTTGATCATAGAAATTCCATGAGTTGGCAACTAGGGAAGCCGAGGAGACCTTCCCATTGACTTTGTTGGTGGTCTTCCGATCATCAGTTGACATGGACCAATAAATTTGGGGATTTTGATATCCTGCATACAATATCAGATCGCCCACCTTGAATTCAAGATAATGATACAAGTTATTGTGGTAAGGAAAGCTTTTAAGCCTCATTCCTTCAACAAATTCTTGTCCAGACAAAAGGGTATCGGTGGGATGGCTAAAACTCTGCCAAAGAATACTTCCATTGTCCCCGAGCAATACTAAATTCCCAGTGTCCTGCATTTCCATGGCTGCAACACCTTTCCCCGTGGTGTCTGTAGACCAAACTACACTTGTTGCATTGTTCAAGTAAACATTTCCATTTTTATCAAACACTAATTTATCAATGTTTCTAACCAAAAGCCCTCTATTGGCAGTCCAAACTATTTGAGAACTTTTCATGTGGATGACAACCAAGAGAAACAAATTCACATCCAAACTAGTGTAGAATCTCAGAGCAAATACCGAGTTTTTGGATTGAAGAAACAGCCCATCACGATCGATCCAATTCATTTGAGACCCTTCAAAGCCTGGGTAAATCTTGCCAACATATAGAGTGCTAGCAGAACAAAGTTCAAACACAAGGAGGGCAAAAAAACACAAGGACTTGATACAATTGAAGCAACCCCTAGGTTCCATGGTTGCACCCACTGACTGAATTTGTCTAAATGAGCCCCAACATTGTGTTTAAACAAGACAATTAGGTTCAAATATTCGGTTTTTTTTTTTTTTTTTTCTTCTTCTTCTTCTTCTTCTTCTTAATTAAAGAAAAAGAAGGGAAAAAAGAACTGACAATCACCAAAAATCTTTCCTCAGCTTGGGTAATTAGTTGCAGAAGGGGAACAATGGTTACAAGAAGCGAATTTTGAATTTATGAAAATTGAAAATTTAAAGAAGAAAATCACTTTAATTTACAAAAATTTCAAGAAAAGACTAGTTTACTGAGGAGCTACACTACATCTCATGAAAATTAAGTACATTCATATTCTTAAATTGATGCTAACAGCCCGTTTGGATTCAGAGATTTGGTAAGAAATAATGAGAAAGAAAACTGCGTTACACGTTTGATTAGGTGAGAAATAGTGAAAAATGATGACAAATGGAGATAAAGAGTTTCTTTTATTTTCTCACCCAATATACCAAACGCCAAGAAAAAGAAAAGAAAAAAAAAATTTGAAAACAGATAGAAGTTCAAACCAAACAAAAACTAAAAACAAAGTGAGAGTGAAGAAAATCTGCAGGGGTAATTGATGGGTTCTTTCTGTTTGCCAATCAAGAAACTACTACTGGAAAATAGAGGAAAAGGATACACACACAAAAAGAAAAAAGTCGATTTGCAGAGATGAAGAACAACACAAGACACTTGGAACAGACAACTCAAAGATGAAACTGACCTCAATTGTTGAAATTGGTGCAGAAAGAAGTAAACATGAAGAGAAGGGCTCTGAGCTATCTCCTGAGTTTGAGGTAGCAGAAGAGAAGGAAAGAGAGGGAATCACACGAACCTATTCAGGAGAGAGAGAAATATACAGAGAACAGAGTTGGAGTTTGGGAAGAACCCGTAAGCTGTTTTGAGAGTGTTTTTTTAAATTTTTAATGAAATATAGGTTGGACATGGATTGAGTTTAAAGTAATGTAATAAAGAGATGATAGGATTTAAATAAGATGATTGAATTTAAATAGGATAGTAATTTTTTATTTTTTAACTTTTTTAGATTAGGACAAACAAAACTTAAATTTTGATTTTTTTAATTTATTCGAAGTGATAATTTTTTCATTTCGTTATTTATATTTTTAAAATAAGTTAAAAATAATTAAAAAATTAATTTTTAACTAATTTTTCAAAACAGTAAATGGGTTAGTTGTTCACATACCATATACATATATCAGAAGTGATTGGTAGCTCGAAAGAGAAGCTTCCGAATTCCTCCGAATTCAAAAACGACGTCGTTTCGTCGTTTTGTTTTGTTTTGTTTTTTTTTTTTCAAAAGAAGAGGAGGAAGAAGAAGAAGAAGAACTGGAGGGGCCAACAAAATTGGAGGCGGAATGGAGGCGGAAGGCAAGGTGGAGGCAAGGTGGAAGTGGCGACGGCGGGCGGAGGCCTGTCGTAGCTACCATCTTCTTCTCTTCCCCTCTCTTCTCTTTCTCTCTCTCTCTTTCTCTTTCGCTTCTAAATTTCGAGCTGTTCGATGGGACAAATTTGTGGGGAAAAATCATTTTTCTACATATTTTTTTATTATTTTAACATATGAAAAAAACTTGTTTGGTTATTCTAAAATGAGTTATGTTTTCAAAAAATAAATGAGATAAGTAGAATAAGTATATATAGGTAGGCTTTGAAAATGAGATAGGTAGACTTTGAAAATGAGATAGGTATACTTTAGTAGAATAATATATATATATTTAAAAGAATTTTGATGTGATTTTTTTTGCGTTTTTTTAATTGTTTCAATCATTAATTTGGAGGAAAATTTGAAATTGTAATGATATATTTTTTGGAATACCAAACAATCATTTTTTTTCAAAAAACAATTTTCAAATCAATTTTTCAAAAAAATTTTCAAAAAACCACAACCAAGCATGGTGAATAGTATTTGAAATTATTTATAGATTTTTTTATAATTAAATGAACAATTATAAGAAAAAAATAATTAACTAATATATAAAATGTGATTTATTTATAGATTTTTTTATAATTAAATGAACAATTATAAGAAAAAAATAATTAACTAATATATAAAATGTGATATTTTATCTAATTATTTTAATTTTTTTACTAACTATTTTAGTCAATAATCATCCTTCTAAACACCACCTAACCTACGACAATTCTATTTTGAGGAAGTTACCAAAATTCAAAATATATTAACAACTCCAAGACTACTCTCTCTGCTTGACTTTTTATATCAAAGAATATGATGAATTACAAAAATGATTTTTTTTAAAATTTGACTTTGTTAACAAATTAAGGGTTGTTTGGGGTGTCCTAAATAAGTATACTTTTTAACTTTTTAGATTAAAAAGTTGAGGAAAAAAATATGATTGTTTAGGTCAACTTTTTGACTTTTTATGAAAAAATATATAATAAAAAAATTATATAAATTAGTGTGTAGGATAAGATTAGGAGTGTGAGTTGTACAGCTGTCTTATCTGCGTAGGTTGAACAGATGCTAAGAAGTAATTGGCTACTTTTTCGGCATTGCACTGGACAGTACTTTTCGGCTCGTGGGGGCCATCACGGGTTCCATTTTGATAATCTGAACCGTTTAATATGTAAAAATCATTAAGTGCTATATGCCTATAAAAAATCACGTTGATCGGATATCAATAGCTATCTAATTTGATTTGTTTTTGTTCAACCGTTAACTATAACGTCATCTATTTTTTTATACAAAACTAATTTGATCATGTAGTTATCGATATCTGATCAATGTGATTTTTTACAAATATATAGTACTCGACGAGTTTTACACATTCAATGGTTCATATTATCAAAACAGGACCCGTGATGAGCCCTCACGGGCCGAACAGCAGTGTGTTAAAATTACATCCCAACTGTGTAATTTTTCTTAAAAAACTCAACACAGATCTAAACCGGTCAGATTGATGAGTTGTAATTTTGTGTGTAAAATTAATTTTTTAATATTTTTTTGGTGAATAGTGAAAAATTTTTAACATTTTAAGTAACTTTTTAATTTTTTGACTTTTTTAAGACATACCAAACTTGGCCTAAATATTGTTTTTTTAATTACCAAATAAAGTCAAGTCTTAAGTCCATTCAAATGGAATTAGCTATATAAATCATTTTTCTCGACTCGACTCAACTCTATCCAAGACCATTTTGTTAGTCAAATTAAGAAGGTTTATATCTCTATTTACTACACTAACCCACGTCAATTTAGATTTACCACTTTCCTTAACCATTTCATCTATTATTACTGTATCGCATCTCTTCACTACTGTCTCTGTTGGTCTCCATTGGATATGACCAAATCAATCTATTATCTCTCAACTTATCTTCTATCGGTATTAGTTCTACCTATTTTCAAATATACTCATTTCTAACTCTATCCTTTCTAATTTTGCCATACGTCTACCTTAATATTCTCATATCAGCAACACTCATCTTATCTACATATTGTTTTCTTAGTTGCCTAACATTCCGACCCATACAATATAACTGATTTAATAGTCGTTTTATAGAACTTCCTTTTTAGTCTAATGAATATTCGTTTATTGCACAGTACCTTAGACGCACTCTTACATTTAAGTCACCCCCGTCTTAATTCTATGGACCACATCTGCTTCAATCCCATCAGCCGTTGTGATAATTGATCATAAATAACAAAAATGTTCACTCTTAAGTAGTTCTTGGTTCTTAATTTTCACTTCTCCTATGCTTCCATTATTACTGTTACTAAAATTACACTCCATGTACTTTGTTCTAGTTTTGCTTATCCTAAATCTTTTAGATTCAAGTGTTTCTCTCCAAATCTTCAACTTAGTGTTAACTCATTCTCTAGTCTCTTCCACTAACACAATATCATCTACAAAAAGCATATGCCATGGCACATCATCCTAAATATTTCTCGTTAATTCATCCATAACTAAAGCAAAAAGATAAGGATTTAAGATTTATTCTTGGTGTAACCCTATAGTAATTGGAAATTTACTTGTCTATCCAACATACAATCTGATAATGGTCAATACACTTTCATACATATCCCTAATCACACCAATGTAACATTTTGTCATCAATTTCTTCTCTAAAATCCACTTGATTATATCTCGAGATACTCTATCATATGCTTTCTCAAGATCGATAAAAAACCATATGAATGTCTCTTTTCTTTTCTCTATACTTTTCTATTACTTTCCTCGAAAGATAGATCGCTTCCATTTCCAGGCATAAATCCAAATTGATTCTCTAACACCACTGTTATATCTCGCAATCGGCGTTCCATCACTCTCTCCCACATTGTCATTATATGATACATTAGCTTGATTTCTCTATAGCTATTGCAGTTCTGCATATCTTCTTTATTCTTATAGATTGGCACTAAAATACTCTCATTCGACCTCTCTCTGACATTTTCCTAATCAACAAAATCTTACTAAATAACATAGTCAACTAAGCAACCCCCTTCTTACCTAAATATTTCTAAGCTTCAATAGGGATATCATCGAGTCTTAAAGCCTTATTCGATTTCATCTTCTTAAATGCAATTTCTACTTCAAAGTTCCTAATCCTACATGTCACGACCCAAACCCGCCCCTAAGGGTTTAACATCGTAACCGGCTAGTAATCCGTGATTACCAAAGGCCTGCTTAACAGTAATAACAATAGTACAGAGTAAGGGGCTGGCGGAAGCCAAACAGTAAATAAAAGATGTCCAATGAGTTGTGAAAATCTGGATGGAAAAAGATTTTTATGGACTAGTCCACATTCATACCATAAATATATATACATATCAGATACACATAACATACAGGTTAGGGATCCAATCCCTTTACCATAACTGTACAGTCAAAAGTCTTAAACATTCATTACATAACAGAGACAAAATGGTGAATCTAGAACACTCCAAAACAACCTTGGCTTGAACGAACTTGGAACCTCGACGTGAGGCACAATGGTTGGCTTGACAAAATGTGAGCTTAACTTGACGCTTCTAGCTTCGGTCCGGTGCTTGGCCACCTACATACATATATAAACTGTGAGCTAAAGCCCAGTGAATAACAAATGTGTAAAGGGTTTAAGAATGAATGTCCTTTCAGTAATAAAAACAGTCATTTGTATCAGTAAATCAGTTATTCAATCAGTGGCTCATATTTCATGCCATATCAGTCGATTAGAAATCATAGCAGTCATACGTAGTACATCCAATAGCAAAACAAAGACTGATGGGTCTTAATAGATCGAACGGTCGATTGATGGCCATCGAAGCGATTATCTGATATTGGTTCCAAACATTGAAACTAACAGAGATCTCGTAGTAATAAGAGTAATAACAAAGAATGCGATAGCGATGAAGATACTTGATGCTTGATAAAGAATAAATAATAAGTTGTTGTGGATGCCACGAGTACAGTTCATAAAATAGGATAAACATTCATTCAGTAAACAGTGTCACTTCAGAAAGCAGTATAGTCGATCATTCAGAAAATAATCATAATTGAACTTATCTTTACAACATTGTTACTCACAGATTACTGGGCTATAGGCAGGCTAATCAGCGTCCTCGTGTGCCAACCCTACACAGTTGCAAAACAAACACACATTAAGTTACACACTTGGGATTAATAACTTAGCCCCTAACTTGACTAGGTGTGGTTTTATAACATTATCCTCATTAAGATGCCTTAAACATGGCCTAGGAATGCCTAGGATGGAATGAACATACAAAATTGTACTTTAAAACACTTTTCAAAATTTGTTGAAAACAGGGGTCTCGCTTGAGCGTGGTTTTCTCCGCTCGAGTGAGCTTACCAAAACAGAGAGATCGCTTAAGCGTAGACTCCCTCACTCGAGCGGTCTGTAAAAATGCAAAAAGTACTGGTTGCTGAAATTCTCCGCTCGATGCTCGCTTGAGCGTGAGACACAGTTCCTCGCTCGAGTGTAGGTCTCGTCGCTCGAGCGTGCGTCTGCACACACAAAAACCTAAGTGCTTGCAATCTACGCTCGAGCTAGCATTCCGTCTCTCGAGCGAGAGTCTAAGAACAAAGGTGGTCGCTCGAGTGTGGAATCCTTCGCTCGAGCGTGGAAGCCAAAATTTGGGTTTTCCAGATTTTGCTCCCAAAGCTCAAACTAAGAATCAAACATACCAAAACTCATTCTTTTGGGCCAATTTTTTAAAAAACACTTAGAAACCCATAATACAACATGTTTTAAAGATCATTTCATAAAATCAAAGCCCAAGGGTATGACAATTGAACACAAATTCAACCCAAAATTCAAGAACATGATGTAAGTCTAAGAACAAAGGTGGTCGCTCGAGTATGGAATCCTTCACTCGAGTGTGGAAGCCAAAATCTGGGTTTTCCAGATTTGCTCCCAAAGCTCAAATCAAGAATCAAACATACCAAAACTCATCATTTTGAGCCAATTTTCTAGAAAACACTTAGAAACTCATAATACAACATGTTTTAAAGATCATTTCATAAAATCAAAGCTCAAGGGTGTAACAATTGAACACAAATTCAACCCAAAATTCAAGAACATGATGTAAATATGCCATGTATGTGTTTTTTTGAATTCAAAGCTTCTAACACACGATCAAATAAGCCATTCATCCCAAAAACATGATGAATTCTTAGATTACAACTATAATCTAGACATGCATAGAAGAATTTCATGCAAAACAACTTCAAAACTCCAAAATATGGACATGTATGTATGAATAGACTCTCAATTAACACTTTAAGCTAATTCTTGACTCTAATCACCAATTTTTCCATGAACCAAGCAAGAACAACTTAAATTCATAATTAAGGGAGTGAACTTCCTACCGTAAGTCTTGAATTCCAAATGTGGTAGCTCAAATATGCAATTCTCCTTCAATTCCTCTAATTTTCTAAGCCAATCTCTAGATGAATTCAATTTCTCTTCCAATTCTCTCTCTCTCTCTCTCTCTCGGTTTGGTCAAGAAGATGAAATTAAGAAGAATGGTGTGTCAACAATTGTATAAATCCACTCAATGACACACTTGTAAATAACTAGACTTAATTAATTTAACATTGTTTATTCTAATTTAATCATTCCAAATCAAATTTTAATTAAACCTACCATAAAATTCTATAAATCCTAATTAGCATATAACACTAATCAATTTCTAAATCGGTCGCCGATAAGGCTTTCAATTTGTAATTCGAAATTAAAACATGAACAGATCATTTAGTAACAAACAGATAGAAATGCATTCTAAACAACACATTCACACAACAATTAGGACTTCATCTTAATCAATTACCTAATATGCTTAATCACAATTTAACACTAATCAGAGGTGAGAGTTGTCATACTACAATAGAACCCATAGTCCTAGTTTTTCTTATTATTGCATATTTCCTCCCCTTTTGACCTACCTCCATGTTCTTCATTTAACAACTTCTCAAAATAGTTCTTTCATATCTCTTTAATCTCTTCATCCTTCACTAACACTTTAAAGTCCTCACTCTTGATGAACTTAACCTGATTAAAATCTCTTATTCTCATTTCTCTTATATTAGCAAGTTTGTATATTCTCTTCTCTCCCTTCTTACTATCTAGTCTAATGTATAGATCATCATAGGTTTTCAACTTAGGCCTCGTTTGGGAACATGCTATTTTAGTAACTTTTTAGAGTTTTAGCTAAAATATGAGGTAAAAAAAACTAGTATGTTCAGAGTGATTTTTTGACTTTTTATGAAAAGATGTACAAAAAGTAGAAAGAAAAGGAAATCTTTGACTTTTTGGTATATGTTATAGGCTTTTTGGCTTTTTAAGTAACTTTTTAACTAAAATGTTAACTTGCCAAACAAGCCCTTAGTCTCCCTCACTACTTTTTCAACCTCCTTATTAGCCAAAAAAAATGCTATTTATCTTTCTAATTGATTTCAGAAATATTTTTCATCTTCCTTAACAAAGATTTTAGAAATTAACAGAAAAAAAAAAAAAACCAAACAATTCCAGACATCATCAAATAACTCAACAAACTAAATAAAATAACCAAAAATGGTAAAGTTGTACATTTCGCATCATGTGGGTAAGGCTAGGTTCATGTGAGACTTGCACTACATCATAGTAGTATATGTATGTATCCTTCGTATCCTTCCAAACCCAATTTTAAAAGAAAATTCTAAATCCAAGCCAATACGATCATCCCCATAACTATTAAATATATTAACACTATTAAAGAAATTAAGTATTTTTAATAATTATTTGAATTTAGGTTAATATTGAAATGAGTTTGGACTTTAATTTAAGTTATGGAAAGAAGTGTATATACATTTTTCTTATTTTTTTAGTTTATTATATAATTAAATAATATAAATTTTGAAATAAATTACAAAAATCGCGGGCCAAACCCAGTTTAAAAATTAAATATATTCAAAATCTTAATTTAAGGATCATTTGACAAGGACTTTTTTTTGTTGGTTTTTTGACTTTTTTTAATTTTTTTAATCTAGTACTTTTTTGTTTGTTTGATTTTTTTATTTAATTTTTTTAGCTTTTTGACTTTACAATGACAAATATTTTTTTGTCCTTTTATAATTTATAATTTTTTACATTTTTAATTTTTTTTTTATTCTTTTATGATTGTTTAGCCTAGAAGAAAAATCAAACCGGGGTTCAATCCAACATTAAATATTTATCCTAAATTTTAGAAATATTGTAGTGGACGGATTGGGTGGGCCACTCCGATCATGGCCAATGAGAGTTAAATTTGTCTAGGGGAAGATGGAGGAAATAGACAGGTCAACTACCAAATGGAGATTTTTTCTTCACCAAACAAAAAGTAATGCCTTCCTAGGGGTGAATTTTTTTTTCATTTTTATTTTTTATTTTTGATTAAAATAGTTAAAAAAATCAAACAACCCAATCACATCACTTTCTGTTCTTTATTTTGTTTTTGTATAATTTTTTGTAAAAAAAATAAAATAAAAAAATCAATTCCCAAACAAATTTTAAGTAATACTAAGTTTGTAATAATTAGTTTGTTGGCATACAAACTTCTAAAACTTTAAGAATAGGTCCGAAGAGAGAAAGAGGGCAGAGCTTCTCTTTATAGAGATTTTTAACGGTGTTTTGATAACATTCCAGCAATTTCTTTATGTTTCTAGAATGTAGATTTACACTTTTAAAGTATAAATTTGCACTTCTAAAACTTTTTATTTTTGAAGTAGGGATTTTGAGTATTTATCTCTCATTTTCGGCATAGATTTTTAGATTTTCGACACCTACAATGATTCTCTTTTCTCTCAAACCTTCTCTTATACTATTGTGAATGTTCTTTCTCTTCAACTCTAACTTTTGGCTGTATCTGAAATATGTCGGCGGTGGCAAAATTAGATAACGGCGACGAGGATGACATTGACAGCGACGACGACGGCGACAACAGGTGTTAATGTAGATCATGCTTGGTTTGACTAAACCACATCTATGAAAAGATCGGTGATTTTCCTAGATCGTAACTGATTTTTTGACAATTTTATTTTTGTTGTTTGTAGTTTGCAGTGTGTTAGTTGGTTGTTTATTTGGTCCTTTAGAAAATGTCATTTCTATCTTCATAGGTATGTTATTTATTTTATTTTTAATATAACTGCATTTCATATTCCTTAAAAAAAAAAAAAAATCTAAAACTTTGGATAAATTACAAATATACATTCTGAGACTTGTTTAAAATATAAATTATCTCATATAGTTTGAAAAATTACAAATTCATCCTAATTAGAATTTTTTATTTAACAAAATTAACTGAAAAAATAAAATTTCTAACTACTTTTCTATATAATAATAAAATTACGTAACTCGTTTATCAACTATACATTTTAGCTAAAAAATTTAAAAGTTACTATAAGTTGTTATATCACTCTCCATACTTTTTTGCATATATTTTCATAAAAAGTCAAAAAATTACTAAAATAATCTGTTGCCAAACGAAACCTTAATTGAAATTAAATTTTGACATATTAAAAAATGTTAATTGATTTGCTAATTTATTAATAAAATTGGCTATTTATTATAAAATGAGAAATTTCAAAGGATGGGATGTAACTTTCAAAATCATGAATGACAATTTTTATTTTAAACCAACTCAAAAAGTATATTTATAATTTATTTTAAAAGTTTTAATAATTTTCTTATATATTATTACTTCCCATCTGATTTGCTACTTTTGATTATAGTGATGGTGAAGTAATGAAACATTTATTCACCCAAAAATGTAATGAAACATTGTGTACGTCCTTAATCTATTTTTTTATGTGAAATTATATGGTATATCTATCCTATAGGTGCGATTTTTGTGTTATTGACCTATTATATTGGCTTATTTTGGAAAATGCGTTAAAAATTACCTTGCAGTTTTTAATCTATTTTAGATCACATTATCTCACATTTTTTTACATATTTTTTCAAAAAAGAGTTAAAAAACTAAAAAGTTAACTTTGAACTATCTTTTCAAAACACCACATCGTTAAGTATGACTTATTATAATATTCATTATAACATTATTTTGGTTGTAATTTACAATTATTTGTTATATCTTATATAATATTGTTATATTTTTTTTAAAACTTATAATTACCATAATTAAAACTTACATATGATACATATTTTTTTAGCATTACTCATTTTTTAATGTTTTACTTTTGACTACAATGACACAAAGCTCTTTTTTCATGCCAATAAAAAAAAACTTAAAAATATAAATAAATCAAGCTATGAAGCCTTACAACAGGAAGATTTTAGAAATGGTTATTTATATGGAGACTTCTAAATTATCGAAAAATATTATTTTGGTTCTAAAATTATAAAAGTATACAAATAAATCTCTTAAATTATTCGTTTTGCCCTCCTAAATTATAAAATCATATAAATAAACTCCCTAAACTATAAAAATGTACCGATTGAATCTCCTAATTAAATGGATCAAAGTAAAACATGTCAATAGTTTATGGGGTTTATTTCTATATTTTTATAATTTACAAGGTCAAAATTTTACTTCTCAATACACTTTAATGGCTTATGAGGTCAAAATGATATCTCTCAATAATTTAGAGAATTTTTCGTGTAAATAACCTTTTTAGAAATATGGCCACTCAAAATTGTAAAGTTTATTCTCGATATTTGTACAAATTTAATTTGACTGATAAATTTTATTAATAGGAAAATGTTATGGATCCTAAATAATTTATTAAATATTTTACCCTCTCATATGGATGTGAAATTCACACAAATCTACATGTGTATGGGTCCCTACACCCATATGAGAGATTTTGTAAAAAATTTGATAGATTATTTAGAATCCTAACATAAGTCTTATTAATAAGATGAGTATTTTTTTTATATATAATTTTTTTTGTTGCTAAATGCTACGACATAATGCTCTATTTGATTCACTAAAGGAAACATAATAGAATGATTATTCTATCAAAATATTCATTATCATGAGTAATGATTCCATTTCTAATATATTTTGTCATTAGAAAAAAAAAATCATTATTTGTGAAAAAAATAACAAAATGTATTAAAATTTGAATCATTATTCATAGAAATAAATATTTTGATAAAATTATTATTCTATTATGTTTTATTCAGTAAATCAAATATAAACCCTAAAGTGTTCTGGGACCACATGCATACAGTGCAACATGTCAAATTTCATTGAGAAGTTTCGTTTGGTTTTAAATTTTTGGATAAAAAAAAAAAAAAAAAGTATAAAAAGACAAAGTTAGTCAATAATCAACGAGATAAAATATTATATTTAAACCATAATAATTATATTTTTTTTTCATAAAAGTTAAAAAAATAAAAAAAATCAAGACTCAAAAAACAAAGCTAAAAAAATCCCAATACAAAAAAGCTAATAAAAAGGGTCAACATCTTTCCTCTGCTTTCAATTTATATTCTCCTTGAAGGAGAGATTTTACCTTTAGTCATATCTTATATAATGTTTGATTATAATTTTTTTTTAATATTAGTTATGATTTTTATAAAATTAAGTTATAACATTGGTAGAAATTAAACCCACAAATATCATAATTTATATATAGTATACACGCTTTTCCCTAATATTACCCTAATTCAAGTTATACTTGATAACTTAAGTTCTTAAACACCCTAATGAGTACAGACATAGGTGGACCTATAGGGGCTTTTGACCCACCACTTAGAGTCCAATACATAATTCAAACACTAAAACCCAATATTGTTGGAGCCCAACGTTGCACTAAGAACCAATGACATCTAAACACTCGTCAAGAGAAGAACCACATAAGCGAGATAAAGATCCTACAGAGTTATTGCACCACATATCAGCCATTAATGAGGTTCCCTGCAGCATTTAATGCGAGAACCCCTTCACGTCGGGACAGAACGGCCTCACCATGAACAAGACAAGCTAAAACATAGGCTTTCGACCAACATGACAGGCCGGAGTGGATAAGGAAATGATGAACAAAGGATATAAGCAGGTTTCTAAGACAAAAAAAAGGTTAAGTTCTTTATCACCATCCTATCTCTATATTCCATTAATCTCTCTTCTTTGACTTGCTTGTCGGAGGGTTCGTTAGGGGACTCTCGTTTCCCATTGGACTCTTGTACAGGTTTCTCAGTGGGCCTAGCGATCGGATAATGGTGTGGGAAGTATGGATCAGCCTGACCCGTTCCTCAAGGACTAGTAGTATCATCAATTGGCGCCGTCTGTTGGAACCTTTTACTCCGTGTGACAATCGTACTCATTGTTGCCGGAGACCCACTCCTGATAATTCCTCATTGCCACCCACCAAGGTGGATGGTCACAACGAGATCCATGGCTTCTCAACACAACGTTGCCGACTCCCAAGCCGACCCTCCTAACCCAAACAACCCACCTCAGTATTTCACAGAACTCACCAACTGCATTAACCACCTAGCCGAACAAAACCAAGCCTTGATCAACGCTTTGCTTCAACGAAACCTCCTTGTGCCTCCTCCACCACCACAAGATATATTACCTAACCGAGAACGAACTCCGAGCCATCCCTTCCAACAAGCCCACCCCTCCAACTTGGAGGGTTTGCGACCCCCACTCCAAGATATGAATCCACCACCTCGAGGCCTACATCCACCAGTTCAAGCACCTGCTCCTGAGGGAAAGGCCAGTAGTGTCCAACCTCTATTGCATTCTGGTGGTGACAATGTTCTAGTTTGGGATACGGAGCTCCGAACCATGAAACTCCAGCTTCAAGGATTCATGCAGAACATACAGAATAAACCTTCCACAACAGCCAATTCACTATTTGTCGCCTCCATCAGAGACAAACCTGTAATAACTCGACCCTCGTATATGATTCTAGTATCTTTTTAGTCCTCTATCCTGTGCTCATGAATGCCATTTGTGAAAGTCTATGTGGAATTATGTTTAATTCAGTGAATCTTGAAAGTATGGATTCCTATCTGTTTAATAAGAAAATTATCTGTCACACTTAAGATGCTTAAATTAGAAGTTAGAAGCCTTAAAGACTTAATAATTCGAAATTAATCTTATAATTGAGCTCAACATAATTTTTTTAAGTCATAATAGATATTTTTGTGAAAATGTGATTTAGAATGATTAAATGGATTAAGTTTTGTTTTATATAACTTAATTTTATATTTATATATATGATATATTGGAACTTAGAGGGGGGGTGCTCAAAAATATCTCCTGGGAGAAGAAAAATTAGGGAAGGAAAGAAAGGGTTTGAAGGGAAGAAGCTCAACAAGAGTAAAGGTTGAGGAATTGAAAGGGCTTGAAGGGTTTAAGGTTCAAGGTAAGTGAATTTTGTTTTAATTAAGTCTTTTCTTGAATTTGAGTGAGAATTTCCCTTTTTATTTGTGAGATTTGGGGTTGTAATTGGAGTTATGTGTGTGTTAATTGTTGAACTAAGAAATGTTTTATCACTTGGTTGATTGAAAACATTGTGAAATTAAGTTATGGTATGAGTTGTAAGAGAAAGATTCAAGTCAACTTGAGATTGATATATGTTATAATGTTTATGTATATGATGTTTGAACTATATGTTAGCAATTAAAGATCTTATTTTAAGCCTTGAAAAAGAGTACCAAAAATTGGGTTTTCTTTGAATTTATCGCTTTGAAATCAAATCGCCGCGCGGGTTCTTGGCAGACGTCTTGGGACCAATCGCCACGCGCGTCAGCTCCATGACTTGCGGCCCAAGCTGAAAAACATGTTCTGCTCCGTTTCACGTGCTCGACCCTCTAATGTTTTTGAAATATTTTTCTGATGATTCTAAGATGGCCGTAAATTCATTCGAATCGTAATAAGTCAAGAAGTAATTTGACAAGAAAAAGGGAAGTTAATTTGTGAACTTGTTTGTGTGTAGGACATGCTTCAGGGAGGAGTAACGCTCCGCCACAGCACTGTGAGTAGTAGTACTGTTATAATATGTTTTCTTATGACTAATAAGTTCAATTAGCGCTCTATAACGCATGTTAAGTATGGAAATATGTGCATGATTAAGGAATGTGAATGCATAATAGTAAGGATGCAGGTACCTTCTCATGACTCTGAAACTTTATAAAATTCTATAGCAAGTCTGCTCTAATAATTATTAAGAATGTCCTATTGAACTTAAGTCTATGCTAACTCATGTGAATGAGGTAATGGTTACCAATAGTACTTGGTTAATTACGAATCAACCATGTTAACACATATGAACGATTAGATGAAGGTGCATGCTTCTATATGTTATCAATTAATAGATTAAGTGAACTACGCCATTTCTTCATGAATAATTAATTAAGACCATGGATTATTTTAATCGTTAATACTTGTTAAGCATTATGATGAACAACGGATTGACTTACGGATGACTCAACCTGAAGACAGAATTAAATATCCATGACCTTGTTTTGTAACTCACATTATAATGTAAACTGTTCCGTCTTTACTAAGTGTATTGTGATGGCATGATATAACAAGAAATACCCTATGTCCTGATATGATATGTCACGTTTGAAATTAATGAACAGTTGTCCATAAATGTAAAGTATTCATAACATCCGTAGCACACGGCCCTCACCCAGGGGTAATAATGCCGTGGTTCAAGTAATTATGTTACAAGTTTAAGCCTATTACAAGTTTACATATATATTATAACTTTAAGTCCGTTACAAGTCCACGTATGTTATAAGTTCCAGGATATCATAAGTTCTTAATACCAAGGAACGAGAATGCTGTATATGGACTTGTTAGCACTATTGAAGTGCCAGGTATAACTAAGTTTGAATTCTGATTTCTGTTTATGAATTAAGCATAATACATATGTATGAATTTGTTTCCGTTATGATATGACATGATATGTATGGTTGGGCTGTAAAACCTGTTAATTATTGGTATGGAACAAAGTACTACTTGGAACTAAGTGCTACACTGTGAGCCACCTCTAGAGTCCATGTGAGCCACCTCTTGAGTCCATACATATATGAATGAGGCTATTAGCCATTCTATATGATCTATGAGGCCAGAGGCCATTCTGTATATTTGGTATGGAGCAAAGTGTTGTATGGAACTAAGTGCTGCAATGCGAGTCACCTCTAGAATCTGCACGAGCCACCTCTCGAGTCCATACACATGTGCAAGTTATGAGGCCTATGGCCATTCCGGACAAGTTATCATAATATGAAACAAAGTGCTACACAGAACTAAGCGCTACGAAATGAGTCACCTCTAGAGTCTGTGTGAGACACCTCTTGAATTCATATACACATGTTTCAAGGGCCTCGTGCCACATGTTCAAGGGCTTCATGCCATATGTACAAAGGTTATGTGCCAACATGTTTAAAAGTTTAATTCTACTATATTCAAGGGCTATCGCCACTTTATTCAAGGGTTTAAGGCCATTATGTTTCATGATATTACGTTTCAAGTCAATATGTTTCAAGACTGGGCCTTAGGCCGTTCTAGAATTAATACAAGATCAATTGACCTCATGCTTCATTATTTATGTATGCATTGATAGTATTTAAAATCCTAGTTGAGCATTGAATTGTTTATGTACTATTATTCACTGAGTTTCACTCACTTTGTTTTGTCTATTCCTGTAGGTAATCAATTGGAAAGCCAGTCCCAACCTATGAGACTTGTCTATCTCTTGTCAACCTCAGTGTGTCTAGGCACTTAGGATGGAGCCCACGCATCTCATAAAGCTTTAACTAAGTTTTTGGTTTATGTTTGGATGAGTTACCTATGACTGGATGTAAATGATCCTCTTCCTCTTTTGTACTTTTGTGTGAATGGGAATCACTATAACTAAGCCCGGGTATATGCTTCCTGTGTATTATATTTAATGTAATGATTGCAGTCCTGGCATAGTAATGGTAGCTCAATAGATGTTATATTTAAGTTATTTTAAATTGCTAATGCTTTCGTTCGGGCCCCACATATTGTATATATTAGGTTAAGTGTCCGTTTTTGAATAGGTCATGCCCAAATCTTTAGAGGCGGGTTTGGGGTGTGACAAAACCCCTACCTCCTAAGTTCAAAATGCCCTCAATCGACTCTTTTGACGGCACAACGGACCCGGTCGATCACTTGGAGACTTACAAGACCCTAATGATCCTCCATGCTTTTTCTGATGAGATCATGTGTCGGGCTTGCCCGTGGACGCTTAAGGGCTCGACTACAGTTCGATTAGATTCTAGATTCCGTCTCTACTTTCCAACACCTAAGTGAGTCATTTCTTAGCCATTTCATTGGTGCCTAGCGCTAACGGTGCTCGGCGACTCAGCTTCTTAACATCCGTCAAACATAGGGGGAATTGCTACGTGGCTTTGTCACTTTTTTCAACACCGAGGCCTTGCAAGTGGCGGAAAATGACGACAAGGTCATTCTCACAGCTTTCATGGCTGGTTTACGATCATCCGATTTCCTTTTCTCCCTCTCCGATAACCCTCCAACCTCCATGGCAACCCTCATCTCCAAAGCCCAAAAATACATAAATGCCGAAGATTCTCTGGTTGCCCGCCAAGATTCCACAACCAAAAACCCAACCCTCAGAGAGAAGAGAAAGGAATCTGAAACCAGAACCACCCAATACACACAGCAAACACCTCAGTATACCGATCGAACTGCTTGAGCTAACCGACCAGCACCTACTGTAGATCCGCCCGAACTTCCCCCGCGCGCCCCCCCTTTTCGGAGAGGGCGCGAATTAGGTTCATGCTACTACAGTTCGGACTCCTATCACGGTTTTAAATCTAATCTCACAAAGTGCAATGTGAGATTGATAAATCACCAAAGAGTCTAATTCGGCAAATCATTTTGGAAAATCAGATTTTGAATAAAAAATGCCAAACTGGACTGCTTTGCCAGATTACAGAGTCGCCACTTAAATATTTTATTTTTGAAAAATTTAGGAAACCCTGACTTGGGCCTAAGGCCACGTGTCCGTCATCACCAAAGTTGCCTCGGCTCGGGAACTTGGGTACGAGGGGGGAAGGTCATGACATGAGCACCCCCACTCGCCCGATCAAAGGATCGGCCTCTACTAATCATGACATGTTTTTGAAAACACATGTGTTCTTGTTTGATTATTAGCTAACTTACTATGTGATGCGCACAACACACAAGTATAGACTAAATCACTCAAATTGGAACAAAACATCTCATGTTTGTCTTTCAAAAATGGTTTGAAGTTGCTATTCGCAAGTAGGCTAAAGTGCGGATTTGCCACCCTCAAGTGGACTTAAAACATAATGATTTGCCACTTGAAGTGGGCTTAAAATTCGCATTTTGACGAATTGTTCCAATTCAAGTAATGAAGGCTTCATCCACAGGCATTCATGCAGTTATAGCAATTAAGCAAATAGCCTCATGGCAAGCATGCTATTATGGAAGTCACTTACACGGATGCAAGGATGCTAAAGCGAAAACACCTACAGTGTACTCCGAGCCAAAATAGAAAACTAGTTAGAAATCATGGATGATCCTAGCTATGTTAAGTGCCTAATGCAACACATGCAATATGCAACTAAATAGGCTCGGCTATCTAAGATGGCATATGAATGCAACTTGATACATGTATTCAAAGAATTATTAAAATACAATGCAGTTTGAATGATGCACTGAACCTAGTGCATGCAAGACAAGTGAATGATGCACGCATGCATAGTATAAGGTATGCTAATTGAAATATGCCCTAAACTAACCACTGAAAACGGATAAATAAAAGGGAGAAAGACGTAGGGTTGGAAGACATTCACACACACACGCACACTTATTACAACATTGCCCTCGCGACGAAGGGTCCAAATGAAATGAATACTAACTAGCTACGCTAAGTAAGCTAACTATTACAAATCATAACCAATTAACTATCTAGTTAACTAATTACAAACACAAATGGATAGCTAAACACATTAACTATTTAAGTGTAGAACCAACGAATTAACCATCTAAGCAAAACAGTTAAAAGGGCCTCGAGGGCGAAGGATGCATACATGCTCGATCGGCTTCTTCTTGAAAATCCGTCGCTTTGCTGCCGGTTGCCTCTGTTTGCATTCGCCTTGATCCCGAACACCGGACCAATCTCTAGGTTGTTTATGCTCTAGAACTAGAACAACTTTGAACCACCTTTAAGCTGGTGGGCTGTTGGCCACCAGGGGAAGCTATAGGCCACTTAAAGTGGCCGGTCGGCTAGTTCCTCTGGCCAGTCGGCCACTTGCTCCTGCACACTCCAGTTTTGCTGCAAACAGAGTATAAAAGGGGCAAGGCAAGGCATTTGTAGGGTATGTGTGTACAACCACCCTCTTTATCATTTCTCAAGCTCAAATGAGTGCGGTACTTGACTTTCGGGCCACCAATCAAGCATCGCAATGGACGATGGCTGAGAAGCCAAGTTTGTACAAGTTAATGAATGCACAAATAACACACAAGACTCAAGAGGCCTCCACCCTATCATGCACAATCAAGAGGGACGGCGACCAAGAAATGAGGTACGTTTCATCACTTCAAGTATGAAACGTCTCTCATTGCTCATGTTTGGATTAACGTCTGATCCAAACACATGCAATGCAACACAAACATGTTATCTTGGCATGTTTTACTTTGATTCATTTTGTGTACTCGTTTTAGATTACCGATAAGTCCTTTAACCGGTTAAATCCAAAAGTGAGAAGTCCTCTAATTTGGAAAGATAGACCAAGCCACAAGCTTCTTGAGCATGAAAGAAGCATCATGCCATTGGGCATGAACGCCTCAATTTCGTGCTCAAACCAACAACGGGCTTAAGACCTCTTTCAAAGTGATACAACAAATGAAAGATGACATGCAATGGTATACATTTTAGCACTGAAATGGCACGACAAATGATGCTAAAACATGCTAACAACTCATGCAATGCATGCTAAGAGTCAAGAACACCGAGACTAGCAAAGGACACAACACTATGCACAAACAACCAAACCAGCCCAAGGTAGAGTTATAACAGGCCAAAACAATGGCTAAAATGAACCGAGAAGATAGCATAAAAAGCAAGAAAATGATGTTCATGCATTGGCTCATAAACGAGGCATAAGGCTCAACTCTCAAACACAATTAAGGAGCGATATATATGAGTGTATGATGGAAGTATATAATCTGAAATACCATGCCAAATGATGCCATATCATACAAATAACACATATACAACATGTTAAAGGCCCCAAAACTCAAGGCTAGTCAAGGCTCTTTACACTACAACCATACTAAACGATGCTCAAATGACCTTAACCATTCAAAACAGACCTAAGGTAGGTCAAAACAATAGCAAAAGCATGCTAGATTCGCAGCATAGATGGCAAGAAAAATAAACTCAAGTATTGGCTCACAAACAAGGCATAAAGGCACAACTCTTAAACACAATGAAAGAGTGATAAACATGAGAGTATGATAGAAGTTTATGCTCTAAATTTATATACCAAATGATGCTAGATCATGTATACATCACAAATATAGCATGCTAGTGGTCTCAAAACTCAAGACTAGTGAAGCCATTTACACTATAACTATACAAAGCAAGTCCCAAAAGGCCAAGAGCACTCAAAAAAGTCCTAAAGCATGTCAAAATAATACCAAAACATGCATGGAGTGGAGCCAATACATGCTAGAATTATAGGCTAAGACATGAAGCATGTTAGGCTAGCGAGTAGGATTACACTACAAGTGTATGAAGCATGCATAAGGTGGCTCAACCAAGCCAAGACAAAGCTACAACATACTGAAATAAGACCAAAAAAAGGCTGAGATCAAGCCAACACATGCTAGAAAAATATGCTCAAGTATGAGGCCAACAAGACATGGAACCAAGAGGCAAGGAGGCAAGGCCACCCCCTCCTAATTTAGACCTTAAAACATGGTTTCTACCATTGAAATTTCTCTGAGTTTCAATGGTAGAAAGGCCAAACAAAGGGTGCCTCTAAAGCTTTAAAAGATGGCACCAAGCTTAAGCAAATAAGGCACACAAGAGGGTAGAACACCCTCAATACCAAAGAGGCCTCAAACAACCATTTTAAGCACTTAGAAACAAAGGTTTTTATAGTTGCAAGCAAGGCCTAAAATAGCATGCAAGGATGGCCAAATAAGCAATGGAAAAAGCTTTAAAAAGAATATGGGACTCACTCTTGACGTACAGCAATAACAACAACTTCTTTGAGCCAAAACCAATTTTTAGAACTTAAATATGACCTCTAAGAACCTCAACTCAATAACGGTGGTATTTGGCTAAGAGTCTCTTTGCAAAAATGTAAAGAAAGCTCACTTTCAAGCACCAAAAGGGAAGAGAGAGGGGATTCTAGAGAGAGAGGGAAAAATTTGCTTCTCTAAAATTCTAAACCCCTGAAAGGGGGAGAGAGCTCCCCTTATACAGAATTACAAGCCTCAAGCTTGTTTGAGAAGCTAGAAACTTGTTACAATCCCTCCATACACGTGTATGGAGGATGCATTCTGTGCCCAACAGCTGGCACAACTGGTACCAAAAATATCTGCAAAAGTAGAAAAAAAGGTGTTGTAGACACCCCATTTTTGACCGTCCTCAAGACTTGGACGTCACCACTTGAACACTCGGTGATTATCCATGTTTGTGTTTGTTTGGAGTTCCCGGAGTTCTCGGCTACGCGCCTTGCCTCAGGATCTCCGAACTCGACTTTTTTGTGTCTGGTTTTGCACCAAACACTTGTGTTTTGCCTTGGAGGGACAGGGGATGCCTTGTGAGGCATCCCCACACACCACCGGCAATAGCTAGAGGCCACCGGCTGGTTTTTGTTGCCACTGGCAATTTATATTGCCGGCCGGCACCTTTTGTTGCCGGTCGGTAGTCATTTTTGTCAAAATGACATTTTTGGCTAGCCGGCTACTGTTCAACTGCTTTTTCATATATTTTATTACAGCTGTCTGGCATTGACTCCCCCTCCATACACGTGTACGGAGGGATGCCCCTCTTGGTTGCTTAACTTGTAAGCATTACAAGTTTGGTTCCTCTATAAGAGGAGGCCTTCCCCCTTGGCTTTAGGGTTGGCTTTAGGGTTGGCTTTTTAGTGAGAAAACAACTCAGAGCAAGCTCTGGTTTTAGGGTTTGAGTGCCATTCATATCGTATCTCTATATCTCCTTTGTGTGTGTTCTAGGTGCTTTGTGTCTTACTATTGCACACAAACACCTAGTCTTTCACTTTTTCTTGGTTTCTTCAAGGACCAGAGCTTGTTCTTGAGGTTTTTGACTGGATTTGAGCCCAAGGAAGCAACAAGATCAACATTTGTGAAGAAGTTCTTCAAGGGTAAGAAACTAATCATTTTTACCCCATTTTTGCTTTGTATTTTTGCCTATCTTAGAATTGTTTTTAAGCTTAGTGTTTAATACAAAAAAGTTCTTTTTTTAAGCCCTCTTAATTGTTTGTTAAGGGTGTTTTGTGGTTTGGGTGTGTTTGACCACCCTTAGGCCTTGAAAGGACTCATTTTGTGCCATTTTGGGCAAGTTTCGAGACTTTGGTGTTTGGGCCTCTTCACCACTGAAATCTTGAGGGATTTCAGTGGTGGAGATGGTGCCTTGAAGTCTCCAAAAGGGGAGGGCCACCCCCTCTCCTTGTTGTCCTTGAAAGGGACCATTTTTGGTCTCTTAAGGAAGCCTTTGTTCAAGTGTGTGTTGATCATGTCTAGGCTGCATTTCATGCTTATTATGCCATAATATAATCATGTTGTGTGTTGGTTTTGGTGTTCCATACATGTTTAGTATAGTTGCCATGTAATGCCTTGTAATTCCCTTAACATGTCTTAGGTTGTTAGCCTTTGTTCGAGCATGATTTAGGCTTAGACTTATGAATGTTTCGTGCTTATTTTGCCATGCTTTAGGTCTTTCCATAGTCGTTTGGATCGATTTTGGCATGTTTAGTATAGCTCCTTTGCATTTGTGGCTTGCCAGGCTTGTGTGCCCCAAGTGTGTGAATGTATGGCATGTGTTGATTGCATCATTTTGGTGGTTTGGAACCATCCAACATGTAATTTCAGTCCCTTTGGCATGCCCATGTGCTTGCCTTAGTTGCTTCTTTGTTGCTTTGAAAGCATGTGTTGTATGCCCTATGTTTTGACCATTGTGCATACCTTTGAATTTGAGCCACTTAGATGCCATCTAAGTAGTCCCTTGGCCTTGCTTTAACATGCTAAAAATCTATTTTTAGTTGTTTAGTGCATGCCATGTTTGTTGTGTTAAGTGTGCTTCATGACTTGCCTCAAGTACTTGGACTATGCTTGCATGCTTATGTTTGCTTCATTTGGCTTGGTTTGGCACCACATTCTAGCATGAATTTCAGAGCTTATATTGCATGCTAGTTGTCCATGATATCCCCTTTCAAGTGTGCTTGGAAGTTGCTTGTTTAGTGCCTAAGTGTTGGTCCAACTTACTTGCATGTGTGCATGTGTGTTTAGCCCTCATTTTTGGGCATTTTGGCCACTGATTTTAGGCTTAATTAGAGTTGCCTAAGTCATGTTTAAGACCATCATTTGCTTGCTTGCATGTTTATCTCATGTTTGCTTCTATGCTTTCATTGTTTGTTCACATGCTCATATTGCATCCCTAGCTAACATGATTAGGTTGCAATGCATCTTGCATGCATGCCTTGTCCCTTGATTTGGTGATGGGGATTGGGCTCTTGGATTGTTTAGTTTGCATTTCATTTGACATGAAAATTGCCCACTTGATTCTTTGGGCCATCATGCATGAAAATGTGTGATTGGTGGCCCGAGAATCGAGGCACGTCCTCCTTTGAGTCACAAACATGATAAGGAGTGTGTTTGGTGCATACATTGCTTGAATAACATTGCCATGCAAGATTTTGCCCTCTGCTGTTGTGAGTTGCAGGTTCTGCAGGAATTCATTGCCGGCCGGCAATGTTTAGTGCTAACCGGCAATCAATTATCAGCCGATGGATGAATTTTGTGCCGATGGCCGCATATAGCAGCCGGTGGCTATTCTGTTTAGCCGGTGGTGATCCCCAGTATCCAAGGAAGTAGTTCTGAGACTTTGGCAGTTCTCAGAAGGGCAGGGCAGGGAAAACAGAGGCAGTCTAGGCATGGCAGTGCAATTCCGAGCAAGACCCGAGCACGTGTTGCATTTGGCTCTCCTCCCGAGGCGGTTTACTGTTTTTCTTAGTTTAGTTAGTTTGTCAACTAATTAGGCAATTTGTAATATTTAATTAGCTTGCGTAGTTAATTATTTGTATATTCTTTTGGTCCCTCCGGGCGAGGGCAAGTCTGTAATAAGTGTGGGTGAGTGGTGTGTATGTCTTCCAACCCCCATTTCTTTCTCCCTTTTATTTACCTGCTTTTGATGGTAGATTAGGGCACGTTTATTTTAGCATACCTTATGCTATGCATGTGTGTATCCATACATTTGTCTTGCATGCACCGGGCTCGATACATCATACAAACCGCATTGTATCTTCAATTTCCAACTCGAATACGTGCACCGAATGATTGCATTTCACATGCCATTTTAGGGTTAGCCGAGCCTATCCTAATCATATCCTGTATGCAATGCATTAGTCATTCTAACATGAACTAGGGCATGCATTTTTGCTAACTAGTTTGTTGTTTTGGCACGGAGTACGATGTAAGTATTTATGCTTTAGCATATCGCATGCGTGTGAATGTTAACATGACAGTAGGCTTACCATGTGGCTAAATGCTTATATGAGATAAACTGTTTGAATGCCTGTGGGTGGAGGTTGGATTGCTTGAGTTGGAAAACTCGTTGAAATCCGTGTTTTAGCCTACTCGTAAGTAGCAAATTCCGAAACGCTTTCAAAACGAACGGATATGCAATGTTTATTTCCAAATTAGGCAATCTAGTCTATAACTTGTTTGTTGCGCGCATAACATAGTAATTCTAGGCTAATAATTGGAATAAGAGCATGTAATGTTTTCAAAAACGGATATCACGGTTAGTAGAGGCCGGTCTTCGGAACGGGCGAAAGGGGGTGCTCATAGCTGACCTTCCCCGATCGTACCCAAGCTCTCGAGCCAAGACAACTTTGGTGATGACAGACATGTGGCCTTTGGCACTGAGTCAGGGTTTCCTAAATTTCCCATTTTAAAATATTTAGGTGGCGACTCTGTATCTGGCAAAGTAGTCCATGTTTGGCACTATTTTTCAAAAAAAATATGTTTTCTCAAATGATTTGCCAGAGTTGGACTCTTTGGTTCAGATTACGAACCGCAACAAAAAAAAAACAGGGGAGTCCGAACTGTAGAAGTGAAGCCCAAGGGGCGTGTCTACAGGTGTCAGCCACTTCAAGTGGCCTACAGGATGGAAAAGTGGCCTATAATTGCCACAAGTGGCCAACAGGTCCTCCCCTCTCTCCAGGCAAGGGTTAACAAGGTATGGTCCAAAAACAAACCAAAAGGAAGGGATCCAAGAGGCCCCGAGACAAGGCGCTCAGCCGAAAGCCCCGGAAACTAGCCTACCGGCCACTGCGAGTGGCCTACAAAAGGGAAAAGTAGTCTACAGCTACCAAAAAGTGGCCAACAGGCCTCTCTCTCCCTCCAGGCAAAGGCACCAAGGTCTGATCTGAAAACCAAGCCAAAACACAGAGGGTTTTGAGGCTCAAAGACAAGGCGCATGGTCGAGATCTTTGGAAACTCAAAACCAGCGCAAACATGTGCGATTATCGAGTGCACAAATGATGACGTCTGAGTCTTAAGGTCGGTCAAAAATGGGGTGTCTACACCTATCTAACTGCCCGGTCGGTTCGAATGGTACACACCTCTCAACTCCTCCATGGAATAAGTCTTAAACCAAATCCAACGAGATTACAACTTGAAATGGCCACAACCCTCACGGTCTCCTTCTAACCGACGAGACCAATCCAAATACTGCCGTTTCCATCAGGACCACGGCCACAACACCGAGGAATGTGTTAACCTTAAAAACCAGGTAGAGAGCTTGATACGCCAGGGACGCCTCAGTCGGTTCACGGCAGCCCGTCCCCAACAATGACCAAGGACCGAACGTACCAGGAGCAACCACCAACACACCCCTCCCAGAAAACCTGCACAACTTAACCAGGGCAATGATCGGCTCCCACCACAATCCTGTGCATAAGGCAACCCTGCTCCCCTGGTCGGAGAGATCAGAGTCATCGCTAGCGGGCTTGCTTACGGAGGACCATCCCGCTCAGCTCAGCTCGTCGAACTCTTAAAAATCAGGCAGGGTTCTGACAAAGAAGTCGCGACATTGGATCGCCCCTTCAAACACCTCAAACAGTGGATGGAACCCATCACCTTTACGGAGGCCGATTGCACAGGCATCCGTTACCCTCATGACAACCCCCTCATCATTTCTACTCTCCTGTCCAACTACAAAGTCAGACGAGTGCTTGTCGACAACGGCAGCTCTTTAGACATCATTTTCCTGAACGCCTATCGCTAGCTCAAGGTCGGGGAAAAAAGATTGTCCCCTCTCCAAACCCTATCGGTCGGCTTCACAGGGAATCAGGTGACCTTCATAGGCTCCATTGATCTCCCCATCACTATTGGAGAATATCCAAGGCAGACCACCAAGTTACTTACTTTTCTTGTCGTCGATTGTCCCTCTGCTTATAACATCATCCTCGGCCACACAGCCCTTATCGCTTTTCAAGCTCTCATATCCACATACCATCTGGCCATAAAATTCCCTACCGACCCCGGCGTTGGCTCCGTGTGGGGCGAGCAGAGAGTGGCTAGAGAATGCTATGTCGCTTCACTCAAAGAGGTCAGGCTGAAGGAGGCCATGATCATCGAAAGACTCAACGTCAGAGACGAAGACGCAGAGTTAGTCGAGAGGGAACCAATTGGAAGAACTTGTTGAAGTCTCCATCGACCCTGCCAACCCAACAAAAACAGCCAAGATCGGTAGCCAACTATCCTCCCAAGCCAAGTCTGACCTTGCAGCCCTCCTAACCGAGCACAATGATGTATTTTCCTAGACCCATTCCGACATGCCGGGTATCGATCCCTCCTTCATCACTCATTGTCTCAGCATCGAGCCCCATTTCCCACCCTTCCACCAGAAGCAGCGTGTCTTTCACTCGGAATGCAACGCCCTTATTTCTTCTGAGGTAGACAAACTACTGGAGGCACGGTTTGTCAAAAACATAGACTACCCCAGATGGCTGTCAAATGTGGTCTTGGTCCGTAAAAACAACAGAAAATGGCGACTCTGCGTCGACTACTCCGACCTTAATCGAGCTTGCCCTAAAGATAGCTATTCCTTCTCCCGTATAGATTTGCTTGTCGACGCCACCACTGGACATCAGATGCTCAGTTTCATAGACGCCTTCTCCGGCTACAATCAAATTCTGATGCACCCGATAGACCAGGAACACACCTCCTTCATCACAGATAGAGGAACTTATCACTATCGTGTTATGCCATTCAGATTGAAAAATACTGGAGCAACTTACCAACAGCTGGTCAATGCCGTCTTTCACCATCAAATAAGTCAGAACATGGAAGTTTACGTCGACGACATGCTTGTCAAGAGCAAACTTTCCGACGATCATCTGACAGACTTGCGAGAGACCTTCGAAACCCTACGCCCTCAGCGTAGGATCTATGAAATTCTTGGGTTTTATGGTCAGTCAGCGGGGCATCGATGCCAACCCTGAAAAGGTCAAGGCCCTAATAGAAATGCAGTCTCTCAGGACGGTCAAAGAGGTTTAATAGCTTATTGGTAGAGTTGTCGCCCTCAACCGTTTTATTTTCTGCGCAACAGACAAGTGCCTTCCCCTTTTCAAAGTCCTTCGACAGGCTTTTGAGTGGACCACCGAATCTGAAGAGGCCTTTTAACAATTGAAGCAGTGCATGGTCAACTCCCCTTACTCTTTCAGGCGCTCTCAGGCGAGACCCTCTTTATCTACTTAGCCGTATCACACACCGCAGTCAGTGCGACCCTCATAAGGGAGGACAGCTCAATCTAGTGTTTGGTTTATTACATTAGTCGAGCTCTTAGGGGGGCAGAACAGAACTACCCTCTACTAGAAAAAATGGCCCTTGCGTTGGTTATAGCTTCAAGATGACTCCGACCTTATTTACAAGCTCACTCCATAGTGGTCCTCACTGATCAACCTTTGAAGAAGGTACTGCAACAACCAGAACTATCCGGCAGACTTATGCAATGGTCTATCGAGCTTAACCAATTTGAAATCTCTTACCGACCTCGAACAGCGATCAAAGGACAGGCTGTTGCCGATTTGATCTTGGAATTCACCAATCTCACTCCAACCATGCCCCTTTCGCCAAGGCAATTCAACACTGAAGCAAAAGATCCCCACTCATGGACCCTTAATGTCGATGGATCATCCCGCAAAGAAGACAGTGGGGTTGGTCTTATCCTCACCGCTCCCGAGAGCAGTTATTTCAAATGTGGCCTCTGTTTCCTGTTCAACGTCAACAATAATGAAGCTGAATATGAGGCCTTGATAGCAGGTCTTCGCCTAGCCAGAGACATTAGTGTAAGCCATATCTAAGTGTTCAGTGATTCCCAATTGATCGTCGGGTAAATTACGGGGGAATTTGATGCGAAGGAGGACACGATGCGAGCTTATAGGGATATTGCACTCCCTTTTGTTCGCCTTTTCAATACTTTTCATATCAAACACATCCTTCGGTCAGAACACTCCAAGGCAAATGAAATGGCCCAATTAGCCTCAGCCGACCAGTCAAACCTCAGCCATGGCGTCCGCCTAGAAAACCTGGCCTATCCGGCTACTTCACCAAGCCAGCAGGAGGTCCACTTTCTCCAAAACGAACCTATTCCATGGGCCGCAAACATCCTTCTATTTTTGACAAGTGGGGAGTTGCCAGATGATAAACAACAGGCCGCCAAAGTCAGATCCTGGTCGTCCAACTACATCCTCATCGACCCTCTTTGTACAAACATGGATTTTCATGCCCATACCTTAGATGTCTCAGTCCTAATCAAGCGACCTATGTGATGAGGGAAGTCCACGTGGGCGTATGTGGTAATCATTCGGGTGCCAAGTCACTGGCCCATAAAATCCTTCGCATCGGCTACTTCTGGCCAACTCGCAACTACGATGCCACCGAATTTGTGCTTAAGTGTGATAAATGCCAGCGCTTTGCCAACATCCCTCATGCTCCACCTACAAAATTGATTACACTCTGCAGCCCCTACCCATTTGCCAAGTGGGCATTGACTTAGTTGGTCTGTTGCTCACCGGTAAGGGCCAAACCAAGTTCGCTGTAGTTTCCATTGATTACTTCACTAAATGGGTGGAAGCGGAGCCCCTCGCCACAAGCACTGAACGGAACACAACCAGATTCATCTGGTAGTCGATCATATGCCGATTTGGAATCCCTCAAGCCATCATCTCGGACAACGGCAAACAATTTGACAATGCCAAGTTCAGGAAATTTTGTGCCGAGCTCCACATTAAGCCATGTTTCTCTTCCCCAGGTCATCCCCAAGCCAATGGGCAAGTCAAAGTCACCAATCGCTCTCTCTTAAAGATCATCAAAACTAAGCTAGAAGTCGCTTAGGGACTGTGGGTTGAGGAACTACCAAACGTACTCTGGGCTTATCGAACTACTGCCCGAACCCCTACTGGAGAGACCTCTTTTTGCTTAACATACGGCGTTGAGGCAGTCATCCCAGTGGAAATCGGCGTCCCGACCCCGAGGGTTTTGCACCTGGATCCAGAACTAATCGAAGAATTGCGTTGGGCTGACTTAGACTTGATTAAAGAGCTCCGAGAGACCACTGTTGTCAGACAGGCCTCATATCAGCAGAAGATGAGAACACAGTACAACCGCAAAGTCTGACCGAAAGAGTTTGTAGTAGGGGACCTAGTCTTGCGCGAAGCGACTCTTGCCACCAAACATCCCGCCGAGGGCAAACTAGCAACCAAATGGGAAGGACCTTACGTTTTTAAGACCAGACCTCGACCCGGCAATTACCGACTCCAAGACATGGAAGGTAGAGACCTCCCCATCCATGGAATGCCGAGCACTTGAAGCGTTATTTCTAGTGAAATGATGTCCCCCGTTTTTGTACCATTCCATTGTTGTATTTTCCTTTTTGTACTATTCCACTAGTGTAAACTTGTGATCAACAGGATGTGCCTTAAATGACAATGATTCTATATCTTCATTATTTGCGTCGTGTTTGAATAACAACTTGTTAACTAAAGCCTCAACTAGATGAAAGCACGAAGAGCTCAAATTAACTGAAGTTAACTCAAGCCTCGGCCAGATTGAGCATGAAGAGCTCGATGCACCGAGTTAACTTTTGAAGAATTGAGAGCTTTCCAAGTCTTAGTCAGAACTTGCATGAAGATTTCGGCCGGTCTGAATGAAAGCTAGTCTCAGCTGTTGCCATACTTAGTTAAAATCTAAGTTCATGCCCATCCATTATCACTAGTCATACAACTTAGCCTGTTTGCCCATTTTTAACATTTTTACATCATGGTTTACTTACAAAATTTCATATTACTCTGCTGTTACGCAATTTCATACTACATCAGGGTTTGCCCATTTTAAACATTTTCACTGCTCATCCATACAAGTCAGCCTGACTGCCCATTTTGACCATTTTTACATCACAAGTTACCTACAAGTTTCACAATTTACACACAAGTTTCATTTTTACCATCCCAAATTTACAAATTAAAGCCATAACGACAATAACAATACATAAGAAAACTCACTTTTATATTAACTAAGTTATATTTTTACACAAATTTATTACAGAAACTACCTTTATTACAACCAAAAAAAAAAAAAAAAAAAAAAACAAAAACAAAAACAAAACAACAACACAAATAAAAACAACATTTTTACACTTAGTTACACAAATCACTCTTCCTCACTGGAGGCAAGATCTTCCTCTTCAATCCCCTCGTCCAAGGGGGTCTGGGCGACGTCGTCTTCTCCTACCTTCACGAGGTTGAAGTCCACGTCTGGGAATAGCTCTTGTGCCTTATACTTGAAAGTCATCCAGCTGCTGTCCTAGAATTGGTTCATCTTGTTCTTGTAAAAGTCAGACCGCTGGAAGCTTTGAATCATTTCCTTTTCACTCCTACCTGCAGTGGCCAGCCCCGACGGCCCAGTCCCTTCATCTCCCTCCTTTGCCAAGCTGCTGGCGACAGCGGCATCAATGGCCATTTGGAAGTCGGCGGACCCCTTGAATTGCTCTATGACCGCCATACACAAGTCGAGGTACGTCGCCCTCCTAGATGTCAATTTGGCCCTCTCCTCTACCAGGGCCTTCTCTAGCTCCGCGATCCGACCATCTAACTCTTCTTTGTCTTTGATCGCCTAGTCACGTAGTTCTTCATTATTGGTCATGGCCTCCTCCCACCTCTCATTGGCGATGGTGCAGGCTTGCTGGACTTGCTCTAGCTTCCTCTTCTTGCCCGCCAACTCGAACTCTAATGATATCACCTTGTGGCGCTCCGCTTCGAGCTCTGATTTGGTTGCAAGGAGCTCGGTACTAGCTCGCTCGGCTAAGTAGCTCTGCACCAACGCCAACACTTCCATGTTCTTCATCCTTTGCATATACTCTAACCCCTTTGCGCATGCGCTCTGAGCGACCCTCCTCCAGCCCGCTGTCTCAACCCTTAGGTTCTGCAGTTGCGACTTCACCACTTCCAACTGGGCCCTCAGCGGCTCTACCTTCATCTTCGAGCGTACTGCTTTGTTCATCAAGGAAGTCGCCAAGGTCGCTGCCTCTATCTGGGCTGAGCAAAACCCTTTTAGGAGGTCGATCTCCGTCAATCGCGCCATCGACTGCACGGCCGCATCCTCCACCACCCCAACAAGGCGGTCGGCTACGACTCTGGCTTCCCCTTTTTTCTGCCGAGCGACTTGCCAGCGTACGCGCGTAGTACAACGCGATCGTCAATGCGACACTCATCTCCGACTTGCTGATCCCAGTCTTCCCTTCACTAGGATTGGGGGTTACTTCTGGTGTAGGTACCACCGTCGCTACCATTTGAGCACTTGGACCCAAGTGTTCTTTCAGTACTTGGGCGCTTGGACCCTTGTCTTCTTTCGCCACTTGGGCGGTTTCCCCTTCTGGAGCTGCCTCCACCATTCCCTCCTTCATCTTTCCCACCATAGGGGCATCCTCGCTTCCAACCTTCATCTTTTTCAAGACAGGGGCGTCTTTTCCCCCCTCTACAGCCGCCCTCTTCTTCCTTGTCTTCTTCAACACTGCCTTCACCTCCTGCTTGCCCCTCTCTTTTAGCGGGTCTGCTGGTGTAACAACACTCAGATTAATTAATCATTATTACCGAGACTAATTATGATGGGTAATTGAACCGATTGAAATCGAATCGGTAGTGAAAAACTGAACCGAATTGATTGATTATGTTAGTTAAATTACATTTCTATCTGTTGCCTGTTTGATTATCTGTTTGTGTTTTATGTTTAAACTGCAAATTGAAGGCTTTATCGGCGGCCGAATCTGAAATTGATTGATGTTCTGTGTTAATTAGATTTTATGTGATTTTATGGTGTAATTATCTGAAAAGTGATTTGGTACGTTTAAATTAGATTAGAATAAGTTAATCGCATAGGTTGGACTAATTACTATAATGCCACTTAAGTGGCCCACTACCTAAACCTTTTTGAACTCACTACATTAGAAACAACACAATTTCATCAGCCATTTCCCTTGTTATTGCCGACTAGAGAAAGAGAGTAAGAGGAAAAGCGTGATTCAACTTGATTCATCTTGTTTTGCTTGTAAATTGAGAAGATTGGGGGAGCTCGTGATCACTTGAGCTTCTAGACTTGTATTTGAGGACCTAGGTAAGGAATTTATCATTTTAATTGTGTATTCAAGTTTGTTCTTGCATGATTTATGTCAAATTTAGTGGATTGAGTCATGAAATAGCTTCATATGTTGATTTGAGTTAGAATTCATGTATGCATGTGCTTATCCTTGCATTGTGAGGTTTGATTTCATGGAAATCTTGCATGCATGTTCATGTTTATATTATAGACCATGATTTCATCTTGATTTTGTAAGAATTAGCTCATTTGAGCTTGTATTTAAAGCTATGAAATGATTTGAGTTTATGCATGTTGCATGTTCATCTTGTTCATGAAAATTGGTTTGAAATTGGATTAAATTGAAATACCCTTGGGCTTTGATTTATCAAATTGATCTTTGAAACATGTAATATTATGGGTTTTGAAGTGTTTTCCAGAAAATTAGCCCAAGAGGATCGAATTTGATGCATTAAAACTTGGTTTTGAGCTTGAGGTTCAAATTTAGAATTTCCAGATTTAGGACCCATGCTCGAGCGTACACTCTGTGATCATGCCTTCCGCTCGAGCGAGAAAAGTAACGCTTGAGCGTGAAATGCATGCATCCAGTACTTTGCATGAGCTTGCGGTCCGCTCGAGCGAGAGAATTCACGCTCGAGCGAGGACTTGTTTCTCACGCTTGAGCGAGGGTTGAGCGCCCGTCGAGCGTGAATTTTGAGCATCCAGTATTTTCACTGTAGCTTACAGTTCGCTCGAGCGACGGAAGTCACGCTCGAGCGGAGCTCCTTTGTCTGCATGCCCGCTTGAGCGTAGAAAGCCACGCTCGAGCGAGGCCCTTATTTTCTGAAAATTTTGTAAAGTATTTAAAAGTGCATCTTTGCATCCTCTTTCCATCCTAGGCATTCCTAGGGCATGTTTAGGACATCTTAATGAGGATATAGATGTAGAACACACCGGGGCAATTAGGGATTAAGTTATTATCTTTCCCAACTGTGTAGCTTAGTGTGTGTTCGTTCTGTAAACTGTGTAGGGTTGGCGACTGGAGACACGCTCTAGCCTAACTGTAGCCCAGAACTCTGTGAGTAACAATTGTGTAAAGATATGTTCAACTGTGAATATTTCGATCGTTTAATCAACTGCTTTTAGGCGATACTATTAATCGAATGAATGTATGTCCTATGTTAATCAGACGTATTGTGGCATCCTTAGCAACTCATTTCTTATTCTTTATTCTGAGATCTCTGTCCGTTGCCTTGGTGGAACCACTATTGTTCTTGATTGATGGCCATCATTGGTATCGTCTTTCAAGACCTACTGTTTACTGCTATGCTAATGGATGTACCACATATGACTGAATGACTGATATACTGAATTAATGAACTATTTTCATTACTGTAAGGACATTCATTCTAAACCTCTTTACGCATTATGTTATTCACTGGGATTTAGCTCACTATTTATATATATATATATATGTAGGTGTTTAGGCACCAGACCGGAGCTATGAGCGTGGGTTACACTCCCTTTTTTGTCAAGCCAACTACTGTGCCTCACTGTGAGGTTCCGAGCCTGCCAAGCTATGGCTTAGGGGTGTTTTAATTTCCCCTGTCTGTTTCTGTACCTCTTTGTAATTTGTATAGACTGCTACTGCACCGCTTAATAGGGATTAGGTCCCTGTTCTGAATAATTGTAAATATTATGCATACTGTTTTGTCACTAACTGTACATATGAATGAAAAGTCTTTTTGCATACAGACTATCACAGCTCATTGGACATTGTTTATTTACTGTTTTGGCTTCTGCCATGCCCACTACATTTCTTTGTTTTCTTGTCTTACTATTAAGCAGGGCCGGTAATCATGGATTCTTGGTGATTCTGATGCTAAACCCATAGGGGCGGGTTTGGGTTGTGACAGAGTGGTATCAGAGCGATACTTACCACGAGTTATACCGCACACACGTGTCCAAATGAGCTATAGGGTGTCCTAGAAAAGTGATTAGGGCATTGCATGAGCATGATAAGTGTGTGGCTATGACATGACTGAATATATGCTAATGTGATAAACTATTTAAGTATGCAACTGTTTATGTTGATAATTGCTATAATTGCTTATAGTGAAATGGATAATACAAGAACTGCAAATGAATCTGAATCCTCATCCTCTGAGGCAAGAATGGCAAGACTGGAGAGAATGATGGAATTAATAACTGAAAGATTAGATCAACAACAGAACCAGCAGCCCCCACCTCCTCCTCCGGTACAGCCAGAACAGAATGTCAATGTTAATGATGGGGACATAATTGCTCTCACCCACAAGTTCAGCAAAATGAAACCGCCATCCTTTCAGGGAGGCCTTGAACCGTTAAAAGCTGAAGCATGGGTTCTTGAAACAGAAAAATTGTTTGAGGTTTTTCCGTGCTCTGAAGCACATAAAGTACTGTTGGCCACCTTTACTCTGCAAGAAGAAGCTAGAAGGTGGTGGATGCTTATCCGTGATGACAACACTGTAATGACTTGGGCTCAATTCAAAGGAGCCTTCTTCGAGAAATATTTCCCACAGTGTGTCAGAGACAGAAAAGTAACTGAATTTGAACAGCTGAGACAGGGCACAATGTCCGTTGCTGAATATGAAACAAAGTTCACCGAGCTTGCTAGATATGCACCACACATGGTGGACACTGATTACAAGAAGGCCAGAAAGTTTGAAGGCGGCCTGAATGTTGTAATACTGGACAGAATTAATGTTTTGAAGCTACCGAACTATGTAAATGTTCTTGACCGAGCTTTGATGGCTGAATCAAACATCGAGGCACTGAAAACTAAAACACCAGCGTCTGAATGGCGTGGTAAAAGGCAGGGTTTCAAGTTCAAGAAAGGCAAGCATAACCCATTAAACAAGAAATAGAATACGGGGTCAACAACTAGCCCCAGCCAAGGGAGTGGTTTCATACCACCCTGTTTTGAATGTGGTAAGAATCACAAGGGAGTTTGTTATAAAATCTTTGGTGCTTGTTACAGGTGTGGCAAGGTGGGCCACATGGTCAAAGATTGCCCTTCCACTCCTCAGGGGCATAGTAAAGCTGAACCAAGCATAGCAGCATCTACTACTACACCAAAGCCTAATCCCAAAGCTACCGGGAAAGAGCTTATGAGGCAGGGCCGAGTGTTCACCCTAATCGGAGGCGTCTGAGAATCTGAGACCGTTGTGTCAGGTATTCTCTCTATTTGTACTCGGAATGCTTATGTTCTAATTGATTCGGGGTCTACACATTCATATGTATCGCATGCTTTTTCGCGAAAATTGAGTAGACCATTAGAACCCATGAATTATTTGTTAGCTGTATCATCACCCGTTGGGGGATCCATGACTTGTGCATACATGTACCCTGCTTGTGAAATTATTGTTGGAGATGCACATTTGTTTATTGACTTACTGCCTCTGAACATTGATCATTTTGATGTAATATTGGGGATGGACTGGTTGACGAAATATCATGCCACCATAGACTGTGTAACGAAACAAGTAGTTTTTCGTCCACCGAGTTTGCCTGAATTTGTGTTTAATGGAAGTGAAGTGGTACCTCCTCCATATTTGATTTCATCTGTAAAAGCTGTTAAATTGATTAGAAAGGGATGTAAGGGGTATTTCTGTTCTGTATTGACTGTACCTACTGATGTACCTACTGATGTTAAAACTAATGTGAACTGTATTCCTATAGTCAAAGAATTCCCAGATGTTTTTCCAGATGATCTGCCAGGGGATTTGATTGGCAGGGAGATTGAGTTCACCGTTGATGTGATTCCAGGTACGTAGCCTATATTGAAAGCTCCTTACAGAATGGCTCCAACTGAACTGAAAGAATTGAAAGTGCAACCGCAAGAACTGTTAGACAAAAAGTTCATCAGGCCTAGTACTTCACCGTGGGGCGCACCTGTCTTGTTTGTGAAAAAGAAAGACGGCTCACTAAGGCTCTGTATTGACTACCGCGAACTGAACAAGGTAACTGTGAAAAATAAATATCCATTACCGCGTATTGACGACCTATTCGATCAGTTACAGGGTGCTCAAGTTTTCTCTAAGATTGATCTCAGATCCGGGTATCATCAGTTGAAAGTTAAACTAGAAGACATTGATAAAACTGCTTTTCGAACGAGGTATGGACACTACGAATTTTTAGTTATGCCTTTCGGAGTTACCAATGCAGCTGCTGCATTTATGGACCTCATGAACAGAATCTTTAAACCATACCTGGATGACTTTATTGTTGTATTCATAGATGACATTCTGATTTATTCCAAAAGTATAGCAGAACATGAACATCATCTGAGATTTGCCCTACAGACCCTAAGAGAACAGAAACTCTATGCTAAACTGTCTAAATGTGAATTTTGGCTTGATCATGTTATGTTTTTGGGACACATTATTAGTAAGGATGGAATTTCAGTTGATCCACAGAAAGTTGAAGCAGTGGTAAATTGGCCTAGACCAACAAATGTGACGGAAGTCCAAAGCTTTTTGGGTTTGGCTGGATATTACAGAAGATTTGTCAAAGATTTCTCGAAAATTGCTTTACCATTGACTCAACTAACTTAGAAGGGGATATCATTTGACTAGACTGACCAAAGAGAATCAGCCTTCCAAGAGTTAAAAACTCGGCTAGTGACTGCACCTGTTCTTACCCTACCTTCAGGTACGGATGGTTTTACCATTTTTAGTGATGCTTCTCATAAGGGTTTGGGATGTGTTTTAATGCAGAATGGGAGAGTTATTGTCTATGCTTCCTGACAACTGAGACCGCATGAAAAGAACTACCCGACCCATGACTTGGAACTTGCTGCAGTGGTATTTGCACTGAAAATCTAGCGTCACTACCTTTATGGAGTGACATGTGAAGTATATACCGACCACAAGAGTCTGAAATATTTCTTCACACAGAAAGAACTGAATATGAGATAGCGGAGATGGCTAGAACTGATTAAAGACTATGACCTACAGATTTTGTATCATCCGGGAAAAGCCAACACCGTTGCCAATGCATTGAGTTAGAAATCGGTTGGGAACTTAGCCTGTTTGCTTACCGGGCAGAGAGAGTTGCTTTGTGACCTTGAAAAATCTGAAATTGAAATTATTTTGCGAGAACAAGGTGGAACAATAGCTGCTATTTCTGCTCAACCAGCACTGATTGAAGAAATCAAAGAGAAATAGCAACATGATGACTTCTTGAGAAAGATCATCAAAGAGAGGGAATCTAAACTGAGACCGGGGTTCAAATTTGAAAATAATGTAATGAAATTTCAGGGAAGACTGTGTGTACCGATTGATTCTGAATTGAAAAGAAGAGTTTTGCAAGAGGGCCATAATTCAAAATTTTCTATTCATCCGGGGAATACGAAAATGTACCAAGACCTAAAACTGAATTTCTGGTGGTCGGGAATGAAAAAAGAAATTGCTGATTTTGTATCAAATTGTCTTCATTGCCAACAAGTCAAAGCTGAACATCAATGACCCGCAGGCTTATTTCAACCCTTACCAATACCGGAGTGGAAATGGGAACATATCACCATGGATTTCATTGTTGGGTTACCTCACTCTAGTAAAGGTATGGACTCGATTTGGGTTATTGTTGATAGACTGACTAAATCTGCTTACTTCTTACCTGTCAAAACAATCTACAATGCGGACAAATTGGCTGTGATTTATATTGATGAGATTGTTAGATTGTTAGATTGCATGGAGTGCCTGTGTCCATTGTTTCTGACAGAGATTCGAAGTTTACATCGAGATTCTGGCAAAGCTTACAGACTACATTGGGTACTGAACTGAGACTGAGTAGTGCCTATCATCCTCAGACAGATGGCCAGTTAGAAAGGACCATCTAGACTCTGGAGGATTTACTGAGAATCCTTGATTTTCAGGGAAACTGGGAAAGCCATTTGCCTTTAGCTGAATTCGCCTACAACAATAGTTATCATTTGAGTATTGGTATGGTGCCTTTCGAGGCATTGTATGGCAGAAAATGTAGATCTCCGATTTGTTGGGCAGAAGTTGGAGATGGGCCTTTGCTTGGGCTCGAGATTGTTTATAAGACGACTGAGAAAGTGAACTTGATACAACAGAGGTTGAAAAGCGCAGCAGCCGGAGAAAAGTTATCACGGATGTCGAAGAGGCGAGGCGAGAAGTCTGAAGTGGGTGATCACGTTTTTGTGAAAGTGACACTGATGAAAGGCCAGACTCGTTTTGGAGTCAAGGGTAAGTTGGCGCCAAGATACGTCGGACCGTATGAGATTATTGAGAAAATCAATCCGGTGGCGTATTAAGTTGCGCTTCCTCCTGAAATGGAGCATATGCATAATGTGTTCCATATCTCTATGTTGAGGGATTACCTCCGGGATCCTTTTCATGTGATTGAGCCAACCCGTGTAGTGCTTAGTGATGACTACACTTATGAAGAACGGCCTATCCAGATTGTGAACAGACGGATCAAGAAGTTGAGAAACAAAGAAATCCCGTTAGTGAAAGTTGACTAGCAAAACCATGGTGGCGTGTATGCCACTTGGGAAAGGGAAGATGACATGGCCAAGAGATATCTTGAACCGTTTCCACTGAATCTTGTTTTCTTCCAGAATGAAGGTAACTCGAGTTTAGAGGACTAAACTCTTTTTAAAGATGGGAGACTGTAACAACCCTCACCACTGCTTACCGATTAATTACTGATTACTGTAAACTGAGACAAATTATGATGGGTAATTGAACTGATTGAAATACTGAACTGACTAACTGAAATCTGGAACTGAATTGATTGAATATGTTAGTTAAATTGCATTTCTATTTGTTGCCTGTTTGATTATCTGTTTGTGTTTTATGTTTAAACTGCAAATTGAAGGCTTTATCGGCGGCCGAATCTGAAATTGATTGATGTTCTGTGTTAATTAGATTTTATGTGATTTTATGGTGTAATTATCTGAAAAGTGATTTGGTACGTTTAAATTAGATTAGAATAAGTTAATCGCATAGGTTGGACTAATTACCATAATGCCACTTAAGCGGTTTACTACCTAAACCTTTTTGAACTCACTACATTAGAAACAACACAATTTCATCAGCCATTTCCCTTGTTATTACCGAATAGAGAAAGAGAGTAAGAGGAAAAGAGTGATTCAACTTGATTCATCTTGTTTTGCTTGTAAATTGAGAAGATTGGGGGAGCTCGTGATCACTTGAGCTTCTAGACTTGTATTTGAGGACCTAGGTAAGGAATTTATCATTTTAATTGTGTATTCAAGTTTGTTCTTGCATGATTCATGTCAAATTTAGTGGATTGAGTCATGAAATAGCTTCATATGTTGATTTGAGTTAGAATTCATGCATGCATGTGCTTATCCTTGCATTGTGAGGTTTGATTCATGGAAATCTTGCATGCATGTTCATGTTTATATTATAGACCATGATTTCATCTTGATTTTGTAAGAATTAGCTCATTTGAGCTTGTATTTAAAGCTTTGAAATGATTTGAGTTCATGCATGTTGCATGTTCATCTTGTTCATGAAAATTGGTTTGAAATTGGATTAAATTGAAATACCCTTGGGCTTTGATTTATCAAATTGATCTTTGAAACATATAATATTATGGGTTTTGAAGTGTTTTCCAGAAAATTAGCCCAAGAGGATCGAATTTGATGCATTAAAACTTGGTTTTGAGTTTGAGGTTCAAATATGGAATTTCTAGATTTTGGACCCACGCTCGAGCGTACACTCCGTGATCACGCCTTCCGCTCGAGCGAGAAAAGTGACACTCGAGCGTGAAATGCATGCATCTAGTAGTTTGCATGAGCTTGCAGTCCGCTCGAGCGAGAGAATTCACACTTGAGCGAGGACTTGTGTCTCACGCTCGAGCGAGGGTCGAGCGCCCGTCGAGCGTGAATTTTGAGCATCCAGTATTTTCACTGTAGCATACCCGCTCGAGCATAAAAAGCCACGCTCGAGCGAGACCCCTGTTTTCTGAAAATTTTGTAAAGTGTTTAAAAGTGCATCTTTGCATCCTTTTTCCATCCTAGGCATTCCTAGGGCATGTTTAAGACATCTTAATAAGGATATAGATGTAGAACACACCGAGGCAATTAGGGATTAAGTTATTATCTTTCCCAACTGTGTAGCTTAGTGTGTGTTCGTTCTGTAAACTGTGTAGGGTTGGCAATTGGAGACACGCTGTAGCCTAACTGTATCCAGAACTCTGTGAGTAACAATTGTGTAAAAATATGTTCAATTGTGAATATTTCTGACTGTTTAACTGAATTGTTTTCTGAACTGATACTATTAATCGAATGAATGTATGTCCTATGTTCTGAACTGTATTGTGGCATCCTTAGCAACTACTGTTTACTGTTACTGTTATAGAGATCTCTGTCAGTTCCCTTGTTGGAACCACTACTGTTTACTATTTGATGGCCATCATTGACTGTTCGGTCTTTCAAGACCTACTGTTTACTGTACTGCTATACTAATGGATGTACCACATATGACTCAATGATTGATATACTGAATTAATGAACTGTTTTCATTACTGTAAGGACATTCATTCTAAACCTCTTTACGCATTATGTTATTCACTGGGCTTTAGCTCACTATTTATATATATATATATGTAGGTGTTCAAGCACCAGACCGGAGCTAGGAGCGTGGGTTACACTCCCCTTTTTGTCAAGCCAACTACTGTGCCTCACTGCGAGGTTCCGAGCCTGCCAAGCTATGGCTTAGGGGTGTTTTAATTTCCGCTGTCTGTCTCTGTACCTCTTTGTAATCTGTATAGACTGCTACTGCACTGCTTAATAGGGATTAGGTCCCTATTCTGAATAATTGTAAATATTGTGCATACTGTTTTTTCACTAACTGTACATATGAATGAAAAGTCTTTTTGTATACAGACTGTCACAGCTCATTGGACATTGTTTATTTACTGTTTTGGCTTCCGCCATGCCCCTGTTCTATGTTTCTTGTCTTCTTTGTTAGCGGGCCTTGGTAATCACGGATTCTTGGCGATTCTGATGTTAAACCCATAGGGGTGGGTTTGGGTCGTGACAGCTGGGGGCGGCAGTGGGGCAAAGTCAGTTAAGTCTTTGTCTCCGAGCGGTTTGGAATGCGGTTGAACCCGCTCCCTCATCACCAGTTTAGGGGTAGGCCCCAACTGTGTCTCTTTACACTTGTCCTCTTTGGCAAACGCTCTCCTGTCTTCCGGCTCCTCTGCCTTCCTCCGCGCCTCCAGCTCCTCCCTCATCGGATCCTCCTCCATCGACTGCGGTCCCAGTTTCAGGGCAAAAAGGGTTAAAGGAAGGGTCAGGTTATCCCACTTCACCCTCCTCTCCTCCCTCCACTCTTTCATCTTTTTCACCCTGTTTTCGGCCTCCACATCTAACTTTGGCTCCACCGATTTTGTGGTGACTTTCCATGTTGTGCGAACTCCTCTCCCATCATTCGCTAATACATAAAACTATCTCGGCCTCCACCCCTTCATCGAAGATGGCAAGCCCGTTACTAGACCCCGGCCTGCCACTGCTTGCAAGGTCACCCACGTCTCCTATTGACCGGAGGCCTTGTAGCAAGAGAAAAATTCCTCCACTGTCATTGCTGCCCCTTCGGTAGCTTGCGGCCAGGCACTCGCATAGGCCATTAGTATTTTCCAGGCATTCGGCATCAACTGCCCTGGCGCCACCTTTAGCTTGTTAAGTACATCCACCACTATTCGGAGGAGTGGTAGCCTCAGTCCCCCCCCGGTAGTGCCTCCTTGTACAACGTGAACTTTGTCGGCTGCGCGTCCGGCGGCCTCTCCTTTGATGTGGGCAACCTCAGCTCTATCTCTACAGGAATCTGATACTTCCTCCGTACCTCTTCTAACTCCTCCGCCGTAAACATGGATTTGTCAACTTTAGTATGCCAGTGGTCCAGCTCCACTTGGCTAATTGGCCTAGTGGCTGCGATCATCGTCATCAGACGAGCCTGCGCCACTTGCCTAGTTCCCCTCTCCTCTCTCCGCTCCGCTCGATACTATTCCGCCAACTCCACTGCGTCGTCATCTCCCAATGAGTCAAGCCTTGTGTAGACGTCCCCGAACGCCCCGGGAGGGTTAAGTCCCGTTCCGTTCATATTGGGGTCACTACAGTTCAAGGACTCAAATGTCACGGTTCTTAATCTTGAACCAAAGAGTCCAAATCCGGCAAATCGATTTTGAAAACAGATTTTTTGAAAGAAGTGCCAAACATGGACTGCTTTGCCAGATACAGAGTCGCCACCTAAATATTTTATTTTTGGGAAATTTAGGAAACCCTGACTCGGTGCCAAAGGCCACGTGTCTGTCATCACCAAAGTTGCCTCGGCTCGAGAACTTGGGTACGATTGGGGAAGGTCACTTCGTGAGCACCCCCGGTCAAAGACCGGCCTCTACTAACCATGATATCTATTTTTGAAAACATTGTGTATTCTTATTCCGGTTATTAGCCTAGATTTACTATGTGATGCGCACAGTATACAAGTATAGACTGAGTCTCCTGAATTGGAACAAAACATTTCATGTTTGTTTGTTTGAAAATGGTTTGATGGTGCTACCCGCAGGTAGGCTAAGACGTGGTTTTGCCACCCTCGGGTGGGCTTAGAAAAACATGATTTTACCACTATCTAGTGGGCTTAAAACAAACATTTGATGAATTGTTCCACTTTAAGTAACTCGACCTCCACCCACAGGCATTCAAGGCAGTTATATCACATAAGCACATAGCCTCATGGTAAGCATGCTATTCATGGCAGTCACTCACACGCATGCAAGGATGCTAACGCATAAAACTCACCGAGTACTCCAAGCCAAAACAGAAGCTCGTTAGAAATCCATGCATGATCCTAGATGCACAGAATTGCCTAATGCAACACATGCAAAGATGCAAACTATAGCAGGCTCGGCTATTCTAAACATGGAATATGGAATGCTGCAGCTAACATGTATTCAACTTGGAATTGAAATACAAATGCAGTTAGTATGATGCGCCGAGCCCGGTGCGTGCAAAACAGATGAATGATGCAAACATGCTGTCATACTGTATGCTAATTGAAATATGCCCTAATCTAACCATCATAAGCAGGTAAATAAAAGGGAAGAAAGACGTGGGGTTGGAAGACATACATCACACTCACCCACACTTATTACAATTATGCCCTCGCACAGAGGGTCCGAATAAATATACAGTCCCAAATGAAAGAATAGTACAGTCCAAATAATACAGTCCAAATATTTACAAATTCCTAATTAATTTACAAATTAACCAAGAAAGCTGTAAAACTGGCATGCAAGCCAGGGACTGCCTTTATTCTGATGAATGATGTATGTTTGGGTTGTCCTGCGCGGAAATCTACTGGGATGCCCCAATTAGCCTCTGTTTTGTAACTGTTCTTGAAATGCGTGCCAAGCCTCGGAAGACTGCTGATTCTTGATTTTGCTGCAACAAAGAGCAGGAAAGAGGCATAGCGATGTATTTCACAAATGTATGCATGTCTCGATCCTTGTGCCACCAATCACGCATCTCGATGCATGATGGCCGAGGAGCCGAATTGTACAACTTGATATAGAATGAATGCATATGAACACTACAACAAAACCTAACTCCATCATGGATAATCCGGAGTGTCGGTGACTTGGGAATTGAGACACGTTCCGTCACTCGGAGTACGGAACGCACCTCGTTTCCCGTGCTCGGGCTAACTCCTATCCCGAACATGATGCAACATGTATGACATGCATGAAATGCAACCAAGATACAATCCTAACATACACAATGTTATGGAATGACATATACGCTATACGAGGTAATACACAACCGAGCACACACAATACTATGAATGAAATGGCATACGCAATGAAATAATGGGCTTACACCAACACGAGAGAGCCTCAGCCACACTCACATAGGAGGCCATCAGATGAAAACAAGACAACTCGAAATGCGTGCCCGTGTGCACACAAACCGAGGACGGACCCTCAGGCACCGAAATGCCACTCTAATGAGACATGGCAAGACATGGAATATAGTATGCAAACATGCAAAAAACCAGTAACAAAATGAGGGGTAAAACAGCCCTGAAACCCTGTAAAATGGAACCCGATGCATGGAATGACCCCGAAACATGGATTTTGGTGCATGAAATGGCCTATAGCTATACAATGCATACCTAATTTGAACATAAAATGAAAAGACATAAGAAAGGAAGCCCTGAGAAAAAAATTTTTACAGTTCAAAGAATGGCCAAACAGTAAGCACAAATAGGGCTAAAATGGCATACAAAAATGGCTCCACAAGGGAGGCAATGAAGCAAGTGGTAGATGCAAAGCCCAAACAGAAAAAGACCCTTCTACAACACTGAAGAGGGACCTAAAATATAATGTTTTTCAGTATATGACAAGCCCCAAATCAGTATATGAACATGCTCAAAATGCAATGCAAGATTAAGGCCAACAAAGGGGCAAAGAAGTAACTGATATATGGGGGGCTCAAACAAGTGAGGGACCTTCAAAAATTTTGAATAGGGTCCCAAAATATAACATTTTATAGTAGATGATCAAGCCCAAATCAGTATACAAACATGCTCAAAATGCAATGCAAGATTAAGGCCACAAGTAGGCTATAACACAAAGTACACAAAATATTCATCAAACAGCCAAATACCCTTTATGAAATATTACAAGGGGGTCAAAATATGGCCACTTTCAGCTCTGATCATGGCCTAAAAACAGAAGAAAGATAAGCTAACAAAACATGCAAAAATAGGGACCAAAGAGGGGTACAATGGCAAGTGATACATGGAGGTCCCAAAAAGTGTTGAGCCCTTCTTCAATGTTGAAGAGGGTCTCAAAATAGGCCTATTTACAGTTTACATCAGGCCCCAAAACAGATCATGCACAAGCTAAAAATATCATGCAAGATAATGGCATTCAAGAGGGTATTGAAGCAAGTGCAACATGGGGGCCTCAAAAAGTGTTGAGCCCTTAATGAAACAAGAAAATGAGCTCAAAAAAACACTACTTTCATTTTTGGTCGGAGCTCAAAACAACAAGCAAAATGGCTAAAAAGAATGATATAAAAATGAGCCAAAAAGAGGGAAATGGTAACTCACTCTTGTAGATCAATCTTTAGCAACTTCTTGGACCAAATTTGCTTCCTCCTAGCCTCTAAGAAGACCTCCAAGCTGCTGGAAATGGAAGTGGTGGTGTGGTGCTAGGTGATGGTGTGTAAAAATGATTAAGAACTTAAGGGGTTTTGAGGTTTAGAGTAGAGAGAGAGAAATTTAATGTGAGAGGCTTATACAAAAATCTCTAACCCTTCAACACAGACCTGGGGTGCTGTATTTATAGGCAAAAGAGGCTGGAAAAGAGGGGGAAAAAAAGGGGGGGAAATATTTCAAGTTTCCCTCCAAAAATTGGCCTAAAGTGAGACAAAGAGGCAAGTGGTAGCTGCGGTTCTCAAACCGAAGAGAGCCCTTCAACAAAGTTGAAGAGGGGCTCAAAAAAAGACACTTTCTAGTTTACGACCAAGTCCAACACAGCCCAAAAGTACGCCTAAAATACCGTGCAAAATAGGCCTAAAAAGAGGTAAAGAGGCAAGTGACAGATGGAGATCTCAAACAATAAAAGGTCCTTAATCAAACATGAAAAGGACCTCAAAATATGACTATTTCAAGTTTGGGTCGGAGCCCAAAAATGTAGAATGAAGGTTCGGGAGCCGAAACACGCAGTTTGGGGCCCCGAAAGTGGGCTGTTAGGCACCGGGAGTGGTGCTCAACCATGAAGTTGGTCTCTCGGACCACAGTGTCCGTCAAAATGGAGGAAATAAGGGGTATGTTTGGTTTGTGTTTGAGAGATATGTTTTAGAGATAAAAAGTATGAAAAGTTGTTTGGTTTGGTTTTTTTCAAAAGATGTTTTGGAAAATTATTTTGAGAGAGAGTTTTGGAAAAAGTGATTGATTTGATGTGTATGAGAGAGAGATTTGTTTGGAAAACTTGTTTGGTTTACAAGTTTTGGAAAATTTTTTTGGGAAAATTTGTTTGGTTTGATTACTTTTGAAAACTTATTTGTAGAGAAAATTTTCCAAAAATTTTTCCCAAATACAAACCAAACGAACCCAAGTTGTGTGCCAAAAAACGGAGCAAACGGAGGTGGTTAAGCGGTCCCGAACCGAGGCACACGACCGACAGCTCCGAAAAATCGAGAACCGGGCTCCAAACAGGAAAAATGGCCTACGACCACAAAACGTAGCCTATGGCCACTGAGAGATGGTCTACGAGACCTCTCCCTTCCTTTGGGAAGAGAAAACAGAGAAAACAGGGCTTGGTTCGCAAACCGAGGCAAAACACAAAAGAGTCCGGAAGTCCGGAGGCAAGGCTCGCAGTCGGGACTCCGCAACCTCAGAACGAGCACAATATGCAACATCACCAAGCGCTCAATTGGTGACGTCTGAGTCTTAAGGTCGGTCAAAAATGGGGTGTCTACACCTTGCGGCTGGCATTTCATCTCGAGCCATTCCTCCTATGTGTCTGCGTATCGCTTCGGATGTTGGCACAAGGAGGTTCGCAAAATGTTGCAGAGGCGTGTCACACGAAACAAATAAGTTCACCTCTGGGATGTGTTGATTTTTTGCAATAAGGTAAGTAAAGCGAATAACTCCGAATGCTCACAGTTTGCCTATATTCCAAGGGTCAAGATTAAATTTCGCCAGTTTGAAAATTTTCGAAAACTTCCGTCCTCGCCTCTCTAACGTCCTATATCAGTCTATCTCTTCGTTTCCTTTATTACGGGATTGTGCCACGTGTACGACCACGATCCACTACTCTCTTCCCCTTCCTTGTCTATTCCACTTCACATCGTCACGTGCCACGCCGCGCCTCGAGCCCCGCGAGCCGCCATTCCCTTTCTCCCTCGATCACCCTTCGCGGCCGGCCCTCTTCGCAGTCGGCCTTATCCTTCGGTCACCCTTTGCGGTCAACCCTCCTCGCAGTCGGCCTTCTCCCTCAGTCACCCTTCGCGGTCGGCCCTCATCGCAGTCGGCCTTCTCCTTCAGTTACCCTTCGCGGTCGGCCCTCCTCGCAGTCGACCTTCTTACCCGATCACCCTTCGCGATCGGCCCTCCTCATAGTCGACCTTCTCACTCGATCACCCTTCGCGGTCGGCCCTTCTCGCAGTCGGCCTTCTCACTCGGTCACCCTTCGCAGTCGGCCCTCATCGCAATCGGCCTTCTCACTCGGTCACTCTTCGCGGTCGGCCCATCTCCCAGTTGGTTTTCTCTCCGTCGACCTCTTACAACCCCCATCTTCTTCCTTATTCCCTTCGTTGGACTGAAGCTGCACTTGGGAATGGGGGACTACTGACATAGGTGGGCCTGTACGGGCTTTTAACCCACCACTTAGAGCCCAATACATAATTCAAACACTAAAGCCCAACATTGCTGGAGCCCAACGTTGCACCAAGAACCAATGACATCTAAACACTTGTCAAGAGAAGAATCAGCCACTTAAACAGACAAAGATCCTGCAGAGTTATCGCACCACACATCAGCCATTAATGAGGTTCCCTGCAGCATTTAATGTGAGAACCCTCCACGTCGGGACAAAACGGCCTCACCATGAACAAGGCAAGCTAAAACATAGGCTTTCGGCCAACATGACAGGTCGGAGTAGATAAGGAAATGATGAACAAATGATATAAGCAGGTTTCTAAGACAAAAAGAATGTTAAGCTCTTTATCACCATCTTATCTCTATATTCCATTAATCTCTCTTCTCTGACTTGCTCATCGGAGGGTTCGCTGGAGGACTCCCGTTTCCCATTGGACTCTTGTGCAGGTTTCTTAGTGGGCCTAGCGATCGGATAACGGTGTGGGAAGTATGGATCAGCCTGACCCGTTCCTCAGGGACCAGTAGTATCATCAAGTACAAGCTTGATTTTTAACACTCTCATTGCTCAATTAAGATAACAATATATTAGATAAATTATATATATATATATTAAAGATTTGAAGAGAATATAATAGGTTCCATAAATTTGATATATTTATATTGAACTCTCTAAAAATTTTAATTCATATAATATATAGTCTTTTTAATTAGAAATTCATTAGTCATATAGATAATAAAAAAAAATGATATTATGACCTTTTTTACACTAACACTTTATATTGTTTATCTTTGCAACTCCACACTATTTGTATTGGTTTTGGTCTTTAACTTTACTTAAAAGGTGTTCGATATAATTATTCCAAAATTATGAGGCTTACTATATTGTCCGTAAATTGTTTGGTAAATTACCAATATGTTTTATTTTTGGAACTTATCATCCATTAAGTCCTATTAATAAATTTATCAAGTGATGAATTTATCAATCTCTCTTATTTTTATGAATAAATTTACAATAATAAATTTATTAGTCAAAACCTATATATAAATAAATCTAACTAATAGAACTGATTGATAAACACCCCTAAATTTTAAGTAAAATCACCGTAACAACCCCTAAAATGTTCAAGGCCAACAAAGGATGGTGTACATTAGGAGAGTATGAAGCTTGGCATCCAGTTACCAATTTTCATCAAATTAGTGACAAAACAAGGGGAAGGAAATTATTTTTTCTTCTTCCTCTTAGTTGCTCCTCTTCTTCCTCAATTATCTTTATTTATTTATTTATTTATTTTGATCAACAAAGAAAAATTTTATTTAACAGCATGAAATTAAAGGTACAGGAAGATGAGAAGTATCGAGAGAAATTCAGTAGTATAAAAATACCCCTACTACTGCTACTCGCAACCATACAACCAACCCCTAAGCCTCTCAATTTTTCAAATAAAGTTAAGCAGAACTTAACTAGAAAATAAAAAAACACTTAAAATACATGAGTCACCTCAAAAACACCCCACCAAAACACCCAAACCAAATTATAATAACAAAACCAACACCCGAACTAAAACTAGAATCAGCAACCCAATTTTTAAACCCTGCAGCATTCCCAAAGCTGCTGCCCACGCCTACGCTGCTGCCCACGCCTACGCTGCAACACCACGCCTACACCTATGCTGCTCCACTGCACCTCTGCACTTGGATTGACAACTCCATGTCTGGACATCTCCAAGGCTGGACAACTCCTAAGCTTCCTCATTGCCGTAGCTCCACTCCTGACAGAAAATCATCAAGGCCTCTGCCCACGCCACCCCTACCTGCTGCACTACCCTCCTCCCAATGCCCACACCGGCCGGGAGAAAAACACCATAGCCACCACCGTGAACCCGATGGTGCTGCACCTCTCCTACTGCAACACAAGAATACCCCAAACAGCGGCACTCCCCTGCTGAAGACAAAGCAACACCCACTGAACAACTCCCACCAGGACTTCTACTTGCTCACACCCGATGAACTCACACCCAAACCTCTTCTTGCTTACCCCTCAAACACCCACCCGACCACCCGCTGGGACACCACCATACAACTGAAAGAAATCCACCCCTCAAACTCTCCAACGAAAAGGAACGCTCGAGTAACAACCGGACAGAACTGGTACACCTACGACACCCATGATCCGCCCAAACAGAGCATCGAAGCAACACCACCAGTCTAAACCAGAGAGAGCACCCCTCAAGCTCCAACTCGCCAGAAAGTGCTCAAATGAAAGACCTGAACGACCCCTGGTGCAACGTTAGCGACGGCTAGGTTGAAACACAAAATCGACGACCCCTGAAAAAGAAACTGGATGACCCCCGCAGCAGCAAAAAACACACCTAGGTGGGGGAAAATGAGGGACTCAAGTTTATTGAGATACAGAGAAACCAGGCAAACGCCAAAACGAGCTAGGCCAGCCGACCGCCATAGCCAAAGGCGGCGGCCGGCCAGCCCACACAGAGGCCGGGATAGGAGGTTTTTAGAAAGAGAAAGAGAGAGGTTTTTATTAAATAAAGATTATCTTTATTTATTTATTTATACTTCTTCATTTTCGTTTCTAACTTGGGCTCATCAATGGAAGGGGTCGGGTTAATGAATTTTTTGGATTGTGATCAGTCAATGGATTGGTACGGCCAGAATTATTTAAAAAAAATTAGAATCATGTCCTACCTATAAATTCAAATCTTACAGATTAAAATCAAATTGAACCGGGTTACACATTTTTTAGTTTACTTATATTATTAAGTTCTATTTTTTTTTTCTTTTTTAATAATTCATATGATCAAACTAATTAATACTTGTAGGAAAAATAAGAAATAATAACCAATGGAAATAAACGAATTCAGGCATACCTTCCACACTCAAACCGAATTCATAGATCATGTGGGTGAATCACGGGCCTCCATTGATGTCTTCGAATAATTTTCAGTAGTGGAGTAGAACTATCGAATAATTTCTAATAGTGGAGTGGAACTACTAGAGAACTATCCACACTATTCATAGTACAAAGGTGAGATAGCTCATGGGAAAAGAGAGCGTATCATTTTTTGTTGTATGAAATATAGAACCCAAGGCCTGTTTATATAGGAGAGTTAGGAGACCCATATGATAGACGTATTATCCCAGATAATATCTATCACATATCAATAATATCTAATTAATAATTATTATCTAATATATTGACAATTATCCATATCAAGATTATCTCTTATCTTGAAATACAATCTATTATATTATTTGGATCTCTCCTAATCGGGTCATGCCACCATGAGCGACTCAATTGGGTCCGGGTTCTAAATCCAACCCAATTTCTAACAATACTATTAAAACAATCAAATTAAAGTACAAATTTACTAAATTAACAAGTTATGACAATATTATATGTAAAAAGTTGAGAGTTAAGAAGATATGACCGGTCACTGTCAAATTAAATTTTAACAAATAGTGTTTTGTGTATTTTTTTTTTTTTTAAAGTACATATAAGGATAATATAAACTGTCAAACGTTGTTTTTTTAAAATGGAACAATATTGATTTTAATGGATTAAAATTGAATTTAACAATGTTATTTTTTTGGATAATGTATATATTTTTAGGTAGAATAGTTTGAGTCAGGCTGATAGGATAATCGGGGGTAGATTTATCCTTGCGGACTTGTACGAGCCGGGTTCATGGAAAAATTTGAGTTTCAAACCTTTGTCCAAAATTCTAAATCATCTTCAATGAGATGGAACATGCTAAACAGCCAAACAAGCAAGAACGAGCCATGGGACAGGTTGAGCGGGCCATTTGACGACCCCTACCTACATCAAACATTTGTGTTGTAGACTTGAGCCAAGAGCTATCCTTAGAATGTTCACTGTATTTGGTATGTTCTGTTTTTCTGAAAAATTAATTTTTAATTTTTTAAATATTTTACGTATTTTTTTATTTTTATGATAAAAAAGATAATATTTGTGATTTTTTTTAAGAAAAATTACCAAATACAAAAATTATAAAATATTTTCGTATTTTATTGTATTTAATAAATTTTTAAAAAACTTTTATACAAATTTTATACTTTTTAAGTTTATCAAGATTAAATGGATCTAACAAGTAAAAAAAACTTGATTAAAATATTTTAAAAAATCATTAAAGATGTAAAAATGCTAATTAAAAACTCAAAAAACTATCTAGGGAATACTAAAATCAAGAATATAATAAAAAAAAATCAAGAATATATTAACACTTGTGCACCTCTTTAGGGTGTATATTATATGCACCTTAATGCAAAATGTGTAATTTTATTACAAAATTTCTTAGGATCAACCACAAAATTTATAATTTTGCCATAAATTGGCGTAATAAAAAATGCCGTAACTAAGCCACAAACTTTTGTAACATTAACTACAAAATTTTAGATATTTTGTTATGCAAATTTCTGGTCAAGTTATATATTAACACTTGTGCACCTCTTTATGAAATTTTATGATAAAATTATATATTTTTGTGATAAGGTGCATATGGTATATGAAAAGTTATTGGGTACTCCTGGAGTACGACCACGTAGTACTCTAAGGTATTAGCTAGGATTGATAGAAAAGATAAGACTTATAATTTTATATTGAGTAATTGAAAAATTTGATGAGACATGATAGACAAAAAAAATATACATCCTATCACAAAAATATAAACACGTGGTGTTTTGAAAATATCCAATGACAAAAGATGCACGATTTCCTCACTTTTTAACTTCTCATAGTGTCTATGTGAAAAGCTAATGGACAAATATATATACACACACATATGAGATGTTAAAATAAAGTGTCAATATCATTACTAATATTATTTGTTATTTAAATTTATTACCAAAATCTAATATCCTATAGAGAAGGAAATTTCCCAAGAGTGTAAAATAACCTATTCTTATTTCAATAATTGTAAGGGAAAACATGAAAAATCTACACATTCATGATTACTCGATTGCCATATAGCCAGTCTTAGCAGGTGGTGAGATCTCGCATTTGAGTTATGAAGCAGTGAACAAACACTTTTTTTTTTTTTTTTTTTTAATATATATTGTGACTTAAAATTGTTTACTAGTGAAAAAAAAAAAAGAAAACAAAAGAAGAAGAAGAGTTGGTTTAAAGCCTTGTTTTGGGTTTAATTTTTTAGGTACTTTTTTAACTATTTTAGCAAAAGAATAAAGTTAACGTATCAGGAATAATTTTTTTCAGTTATATGAAAAAAATATGAATGATTAGTATGTATAATTTATTTTTTTGACTTTTTAATTTTTTATTAAAATTTTAAATTTTTTTTTTTTAGCCAAAACATCAAAGCTTCCAAACAAGATAATTTACACAAGGAGCAATCATACATCTCTATAATTTTGGAGTTCTAATCGAGATCTAATAATGTGATAGAGAATAAAAAATAAAAAATTAAGACCAAAATATCATATCATAACGAGATTTACTCCTATTATTAAAATTCCTAATCATTCTTCTTTGGGCAAGTACCTAAATGACAAGCTGACAAGCACAAAATTATTTAGCACGAGAAGTGGTAGTTTAGAAATGATATGTTCTTTTTTGGGAAACTACATTCCAGGCTGGAATTGAGCAAAAAAATTACAAACATATGAAGGATATAAATTTATCTGTAGTAAGGTGTAAATAAAAAATTTTGGAGGTGCAAGTGTCACTTATACTCTTTCATATATTGATAATATATATTTTTTTTAACTCCTACCTATATGTAGTTTTTCCCTTGTTTTTTGGGCTGGAAATGATGATGTTCTTTGAAAACAAAACTTTGCTCCATGTTTTAGTTATTTTTCTACTTGGATCTTTATATATGTATATATATATATTTTACTTTTGACTCTTTACTTTTATTTATTTATTTTTATTTCTCAAGTTAATTTTTATTTAAAATTAAATAGAAAATGTCATGTTTAGTACCAATGACATAAAAATATATATTATTATATTGAAATTTGTGTTTGATTTAAAAGTGTGAGCTATATATAATAAAATATTTTTATATCATGTGAATATTAATGTGTTATTTTCTATTTAATTTTAGACATAAGTTAGTTTTTAAAATAATTTTTAAAAAAAAAAATTAAAATATAAAAGGCCATATAGTGAGAGAAAAAAAAACTTTAATAGTCAAACTGAAAAAATGGCGAAACATAAAGACGGCAAAGCATAATTTACGTGTAAGAAATGTAGAAGCCCCACGCTTTTACTAACATTTATGTTTGCAGTTTTAGTTTTTAGTATTATATTTATAAAAATTTAAAACTCATAAAAAACAAAAAAAAAAAAAAATTTATGTGTCTATTTTTATTTATAAACAATTTACAAGATTTACTCTAAATTTTGATAATTATAAAAAATAAAAAAAAAATAATAATAATTTCACTTGTTTAGAAAAACAAATATCATTTCTACCGCTCTTTGGCCACTTACAACCCACCACTTACCACACCCACCACACCCACCCCACTATCATTGGTAACCTTCACCAAGTACCTCTTGTGGTTGTCAACCATCTTCGGTCAGTACTTCTTATCAAAAATCATTTTCAATTGTAACGCTCTCAAATAATTAATATAGGATATTTTTGATTTAATCCATCTCAATTAAATAATCATAATATTCCGATTATCATTGACTAATCAAATATCTATAGTTGAATTTCTTGATATACAAGAGATTTACAAAAGAAATTTACATGCAATTACATATTCAATCTCTTATAAGGTATGAATCTATAGCATATGAGATAGATAAATAACAAAAGAAACAAATACAAAGTAAAACCCATTGGGCCATAAGCTCCAAGACTTAAACCCAATTACATATAAATGGTTTAAAAATCCATACACATAAGTCATTGACTTGTTAAAAATATAACAAAAAACAAAAGCCTTACGCTCACAAAACATCCACTTGGCTTCAGTGAGGCGGGAACACCACATGTTTTCTTGCACAAATCTACTAGGGTTGAGCACAAAACTTAATAGGAAGATTTTAACAAAATATACATGTTTTAAGCAGTCTTAAAATATGCATATAATGTCATATCATGCTCCAAAAATCATGAGTTTTATCTCTTTGAAATCTCATGCCAATGCTCATTTCGAAAACATAAATACATCAATGTAATAAAATCACAACACAGGGTGGTAAATATGATTCAGGTAATCCCTAAGTTGGTGTCTGCAAGTAGGTCCCTCAAGACACCCACTTTACCGGCTCCTAACCGAAAGGCACGTGGTACTTACCTCGCGCGTGTTTTCGGTTTTTCACCCTGGACACTCAGTTCAATTTAAATCACAATTTACACTCCCTATCTGGACTTACCACCATATTTACCCCCAAAACAAAAAACCAACTCAAAACAATGACTCCGTCTTCCAAAATCGTAGCTTTAATAAGATCTTATTCAAAAGCCATGCAATAAATGAAATGGAATGAAATTACGTATATATATTCAAAATAAGAAATTCTAAATTTTCACCATTTTCTCAATGTTTACACAATATTCAACATTTCTCAATTTCTTCTCAATCACTGATATTCCTTGAATATCATTCAACAATATGTGTGTGTGTGTGTGTGTGTGCGTGTGTGTTTGTGTGTCAGAGACATGATAATCTTCCATATTCACAATCAATAACCAATTTTCATAATCCAAGCATGTATCAATCATGCAATCCATGTTTAAAAAAAAAAAAAAAAAACACTCATATATCTCATGGATATCTCAACATATGAAATTTCATCATTTTTCTCCAAGGAAATCCAAACATTTGCATAAGTTTTTCACAAAATCAACTTTTTCCCAAATTTCAAAAATCTAGAATTTTCCTTCAAAATCAATAGACTCCCATGAGTTCATAAATCCATGAAACAACTAGTTTGTACAAAAATCATGAGAGGAATCACCCCACAAACATTTCCAAAACCCAACATTTTCTAATACCAAACTTGAACACAAAATCACATCAATACCAAGTCAAGACATGCTAAAATCATATATATAACTCTAAAAAATTTCATACCTCAAGTTTTGGAGTGGAAAGATGAGAAAAAGCTCTAGAAAAATTCAATCTTCACCGTGCAAGTTGTAGCCCTTGGTGAGCTCTCCAAATAGTTCCAAAGCACGAGGGTCAAAATCCTAATGGGTTTAGAGAAATCAACGGAAATGTAAGGTTGGTAGAGTAAATGTAAAGAGAATGAAAAGAAAAGATGAAGTAGAGAGAGAAAAAAGTGGTAAGAGTGAAGAAGAAAACAAATAAAAGAAACAAATTTCGGATTCACTAACATTCTTGCACGTACGGGCCTTTTGCCATATGTGTGATGCCCCCTTTCTGTACATGCGGGCCCCAGGCCGAGCGTGCGATTCCTCTCCTCTGCATGTGCGGTTTTCTTCTCCCGCACATGCTTTTATTCCAAAAGCTACGCCAAAAATTCCATCCATCACCGCATGTGTGGCCTCTCTCCTGTACGTGTAGCTCCTTCCCTGCATGTACTATTTTGTTTACTTGGATGTGATTCTAAGTTTTGACTAGGTTTTTAACCACCCGAGTTCGCCTCCACACCCAAAACGAGAAAATTAAACTCTGGAGCTAACTTAAGATGTTAACACAAGAAAATTTTGAGATGTGGTGAACTCACACAGCCGATGAGACCTCAAATTGAAATCAAAGTCCCAAAATTAAGGAATTAAATGAAAATAAAAGAAGAATAAAGCAGGTGATATACCGAGACATTACAACCTCCCCATCTTAAGAAATTTTGTTCCCGAAATTTAAATACTCCTCTCAATAAAACTCTAGAACTCCAACAACCAAAAACAACAATAACATAGCACAGTTACACTCCAAATGACAATAGCAATGCCAAGGTTAACGCAACAACATCGACAATGTAATCATAACTCGATAGAGCACAATCCCAATAATATCCCAAAATGATTATCAGATTCTTAATAGGGCCATGGCCACTATCTCAACAATAACCAAATCGATAATCACAAACATGAAATTTAGGGGTGGTTTGGCATAACTTATTTTAGTCCATTTTTTTATCTTTTTTGGGTCATATCAATCAACATCTCCTCGCTACTTTTCTACACATCTTTTTATAAAAAGTCAAAAAGTGTATTTATTTAGGACATCCCAAACCACCCCTTAACAAATAATTACGATGATTCAATAATAATCTTCATGTTCAAAATCACAACAATTTCCATAACAAGTAGTTTGCAACAAACAATGCTCAACTCTCAAAACAACATTAAGAACATTACAATCTCAAATCAACTAAACGTTTTTAAACAAGTATGGGTATTTGGAGCAAACTTCTACCTCCCATTCCCATGTAGCCTCCTCAACTCCATGGTGTCTGCACAACACCTTCACTAATGGAATGGACTTGGCCTTAACACTTGTTCTTGGGTGTCTAGGATTTGAATCGGCCTCTCTTCGTATGAGGCAACCTCATCGACTTCTAAGTCGGCCCAATCAAGTACATGTGAAGGGTCGAGTTCGTATTTACGAAGCATGGAGATGTGAAACACATCATGAACCCTGAAAAGTTAAGGCGGTAAGGCCAAATAGTATGCCATTTTCCCAATTTACTCTAGAATCTCGAAAGTGTAGACCTCCCCGAACGTCCCAGGAGGAAATCTCGTTTTGTTCATTTGGGCTCACTACAGTTCAAGACTCAAAGTCACGGTCCTGTATCTAATCTCGCAGAGTGCAATGCAAGACCGATGAATCATCAAAGAGTCTAAATCTGGCAAATCGCTTTTGAAAACAGATTTTTTTGAAAGAAGTGCCAAACATGGACTGCTTTGCCAGATACATGGTCGCCACCTAAATATTTATTTTGGAAAATTTAGGAAACCCTGACTCGTTGCCTAAGGCCACATGTCCGTCATCACCAAAGTTGCCTCGGCTCGGGAACTTAGGTACGATTAAGGAAGGTCACTTCGTGAGCACCCCCACTCGCCCAGTCAAAGATCGGCCTCTACTAACCATGATATCGAGTTTTGAAAACATTATATGCTCTTATTCCGGTTATTAGCCTAGATTTACTACGTGATGCGCACAGCATACAAATATAGACCGGATTACCTGAATTGGAACAAAATATCTCATGTTTGTTTTTTAAAGCGGTTTGCTACTCGTAAGTAGGCTAAGACGTGGATTTTGCCACCCTCGGGTGGGCTTAGAAAGCATGATTTTGCCACTTTCAAGTGGGCTTAAAACTCTCAATTGGTGAATTGTTCCAATTCAAATAACCCAACCTTCACCCACAGGCATTCAGGCAGGTATATCACATAAGCACATAGCCTCATGGTAAGCATGCTATCATGGCAGTCACTCACATGCATGCAAGGATGCTAAAGCATAAACACTTACCGAGTACTCCAAGCCAAAACATAAGCTATGTTAGAAATCAATACATGATCCTAACTATACAGAAATGCCTAATGCAACACATGCAAAAAATGCAACTATAATAGGCTCGGCTATTCTAAGAATGGCATATGAGATGCTACAGCTAACACGTATTTAACTCGGAATTGAAATACGATGCAGTTAGTATGATGCGCCGAGCCCGGTGCATGCAAGACAGATGAATGGATGCAAAACATGCGAGCATAAGTATGCTAATTGAAACATGCCCTAAACTAATCATCATAAGCTGGTAAACAAAAGGGAGAAAGACGTGGGGTTGGAAGACATGCATCACACACACGCACACTGATTACAAAATTGCCCTCGCTCGGAGGGTCCGAATAAATAATATAGACTGAATGAATAATTACAGTCCGAATAAATAATTAAATATTACAAAACCCTAATTAATTAACAAATTAACTAGGAAAGCAAATAAATTAGCGTGCAAGCTATAAAATGGACTGCCTCAGCTCTTGTTCCGAATGATGAAAAATGCATGCTCGAATCGCCTTGTCGAGAAATTCCTTGCGATGCCCCAATTTGCCTCTGTTTGCAATTAATCCCGGAATGTTGTGCAAAGCTCTAGAAGGCTGCTGATTTTTGGTTTGCTGCAACAGAGAGCAAGAAAGGGGCATGGCAAAGTATTTTCACATATGTATGCACACCTCGATCCTCATGCCACCAATCACGCATTTCGATGCATGATGGCCGAGGAGTCGAATTGCACGGCTCAATGTGAAATGAATGCACATGACAACATAACAAGGCCTAGACTCCATCATGGGTAATCCAGAGTGTCGGCGACCGAGAATCGAGGCGCGTTTTGTCACTTGAAGTACGAAACGTCCCTCGTTTCCCGTGTTTGGACTAAACCCTACTCCAAACACAATGTAATATGCATGATATGCATGAATGCGACTCTAACATGCAACCTAGATGCAATGCCATTGAATGATGCAAACATACAAGGGATGACATGCAAACATGCTACTAGTATGCACAATGCTATGAAATGATCAATGGCATACTCAATGCAAGATGATTCTATATGGCATACGCAATGCACATGAAGACTAACAAACACAATGAAACGAACAAGGCATACACAATGCAATGATCAAATCATACAACAACATGAACTAAATGGCATACACAACGCAAGATGGACTTAAATCAATATGAGTGGACCTCGGCCACACTCAAATTAGTGGCCATATGATGGAAGTAAGACAACCGAAAAACATGCAAACATGCATGAATGCAAAGGACCGAACCTAAGGCATCAACATGCAACTCTAACTAAGCATGGCAAAGGATGAAATATGGCATACAAGCATACATTTTCCAGCTCTGAAACATCATGCACAATGGTCCTGAATCATGCAAATATATTACCCAATGCATGCTAGATGACCTGAATACCGAAACTAGTGAAGTGCGTTACACTAGAGGTACACAAAGAAATGCATGAATGGAAAAACCAACCCCAAACAGACCCTAGGCAGGTCTGAAACAGTGGGAAAATGGCCCAAAATGATGGTTCAAAGTGCATGGAAATGAAGCTCATTCAATGGTCCGAAAACAAGGCATTCATGCACAACTCTCAAGCACACTTAAAGAGGAGAAAACATGAGGATATGGAATTCACATAGGCTCTGAAATATGATGCAAAATGACCCCAAAGCATGAAAACACCTCAGTATATGCGTGCAATACACCTCGAATCTCAAAGCTAGGCAAGTGTATTGAACTACAAGCATGCAAAACAAGCATCATTCGACCATGAGACCCAAAAATAGAGCTAGGGCAGTCCAAAATATGCACAAAATCAGTTTAAGGCATAGTCAAAATGTGCTAGAATCAAGGGTCAACAAAGCATGCAAAGAAAGCTAGTGAACCATGAGTTGTACTACAACTATATGAAGCATATGAGAGCTCACCAAACCAGCCAAAAACAGAAGTATGCCATGCCAAAATATGCCCAAAAACCCACTGAAACTCAGTCAATGCATGCAAGAATGATAGGCTCCTTTGGAGGGCCATGCAAGGGGTTGTTCTACACATGCAAGATAGACACACAAAATGGTAAAACAACCTCTAGACAGAGGTTATGAGGGTCCTAAAACCCACCAAAAAGGTCCTAAAATTAGTCTAGGAAGCATGCAAGTGAAAGCCCCTTTGAAAGGCCTTGAAGAAGATTACTCTACACATGCATAATAGACACTTAATATGGAAAAAAGGGCTCTGGATAGAGTTCATGCAGTTCACAAAACTCATCAAAAATGTCCTGGAGCATGGCTTTGAAACATGCAAATAGGGGCTCCTTTGTATGGCCAACAAAGCTAGTAAAGAGAACAAGGGGTGAGAGGGTCACCCCTCTTTGATTTTGAAGCTTAAAGACACATGTTAGCCACTAAAAATCCACTGAATTTCAGTGGCTAAAAGGACAAACCAAGGCCAACACGAATGCTCTAATGCATAGCTCAAAACATGAGGAAATGAAGCATGCAAGGGGGTAAATGACCCCCAACAGAAAAATGACCTTAATCAAACTTGAAGAGGAGCTCAAAATAAGACTTTTCTTAGTTTATGACAAAGTCCAAAAATTCTTGAAAATAAGGCTAAAGAATGAAGCAAAATAAAGCTACAAAGAGGGAAATTGTGACTTACCCTTGTAGCACAGCAATGCAGCAAGCTCTGGACCAAGAAAGTGAGCTCTCAACCTCTGAAAAATAGCTCCAAGGTACTTAGGATGGTAGTGGAGGTGTTGTGCTTGGAGGTGTAGTGTAAATGGTCAAGAATAATGGAGTATTTGAGCTTGAAGTAGAGAGATATGGAGAGGTGTATGCAAATTCCTTAACAAAAATGTTCAACCCTTGCAAATGAAGAGGAGGGCCTCTCTTATAGGAGAAGAGGTCCAAGGATTGTTGGAGAAGCCTCAAGCAAAGGGACCAAGCTTCTAAAAGAAGCTAAACCAAAAGGGTCAAGCTTCTTGAGGAAGCTAAACCAAAGGGGTCAAGCTTCTCTTGGAAGCTAAGCAAAAAGGACCAAAGCTTCCTTAAGAAGCCTAAACAAGAGGGTTAAATCTCGAAGGATGGGGCAAATGCCTCCCAGTTGGCACAGCTGTATTGCACTCAGGGAGACAAAAAAGGAGATGGCTGGCTGACCAGTTCAAGTGGTCGGCACACCACTTGCCCTGGTCGGCCGACTAGGGGTCAAAAGGGTCAGGTTGAAAAGGTGGTCGGCTATACCAGATTAGTGGCCTCCCAGGTGAATGCAACACAATGGTGGTATGGGAGACCAGAAATTATGGCCCAAAAGTGAGGGAGACCAAGGGGTCAAAAGGTTCAAGAAGAAAAGGTGGTCACAATGGTAGTATGGGAGACCCGAAATTATGGCCCAAAAGTGAGGGAGACCACCTACCTGTCAAGAAAAACTGGCCGACCGAGAAAAGGTGGTCTCCCACCCTACTACCACCTTCCTAATAATGAAACTAGGGTCCATGCCAAAAATGAACCCACACCGATGCAAAACGAGGGTTCGGGGGCCAAAACGCGCAGCCGGGGGTCCCGAAAACTGACTATTAAGCACCGGAGATGGCGTATGACCACAAAGGTGGTCTCCCGGGCCACAGTGTCCCTCTAGGGAGAGGGAACAAGGTCTGTACCAAAAACCAGAGCAAATGGAGAAAGTTAAGCGGTCCCGAACCGAGGCGCACGGCCGACGGCTCCGAAAAGCAGAAACTGGTCTCCAAACGGGAATAATGGCCTACGACCATGAAACGTAGCCTACGGCCACTGAGAGATGGTCTTCGAGACCTCTCCCTCCCTTCAGGAAGAGAAAACAGGACCCGATTTGCAAACCGAGGCAAAGCACAAAAGAGTCCCGAAGTCCGGAGGCAAGGCTCTCAGCCGAGACTCCGCAACCTCAGAACGAGCACAATATGCATCATCACCGAGTGCTCAGTTGGTGACATCTGAGTCTTAAGGTCGGTAAAAAATGGGGTGTCTACAGAAAGGTCTGACAAACCGAAGAGATAATTTCACATTCTTTCCAAATCTCATCAACCCCTACCTCGGCGAGATCTTAAAAAAGACGTGGTCACCAACTTCAAAGGATAGATGTCGTCTCCTCTTATCGACATGACTCTTCTGTCGGCTTTGAACAGTAGCTAACCTCCTTCGAACAAGAGTAACTTTCTCGGTCGTCTCTTGAATCAACTTTGGACCCAACATCAATGCATCTCCCACCTACAAACAAAGTAATCTACAAGGTCGGCCATACAAGGCCTCAAACGGTGCCATCCTAATACTCGCCTGATAACTATTGTTATAGGAAAACTCAATCAATAGTAAGTGCCTCTCCCAAGACCCCATAAAGTCTAGAACACATGTTCTAAGTATGTCCTCTAAAATCTGATAAGCAGTGTTAATGGTCAACTTAGTACGCATCACCTCTAAAAGGCTCGACTATAACCACGCGGTAAAACAAGGATCTCTATCTGAAACAATGGTCACCGGGACCCTGTAGACACGCTCCCGGAGAATTCCCTAGAAAATCTCATTTTGTTCTCTGAGCTATTACAGTTCGGACTCAAATGTCACGGTTCTGAATCTAATCTCACAATGTGTGATGTGAGACCGATAAATCACTAAAGAGTCCAAATCCGGCAAATCGTTTTGGAAAATTGATTTTTTATAAAGAAGTGCCAAACATGGACATCTTTGCTAGATGCAGAGTCGCCACCTAAATATTTTATTTTGGAAAAATTTAGGAAAACCTGACTCGTGCCTAAGGCCACGTGTCCGTCATCACCAAAGTTGCTTCGGCTCGGGAACTTGGGTACGATTGGGGAAGGTCATCTATAAGCACCCCCGCTCGCTTGATCAAAGATCGGCCTGTACTAAGCATGATATTTTGTTTTTGAAAACACACGTGTCCTTATTCCAGTTAATTAGCTAGAATTACTATGTGATGCATACAACACACAAGTATAGACTAGATCGCCTAATTTGGAACAAAGCATCGCATATCCGTTTGTTTGGAAATGATTTGAAGTTTGCTACTCGCAAGTAGGCTAAAACACGGATTTAAATGAATCATTCCAATTCAAGTAATCCAACCTTCACCCACAGGTATTCAGGCAGTTATATCAAATGAGCAATTAGCCTCATGAAAAGTATGCTGTCATGTTAACACTCACACACGTGCAAGATGCTAAAGCGTAAACACTTACAGTGTACTCCGAGCCAAAACAAGGAACTAGTTAGAAATCATGCATGATCCTAGTTCATGTTAATGTGGCTAATGCAACACATGTGAAAATGCAATTAAAATAGGCTCGGCTATTCTAGAATGCCATGTGAAATGCAACTTGATACACGTATTCAACTTGAAATTGAAATACAATGCAATTAGTATGATGCACCGAGCCCGGTGCATGCAATACAGATGAATGGATGCACGCATGCAAGCATAAGGTATGCTAAATGAAATATGCCCTAAAACTAACCATCGTAAGCGATTAAGTAAAAGGAAGAAAGAAATGGAGGTTGGAAGACATACATCACACACACTCACGCTTATTACAACAATGTGCCCTCTCAAGGGAGAGACCGAATAAGAAGCTAACTAGCTAATCTAAGTTAATTACACTAATTATTATACAACAAATTAATTAACTAATCTTAGTTAACTAATTATTACAAAACGAATTGAATAGCTAACGCGTTAACTATTAAGGGTACAAACCAAAGCATAAGCTAGCTATCTAAGCATGGCAACTAAGGAAAGTAGTAAAACAGGAGGTTCTCGGAGGGAGAAGATTGGATGCATGCCAGCCCGATCGCCTCGTTCGGAAATCCAATGCGATGCCTCGATTTGCCTCTGTTTTCATTTGTCCTCAGAAACTTGCACTAAGCTCCAGAAAGTTGAAACTTCACCTTGGGAATCCGGTGGGAGGGTGGCCGACCACTTTTGGTTGTTGAAAAACCAAAAAAGTGGTCAGCCAGCTAGTTTTTCTGGCTGGCCGGCCAATTGTTGCTACTGAATCCCAGTTTTCTACAACAGAGAGCAAGAAAGGGCATGGCAATGTATTTGCTAGATATACGTGTACAACCACCCTCCCTATCATGTCATGAACTCAAGGGGGGTGTGGTGCTCGACCCTCGGGCCATCAATCGCGCATTTCAATGCGTGATGGCCAAGAGGCAAAGTTGCATAATTCAATGTAAAATGAATGCACAAGTAAATACATAAAGCCTAAAACTCTATCATGTATGATCAAGAGGGTCGGCGACCGGGAATTAAGGCACGTTTCATCACTTGAAGTATGAAACGTCCCTTGTTTTCCATGTTTGGACTAACTCCTATTTCAAACACGATGTAACACAAGCATGGCATACAGAATGCGACTCGAGCATGCAAGCATGGAATGCAACTTGAACAACCTAACAAGGCTAATGGCATGCACAATACTAATGCATGCAACAACTAGTATGCACAATGCAAATATCAATTAGCATGCACAATGCCATGATGTAACCTAAACATACACAATGCAAGGTATAAGGCATACACAATGCGATGATCTACATGGCATACACAATGCAACTAGCAACGTAGCATACACAATGCAAGGAATAACGTGGCATACATAATGCTAAATGCTAAGAACTAGATGGCATATTCAATGCGAGGCAATCAATGAGGTTCTCAACACAATGTAATGCATGCATGCGCAATGCAACGCGAAAAGGGTAACAATATGCAATACACCAAGCATGCAAACCACATATTCAATGGACTTAAACTGAAATGGATAGATCGCAACCATGCCAAAATAGTGGCCATAATGCTAAAATGAAGGCACCGAAAACACATACGAATATGCATGGCAATTGGCTCACCAATTGAGGCACTAAGTTGCAACTCTCAAGAACACTTAAAGAGTGAAAAGTATGGAAGTGTAGCAACACTAAATTCACTAAAATGAGGTAAGAAATGATGCCAAATCACTTAAACAACACACGCAAGGCATGCAATGGTCCTTAAAGCATGAAGCTAGTAAAGAGGTCTACAAAGGGGGCATGCAATACATGGCACAAATGCATGAACTAAACATGGATAGAGCTCAGGTAGGTCAAAATAAGGACCTAAGCATGCTGAGATGAGGGCTCAAAGGCCTAGGCATGCAAGCATACGAGCTAAGGCATAAACTAGGCAACAATGCATAATACTCAAAGGCACTTAAAGCATGATTGAGGTAGGAACATGGCAATGCTAAAAGCTCTGAAATGTCATGTTAAGTGATGCCAAATCATGTACACGACACAAATGAAGCATGCAATGGTGCCCAAAGCTTGAGGCAAGCAAGAGCACTTGTACTACAAGTATACAAAACATGAAGCATGTGACCAAGGCAACTCAAAATAGTCCTAGTACATGTTAAAATGAGTCTAAAACATGCATGGAAGTAGGCCAAAATATGCTAGCATAAAGGGCATAAAGCATGGTGAATGCAAGGCAAATAAGGTGGATTACACTACACCTATTAAGACCAAGCATGGAATGACTTAAGTAACAAAAATCAGAGTTATTTCATGGCATAATAACCCCAAATAACCACTAAAATGATGGCTCGCAAGCTAAGGCATGAAGGCATACGCAACGGTTCATGTTAAGGCATAAAGAAGGAAACCCTCCAACGCATTGAATAGGTAACAAATGTGAATGTATGGCCATGAAACATGGACTGAAATCACATAACAAATGATGCCAAATCACTGAAATAAGCCAAGCAATGCATGCTAGAGGATTCAATACACAAAGCTAACAAGCTAGATTCAACCAAGGCTATACAAAGCAAGTCATGGATGACCAATACAACACAAATCAGACCTTAAACATGCTAAAACATGAACAAAGTCTTCTCAGAGCTAAGCCAAAAGCATACTAAAATGATATGTTACAACATGATACATGTTAGGCTATTTCATGGGATTACACTACAAGTGCAAGGAGCATGCAAAGGCTAACCAAACCAAACCTAAAAAGAGGTATGACATGGTAAAAAAAGCCTAAGAACATGCTGAAATGGACTCAAACCAAGCTAAAATGACATGCTACTTCATGAAACATACAAAGCTAGTTTAAGGGATTTACACTATAAGTGTATTAGGCATGCAAGAGCCAACCAAACTATGCAAAAACAATGGTATGCCACAGCAAAATAACCACAAATACAAGCTAAGATATGGTCAACATACACTTAGTAAAGATACTCAAACATGAGGCATATTAAGGTATGTATTGAAGATGTAAGGAGAGGGGATGGCCCTCCCCTTCTTAGGACCTTAAAACACCATCCCCACCACTGAAATCCCTTTGGATTTCAATGGTGAGAAGGCCAATACGAGGTGGTCCCGAAGCTCACAAAAAAAGGCTAAAAAACAAGGCCTAAGAGGGGGTAAACAACCCCAAACACAAAAGTGATCTTAAACAAACTTTTTAAGCATGCAAAAATAGAACTTTTATCAGTTATGAGTCAAGCTTAAAATAGCATGCAAGATAGGCTAAAAGCTTAAGAAAGAAAGGGGGATTTAAAGGTCAAAAGCTCACCCTTGAAGACCCTCTTTATAATTGCAACTTCAGCAGGTTTTTTGAACTCAAGACAACCCAAGAACACCAAAATCAGCCTCTAAGCACCTTAGTAGCAAAAGGATGGTGTTTGAGTGTGTGTTTGTGTTAAAGTAAGACAAATCTACACTTTAAGGCATAAAAATGAAGCAAACAAGGCAATATAGATACAACACTATATCTATCTTCTTTCCTCAGTTTTTCTGAACCGGGAGGAGGGAGGAGGAGCCTTCCTCTTATAGAGAAGGAAAGGCAAAGCTTCTTGGAGAATGGGTCTAATGTCTTCCAGCTGTGCCAGCTGGAGGAAAATATCTCCAAAAAGGTGCCAAAAAGCAGCCGACCACTTGAAGTGGTCGGCCGACCACTTTAGGTGGTCAACCAGAGCAAAAACTGGTCGACCATAGGTGGGAGAGGTCAACACACTAAATGCAAGGTGGTGGTGTGGTGGCCGACCAAAAAAGATGGTCCAAAGACCAAGAAAGCTAGTTATCTGACAAGAAAACTAGTTGGAAAAAGGAAAAGTGGTCTCCAAGGAGAAATACTGGTCTCCCACCCTTGTACCACCTTCCAAACAAGGAAAACAAGGTTTGTACGAAAAACAAACCAAAGCGGATGCAAGACGAGAAATCGGGAGGCGAAACACGCGGCCAAAAGCCCCGAAAACTAGCTGACAAGCATCAAAAGTGGTATGCAACCACAAAAGTGGTCTCCCGGACCACAGTGTTCCTCTAGGTAGAGGCAACAAGGTGTGGTTCAAAAACCACGCCAAACGGAGAATGTTAAGCGGTCCCAAGACAAGGCGTGCAGCCAAAGGCTCCAAAAATCGAAAATTAGTCTCCAAATGGGAAAAGTGGCCTACGACCATGAAAAGTACTCTACAAACCATAGAGAGATGGTCTACAAGACCACTCCCTCCCTCCAGGAAGGGAAAACAAGACTTGGTCCGCAAACCGAGCCAAAACACAAAGAGTTCCGAGGCCCGGAGGCAAGGCTCTCAGCCAAAACTCTGAAACCTCAGAACGAGCACAACATGCACCATCACCGAGTGCTTAATCGATGATGTCTGAGTCTTAAGGTCGGTCAAAAATGGGGTGTCTATAGACCCTATGAAGTCGAATTATATCTCTAATGTACAACTTTGTCAAAAAATCAACTGAGTTGCTCGTGCCCATAGGAATAAAGTGCATAGACTTAGTCAATCTATCAACAATCAACCAAATTGCGTCATTACCTTGTTGTGTTCTTAGGAGCCCAACCACGAAATCCATAGTAACATGCTCTCATTTCCAATTGGCTATAGGAATGACTTTTCGCAAGCCTCGTTCCATACGAATTTGATACCCTTTCTTGTTAGTCTAGTCAACGGTGTGGCTAATCTAGAGAAGTACCTAACAAAACAGTGATAATACCCCATCTTTGACGTTCAAAGAAGACGAATGAGGGAAAGAGAGACAAGAACAGGGGAGAGGAGTGTACACATATACGTATACTATATATATATAATATGTATATGTATGTATCTGTATATGTATATAGTTTGTCTGTGTGTGTATATGTAATATATGTATATGTATGTATCCGTATATGTATATAGTTTGTTTGTGTGTGTATACGTAATATAATATGTATATGTACGTAATATGTATTTTGTATATTGTTCGTATATATATGTATGGTATGTATATATATATATATTAACATGTATGTATGTATATCTATATGATATGTATATAGTATACGTATATAGTATGTAGTGTGTATGTATGTATGTATATATAAAATGTATTAAAAAAAAAAACAAAAAGAAGAAAAACATAAAAAAAAAAATACAAAATAATTTTAAAAGAAGAAAAATAAATGACAAATAAATTTGTGCATCCATCAAACTGTTTTTGTGTATCCTTCAAACCATCTTTATGAATCGATCGCATGATTACACCGTTTGTGTGCATCGATCTTATGATCACACCATTCATGTGCATCGATTGTATAATCAGACCGTTCATTTGCATCGATTGTATAATCAGATCATTCATGTGCATCTATCGTACAATCTCATCATACTCTTTGCATCTATTGCATAATCGCACCACTCCCTGTATATCTATCACATCATCACACTATTTTTGTGCATCTGTTGCATCACATTCTCCATGTCTTCATCATTTGTACATGAAACATGTTTAGGCTTGTCATTATTTGGTCATCACAATTTCTATTCTCACAATTATAGCGTGGTTAGAGTGTGTTCTTCCTCACACGATTTCTGCGTGTTTGGAGTGTGTTTTCCTGTTCTCACGATTATAGCGTTGTTAGAGTGTGTCCTCCTCTTATGATTTTAACGTGGTTAGAGTTTGTTCCTCCTCTCATGATTTCAGCATGGTTGGAGTTTGTTTCTCTTTTCATGATTACAGCGTGATTAAGTTGTGTCCTCCTCTCACGATTTCACCGTGGTTGGAGTTTGTTCATTTTCTCATGATTATAGCGTGGTTATAGTGTGTCCTTCCTTACATGATTTCAGCGTGTTTGGAATATGTTCTTGCTTCGCTCACAATTTCAGCGTGGTTGGAGTTTGTTTCTCCTCTCATGGTTGAAGTGTGTTTCCATTCTCATGATTCAGCATGGTTAGAGTGTGTTCTTCATCACACGATTTCAACGTGTTTGGAATGTGTTCTTTATCCTTTCACGATTTTAGTGTGGTTGAATTTTGTCTCTATTTTTTTCTTTCCTTACATGATTTTAGCATGTTTGGCATGTGTCCTTCTTTCACGATTACAGCGTGGCTAGAGTATGTTCTTTCCTTACATGATTTCAGCGTGTTTGGAATGTGTCCTCCTTTCGCTATTACAATGTGGTTGGAGTATGTTACTCTTCACACGATTTCAGCGTGGTTGGATTATGTTCCTTCCTCACACGATTTCAGCGTGTTTGGATGTATCCTCATTTCACTATTACAGTGTGGTTGGAGTATGTTCCTCCTCACACGATTTCATTGTCTTTGGAGCATGTTTGGATTTGCATTTCTTACATTCGTGTAGAAAACATGTTTGCATCTCTCATATAGAAAGCATGATTAAACAATATTCTTCACTATACTCACATCAATTAGCATGCATCGTGTTGTTTACTTTTTTCATATGCCATCTTTACAGCTTTATCATTGTTGCATCTCGTTATTAATTTTTAAACCGGCAGTGTGGTACACGTAAGACCAAAACAAAGTCGGTTTCGCGAAGCATATAAGTTTAACTTTCAATTGCATTCTGAATATATCATTTGCATGAGGCTTGGCTTACCATTACCATCCTTATATATCACCTATTGTATTGCATTGCATAAATTATGAATTTTCAAAACAATCGACTTTGCGAAACGTGTAAGTCCAACTTTCAATTGTATTTCGAGCATGTCATTCGCATTCTGTATCTGAACTATGTTGGTTTGATTTCTTGCAAAGGGATACATAGGCAGCCTTCGGGTTTAACCAACTACATTTGCATCTTGTTTATTTGTCTAAGTCTTATGACCTTGTCAAAAGGATCATCTTCAGGCTTTCACATTCACTCACGTCATGGAATGAATTCCTGTAGACACCCCATTTTGACCGGCCTTAAGACTTGGGTGCTTTCTTTTGATCACTTGATGATGAAAATAAGAATGTGTTATTTCATAAAATCCTCAATAAGAAAGATGGAATTTGAGTTTTATTCCCAACCTCAAAATTGTCTTGGCCAAATGTTTTAGACCCGTTCAAAACTCTCTTTTTTCAAAATATTCCTTTTACGCATAGTTCCAATAATTCTGCTAAAAAACCCTATTTCCCACAAAAAAAAAAAAAAATTCTCAGTGAATAGTGCTGGCCAGCATGAATGACTGGCTAATTAATTAATTGGTCAACTGGCCAATTTTTTAAAAAATAGTGCAGTTTCGGCAAAATTCTTGTTTCGTGCGTGTGGGCCATCCCACTATCCCATTTTCCAATCCATTCATGCACAAAATGCATACACACTCAGCCTACATTGCCTAGTGCTTGATCCATTGAAGGTAATGCTCAACTCTTGTCTTCCATTAGCTCCATTATCTTCACTAATGCTCCATTAGTCTTCCACTTTGTTTTCCACTATCTCTTCACTTGCATTGCCTGTATAAAGAGAGCTTAAGTATTGAAAGAGAGGACTAGAGACTAGAGATGATGAATTTGGAAAGAGAAGACTAGAGATTGAGAAAGCAGAGACAATTTTGAAAAAGAGAGAGTTATCTTGCCAAAATAGAGAAGTTGCCTATAAGCCTCCATATACCTCATTTTTCATTACAAAAATCATCCAAGTCATGTCATTGTAGTCAAATTCTAAAGATTTGATCAAAGAGTGAGAAATCCTTGCCGAGTTTAAGAAAATTAAAGAGTGATCATTTCCTATAAACACATTGTTATATTGTCCAAAACGACCATTATAGCTCAAATTCCAAGCTTTCGAATTGAGGATTGAGAACATAATTCATAACCTTGAGAGTGATCAAAAGTGAGTTTAGAAAACAAGGAGTTTACCCTTTCTTGAAAGATGAATTTTCATTTTCTTACATTTTATATCTTATATTTGTTTTCTTACTTTAATTTCATTTTATAAATCTGTTATAATCTAATTAGAAGTAGTTAGTTGAGCCACCTACATATTCCCCGTTTGTTCTTTTCTCGGTGTTGCAACAAAATAGATTTTGCAGGCCTAGTTGGCTGGCCGGCTAATTATTTGGCTAGCTAGTTAACTTCTTCTGGACATAACAAAGCAGTCTTTTGGCGTTGAGCAGAATAGTTTCCGATGATCCTCGAGACCTACATCTTCTGTTTTATTTGCATTTGAGAGATTTGTGAGATTTTTATTTTGTTGTAGTATTTTTTTCCCCACCTCTCTTATTTGGATATGTAATTATTTAAGTATTGTAATAATTTTTCGAACCGCTACTTGCTTTCCTTATTTGTACACAAACATTATATTGTCTTTTTATCATGTTCATGCTTTGCATCCATGTTTCATTGTCACAACTCAAACCTGCCCCTATAGGTTAGCATCGTAACCGGCCAGTAATCTTGGGATTACTAAAGGTCTTTGAACAAATTAACAAAATAAGGGAGCTAACGGAAACAAATACAAACATATAATGTCCACAGAGCTGTGCAGACGTATATGGGATAGAAAATTTAAAACTTATATACATATATGTGATGTCATGTTTACATTAGTCATACGTTACCCACATATATAGAACATACAAAAACTTTTTCAGACTTAAACAAAAGAAAACAAAGGTCTTAAACATAGTTCACAAATCTTGACCACTTCTCAAGACGAGAAGCTCCTCGGGAGGCACAGTGGTTAGTTGATAGAATAGATCTCCAGGCAATCTTCATTGAGCCTGGTCATGTGTCTAATCACCTACATATATAAGTAATATAATGAGCTGGAGCCCAGTGAATAATAATAGAGTAAAGATTTTAATGAATGATGTCCGTAATAGATTCAGAAATTAGAGTTCAGAGTCAAAAACAAATTTATATTCATATTCAGAATTTAGAATTCACAGATAGTCATACATGGTACATCCATTAACGCTAATAGAACAGATGACCCATAATTATATGGGATGTACAGATGACCCATGATCACATGGGACAGTCAGGTACAGAGCAGATAATGGTTATGTTTAACCAGTTCCATGATGGAACCTCTGGTACAAGGTAATAGATAACAGATATCACATGATGCTGAGGATGCCACTAATACATTTCAGAAATTCAGACAATCATTCATTCATACAGAGTATAGCATTTCAGAAAACTGATCATATCATATCATTAAGAAAATAGTTAAAGATGAACATAACTTTATAGAGTTATTACTCACAGATAGCTCTACTAGCAGAACAAACAAAGCAGACAGATTAGATAGTCTATGGCGTGTGACCTACACAAACACATAATGGATACACATTGAAACACACACTTGAAAAATACATAACTTATTTCTTTTCTATCTTGGTGTGTTTCTAATCCTTATCCTCATTATTATGTCTTATTTAAGGCTTACGAATGCCTAGGACATAATGAGGATGCCAAAATATAATTTGAAACACTTAGTCAAATTTTCAAAAATAAGACAGTTCACTCGAGCATAATTTTCTTCGCTCGAGCGAACCTCTTGGTTTGCAAAACTTCTAGGAGCTCTCATTTTATGCTTGAGTGAAGATCTCGGTTGCTTGAGCCAAGTCTGAAAACAAAAGGTGTCGCTCGAGCGCAGATTTTGTCATTTGAGCCAAGCCTCATGTCTGCAAAAGCATTGAGAGCTTCAATTTGATGCTCGAGACAACTTTTGGTCGCTCGAGCCAAGGTTTAAAATAAAGAGTGGTCACTCGAGCGCAACTTCGATCGCTTGAGCTAACTCCAGCGGAACTTCCTTCGCTCGAGCGAAGAGAGCGAATTCTAGAATTTCTAGATTGCTCTCTAAGCTCCAAAACTCAATTCCAATGCTACAAAACATATTTTTTTGAACCAAAACTTATGAAAACATGTAGAAAATCATAGAACTTCAAGAATTACAAATCATTTCGCAAAATTAAAGCCCAAAAGCATGCCAGTTGTTCAATATCAAACTTGAAACTTTGAAAACACAACATGCATAAGTTGATATGAACTTTAACCTTCCAAAATATGATCAAATGAGTCATTTAGCTAAGAACATGTTGAATTTTTTTAACACAACCAAGATAAGAACATGCATATGAGAATTCTTTTGAAAACAATTTCAAAACTTCATGAAATGCACATGCATGCATGGAATACTCTTCTTTCCTACTTCCTTAGTTCATTTCATGTCTTTAACCTCTAAATTCCCTTGAATCCATGCATTAGTTGACTCAATTACATAACTAAAGGCTTGAATTCTTACCTTAGGTGTTCAATTGTGTTCTAGATGCTTAGTTGGTTGAGCTCTCAAGTCAAATGCTTCAAATTTCTTCTCAATTCAAGTTTTTTCCTCTCTTGTCTTCTTGAATTCTCTTCTCACTCTAGCTCTTCCCACCTCTCACATTTATGAGCTCAAAATAAATGAAAGAGGTGTGTGTCAAGTGTGTTCTAGAAGTCTTCCTAGCCTTATATAGGCTTGGTTAATGTAGTTCAATTAAGTTTGGGTTAGGATGATTAATTGTGATTATTTTATTCTAATTATTTGGTTTCGAATCATATTTTTAATTAAACCTACCATAATATTCCAAAAATTCCAAATTACACATTAAGCTAGGTGTAACAAGCCCGCGAGGGACCTTGCCACAGTTCGGACTCAATCTTTTTGTGTCACAGTTCGTAATCTGAACCAAAGAGTCCAAATCTGGCAAATCGTTTGAGAAAACAGATTTTTGAAAAAGAAGTGCCAAACATGGACTGCTTTGCCAGATACAGAGTCGCCACCTAAATGTTTTATTTTAGGAAATTTAGGAAACCCTGACTCGGTGCCAAAGGCCACGTGTCCGTCATCACCAAAGCCGTCTTGGCTCGGGAGCTTGGGTACGATCGGGGAAGGTCAGCTATGAGCACTCCCTTTCGCCCGGTCCGAAGACCGGCCTCTACTAACCATGATATCCAATTTTGAAAACGTTATGTGTTCTTGTTCCGGTTATTAGTCCTAGATTTACTATGTTATGCGCACATCAAACAAGTATAGACTAGATTGCCTAATTTGGAAACAAGCATTGCATATCCGTTTGTTTTGAAAATACTTTGAAATTTGCTACTCGCAAGTAGGCTAAAACACGAATTTCAACGAGTTTTTCCAGCTCAAACAATCCAACCTTCACCCGCGGGCAATCAGGCAGTTTATCTCACATAAGCATTTAGCTGCATGGTAAGCATACTGTCATGTTAACATTCACACGCATGCGAGATGTTAAAGCATAAATACTTACATTGTACTCCACGCCAAAACAATAAACTGGTTAGCAAACATGTATGTCCTAGTTCATGTTAAGTGGCTAATGCAACACATACAGGATGTGATTAGGATGGGCTCGGCAAACCCTAAAGTGGCATGTGAAATGCTACAACTATCACATATTCAATTTGGAATTGAAAATACAATACAGTTTGTATGATGTACCGAGCCCGGTGCATGCAAGACAAATGCATGGATGCACGCATGCATTTACATGAGGTATGCTAATTTAAACGTGCCCTAATACTAACCATCAAAGCAGGTAAGTAAAAAGGAGAAAGAAGTGGGGGTTGGAAGACATACACACACTCACCCACACTTATTACAGATTCGCCCTCGTCCGGAGGGACCAAAAGAATAATACAAATTAATCAACTACGCCAGCTAATTAATTATTACAAATTACCTAATTAGTTAACAACTAACTAAACTAGGAAAAATAGTAAACCGCCTCGGGAGGAGAGCCTGATGCAACGCATGTTCGGGTCCTGCTCGGAATTGCACTGCCATGCAAAGATTGCCTCTGTTTTCCGTGCTCTACCCTTCTGCAGACTGCCAAAATCTCAGAGATGCTTCTCTGGACACTGGGGGACACCACTGGCTGAGTAGAATTACCATCGGCAGCAAGATGTGTCCATCGGCTGGAAATGAGGCTATCGGCCACCAATACATTGCCGGTCGGCACTCTGTAATGCCGGTCGGCAAAAAGTTCCTGCAGAATCTGCAACTCACAGCAGCAGAGGGCAGAACTTGCATGGCAATACAATTCAAGCAATGTATGCACCAATCATGCCCCTTATCATGTTTGTGACTCAAAGGGGCATGTGCCTCGATTCTCGGACCATCAATCACGTATTTCCATGCATGATGGCCCAAAGAACCAAGTTGTGCACATTGATTTCAAATGCAATGCAAACAATCAAGCCAACCAAGACCCAATTCCTATCACCAAATTAAGGAACAAGGCATGCATGCAAGATGCAATGCAACCTAGGCATGCAAGCTAAGGATGCAACATGGCATGGCAAGACACTTATGCAAGCATACAAGCAAACATGAGGCAATGCAAACTAATGAAAAGATGGACTTAAACATGATTTAGGCAGCTCTAAATGAGCCCAAAACAGTGGCCAAACACCAAGGAATTGGGATCAAACATACATACACACATGCAAGTAAGTATGGTCCAATACTTAAGCATATAAAGGCAACTTTTAAACACTTTCAAAAGAGGCCTAACATGGATAAATGGCATGCAATATTAGCTCTGAAAATCATGCTATGAGAGGTGCCAAACCAACTTAAACAAGACAAACATTAGCATGCAAATAGTCCAAGTACTTGAAACAAGTCAAGAAGGCTTAAACCATAGCTAAACCAACCAAGCCTCACAAGGCCAAGAAGGTTTAAAACAGGTTCAAGGCAGACCTTGACCATGCAAAGGGGACCCTTAGATGGCATCTAAGTGGCTCAAATTCAAAAGCATGCATAATGGCCAAAACATGGAGCATACAACACAAGCTTTTGAAGCATCAAAGAGGTGTCCAAGGCAAGCATATGAGCATGTCAAAGGGACTGAAATAGCATGAAAGATGATCCCAATCCACTAAATCCATGCAAGAATGGCATGCTACACATGTACATATTTAAGGCCAACAAGCCAAAATGCAAAGGGGCCACATAATGCATGTCAAGATCGACCCAAACCACCATGGACAGACCTTAAACATGGCAAGATAAGCACAAAAGCTTCACAAGACCAAGCCTAAAACATGCTAGAACAAAGGCTAACAACCTAAGGCACATTAAGGCAATAACAAGGCATTACATGGTAGGTATGCTAAGCATGCATGGTGTACCAAAACCAACTTAAAACCATGTTATATTATGACAATATAAGCATGAAAAACAGCCAAGACATGATCAACAAAAGCCTAAGCTAGATGCTCCCTTAAGAGGTCAAGAATGGTCCTTTCCAAGGACAACAAGGAGAGGGGGTGGCCCTCCCCTTTTTGAGACTTCAAGGCACCATCTTCACCATTGAAATCCCTCAAGATTTCAGTGGTGAAGAGGCCCAAACACCAAAGTCCCGAAACTTGCACAAAATAGCACAAAAAGGAGCCTTACAAGGCCTAAGGGTGGTCAAACACCTCCAAACCACAAAATACCCTTAACAAACAATCAATAAGGCTTAAAAACAGAACTTTTTTGTATTATACACTAAGCACAAAAACAGTTCTAAGATAGGTAGAAAAGCAATGCAAAAATGAGGAATAAAAGGGAAGTTTCTTACCCTTGAAGACCACCTTTACAAGCAGTGCTCCAACAGCCTTCCTTGGCTTTAATCCAGTTCCAAAACACTAAAACAACCCTCCAAAGGTCTTAAGTCCAAGAGATGGTGTGTTGGTGTGTGTTTGTGAGCAAAAGTGGGACAAAACACACACTTATAGAGATAGAATATATATCTAACCCTAACCCTAGAACTCAAGCTTTACAAAAGCTGTCTAAAATGTCTAAAAAAAGTCTAACCCTTGGCCAAAGAGAGGAAGCTCTCCTATATAGGCAATTCCCTCTTGTAAGGCTTACAAAACAAGCCATTCAAGAGGGAAATCCCCCCATACACGTGTATGGAGGGGAATGGGGTGAGTGTCAGCTATCACAGCTGGCACAAAATATCTGCTAAAAGTAGATGAACAGTAGTCGGCTGGCCAATATTGTCATTTTGACAAAATTGATGGCGTCGGCCAAAGATGCCGTAGGCAATATACATTGCCGGTGGACACAAACAACAGTCGGTGGCCTCTAGCCATGGCCGATGATGTGTGGGGATGCCTCACAAGGCATTCCCTGCCCCTCCAAGGCAAAACACAAGTGTTTGGTGCAAAACCAGTCACAAAACGGTTGAGTTCAGAGATCTTGAGGCAAGGCGCGTAACCGAGACCTACGGGAACTCCAAACGAACACAAACATGGATGATCACCAGGTGTTCAAACGGTGACGTCCAAGTCTTGAGGACGGTCAAAAATGGGGTGTCTACACTAGGCAATTTTGTGATCAAATGCCGATAAGGCTTTCAATTCACATACCAAAATAGAAATACAGACATATATTCCTACCATGGACAGATACATACACAATTAACACATAGCACATGCAATTAACTTAGAATTTTATCTTAATTACTAATTAAGCATTCCTATGTAAGGTTTATTAGCTAATCACAGGTCAGGGTTGTTACATTCATACATTTTGATTCGACTAAATTTGCATTTGTGGATCTAATCAATTCTTATATGATTATCTGCACTACCTCATGTTCTTGGGATGATTTACATGTCATATATTTGAACCCAAATCTTTAGTTGCATTTCATGAGTGAATTGCATTAGGATTTTGTATATAAGATCATGCATGTTTTACTAACTTTGTTGTGTAGCTGTTCACGGGATGTTGGTAAATACGTAAGTATTTATGTTTTAGCATCCCGTTTGTGTGTGTGTTTTTCTTACTATGTTTGGCGTCCTACCATGTGACTATTTTCTTGTTTGATATAACTTTATGAATGCTAGTGGATGGAGGTTGTATTGTTCAATATGGAATGATATCGATTTTCGTGTTTGTCAGCTCAATTTTTGTTAAGTTGAACATCTTCAAAATTCTTTCAAAATGCATGAAATCAAGTTGTTCCAAAATGAATGACATATTCTATACTTGTATGTTTCACATAGTAAATTTTAGGATTTATTAAATAAATTAGAATATAAACATATAAAGTTAATAAAATTCATATCATGGTTTAGCAGAGGCCGATCTTTGATTGGATGAGTAGGAATGCTCAATTAAAGACCTTCCCCTCTCATACTTAAGGTTTCGAACCAAGATATCTTTAGTTATGACGAATAGTGGCCTTGACACAAGTCACGAGTTTCCTAATATTTTCAAAATATTAGGTGGTGACTCTAAGATCTGGTGATGCAGTCCATTTCTGGCAATGGTTTTGTAATAAATTGTATTTTCTATAAAATTTGTCGGATTTGGACTCTCATCTGTGTTTCACATTGCACTCGTAAGACTAGATCAAAGAGATTGAGGGTCTGAACTGTTTAACACACTTGGGTACCTCTTAGGTGATGTTACAGTCATACGATGATGGAATTGACTTGTCGGCCCTATCACATAAGAAGTGAAAACTATCCCCGGTAGGTCCAAATATGGACATTCTGTGACGTTGACAATCTATTGTAGCTTGAAAGTCAGTCAACCAATCCATTCCCAAAAGTAACATCGAAAGTGTGCATGTCTAAGACAATGAAATCAAAAGAGAGTTGGTGATCCGCGACCTTAATCTCGTAAGAGCAGCACATTTGCCCCAAAGCCACTCTAACCCTAACCAATGACTCAACCCACAATGGAGACTCCAACTAATCAATTTTTAATCCCAAAGCAGAGGCAAAAGCAGTGGATATAAAGGAATGCAATGCACCCGTATCAATCAACACACTAGCTAAGAAATGAACACAATAAAATTACCTCTCACAACAGAGGATCCTAGCAACTTGTGGTGAAGTGGTTTGGAAATACTCCAGAATCCAGTTAGACATCTTTGATCCTCTAATTGCTACCTAAAAAATGGATGAACACTCCGGTCAGGGGTGTTGGAATTAACACCCGATGGACAAGTCAATATTCTATCCAATGTACTTCTATCTCAAGTTATCTTGTATATTCTCACATACCTCACTTTGGCTGATATTTCTCCCTTTTTATATTACATCTGGGCCCAAGGGTCAGGCCCACTCTTAATCTCGCATATAGTTACTTAGTCGGCCTTCCAGTTGAGTGTTGGCTCCCATTCGGCTCCTTATATGGCCGATTTGTATATTTGGCTTCATGAGCCCCTAGTCAGGGCCGAATTGCCTTCGACTTGATGTCTCGATCAAATGCCTTGGCCTCTTCCTCATTGATTTTATTCGGCTTCCACAATTACCCCTTGAACATCCGACTAGTACTAGTTAGTCGGCTTGTTTGGTTTTGTGAATGGAAAGTCAAAAATACGGTGCTCGCACTTCTTCCAATACCGAAGCTTCAGAATGAACACGGTTTAGAAATCATTATAACTTTCCGTCCCTTCGTACCCGTTGCTCATTTAATGCGATACAAAACCGCGCTGTCCTTTCGACTATTTTTTGAATTTGTAAGGCTTTTTGGTTGTCTCACAGTATCACTCTTTCTTCATAACCTCTGTTGTTTCTGCCTGCTCCTCATTGTCCTGCTCTCTCTAACTTGTAAGTTCTTATCTTCTTTGTATTTCTTCCTCATTCTAGCTCCCATTTTCTTGTTCATTTTTAGCTAATGTATTTTCTATTCCGATTTGAATGGCGAAACATCTGAAAGCTCTATTTTCTGTGGACCGTGTTTCTGTTTTTTGATGCTATTTCTCAATTCCAAATGACGTCCATCTGTCACTCGTGGCGGACAACATAGTTGACATGGAGAGGACTGATGCAAGTACGATCAGCTTTCCTCTCTTGTCAATCACTGAGGGCGGAGTCCGTTTCCCCCTTCATCCATTTTTTAGGGCCATTCTTTACTATTGGGGTCTACTCCCTTCATAGCCAAATGTAAGTTTCTATCGAATCCTAATGGGCATAGTAGAATTAAATAGTTGACTTAGGATTAATCTTGGAATCCCTGCTATTCGGCATTGTTATGCCTTGGTGAAATCTTCTGGTCAGCAAGGACGCTACTTTCTTAGGCCAAGGACATTGATCACCACTTGGTGACTATGCTTGCCAACTCTGGTAAGCGTGTTGAAGATGTCATGGTCGTTGTTCGAGGCAACTGGGAATTCGGCGAATGCGAAGATCACCTAGATCCTATGCCTAGACAAAAAGGTGAACTAGGTGGCCGTACAGACCTATTTTTTTGTGCATTTCTTATATGTTTACTCGGTTTCGATTCCATGTACTTATCGTTTCATTTGTATAGGTAATGATTTGAAGAAAGCACTTACTTCGGCCGACGACGCTATACTTGAGCAAGTCAAAACCATGCTCAAATTCTTTGGTCGTCCGAAGCTTCAAAAGCAAGGATGGGCCACCCACATGCTACTGTGATACGACCTAACGTATTTGAATTTTTTGGCTGCAGATCATATCCCAATTATAAGGGGTAAGCAGCATCTTATGCACTCATCTTCCCAAAGTTTAAGAGCCTTAGGGACATCGACCTTAAAGGTTTAGATTCAGACCCAGGTGGTGCAGTCGGTAATCAGGTCATTGAGCAACCAAGCCAATACAACTTGGACAGATCTGAGGGTCGTTTGGGGGAGGAAGTTGACGTGGCTCTTAATTTGACTTTTGAAGAAGTCAGTTTTGACCTCCCATCCACCTCAGGCCGAATTGACACATCTTTAGAAGACGATATTTTCACCGATCTAGGAGACCTATTCGACACAGATCCTAAAAACATGGCTGGGAAATCGCTCACACAGATGGCGGGAAGGAAAAATACCAAAAAGATGGTAGCCCGAAGGAGGGCCAAAATCGGTAGATTTGAACCCCCACTACCTGCTTCTGTTAAGGAAATGGAGCAAGAAACTATTATAGCCGACTCGATTATTGAACAATCAGACGATTTAGTTGCCAAACAAAAGGGGGAGAAACGCCCCACCGAGATTGAGGCCGACTCTTCCGAAGAATTAACTGATAAACGGCCTCGAATAGAAGAGTCCCAAGACTTGGCGGCGCCATTTGTTATCTAACCCAGAATGAAGAATGCGTTGGTTTTTGCCAATGCGTCAGCTATGAAGGACCCCGTTGTGGCCCTAAGCGTGGCTTCGTCGATTTCTTTACCAATACAAGGCTGTGTTCTATGCAGAACCGGACGTGGTTTCGATAGCATTAGCTGCTCAGTTGACGATATTAGTACGTAATTGGAAAACTTCATACTTCATTTCTTTTGTATGCTGACTAACTTACCCATGTTTTGTTTCAAGTGGCGGGCAGAATTGCAAAAATCGGCCGCTGTCACTATGACGTCGTCAGGCAAATCGGCTTACTTAAAGCTAAGATTGAAACCGAAAAGGGGAAAGCTAAAGAGGCGTTGGCCAAATTGGCAATGGCATCTCTTAAAGCCGAGTTTGAGGCGAGGAAAGTGAAAGAGGAGCGAGCGAGAGCTAATGCTGAAAAAGAAAAGGCTAGACGCATTGATCTACTCAGGGTAGCCGTCGAGGAAAGGGCAAATATGAGTGATGCGCTCAAGTTGGCCAAAGAGGCGATCGCAAAGCTAGAGGCCGATTTGGAATAATCGAAGAAGGCGAAAGAAATCATTTGACTCAAAGATTTCCAAGGCGTTCGATGCCAGAGAGAATGCGGCCATGGAGAAGTATGTGGAGGAGGTATTGAAGTTTGAGAACCGAGGCTTCAAACACGGCTGGCTTAAAGCCTTGGCGGCCGCTAATGTGACATTGAAGCAACCGATTCTATACGAGCAGTTGGAGGTTGAGCCATTGGAGTCTAACCCTGAAGAATAAATAGTGCTAGAGTAATTTTTCTTTATGTTAGGTATCTTTTGTATGTAGTTTTTGTAGGTTTTTGTTCATTTTGTTTGTAGGTGTTTGCTCATTTTGTTTAGAAGTCATTCAAAGGACAATTTTCATGTGTAAAGTGACGGCTGTTTGTATTCAATTTATTAATGAAAATCATCTTTTTGTGTCTCTTATGTATTTGCTAATTTAAATTAATGGCTAAGCAGGACAATGTAGCATAATTCGGCATTAAATCTACCCTTGCAACATTTGGCTATAACATAACTTGCCGAATAAAACATGCGGCCCAATTGCTAAGCTTGTAGAGCAGTGTATCGCGATTCGGCTATAACATAATCTGCCGAATATATTCATACATCTGTCATTGACCCATTCGGACGTCGTTCTAAAGCCGAATAAAATATATAGCTTGCAACATTGGCTATAACATAATCTGCCGAATAAAATATACGGCTCAATGCTGAGCTCGTCTGGCCAAGTGGGGCAGTGTATTGTGATTCAACTATAACATAAAATGATGAGTAGATTCATATATTTGCCCTTGCCCCATTTGGACATGTCGTTCCAGAGCCAAATAAAACATATGGCTCAAACGCCAAATTTGGATGTCGTTCTAGAGCCGAATAAAACATACAGCTTAATGCTAAGCTCATCTAGCCAAGTGGGCTAGTGTATTATGATTCGGCTATAACATAAGATGCCGAGGAGAGTCATATACCTGCCCTTGCCCCATTTGGACATGTTGTTCCAAACTCGACTATAGATGCGGGGTTAGCTGTGGGGCGCATCGAAAATGCTGCCTTCGTAATTAATGAATGAAGTATCTAGTATTTACGAGGTCCCAGGCGTCGTGGAACAGATCTGGCACAAACGACAAAAGGGACAATCGATAATTTGAGAACAAGCAGAAAATTGAGTCTCGATAATGGTCGTGAGCAGGGCCATAGATGTCTCAGAGATTATTTTTCAACAATAAAAGAGAAGGAAGGAGTTTGGCGGAGCTAGACAATGAAATGCATCGCGCTGCTGGGGGTGAAGCTCAAAGAACAGGAAACGTGACAGTAGAGGGAAGAGAGAGACATCGGTCGCCCAGACGTCGAAGTAGGTCCCCCAGAAGAGGTGAAGTAGTGAAGTCCCCTAGAGATGGGGCGCATCAACGAGGGGGCTCAAAGGCCGCGAGTGGACATGCCACTACGCCCACTACGCTTTTCGGTCTTTATTGGGAACAAACCAATGCCCGAAACGTATTCAATAGTTCGTGATCCTAATGTGGCGGTGGAATTCACGCTGCAAGTATTTCCATCAGAGGTGCAACAGTCGCTTGTCGGCCGGGGTGATTATGAAATTTTCAGGGAAGGTATACATGGGTGGATCCGAGGACTTTACAGCACATATAAAGTCGGCATACACCTACGCGCAGCGAAAAGAGAGCTTGAGCAAAGGGAAGAGCGCATTCGAGATTTGGAGTGCTGCGCGGAGAAAGCCGAAAGTGAGCTAAAAAAGGCCAAGGCGGTTGAGATGCAATCGGCGTGTGCCGCAAACCCAGTTGTCATGGACAGAGTCAACTAGCGCCTGCTGGATCATGCTATGCCTGATAGGAAAACGGCAAACATGTTTGCCAAAGAGGCTATAAGAACTTGGGCCTATGAAGAAGGCTTCTTTGATGGCCGAAAAATCGGCATTGAAAAGACTAAGGAAAAATTGACAGAAGACGTTTGTTGATATGAGAACCGCTGCTTCAAGCATGGTTGGATTAGGGCTTTACGAGCCGCGAGCGTTAACTTGACGTCTCCGTTATATAAAGAGTACAAGTTTCCATTCGAGGCTTTTGATGCTAAGAAGACAGACAACAAAGAGAAAGGCGTCGAACTGGAGAAAGCCTAAATATTGTAATTTACATTCTAGGACTCAGGTACTAGCAGGAAGAAGTCATTTTAGTTGAAATAAATATTCATTGCTCTTGCATCTTATTAGTCAGTGTATTTTTGTGTCCCAATTTTATTCTATTGCCCTTAGCTTGAATCTTTTGAATCGTGTGTTTATTAGCTCTCGTAAATTGACTGCATTGTTTAGGCAATGTACTTATTTGAAAAATCCATAGATGATACTATGAATTCGAAGGCTTATTTGGCCCAAATGTGAACATGCACAAAGGGCGCTCCGAATTCGGAGGTTTATTCGGTCCAGACGTGATCATGCACGAAGGGCGCTCCGAATTCGAAGTCTTACGTGGCCAATCATGATAGCCACGAAGGATGCTCTTATTTGACCTAAATGTGAACATGAACGAAGGGCACTCTGAATTCGGAGGTTTATTTGGCCCAGACATGATCATGCACAAAGGACACTCTGAATCCGGAGTCTTACATGGCTAATCGTGATATCCACGAAGGTTGCTCCGAATTCGGAGCTTTATTCGGCCCAGACGTGATCATTCACGAATGGTGCTCTGAATCCGGAGTCTTATGTGGCCAATCGTGATAAGGGCGCTCTAAATTCGGAGGCTTATTTGGCCCAAACATGAACATGCATGAAGGGCTCTCTGAATCCAGAGTCTTAGCATTGGCCAATTGTGACATCCACGAAGGGCGCCCCGAATTCAGAGGCTTATTCGTTATTTAACCATTATTAATTGAGACGGCAATAAAAAAGGCATTGCATTGTGGAATTTGTAGATGTGTACATGTTAGCATAACAGCAAAAGTTAGAAACAAACTGGCATGCCGTACAAGTTGGCTTAATGATAAAATTTATTCAAATAGGTCGAATTCTAGGGGCATGGCAAATTTCTGCCAACCATGTCTGAAAGCCAATACGCCCCTGTTCTAGCAATCGAATCAATCTGATAAGAATCGTCTCAGTTGGGGCCTAATTTACCGTCTGCTATATTCTTAGTAGCAGGAAGCACTTTCTTGAGGACCAGTTCTCTAGGTGTATAACAATGCAACAGAACACGTTGGTTATATGACTTGGCGAGCTGCTGTTGATATCACACCATACATGCAAGAGCACGATCTCAATGTTCTTTAATCAAAGTCAGATCTAAGGCCAACATCATGTCATTATGGCCCATGTCAAAAACCTTGGATTTCAGTGTGGGTAAGTCAATTTCAAGAGGTATAATAGCCTGTGTCCCAAAGCACAAAGCGAACAGCGTTTTTCCAGTAGACCGCCTTGGAGTGGTGCAATGAGCCCACAACACACTGAGCAATTCTTCAACCCACCTGCCTTTGGCCTTTTCCAATTGTTTCTTGATGCCGTCAAAGATCACTTTATTAGAGGCCGCAGCCTGAGCATTGCTTTGTGGATATGCCGGCGAGGAAAAGTAGGGTTGGATACCATATGTGTTACATAACTCCCGACAGACGCCACAATCGAATTGGGTGCCGTTGTCAGAGACAAGTGCCCTTGGTATGCCGAATCGTGTTATAATGTTTTTCCATACAAAACGTTTAACATCGACATCTCCAATATGTGTTAATGCCTCTGCTTTGACCCATTTTGTAAAAAAATCTATTGCGACGATCAGGAATCGCTTGTTCCCTGGAGCTTGCGGTAATGGTCAGACGATATCAAAATCCATTGAGTGAACAACGAATGACTAATAATGGAATTTAATTTTTTGGTGGGCAGATGAGTTAATGAGGAAAACTTTTGGCATCGTTCGCACTTCTTTACGTAGATCTCGGCATCTGGTCGCATAGTCGGCCAATAATACCCCTACGTTACGGCTTGGTGGGCCAAAGAACGTCCTCCAGTATGGGCACTACAGCTACCTTCATGTATTTCGGCCAAGAGTTCCTCAACTTTGTCTGGGTGAACACATTCCAAGTATGGCCCAGAGAGAGATTTTTTGTAAAGCTTTCCCTACGGATCCAGATAGTATCGTAGGGCTTTATTTCGCAGCTTGTAGGCTTCTTTCTTATCCGTTGGTAGCTATTTTGAGGAAAGGAATGCAGCGATCAGGTCCATCCAGCTTGGTCCTGGTTCAATGATATTAATCTGAACTAGTTCAGAAGAGGTGATGTTCGGCTCTGGGATGAACCCTACTTCAATTGTTCATTTGACTTCTGAGTTAATAGCAGAGGCTAGGCAAGCAAGGGCATCCGCATGCGTATTCTGATCTCGGGTTATCTAATTCAACTCGTGGTGGTCGAATTTTGTGAGTAAGGAATTCGCCATTTTCATGTAGGGTGCCATGCGGTCATTTTTAACTGCATACTCCCCTTTCAACTAGTTGATGACTAATTTTGAGTCACAGAAAACAAGAAACCGCCGTGCACCAAGGTGAAGTGCGTTACGAAGGCCGATTAGCAATGCTTCGTATTTGGCCTCGTTATTTCTTGCATCAAAGCCCAGTCTGACCGCCTGCTTGATTATTCTCCCTTCGAGGGTCATGATTACTACGCTTGCCCTGCTGCCACCTTGGTTGGATGATCCATCACAGTACATCTGCCAAATGTATCCAACATATATTCGCTAATCGGGTTTAGGTTGCACTTGATCGAACTTGAAGTCGGCATGGCATCCCGTAAACTCGGCTACAAAGTCGGCGAGCACTTGCCCCTTGATGGCAGTTCTAGGCAAAAATTAGATATCATACTGGCCGAGTTCCAAAGCCCATTTCGAGACTCGCCCTGATGCTTCCGCGCTACAGAGTGCTGATCGGAGGGGATAGTCCGTTAATACCCCTATGGTGTGAGCTTGAAAATAGTGCATCAACTTTCTTGCGGCCACCATAAGAGCAAGGATGAGCTTTTCCACTGGTAGATATCGTGTTTTGGCGTTGACCATTGCCTTGATTACATAGTAAATTGGTCACTGCTCCCCGAGTTCTTCTTTTAGTAGCACGACGCTGATCGCCCGGTCAGATACTACCAGATACAAGATGAGTTGATCGCCTGCCGATGGGGTTGCCAACAGTGGTATTGATTGGAGATAAGTTTTCAAGCCATCCAACACAGCCTGGCACTCAGGGTTCCATTCAAATGCTTTGCCCAGCCGAAGTGTGTGAAAGAATTGTCGGTAGTGATCTGAGGAACAATAGATAAACCTATTGAGGGCAGTGGCCATCCCCATCAACTTCTAAACTTCTTTGACCAACCGAGGGGAGCCAAGTTCTAGAATTACTATGATCTGCTTTAGGTTGGCCTCTATTCCGCAATGGTTGACAATATAGCCGAGACATTTGCCAGATCTGATGCCGAATGCACATTTCAAGGCGTTTAGTTTCATCTTGTACTTTCGGAGAATGCCGAAGGTCTCTGCTAAATTGGCTATATGGGTGTGCTTTTCCTTGGATTTCACCACCATGTCATCGATGTATACTTCCATGGTGCGGCCGAGTTATTCCTTGTACATAGTGGCAACCAGTCTCTGGTAAGTTGCCCTCGCATTCTTCAGTTCGAAGGGCATGACCTTATAGCAATAGGTTCCCCTTGGGGTGAGGAATGTGGTATTTTCTTCATCCTTTAGATGTATGGGCATTTGGTGATAACCCTTGTAGGCATCCAAGAAGCTCATGCGCTGATGATGTTGCGTCCACAAGTTGGTCGATTCTGGGAAGAGGAAAACAATATTTTGGACAGACCATGTTTAAGTCCGTGAAATCGACACAAACGCGCTAAGATCCATTTTTCTTCTTTACAACCACGGTATTGGATAGCCATGTGGGATAAGTGACTTCACGAATTGCCCCGACATCAAGCAATTTGCCAACTTCATCAATAACAGCTGATGCATGCTTCGCGGCTGACCGCCGACTTTTCTAAATGATTGGTTTAACTTTTGGATCGACGTTTAAACAATGCTGGGCCATAACTAGATCCACCCCCGGTATCTCGTATGGTATCCACGCAAACACATCAAGGTTGCCGAGTAAGAAGGACACCAACTCATCTCTATCAACTTCATTTAGGGAAGTGCCGATCATGAAGAATCGGTCAGGACTCCCATTGATTTCGATCTGATCAAGGTCTTCAATTGCCTTTTCACTGGGGATTTTCCCAATGTCCTCGAGGCTCTCTCGATTTGATATTTCAATCGAATTCACTTACAGTTCCTATGGCCTCTTTGCAGCAGCAATAAGATATCATGGCAATGCCGATTTCTAATAACCCCAAATTTGCTCAATGCCATACTCAGTTGGAAAGCGGAGTAGTTGATGGTAGATGCTCGGCACAGCTTGCATAGTATGCAACCTAGTCCTTCACATAATAAGATTGTATGGTGATGGAAGTTTGACGACCAGAAATTCCACGTCTACTGATCTGGTACCCGTCCGTACTGGTAGTGTGATCTTACCCAAGGGATACTCGGGGTTGGTGTTGAAGCCAAACAATGGATAATCGGCCAGTAGCAGATCCGAATCAGTAAAGCCGAGTTTAACAAACGTCTTGTAACACATTATTTTTGAGGTGCTTTCCTGATCGATGAGAACATGCTCAACTATGAATTTGTTCATGCATAGCTCGACGACGAGGAGATCAACATGGAGGAGAGTTACTCTATCTAGGTCGGTGTCATCGAAGCTAATCCTGCCAGCTTCATGGGACCATTTGGTTGGTGTAATTGGCTTGGGTAGGCTAGGTTGCAACTAAATTGTATGTACCTCAGCTGATGACGGTAGGCTGTATATCATGTGAATTACTCCAAGTGGAGGTGAATTCGGTCGTAAGGCTACCGTGTTCGATGGATTGTTCTTTCGGACGTGTTACGCCAGCCGGCCTTCTTGTACTAACTCCTCCAGGTGATCCTTCAGTGCATAACAGCTGTCAGTGTCGTGGCTATGGTCCTTGTGATATTCGTACCGCTTATCCCTTCTCCTTATATCAGGAGGTCCCATTATCTTGGACAGCCACTTAAAGAACGGAAGATGTTGGACTTTGGGCAGCATCTTACTGATTGGCTTTGCCAATTTCGTATACTTCTTGTCCGAATGTCTTGTGCACCTGCTATACACTTGATATTCTTCGTTTGAATAGTGCGAACACTAGCCACTTGAATGACATGAATCACGTCGGTTGTCTTGTTTAGCCCAAGTCTGAGGTTTGGGGCTCTTTGATGGCACGATGCTTATCGGCTGAACTAGGCCAGATGGAGCCGATTTATCGACTTTCTGTCTGGCCTTGAAGCGCGAGGCATCATCTTCCACCTTATATTATTCCTTAACTTTCTTCATTAGCGCCTAGACTGTTTTGGGAGGCCGTCTGGTTAAGGAACTGTGGAGAGAACTATCAGGATGTAATCCCATCTTAAAGGTGGTAATGGCCATAGAATCATTGCAAGCGTCATCCACCAAGTTGAAACACTCCTAATAACGCGCCAAATACTCACATAGGGTCACTTTTAGTTTAATCTGCATCACCTAGAGAGAGTCCGCTTGTTTGGGCTAAACTTTGTTGGTGATGAACCTTGCCCTAAAGGATTTTTGGAGCTGATGAAAGCTTCTTATTGACGTCGGCTCCAGTTTATAGTACTATCTGATTGCCAACGATCCCAAACTACTTGGAAACATTTGATACGTGAGGGCTTCATCATCAGCATGCAACGTCATTGCTTGCTTGTAGTGACGAATGTGATCTGTGGGGTCTGATTTTCGGTCATACAGGGTGAATGTCGGTGTTTTGAACTTTTTAGGCAGCACAACTCTTGCAATGCGTCGTACGAAAGGATCGTGTCTGTTCTCTTCATCTGAACTATTACTTCATTTGCCTCGCCTGTGCCGTAAATACGGAGTTCCTTCGGATGAGCTCGAAGCATCAGCTGGCCCCTTCTTTCTGGGTTTCTAAGATGGTGAGTCGGAATTAATGTCACTATCTTGTTTTCGAAGTCGATGTCGTCAATCATCCTTTTTCTTTTCTGAGAATCAACCCCTGTCATGATGTGTGATCTGTTGGGATTTGGCTAGCTCCAGGGCCAATTCCTTACGTAAGCACTCGTTCTCAGCCATCATATCTTCCAGACGCTGTTCGTTTCATTTTTCTTGATCCATGATCGTCTGTACAGTCTCCTGTATAGAAGTTGAGGGTGAGGTTTAAGCTACTGAGTGGAAATTCAGGGCCCTTTACGCGGTGATATTCTTCAGTTCAAGCATGTTTCTTGGAGTAATGTCATCTCTTGGTGTAACATCGTTAACAACTATCGAAAGATCATCTATCACGCCTGCCATGGACGCACTTGAGTATTCCCACAGATGGTGCCAATTGTGGTGAAGTGGTTTGGAAATACTCCAGAATCTAGTTAGATGTCTTTGATCCTCCAATTGCTACCTGAAAAAAGGGATGAACACTACAGTCAGGGGTGCCAGAATTAGCACTCCGACGAACAAGTCAATATTCTCTCCAATTTACTTCTATCTCAAGTTATCTTGTATATTCTCACATACCTCACTTTGGTTGACATTCCTCCCTTTTTATATTACAACTAGGCCCAAGGGTCGGGCCCACTCTTGATCTCGCACATAGTTACTTAGTCGGCCTTCTAATTGAGTGTTGGCTTCCATTCGGCTCCTTATATGGCCAATTTGTATATTCGGCTTTGTGAGCCCCTAGTCGCCAAATTGCCTTCGACTTGATGTCTCGACCAAATGCCTTGGCCTCTTCCTTATTGATTTTATTCGGCCTCCACACAACTGATCTGGCGTGGTAATCTCATACACACACCTCTGTGGCCTCTGGTCAACCTATTCATCTCTAGGAGAATAGGCCTGTTGTACTGATTGAAACGAGTGGTTTCCTAAATAGCTCGTGTGGTTTAAACTGAGCGAGCCTGCTGGTGGCTCTGAGTCTAGCTCGACCTTGATACGCTAGATGCGCCTTCCAACTACGGGCATGCTCTCTTCATATATCCAAACTAACCACACTGAAAGCACGTAGGTGGTGTCTCCTACTCTAGGGCTAACTCTGAGATCGGCTAGGTAGTGATGGTGGTAACATCTATTGCCCTCCTCCTTTTTACGGACAGGCATTGGCCTTGTGGCCTAGCTGACCACACTTGAAACAAGTAACCCCACCATGAGCATTTTTTCGCGAGTCCCCACTAGGCAATGGGAAAGTGGATCTAGATTGCTGTGACTGAAGCTGGGATGAAGCAGAGCCTCTATGCTTCTTGCTAAGTCTGAAGTCCTCTTGTGACTCTTGCCCTATAGACCTCGAACCCCGAAGTCTCTCATCCTCTACTTGAACGATAATCTCAACATGTGTTGCCACCTCTACAAGATGCTCATAGTTCTAGATCATATTCCCGACAACTTTGAATAAAATCTTACTTCTCAACCTCTTTTCAAATTCTATGCAACGGCCTTTCTCTGTTACTACTAACTTCGATGCAAACTAGGACAAGCTAGTAAAGGTCGTTTCAACCTCAGCCACCGACATATTTAGCTATTTAAGATCCTGGAATTCTTACCTTAGTCTCTTCATAATAGTGGAAGGTAAGTACTTGCCCTAGAAAGCGATGACAAATGTGTAGCTGGTTTTTCGCACTCTTCAGAGGGGTTTAGTCTCCTCGGGTACGATAGCCCTACAGTTCGGACTCCCGTGGTTCTGAATCTAGTTTCATAAGTGCAATGTAAAATAGAAAAACAAATGAGAGTCCAAATCCGGTAAATCTTAGAACATCCATTAATCATCAGAGATGCCAAAAATGGACCGCATTGCCAAATTTTATAGTCACCACCTAAATATTTTTGAAAAATTTAGGAAATACGTGACTCGTGCCAAAGGCCACTTGTCCGTCATAACCAAAGTGTCTCGGCTCATGAATTAAGCACCCCACTCACCCGATCAAAGATCAATCTCTACTAATCATGATGTGATTTTTATCAACATTATATGCTCTTGTTCCGATTATTAATATACTAAACATTACTATGTGAAACAAACAAGTATAGACCACGTCGCTTACTTTGGAATGCTTTGATTTCATGTTTGTTTGAAAAAAGTTTTAAATGTGTGCAACTCGGAGGAAGAACAAGCTCACATGAACACTAATCAAAATCATTCCAATTTAAGCGCAATAGCCTTCATGCACAGGCATTCAAAGAGATATTTCAAATAAGTACGTAGCCTCATGGTAGTATGCTAAGCGTGGCAACACAAACACACATGTAATATGCTAAAGCAAAAAATGCTCATCTAGTACTCAACTGAGGCAATCCAAAGAAAAGAAGATAGTTAGAAAAATGCATGACCCTAACAATGTACGTGACTAATGCAACACATACAAAATGTAACGAATAAATTCGACTTCTATTATGACATGTGAAGCAATTCAAAGCATGAGGTAGCGCACATAATCATTTAGGAAGTAGTAAAACACTATATATGATGAGCCAAATTTTATGCATGCTAAAATGGATGTAAGGCATGATAATGATATGAAACAAAAACATGATACTAAATGCAACCATGGTAAGCATGTAAATAAAAGGGAGAAAGAAATGGGGTTAGAAGACATACAAATATTACAAGTTTGCCCTCTCATAAGAGGGTCCGAATGAATGTCCTAATTAACCATTTATTACAAACCCGAATAAATGAACTAATTAATTAATTACTAACTAATTATTACAAGTATGAATTAATTAATAACATGAACTACTTAATTACAAACACAAATGAATTGGCTAACTAATTTAATACAAAAGTATGAATTAAAGTAGCTAAATTAAAGGGATCAAAGGAGAGGCGATGAATCAGGGCAAGAACATCCTTTGGAAACCCCCACTGCTCACTACCAAAAGCTGTGCTGTTCACGATCTGAGAATGACTCTGTTTTGGGCCTCAGGATCAGCTATATTTCATTGAAAAGCACCCACTACTGGTCAGTTGTGCAAGATGGTGGCCGATCTGCCACTATTGTTGGGAAAATACCTACTGCGATAAGACTGGAATAGAGCAAAAATAAGGGGTTTCCAAAGGATGTTCATCCTTCCTTCTCTCTCCTGTCATGAAAATTTCTCAAGGAGAGAGTAAGTTTGCTTCACAAATCATCAAACATCCCAAGGGTATTTAAATGATGATTAGTGAAGCAAAGAGATAGCAATTAATGGAAGCAAAACTAACTAAGGGTAAATATGAAAGATACAATCAAAGACATAGTCAAAAACCTACTAAATCTCATGGAAAACAAAAACAAGTGAATACTCAAGCTTATAGATAATAGGTTTAAAAGAAGCCATTCTTGAAGGCAAAGCATATACACAAAAGATTCCATCATTAAGAAGACCAATGAGGCTCATCTTTTAACTCATGGAAGATGGATTAAAACCTCCATTTCCATGCTTCAAAGGAAATAGAAGAGAGCCTCTAATGGTCTTGATAAAAAGCTCTCATGTAGCTTTAAAACAAAGACAACACTAGACTAAGTAAAAGCAAGAAATGAAAGCTTGAAGAGATGATTGCAAGCTCATCTTCCTACTCATGGAACATAGATGAAACATCTATTTCCATGCTACAAATAAGGAACTAGAAGAGAGCTATGCGATATCTTCAAAGAAGAGAGACATGAGACAAGAATCAAACTATCTATGTAAGCTTTAATCACATATATACAGCTTATATTCAATGAAAATAAAACCAAAACAGTGCTGGAAATGAAGGAAATAAGGCCTAAATATGAAAAATAACAAGAGAGCAAAGTTAAAGAACAAGCTTATAGAAGGGTTGCTAACCCTTCCACCTTTAAACAAGCTTTCAAATCACATTTTAAAAGCCAAAACAATTTGAAAAGCAGTATTGAAATGAAGAATAATGAACTTTAAAGAAAAGAAATGAAAAGAGTTGAAAAATCAACCTCTAAAGAAGAGGAAGAACTTCTTGGTTTACAAACTCCAATCCAAACACTCTCTAGTATCTGAATTTGTGTTCAAAATCTTAACAAAAAAAGCTTCAAGTTCAATGCTTTAATGGTGTATCTGTAGTGTATCCATATCAAGAGGGTAGAGGAAAGCTTTTGTATTTGCCTAAGTCTTTAGGAAAATGTTCTAACCCTAAAACATGAGGGAATGTGGTCTTTTTATAGAGTTTTCACCACTTTTCAACGTAAATATCTGCAAAAGAGACAGCTGGTTCAAAGCATGCACATAGGGACAACTGGCTGCTATAAAATATCTGCTCTCGGTAAACATGGCTAGGCGGCCAATTAATTGTACGACTTGCTCATTAATTGGCAGGCCAGCCAATTATTTTGGCCCCGCTGCTTACTGAGTGGTCAGGCTAAAAACAGGGTTTTGGTCCAAATGGGGTAGAAGGCTTGGGTTTGAAGCTCGAAACTGAATTCTTTTGCTGAAGATTCGAACAATTTGCATAATGTATCAAGTGTTCGGATTGAAGCACCCAAGTCTTAGGGGCGGTCAAAATGAGGTGTCTACAAAATGCCTCCGAAGTCATCCTAATTCTGCCTTTGGCATACTTCGACAATTAGTCTATATCCTTTTTGAAGTAGTAATTCGCTAAGGTTACCCTAAGCTCACTATCATCAATGTGAAGCATCTCAAAAGTCTTCAAAGTTTGCTTAAGCCACTCATTTACCATCTTCGACTCTGAGCCACCGTGAAACTCGTTCCATTTGGCCCGTAAGAATTCTCAAGTAAGAAAACCCGCTCTCGTTTCCACAATGTTCTCTCGGGCTTGGATTTATGCCCTTAAGATGTTCATGGACTCTCTTAAAGCTGCTGTCATTTCTCAAGCTAGAGTGCCTATATCGTCTTGGTTCGCTTGCCCCAGGACTCTTGCTTGCTTCACTTGCTCGGTCACATTCGCTTGGCACACTTGCTCAGCCACATTAGCTTGGCCGAGTCTCTCTTATTGCATCGGGACCTTATGGACTAGTATTTCGTGGATACCTTAGCGAGGCCTCCCGCGCCTCTCGCCTTTACCACCGCATCCCTAACCTCGTCCTAACATCCTAATTAAGGACAATAGTGAACAATTTAGCACACAACACCTATGTGCACGCAACTAAACCTCACATATTCCATCAAAAAGTTTACAAAGTTTCATTTCATGTAAGAACTTAGTTTCACTCTATATAAGCACTTAATCACATAAACACATACAAATTACTCTTTCAAGATGATATTTGTCCCATGAAATACTGAGAGTTCCATTAGAATGAGCATTGATTAAGACTTCAAGGGATTTAATATGCGCAAATAACATCCTAAAAGTTCAATCTCATACCCATCTAGCCATGTAAATATGTTATCACATAACACCTAAAACATGGAACATCTTTTAATTAGCGAAATCAACCCATTGTGGTAAAATCACTTTCTGCTAGCCCCAAATATTCAAAATCGATAGCCCTGATACCAAGTTATAACACCCCAAATAATTAACATAAGATATTTCTGATTTAATCCATCTCAGTTAAATAATCATAATACTCCGATCATCATTGACTAATCAACTCTCTATTGTTGAATTTCTGGATATATGAGAGATTTACAAAAGAGGTCCACATGTAATTACATATTCAATCTCCTCTAAGGTGTGAATCTATAGCATGTGAGACAGATAAATAACAAAGTAAATAGATACAAAGTAAAGCCTCTCCGGCTACAAATTCCAAAACTTAAGTCCAGTTACAAATAAATAGTTTACAAACCCATACACATAAACCCTTGGCTTGTAAAAAAAATATGACAACAAACAAAAGAGCCTTACGCTCACAAAACATCCACTTGCCTTCGCTGAGGTGGAAACACCGCATCCTTTCTTGCACAAATCCACTAGGAATGAGCACAAAGCCCAGTAAAAAGATCTTAACAAATATGTATGTTTTAAACAATCTTAAAATGTGCATGTAATGCCATGTCATGCTCTAAAAATCATGAGTTTTATCTCTTTGAAATCTCACGAGAATGCTCATTTTGAAAACATAAATACATCGATGTCATAGAATCACAATACACGATGGTAAATACGACTTAGATAATCTCTAGACTAGTGTCTGAAAATAGGTCTCTCAAGGCTCTACCAAACCTACTTTATCGACTCCTAACTAGAAGGCACGTGATACCTACCCTGCCTGTGTTTTCGATTTTTCACCCTGGACACTTTGGCCAACTCAAATCTCAATCTACACCTCCTATCCGCATTTAGCCCTAAAACAATTCAAGTTTCAAAAGCCATGTCAAAATAATGACTTCATCTTCCAAAATCGTAGCTTTAATAAGACCTTATTCAAAAGCCATGAAATGAATGAAATTGAATGAAATAACGTATATATATATATATATTCTCAATAAGAAATTCCAAAATTTCAACATTTTCTCAATGTTAATACAATGTTTAACATTTCTCAATTTATCTCAATCACTGATATTTCTCGAACATTATTCAACAATATATATGTATGTGTGTGTGTGTGTGTGTGTGTGATACGACAATCTTCCAAATTCACAATCAATATCCAATTTTCAAAATCCAAGCATGTATCAATCATGCAATCCATGTCAATTTCTTAACCAAAAAAAAAAAAAAAAAACTCATCCATCTCATGGATATCTCAACAACATGTCAACATATGAAATTTCATCATTTTTCTCTACGAAAATCCCAACATTTGAATAAGTTTTTCACAAAATCAAAATTTTTCCAAATTTCAAAAATCTAGGGTTTTCTTTCAAAACACATTTCTCCTATTTTAAAAAAAAAAAAAAAAATGCCTCCATCAATGGACTCCCATAAGTCTCATAAATCCATGAAACAACTAATTTTTGCAAAAATCATGAGAGAAATCACTCCTCAAACATTTCCAAAACCCAACATTTTCAAATCCCAAACTTCCAACACAAAATCACATAAATACCAAGTCAAGACATGCTAAAATCATATCCATAACTCTAAGAAATTCCCTATCTCAGGTTTTGGAGTGGAAAGATGAGAAAAGGCCTTAGAACCAATAGTGTTGAAATCCGATCTCCACCGCACAAGTTGTAGCCTTTGGTGAGCTCTCTAAAAGTTCCAAAGCACTAGGGTCAAAATCCTAATGGGTTTGGAGAAATCAAAGGAAATGTAAAGTTGGTGGAGTAAATATAAAGAGAATGAGGAGAAAAGATGAATTAGAGAGAGAGAAAAGTGGTAAGAGTGAAGAGGAAAAAAAAATAAAAGAAAATTTTTTGAATTCACTAACATTCTTGCACATGAATGCCTTTACCCGCACGTGCGGTACCCCCTTTCCGCACGTGCGGCTCCTTCCCTACATGTGCAGTTTTTTTACCCGGATGCGATTTTAAGTTTTGACTAGGTTTTTCACCATTATGGTTCGCCTCTGCACTCAAAATAAGAAAATTAAACTCCAGAGCTAACTTAGGATGTTAACACAAGAAAATTTTGGGATGTGGTGAACTCACACGGCCGATAAGACCTCAAATTGAAATCAAAGTCCCAAAATTAAAATATTACACGCGTAACGCCCCCAAAATAATACCATGGATATAACCCAAGCATAAACAACAATTACATAAATCAGAGTGTAAGTAATCCTTTCATTACATGAGATTGATAATACAAGAGGGTTTAACATAAACAAATGCCCTTCGGGCTTACATCTTTCCAAAATATTACTTGGTTACAACAAAAGAGAGTCATAAGCTCAATATATATAAAGCCCTTGGCTTGAATAATCATTTAAACATCTAAACAACAAACAACAAAATTAAGCCTTTAGCTCCTAAATCCTTCCAAGCTACATCCTTGGAGGTGGCACATCACCGGTACCTGAAAATGGTTTCCCAAGTAGGGTGAGCCAAAGCCCAGTAGAGATATACTAACACAATATATGAAATTTAACTAAGACATAAGTGTCAGACAAAAGTTCCACACTCATAACCGACTTGCATTCTTCCATGATCATTCAATACTGATACCCATATCTCAATCCATTTCCATCTATTCAATTCATATTAATTCAATTAATTCCGAGTCAATTCATGAGACAAGCTCATTGTTATCTAAACAATCCGAATGAGACTACAACTCAGTGTTTCACAATTCCATACAACTATTATTCAAATACTTCAATTTAGCCATTTTACGGAATTCTTATCCGAGGGAATCGGCACCCATTTATACACAAGCACTTCAATTTTGCCATTTTACGGAAATTTCGTCCGCGGGATCAGCACCCATGTATAAACGAGATTTCGGGACTTTCACCCTGGACACTTCGGCCAACTTAATTTTAAATGGAGTCCATCCCCTATCTCCTCCCAAACAATGGAGTACATTCCCTATCTCCTCCTAAACAAAGATACATATACAATATATTAAAAACATCGTCATATACAATGACTATCTATGGCATATATTCAATATCTCAATGATACCATCACATTCAATAAGGTAAATTAAACGATAGGTTTTAATTCACCTAATCCCACATGCAGTTTCTACAACAATCATAGATATCCTCCACTGATAGCCCAAAACAGATATTTCTAAACAGATAATTTATCAAATTTCCATAGGTGAGTGATTTAACAAATCTAACTACACCATTCATTCATGCACCCTTCCAATTTCATATTTCCCATATCAATTTCATCATTTATACAAAATAATCTATTTAACTCAAATTAGGGCAATTCTCTACATTTTCTCAAATTCTACCAAATAGCTAGATTCCATCATTTTAACACCAAACAACCTCATAACCCAACCCCACCATTAAATATGCAACAACACATGAAAACCCCTCTTCATAAATTTGAATATAAACCCTAGATTTCCTCCAAACATCCTAAATCTCACCATATATTCATAACAACAAATAACTAGGTTAAAATTCATAACAAAATGTAGAATATCCCTACCTCAATGTTAGGAGACCAAAGGAGAAGATGGAGACACTTCAAACAAGCCGAAACTGCGATCCATTCAGATCAACACGGAGCCCTCAATGTGCTCTACTTTTTTAACAAAGGGACTAGGATTGAGAGACCCCAAAATCAAGGTGTATTTATAGAGAGAGTGAGAGAGTTTTAGAGAGAGAGATAGACGGGTGTCACAACCTACACCCGCCCCTATGGGTTTAGCACCATAAGCGGCGATGTCTGAGATTAGAAGGCACGCTATGATGAGGCGATAAAAGCAGTACGGGCATGGCGGAAGCCAAAACAGTAAATAAACAATGTCCAATGAGCTGTGACAGTCTGTATGCAAAAAGACTTTTCATACATATATGCAGTTGATGACAAAACAGTATGTACATATATACAACCAGTCAAAACAGGGACCAAATCCCTATTAAACAGTATAGTACAATGTTATCAGTCTTTACAGTTATACAAAACGAACACAGAGTCAGACAGGGGAAATAAAAACACCCCTAAGCCAAAGCTTGACAGGCTCGGAACCTCGCAGTGAGGCACAGTGGTTGGCTTGACAAAACTGGAGTTTACCCCGACGCTTCTAGCATTGGTCCGGTGCCTGTACACGTACATATATATATGAGCAATGAGCTAAAGCTCAATGAATAACATAATGCGTAAAGAGGTTTAGAATGAATGTCCTTGCAGTAATGAAAACAGTTCATTAAATCAATATTTCAGTCTTTCAGTCAGAACAGTCATTCAGTCATATGTGGTACATCCATTAGCATAGCAGTACAGTAAACAGTAGGTCTTAAAAGACCGGACAGTAAATGATGGCCATCAATCAGTAAACAGTAGTGGTTCCAACGACGAAACCAACAGAGATCTCAGAATAAGAATCCAAGATAATGAGTTGCTAAAGATGCCTGTCTGATTCAGAACATAGGACATATATTCATTCAGTTAACAGTAACAATTTAGAAAACAGTACAGTTCACTATTCAAAAGATAATCATTTTGAACATATCTTTACACAATTGTTACTCACAGAGTTCTGGGCTACAGTAAACTAGAGTGCGTCCCCAGTCACCAACCCTACACAGTACACAAGTTGAACACACACTAAGCTACACAGTTGGAGAAAGTAATAACTTAATCCCTAAATTGTCTCGATGTGGTTCTACATCTATATCCTCATTAAGATACCTTAAACTAGGCCTAAGAATGCCTAGGATGGGATGAGGATGCAAAGATGCACTAAGAAAATATTTTCAAAATTTTTCAAAAAACAAGGGTCTCGCTCGAGCGTGGCTTTCTTCGCTCGAGCGAGCTTGTCAAAACAGTAGGGTCGCTCGAGCGTAGACTTCCTCGCTCGAGCAGTCTGCAAAAATGCAAAAAGTGCTGGATGTAGGAAAACTCCGCTCGATACTCGCTCGACGCTCGCTTGAGCATAAGACACAATCCTCGCTCGAGCGTAGGTTCTCTCGCTCGAGCGTGCATCTGCGTGCACCAAGATTCTGAGAGCTTGAAATTTATGCTCGAGCCACCATTCCTTCGCTCGAGCGAAGCTCAGAATAAACGATGGTCGCTCGAGCGTGGAATCCTTCGCTCGAGCGAAGAAGCCAAATTCTGGAATTTCTAGATTTGCCTCCCAAGCTCAAACCAAGCATTCCTTAGCTCAAAACTCGACCTCTTGGGCCCAATTTCTGGAAAACACATCTAAACTCAATATACAACAAGTTCAAAGCTCAATTTGAGAAATCAAAGCCCAAGGGTGAGTTAATTAAATCCAATTTCCACCCAAATTCATGAACAAGATGAACATGCAAACATGCATGAATTAAACTCAATTCAAAGCTTCAATCTCATGCTCTAGTGAGCCAAATCTTTCAAAAACAGGGTAAGTTCATGGTCTATTGTAAAAATATGAGCATGCATGTACAATTTCATAAAAGAACAACTTCAAAACTTCAAGATAAAGGCATGCATGCATGAATTAAGCTATATTTCAACACCATTGAACCAATTCAAGCCTTAGGTCACTAAAGGCCCACTAATCATGCAAGAATAAACTCAATTACACAATGAAGAAGGTGAATTTCCTTACCTAAGTCTTCAATCACAAGACTAAAAGCTTAATTAGGCAATTTACACTTCAATTTCTTTAAGTTCCAAGCCACAACAAGAAGTTGAATTCAACTCTCTCACTTTCTCTCTCTCTAATTCGGTGGTATGTTCAAAATGTGGCTGATGAAATGTTTGTCTAAGTGTGTACAAGACTCAACATATTAATAAACAAAGGCCCCACTAGATGGCATTTAGGTAATAAGTCCAACCCTTATAATTCTTTACCAATTAATCTAATTTAATCATACCAAATCAATTTTCAGATAATTACACCATAAAATGACATTAATTACGATGATTGTAAAACATCAATCAATTTCTGGTTCGGCCGCTAATAAGGCCTTCAATTAACAGTTTAAAAATAAAACATGAACAGATCAATTAACAATCAACAGATAGAAAATGCATTTAAACAGATATAGTCAATCAATTTGTTTCGGACTTTAGTCAGTCAGTCCAGCATTTTAATCAGTTCAATTACTTCTTATAATCAGTCTCAGTTTAGTGGTAATCAGTAATCAATCAGTGATCAGCGATTAATCGGTAATCAGTAACGAGGGTTGTTACAATGGGTTACGGTTCTGAGAGAAAAATAAGATCAAAAGTGATATAAAATATCTCTACTGCGAACTAAAATACGAGGTCTTCGCTCGAGCGAAGGAGTTGTCGCTCGAGCGACCAGACACAACAAGTGAGCTTGTTCGAGCACAAGAAATCTCGCTCGTGCGCACAATGCAAAGCTTCAGGTTTGCAACAAACGCACACACTCGCTTGAGCGCAACAGCCTCGCTCATACGTAGAAACAATTAACACAAGGCTCGTTCAAGCGCAAGAAGGCTCGCTCGAGCGAAGAACTTCATCTTTCCCAGAAAAGCTGTGTTTGGAAGAAAACTTGAGAACTCCTAATTCTCGCTCGAGCGCAAGAAACCTCATTCGTGCAACAGAGAAAATTACAAAAAGCTCACTCGAGCGCAAGAAGGGTCGTTCGAGCGGAGAGGCCAAAATCTGGGCAACAACAATCTAATCCAACTGACAACCAATCTGCTCCAAACTCGCCCAATAAGTTCTAAAACTCAAATACAAATGGTCAAAGGGAAAAAATAAGATATGGGTACAATATTCAATCACGAAACCCAAGTCTGGAACACAATGAAGGTCGAGGCAAAACCAAGATCACTATAACCTCCCCTCCTTAAGGAATTTCATCCCCGAAATTTTAAAATCAAGTTTCAAAACCAAGTTTTAGCCAATTTCCAAAATGATTACAACACGATTCTAATTACCATGACCCATCTGCCGGTCATTCAATCCGTTCACAAGTGAACAAATCCACAATAGATATACCTTACATATATTACCAATATGCATCTTCCGAAATTTACCCAATTTCAATACGTACATCTCAGATTTCCAAAACATATTCAATGTTTATGATAAATTTGCATTACCAAAACTTAAACAACATGTGCAATGTTCAAATTAAACTTGTGTTTCCGAAACATATTTAACATACACAATGCTTTCATAAAGCATATACAATGTTTTCAAATTTGATACAACACATACAATATTCTACATTTCCAAAACATATACAATGCTCACATTGAATCCATGTTTTCAAGATACCCATAACATATACAATGTTTTAACCTTTCATTAACAAACTAAAATCTTGACATATGTTCAAATACCAATGAATAAGTCTAGATATTTCTCACGAACTTCCAATTCATGCTCCCAGGTTGCTTCCTCAATCCCGAGATGTTTCCATGATACCGTAACTAATAGAATGGTCTTGCTTCACAAGACTCGACTCAACAACAAGGAACGAACATGATTACCTCCCCAACCGGCCAAACTCGCGGCGGTTTATAAGACAAGAACACATACCCCTGATAATAATAATAATAATAACAATATGATAACCCTGTTTCGTAATATGCTAATTGGTCTTTATTATGAATGTGATTATGTGTTTGATATGATTTTGTGTGCCATTATGTGAAAATATGTGGTTTTGAATTTCTATCTGTTCACCGTAGGAAAATCTGTTTGACTTTCTGCTTTGGAAATTAAATTGATGGCCTCATCGGCCACAAAACCCGAAATTGATTACGCCATTGTGATTAGCGTAATTTTTAGAGTCTACCGTGAAATTTAATTGAAAATTGATTCAGATCAAATTAATTAGATTAAAATAATGGTGTAGTGTTCAAATTGTTTAATATTAATGATTGTGACCAATGGGACTTATATAAAATGAGCCACTTTCACTCAATTCCTCTATTTTTTTATATTTGGCTGATATCAACACTAAGAGAGAGGGAGAGGGTCGGCTAGAGAGGGAGAAAGAAGGAGAATTGTGTGCTTGGCTCAAGTTTGTGAAAATTGGAAGGTTGGACTCAAGATTCAACTAGAAATTGTGAAGATTAAAGCCTCTAGGTAAGTAAATTCATGGGTTCTAGTTTGTAATTTTGTGAATTCAAAGTTGATTGATGATCAAGAACAAGAGTTGTGCTATAAGTGATGAAATTGGGTTGAATTTGTTGAATTGGAAGTCATAGAACACATGCATGTAAGAAATTGCTATGAATTTCTATGTTTGAGCATAAAGTGTGTAATCCATGTTGAATTTTGATTAAAGTCCATGTATTTGATCATCTCTTCACCAACTAAATTGAGAATATTGTGCATATCCTACATGTAAGTACAAATCATAGAGGTATGAGTCTTGAATGTTTGAATTTAGCATGTTGGTGATGAGTTTGGGACAATTTGAGTCATGCATGTAATTAATTCATGGAATTGGGCTTCATAAGGTAATGAATTTGGTGTTGGATCATGTTAGTACATGTATGTGTGAAGTTTGAGCCATAATACGAAAGATGTGTTGATTTGAATGTTGAATTTGAGCCCAAGAACAATTCTGGATTTTTCAGAATTTATGATGCCCGCTCGAGCGTGGGAACCACCGCTCGAGCGGGAAATACGGGCTTCCAAAACTTTTTGCAGACATGGTGTCTGCTCGAGTGGGGAAGTTTACGCTTGAGTAGGGAGCTATGTAGGTTGGCCTTTCACTCAAGCGTCCGAGTTCGCACTCGAGCATGGAAATGACATAACCTGTACTTTTGCAGACCTCATGGGTCCGCTCGAGCGAGGAGGTCCACGCTTTAGCGGGGACCCCTGTTTCAGAAATTTTGAAAATGCATTCTGTGTTTCGTTTTCCGTTCTCTTTCACTTCTAAGTACTCTTAGGTATGCATTGGGCATTGTGAATGAATTAAAAGGAGCCTAAAGAGGAATATGTGAATCAAGGGATGGATTGAATTGTTTGTGACCCGTTGTGTTCATGTAATGTGTAGGGTCAAGCTCCATGGCAAATCACCCAGCCGATCACTGTGAGTAATATCCTATTAAAGATATCTAATGTATGTTATCTGTCCAATTGCTTACTTCTATGTAAGTCTTATAAGTCTGTTTATCTGAATGGGGAACAAATGTTTGCTATGCCAAATGAATGGGCTAAAGGCCAATTTGACATGAATGAATGAATGGGCCAGAGGCCAGTTTGACATGAATGACATGCATGAATGAATGGGCCAGAGGCCAGCTTGACATGAATGACATGAATGAATGAATGGGCCAAAGGCCAGTTTGACATGAAAGTATGAATGGGCTAAAAGCCAGTTTGACATGAAAGTATAAATGGGCCAAAGGCCAGTTTGACTTGAAAAGTATGAATGGGCCGAAGGCCAGTTTGACATGAACGAAAGATAAGTGGGCCAAGGGCCAATTTGACATGAATAGATTGGGCCCGAGGCCGTCCGATGTGTTTGGAACCGCAGTTATTTGACCTACGTATGAATATATGTATGTATTAGATAGAAATATGAATTGGGCCTAAGGTCGTTTGATGTATATTGTTCAAATGTATCTTCTTTATTTGATATTATTCACTAGGCTTCCGCTCACGCTCATTCATGTGTCTGTAGATGAGCTAAGGGAGGTCCAAACCCAGCCTCAGTGAAGTTTGTGTGGAACAACCAAGGTTTTGAAGAGTTAGCCCTTACGTCTCACGCACGAGACTCGTCTTTGATATTTTTCTATCTTATTTTATTTTGTAATATTGGCAAAGACTTTGGTTCATGTTGTATATATATAGTTTTGATTGGCTAACCTGGACTTGATAGATCCTGTATGTACAGAGCTTTGTATTAGTACATAGTTTGATGTGAGTTATTAATACGTGTATGTATGGTTTGTTATGATGTGCCATGTAAGCACAGCTCTATGGACAAAGTTTTAAATTTTGCTTCCGTTTGGCCCCCTTTACTCTGATGAGTTATGTCTGGTTTGATTTGAGATCGTAGGTAATCTCAGGATTACTGGCCGGTTATGTCCTTAACCTATGGGGGCGGGTTCGGGTCATGACAGAGTGGTATCAGAGCACGAGTTGATAACTCACACACTTGTCCAAAAGTGCAATAAGCGTCTAAAAGAGATCTAGGATGCATTCATGTGATAAGTATGAATTTGGAAGCACCAAGAATATGCTTAAATGTTTTGATATGAGCAAGTATGTGCTATAAGTTTGTGATTTGCTTGCATTGCAATCTATTTGAATATGTATGCTCTTTAGTATGTGCATACCTGTGAATCTTTCGTATAAAGTATACTGCAAGTCTAATCAGATGGTGAGAACAAGAGGTGATGAAATAGAAGAGTCCTCTACTGCCAGAATGGATAGGATGGAAAGGTTGATTCAGGAGATGGCAGAAACATTGCGACAACAACAAGAGTGGCAACAACAGTGGCAGCAGCCACATCCTCCACTACCACCTCCAGCACCTCCTATGCCAGATAATCAGAATGATGATCGGATAATAGCTCTCACCAAAGAATTTAAGAAAATGAAACCACCACAGTTCCATGGGGGATTGGATCCGTTGAAAGCCGAAGCATGGGTCCTTGGCATCGAAAAGCTATTTGAAGTATTCCCCTGTTCGGAGACACAGAAAGTACTTCTAGCTACTTTTATGCTAGAAGATGAAGTAAAAAGATGGTAGATGTTAATGCGTGAGAATCATAAGGATGTTGACTGGACCAAATTTTTGGAAATATTCTATGATAAGTACTTCCCGCAATGTGTCCGGGACAGAAAAGTATCAGAGTTCATGGAACTAAAACAAGACAGCATGACAGTGGCTGAGTATGAGGCCAAATTCACCGAATTGGCCAGGTTTGCCCCACATGTAATCGATACTGACTACAAGAAAACGAGGCATTTTGAAGGTGGGCTTCGAAGCGATATTTTGGAAAGGGTGAATGTCTTGAAGCTGGAAACCTATATTGGGGTACTAGACCAGGCCATAATATCAGAAGCTAACATAGCTAGACAGGCTAAGTCAACAACTGATTGGAAACGCAACAAAAGGCAAGTCTTTTTTTCAAAGAAGAAATTTCTAAAAAAGCAAAACACAGGCTCCTCAAGTACTTCGAATTCTTCCCGAGATACATCTCCCATGTGCAATATTTGTAGTAAAAGGTACCGTGGGGTTTGTTACCGTGTGTCGGGAGCCTGTTTTAAATGTGGTAAACAAGGGCATATGGCCATAGATTGTAACCAGAATAGTGGAAAGATAGATGCTAGCTCAACTGCATCAATCTCGAAGCCGGGAAATACTATGAGATCTACTACTACCAGAGATACCGTGAGGCAATGGAGAGTTTTTGCGATCGTTCCGGGCGATACACGGAATGCCAATGCAGTTGTCTCAGGTACTATTTCTATATGTAGTCAGGATGCTTTTGTGTTAATTGACTCCAGATCAACACACTCTTTTGTGACATGTGCATTTGCATCTAGACTAAGTAGACCTCTAGAATTATTGCCATATCTGCTATGTGTGTCTGCTCCATCGGGGGAATTTGTATTGTGTGAATCTGTATATCGTTTTTGTGACATGCGTGTTGGGGATGCCCTCCTATACGTGGATTTGTTGCCCTTGAACTTTAGGCACTTTGATATAATTTTGGGCATGGATTGGCTAACTAAATATTGTGTCATCATTGATTGTGTGACAAAACGGATTGTGTTTAGACCACCAGAACAGGAAGAAATTGTGTTTGTGGGTAACGGGGTAGTACCTCCACCTTATTTAATATCTGCAATGAAGGCATGTAAACTGATCAGGAAAGGGTGCCAGGGTTATTTGTGTTATGTGTTGTCTGAACAATCTGTAAATGTTGAATTGAATAATATCCCTATTGTTAGAGAATTTCTAGATGTGTTTCCAAATGAATTACCAGGGGAATTGGTTGACTGGGAGATAGAGTTTACAATAGAGATTATGCCAGGCACCCAGCCTATTTCCAAAACTCCCCACAGAATGGCTACTGCCGAAATGAAAGAACTGAAAGAACAGTTGCAAGACTTGCTTGACAAAGGGTTTATTCGACCAAGCACTTCACCATGGGGTGCACCAGTGTTGTTTGTGAAAAAGAAAGATAGAACCTTGCGTTTGTGCATCGACTATCGAGAATTGAACAAGGTAACGATAAAGAATAAATATCCCCTACACCGTATTAATGACCTGTTTGACCAGTTGCAAGGCTCACAAGTGTTTTCCAAGATTGATTTGAGATCCGGGTATCATCAGTTGAAAGTAAAGACGGAAGATGTTGAGAAAACCGCATTCAGAACGAGATATGGTCATTTTGAATTTCTTGTTATGCCATTTGGAGGGACTAATGCCCCAGCAGCATTTATGGACTTAATGAACCGAATTTTTAAAATCTACCTTGACGAATTTGTCATGGTTTTTATTGATGACATTTTGATATACTCTAAAGATAGACTTGAACATGAACATCATTTGAGAACTGTCTTGCAATACTTAGGGAAAGGAAATTATTTGCTAAACTAAAGAAATGTGAGTTTGGGTTGGATGAAGTTGTTTTCTTAAGACATGTTATCAACAAAGAGGCGATTTCAGTGGACCCACAGAAAATAAAGGCAATTGTGAATTGGCCTACACCGATTAATGTGACAGAAGTCCGCAGTTTCATGGGCTTAGTTGGGTACTACAGGAGATTTGTGAAGGATTTCTCAAAAATAGCTGTACCTCTTACCCAGCTGGTACGCAAAGGGCAATCATTTGAATGGAATGACGAAAGAGAATCTACCTTTCATGATCTGAAAACGAGGCTGACCACTGTACCAATTTTGACATTGCCCACAGGTACGAAAAATTTTGTAATTTTCAGTGATGCATCTTATAAAGGTTTGGGTTGTGTGCTAATGCAGAACGGAAGGGTAATTGCTTATGCCTCCCGACAGTTGAGACCACACGAGAAGAACTACCCAACACATGACTTAGAATTGGCTGCAGTTGTTTTTGCTTTGAAAATCTGGCGGCATTATTTGTATGGGGCAAAGTGTGAAGTCTACACGGATCACAAAAGTCTGAAATACTTCTTTACACAGAAGGAGTTGAATATGCAACAAAGGAGATGGCTCGAACTAATAAAAGACTATGATCTTGAGATTCAGTATCACCCCGGGAAAGCTAACACAGTTGCTGATGCCTTGACCAGGAAATCAACGGGGAGTATGGCTTGTTTGCTGAGTGAACAGAAAGAAATCTTGCAAGATTTTGAGAAGTCTGAAATCGAAGTGGTATTGTGTGAACAAGACGGATTGATAGCCGTTATTTCAGCTGAACCGGCAATCATTGAGGAAATTAAATAGAAACAAAAAGAGGATGAATTCCTCAAGAAGGTGATTGATGAATTTAAGACAAGTCCAAAAGCAGAGTTCGGCATTGAAAATGAAGTGTTGAGGTTTCGAAACCAAATGTGCGTCCCGGATATTCTGGAACTAAAGAAAAGGGTTTTAGATGAAGCCCATAAATCAGTATTTGCTATGCATCAGAGTAACAATAAAATGTATCGGGATTTGAAACAAAGCTATTGGTGGCCTAAGATGAAGAAAGAGATTGTGGAATATGTGTCCAAATGTCTTCAGTGTTAGCAAGTTAAAGCTAAACATCAGAAACCGGGCGGTCTACTTCAAGCTCTCCCTATTCCTAAATGGAAGTGGGAGCATGTGACTATGGATTTTGTTATTGGTCTACCTCGGACTTCTCGAGGTATGGACTCTATTTGGGTTGTAGTTGATAGACTGACTAAATCTGCACATTTTTTACCTGTTAGAACTACATTTAATACTTATAGACTGGCTACAATATATGTTGATGAGATTGTCTGTTTACACGGAGTCCCAGTATCTATTGTGTCAGATAGAGATCCGAAATTTGTATCTAGGTTTTGGAAGAGTTTGCAGGAAGCTATGGAGACAAAACTGAGAATTAGTACTGCATTCCATCCACAGACAAATGGGCAATCAGAACAGACCATACAAACTTTGGAGGATATGCTGAGAATGTGTGCCTTAGATTTCCAAGGGAGTTGGGAAGAATATTTGTCACTTGCAGAGTTTTCATACAATAACAGCTTTCACTCTAGCATCAGTATGGCACCATACGAGGCTTTGTATGGTAGAAGGTGTAGATCACCAATTTGTTGGACAGAAGTCGAGGATATGGCCTTGCTTGGGCCTGAAATTGTGCAAGACACATCTGAGAAAGTCAAAACCATTCAACAGAGGCTCAAAATAGCTCGGGACCGACAAAAGAATTATGCAGATGTTCGGAGAAGACCTCTTGAGTGTGAGGTTGGTGACCATGTGTTCATCCGTGCGTCTCCTATGAAAGGCCAAGTCAGGTTTGGAAAGAAGGACAAGTTGTCGCCCCGTTACATTGGGCCATTTCAAATTCTAGAAAGGCTTGGACCAATTGCCTATAGAGTTGCTTTGCCATCGGGATTTGAACAAATCCATAATGTGTTTCATGTGTCGATGTTAAGGGGTTATCTTCGAGACCCATTTCATGTGATTGATTACCACCAGGTAGCACTTGATGAAAATATGGAGTACGCCGAATGGCCGGAACGAATTGTTGACCGGCAAGTGAAACAACTGAGAAGCAAGTCCATTCCAATGGTGAAAGTGGAATGGAATGAACACTATGAGACGGATGCCACATGGGAAAAAGATGATGAAATGCGACTACGCTATCCATATTTGTTTCCCGACGAAGGTAAAATAAGCTTGGAGGACCAAACTTCCTAAAGGGGGAAAGACTGTGATAACCCTGTTCCGTATTATGCTAATTGGTCCTTATTATGAATATGATTATGTGCTTGATATGATTTTGTGTGCCATTATATGAAAATATGTGGTTTTGAATTTCTATCTGTTCACCGTAGGAAAATCTGTTTGACTTTCTGCTTTGGAAATTAAATTGAAGGCCTTATCGGCCACAAAACTTGAAATTGATTACGCCATTGTGATTAACGTAATTTTTTGAGCCTATGGTGAAATTAATTGAAAATTGATTCGGATCAAATTAATTAGATTAAATTAATGGTGTAGTGCTCAAATTGTTTAATATTAATGATTGTGACCAATGGGACTTATATAAAATGAGCCACTTTCACTCAATTTCTCTCTTTTCTTATATTTGGCTGATATCAACACTAAGAGAGTGGGAGAGGGTCGGCTAGAGAGGGGGAAAGAAAGAGAATTGTGTGTTTGCCTCAAGTTTGTAAAAATTGGAAGGTTGGACTCAAGATTCAACTAGAAATTGTGAAGATTAAAGCCTCTAGGTAAGTAAATTCATGGGTTCTAGTTTGTAATTTTGTGAATTCAAAGTTGATTGATGATCAAGAACAAGAGTTGTGCTATAAGTGATGAAATTGGGTTGAATTGGAAGTCATAGAACACATGAATGTTAGAAATTGCTATGAATTTCCATGTTTGAGCATAAAGTGTGTAATCCATGTTGAATTTTGATTAAAGTCCATGTATTTGATCATCTCTTCACCAACTAAATTGAGACTTGTATATCCCACATGCAAGTACAAATCATAGAGGTGTGAGTCTTGAATGTTTGAATTTAGCATGTTGGTAATGAGTTTGGGACAATTTGAGTCATGCATGTAATTAATTCATGGAATTGAGCTTCATATGACCATCTCCAACAATTCACCAAACTTGACATCAAATTTAAATTTTGGTGAAAAAGTTACTGTTTGGTGCTCCAACGGTTGCACCAAATCGGTATCAAATTGAGAATTCACCAAAAAATTCATCAAAGTGAGAACAGCGTACAGATTTCATTAAATTACTGTGCGCGACCGTTGGAGGAGAGGAATCGGTCAACCAGTCGGTTGCCCGGCCGGTTGACCAACCGGTTGACTACGAAAAGGTTCAAACAGTTCAAATTTATAGGTTCAAAAAAAAAAAAAAAAAATTTGCCTTACCAATAGACCAGTCGATCGACCAACCGGTCCACAACTAAAAGGTTCAAACAGTTCAACTTTATTGGTTCAAACAATTAAAAAAAAAAAAAAATTACTCTTACCGGTCGACCAGCCGGTCGACCAACCGGTTGTCCCGGAGCAGATTTGATAAAAAGTGAACCGTTGGAGCCGTCTGTATCAAATTGAGAAAATGGTGACTTTTTTAATCAGATTTGGTGAAAAATTTGGTGAACCGTTAGAGATGCTTTAAGGTAATAAATTTGGTGTTGGATCATGTTAGTACATGTATATGTGAAGTTTGAGCCATAACACGCAAGATGTGTTCATTTGAATGTTGAATTTGAGCCCAAGAACAATTCTGGATTTTTCAGAATTTATGATGTCCGCTCGAGCGTGGGAACCACTGCTCGAGCGGGAAATACGGGCTCCCAGAACTTTTTGCAGACATGGTGTCCGCTTGAGCGGGGAAGTTCACGCTCGAGCGGGGAGCTATGTAGGTTGGCCTTCCGCTCGAGCGTGAAAATGACATAGCCTGTACTTTTGCAGACCTCATGGGTCTGTTCGAGCGGGGAGGTCCACGCTCGAGTAGGGACCCCTGTTTCAGAAATTTTGAAAATGCATTCTGTGTTTCGTTTTCCGTTCTCTTTCACTTCTAAGTACTCTTAGGCATGCATTGGGCATTGTGAATGAATTAAAAGGAGCCTAAAGAGGAATATGTGAATCAAGGGATGGATTGAAATGTTTGTGACCCGTTGTGTTCATGTAATGTATAGGGTCACGCTCCAGGGCAAATCACCCAACCGATCACTGTGAGTAATATCCTATTAAAGATATTTGAAGTATGTTATTTGTCCAATTGCTTACTTCTATGTAAGTCTTATAAGTCTGTTTATCTGAACGGGGGACAAATGTTTGCTATGCCAAATAAATAGGCTAGAGGCCAGTTTGACATGAATGAATGAATGGGCCAAAGGTCAGTTTGACATGAATGAATGAATGAATGGGCCAAAGGCCAGTTTGACATGAAAGTATGAATGGGCCAAAGGCCAGTTTGACTTGAAAAGCATGAATGGACCGAAGGCCAGTTTGACATGAACGAAAGATAAGTGGGCCAAGGGCCAGTTTAACGTGAATAGATTGGGCCCGAGGCCGTCCGATGTGTTTGGAACCGCAGTTATTTGACCTACGTATGAATATATGTATGTATTAGATAGAAATATGAATTGGGCCTAAGGTCGTTTGATGTATATTGTTCCAATGTATTTTATTTATTTGATATTATTCACTAGGCTTCCGCTCACACTCATTCATATGTCTGTAGGTGAGCCAAGGGAGGTCCAAACCCAGCCTCAGTGAAGTTTGTGTGGAACAACCAAGGTTTTGAAAAGTCAGCCCTTACATCTCACGCACGAGACTCGTCTTCGCCTTTTTTTCTATCTTATTTTATTTTGTCATATTGGCAAGGACTTTGGTTCATGTTGTATATATATAGTTTTGATTGGCTGACCTGGACTTGATAGATCGTGTGTGTACAGAGCTTTGTATTAGTACATATTTTGATGTGAGTTATTAATACGTGTATGTATGGTTTGTTATGATGTGCCATGTAAGCACAGCTCTATGGACAAAGTTTTAAATTTTTCTTCCGTTTGGCCCCCTTTACTCTGATGAGTTATGTCTGGTTTTGATCTGAGGTTGTAGGTAATCTCAGGATTACTGGCCGATTATGTCCTTAACCCATGGGGGCAGGGTCGGGTCATGACAAACAATGACTTCAATAACAACCGCACTTCAAGACATCTACCATGACTTGACTACTTGCAATACTCAACCCACCATTGAGTGCTTAACCCTCCAACCTAAGGGAAAAAGGAAACCACTCGCACACAAGGCTTTCGGTAACCAGCAACTTAACAACGTTAGGGCACATTAATGTCCGACAACTCTAAGTCCTTGCCAAGAGACTTGCAACATGTAACTAGCGACTCAGACTAGATCAAAATGTGACTTCTCAACACATGGCATAAGGTATCCCGTTCAGGGTAAAGAAAATGCTTAATCTACCCCATTTGTTTTAAAACACTTGGTTTCCCCCCCCCCTGCCACAAGGTGTTCAAACTTACACCGTTATAATTTAAACACCACATTAATAACTGGCCACAGCCAAACTCAGAGATTTCTCTAGATTATTTATCAACATTTCTCCTGTGAATCGCAACACAATCATCCCATAAAACCCAACACACTCACGGTGGTGTTACAATACCCCAAATGTAATTTTCATGATGAGAACCCCTGAAAATCTTAGGAATACCAACAACGTAATAACGCAAAGAAAGAAATTGCACACCCATTAATCACATAATGGTGCAAGGCGCTTATAAGACCAAAGTTCTCAACAGGAATATCAAACCGGTCACTACCACTCAAAACAACCTTCCAACTGTCCAGGTGGGATTTACATTCCACACCGGGACACTGTTTAATTACACAACCTACAATTTCAACCAACCCAAGTATTGACCAATCAACTATCCAACATTATTCACCCGTTCTAGTCTTCAAACACCAACATACCACTTAACCTCACCCAACTTTGTATTAATACCAACATATTGCCTAACTTCACCAATTCTTAAATGGAGTTCCATACACAACCTCTCAGGTCCAATGAATCACTCCAAATTCTTCAAAGTGAACCCACGGTAGTTTGATTTTTTTTTTTTTTTCACCCCTCACACGTATGCCTAAGTGGCACACAAATCCTCGCTTCACATTAGAGTCCTAATCGGACTTTTCAAGTCAAACACAATACACTATCTTAAGTCAATGCATACAAGGATCGAATAAGTTGAAACAACTCTGATAGAGTGCATCACTCACTCTACACAGTTTTACAGCCTCACTCGGAGTTCCACTATCCAAACTGGACGACAAACACCTACACCAAAGTTGCCTAACACTTTTGAACATTAAACTACTCAACCCAATCATTAACTACACAATTTCCTTACCAAGGCACTCTCCTGGGATTGCCCTGTGACCGATCCCCTTCTACACATCTTCTAATAAGAATATACGAACCACTCACCACCACCTACCATTCCAGCAAAACCTCATCACTTAATGCATGATATTTTACACCCACACTGAATTCCTCATTCTGAGGATGTACTCACAACCTCGACTGAATTTACAATAACGAAATTTACACACTTGTTCTCTCGCACCAAGTTAACTAGCAAGGCTTACCATGCTACAACACCATCGTTACTACGTAACCGTTCGAATCGAATACAAGCAAAAATAACACCTCTGTCCCTCAATGACCAATAAGGTCAACTCTTTATTCCATATTCTATTTGTCACTCGTCGCAAGAGTACAATCAAAATACTAAGCCTCTGTGTCAATCCACTAGCCATTGCTACTACAAAACAACTACTTTGAACCAAGCCCCGGCACCAACGCAAGACACCTACAGGGCTTTCAAAGACTTACTGTCCTAACTCTTCAGAAGAACAATTGAAGTTCTCAATCTCCTTGTTGTTTTTCCAAACCTTTACCCATAAGCGCCAAACCACTATGACCCTACACACGGGTCACACCCTAACCATGGGCTGTATACCCAACCAACCCTTCCGACAGCATCTCCTGATTCAACCAGAATTGAGGTACACGCCTCTCACACCTAAATATGATAAAGGAATCCTAGAACCTAGGAAATGTCCACTACATTATAGCCTGAAATATTTTACCAGCTGCTCACAATACACCACCCACTGGTTCTAACAACCAATATTATGATAAGGGACTAACATCCTTTCACAAGAAACAACCAATCAGAAAATAAAACGCACAGAACCAGTAACTGAAACCCAACCATAACAGAATTTTACCCCTACAAGGTTGAACAAAACAATCACATAATCTTGTTAAAACAACGGTTTTCTTGTTATTTCAAAGACTTTTTCCACCACCTACCCCCCATTTTTCTCAAAAGTTACTCAAATATACATCATTTTTCCAACAAAAATTTGTTCCAAAATCTCAAGGAGACCAATTGTTTTGCAAAGATTTTCTCCAAACAACCCGCAAAATTTCAAATCAGAGATTTCAGTTGAAATGAATGCCATAAAAGGCCATAGAGCCAAACTCACTCTTCAATTTATTTCCCAACGATAACTGGTGAATCTCAACCATCACCCAATCATAACCATCTTACCTACGGTGATTCCAAACATCTTACATATTCAATATATTTAAAGATATAATCATATTCAATGATAACGGGTGAGAAATTTGTTCCAATTTATCTAATTCTCATGAAATTTCCATCACAACAATAAATAGAGATACATACAGTACCAAGAGGTATAATACAACACAAATAACTTTCCAAATTGCGGAAGTCTCAAACCAATACAACACCAACAATATTAATCGTTATAATTCAATGGCATAAGGCATTTGCAAAATTTTCACATTAACACGTTACCCCAATTCAAGGGGCTTTATATAACCACACTAATCAAATGCACCCATAAGCGAGGTCCACACGCCCCTAAGTCCATTAACGTAACCCGAAAACAATTTCCAATGTGACTATGTGCCAACCAACTTCGAATACCATACGACCCAACCACCAATCTTCTATCCTCAAGACTCAAAGTCCAAAACAAAGCACATCCCTACCTTTCCACAATGCATTCGTGACTATCCTGAGACATCACAAGCTAACCCGTTTCCCACGACATCAATATGACATAAAACACTAGGATTTTCAATTCGTACCACATCTATTAACACATTACAAATGAGTATAAAGTTAATTACATAACCACACCTTTTGGGTTTACAACCACATATGCATATATAAACAATATCCGTAGGCGTACAGCCTTTCATAATATAATATCAAATAACACTACAAAGAATCAAAACTCCTTCACACTTTCAACCTCACTATTGTCCCCGCTTAGACTACTAAAACTGGCGCTGCCCCCTCAGAGGACATCAGCGCCAAACATGGCCTGTCCAACCACATCGAAAACACCAAGGTGATCCTCTTTTCTGAGATTGACTTGAGAACGCCTAAGTCTGGCTAGACTCTTCAAAGGACGAGTCTAATTAAACAAGAGTAGCCCGAGGCGTCAACTACACCTATGCCTTACTAGGTGTACTACCTCTCCAAACAGTTGAACTTGTTGGTATGGACACTTCCTCCTCCTCCTGACCAATGCTATTGATAACGGTCTCCACGTGAGCCGCTGCCTCTACCAAGGCATGGTAACCTCTATGCATTGCCCAGCAACTTTTCTCCAAATAGCATCACACAACTTCCCTTCGAACTCAAGACAACGTTGCTCCTTTGTTGCAACAAACTCTGGAGCAAATCTCGACGAGTTAGTAAACCATGCTTCAAACTATACCAAAGGTGTAGTACCTTGGCGTAACTCCATAAACCGTTTTCGCAACTCTTCCCGCGTAGAATGAGGGAAATTGTCACTTCTTCATCTAGGCATCCTAATAAGGGTAATAAAAGAAACTAGCACATTCACAAATGTGCCGATGCTAACTTACGGGCGTCCTAATACATTGGACAATGGTAAATCACTTCACATAAGCACATAATCACAAAAACATATACGAATTTCATTTCCGGATAATGGCCGTCCTGTCGCATTGCTAGAGTTCCAGTTAGAAACGGCAGTGATCAAGTGCATTTCTAACAGGACTCCCAGAAACCCATGGACCCGATCAGCATCCCAGAAATTAAATCCCATAACCATATAGTCACGTAAACATGTTATCATATAAGCACATAACACCATACTTAAGTCTCTAACAAGCGAGACAAACCCATTGTGGTACTAATCACTTCTCACGTACCCAAAGTATTCAAACCTAGTATGCTCTAATACCAAGTTGTAACGCCCTCCAAAATAATACCATAGATATAACCCAAGCATAAACAACAATTACATAAATCAGAGTGTAAGGATGTGTTTGGTAACGTTTACGTTTTCAGTTTATATTTACAAAAATTTTATAAACTGGTTTTTATTTATTTTTTGTTTATTTTTAGAAAAACATGAACTACAAACGCGTTTGGTAATTGACAAAATGATTAAAAAATTTTAAAAATATAAAAAAGAGTGAGAAATGACAAGTGGTGGCAAGTGGCAACGGAAGACGGTGGTGGAAAGTGGTGACGGTGGGTGGTGGGTAGCTGGTAGTGGTGAGTGGTGGCGGGTGGGTAGTGGTAGTGGATGGGTGGATGATGGTGGCGGGTGGCAGGTGGTGGTGGTGGTGGTGGCAAGTGGGTGGTGATGGTGGATGTGTGGGTGACTATGGCAGGTGGTGGGTGGTAGCGAGTGGGTGGCGAATGGCGGATGGTGGGTGATGGTGGGTGGTGGCGAGTAAGTAGCGAGTGGTAGGTGGTAGTAAGTGGGTGGTGGTGGTGGTGGCAGCGAGTGGTGGGTGGGTGGTGGGTGGTGATGGTGGGTGTGTGGGTGGGTGACGGTGGCCGGTGGTAGGTGGTAGCGAGTGGGTGGTGGTGGTGGTGGTGGCGGGTGGTGGGTGGCAGATGGCGGGTGGTAGCAGGTAGGTAGCGGGTAGTGGTGCTGGTAGGCGGGTAAGTGAGTGACGATAGCGAGTGGATGGTGGTGGTGGGTGGTGGGTGGTGGTGGGTGGTGGGTGGGTGGTGGGTGATGGGGGTGGTGGTGGTGGTGGTGGTGGTGGTGGGTGGCGGGTGGGTGGCTGGTGGTAGATGGTGGTGGTAGGTGGGTGGTGGGTGGTGAGTGGTGGTAGCAAGTAGGTGGCGGATGGTGGGTGGTGGCGAGGAGTGGGTGGTGATGGCGAGGAGAGGGTGGTAAGTGGATGGTGGCTGGTGGTGGCTGGTGGGTGGTGAGTGGTGGTGGCAGATGGTGGTGGGGGTGGGTGGTGGTGGCAGAAGACGGTGGTGGAAAATGGTGACTGGTGGTGGCTAGTGTTGGGTGGTAAAAAAAAAAAAACTCAAAACGAAAACACATTTTTTGTGTTTTCATTTTTTGGCCAAATTTATAAACTGAGACCACTGATTTATAAATCAAAAATTTTACCAAACAAGTTTTTATTTGAATTTTTAAAATTTTTGTAAATATAAACAGAAAACTGAAAACGTAAGTGTTACTAAACGGTACGTAAGTAATCTTCTCATTACATGAAATTGATAATACAAGGGGGTTTAACATAAACAAATGCCATTCGGGCCTACATTTTTCAAAAATATTACTTGGTTACAACAAAAGAGAGTCATAAGCTCAATACATATAAAGTCCTTGGCTTGAATAATCATTTAAACATCTAAACAACAAACAACAAAATTGAGCCTTCAGTTCCTAAATCCTCCCAAGCTACATCCTACGAGGTGGCACGTCACTGGTACTTGAAAATAGTTTCCTAAGTAAGGTGAACCAAAGTCCAGTAGAGATATACTAACACAATATATGAAGTTTAATTAAGACATAAGTGCCAGACAAAAGTTCCACACTCATAACCGACTTGCATTGTTTCCATGATCATTCAATACTGATACCCATATCTTAATCCATTTCCATCTATTCAATTTATATTAATTCAATTAATTCTGAGTCAATTCATGAGACAACTTCATTGTTATCTAAACAATCCAAATGAGACTACAACTCAGTGTTTCACAATTCCATACAACTATTATTCAAATACTTCAATTTAGCCATTTTACGGAATTCTCATCCGAGGGAATCGGCACCCATTTATACACAAGCACTTCAATTTTGCCATTTTACAGAAATTTCGTCCACGGGATCGACACCCATGTATAAACGAGATTTCGGGACTTTTACCCTGGACATTCTGGCCAACTTAATTTTAAATGGAGTCCATCCACTATCTCCTCCCAAACAAAAACACATATACAATGTATTAAAAGTATCGTCATATACAATGACTGTCTATGACATATATTTAATATCTCAATCATACCATCACATTCAATGAGGTAAATTAAATGATAAGTTTCAATTCACCTAATCCCACATGCAGTTTCTACAACAATCATAGCTATCCTCCACCGATAACCCAAAACAGATATTTCTAAACAGATGTATAATCTTTTAAACATATAATTTATCAAATTCCCATAGGTGAGTGATTTAACAAATCCAACTACACCATTCATTCATGCGCCCTCCCAATTTCATATTTCTCATATCAATTTCATCATTTATACAAAATAATCTATTTAACTCAAATTAGGGTAATTCTCCACCTTTTCTCAAATTCTACCAAATAGCTAGATTCTACAATTTTAACACCAAACAACCTCATAACCCAACCCCATGATCAAATATGCAACAATACATGAAAACCCCTCTTTATAAATTTGAATCTAAACCCTAGATTTCCTCCAAACATCCCAAATCTCACCATATATTCATAACAACAAATAACTAGGTTAAAATTCGTAACAAAATCCCTACCTCAACGCTAGGAGACCAAAGGAGAAGATGGAGACACTTCAAACAAACCGAAACCACGATGCATTCGGATCAACACGGAGCCCTCAAGGTGCTCTACCTTTTTAACAAAGAGACTAAGGTTGAGAGACCCCCAAATCAAGGTGTATTTATAGAGAGAGAGAGAGAGACAGAGACAGAGAGAGACAGACAGACAGACAGACAGACGGGTTAGGGTTCTTAGGGAAAAAGAAGATCAAAAGTGATATAAAATATCTCTGCTGCGAACTGATATACGAGGTCTTCGCTCGAGCAAAGGAGTTGTCGCTCGAGCAACCAGACATAACAAGTGAGCTCGCTTGAGAGCAAGAAGCGTCGCTCGAGCACACAATGCAAAGCTTCAAGTCTGCCATAGACGCACATGCTTGCTCGAGCGCAAGAAGCCTCGCTCAAGCGTATAAACAATTAACACAATGCTCGCTTAAGCGCAAGAAGGCTCGCTCGAGCAAAGAACTTCATCTTTTCCAGAAAAGCTGCGTTTGGAAGAAAACCTGAGAACTCCTAATTCTTGCTCGAGCGCAAGAAACTTCACTCGAGCGAATGAGCAAATTACAAAAAGTTCGCTCGAACGCAAGAAGGCTCGCTCGAGCGAAGAGTCCAAAATCTAGACAACAACAATCTAACCCAACTAACAATCAACCTGCTCCAAACTCGCTCAACAAGTTCTAAAACTCAAATACAAATGGTCAAAGGGGAAAAATAAGACATGGATACAATATTCAATCTTAGAACCTAAGTCCGGAAGACAATGAAGATCAAGACAAAACCGAAATCGTTATAAAATGAGAATAAAAGAAGAATAAATCGAGCGATATACTCTAGAAATCACATCAGCCACCACCTTTGATCACCACATTTGACCATCATCTTTGAATATTGGCAATAAGTTTCGACTATCATACTTTTATGACACAAAACTCAAGACTCATATTTTGGTGATTGACAAAAATAAAATTAACCCCAAAAATAAGCCACCTATGATATAGTTATTTCTTTCTACAGCGTCATGTTCATGTAATCACTAAATTTTTAATGAGAATTGATGTATGTACTTAATTTTCTACTCAATTACTACACACCAATTTTAACTTGCTTTTATGGCCAATTTTATGGTTATACATTTTCAAATGGCCTATACTTTCTCTTCTTCTTTTTTTTTCCTCCCACTTTTTGTTTTTGTCAATTTGTAAAAAATTAATAACAAGAAATTCTACACCCAAAAATATAATGTTAGAACTCAACAACACAGCTAGAAATAAATTAAATACAATTTGTATAATATGATATAAATAATCAATTAGTTATTGTTTTTGACAAAAAATAAGACCCGGAACTACTAAAACGAATATACAAAAAGTGACCAATTAAACTAATTTAATTAATTTATGTATACATATACAATCTTAAATAATTACAAATAAAGTCATTTTGAATCTTATCTCTTATTGTCAATGTATGTGATCTAAAATAAATTTAATTAAGTCATAACTAGACTATATTTAATTGAATCATAGTTTGACTTTACTTTTATTTGTAGTAAAAGTTATTAAACTTGCTTCGCATCTTGTTCCAACTTTTTAAAATAAGTTCTCGGTTTCATGTCATTAAATTACAACACATTATTAAAATTAAAAATTTAAACTATGATGACATTTAAGGATTTTTCAAAATTTCTAACCGTTTAATAAATATATATTAAAATAAATTACACCAACATTATTTAAGATTTAAAAAAATATAGTAAGTCTCATAAATTTGACATAATTATACTAGACTCTTTAAGGTTTTAATTCACATACCACTTTGTCCCTATTTTTATAAATTCATTAGTTGTATAAATGAAAAAAATGAGGTTAACATTTCTTTTACATTAAAATATATATTTTATTTTGTGTATCTTTGTATTTTTATATCGTCTTTTGATTTTTTTAACATTACTAAAAGAAAGTCAATATAGTTATTTCAAAATTGTGGAACTTTTTTTTTTTTTTTTTCCAGACCTCAAGATAGGTCAATGTAATTTTCCCTATATATTAACATAAATGGGAAATGTTTTGATGTACAATGTACACTGTATATAATTTTACCACAAAATTATATAAGATTATATACAATATGCATTGCACACCAAAAAAAATTTCCATCGTTATTATGCATCATCACTATATTCATTTAAGTGAATTTCATCACTCATATATGACATATGTAATTAATACAATAATGATGTAAAAACTTACATAATTTTATAATAAGGTTACTTATAGTATACATTGCACATCAAAAAAAATTCATCATTATTATGCATTATATTCATTTAAGTGAATTCTATCACTCATATATGACATAGGTAATAAATAAAATGATGATGCGTGATATAATATGATAAGTAAAATATGATAATATTGGATAAGATAAGATAATAATATATTGATTGTCATATTATGAAGAAAAAAAAAAATACAAATGGGAAGTGAAAAGGCGAAAACCTAGGATAGGAACAACGTTGGCATGTGGCACCGACGGTACCGTGACTGTAGCTCGCGAGCATGAATCACGTGGGGCGGCTTTGGTTTGGCTTTTTTTAAGGTTAGGTTTGGTATAATTAAAAAAAGTTAAAAAGTTAAAATGTCACTATCTTATTTAAGTCATATTATTTTTCAATTACATCACTTCAAATTCAACCTATATCCAACTCATATTTTATAAAAAGTCAAAAAGTGTACTTATTTAGGATACCCCAAACAACACTTTAAATGTTAAGAAAATAAAAATGAAAAATTATTCCATGTGTTTCATTTTTTAGTTTTTAAAAATTATTAATACATTTTTAAAGTTTTTATTTTTGTGTTTGTGGCTTGCTAATAAATACCTCTAGGTACAAGTAAAAGAAAAAAAAAATTAAAATATAAGACACATTTCACTAAGTTCAATTCACTTTTACTAAAATCAATTCATTTTTTTAATATTTTTATATATTTTTAAGACACTTGGTCATATTTGTTTGGATGAATTGAATAATGAAATGTTGTAATGCAACTAGACTATATAATTAGAAATGATGTGGATTTCAAGTTTATTTTATGATGGAATTAGATGTGTACAAATGACTATTTTAGTAAATCTCATATTTGATTTGAAAATGATGAAGTATCAAAAGATTATTTTGTCCTTTTAAATTGTTTACAATAGCAATATTAAATTTGAAGTATATTTTATTTTATTTTTATTTTTATTTATATATATATTTTTATTTTGTTTTATAAAGATTATTTTTTATTTTATTTAAATACAACATTAGAAGTATATTTTCATTTATAATTTTAATAAGAGAAAAAAGAAAAGGAGAAAAAAAGTAAGAGAAAATTATTATATCATGAGATTAATTTACACATGTTTAAAATGAAATTTTAAAAAATGAAAGAAATAAATTTTGTATACCTAAGAGTTAATTTCGTTATTTAACTAGTTAATTTGGAAGTTAGCGTCCATTTTTGTCTCACACCCTCATAGGATTGAGTTATCTCACATATAAGAGATTATTAGTCCAATCGGATTATTAGTTCAACCTTCACTATTCCAACCAAACATTTGACTATCCGCTTTGTTGAACATTGAATAAAATCCAATGGCTTAATCTCACCAAACAAGCATCCCCTTTTTAAACACTTCCAAACATTAAACAATATTTATGGAGCACTTATTAGCATTTGACTTTTAAATATATTTAAAAATAAAAATATTTATCAAAAAATCCATAAAAAAAATCAATAAATATAATATATATATATATGATAATCTACTGAATTTTTATGTATATGTAAAACTAAGCATAACGCAGCGGAAAAATATTATCAGATCATACCTTAGGTGATAGAACTTGAAGCGAAGAATTTCGTGGGTAAATCACGTGCTTCAAGAATGCGAACAACGAACCCAGCATTGGGGTGATACTACAATATGAGTATCACCCACACAAGTCACAGTGCAGAGGCTGAATCGTTCTCATATGGGAGAGAGTTGGAGAGAGTCTGGGAAAAAAATGTTATGGGTAAAAAACCACATAACGTATATGATATCAATATATAACTTAACCATATAATCTGATATATAACCATATATATCAATCTATTCATATCAGTTGATATGATAGAACTGATATGGATAAATATAGATATCATGAGTGGTTATCCAAATAAGTTTTGAATTCAAATTCAAACTTACTTGGATAATGTTCAAAGGGTTCCAAGGGTTATGCCACATGAGCGCCCAATTTCTAATATCTCCCACTCGCACATGAGTTGGCATGACACTGCCACATCTCTATCTCAATCTCCCTAAAAAGGAACAATCTCATACTAGCCAATGCACCATGCAACCGCTGAGAAACACCTGTATGTGGGAGCTCTATACTAGAAACTCAAAATGAGCCAGCATAGAGACATCAACCCAAAAAGAATAGAAATAGTGTCTCATATACCCCAAACCCATCTAATTACACTGGTCCAAAAAAGCATCTCTAATCCCTCAAAAGAACATGTTTGACCTTCTTAATTCTTGCAATATATTCACTCAATCCGCCTCTCATATAGAGCGATGTGAGTTGCCGGCAATGAATATACAACAGTGGTGTAATACTAGATGATCTTCCCTTTGCCCTCATGTCATTTAGTTTAGGATTGACCGCTTTCCCAATGATGTCCCTTAAGGCCGAATCATACATGACCGCAGGCAACATACCAAAGTAGCAGAACATCAACCCCTTACCTTATGACATAGTCAAAAGTCACAAAAGGGTACATAAATGAAAATCATATCAATAATGACACGTAGGACTCACACAGTGAGGAAACAGGGATCCATTCTCTCACCTCATTACTCGGTCGCCAAGCACATATAGTATGAATACATGTTACGGTGGAGTAACTCTTCCAAAAGAGTGACGTCATGCTCGATACACCGTACAGATCTTAGTCTAGTCGCTTTCTAGCGCCTAACTCGAATTCTCTATTTGCTCGCCTTCTAAGTGCCAAATGAGATCTCACATCTGGCTAATCATAGCAGGCACAACATGGAAAGTGGGTACTAACATCCATGTTTGGTCCTTAACACGACCTCATCTTGGTTGTAACCAAGGCGACATACATAGTGGATAATTTAAACCTTTCTTGGCTCTAAAAAAAATAAAAATAAACCACTAGTCTTGTCCTTGCTCGCTCCCAAGCACCAAGGGCGATTGCTCGTGTGAGTGAGCCAATCTTACCTGCTGACATCATCATCTACTAATCATTATGACACAAACCATAATAGTGTCAACAACCCATCATCTCATAACAAATAAGTGATCAATTTTTTATTTAAAAAAAAAAAAATATATATATATATATGACCACATCTTGCGCAATTCTAGATTCCAAACATAAGCCTTATCAGCACCTCTTGCGATAAGTATATACAACGAAATCCACCATGTGTGCCTCACATGAAGTGATTCAAGATCACTACCTTTTGCGCAATAACCTCTCTAAAGATATTTTGGTGACCAATTTGCGTTCATTCCGGATGCGCCCAACTAGCGCATTGAATCTTACAAGGAGCAAATTAATATACTACTAGTAAAGCATTTTATCCACAATCTAATGAGCACGATCAATGTCTAAACAACTCAGTTGACCATTTACCAAAGATAACACTTATCATACCGAATACGCCTACATAGCATACTTCAGGCTCCCGCAACAAAAAAGATCAAGGAATATAGGTCATCTGTTTCTCCAAAAGACAATCCAAGGATTCACTCAATAGCTAAGGCTCTGGCTTTTACCGATAGGTAAGTCAATGGGTTTGCAATTTTGCATCTAGAATCATTCTAGGATATTCCTTATGTAAGTCATCGAAGACAAACCGAGAATTTTTCCAAAACAATCCCTAAGGATCGTACATCCGAGCATATAAATTACATCACCCATGTCCATTATATCTAAAATAGAGGACTACCCACCCTAGGTGACGACAACCTTATAAATTCCTGGCTTATAATGACTAAGTAAGGAAAAAAGTTCTTTTTGGACCATTGATCATGCCTCAATGGTCTTCATTGATCATCGTCAGCCTATCATGGCTTAACGAAATCTAAGAACCACTATTTGGATAACAGTTTTAGGCTGTAAAAGATTTATTGGAACTAGCAACCTTTTTACCCTCCTAACTTTTCACCATAAAAGCAGAAGGTAAATCCCTACGGATCTATTTATCCAATTCTCCAATGAGAAATTGGGTCACAATGTCCACAAATCAATGTTCCGAACTTATTTCAATCATAGCCTAAGTCGAAATAACATCACTCCCCAGGAGAAAGTCTTCTCATGGTCTACACTTTTCTCAATGGTGCGACTTTTCGGTATCTAGCGAGCCTTATGCCTCAACAATGACTATCCAAATTGTGCATAACCTCATAACAGTTTCGCGTCATAATGGAAAGTCAACCAAATTATAGAAATTACTAATCCTCAAAGACTTTGTCTTAAACTGCGCAACATTGATCCACTTTCTAAAAACAGGGGACTAGAGCCTTTGGCATTATCCTAAGCTCTTTACCATCTTGCGGAGTAATCATGAATGTTTCCTTCTCAATCACCCAGTGATGACGTGAAAAATTTTCACATTCACTACCACGCAACTAAGAACGTAAAGTATTCTTCTCTAATGGAGTAATCCATTAGTAGGCACATCGCTCCCACTGCCCCTAGGATATTGGAAATTTCTTTCCATTCTCAACTAGGCTACATAGAGCGCTATGCTTAGAATTCTCTATCTTATGGAGTTCCAAAAACTCTATTCACGTCACCTTTACTAAGAAAACTCTATCTGACTTAGTTACACTCCCACAAAGCTGCTTACCTATATGTACATGACCCGGAGAGTTTACATGACAACATACAATAATGTGCCACGTGACCCTATGTGTTTATAAGACAACATACAATAATGCGCCATATAACTCTAGGTCTTAACTTCGCAACCTTATCAAAAGTAAAAATAAAGATAAGCTGCTTAACAGTTACAAATCACCCATAGATTTCTCTCCACTAACCCATTACTTAAATGGAGTGTAAAATCTGATATGGAGGGCATTTAGTTAGGGATATAGGCAACAAACTAAAGTGCAATTCCCAATTTGGAAACATTTTGTGCCATAATCCACCTAACATTAAGAATACTTAATTCATTATCTCTACTACACCATTGTGTTGTTGAGTATTAAGAATAATTAATTTTCTAAGCATCCATTTCTCTTCATAGAGTTTTCTAAAATAACTCAAATAGATACTCGCCACCTTGGTCAAAACTAAAAACACGAAAGCTGTTTTCTAATTGATCTCAACCTCATATGTGCAATGTCAAAAATCATCTCAAAACTTTTGACTTATAGGAGATCAAATAGTCTCGACTCAGATGTGTATCGTAATCTATAAATGTGTCGAGATTGAAGCTTAACTATCATACCCTTACACATATCTAGTCACAAATATCATAGTGGACTAAATGCGCCAATACAAATGACCTTCTACAGCTTTTCTACTTACTTGTGCGCAACCATTGCGAACAAAGTTACACATTCATATGAAAGCAGGGTGTCACAAGCGAGTGGGCCCAAGAGGGCCTACTCAAATCATTCATGCATCTTCTCATTAATGTGATTAAGTATAATAAGCCACCGGTTCATGACCAATGTCATAAATTAATTCCAATTGTCCTAATGTGTGAGTTCTTGAAGACAAGTTTTAAAGGTTTAGGCCCAACTAGGTAATGACTCACGACTAATTCATATTCACTAGATCATAAAAGGATGTCATGGAGATATCAAGTGCGCCTAAGTCGCAAATTTAACTAGTAAGTGCTAATCTCCTGCACCTTTAAGTCAATTTTATTCTCCATACGCTTTAATGCATCTACTTGAAAGATGACGATACTTCTCTTGCCATATCTATTTCTCGCTTCATAGTTACTTGCAATTAATTCTACTATCTACAAGAAGGAGAGAATAAGCTATCAACTATGACAGCTCCTGAAGTAACTTAAGCACGAATTAGGCTAAAGAGTCTAATTCAACACAATGCTCTTACAAGTGATGCATCAAATTCTTAGAGTCATAACAAAATTGTCGGCCTTGACCTTTTCATTACTATGCTGCAGCGTTTGCGCTTAATGGTAAACGTTATTCGAAAAACGTTAGCCTTGCTAAGGAATCATACAAAGAAGCACCTCCTCATGTCTCACACATAACTGTGGAAACAGTAAGTGTCCAGACTTGGACAAGTTGGCAATGCTAATAGATTTTCCAGTCACTTGGCGCTAATCTTTTCACTTAGTGTTAATAGATTTTGCTGTTACTAAGCGCTAATCTTTTAACTTCAAGTGATACTTCAATGCACACTATTATAGTCAATGCTAATAGATTTTCTAGCCATTTGGCGCTAATCTTTTCACTTAGTATTAATAGATTTTGTTGCTACTAAGCGCTAATCTTTTAACTTCAAGTGATACTTCAATGCACACTATTTATAGTGCATGAAATTTTGCTCCATCCACTCCTAACAGTTGGATAAAGAGCAAAACATTGCTCATACTAGCTACTCATCTTACACTTAATGACTAATTCATTTAAGCTCGCATTTTTTGGATGACGTGACTCTTGAATGTTACTTCATCCAATGATGCAACATCATTACAAGTCAAATTACAAAGGCAATCCGCACAGCTCAATAGCCAAGATCATATACAGATCTATTGAGGGCTTACTAATTTCATAACTCCAAAACTCGCCAATCAAAACTACGTAGTGTGCCGCTAACCATAGCACACACATCAAATTTTGTTGTGCCAAACAAGGCAACAAAACCAGGGCGACTTTGAGTTATGTTTCCTTACTTTGGCTCAATTAAGGTCTGACCTAAAGTCTCCAAGACTTTTGTTTATCTAAAGAATAGGATTATATTGTTCATATTTGAACATCTCTACTAAGTCTAGGTCAACCAAATTAACTTCCATAAGCTAAGTCAATTTAGAGAGAAATTCATATTGGGATTAATTTTGATTAGCATAATTTTGCCGCAAAAATCTAAATTAAATAGTAACAATATTACACAAGTCACAAGATCAAAAATCTGCTATGTTCGTAATCATCTCTTGCACCACATGTGACAATTATCCTAAATTAAATTTAATTTATGCGCAAAATATTGGTTTTCGGGAATAAATCTATAAAGATTTCTCTTAACCGAACAACCTCCCACTGACTATGACATGTCTAAAAGCATGATAAAATATTCTAATTCCATACAATAGCATCATAATATAGATTCACAATCAACTCATGCTATGTTACAATTAATAATGGAATTTAAACAAATAAAAACTAAGCATGCTTCTCTAATCACAACATATTACAAACCCCCAAAAAAAAAAATAATATGCTGTATTTAATATTCAAATTATGCCATAACAAAATGTACATCATTCTGAAATTTTCTGGAAATTTTCTGAAATTTTCTGGAAATTTTCTGAAATTTTCTGAAATTTTAAATAAATAATAAACACATATAAATTTAGAAATAAATATTCCAGAATCTGGTAAAATGCAGCAACCATACTAGTAAATATTAAACCATTACAGTGGTCTATAATAAAAAATTTCAGTTCCAGAAACTTAATCATGCAACACCATAAGCATTTTAAAGCATAAAAAATGAATTATTATTTCAGGAAAAATATTTTTTATTTTCATAAAATTTCTAAAATTTTACAGAAGATAGAAAATTTAATTTTGAGTCTAACAGTCCCAACCATGCTTAAAACAAAGGTATAATGAATTACTCATGACTATTTAACGTAATTCTGGATTTTTTAAAAAAATAAACAAACCCTTATCCCCAGCCAAATCAAGCGGCCATGACGACTCGACGATGACTACAAGACGGCTTCGTGGCAACGCGCGCGATTTGAAGCGGGGTGGCGCGGCTAACACGCGCGTGGAAGGGAGCAAGTCGCGCGTGTGGACGACGCGAAAGCGAGCGGCAAAGCGAGCCTAGCGCGTAACAGTGCGTGTCTGCCGCTGACAGTGTCATCTTGCGCATGCGGCCCACGCGCCGCCTTCTAGGGTGTTTTCTAGTCCAATTTTAGTACTGCCAGAGTCCATTTTTCAAAATAAAAATATTTATAGTATAAAAAATGACATTTAATGAATATAAAAAAAATGTGTATCACACTCTCAATCTAATGAGAGTTGAAGTGCAAAAACCCTGCACTTCATCTTCCCCCCTCATTAATTTTCATACATATAATGTGTATATATTTATATAAAAATTATACAGATGATTTAAAAATAAACACGAAAATACCCATATATGCTCTAATACCAATGTAAAACTAAGTATAACGGAGCGAAAAAATATTATCAGATCATATCTTAGGTGATAGATACTAAAACGAAGAATCTCATGGGTAAATCACGTGCTTCAAGAATGCGAACAATGAACCCAGCAGTGGGGTGATACTATAATATGAGTATTACCCACACAAGTCACAGTGCAGAGGCTGGATCGTTCTCATATGAGAGAGAGTTAGAGAGAGAGTTTGGGAAGAAAAGGTTATAAGTAAAAAACCACATAACGTATATAATATCAATATATAACTTAACCATATAATCTGATATATAACCATATATATCAATCTATCCATATCAGTTGATATGATAGATATAGATATCATGAGTGGTTATCCAAATAAGTTTTGAATTCAAATTCAAACTTACTTGAATAAGGTTCAAAGGGTTCAAAGGTTATTGACACATGGGCGCCTAATTTTTAACAGTATATAATTTTTGTATTTAGTAAATTTAACAAAAATTAAAAAATTTATATTTTAAGTATATATATAGATTAAATGGATTTGAAAAGTAAAATAAAATAATTAAAATATTTTTAAAAATACAGATTAAAAACTTGAAAATTATTTTTAAAAAATTCAAAACCAAATAGATTTGCTAATCATTGAGGTTGGCGGAGCTTCTCCAACAAATAGGTGGCATTAACCTCCACATTTTTTCTAAGTACCCATATATTGATAATATTTTTTTTTAAAATGAGAAGTATAATCAAGCTCATCTCACATGGTATCTAAAGATGATTATGTGGCTCCTTCTGAAAATATTAGTCCTTATTCTATTTTTTATTATCTTAAAATATTAGTTTTTTTTTCAAAAATTAGAGATAAAAACAAAATGAATTTTCAATTTTGACATTATTTTAAACTCATTAACAATATAAAAAGTACAATTATGAAAATTGATATTTCTCAAAAAATGTATCATTGAAGGATAATTTTGAAAAATTATTTTTTTTTTAAATACAATAATTGTATTACCAAAAAGAGTAGTTTCTCCAAGATAAATTATTATTTTAAGAGGGAGAGAGTATTTCTCTTATCCTCCCAATCATAAGCATCAAAACTGCAGAGACATTGATGATGAAGTGGAGGAATTTCAGTGTGAGGGCAGTGATTTGGATGATGAGATTTTACGTTCTGGATACTCATGCTTTCTTCTTTCCACCCTTCTTGCCCTTGGAAATCCTCTTGTTCCTTTTGCGATATTACGAAAATGTACAAATCAGTTGCTGTAATGGGTCGGTGATGTGTTTGGGGGAAAGAGAGGGCAACACTATCGTGAGTGTAGAGAGGGTGCGAATATATTAGGTTATGTTATGGTACATTGGTAAGTGTCCAAATTATTATGGGGTGCGTAGCCTAAGTAGGTGCGTAATATTTTGGATAAGAGATAGCTTTGATATATTATGTGGGGTTTTTAAAAAATTTATTAATATTTAAATTTTATAATTAAGGATTCTAAGAAATAGAGGATCCTTGGAAAAAATGTGGGAACTATAAAGTAGCAAGAAGTTTTAAAATCACATCTCCTATGATAAGATAAAACCATTGTTTAATATTATTATTTTTGGTGTTATATTAGGGAAAAAAAAATAGCTATAAGTGAAACACTATGATACACATTTTTCAAAAGGTGTGTATTATATGTATCTTACAATTAAAAAATAAAATAACATAATTTCATATTTTTGAGTCATAACTATAAAAAAAAAATGTTATCACTAAACACAATATGAGGTATAATTAAAGAATGTATAAGTTATAATTAAAATAATATCATCACTAAAATAAAAAATTAATCTCATAACTAAAAATAATATAATATAATTAAAAATACATATATTACATCTTTTTAAGAGGGTGCATGGTAGAGTTTACCTCTATAAAATTATCAACTTATCAGAGAGAGAGAGAGAGAGAGAGAGAGAGAGAGAGGAGCAGTTGTGATTAAAGAAAAAAAATTTAAGTCAATGATTGTGATCAGACTTTTTATAGTAAAGACACTATTGAACCAATATTGCTAAATTATAGTCATTTGTCACCATTCATTTCTAAAATATAAACAATAGCTATTGTTCTAGAGAGTGAATCATTAGAGATGCTATAAGGTTCTAGTGTCCTACGTCGGGAATAGAAAGGGAGTTCTCAGATTATAAAAACAAAAATTTAGACCCTTATATAACATCGAGACATTTTTCCTAGGTAGTAAAATCTCTAATAGAACTCCCCAATTAAGCGTGTTCAGACAGGAGTAGTTCTAAGATTGGTGACCTACTGGGATGAACAAATTCATGTGGATATAATCCAAAACGGATAATATCGATGACATGTGAAGGGTTGAAGCATTATAGATGCTATGAACGGTAAGGATTTGGGATTCTAAGCCTTACCCATGTCTCAATTTCCGATATCTCTCAAGACTAGTCATTTGGGCCCTAATACATTTGGTTGATAAGGAGTGAGCATTTTAAGTTTAAGTAATTGTATCTCGTGTTTAAAATGTGAGTCTGAATTTTTTTTTTATGTGTCATTTCAAGACTTATAACGGTATAATTGAATAGATATATTATATAGAAAGCACAAAGAAAGAGTGACCTATAGACCTTTGACTTCTTTAAGATCTTACTATATTATAAAGTTACTATTCTCCATTTGAAAATCAGCCCACCTCCACTGTTTGTTATTTTGTTTGTTTATGTTTTAGACCTGCTTGGGTCAAATTATGTTACATATTTGGACTGCTAAAATATATTTTATTAGTCCATTTATTTTGTTATTTTATAATTTAAATGTATGTTTTTATATATTTATGCTAATTATACCTTTTACATACTATTATATTGTAAAGTTATTATGCACTTTTGAATTTATCAGCCAACTCCACCTTTTTTTTTTCTTTTGTGAAAATTTTCCTCTATAAATAGAGGCAGAAATGAGGAATATTTTTTTTTGGAGGGAGGGGGGAAGATATTTTGGGGAAGAGATAAAAGAAGGGAAAAATTAAGAGAATCAGATAGATTAGAAAAAGAGAAAAAAAAAATATTTTCTTAGATATTTTATTTTTCTGAACAAAGCATTTTTTTGTTCTTTTTATTGCCTTTTCACCTTCTGGTATGCTCAAAACTCGATTTTGAACACTTGATTTCTGGGCCATTTTAGAAAAACACATTGTTTCTTCTCCACCTCGCTCTGATACCACTTGTTGGGGATTCGTTTTCCCACCTAAGACCTTTCAAAAATTATACTAAGGAAAAAAGCACAATCATACCCAAGGAGACACAATATTTAATGTTGCCTAGCCTCAATGCCTACATCCAAGGGAAAGTAACCGGTTATCACTTTAACAATGGAGAGATTACAATAGAAAAGGAGCCCACACTATTCTTATTAACCTATCTCCCTTTATCATTCACCACCCTTTTATAGATGCAATGGGAGATCCAAAGTTTTCATAGCCATCGACAATATTTACAGCAGCCACCGACAAGATTTGAAGATCAGCCACCTGACTATGAAATAGTTCGGCTGAATCTTTAGCCCAAATCTTTAGCTCCTTCATTTCTCTTCAAGCAACATCTATTGTTGGCTTTGATGAATCAGAGCCAATTTTAACAAACCCAACATACACCTATTTTGGCAAAATTGTTTTATACTCGTTTTAGCCAAATTATGTTACATAATTGGCCTGTTAAAATATGTTTTATTAGTCCATTTATTTTTATTATCTTATAATTTTATATGTATTGGTGTGTCCTTATAATATTTTGGCTACCTATATATATATTAATGTAATTAATATATTTTAAATATTATTATATTATAAAGTTACTATTCTTCATTGGAAAATCAACCCACCTCCACCGTTTGTTATTTTGTTTGTTTATGTTTTAGACCCGGTTTGGTCAAATTATGTTATATATTTGGACTACTAAAATATATTTTATTAGCCCATTTATTTTGTTATTTTATAATTTAGAAAATTCATCATTTCTTCAAAAGGTGAATTTTTCGCAAATTTTCATCTAATTTTAAAATGTGATATAACTTGTTTAATACTTCCTCTACTGGTTTTCATAATTGTTTTTATCGCTTTAACGTGAAAGCTACACCACCCAGATATCTGTTGCGATTTACTTTCTTTTTTATATATAACTATTTTACTGCTTTAAAGGGAAGGTTGCACCACCCACATATTTGTTGTGATTTACTATTTTTTTTATATAACTGTGTTACCGCTTTAAAGAGAAGGCTGCACCACCCACATATCTGTTGTAATTTACTACTTATATATAAACTGTTGCAATTTACTGCTTTAAATGGTCAGTCTGTCACGACCCAAACCTGCCCCCAAAAGTTTAGGCTATGATCGGCCTGCTTTTAGGCCTCAAAACAAAAATTTGAAATATTTAAATCATATTGAGGCCTAAAGTGGAAGCAAAATAAATAACAGAACGTCCATTGAGTAGTGCTTATATGCCAGGATTAATCATGCCATATAAAGAGTTCACATTCACAATTCTTCTGTATATAAGTCCAAGTCATATCGATATATATAAAAAGTTCACAACCCAAAATTTACATATTAACTAGTGTTCAACAAAATCCACCAAAGACTTAACTAAAATGTGGCATCAAGGAACTCTTCAAAAGGACAAAAGGCTCCAATTTTGGAGGCTTAGCCAAAATAGGTCCCACAAAAGTTTCCTGAAGCTGACCTAGGGCTACCCTCTGAGCCGATCACCTACATAAATATATATAAATACAGAGTGAGTGAAGCTCAGTGAATAATAGTAAAGTAAAGAGAATCCAGTGAAGATGTTTGAATTAAATAAGAGCATGTGATGTAAACCCAATATTTTTTCCAAGGTCCAATATTTAGAGCATTCATCCTAGTCACGTTAAGCATAGCATTATTCATAATCACATTTTCAGAACAGCCTCAGGCCCACTTATTGCAGAACAGCCTCAGGCCCACATGTAACTGAACGGCCTCGGGCCCACATATGGTTAACAGAATGGCCTCGAGCCCAATCATAATAACAGAAATAGAACGACTTTGGGTCCATTTCATATGCCATTTTGATCCAATGTTCAATCATCTCCAATAAAACAAAACTTGTATAAAACATGTCAAAATTCATAAACATAACATATAAGCATAACATATTGTTACACTACTATTACTCATAGTGGGCTTCGAGAACGGTTGGTCATGTAGTCCTTGACTCGTGACCTACAATCACAAATATGCATAGCACGATACACAATCTTCTTAACCATATTTAGTTCACTTAAGCTTTTGAGTCAAAACCCTAACTCACTCTCTCACTACTCAACTTTTCTTCTCTTAAATATGGATGACTAGAATTATGAATTAATTAGATTATTAATTTCCCTTAACCTCTAATCCAAACATGTTTAGCCATGTATTAACCAAACTAATCCAATATAAAGACTCTAATCATATACAAACCCTTATTAAGTTCACTAGTTACACAATTAAACTTAAATTAAGCTCATACACATTAAATTACAATTATTCAATCATATTTAAATTACTGAATCAAAAAATCATAAACATATAAATTTCACAATTTCAACTTCATTTTCAAACAAATCAAGGCCCAAAACCTTCCATAAACATGTTGAATTTACCATCTATAGCTTCCAACAAACTCATAACTTTAAATTGAAACTCAAATTCCATACAAAGAGTTCAAATCCTTGAATTCAAACATCAAACTCATAATCTTGAACTTTAATCTTTGACTTCATGGAGGTTTCCTCCTCAAGTTGGAAAACTCATGCATGATTTCTTCTTGATTTAACTTAGAGGCTATGATTTCATGTGTATTTTAACTCAAATTCATAGAATTAAAGATGAATTCTTACCTTTGATGGCTAATTTGATGATGAGGTTTGAAAAACTTCCCTTGCTCCTCATTTCTTCTTCTATCCTTCTTATTTCCATGAGTTCTCTCCAGAACTCTCTCTCTCTCTCTCTCTCTCTCTCTCAAAATATCTACTTCCATGGTCTAATCTTATTTGTTTTTATTGTTGACTTGGCTAAGGAGTCATTTGGATACCAATAAATTCCATAAGTCTTAATTAATTCTAAGTTTATATTAATAAATTAAATTTACTTAATTAACATCAAAATCTAATTTAATTTGTACTAATACTAAAATGAATTAGGCTTTAATTTCCTATTCCTAAGCTTATTACAATAATGAGAGCCAAACACAACTTAATGAATCAGACAGAATCAATTTTCAATTAAACTTTCCAAATGGCTCTAAACATTTCAATTAGCATATCCATGTACTCAATTCCGATTTCTGAACCCATTAAGGTCATCAATTTCAGTTTACTTAAGGGTTTGGCTTAAATAAATCTAATTAATTCATTACGAATCAAATTTTTAAAAAATTTCATATTATATTCTAAAAATCATGCTAATCATAACTGTAACTGTAAGTCAATTTCGGTTTATCGCACCTTTAAGGCTTTCAATTTGCAGACCATAAGTCCTAATTTCAACAGATTTTCTTATAACCGACAGATACAATCCTATAAGCACATAATTCACACATTTAAACATGAAATTTCACATCAAACATATAATTACATAGACAATGAGGGAATTAGAGTATAAGCAGCATATGAGCGAGTCGGGTAATTACACGGTCGAACCACCTAATTTGTTAAAGATGTGACCCTGTCGGGTGAATAGTAACCTCGACAGTGAATAGTAACCACATGCGGTCAATAGTAATCTCAGCGATGAATAGTAACCACAAATGAAAAATGCCCACTAAGATGAATAATGACAAATGTGGGTGGATAGTAACTGCCAGGGTGAATAGTACTTCCGTCAATGAATAGTGCCCCGGGATGAATAGTGCTTCTGCAAAATAAAGTTTTTTCAAACAAACTAGAGTAATTTCTCAGCATAGAACAGAACCATTTTTGGCGGTTGATCTCCAAGGCATCTTTCTATTTCAAAGTGTTGTAATAATTCCCCATCCCTGTTTCTTTCTATCTCGTCCTATTACTTGTTTTCCTTATTTGTGCATAAGCATTAATTTTTTTTTTATATCTATGCTTTACATCCATGTTTTATGCATCTTGATTTGGCTAAGTTTGTAATTGTGGATTTAATTAATTCCTATGCGATTATGTGCGCTGCCTCATGTTCTTGAGATGATTCACACGTCATATCTTGGAAGTCGAATCTTTAGTTGCATTTCATGTGTGAATTGCATTAGGATTTTGTATATAGGATCATGCATATTTTGCTAACTTTGTTTTGTGGCTGTTTGCGAGACATCAATAAAAATGTAAGTTTTTATGCTTTAACATCCTGCTTGTGTGTGTTTTCCTTACTACGTTTACCATTTTACCATGTGGTTAGTTGCTTATTTGATGTAACTCTATGAATGACAGTGGATGGAGGTTGTGTCACTTAATTTAGAATGATGTTGATTTTTATGTTTGACTCAATTTCTTTGAATTGTACATCTTCAAAACTCTTTTCAAATACATGAAGTCAAATTATTCCAAAATGAATGACATAGTTTATACTTGTTTGCTTCATATAGTAAATAAGATTATCAATAATTGAAACATGAACATATAAAGTAAACAAAATTCATATCATGGTTAGTAAAGGCCGATCTTTTGATCGGGTGAGCGGGGGTGCTCAATTAATGACTTTCCCCTCTCATACCTAAGGTTCTAAACCGAGATAACTTTGGTTATAACGAACATATTTAAGCTTTAATCCCAACATACTACTATTTTGGCCAAATTGTTTTAGACCCGTTTTAGCCCAATTATGTTACATATTTGGCTCGTGAAAATATGTTTACTAGTCCATTTATTTTTATTATCTTATAATTTTACATGTTTTGGTGTGTCCTTATAATATTTTGGCTACCTGTACATATATTAATATAATTAATATATTTTAGATATTTTATATATTATTATATTATAAAGTTACTATTCTCCATTTGAAAATCAATCCACCTCTACCATTTGTTATTTTGTTTGTTTGTGTTTTAAACTTGCTTTGGTCAAATTATGTTACATATTTGGACTGTTAAAATATATTTTATTAGTCCATTTATTTTGTTGTTTTATAATTTAAATGTTTGTGTGTTTTTATATATTTTTGTGGGTATTTGTACGTATATTTATGCTAATTATGCCTTTTACATATTATTATATTGTATCAACTCGTTTAGGTGGGTTGCTCGAGCGAAGACTTTGTCGCTTGAGCGGTGAATTCGTGTTTCCAATATTTTCACTATAGCTCTGCAAAACTTCTAGGAGTTGGTCTTCTTCACTCGAGCGTCGATTTCTGTGTTCGAGCAGTAACTTCTTTTGTTTCTGGTCGCTCGAGCGACACTTCTTGCACTTAAGCTGTCTGCTCAGGATCAACCAATATAAAAATCTCTTTTTTGCTCATTTTCTCTCTCTCTCTCTCTCTCTCTCTCTCTCTCTCTCTCTCTCTTCTTCTCATTTTCCATCATTTTTTAGGGTTTCAAGCTTTAAGCTTGATTTTTATCTCCTTCCTCTCATTTTTCACCCCATGTTCCTTATATCAAAACAAAGAGTACGCCGAAGGCTTTCAATCCATCCAAGCGGATCGCTATTTTGCAAAAGTTGAAATTTTGGGTTTCTCTCTCTTCTCGCTTATGGTAGGGATTTTTCTTGCTTCTCTTCAATATTATCTTGTGGATAGATGAGTCATAATTTCTATTGCATAAAACCCTCATTTTGAGGAGATTTTCAAAATAGCATGTAAAGGAAGTTAGGGTTTTTAAATTTTGGAAGTTGAATTGATGATTTAAGTGAAATATGGAATATTTGGGTTATGGGATTAAGATGTTGTGTTGAATAGTAAAAAGCCCTAATTTATGCTTAACCCTTGTTGTAGAATTTATTTTGAAAATGAAGAATGCTTAAACTAACATTAGATTCAGGAAATTAAGTTTATGTTTTGTTGTGATGAGTATAAATAATGACAATTAATGGTTGGAAAATGATCATTGTATATATGGGTTAGGTTAAAAAAAAAAATTACGACTGGTAATTAAATTAATTAATCTTGGATAATTTATGGTCATTATTGTTTTGTGAAATTGAGTATGAAGACTTGGGGATAATGAGGAAAAGTAAAGACATAATTAGAACACAAGAAGTGTGAATACTTCTAAAGATGAGCCTTTATATTTTTGGTGGATAAGTTGTTAGATTTTTTTGTGATAAAAACAATGAATGTTGTTATTGTTTTTCTTTGTCAGAATTGTAACAATGAATGACTTGATAAATAATAGAGAATGTGGTGGAACATGATGAGTACTTGTTATATGAATGAATCCTTAGGATCAGTGGATGTGTAATTGAACTAATATGTAACGGAAGTAACGAACAATGTGTTGGCTTTGCCCACAAATCATAATGGGGAATGACTTGAGGAATTGATGGATTAGGATGTTGCTTTGGGGTCCGTTTCCCGCCATATTCGAGCCGACAAAGCGTGGCACTGAGGTTTCGCTTTCCTTTCGGAGTAGCGCCCAGTAAAGCGTGAGATGTGTAGAGGTTCCGTGTTCCTTCCAGCTTGTCACCGGTAAAGCGTGAGGTTCCGCATTCTTTCTAGCTTGTGACCAGTAAAGCGTGGCGCTTAACAGAGGTTCCGAATTCCTTCTAGAGTAACGCCTGGAAAAACGTGTGGTGTGATGATGTGGCTTGGTAATGGAGCTGGCTTCTAAGTGGATTATGTGGAACGATTGCAGTAAGATTTATACTTGTGATTGTAATAATGGAAAGTGAAAATCTTAATTGTGTAAAGTTGAATATATGAGATTATGTAGATTCATCTTATGTGGATTATAATAGGGTAATGGTTTGTTGTGACTTGTGGTAAAATGACTCGTTTCTATATTTAGAACCCAAATGCTATTAATGAGGGTTTTGAAACTGAAGACGCGCCCCGAGGACTCCCGAAGCTTCACACTTGCGAAGGCGCGGAATCTCGTTTGCTCTCTAGCATACTACAATTAGGACTCAAATGTCACGGTTCTGAATCTAATCTCGCAAAGTGCAATGCAAGGCCGATAAATCACCAAAGAGTCCAAATCCAACAAATCGTTTTGGAAAACTGATTTTTGTAAAGAAGTGTCAAACATGGACTACTTTGCCAGATACAGAGTCGCTACCTAAATATTTATTTTGGGGGAATGTAGGAAACCCTGACTCGTTGCCTAAGGCCATGTATCCGTCATCACCAAAGTTGCCTCGGCTCGGGAACTTGGGTACAAGAGGGGAAGGTCATGCAATGAGCACCCCCGCTCGCCCGATCAAAGATCGGCTTGTACTAAGCATGATATCTTGTTTTTGAAAACACATGCGTTCTTATTCCAGTTATTAGCTAGAATTACTATGTGATGCGTACAACACGCAAGTATAGACTAGATCGCCTAATTTGGAACAAAGCATTGCATATTTGTTGTTTGAAAAATGGTTTAAAGTTTACTACTTGCAAGTAGGCTAAATCGAGGATTCAATGAATTGTTCCAATTCAAGCAATCCGACCTTCACCCACAGGCATTCAGGCAATTATGTCACATAAGCAAATAGCCTCATGGTAAGCATGTTATCATGGCAACACTTACACACATACAAGATGCTAAAGCATAAACACTCACAGTGTACTCCGAGCCAAAATAAAGAACTAGTTAGTAATCAATGCATGATCCTAGTTCATGTTAAGATGGCTAATGCAACACATGCAAAATGCAACTAGAAATAGGCTCGGCTATTCTAAGATAGCATATGAGATGCGACAACTCAATACATGTATTCAAGTAGGAATTGAAATACAATGCAGTTAGTATGATGCGTCGAGCCCAATACATGCAATATAGATGAATGATGCAAACATGCATAGCATAAGGATGCTAAATGAAATATGCCCTAAAACTAACCATCGTAAGCAGTTAAGTAAAAGGGAGAAACACGTGGGGTTGGAAAACATGTATCACACACACGCACACTTATTACAACAATTGGCCCTCTCGACAGAGGGTTCGAATGAATAATACAAACCAACTAATTAATCAACTAACAAGCTAATTAATTATTACACAACTCTTAACTAATTAAACAAATTAATTAAGCTACAAAAATAGTAAAGCAGCCTCGATAAGAGGGACAAATGCATGCACGATCAGCTTCGCTCAGAAATCCATTGCCATGCCTCATGTTGCCTTTGTTTGCACTGTTTTTCACCTCTGAAAACTGTGAAAAGTCCTGTGATGCTCTAGAACCACTTCATGGACATGCTGAGAGGCCATTGGCCAAATTGTGAAGCCATCGGCCAAAGGAAAGGTGTCATCGACCATTTATGAGATCATCGGCCAAACACTTTTAGCTGATTGGCACACCAGATAACTGATTGGCCATCTTTTCCTGCAAAATGCTATTTTGCTACAGCAGAGGCCAAACAGAGGTGTGGCAGTACATTTGCAAGACAATGTTTGCAACTACACCCCTTATCATGTTTAAGGCTCAAAGGTGTGTAGTTCTCAACCCTCAGGCCACTAATTACGCATTCCAATGCATGATGGCCAAAGGAGCCAAGTGTGCAATTCAATGTAGAGTGAATGCACAAAACACATAAGGGGGGCCTCAACCTCTATCATGTTTGATTAAGAGGTAAGGCATGCACACACAATGCTATGCAAACATGCAAGCATGATGCGATGAAATTAGCATGCAACAACATGTAATGGAATTAGCATGTAACAATATGCGATGTACCAAGAATGCAACAAGCATGCGACAACATGCGAAGATGGACTTAAACTAAAATGGACAGCTCTCAAACATGCCCAAATCAGTGGCCGAAAGTGCTAAAATGATGGTACCAATATGCAAAACAAACATGCATGCCAATTATCCCATAAGCTAGGCAACAAGACTCAACTCTCAAACATGAGCAAGGTGTGACAAACATGAGAATGTGGTAATGCAATAAGCTCTGAAATCATGCAAGGAGTGGTGCCAAATCAACCAAACAAAGCAAGTATAGCATGCAAGAAAGCCTAAAGCTTAAGGCTAACCAAGGGACTCAAACCATAGCTATGCAAGGCAAGCCCCAAAGGGCCAAGGGCACCCAAAACAGTCCCAAGGCAGGTCAAGATAGGACCAAAAACAAGCTCGAAACTAGCCGACACAAGCTAGAACACAACACCAAAAACATGAGGCATGCAAGGCTACAAAATAGGTGTTATACTACACTTATCAAAACCACACATGGCATGACTTAACCAATGAAAAACAGAGTTATGGCATGGTAAAACAAGACCAAAAACCCACTTAGATGGCATCCCAAAGACTTAAGTATGGAGGCATGCATAATGATCCATTCATGAGGCATAAAACATCAACTCTTTAAAGCATTAAAGGAGTGATAAGTGCAAGCATTTGAGCATGAAACATGGACTGAAAATACATATGGAATGATGCCAAATCATAAGAATATTCCTAGCAATGCATACTAATGACTTGGACACTCAAAGCTAACAAGGTAGGTTGAACCATGTCTATACAAAACAATGCAAGCATGACCAAAACAACACCAAACAGACCTTAAGCATGATAAAACAAGGCTAAAAGCTTCTTTGGGTCAAGCCAAAATCATGCTAAAAACATGGCTTAAAGCGCAAAGTATGTTAAGGCAATTTCATGGAAATGCACTACAAGTGCATGAGGCATGCAAAGGTTAACCAAACCAAACCTAAACAGAGGTATGACATGGTAAGACAACACCAAATACATGCTGAAGTGGACACAACATAGGCTAGAATGACATACTACTTCATGAAGCACACAAGACTAGTGTGTGTGATTTACACTACAAGTGTATAAACCATGTATGGAGTGATCAATCCAAGCAAAAATAGTGGTAAGTCTCAGCAAAATAACCACAAATACATCCTAATATACAAACTAAAACAAGCCTAACAATCATGCTCACACATAAGGCATTCAAGGCAAGTATTGAAGACATAAAGAGAGGGGATGACCCTCTCCTTTTTGGGACCTTAAAACACCATCCCCAGAGAAGGCCAAAACAAGGTGATCCCGAAGCTCATAAAGAAGGTACAAAAACAAGGCTAAATAAGGCCTAAGAGGGGGTAAATAACCCCAAACACAAAAGTGACCTTAAACAAAGGTCTTAAGTACCAAAAATTAGAACTTTTTGCAGTTTAGAGTTAAGCTTAAAACAATAAGCAAATAGGTCTAAAAGCTTAAGCAAGAATAGGGGTTTAAAAGCAAGAAGCTCACCCTTGAAGAACACCTTGAAGAACACTACTCCACCAGCCTCCTCTGGCCAAAATCAGCTCAAGAACACCAAAAACAACTCCTAAGGATCTCAGCAACCAAAGGATGGTGTTCTACTAGGTGTTTGTGTGCAATAGTGAGACAAAAAGACACTTTTAGGCACAAACACACAAACAAATGTAGAGAGAGAGGAAATATAGAGAGAAATAGATATAGAACTTCTATATCAAAATTCTAGAACCTCTAGAAAGGAAGGGGAGGCTCCCTTATAGAATTTCAATTCTGAAGCTTGTTGAACAAGCTTGAGTCTTGAAACAAATTTCTCCATACACGTGTATGGAGGATGTGAATTGTGGATACCAGCTGTCACAGCTGGCAAAAAATATCTGCAAAAAGCAGATGGAAAGGTCTCGGCTCAAAAATATGGCCGATCAACCAACATAAGTGCCAACCGACCAAAAAGAGTGTCGATCAGTGAACACTTTTGGCTGATGGCAAGAACACAGGGCCGATGGCATCATGCCTTGGCCGATGGGTTGAGAGGATGGCCAACAAGCCACCCTCTTCCCTCAAAAGCAAAAACACAAGTGTTTGGTCCACAACCAAGCACAAAACAGACAAGTTGAGAGATCCTAAGGCAAGGTGCACGGACGAGACCTCCGGGAACTCAAAACGAACACGAGCATGGATGATCATCGAGTTTTCAACCGATGACGTCCAAGTCTTGAGAATGGTCAAAAATGGGGTGTCTACAGTTTTGGATAAGAACTTTTGAAAACCATATCTGAACGATATGAAACACAAAAGAAAGAGTTACTTTGAATAGTTTTCTTGGATTGCCTAATGAGAATGGTATGATCTATATATACATGGTATTGTTTTTTGTGTATGAAAAGAGCACATTAATTATGTATCTATCACTCTTTAGCATCCGTGATCGCATTTATCTAAAGATATTATTGTTGAGAATCTTTGAAAATTCCTACCGGACTTTGTGTTTGTCCCATTTATTTTAACCATTTTCAAGAATGAAGTTAGGAACACTAGTTCAGAGATTAGAGGAGCTTATTCTCTTTTGTGACTAAATGTAAATGAGAGATGTTTATTGTGTTGTGGAATATATGAATGTTATCTCATGTAGCAATTTATTGTGTATATTTAATGTAAATCTTAGCATGCCTTGTGGTTATATTTATTCAAGAGAGAACAATATCTACATTACTCAAGTGTATTGGTTATTTGTACTAATAAACGTATTTAATAAATGGACTTGGATTAAAGGTTTTGGTAATATTTCCGAGTAATAAAATTTGGGCCATGACTATAAAGTTACGCATACACCTTTGAATTTACTAGATAACTCCACTATTTTTTTTTTTGTTCTTTTGTGAAAATTATCCTTTATAAATAGAGGCAGTGAGAAGGAAGACGACAAGTTTTTTTTGGGAAAGAAATTCTGGGAGAGAGATAAAATAAAGGAAAAATTGAGAGAATTAAGTAGATTGCAAAAAAAAAAAAACCACAAAAGAGAAAAAGCATCCGAAAGGAGAAAGAAAAAAAAAAGAGAGAGAAAAATAATATTTTCTTAGATATTTTATTTTTCTGAACTAAACCTTTTTTTATTCTCTTTATTGCCTTTCCACCTCCTTGTAGACGTCCCCGAATGTCCTGGGAGGGAAATCCCGTTTTGTTCATTGGGCTCACTACAGTTCAGGACTCAATGTCACGGTCCTGTATCTAATCTCGTAAAGTGCAATGCAAGACCGATGAATCATCAAAAAATCCAAATCCGACAAATCGTTTTGAAAAACAGATTTTTAGAAAGAAGTGCCAAACATGGACTGCTTTGCCAGATACAGAGTCGCCACCTAAATATTTTATTTTGGGGGAATTTAAGAAACCCTGACTCATTTACCTAAGGCTACGTATCCATCATCACCAAAGTTGCCTCAACTCGGGAACTTGGATACGATTGGGGAAGGTCAGCTATGAGCACCCCCGCTCGCCTGATCAAAGATCGGCCTCTACTAAACACGATATCTTGCTTTGAAAACATATGCATTCTTATTCCGGTTAATTAGCTAGAATTTACTATGTGATGCGCACAATACACAAGTATAGACTAGATCACCTAATTTGGAACAAAGCATTGCATATCCATTTGCTTGGAAAATAGTTTGAGGTTCGCTACTCACAAGTAGGCTAAAACATGAATTTCAATGAATTGTTCCAATTCAAGCAATCCAACCTTCACCCACAGACAACCAGGCAGTTATATCACATAAGCACATAGCCTCATGGTAAGCATGCTATCATGGCAGTCACTCACACACATGCAAGGATGCTAAAGCATAAACGCTTACCAAGTACTCCGAGCCAAAATAGAAACTAGCTAGTAATCATATGCATGATCCTAGTTCATGTTAAGATGGCTAATGCAACACATGCAAGATGCAACTAAACTAGGCTCGGCTATTCTAAGATGGCATGTGAAATGCGACAACTCGATACACGTATTCAAGTTAGAATTGAAATGCTATGCAATTAGTATGATGCGCCGAGCCTGGTGCATGCAATGCGAATGAATGTATGCAAACATGCTATCATAAGTATGCTAATTGAAACGTGCCCTAAGACTAACCATTGTAAGCAGGTAAGTAAAAGGGAGAAAGAAGTGGGGGTTGGAAGACATACATCACACGCACGCACGCTTATTACAATTGTGCCCTTGCTCTGAGGGTCCGAATGAATAATACAAATTAATCAACTAACAAGCTAATTAGTTAATTAAAAAACCATCTAACTAATTGACAAATTAATTAAGCTACTGAAAGCCGTAAAAAAGCCTCGGGAAGATGGATGAATGTATGCATGCTCGGCTTTGCTCGGAAATCCATCGCCATGCCACAATTGCCTCTGTTTGTAATGTTTTATGCCTCTGAAAATTGCATGAGTCCTAAGGTTGGTTCTGGAACACTCCCTGAACACTGTGGGAGGTCACCGGCCAAGAGGAATGGTCACCTGCCATGGAAAAGTGGTCATCGACCAGTTGTGAGGCTCTCGGCCAACAATAGATAGCCGGCCGGCACTGAAGCTAGCCAACCGGCCATCTCTTCCTGCAGAATCCTGTTTGACAACAGTAGAGGGCAAACAGAGCATGACAATGCATTTTCAAAGCAATGTATGCACAACCACCCTCCCCATCATGTTTAAGACTCAAGAGAGTATGGCTCTCGACCCTCGGGCCACCAATCACACATTTCCATGCATGATGGCCCAAGAAGCGAAGTGTGCAACTTCAATATCAAATGAAATGCACACAAAACACATCAAAGCCCCAACCTCTATCATGATTGGTCAAGAGGCAAGGGATGCATGCTCAATGCTATGCAACCTAAGCATGCAAGCAAACTAATGCAAAATGAGTATGCTAGCAAGCAATATGCAATAGGCATACAACCTAAATATGCAAACACGTAACCTAGCATACACAATGCTATAGACTATATGGCAGCCATAATGCTATATGAACTATGGCATGCTCAATGCAACTAACCACCTAGCATACACAATGCAAGGAGTGACATGGCATACACAATGCTAACAACATAACATGCACAACACATTATAACATGGCATACAAGCACAACTCTCAATAGCACTTAAAGCATGGAAAACATGGGAATATGACATACATGTAATCTCTGAAATATGATGCATAATGGCCCCAAATCATGGAAACACCTCAACATAAGCATGCAATAGGCCCCAAAACTTAAAGGTAGGCAAGTGTATTGAACTACAACCATGTATAGCAAGCATTATTTGACCATGATGCATAAAAATAGAGCTAAGGCAGTCTAAAACATGCACAAAATCAGTTCAAAGCATAGCCAAAAAGTGCTAGAACCAAGGGCCAACATAGCATGCAATGTAAGCTAGTAAAGAGGATTTACACTACAAGCTTATGAGGCATTCAAAAGGCCACAAAACCAGCACAAGAAAGAGGTATGACATGCCAAAATATGACCAAAAATCCACTGAAACTCAGTCAACACATGCTAGAATGAGGTGCTCCTTTGGAAGGCCATGCAAGGGGTTGTTCTACACATGCAAGATGGACATTCAATATGACAAAACCACCTCTAGAAAGAGGTTATGAAGGCCCTAAAACCCATTGAAAAGGGCCTGAAATGAGGCTAGGAAACATGCAAGTAAAGGCTCCTTTGAAAGGCTATGAAGAGGGTTACTCTACACATGCAAGAGGGACACCTAATATAGCAAAAAAAACTCTGGAAAGAGTTCATGCAGGTCCTAAAACCCACCAAAAATGGCCTGAAACAAGCTTGGGATGCATGCAAATATGGGCTCCTTTGTAAGGCCAAAAATGCAAGTAAACAAGACAATAAAGAGAGGGGATGGCCCTCTCCATCTTAGGACCTCAAAACACCACCCCCATAAGGTGGTCCCGAAGCTCAACAAAGAAGGCTCAAAAAGAGGCCAAACAAGGCCTAAGAGGGGGTGGACGACCCCCAACACCAAAATGACCTTGAACAAACTTTAAAAGGAGCTCAAAATAAGACTTTTTCCAGTTTATGACAAAGCTAAAAAATTCTTACAAGTATGGCTAAAAGATGGAGCAAAATAAAGCTTAAAAAGGGAGAAAGTGTGCTCACCCTTGTAGCTCAGCAAAACAGCCACTTCTCTGGACCAAAACCAGCTCCTTAAACCCTCTCAAGACCTTCCAAGAACCTTAGGTTGATGGTGGAAGGGTTAGGCTATGAGGTGGTGTGCAAAGGGGCCAAGAATCTCATTCTTTCTAAGCCTAAGTGTAGAGATACAAAGATAGATATATGTATGGAGCCTTAGACAATTTTTTTTGGAACCCTTGCAATGGAAGAAGAGCTCTTCTTTTATAGAGGAATAAAGGTGCAAGCTTCTCTTAGAAGCTTGAGCAAAGGGGTCAAGCTTTCTCAAGAAGCTAAGAAAGGGTCAAGCTTCTCTTAGAAGCTTGGAGCAAAGGGGCCAAGCTTCTTGGAGAAGCTAGGCAAAGGGTTCAAGCTTCTTGGAGAAGCTAGAACAAAGGTTCAAAAGGTTCAAGCTTCCTTAAGAAGCTAAAACCAAGGGTTCAAAAGGTTCAAGCTTCCTCAAGAAGCTAAAACCAAAGGTTCAAAAGGTTCAAACTTCCCCAAGAAAAGGTCTCGACCAGAAAAAGTGGCCGATTGACCAAAATCAGTGGCCGGCCAACCAAACACAATGTCGACCAGCCAACACCTTTGGCCGGTAGCAAAAAAACAGGGCCGGTGGCCTCAAGCCATAGCCGGTGAGGTGTGGGGATGGCCAACAAGCTATTTCCCACCCTCAGAAGCAAAACAACAAGTGTTTGGTACAAAACCAAACACAAAACAAACAAGTCGAGAGGTCTTGAGGCAAGGCGCGCGGCTGAAACCTCCGAGAACTCAAGACGAACATGAAAATGGATGATCATTGAGTGTTTAAACGATGACGTCCAAGTCTTGAGGGCAGTCAAAAATGGGGTGTCTACACTCCTGGTATGCTCAAAACTTGATTTCAAGTAACTTGATTTATGGGACATTTTTTTTAAAAAAAAACACACTGTTTCTCCTCCACCTCGCTTTGATATCACTTGTTGGGGATTCGCGATCCTGCCCAAGACTTTTCAAAAATCATACCAAGCAGAAAAACACACTCACACCCAAGGAGACACAATATTTAACATTGTTCGGCCTCAATGCCTACGTCCACAGGAGAGTAACCGGTTATCACTATAACAATGGAGACATTACAGAAATATTACAATAAAGGAGGAACTCAGACCATCCTTATTTACCCATTCACCCGTCTCCCCCTCTCATTCACTTCCCTTTTATAGATACAATGGGAGAGCCAAAGTCTTCATAGCCATCGACAGCATTTACGGCAACCACCAACAAGATTTGAAAATCAGCCACCCTACCATGGAGTAGCTCGGCTGAATCTTTAGCCTAAATCTTCAGCTCCTTCATTTGTCTTTAATCAACATCTATTGTTGGCTTTGGTGAATCAGAGCCAATCTTCAACAAATCCAACCTACATCTGTTTTGGAAAAATTATTTTAGACCCATTTTAGCCAAATTATGTTACATATTGGGCTATTTAAAATATGTTTTATTAGTCAATTTATTTTTATTATCTTATAATTTTATATGTTCTGGTGTGTCCTTATAATATTTTGACTATCTGTACATATATTAATGTAATTAATGTATTTTAGATATTTTAGATATTATTATATTGTAAAATTACTATTCTCCATTTGAAAATCAACCCACCTCCACAGTTTGTTATTTTGTTTGTTTTTGTTTTAAACTCGCTTGGGTCAAATCATATTACATATTTGGACTGCTAAAATATATTTTATTAGTCTATTTATTTTGTTATTTTATAATTTAAATGTTTTTGTGTGTTTTTATATATCTTTTTTTGGTATTTGTATATATATTTATACTAATTATACCTTTTACATATTATTATATTATAAAGTTATTATGCACAACTCCATTGTTTTTTTTTTTTGGAGCAGGGGAAGAAATTTTGGGAGAGAGATAAAAGAATGGAAAAATTGAGAGAATCAGATAGATTGGAAAAAGAAAGAAGAAAGAGAGAAAAAAAAATATATTCTTAGATATTTTATTTTTCTGAACCAAATCTTTTTTTTTTTTTTTTCTCTTTATTGACTTTTCACCATCCAAAAAACCAACCATTAAAGTTGAAATTCTGAATTTTAGATTGAGAATTGAGAACATATTCGACAACCTTGAGGGTAATCAGAAAAAAGTTTGTAAATCAGAAAATTTATCATTTACCCGAAAGGTGAATTTTTCTCAAACTTTCATTTAATTTAAAAATGTGATATAACTTTTTTAATACTTCATTTATTGGTTTTCATAATTGTTTTTATCGCTTTAACGGTAATGCTGCACCACCCACATATCTGTTGTAATTTACTCTCTTTTTTTTTTATGTAATTGTTTTACCGCTTTGAAGAGAAGACTGCACCACCTACATATTTGTTGTGATTTACTATTTTTTTTATATTACTATTTTGCCACTTTAAAGGAATGGCAGCACCACCCACATATCTGTTGTAATTTACTACTTATATATAAACTGTTGTAATTTACCACTTTAAATGGTCAGTTGAACCACCTAATTTGTTAAAGATGTGACCCCGCTAGTTGAATAGTAACCCAAGCGGTGAATAGTAACCCCATCAATGAATAGTAACCGTAAATGAAAAATGCCCAGTAAGATGAATAATGACCAAAGAAGGTGAATAGTAACTACCACGATGAATAGTACTTTCGGCAATGAATAGTGCCCCTTGGATGAATAATGCTCCTGCAAAATTGAGTTTTTTCGACCAAAATAGAGCAATCTCCCAGCAGCGAATAGAATCAGTTCGGGCGATCGATCTCTGATGCATTTTTCTATTTTCTTTTTTTGAGAGAGTTGTGAGTTTCTTTTACTATTATTATTATTATAATATTTCTCTTCCTCTACTCCCTTATTTGGATATATAGTAATTCAAAGTGTTGCAATAATTACTTGCTTTCCTTATTTGTGCATAAGCATCAAATTTATTTATTTATTTATTTTTATATCATGTTTTGAATCCATGTTTTATGCATCTTGATTCGATTAAGTTTGCATTTGTGAATTTAATCAATTCTTATGTGATTATATGCGCTACATCATGTTCTTGCGATGATTCACATGTCATATCTTAGAAGTTGAATCTTTAGTTGCATTTCATGTGTGAATTGCCTTAGAATTTTGTATATAAGATTATGTATATTTTACTAACTTTGTTTTGTAGCTATTTCTGGGAGGTTAGTAAAAACGTAAGTGTTTATGCTTTAGTATCACACTTGTATGTGTTTTCCTTACTATGTTCAACATTTTACCATGTAGTTAGTTGCTTATTTGATATAACTCTATGAATGCCAATGGATGGAGGTTGTGTCACTTAATTTGGAATGATGTTGATTTTCATGTTAAACTCAATTTCTTTGAGTTGTAGATCTTCAAAACTCTTTCTAAATACATGAAGTCAATTTGTTCCAAAATGAATGACATAGTCTATACTTGTTTGCTTTACATAGTAAATAGGATTATTAATAATTGGAACATGAACATATAAAGTAAATAAAATTCATATCATAGTTAGTAAAGGTTGATCTTTTGATCAGGTGAACGAGAGTGCTCAATTAATGACCTTCCCCTCTTATACTTAAGGTTTCGAACCGAGACAACTTTGGTTATGATGAATAGTGGCATTGGCATGAGTCATGGGCTTCCTAATTTTTCTAAAAGATTAGGTGGTGACTTTAAGATCTGGTGATGTATTCCATTTGTGACAATAATTTTGTAAAAAAATGGATTTTCTATAAAGTTGCCAAATCTGGACTCTCATCTATGTTTTGCATTACACTCGTGAGACTAGATCAAAGAAATCGAGGGTCCAAACTGTTTAACGCACTTGGGTACTTCCCGGGCATGTTACAATTTCTGGTGACTTCGCTGGGAATTTTATGAAACCTTGACTCAAACTACATGATATGACCTTTATTTTCAATTATATATTTATTGCATTGCATTGCATGCATTGGTGCACTTAAAGTCCCTCTGTTGTCCAGATACTAGTGGGAGCACAAGCAAACTTTTTGTGACACTATACCTATCTCTACGTTACTTTTGAGGCCTTTGTGTGATAACCTTTTGAGATCTGTCAAAAAGGTAACTTTGCTATCTAAGGTTCTCAAACTTCGAAGAGAGGCTATATTGACTCTTTTGACTTCTTGGGATCTTCATTGGTTATTATTCAAATGACTCTTTGGTAGCATCACCTTGACTTCAATCCCTAGAGTAGAGCCAACCTTGTACATATAGTGAGATATAGTACCTTCCAAAATTAGGATTGGATACTCTCTCATTTCTAGGATATATGATGCCACTCCTATGAATAGTGAAACCCTATTATATCAAAGTTAGGACATGATAACCTCACCCTCCATAGGGGAGTTTGCCCTCTTTCTTACTATGTGCAATGTATAAGATCTGGGGTTCTCAAATTTGATTAGTGGGTCAAGCGTATCATTTTGAGGGGCTAAGTTCAGTGTGCATATTGATCAAATTGAGTCGAAGTGCTGCCAAATTTCTAATTGGGAGTTTCATTTTGTTTTTGCTAAGTTGTTGTAGCAACATAGCTTCAAAAAAGTATGATATCCCCACAAAGTGTACCAGTGTAAATAAATAGAATTTTAGAGATATCTGACCATTTCTGTGATTGGGAAGTGACCACCTGTTGATTGCATGAGCTTTATTCTGAATGAGGTGAACGGCTCGCACTTCAACTAGCAATTTAAGAATGGTTTTATTCTGAGTTCTGAATGGAGTGTTGAGTCTAAGTTTGATTCCACCAAGTTTATAGAGTTGAGATCCGGCTCGAGTTAGTCTTGTGAGTCTAAGTTTAGTCATTTGGAGGGGGGGTTAACCCAGACATCACTGTCCTTTTGTGTCTGTCTTTTCATTCATTCTTTTGAATTTGTTTTGACTACTAAGCTAGAAGTTCTAAATGAAAATGCAGTAATTTTCACCTACTTCTCTGTGCCTTTAAGTCATTGCATTGACCCAAAATTTTCAAAAATTGTGATAAAAAAGAAGATGAAGGAATTCCTCAAGATTTGCAAAATTTGATCGACTGAGAGGAAGAGATGTGTGCTAAGCCCTTAATGGATGAAATCATTTCTATTAATGTGGGTATTGAGAAGGATCCTGGCTTGATCCAGATTGGTTCCATGTTGTCTTTAGAGGAGCACAAACGATTAGTCACTTTATTAAAAGATTTCAAAAAATATTTTTATGTAGTTCTACGAAGACATGCTTGGAATTGATCCTGAGATTATATAGCGTAGGATCTCTCTCGACCTAAGGCCCAACCCCTTAGCTTTCAAACTGTGATTCAGAATATTCAATGATCAACCAAAGTGTGAGGCTTGCATAGTCGGGTTGGAAGCAGCCCTTAAACTAGGGGCAATAAGGTCGGATGTGATCGAAGATTTAAAATTAGATCGTTTCCCAATGAAAACCGCCTAGAAAGTCAAATCCCAGAATTTGGGAGAAGGAGATTTATTGCTAAAGGACAATCAAGTTCCTATTCACCACACTAGAGGCAAATTCACACTTAATAAATAAACCTCATTCAACTTATATATAATATATCAAAGTTGAACTTCTCAAATATCGTCATTCCAAACCATTTCCAAAACATTAAAAAGAAACAAAACAAAATAAAGAATGGTTGACAAAGCTTGACTCCTCTTGAGTCCAAGCATGCCCCTTCACGGAGGCACTTTAGAATGACTTCACAATGATAGACACCAAGGTTGCCTTAAACTTGACGTCCTGCTTACTCACCCACATATATATATATATATAAGGGAGATGGGTGAACTGAAACCCAGTGAGTAATATCAGTATAAATGTTTTATATGAATGAAGTCCAGTATGTTACAAAACACATTTTTCGTTTTTGAAACAATTCATACCAATAAGTAACTATTAGAGTAAACAATCATATCAATCTCTTCTTTGCAATAATAATAATCAATCATTTAATTTAAGTGGTACATCCAATAAAGTATCAAAGAGACAATGTGTCGAAGCCAATAGAACCACAAGGGTCAATCCAATAGGACCACGAGGGGTCAATCAATAATTCATAATACAATGTGGACCATCAAGGTTTAACATCAGAGATCTCTGTGTTTCAATTAATCCAATGGGTCATGGTATTGTTTCCTCCAGACAAGGGCATATTAATCAATGGGCCACGGTATTATTTTTTCCGGGCGAGGGCCTCACTAGTGGATGTCACAATTACAATTCAAAAGGCGCATTCATTCATAAATAACAAAATAAAATCGAAAATACCAATCTTGAACAATTTCAAAATACATTTTGAACATAATTTTATAAAGACATTACTCATAGTGGGTTAAATCGATATTAGGCCTCGGACGTCCACCTACGCAATACACATTTTGAAACACAACCTCAATCAAGCGTTCTATAATTCAATTTTGTTTTAATGTGTTTCTAGTTCATTTCCTTATTAAGGATGCCTAAGCAATGCCCAAAGGATGCCTAAAAGAGCATAAGAACGAAGGCATGCACACGAGAGTATATTTCAAAAATGCTGAAAATAGGGCAGTTCGCTTGAGCGCATATTTGGTCACTCGAGCGGTGTAGCCTGTCTGCAAAAGTACTGGATGGTCGAAATGTGTGCTTGATAATTGCTCGAGCCATGTGCAATGTGTTTGCAAAAATACTGGATGCATGCAAAGTGCGCTAGAGAAATAGATAGTTCGCTTGAGCGGTGAGACAAAATTTTGGAATTTCCAAAACAAGGTTCAAGTTCAAAAGCATAATTCCAAGTTGTAAAGCTTGCATGGTTGTACCCAAAAGCACCAAAACTCTTTGGAAAACATATAAACATAACCAATTGCTCAAAATCATTGTCAATTCTCAAAATCAAACTCAAAACTTGATACTTTAGCCATGTATGTAATGAATTGTCATCTTTTCTTTTCAAAACATGTTCATATGAGATGTGGGGTATAAAATTGTGAAGAACCCTAAGGAACAACAAGTGTTAGTTACATGCATGTATGAATTTGGAGGAAAATCATGCTCAAAGATGGAGAATTATGCATGCATGTACACAATTAACTCAATTCTTCCATGAATAAGTTGATTCCTTCATTTTCTTAACAATTCCATGCAAATGATCCTACAAATTTGGTGAATTCAATTTCTATATGAATTATTTACAAGAATTATGAGTGAATTCCATACCTATAACTTGAATTGAAGGGTAGAAGCTTAATCTCTTCAAGTTTCCTTCAAATTTCTACAATTCTTCCTTTTTCTCTCTCTCTCTACAATTGTTACTCTTGCTCTCTCTAAATTTTCAACCCAATTGATGTAAATGAATTCAATACATAACCTTATAACATATATATAGGTTAGATTAAGTTAAGTTAATCAAGTGGGATTAGGCTTAATTCTAATCAATTCTAATTAATTTATTTTATTTATTTTGATTCGAATCAAATTTTAAATAAATTTATCATAAGATTCTAAATATTCTAATTAGCCTATTAAATTAATCAATTTCGATTTTTGAATTCCTTTCGGATTTCAATTTTCAATTTAAAGTAAGCACTTAGACAAATTTTCCATAAACAAAATGATAAGAATAAATTAAACACATAATTATATAAATATGTCCAATAAAATAATATATATAAAAATAATATACATTAGGATTGTCACATATAAGGACCAAAATAAAAAAATAAAAATAAAACTTTAAGTCAAACTAAGACGGAGGGTTGTTGTGTTGTATGACCTAGTAATCCTACTGTGAGGTCTTGTAGAGGTAATTTTTTGATTGTATTTTGATAATCTGAACCGTCATATTGTAAGGTTTGTCGAGTATATTATTTATGTAAAAAATCAAATTAATCAGACATCTGTAATCCCATGATCAAATTCTAATTGTTTTAAAAAATTTATTAAAATCATGTTAACCGTTTATTTTTTGAAAAACAAATGTGTTCTTATTATGAGATTACAAATGTCTAATTTACTTCATTTTTTGCATAAATAATTTCTTCGACAAAACTTATAACATGAACGATTTGAATTATCAAAAAAAACTCGGAACACGTCTCCATTGGACCTCATAGCAGCCTGTTGTGCCGTACGGCACAGCAGGAACTCCCAACTCAAAAAAATAACATATAAGGTAATTTACCCGTATAAGGTAATTTACGCACTATTTTGTGGCGGTTTGTTCGTAGAAAGAGAGCAATCTGCGACTCGACAACGGTTTGTGGCTCTGTTTATTTCTTACCAAACAAAACGAAGTCTGGTTCTACAATTTTAGAGAGAGAAAGAGAGAGTTTTAGAGCGAGGGAGAGAGAGAGAGGGTTTTGCTTTCATTTGCTTGAAGCTTGTTCTCTGTTTATTGGTGTTTGTTGGTTCAATTTGTAGGTGAAAATGGCAAATTGTGTGGAAAAGGAGACTCGAAGTGGACCTAGCGACGACGTCGTCTCTGTCGAGCTTCCAGCCCCTCCTCCTTGGAAGAAATTGGTCTCTCTCTCTCTCTCTCTTGCAGCTTCTTCTTCTTCTTCTATATATATACATATATGTCTGTTTTGGTTGTGGGTTTGTAATTTGGGGCTGAATAGTTGTTCCTTAGGTAGAATTTGGGCTATTCCTTAGTTGTTCACATCTAGGGTTTCGTCGGTTTGTGGGAAATTTGGTAGTGTCTTGCTTTTTTTAGGGTTTTAATTGCTTGTGGAGTTGACTTTATTTGTTATTGTTCTCCTTGTTATTATCCTTAGGTTTCCAATGAACTCCTTGTGGCTTTTGTTTTCGCTCTTTTCCTTGATTGAAGTTCATACAATTCTCTATGTGGATCTGAATGAACAAATTTTGTAGTAAAAATTTTTGTTTCCTTAAAATTGGTAAAAAAAAAAATTGCTGAAATTCAGGATAAAAATTGTGAATAGGGGAACTAATTTCAATTCATTGACGTGTAAAGGAGTACAAGTAAGAGATGTGCCCTGGGGAACTAATTTCAATTAATTGGTAATGTGATATTACTTTTCTTGTTTACTATTTATTTGAAATTCCCCCAAATATTTTCACTTCAAAAGAATTTTTGCCTGAAAATGTTTGAGTGCAAACAGTGTCTTTCATTGTTTCTGTTTTATCGTGCCTTGTCAGTTAAAATTATGAAAGAAAAAAAAAAAATCAATTGATCTTTTTTTAGTCAGGCTAAGTATATTCGACAGTTTCAGTTGAAAATTGCATATCCTTTCTTTGTTTTGTTGTTGCCTCATAAATAACAGTAGCTGAGACGCCTTGAACCTGTTGATTGACAGAGTGTCAAATTGTATTTTAGCATTTTCATGTTCCTTGACCCGTGGGGCACTCAGATTTTTCTTAGGGTTTGGAATGGATACTTGAAAACAATGGTTAGCATATTTCATTCTTTATTTAGTAGTCATCTGTTCTGGGATTAAATCCGAATCAAGTGATGAGGTTCAACAGGTTTTTCATGTCATGTGGAATATTGAAGGATAGGATGTTGTAATTTATTTATCTTCATTTGATTTTTTGTTGTATCCAACTGAATAATGCAATGTGTATACAGAACAGAACTCCTTCCTCCTTGTCAGTGACTATTATTTTTTGTTGTTGCTATCTTTCCGTTCCCCACTCCCACCACAGGCAACTCTTATTTTTGGCAGAAGCTCTCTCTCTCTCTCTCTTTCACACACACACACACACACACACACACATCCTTGTTGGACTCCAAATATTCGAAGTTTTGATCTCCTAACAGTGTTGATTTTGACAAGGATTTTCGTGAAGTTCTTATCTCAAATTCCACCCCCCCCCCCCCCCCCCCCCACATCTCGTAATGTTTATTTTCATTATATTCTTTATTTGATTTCAGAAGTTATGTAGGTTAAAACTTTGATTTTGAGGAAAAGTAATGAAAAATTTGATGACTATTAACCAGGGTAATAAGGCCTTATAGTGAATTCCTTGCCAGTGGCTTGTCACTGGAGGAGTCCCTTTATCATAATCCCTGTTGTAGTATAGCCTCTTAGTAGTCTCTTTCTAGAAATCTCTCTCTCATTCAACCCTTGTACTTATGGTGTGTTCTCATGGTGACTTCTATGGGCGTAACAGAGGGTATTGATTTGTGATTCCTACTGTACCTATGCTTAGGAGTTCGGTTGTGATGATGAGATGGATTAATGATAGTGCAATTGCCATGGGATTGAAGTGGATGGAAAATGGGTTGAAGAGAAGGCCAGTGTCCGTGGATTAGGCGAGGTCCCAAAAAAATTAGAGGTCTTAAAAAGCATACTTTAATTTAATGTTTTTTTAGACAGCACTTCTTGGTTACCGTTTCTGTGTTGTATAGTAGAGTACTAGTGTACACTATAATGGGTGAGTGATGGAACACAAAGGTCAGAGTTACAAACCTAGCATTACTTCTATTTTTAATAGTGGATATTCAGAAATTGCCTTGTGGTTTCTCCCCCCACATTGAAGGGTCTCCCATGTAAATTATAATGTTTCTTATGTGATTGAGATTTGATTCTTTGGGCTTGACATTGCTTCCATTTAATGTAGTTTTAACTATGTGATGGAAAATATGGTGGTTTTCCTAATGTGTAAGAAATGCAATTTAGCTATATCCTGTCTTTGTGACCAAATTGATAGGTCTGTAATACTTTAAAAACCATTGGACATTACTTGGAGAAAGTGGCTTGGAGATGCATTGTCCTTGTGGATTATTCCTTGACACACCACAGAAATTGAAATGGTTAAGACTGTCCTTTTGGACTCCACGGACTTACTGTGGAGGCATGAAATGTATATCATGTCTATTATACAAAGAAGAGTGATAATATTTTCATGTGCTTGTATATGTTCTTGCATGCTCACCATGTCTCTACGTTCTTTTTTCTTGAAAATATGCCTTTTTGGTTTCTGTATATGATGTTGAATATTTGTCTTTTGTCCATGTAAGATGTGATGAGGTTAAAGAGTATTAGGAGCTATGTTTAATCTTTCACTAGTATTGTTGTAGGGTTCATGTAAAAGATTAGTTATGTTTCATGTTGAATAAAAAACTGCTGAGGGATAGGGTTCTTTTATAATATATTATAGTAATTTGTGATGCAATCATGCCAACAATAATCTTGTCTAAGTGTAAGTAGAGCTATGTTTCTCAAGTAAACCTTGATCAGTTGATTAGTGTCTCACTGTAAATTGGGAGGACAATTAAAAGAGAGCTATATAATGTCAAAGAAGCACAATTTGGAATGTTTAACAGTTTATATTAATGAGTTGAGAATGTTAAGGTCGGGATGTTAAGCTATTGAGCAGTAAGACTGTGAGCATCTAGAGTAAAAATGTGGATGAGTTGAAGAGATACTTTGGTGTGGTTTGTTAAGTTACAAAAGAGCATAACCAAAGAAACGATTTTATCATATGGCCAATTGGTTTTATGTATTTGATGCAACAATGGTTTGCTAACAGGTAATGCTTGATGACAACAATGATATGCCCATCATCGCAGTGTCTTCTGATTGTGTCTTTAACTCATAGCAAATGCAATGGTTTAGTTACTTATTTAATCTATTTACTGTCCTTAATTTGCTTTGTATGCTTGTTTTTCACATTATTAAAGGGTTGAAAATTTTGATCACCTGAATTTTTAACTAATGACCCAATGTGATCATTTCAGTGGGAAATGTGGTGCATCGTTCTTTCTGGTTGCATGCTTGGTTTCTGATGTTTCTAAATGGTTCCTCTAACTGCATTTGTTGGTAGTTGTTGAGAGTCTCTGTGTAATGAATTTATCCTCTGGTTCTTTGCAGTTCATGCCAAAGAAAGGAGGTACTCCAAGGAAGACTAAGATAGTATTTCTTGCTCCGACAGGGGAGGAGATTAACAACAAAAAACAGTTGGAGCAGTACCTAAAATCACATCCTGGTAATCCTGCGGTATCCGAGTTTGATTGGGGCACTGGTGAGACTCCAAGGAGATCAGGGCGGATAAGTGCAAAGGCTAAGGCAACGCCGCCATCGGCTGAAAGCGAGCCACCAAAGAAACGAGGCCGTAAATCATCAGGTTCTAAGGATAGCAAGGACACAGAAGCCACTCCTGAGGAAATCGAAGGTAAAAAAGAAGTCGAAATGCAAGATGTGGTTGTCACTGAGAAGGTTGCTGAAGAAGATGGTCCCATAGAAAATCAGACTGAGAATGGAGGTAACCAAGATACCAAAATGCAAGAAATTGGTCTGGAGATTCAGAATGATTTTCAGGAAACCAAGACTGGTGTAGTAAAGGCAACAGGGGACAATCAAACTGATGAAGCTAGTGGTGTTGAAGTTACCCAGAATGAAGACGCAAGTGTAGAAGACAAACAGGTTTTGGAAGAAGTGGAGCAACTACAGAATGAAACTGTAGAAGTTAGTGGTACAAGCGATGAGAAACAGGACAAACCTGAAAATGTCACAGTGCAGATAGAGAATGAAGAAGAGCAAGAGAAACCCAATGACTTTGCACCTTCGTTTGGAGAAGATATTGAAGAGACAAGGAAAGGGCAAGAGAGTGATACTAAATTTAATCTGCAGGTGGAGGAGAAAGATATTGAAGAGACAAGGGAAGGGCAAGTGAGTGATACTAAATTTAATCTGCAGGTGGAGGAGAAAGGCGAGAAAGTGGATGGCAAGGTTAACCAACCTGAGCGAGCCGAAGATATTGAAGAGACCAGGGAAGGGCAAGAGAGTGATACTAAATTTAATCTGCAGGTGGAGGAGAAAGGCGAGAAAGTGGATGGCAAGGTTAACCAACCTGTGCGAGCCGAAGATATTGAAGAGACCAGGGAAGGGCAAGAGAGTGATACTAAATTTAATCTGCAGGTGGAGGAGAAAGGCGAGAATGTGGATGGCAAGGTTAACCAACCTGAGCGAGCCAATGCTGCACACCATTCAACTCTGTCACCAGTTAGCTGCTAGATGTACTACCATTTCTACAACTTCTTTTTGTTACATCACTGATGCCTCTTTGACTTGAATTTCTTGGATGACTGTAATATTAAATGTTAATTAATGCTAGATTTGATTGAAGCTTAGATTTGTTTTCTGTAGACGTCTTATTGACTTTCTATTGGGTACTTATTTACTTATCTAATCTTAGTGTCATGGCCTTGCTTATTTCCAAGTTGTCCGCATGAGATTTAGACACTCGCAAGTCTTTCTAATGAGGCTAAGTCAGCCGAACTCCAAAAGAATTGCAACAAGAGAAGCTTAGAGAGTTTGAGAGAATGCCTTTATATTCATTTGAAAGGATTTTGTACGACTTGTGAATGGATTGGAGCAAATAAGCTTCTCTCCTATTTATAAGCTCCTTTGGAACATTATAAAATACACAAGAAACAGATATGTAGAAGCTTTTCATGGAAGCCTTTTTATAAGTTACAAAAATATTTTAGAATGTTTTTTAGAAATATCTATACAAATATTTACAAGTTTACTATCATGTACAAATGTACATGTATTTGAATTTCCTAAGAACTTATAGAATTCTCTTTGATCTTACATGTGCTAGAGTTTGCTAGAAAGTTTTAGATTTTTTCATTGACTCTTATTCTTTCAAGCTCTCATTTGGTAAGATTTTTGCCATGAAGAATTCAGCAGGATGTGAGATTACGGCCTTGTCCTTGCTTGAAGTTACATGGCAAAATAGTGCTTAGAAGTGTAGTCATATTGAACTCATTTCAAACAAGTTTGGGAAATTTCATAGTAGGTTTTTAATAATAAATCATGAGGTTAAAAGCTTGTTTTAGCTAGTTGTTTTACAAGATCTTGAAGACCATCAACATGACATTTGGAAGTGTTGATTCTTAAAAGGGTTTGTGTGTGTGTGTGTGTGTGCGCGCGCGTGAGAGAGAGAGAGAGAGAGAGAGAGAGAGAGAGAGAGAGAGAGAGAGAGAGAGAGAATAAATTCTGAGAAAGAACAAATCAATGATTTTTGCCATTTGGAAGTGTGAGAGTTTCTGTGAGAAATACATAGAATTTGCGCGCACACACACATATATCTATATAATTAGGGAAGAGAGTTTTTGAATTTATTTTAGAGACATTTGTCCTACTAGGACATTTTAATGGTTATGATTCATTTTTGTATTTAGATGAACAACTGAGATGAATGATAGTTCCCGCCTAACTATTTCACACTGTAAAGAGTCCCACCTACCCACGTCTCCCCCCCTTCCCACCTCTGAACCCCCCACATTCCCTCTGTATCTTTTTCACTCCCACTCTCTGTTTTCCTTCCCACGTCTGCATCCCCCCACCTTCCCTCTCTATCTCTCTCACTCTCGGTTCTTCTTTTTTTTTAAATAAAACGAAAAAAGCCCTATTTTGTCTCTGTCGGGCTATTCTGCGTCGCACTCAGATTTTTTGTTCATTAGCAATCAAATATGTTCCCTTCCTCTCGCTGCTCAATTCTCCCTATCGGGCTGTGAAGCGTCTGCATCTCCCCACCTTCCCTCTCTACCTCTCTCACTCTCGGTTCTTCTTCTTATTCTTCAACATAACGAAAAAACCTCCCTTAGCTGTGAACAGGTTATAGGGTTGTTTGCCTATGCCATTTTTTTTTTTCTTTCTTTAAAAAGAATTTTATATTCAAAGTTTGATTTTCTATTGGGCTGTATTGATTTTTTTTTGGTTTCAAATTCTAAGAATTTTTTGTCGGGCTATATTCTAAGAATTTTTGCAAAGTCTGCTCTCCACTCTCGGCTCGCCAAGGTAAGATGCTCGCTCCCCTTCTCTTTACTTCTGATATGCAATTCGTTTTTCCCTGATTAATTGAGTTTGTATCTCTCTATCTACGTTAACATTCTAAGAATTTTTTTAACTCCTAATCATTGGGTGTTTGTTCCATTGTGTTGTTTTTTTTAACCATTTCCATGCTTTTTTTTTTTTTCTATTCAAAGTTAGATTTTTTGTAATGGAAAAGTATTTGATTCTAATTAAACTTAGAATATGTTGCAATACATTTGACTGTAATGGAACAATACATTTGCATTACAAAACATGTATACATTATTTGATTCTAATGAAATTTAGAATCTGTTGGGTTCAAAACACTGGGCTGTATTCTAAGAATCTCCTCTCCACTCTCGGCTCGCCAAGGTAAGATGCTCGCTCCCCTTCTCTTTATGTTCCCCTCCTTTCGCTGCTCAATTCTCTCTATCGGGCTGTGTGTTTTCAAAGTTTAATTTTGGTTCATTATGGTGATTTGCTTAGGAAAAGAAATTGATATGCAATTCATTTTTCCCTAATTAATTTTCTTATATTATATGCATTATAAATGAGTTCGTATCTCTCCATCTAGGTTAAGATTCTAAGAATTTTTTGAACTTCTAATCGTTAGGTGTTTGTTCCATTGGGTTGTTTTTTTTAACCATTTCCGTGCTCTGGTTTTTTTTTAATTTATTTTTTTTAATTTTTGTATTCAAAGTTAGATTTTTTGTAATGGAAAAGTATTTGATTCTAATGAAACTTAGAATCTGTTGCAATACATTTGACATTAATGGAACAATACATTTGCATTACAAAACATGAATACATTATTTTTTTTTTTAAAGTTGTATTCAAAGTTACAAAGCATGTATACATTTGATAGTAATGGAACAAACATGTATACATTATTTTTTGTAATGGAAAAGATCTCTTTTCTTGCTATCTATTTGCAATACATTATGTTTTGTGTTTCATTGATAAACCTGCGTGTTTTTCACTGGTTTACCCTAGAAAAAACCCTTAATCGACTGTTTAACTTAAAAAAAAAATTAACTACTAATCAAACAGTTTCTGGCTTGCTAATTTTTTGGCTTGCTAATTGACTGTCAACTGCTAATTTTTTAGAACCTGTTTTTGAGATTTGAGATTCTCATTGTGATCAGGCCCTCTGTCAACTGGATATGCTCAATTTTAGTAGTCATCTTGGGCATGTAATTGATCGTATATATGTATATATGTATATGCATATCTTAGATTGGTGGCAGGTTGTTGATTTTGCTAAGATAAGAGGCTTTTTTTCCATAATTTTAGCTTGTTAGATTTGTATCAAGGTTCTGTCTCACTAGATTCATTAGCCTAGAGAAAACCAAAAATTGTCATGATGTGTCGAGGTTGAGGCCTCACCTGTTGGACTTGTGTTTTTTTCATATGGTGGTTTTTATAAATAAATTTATCATAATGTATATATATGTTTTTTTTTTAATCTTTTTTTTTCTATTTGTAATTTAGATTGAACTTTATTTGATTAAGAAAATTACAGTGAGCAACTTTAGTAAGAAAAAGACAATAGAAATGTGAAAACCTGTCAATGGGAAGAAAATTTTTGAGAACTTTGTAGAACTGTGGAAAAATAAAATGAAAGTAACGGAATCGAACGTGTATGTAGGTGTAGGGATGAAGTATTTTTTTTTTAAAGAAAATATATAATTGGGCAGTTAAATGAGAGAAGTTGTAGGTGTGGAGCAATAAAAGGTGAAGGTACAAAAGGTGGATAGTTAAACAGTGGAGGTGTAAGTTTTTCATAAAAATATAAGCTTAAAATCCACATTATAATACATACATTTTTTTCAATCAACATGATCAACTAAATCAAATATCAAACAATAATGTATACATGTTTTTATTTATTTATTTATTTAGATTGAACTTTTATATGGTTGAAAATATTTTAAAATAAAAAAGAAAAAGAAAAAGAAATTTAGAAAGAACGGGAAGAAGAAGAAAAAACTTTACAACACTCGATTGGTATTTTACATACCAATAACATAAAAATAAATTGTACGAAAAAACATATCTAACAATGTTTATTTTTATATTTTTACTTGAGGATAGTCACTTTTAAAATTAACAAAATGATTGAGGTTAAACATAAAAACAACAATAGTTTGATTAAGAAAATTACAGTGAGCAACTTTAGTAAGAAAAAGACAACAAAAATGTGCAAACCTGTCGTTGTGAAGAAAATTTTTGAGAACTTTGTGGAACTGTGGAACAATAAAATGAAAGTAAAGGAATAGAACGTGTACGTAGGTGTAGGGATGAAGTTTTTTTTAAAAAAAAAAAAATATATATATATATATATAATTGGGCAGTTAGATGAGAGAAGTTGTAGGTGTGGAGCAATAAAAGGTGAGGGTACAAAAAACGTGGACAGTTAAACAGTGGATGTGTAGATTTTTTTTTTTTAATTATATGTTTGGTTTGAGTTTTAAAAAAAAAAATTTCAAAAAATTGTTTGGTTTGAAATTTTTTTCAAAAAATTTTCAAAATCACTTTGGGCTTGTTTGGTTTGTTTTTGGGAGAGTTGTTTTTGAAAAAAAAATTTGAGAGAGAGTTTAGAAATTTTTTTGGTTTGTTTGGTTGTATATTTTGGAAGAGTTGTTTTTTTGGGAGTTTGGATGATTTGATATTTTGAGAGAATTTGAGTAGATGTGTGTGAGAGAAAAAGTGATTGAGAAAGAGAGAAGAGAGAGAAAAAGTGATTGATTGATGTGTAAGACAGAGAAAGTGATTTTGGAAATTTTTTAAAAAAACTCAAACCAAACAATTTTTTAGAAATTTTTTTCTAAAACTTATCTCCCAAATGCAAACCAAACATCTCTCTTACACATCAATCAATCACTTTTTCTCTCTCCTCTCTAGTTCTCAATCACTTTTTCTCTCACACACATCTACTCAATTACAACAAAATATCAAATCATCCCAAACTCCCAAACTCTAAAATTACTTTCAAAATATACAACCAAACAAACCAAAAAAATTTCTAAAACAACTCTCTCAAATTTTTTTCAAAAACAACTCTCCCAAAAACAAACCAAACAAGCCCATTATTTCTACGTGGCAAAAGCTTCAAGAGACTATTTTGGGGCTTCACTTAATATAATAGTATAGATAATTAATTATTGAAGTGATTAACAGTTTCAATTGTGTTTTTAATTGAATTATGAGATAGGCGATAAATTTATTTTATTCCCTTCCTACAATTCAAAACAGTAGGTATGGTTTAACCAATATGTTTTTTTAGTTTTTTTTCCAGTACGTATAGTTTGTTCCATTGTTTGTTTGTTCGATTGTATTTTTTTCATTTTTTATTATAAACTTGGGATTGTTTGTTCCTTTTTTTTTTTGGGAATATTCCATTTTATTTTTTAATGTGTTGGATTAGTTTTACTTGATGGTTAGTATAAATTGCTGATTAAACAAATTTTTTTTTTTCTGGTGACATATATTTATGTTTGGACTTTCTAAATGATAATAATAAATTTAATTTCAACACTATAAAATTGAAATCAATTGGGAAAGAGAAGAGTTCAAATTTAGACAATTGTTGTGTTTCCATTTTAATACTCTTTGTGTTGCTAGGTCTGATTTCAATTTTATCATTTAATGTGATTGTTAAAATACATCATTGAATAGTCATAATTATATAACCAAACATTTTTAGGTTGAAGTACAACAGTTATGGACAATATCACTATTTTTAGTCAAGTTTTTTTTTTTTTTTTTCATATAAATTTAAGTATCTCTCTTATAATGTGAGGCCTATTTATTTGTTTATTTTAAACTGATTATATTTAATTTTCTTCTAATAAATGTTTTTTTCCTCATACTTTATAGGTGGATGAAGACTTATACCGAATGGTAATATGAAGAAAGAAATAAATTTTTTTTTTCTTATTTATGTGTGCAAAGTTTTATTTATTACTGTAAAGTTTTTGTATATATAGATTCAATTTCTTCAAGAAAGAAATGTTAATGTTGTTGTCTGCAATGAGCGTGACCTTAATATTATTTGCATTCGTGAGGTAAGCCTACAAGTAACTTATATTCGCATGCATTTTCTTATCATTTCAAAAATATATTTATAAATATATTCTACTTATTTTTTATGGGTAAAGGCAAAGGAAAAACACAAAGCAATATCAAAGGAGACAGAAAAGGCTATCCTTTCTTGCAAAGGAAAGGAACATGCAAATCCCGTGATATGGTTTCTCAACATTTTTAAAAAGTTTGTTTTTCGAATATTTATTAAATTTTTGTTTTTATATAGATTTTTGTAAGAATTGCATAGTGTCATATACTCTTTTTTATGTATATTTTTATGAGTTATTGCTTTTTAAATATTTATTCAATTGTTTTGATTGATTATAAAATATTTTTCTAAACTATGTTAAAGTAAGTATTTGTACAAGATGTTAATACATTTGTTTGAACATTAATTTGAACATATGTTGCATTTACAACATATCATAATAAACATATAAGAAAAGAAAATGAAAAATGAAATGAAGTTTTTAATTATAGAACATAGATTTTTAAAAAAAATTTATTTTACTTATTAGTTCTTAAAGAAAGAAGAAAAAGATAACAATGAATTTTAATATAACGGAAAGAACAAGAAGAGAGAAGAGGGAAGCGGAAAGTAGAAAACATTACACGTTATTATTCACATTGTACGTACCTAATTATCTAATATTAATCTTTTCAACGCATATTTTGTAAAGACATAGGTAGTGTCTTTTTGGCTCAAAATGCATAGTGAGTTTGCAGTTTTGTGTGTTTAATGTGTTTTCAAATTGTTTTTAAATTGTAGAGCACTGTCTGGTGTGCATTATTTGATATTTAATTTTTTTTTATATTTGATTTGTTTAGAATTGTAGAGTACAGTTTGTTATGTATTGTTTGATATTTAATTTTCAATTTAATTTGTTGAGATTGTAGAACACTTACTGATGTGCTTTAGTATATAGATTTAGTAATTTTTTTTTCTTTTTATTATAGATTTAGTGTACAATAACTTTAATTTTTGTTTTTTTGTTCAGTGTTTACAATTTTTTTTTACTTACTCTTATATTTTGATTTACAATATTGGTGAACATTATAAATCTTATATGTTTATTTCTTAATTTGCATTAACATTAGAGAGAGTTGTTATTTTATTTGAGTTTTGTAGAACATGTAATACAAGCAAAAATGTTACAAGTTCTTTAAGAAATTTTTTTTTTAAATATATTTTTATAACTGCATTTTAATCTTAATATTATTTATACCGTGCCTAAAGGCACGGGTATACGCTAATATATATATATATATATATATGACATAAATTTAAATTTGATGTATGGATAAAATTTAGGAAGAATTTAATTCACACATTTATTTTTTTAATAATTTTTTTACTATATGACATTCTTGTTAAGTAATTATGATTGTGTACTTATCAAAGTGGATGACAATGCTACGACTCAATGGAATTAAAGATAAAGATGTCCTCTATGTGCGTAAACACGATGGAAACAACAAATATGTTTGTGACATTAATAACACCTTGAATGAAAATTAAGTTTTCAATTTTTTTATTGTTATTATCTATGTTTTTGTTTTTGTGTTTTCGAAAACTTTAAAACACCATTTTATATTGTTTTCATTTTGTGTGAAACAAATGCTTTTTGAAAAATGAGTTGTTTAAAAAATAAAAAAAAATAAAAAAATTGAAAAATTATTCATCAAAGCAAAAACACAACCAAGCATGTCTAGCTTTCAAACTACAAAGTTGTAGTTTCGCAAAAAAATAAAAAAATTAGAAAATAATAATAATTAACTTTTTGGAGTTAAGAGTTTTTTAAACTTGCGATTAAAAAGTTCATTTAAGTTGACTATTTTGATTTTTGATAGAGAAAAAGTGAAATAATTATAATTTAAATGTAATATTTTGTCTTATTAATTTTTTAATATATTTTATCTTTTAGTGATTAATTTGCTCCCACTACATCCCAACCCAACCCACATAGCCAAACGAAGTCAAAATCTTGACGTTCTTAATTTGTCAAAATCTTGAGGTTCTTAATTTGCTAAAGACTTACGAATACATAATCGACCATAGATCCAACCACATAAAACAAAGAATCAATCATAGAACCAGGGCCAACTTTGACATTTTGGGGGCTCAAAGCGAACTGTACATTAAAAAAAAAAAAATTGTGATCAAAAGATTATGTATTTACATTTTGATCATACATATAATTATTAAAATTTATTTTAATATATAAAAAAGTTTACAATAAATAAGCAAAATTAAAATAATTCAAGTTGAAGTAGTAAATAAAAAGTGAACAAACTATATACTTAAACATCACTCTTTTTGTATTTTTAATTACAAAAGTACTAATCAAACTTGCATAATTCAACTTATTAACTAATATTGTTAATTGATTAAATTGCTAATACATTTAATTTTTCTTGTGATATAGTTGACTGAGGTAAAATTCAATCAATTTAAATAAATTTAAGAAGTTTATTTCTCCAGAAACAAATGTAATTGATATAATTAATCGTGTTCTATATGCAATACATACACTTGAAAAACAACCATTCATTAATTTAAAATCATTCACCATGTCAATCAACTTTTTGATTTTTGCCAACAAAAACATTCATCCATTTGTTTTAAATAATTCACCAAATCAACCAACTATTAATTTTAAATTTTCACCAAATTTTATTAGGACTTTCCAAATTCAAGTGGATTTTTTTTTTTTTGGTTGGTGGACTAATATAATAGCTATAGAAAAACAACAATGGTTGGTGGCCTAAAATTCAGTGGCTCGAATGGCTCAAAACTGTCAAAACGACGTCATTTTGAATGCAAAACGACATTATTTTGACAGTTTCGAGCCATTTCGAGCCATTTTGAGCCACTGATTTTGTAGCCCTCAAACATTTTTCTTAGAAAAATTGGAACTTTTTTTTGGCTCAATTTTTGGGGGATAAAGGCAACTTTGCCAACTTTGAGCCAAACCCGGCCCAGCTTAGAATCAACCACATAAAATGTAGATAGATCAATTTGAATAAAAATATATGATGTGTAATTTATACACAAAAATAGTAGACAAATAGTGTGTAATTTAGATTCATTTTAAGTATATATCTCACCATAAAAGAATTAAATTTAAACCAGACGTTATTTTTCTTCATAAATATATATATTTTTTGGGTCTAAATTCTCAATCTTTAAAATTATTGATGATGCATGATCAAACATGTAGTCGATTCAATATAATTGGTTATGTGTGGGTATAGTTGTGACTGCTACTAGACATGCAGTGCAAAATTATGGGGTCATTGTCCTTTGTTTTTATTATTAATGCAAACATGTGCTGAATTATATAAATTAATGTACCTTATCATCATATCTACGAAATACACATCATAGAGAATATACCTCAAAATGAAAAATAGTAATATTGTAAATTCATATTTAATTATTTAGAAATTATTTAGAATTATCATTTTATAATTCAAGTTTATTCTACATATCAACTCCAAACTGTATAAATTAAATCTCAATCACACAACATTCATTCGAGATACTTAAGTGAGATTTATAGCATTTTTCAACCAAAAAAGGGTCTACTAGCTCACCCACTGATTAATTAAAATTTTACATCTATCATCCAAATTATTTTATTTTATTACTGTATATTGATTTTTATACAATAAAAATCATATAATACATATATATATACACACACTTGCAAGATCATGAATAAATAATAAAATTTAGAAATAAAAAAAAATTGATAATATTTTATAGAGAAATTGTTCGGTACAATTTGTCTAATTTGCTTGTAGTTTTTTTTTTTTTTTAAATAGACTGCCCCTGATCTATGATCTATATAAAAAAATAAAAAATAAAAAATTTATTTTTAAAATTATATTTATTATTGCAATAAATATTTTAAATTCTTAAAACAAAACTTATGATGATGAGTAAACATGAAACGAGAAAAGACAGATTTTTATTTATTTTTAATCTTGAATGAAGCAAAACGTTGATGGGGCCTGTCCCCAGCTCAAAGTTGCTCACTCCCATCTCCTCAAATTCTAAACTTCAACTCATCCAATCACGAAAGGTATATTTATATGTATCTCTCACAAAAACCTTGATAGAGCAGGACCCAGATTGACGAACACCAAGGAAAGAAAGACCAAAAAAAAAAAAAAAGGCACACAAAAAGTTGGAATTTATTCCCAACCCACCTCAAAACCAAATCTAAACACCTCCAAAAAGGAACAATAATAATCAATCATCAATCATCTCTGAATGAGGGCTAGGAATCTTCTTCTTTTTCCCTCTTATGGCATGCTTTCAAGGGAAGCATTGCATCCCCAAAACCACACGAGGTGTCGTCGCTGTCGAAGCTATCATTTTCAATTATTACTGTTCACCACTCTTTACACGCACTGTTTTCTACAAAAGGAATGGTCTTTTCCATTTGATTCACCTTTCAAAATCCCCAATGGAATCCTTTTCTTCTTCTTTCTTTCTCTTCCTTTTCTTGCTTGCCTTTCCTAACGGTATGAACTTTTACTTCCCTCTTTTTAATTTTTCTTGAATGTTATTGAATTTTGAATAATGGGTTAGATTCAATTGACTAAGATTATGAGTTTTGTTATAGTTATTATTAGCCTAGTGTTCTTGCTACCATGATTATAAACTAGAGAAATATCAATAAATATTTGAAGTTATACAAATAATGGGTATTCTACTCTGTTTTCAAATAAGATGTAAAATTATTTAATGTGGATAGTTTAGCTGTGTATATATGTGTATATATATTTGAAGTCAAACTTGGCCTGCTGCATTTATTCATTTTTGCAACATAATTTTGAACAGTATGAATTTTCACTTCCGTTTTTTATTTTTATTTTATTTTTCTTGAATGTTATTGAGTTAAATGTGCAATGGGTTAATGTAGAAATTATGAATCATTTCATCTTGACTTTAATTGACTAAGGTCATGAGCATTATTAAAGTTATTAGCAGAGTGTTCTTGCTGCCATGATTGAACTAGAGAAATTTTTTGAGTTTGAGTTGAAGAAACTGGAATCTTCTGATCAATGATTGAACTAGTTGATATAAAAAAAAAAAAGAAAAAAGTAAGAGTTTGAGTGTTGATTTTTTATTGGAACACAAATAAAGGGTGTTCTAGCATTATATTCTGTTTGATAGAGAGCACTAAATCAGTACCCAAAAAAAAAATTTGTTACGTAGTTTTTGAAATAGTACGCAAAATTATTTTATCTAGAGCAGTTGTATGTATATATATATATTTAAACTTGGTTTGTTGCATTTAGAACCTAAACTTCTCTTCTTTTTTTTTTTGTTCCTTTTCTTTATTCCTCATGATTTTTGGAATTAAAATTTGCGATGTTGTGGCTGATATTCTGCTTGAAAATTTGGAACAGTGATTGCGTTCACAGGGACGTATGGAGTAAATTATGGCAGGATAGCAGACGATCTCCCTAAACCTGGGACTGTAGTGTTGCTTCTCAAAGCAAACAAGATTAAGAACATCAGAATCTATGATGCTGATCATGAAGTTCTCAAAGCCTTTAAAGGGTCTGGAATTGAAATAGTGGTTGGCCTTGGGAATGAGTATTTGAAGGACATTAGTGTGAGCAAGGATCATGCGATGGATTGGGTGAAGGAAAATGTGCAGGCATTCCTCCCTGGAACTCGCATTCGTGGAATCGCTGTGGGAAATGAGATATTGGGCAGCACTGATCAAGAACTCTGGGAGGTCTTGTTGCCCGCGGTGAAAAATGTCTATGATGCCCTTGACCGGCTTGACCTGACTAAGGTAGTCGAGGTTTCATCACCCCATTCTGAGGCTGTATTTACCAATTCCTACCCTCCATCAGCGTGCATTTTCAAGGACACGATTCTTCCATACATGAAACCGCTTCTACAATTCTTCTCACATATCGGTTCTCCTTTCTACATAAATGCTTACCCATTTCTCGCCTACATGAGTGATCCCGAGCATATTGACATCAACTATGCTCTTTTCCAAAAGAATGCTGGGATCTATGATGCGAAGACTAAATTGCATTATGACAACATGTTTGATGCTCAGGTTGATGCGGCTTATGCTGCTTTGGAAAAGGCGGGGTTTGAGAAGACACAGGTTATTGTTTCAGAAACCGGTTGGGCTTCTCGTGGGGATGAAAATGAAGCAGGGGCCTCATTAAAAAATGCAAGGACTTACAACTATAATTTGCGTAAGAGGCTATTGAAGAAAAAGGGGACGCCTTATAGGCCAAAGATTGCTGTGCGGGGATATGTTTTCGCCTTGTTTAATGAGAATTTGAAGCCTGGACCAACCTCTGAGAGAAATTTTGGACTGTTTAAACCTGATGGGAGCATTGCTTATGATATTGGGTTTGATGGGCTTGAACCTTCTTCAGCATCATCATCTCTTCTCTCCTTAAAGGTGTGAATTTGCAAATACCTCTTTTTTAATTTTTATTTTATTTTTGCTTAATAGCCGACCATATGATGGGACTTTGAGGTTTGGTTTGGTTTGGTTTATTTTATTTCTGCTTAATGTTAGTTACACAAATATGGTTTTTCCATTTCATGGCTATTTGATCATTTTTTGGCACTTGAACTATTCCTTCCTAGAAATACTTCTGTCATTTCATTATTGAGTTTTTCTGCTTGAGATAAATGCTTTTGGAAGCACTTCTTTGAGAAATATCCATAATATCAATTATCAACACAAGTTAGACATTTGCATAAATTTCATGTAGAGATCACACAGGGTTGTGCCGCATTTTGCTGCAAAAGGACTAATGTGTTTTAAGATTTATTTATTTTATTTTATTTTTTAATTTTTTTTTTTTTTATATCATACTTTGTGTAACTAGTGGTCACACCTTGCTTATATTCATATTATATGGATCATCAATTCTTGTTTCTGATCATCAATTCAAGCCTTGAACATGTTGCTTTTAATGCAACTTCAGATGAAACAATAATTTTTTTTGAAACATGGTTTTCTGTTCCTCTTTCATTTCTTGCTTAGAATGATCCATTCTAGCAAAAAATGCCCCTAATGTCACATTCAAGAAGTTAGGGCTTTGAGATATGTTACCCGATATTCATATTCGCCGCGATAATGGTACATGCATCCACAAACCCATTTGGCAAGCTCACTCCAAGAGGAAAAAGTAGTAAAAAGGTAAGGAAATTCCACACAACCAAACAAATGTTTGAAGTATAAAAAAAAAGCATAGATTCATGGGAGAATTGGTGGTCCTACCACCTCCTCAAAGTGCTGCTACATGTGTGTATACTGTGGTCCATTTTGATATAACTCTTCCAAAACCGATTACTAGTATAAGACTTCAGACAATTCAAGGTTATTTATTGGCATCAGTTAAATCAACTAAATAATTTCTTTTGGAAATATGGATGTTAAATGATTCCTTTTGTGTTCGTTAATTTCTCTGTGCTATGCTCTACATTTCCTAAATAATTGTTCTGATACAAACATTGGATTTCAATCTGTTTTTCTTGGTTTCTTGATTATGATGTTCATAGGATGACAGAGTACCCAACCCTTGTTTGGGTGTTTATATGTGCAAATACAATATTAGACAAATAGGATAATTTTTCTCTGGTTTTTGTTTTATATGTTCTTATTCATTGTTTTATATGTTTTTTTATTCCTAATGTTCAAACATTTCAGGATATTGGATTTATAGGTTGGTTCAGGTCAGCATACTCACTGGTTTACACGACTTCTGCATTGGTTCTGCTTCTGATTTTGATGCAATGACCCATTGAAACACTCCAATCTCTCATTCCCTCATCGCATTTGATGTTACCTAATTTCTCAAGGCATTTGATCTTCTTCACTATGTACAAATTGTTGCATTGTTACTTCTTATTTGATTCATTGTATTTTCTTGTACTTAACAAACTGACACTCTTGTAATGCTTGATGGCTGAAAATTCTTGATTATCTTTTTGAATATAATTCAGAATTTTTTATGCAATCTTCTTTGGAGGAAACCTTGTATGTCACTTAGGCTCGGCCTTGAGATTTTCGGAGTCCAAAACCGATAATCAACTAATAAATTTCTGGAGTCCTTCATATTTTTTTTTCATTGAATGAAAAAAAAATTTAAAAGTAAAGGACAAAAGATTTGTGTCAAAATTACAAAAAATACTTAGTATTACATTACAATAACTAATAAGTATCACTTGATTTTCACTCTTCTTATATTTTTGGAAGCAAATAAATCAGTTATACTTGCATAATCTAATTTTTTTTGCAAAATCATTTTCACTGAATAACAATGCTAATTATTTTAAATGAGCTTTTCAAAATTTTAATGGATTAATTTATTTTAAGTTAATTTGGGCCTTTCTTAATTTTTTTTGGCCTTAAAATATACTTAATATATTAGACTAAACTATAATAAGAGAGACTCCTTTTTTGGGTCTATTTTCTAATGGATAACAATACTAATTTTTTTGAATGACTTTTTAATTTTTTAATGGGTCAATTTATTTTAAGTTAGTTTGGGTCTTTTTTAATTTTTTTAAACTTAAAACATACATAATATATTATACAAAATTATAATAGGATGGCTCCCTTTTTTGAGTCTATTTTGAGAGGCCCTAGGCCATGGCCTCGTGGCCTATGCTCCAGGGCCGGCCCTGATGTCACTTCAAATTGGGTTTCACATGGCTCGTCCTGTCGGGATCGGGGATCCCGCCTAAAACCTTATAGAAATTATAACAACCAGAAACACACACCCACACAGAAAGAGACACACAGTATTTAACGTGGTTTGGCAATAATGCCTACGTCCACGGGAGAGTAACCGTTTATCATTTATGGAGAGATTACAGAAATATTACAGAGGAGAAGCTCACACTATTCTCACTCACCCATTCACCCGTCTCCCTCGCTCACACCGAGAGAGACGATTTCTCTAACTCACATCTCTCACTCTCTTTGTTGGTTTCACTTTTACATTTTGCCTACCCAACACCTCCTCCTTTATACACAAATGAGGAGAGACTTGATTGGCCATTACCTACTCTCTTCCACTCTCTAGTGGGATTGGTAGAGTGGTGAGCCATCCCCACCATTATCTTGGTGTGTGCTCCATTAGAGTAGTGCTCTTAACCACCCCATTCATCTCTAGGTGCTCCATTCACATGGGATGATACATACAACAAATCACCCCCTCAACCCATGTGAGATGATCCACTACACACACAGTTGCTAATCTTGTCACGCCCAAGAAAACAATAGAATCTTCATCTCCTCACTGAGACGCTGCATCCCCTGAAGCTAGAGATAATACACCAGAGATACAAGAGGAGGAGGGAATCCTACATCCTCAACTCAACTCACACCACTCTCTGATTTGGAGAGAGCCTCTGTTCCTATCTCCCACAGATCTCTTCCACGCTTCCTGTCTTGGATGTCTTCACCTGCTATGCTTGAACTGGCGTAACCAAGATATCCGACACCCCCTGATTGGATGTCCTGCACCCCCTGCTGAGATGCCTTTGACTGTCATGCCTTATCTCTTTGCATGACCAAAACTGGAGCAACAGAAAACTCTTCATTTGTTTGGTTAAAGTTCCTGGTTTTCTTTGCTCGGAGTTTCTCTTGAACTATCCTGAACTATCAGCATTTGCCCTTTGCACTCTTGAACAACTTCCCAGCGTTTCCACACACTTATTGTTCATGCCTTTTGCAATCCCTGATCTCCAGTTCAGCAATACACGTTACCTGCGTATCTATCACTTGTACTACTGGATGATGGCTGACAGTAGCTCTTTCTTCCAAAGCAACTTCAACAAATTTGTACAAGTCACCAATTATGCAACACCTAGCATAGTACCTGCACCCATACTTCTTGAGTGCTCATCATGGCTCCATCTCTCCTCCTGCGCTCGAGTTCGCCTGAGAGATCCGCAACAACTCTGTTTTATTAAGAGGTGCGTTTGCTGCCACAGAATCAAAACCAATACCATAACCTAGGTATCCAACCATTCAGTCAAAAAAAAAAACTGAATGCCATCTGCTGTACAAAACACAAGCGCTTTTCCCAAAAAACAAAAGCGCTTTTTCCAAAAAAAAAACACAGCAGATTCCATTGCTCAAAATCACATTGAGCCAATGCAAAGAACATGCAGAACCAATCGAGCTAGCTCTTTGATTTTCTGCAACTCAAGCTCCACCATAGTGCCAAGTTCCGATTTCCATAGGCGCCAAACAAGTTGTCCTTGACAACTCCAAACAAAACATGGTGAGCAATCCGCTTGAACCAATGCTGAGGAGACTAAACAAAAAAGGCTTCAAATTCTCCATCAAAGCAACTTCGAAAGCGGTACCAAAAACATTATGTCCGATCAACCATCGAACACAATACTGCTCTCTTCAAGCTCGAATTAATCAAGAGAGCCAAACAAATTTTCCGAGAACTGAGGCAAGTTCTCTACCAAACAAAATCGATCAGGACGCAGTTAGGCTCTAACGATTCGTAAGTATCTAACAAACTTAAAATGAACTTACAAAATACCAAGAGCCAAAAAATTCTGAAGTGTCGAGCAAACTCCAGATTCCTCCAACTGTCATTCCAACCAGCAAACATAAGATGATGCACCATCTTCACAGTTGCCAAAACCCGCCCAAAGGCGCGTGCACCGTAAATGCACAACTCCAACAGTCCCCGCTGACTCCACCGAGTCTGCAAACGATCTATCCCCTCCAAATCCAATGGCAGATTAAGGGATGGATCCCAACACATGAGATTCACAAAATCACCATCTTCACGTTTCTCCGCAGCAATCTTTTCCAATCTTCAATGAACACCAACGGTCAAACCGCTTCTAGAGAAGCAAATACCCGGAGCCTGAATCGTCACCCAGACTACTAATAGCTGATGTCTTCGAATATGGAACAGATTGCGAAAATGAAAATCCACAAGAAGAATAAACAATCAAGTCTCACAAACCGGAGACACCCCTGGATCTAATCAGACACAATCATAGATCCCAGCTGTGATAATGAATCTCAATAAACCACGACTCTGAAAGTCGCCAATAATCCGTGAAAGACCGCCAACAGCAATGCCTTTAATAGACATTGAACAAAAAATGCCAAAGCTCCACCAAGATCTGAGTAGTAGATTTTCACACCTTCTTCAAATCGACAAATGCGGAAAAAACTCCACCAAGATCTGAAGTAGATTGTCACACCTTCTTCAAATCAACAAATGCGGAAACCAAGGCTTCACCAGATGCGAGTCTTCTAACAACGATCCATGAAGGATCTCCAACGCCTCCACAGAGGCTAATGCCAATAAAGTACTACCATTTGGACTTATTACATATGCCAAATCTCCATAGTACACTCTGCCAATGCTGGTTCTCTCTATCCCTTAGAGAAAAACCCAATGAACTCTGAAGTTCTATAACCCAAGAGTCTCCAAATGAACTGATAACTTTTGTAACTGACTCTGAAAGGTCTTCAATTGGCTTCCAATTGGCTTCAACCGGGTGAACAAAATAAATCACCCCCATCACCCACATGGATGATAAAACACCGTTGTACAAATATGCCTCAATTCCACTGAGTATGCAGAGTGAATCTGCACCTCCTACTTGGAATGTCTTCAACCGCCACACATCATCTTGCATGGCTCGCACCTCTATCACCAGGTACTTGCATCCTCCAATAGAATGCTCAGTGTTTCCCTGTTGAGGTGACTCCACCCAAACTCTCTGGGTGCCCGTCGCGACTTCACTGCCACGAACCAGATTCAGGACAAAGAAAGAGATTTGCCTCTCCCGGGGTGCGCACTGCAGCGTCTTATCCCTTTCAATTTCTCTGTCTAGAGTTTTCTTTTGTGAACTAGTTGTTGCTGCCAGGCCAAAATCCGGCACACTGCACCTTTGTATCACATTCAGCTGCGTACTCTTACACTGTTGTATGCCAGCACCTTGTATGACATTCCTGTGTACTCATCTGTGCTATTGTGGCTACGTGCTCCTACACCTTATGTGTGTACTACTGCAGCTGTTGCCTTTCTACGTTCACATACTACCAGTACTTCTTGTATTATGTTTGACAGTAGCTCCAACTACCACAACATTCCTCTGAGCTTGCACTGGTTGCCAATCATCTACCTGATGAAGTGGACTTTTCTTCTGATTGAACTAGATCCTCCAATGACATCAACAACCAGGAAAGTTCCCAAGAAAGACAGGTGGGGTCACAATCGGTCCCACTTAAGAACCAGTCTCCTTAGACAGTATCTTTTTGACAGAACTTTCCTAGACATTGTTGATCTTGAGATAATCATGTGCAATTCTTCTGATCGCCCTTGACCAATCCTGATCTCCATTGATTTGCCATTTGATTAAGCCTGATCTCCTTTGGTCTTCAATGATCTATCTCGATCTATATTTGGTTGTCCAATCTGGTTAGAATTTGCCCATTCTAACCTCTTCAGTGAATCCGCAACGTTCCACAATATCCGGTAACCGTCCTTCGACTATTAAAGATGACAAACTCCTATGTTTTAATAGTCTTTAAAAATTGTTCAGAATTTCACCATTCTGACCTTGCGGTTGCGTCTGGAACGGTCCGATTAGCTAGGACCAATCATCTCTGCACTTCTGGGGATCTCACTGAAAACTTTCTTCAAAACTGGGGCAAAATTGCAAAATTTCCAAGCAGAATAACGCCATGGGACCTCGCCTGATTCGGACTCGATTTTTTGCGGTTCTCAATCTTGAACCAAAGAGTCCAAATCCGCAAATCGCTTTGAAGGAAAAGCAGATTTTGAAAAGAAGTGCCAAACATGGATCGCTTTGCGGATAATGAGTCGCCACCTAAATATTATAAAATGGGAAATTTAGGAAACCCTGACACGGTGCCGGAAGGCCATGTGTCCGTCATCACCAAAGTTGGCTCGGGAACTTGGGTACGATTAGGGAAGGTCACATCGTGAGCACCTCTCGCCCGTCAAAGGGCCTCTACTAACCATGATATCTGTTTTTGAAAACTTTGTGAGTTCTTATTCCGGTTATTAGCCTAGATTACTATGTGATGCTCGCAGCAAACAAGTATAGACTGGGCCGTCTGAATTGGAACAAAACATTTCGTGTTTGTTTGTTTGAAAATTGTGTGAAGGTGCTACCCGCAGGTAGGCTAAAATGCGGATTTGCCACCCTCAGGTGGGCTTAGAAAACAGTGATGTTGCCACTATCTAGTGGGCTTAAAACAAACAGTTGATGAATTGTTCCAATTTAGATAACTCAACCTCCACCCACAGGCATTCAAGGCAGTTATATCACATAAGCATATAGCCTCATGGTAAGCATGCAATCATGGCAACACTCACACGCATGCAAGTATGCTAAAGCATAAAACTCACCTAGTACTCCAAGCCAAAACAAAAGCTCATTAGAAATCCATGCATGATCCTAGATGTGCTGAAATGCCTAATGCAACACATGCAAAATGTAACTAAGATAGCAGGCTCGGCTATTCTAAATATGGCATATAAGATGCAACAGCTATCAAGTACTCAACTTGGAATTGAAATACAGATGCGCGGTTTGTATGATGCCGAGGCAGTGCGTGCAAAATAGATGAATGATGCAAACACATGTCATCTTTGTATGCTAATTGAAATATGCCCTATATCTAACCATCCAAAGCGGATAAATAAAAGGGAGAAAGAAATGGGGGTTGGAAGACATACATCACACTCACACACCCTTATTACAATTTTGCCCTCGCGCAGAGGGTCCGAATAAAATAATAATACAGTCCGAATAAAAGAATATACAGTCTGAATAAATGTATAGATTTCTAATTAATTAACAAATTAATTACAGAAAAGTAAAACTGGCATGCAAGCCAGGGACTGCCTTGCTCCTGATGAATGGTATATGCTGGGCTGCTTGGCGCAGAAATCCACTGGGATGCCCTGATTAGCCTCTGTTTGCAATTTTCTCGAAATGCGTGCCAGCCTCCGAAAAGTTGTTGATTGTCGATTTTGCTGTGACAGAGAGCAGGAAAAAGGCATAGCAATGTATTTCACAAATATATGCATGCCTCGATCCTCGTACCACCAATCACGCATACCGATGCATGATGGCCGAGGAACCGGATTGCACAACTCAATATAGGGATGAATACATATGAATGCTATAACAAAGCCCAACTCCATCATGGGTAACCCGGAGTGTCGGTGACTTGGGAATTGAGACCCATTCCGTTACTCGGAGTACGAAACGCGTCTCGTTTCCCGTGCCAAATGCATGGTATGCATGGAATGCAACTAACATGTAATATAGCATGCACAATGCCATGAAAATGGGTAACCTCGAAATGCGTGCACACGGGCACGCAAACCGAGGTAATGCATGAATGCAATCTAAGATACAACCTAGTATGCACAACGCTGTGAAAATGAGATGAAAATGAAACGCCTCGAAAAGCGTGCGTGCGGGCACGCAAACCGAGGCGATGGCATGAAATGCAAAGCGGATAAAACAGAGTGCCTCGAAATGCGTGCACACGGGCACGCAAATCGAGGCGATGACAAAATGGAAACCGGATACAATCGAAGCAGCCAAACGCGCACCGCGTGCGCATAAACCGAGACGATGATGAAATGAGAAAATCGGATAACTGGCAGAAGTGCCTCAAACGCAGCCTGTGCACACAAACCGAGGCGATGATGAAATGAGAAAATCGGATACAACCGAAGTGCCTCGAAACGCGCACCCACAGACACGCAAACCGAGGCGATGATGAAATGAGAAAATCGGATAAGACCGAAGTGCCTCGAAACGCGTGCCCACAGGCACGCAAACCGAGGCGATGATGAAATGAGAAAATCGGATAAGACCGAAGTGCCTCGAAACGCGTACCCACAGGCGCGCAAATCGAGGCGATGATGAAAGAATGAAAATCGGATAAAACCGAAGTACCTCGAAACGCGTGCCCACAGGCGCGCAAATCGAGGCGATGATGAAAGAATGAAAATCGGATAAAACCGAAGTGCCTCAAAACGCGTGCCCACAGGCGCGCAAATCGAGGCGATGATGAAAGAATGAAAATCGGATAAAACCGAAGTGCCTCGAAATGCGTGCCCGCGGACACGCAAACCGAGGCGATGATAAAATGAGACGAGATGGCATACGGAATGCAACGATGGGCTTACACCAATATGGGAGAGCCTCAGCTCACTCACATAGGAGGCCGTCGGATAAAACAAAATGCCTCGTTAAACGCGTGTCCGCAGACACGCAAATCGGGCAATGATGTAGAAGCATGAAAATGCAAATTGGGCTTATGCCAACATGAGATAGCCTCACGCTCCACATATCTTAGGAATGATAAGAATGAGGTGCCTCGAAGTGCGTGCCCATTGGCACGCATAACCGAGGCAATGCAAAAATGATACAAATGGCATGGGAAATGATATGCAAGCATGGCAATGGAATTTCAGCACCTAAATAAAGGGAAAACAGCCCGAAACAATTGAAATGACACTCGAAGCATGCATTCATCCCGAAAGTGTGAAATTAAGCCCTAAATGGCCTATAGCCATGCCATACATGCAAAATATGATCATGGCAGCAAGAACAGTAGCAAGGCAGTCCAAAATATGGCATTTTTCAGTAACAAACATGGCCAAAATGCAAGCATAGATAGATCAACAATAGCATGCAAAGTTAGTGGCCAAAAGAGGAGTATTGAGACAAGTGACATATGCAAACCCCAAATGGAAAAACTTTCTTCTACAACATTGAAGATGAGCTAAAAATAAGCACAATTGCAGAAGATGACATCCTCAAAATCAGAATAAAATCATGCTAACAATTCCATGCAAAAATGGAGCTCAAAAGAGGCTATAACAAGAGTCATGCAAAGCAAGCACCAAATGACAAAATTTTCCTCATGAAATGTGTAAAGGGGGTCAAAATAAGACCAAAGTAAGTAGGGGTCGAAGTCCCAAAAACAAATAGAAATAGGTCAAAAGTTGCATACAAAAATGGGCACACTTGATGGAATTTGAAGGAAGTGGTGGATACAATGGCCAAATGAAGTTGAGCCCTTCTACAATGTTGTAGAGGGGCTCAAAATGAGCATTAAAACCAGTAGGGGTCGGACCCTAAAAACAAAAGGAAAAAGGCTTAAACTAGTATGCAAGATAATGGCATAAAAGCTAGGTATTGAAACAAGTATATCATAGAAGCCTCAAATGAAGTTGAGCCCTTCTACAAAGTTGTAGAGGGGCTCAATATGAGCACAAAACCAGTAGGGGTCGGAGCCCCAATTCTCAACCAAATAGAGTATAGAAATGAATCAAGAAAAAGCCCTAAAAGTTGGTTTTGAAGACTTACCCTTGAAGACTTGTCTTTCTTTGATTCTTGGCTCTGATTTGTTGCTTCTTGACCTCTGAAGAACACCTCCTTGCTGCTGAAATGGTAGTAGGGATGGTGAGGCTAGGTGTTGATGAAGAGAAGACCTAGGGACTTAGAAGCTTTTTGAGGTTTTAAGCTAAGGAAATGGAGGTTTTTGGAGAAGTGTTCTTGAAGACAAATTTTCCAACCCCAGCAAAGGGGAAGGAGGGCCCTTTAAATAGACAATAAATAGGGTGTAAAAGGGGAGGGAAAGCACCCAATCTTTCCCTCCCGAATATCCCCGGATGCCGGATATGTTGGAAGATATCCAGGACGGTGGACATTTGGAAGCAGTGGCCGGCCAGTAAATTTGTGGGAGGTGGCCGGGCCATCCCACTGGTCGACAGCTACCCTCTGGCCGTGGCCATGGCACAAAATTGAAGTGAAGATTTTCGCCGACCACCATGCAGAGTGTCCTCCCAAGTGTGTAGAATAAGGTCCTGTGGTCTGGAATCGCAACGCCAAGTAAGTCACAACATAGAGCTTGAAGAAGAGGCTCAAAATGAACTCAACAATTTCGGCCGACCATATACTTTTTGTCCTCTAAGATGTGTAGAACAAGGTTCCAAGGTCGGAAATTGGCAACACTGAAGCAGGAGCCACAACATAGAGCTTGAATGAGAGGCCCAAAAATGAAACCCTGAATTTCTGGCCGACCACCAACCCTTAGGGTCCTCCTAGATGCCCTCATCACAGATATGTAGCTTTGGTTGGAAGAAAATACCCCTAGGGTGTTCAACATTGGCCCGGAAGTGAGAAAAACGGGCTCCGGAGGAGCGAAACTGGTTATCTGGGATAATTGCTGGCTTCTCCCCCCCCAGTGATCTTCCTGATGTTGAAACAGAGGTACCTGCCAAGTTTGAACAAAAACTAATGAGAAATGAACGCTCGGAGCCAAAACCGAGCAATTCGGGATCCCGAAAATGAGTCAAGTGCCGGAAGTGGTATTCAAGATGGCGTGGGTATCTGCGACCCTGTCCCTGGAATGACAAACCAGAGGTCCCTGCCAAAAATCAGAAAGAACCGATGCAAAATGAATGCTCGGGACCAAAACCGGCGATTTAGGGTCCCAAACCTGAGCACCGAAAGTGGCATACTGACCTAAAGTGGGCATCGGGGCCCAGTGGTTCCTCGAAATGTTAAAACAGAGGTCTCCGCCAAAACCGGAGAAAGCGGATGCGAAATGAATGCTCGGGGCCCAAATCACGCAGCCGGTCCCGAAAATGGGTCGCGGCACCGCAAAGTGGTGTTCGTCATGCGGGCATCGGGGCCCCAGTGTTCCTCGGAACATTAAACAGAGGTCTCCGCCAAAAACCGGAGAAGTCGGAGATGGTTAGGCGGTCCCGAGCCGAGGCAAGACACCGACGGCCAAAACCGAACCGCCCGAATGGGCAAAATGGCCTCTGACCACGAAAAAGTAGCTCACGCCACCGGAGATAGTCTCTGAGACCACTCTTCCTCAGAAAGAAAACAGAGAAAACCGAGTCTGGTTCGCAAACCGAGACAAGGTAGAGAAGAGGGTTCGGAAGTCCGGAGGCAGGGCGCACGGCCGCAACTCTGAGACTTCTGAACGAGCACAGTATGCAACATCACCGAGCGCTCAATCGGTGACGTCTGAGTCTTAAGGTCGGTCAAAAATGGGGTGTCTACACAAACACTGGGACCAAACTGTAATTTCACAAACTACAGGGACTAAAATTGCAATTTTTAGAATTTTAGGAATATTCCGTGTTCCAACAGAATATTTTGTCTGCCGCACTACCGCCGTCTGTCACTTTAATCTACCTTATTTTTACAGAAACTCCAATTCCAAAATTTGACCGTACGGATGTGTCCGGAATACTCCAAATAGTTGAAAACCACTATTGGATCATCAAAAACGGACTCAGAATGGCTTAGATCGGGCCAAAACAGTTTCGACGGTTCTGATCTGCAAAATCTGATGCGCCTGCGAAGCACCGGATGATTTCCCCGGTCAATGGCGCAGGCGGTGCAGTCAACAGCGGCGCGCCGACATGGTCAGTGGCGGCGCGGCTCAGTCAACCTGCCACGTGTCACCGACATGGCGCTGATGTGTCACTGACGTGGCGCTGACTTGGACTGCCACGTGGTGATGACCTGGCTACTGCGTGGCAACCACGTGGCGCCTCTGGATGACATGTCTGGCAACGTGTCTTGCGCGTGGGCATTGCGCGTGGACTGCATGCGCGTCACCTTCTTCCTTTGGCTGCGCGTACGGCGCGTGCCTGCGACTGGGCCTCACGCGCCTTCTTCAAGCGGCGTGTGAAGGCGCATGGGTTTCCTCTGGGTGTCTGCTTTACATGGTTGGACTTCTCTCGTCGAGCCCTTGCTTCTGGTATGCTCAAAACCTGATTTCGAGCAATTCGATTTCTGGGTAGTTTCGAACATCGCACTGTTTTTGTTCCGAAACGCTCCGACGAGGCTCTGATACCATTTGTTGGGATCGGGGATCGCGCCCAAGACCTTATAGAAATTATAACAACCAGAAACACACACCCACACAGAAAGAGACACACAATATTTAACGTGGTTTGGCAATAATGCCTACGTCCACGGGAGAGTAACCGTTTATCATTTATGGAGAGATTACAGAAATATTACAGAGGAGAAGCTCACACTATTCTCACTCACCCATTCACCCGTCTCCCTCACTCACACTGAGGGAGACGGTTTCTCTAACTCACATCTCTCACTCTCTTTGTTGGTTTCACTCTTACATTTTGCCTACCCAACACCTCCTCCATTTATACACAAATGAGGAGAGACTTGATTGGCCATTACCTACTCTCTTCCACTCTCTAGTGGGATTGGTAGAGTGGTGAGCCATCCCCACCATTATCTTGGTGTGCGCTCCATTAGAGTAGTGCTCTCAACCACCCCATTCATCTCTAGGTGCTCCATTCACATGGGATGATACATACAACATGTCCAAATATATAATGACCAATTTTTTCACTCTTCTTGGTCGAGAGCTCTGCGAAGTTATAAAAAATGGTGTTTCTTTCTGCAGGATGTAGGTTCTCTTTCTCTTTAACTCTTAATAGGCTCCACAATCACTCCCACAATCCGAAAAACTTAAAATTATGTTATTAACATCATTCATTATATTTAATGACTAATATATATAATTCCTACAGTCAGATTAATTCGTACTGCAATATAATCAATTTTATTGTTTTACATACATAAATTAATTTTCTTATTATGATGTATATTTGTGGTGATTTGAGATATATATATTTTTGTTTTTATTAAATGCAATATATTAGTTAGGACATCTGCAATATATTAGTTAGGACATCTCATGCTCAACTTAATTATCTTTATTTTTATATTTTGTGTTGAAATCAAGCTTAACTAATTAGAACTCTTTGAAATAAACTCCGAGATAAAGTAAAAAATAAAAAATAAAAAATAATCTTTGCACTTGGGATTAAAGTTAGGGAGAAGCTATTATTTTTTTATTTTATTTTTTTTTTGGATGAAAAAGTTTCACAAAGAAAACAAAGACAAACTATTATGTTTATCTCTAGAAAGTGTATATCGTATATATTTTATAATTTGTTCACAAAATTTTATGACAAACCATAAAAATATTATAACTTCTCTGATCACAAAATGTTTATTTTTCTCATCACAAAATGTAACTTCACAATTCATAATTTTAGGATATACATTATAAATTTATTATTCATAATTTTATCATACACCACAAATATACATAACTTTCAGCACAAAAAATCATAATTTTCTTACTATGTTCACCTTTTAGAAATGCACGTTGTATATTTTTCTTAAGACTATGTTTGAATGACAATAATATTGAAAGAAATGAAAATGTAATTTCGGGTGCTATGATTCCAATGTTTGGAATGAATTGGAATAAGAAATGATTCTTAAATATCTATTTCAGTAATAATCACATTCTAAAACTAAGTAGAAATTCGACTCTTCCACTCCTCCATAGGAATATCACATTCCTAGAGGAATATTAACTATTTAATAGTTCCACAATATTTAGCTTTTACTATTTTCCCTGTCAATAATTACTAACAAAATCAAATGCTTGAATAGTATTGATATATGAATCTCATTACTAATAATAACATGTATATTTCGTTCAAAATTTGTATCATTCAAACATAACTGGAATAGGAACAAACTTTCAACCTATTAAATCTGCCCAAATTACACTCTTGTCCAATTTCTACTCGTTTTTGCACTATTTCTACAATGCATTTTTAAGAGAAAATTGATGGGTGGATGCATTGCGTTCCCTTTGAGTAGACAAGTCGATCAAAAAATTATAGATGACTTTTTCCACAATGAATCATTTTTTGTGGTTAGAATTACAAAGTAAAGGCCAATTTTTTCATGGAAGGTTGTTTTAAAAGATCTTTTTATAAAATATGTGGTCTCTCCCTTATTATTGGAGTGATTATATTTGTATCGAAATAGCAACTCAGTACGCTTAAATAAAATTTTGAAGTTTTAATTTTTATTAATAAAGACAATACATATTAAATTTTAAAATAAAATATAATTTTTTTTCTAATGGTACACCTTTATTAGTTATACGTATTCTTCATATTCAAGTCTCTTCACTTTTTTTTTTTGAAGTTTTAATTATTTTTTCTTCATTTTCTTCCTCACTCTAAAACCACAATCACCCCATCAAAATTTATCATTATCATTAGTATCATTGTTTCTTATTGTATTATTACTTGCAAATAAAAAAATTTAAACAAAATTACATAATAAATAAAAAATAATAATTAAAAGCATTTTTTAAAAAAATCCATCAAAAGGGACTTGAACTTCAAAAGAAATCGGGTAAATAAGGACCGATTGAATCAAGCCCGTCAATCATCACCGTATGAGAGATCCAACATTTTCACATGCTACGCCAACACCAACAGAGAAGAGAATTTTTAATGTCTATTTTGTGTGAGAGATCCCACATTTTCACATGGTTGTCTTTGGGCCAACGCCAACAGCAACAGAGGAGAGAATTTTCAATCTCTATTTTGTTTATTATTTAGATGTATCACAAATTATAATTTTATGTTGAAATATATTATTTGTTTATTATTTAGATGTATTATAAATTATGATTTTATCTTAAAATATATTTTGTGGAAAAAAACATAATAACACCCCACATGGTTGTGTGCGTGGGACATCATGGGTCGGCCCTGATACCATTTATCATAAATTATTATTTATTTATTAGTTAGATGTATCACAAATTATGTTTTTATGTTGAAATATATTATTTGTTTATTATTTAGATGTATCACAAATTATGATTTTATCTTGAAATATATTTTGTGGAAAAAAACATAATAACACCCCCACATGGTTGTGTGCATGGGATATCATGGGTCGGCTCTGACACACATTGTCTCTGATAACATTTGTACCATTTGTAACACCTCACTACTTGTTGAGACAAGTAATTTGTGGATCTACTAACATGACCAAAAAGCTTAAACTCAAGTTACTTGATAGCAAGTTAATAATGGGGTCTTATATGCGTAAGATTATTCATACAAACTTTCGATATAGGACGGACGGAGTGTTATAGATAGGAGTGGCAACGGGGCGGGGCGGGGCCGGGGATCACACTCCCCGTCCCCGATCCCCGATGGTGAACATGGCCCCGTCCCCGGCCCCGATCCCCGACGGGGAACCTTTCCCTCTCCCCACCCCCGCCCCCGATCGGGGATCGGGTTTCCCCGACCCCGAAACTTCCCCGCCTAAATTTGTTTCAACGTCAACAACACCACCACACATACATGTTCAATGAGCATCATCAACACAGAATCATTAACAGAATAAATAAAAAATAAAAAAATAAAAAAAAATTGAACAATGAGCATCATCAACACAAAAAATAAAAATAAAAAATCGGAGGGAGGGAGAGAGAACTTCATCAGATAGATCATCAACAGATCTGAGCTATGTAAAAAATAAAAAATAAAAAATAAAATATATAAGAAAACTTCATCAGATCATACAGAACTTCCTCAGATCCGAGCTCTGATGGATGAGGCGGTAGAAGCGACGGAGGCAGATCGGAGGGAGGGAGAGAGATCAGCGTGAGATCGGAGGAAGGGAGAGAGATCGGGGTGTGGGGCAGTGAGGTCGGAATGAGGGAGGTCGGCATGGGAGGGAGGGAGATCGGCGCCGGACGGAGGTCGTCGTGGGAGGGAGGGAGATCGGCGCGGGACGGGGAAGCTGCTGCCATTGATCTTCAATCTACTACACATGAGAGAGAGAGGGAGAGAGGTTGAGAGTGATTTGAGTGAGAGAGAGGACCTAACAAATAATATAATACATATATATATATATATATTATAATATATAAAGTAACCTAACCCTAAACAAATAAAATAATATAATATATATATATTATGATTAATCAGCGGGGGACAGTCGGGGATTGTCGGGCCGGGGCCGGGCCGGGGCAGGGTTGGAGAAATGATCCCCGTCCCCGGCCCGAATCTGTTCGGGGATTAAGTTTTAAATACCATCCCCGTCCCCGCGGGGGTATTTTTCGGAGAAAACCCGCTTAAATCGGGGTCGGGATCGGGGATCCCCGTCGGGCCGGTTTCAAATTGCCATCCCTAGTTATAGAATCACCCCCCATTATGGGGGCTCATCTACTTAGTGGTGGTTTTTGTCGGGCTTGGGCTAGTTGATTTATTAGTTTTTAGATTTTATTGACTTTTCAGCTATTTTGAGATAGTGATTTATTTGATGATGTAAATATTTATCATATTTGCAATCACTCTCCTATTTATTGAAAAAAAAAAAAAAAAAAACAAGTTGAGAATACAAAGCTAGCCATTTAGAGTCAAATAAGCTAATAAAGAAAAATTTTATTCATACATAAAATTTATATAATTTTTTTTACAAAAATGATGTAGTAATGCTATTATCGTAAATAAATTTATTTTTAATAGTATTTTTTTTAAGGTAAAAGACCAACAATAAATCATATCACTCTCCATAAAAATTATGTATAAAATTTTAATTCGTATAATATTACAAGGTAATAAAAGTTGGTTTATTTAAGTAGGCCCATAATTTACGCCAATGATGAGAGGGCTATAAGGATCCAACTTTCTAGCCTTGTGTCCTATGTTGCAAGGGAATTAGGTAAACTATTAGGCAAAACTTATCCATCCACATGAAGATATATTTACTTGATCAAAGTTCAGCCGAAGATTACCATGTGAACAGTTACATGGAGGTATTTTGAGCTGAGCATGAGTAGAGGATGAATATGACCAGCAAAACAAGGGATGAGTATGACCAACATGATAGAAGATGAGAAGGTCAGCAGAGTCGGGCTGACTAAGCCGACCATACTAGATTGGTTAAGCCAACCGGAGATCAAGGATGTGGAGTCAACTGTGGTTGGAATTTGGTAACTCTGAAGCAGGAGAGACAACAAGCCACCTCTAGGAGAGGTCCAAAAATGAAAGGAAGAATTACTGGCCGAGCACCATTTTTTAGGGTCCTCCCGACTCTGCTTTATTTCTAAGACATATTTCGGCAGTTTCGGCTAACAAAAAAGAGTTGACCTAATTTTAATTCACATAATAGTTAAGTCATTTTTATCTATAATTTGTCAAGTGTATGAATAAAAAAATGCTGTGTTTAGTTTTGATCAACCTAATTAAAAGGGAGTTAGTCATAGTTTTAAATCGCGGTATCGGATAACGTAACGATATCAATCACAGAGTATCAGTATCGATAGTATCGACCGATACGTATCGGGAATCGGGTGTCGCGGCTGTGAAATTTTAGAAATCATTAGCAATTCCTCTAAAACTCAATTTTATGCAATTTTTTTTTTTTGTGCGACTCTTTTAGCCTTAATTTGTCACATTTTAATCAAAATTTTGATATATAGGAGCACTTTTGACTCATTTTCAACTAAATGATATATATGTATTTTAGTATTAATTATAACTTTTAATTATCTACAATAACAATTTTCAATTGACAAATATTGTAATTCTAATTTACTTAGTAACAATAATATATTTAAAATAAAAATAAAAATCTAATTAGAATAAACGTCTTTAAAAAAAAAAAATTCTAAATCTTAAGCATTTACACCAAAGCAAGACACAAATAAAAAAAATAAAAAAAACATAGTACAACAACATATCACCAATAAACAAATAAATAATAACAAACTTTTCCACTAATCCAAGCTTTTGACAGATTTGATTTGAATATTTATTTTTCTTATTTTTTTATCCCTTGCTCTGCTCAACCGATATATATATATATATATATATATATTAATATAAACAGTTGTGTAGTGTAGGTGTATAAACAAAAAAAAAATGAGGGAAAAAAAAAACGTAAATAGAGCATAGCAGCAGCGGTTCACCAAAAAACAGAGCATAGCATAAACACAAATTATAACTTGCAACTCAGGGACAAAACGACTTTGAAGAAGCTTGAAGATCAAAGTGAACTCCACAGCCCAAAGAAGCTTAGATTTTGCAGGTTTTTTGCATTGATTTTCATCCGTACTGGCGACAACCAATGTGTATCGGACTGTATCGCCGTATGTATCGGATTCAAGCCACCACATACCGGGACTCGGACGTTACGGCTGCGAATTTCATTTTCACCGCTATATCGGTCCATATCCGAATCGGTGCTTCAATTTTCCGGTGTGAATCGGCCGGTACGTGTTGTATCGGCCGATATTTAGATCTATGGAGTTAGTATAATTATGTCAAAAATGTAAAATTAATTGTATTTTTCTTATACCTCAAGAGAAATTGGCGTAACTTAGCCAAAATTCAATTACACAATTGAATGGGAGCTAGTTGATTAATGATTGTTTAAGCATATACTTTGAAAGTAATGTATTCAATAGAAACTACAATAAAACAATTATGCAACAATTTCATAATATGAAAATTAGTTAAAAGGCAATTGTATAAATTTATGTATTTACTTTTCCTTTCTTTTCTTCCTTTTCTTTTTTGTAAAAATATTAGTAGGAATGTGCTAATGTTTTCTTTCAAAATAGAACGTGAGGTTTTATGAACAAACCATGGTAAGATAATTATGTTCATTAACTATATATGTATTTGGCATTATGTAAATCACGGTTCAACACAATAGAACAGGGACTTACTCGGCTATGTGGAGAAAATGACATGGATTTTCTGTCTTGTGCTTCATGATTTATATATATATATATATGTGGGGAAGTATTTTGAGAATGACACCACGTGGCCAAAATGTCTTTCAGATTTCGGCTGAGGTGCCACGTGGGCTTGTCATGTTTGCCAAGGTGATTACGGTGTTGTTGAAGTTCAGTGCGATAATGCTGGAATACGAGATATTCGGATAGAGGACAAAAGTCCTACATGACATCAAGCTACCTATTTAGTAAGAGATGGGACTCTTGGGAAAGTTCGTTTTAATCTGAATAATGTGAGTTTTATCCTTGTAAAGGGTAGAGTCCCATGAAGTAAGACTTCTAGGGGAAGTTGGATATTGATCATTATAAAAGTGAGGCACCCTCGTGGGTTTAAAGTATGCTTTCATTTGTGATGCTTTGACTTGTGCATTGAATACTTATTTGATATCTTTGAGAGATAAGTTGACTGGCTTAATCGTCGGAGTGCCCACGGGTAGAGGAACCACGGCGGTATTTTCATCTTCTTGTTGGCAAGTGGTTAGCTTAATCTATTCTACCGTGTACTCTCCATCTAAGTTCCCTGTTTGGTTGTGTTGTCGAAAATCAACACCCACAATTTGGCGCCATCTATGAGAACTTAGAATAGATGGCCATCATCGTGCAAGATCAACGTGTCGGTGACAACGAATTCAGCGAAGATGGAGAATGCATCAACATTGACGGAATTAAGACCCTTCCAGAAGGGATAAGGGGACATGAGCACTCCCGAGGAGATGAAAACGATCTTCAAGTAGAAAAGACATCGACCTAGGTGGAGCAGATCCAAGATGGAAGACCATGGCCTAGGCGGAGCAGATCCCAGATAGAAAAGCATGGCCTAGGCGAAGTAGATCCCAGATGGAAGAGCATGGCCTAGGTAAAGCAAATCCAAGATGGAAGAGTATGGCCTAGGCGAAGCAGATCCCAAATGGAATAGCATAGCCTAGGTAAAGTAGATCCAAGATGGAAGAACATGGCCTAGGTGAAGCAGATCCTAAAAGACAAGATCTCGGCCAAGATAAGTAGGTCTGAGAAGACAAGAGCTCAACCTAAGTGAACATATCCCAAATCTAGAAGACAAGATCTCAGTCTAGATGATTAAGTCCGAGAAGACAAGAGTTCAGCCTAAGTGAACAGATCCCAAATCCTAGAAAACAAGATCACAGCCTAGATGAGTAGGTTTGAGAAGACAAGAGCTCAACCTAAGTAAGCAGATCCCAGATCCTAGAAGACAAGATCTTGACCTAGATGAGTTGGTTCGAGAAGACAAGAGCTCAGCCTAAGTGAGCAAATCCTAGATCCCAAAAGAGAAGATCTCAGTCTAGATGAATAGGTATGAGAAGACAAGAGCTTAACCTAAATGAGCAAATCCCAAATCTAGAAAACAAAATCTCAACCTAGATGAATAGGTCCAAGAAGCCAAAATCTTAGCCTAAGTGAGCAGATCCCAAATCCAGAAGACAAGATCTCGGCCTAGATAAGTAAGTCTGAGAAGACAGTAGTTCGACCTAGGTGAACAATTTTGAAAAGATTAGAACTTACCAAAGGCGAACCGAGTTGAGATCAAACAAAGCTTACTTGAAATTAGAAGATCTTGATGGTAAGAGATTGTCAAGGCCTTGGAATGTGCCTTGACAAAATTTGGAGCTTAGCTCTAATGATGTCAATAACTTCAGCCGAAGTATTAATAAAATACTAGTTTCAACTTTGTTCATTACAAAATGTTGTTTATGATTGTGAGATAAGACTGAAAAAGTCTTAAGACGATGTTCCTATGGTGAACAAGGTGATTAACTTAGACTTGCCATGATTGCAAAGTTGAACTAAGTATAAGGCGATGTTCCTATGGTGAACAAGACGATTAACTTAGACTTGCCATGATAGTAGAGTTAAACTAAATATAAGGCAATGTTTCAGTATGAAACAAGGCAAAACTTGCCATATTTTGGTTAGTTTGTGCCAAAGCCAAGGTAAATAGTACTCTCGATACACTGAGGTCAAGCCTCAAGTGTTTAGTTTGGGCAAGCCAATGACCTCGGTCATGGGTGTCTAAGTTAGACTTAGGCAAGAATCAAGCGATGCATCCCATGGTGAACAAGACGATTAACTTAGACTTGCCATATTGGTAGAGTTGAACTAACTATAAGGCAATGTTTTAGTATGAAACAACGCGAAACTTGCCATATTTTGGTCGGTTTGTACGAAAAGCCGAGGTAGATAGTACTCTTGGTACACTGAGGTCAAGCCTTAAGTGTTTATTTTGGGCGACCCAAACACGATGACCTTGGTCATGGATGTCTAAGTTAGACTTAGGCAAGAATCAAACGATGCATCCTTCATGTAAGCATAAAGGACACTTAGGTTCACATTAGGAGGCAGTAAGCATGAATTAGTATAACACTTATGTAGACCCGACTTTCTTCGTGTGCCCCCATTTCAGAAAGGGGCGTGAATTGGTCTTACTACAGTTCGGATTCCTGTCACGATTCTGAATTTAATCTCACAAAGTGCAATGTGAGATTGATAAACACCAAAGAGTCCAAATCCGGCAAATCGTTTTGGAAAATCGATTTTGAATAAAAAGCACCAAACATGGACTGCTTTGCCAGATTACAGAGTCGCCACCTAAATATTTTATTTTTAGAAAATTTAGAAAATCCTGACTCGTGCCAAAGGCCACGTGTCCGTCATCACCAAAGTTGCCTTGGCTCAGGAACTTGGGTACGAGAGGGGAAGGTCATGACATGAGCACCCCCGCTAGTCCGATCAAAGATCGGCCTCTACTAAGCATGATATGTTGTTTTATAAACCTCATGTATTCTTATCCGGTTATTAGCTAACTTCACTATGTGGCGCACACATACAAGACCAAGTCGCAAGACTTGGAACAAATCAACTCATGTTTGTTTTCGAAAATGGTTTGAAAGTGCTACTCACAAGCAGGCTAAAGCGCGGATTTGCCACTCTCAAGTGGGCTTAAAACATGATTTTGCCACTTCGCAAAATGGGCTTAAAACATCCATTCGTCGAATTGTCCTCATTCAGGCAACAAAGCCTTCACCCATAGGCATTCATGCAGTTAAGCATATAAGCAAATAGCCTCATGGCAAGCACGTTGTCATGGCAACACCCACACTCATGCAAGTATGCTAAAGCGTAAAACTTACAATGTACTCCGAGCCAAAACAAAAAGCTAGTTAGAAACAATGCATGATCCTAACTATGTTTAGAATGCCTAATGCAACACATGCAAAAGTGCAATTAAATAGGCTCAGCTATCTAAGATGGCATATAAATGAAACAATTGATACACGTATTTAAATAGGTATTGAAATACGGTGCAGTTTGAATGATGCGCCGAGCCTGGTGCATGCAATACAAATGAATTATGCAAACATGCGAGCATGAGGTATGCTAATCAAAACGTGCCCTAAAACTAACCATCGACAGCGGTTAAATAAAAGGGAGAAAGAAGTGGGGTTGGAAGACATGCACACACACACGCACGCTTATTACAACATTATGCCCTCGCGAAGGAGGGTCCGAATGAATAAGCTAAGCTACACTAAGTTAAGCTAATTATTACAAAATAACTAATTAACTATGCTGGCTAATTAATTATTACAACTCAATTGAATAACTAGCTACGCTAAGCTAATTAAGATATTACAAAACAAATTGAATGATTAATTACACAAACTAATCATAAGCAGTGAAATGGCCTCGCGGGCGAGGGAGACGTGCATGCTCGGTTGACGTCATCTCGGAAATACATCGCCTTACCGTCGGTTGTCTCTGTTTGCACTCGCCTCTATTTTCTGAACATTGTACCAACTTTAGACTGCCTTTGCCACAAAATAGGAACATTTTTGCACCAAAATGGACTGGTGGCCGGTCGGCTAGTGCAAGTGGCCGGTCGGCTACCTCCTTTCCCAAAATGCTGGTTTTGCTGCAATAGAGAACAACAGAGCCAAGACAATGTATTTGCAAGGAAATGTGTGTACTACTACTCTCCTCATCATGTCTCAAGCTCAAAGGGGTGTGGCACTCGGCTTTCAAGCCACCAACCAAGCATCTCAATGCATGATGGCCCAAAAACCAAGCTTGTACAAGCTTAGTGAATGCGCACATAAGACTCAAATGGCCACCATCCTATCATGCATGATCAAGGGTGACGGCGACCAAGAAACGTGACACGTTTCATCACTTTAAGTATGAAACGTCCCACATTTCTTGTGTTTGGATTAACGTCCGATCCAAACACATGTAATGCAAACAACATGCTTATCTTAGTCATGTTTTACTTGATTCAATTTTGTTTACTCATTTTAGCATTACCAAGCCATCCTTTAATTAATTTCATCCAAAGTGATTGTCCTCTAATGGGGGAGGGGTCAACCAAAGGATGGTTTAAAATATGAGAGAGATCATGCCTTTGACTAGGAGAAACCCTCAAAAGAGGGTTAAAGCCATTTGAGTACAAACTCTAACTCATGATTAAACACAACCTTAAGGCCAACAAACCCTCAAAACAAAAGAAAAAATGAAGAAATGAGGGAGGTTGCAGAATTTCAGTGCTAAAATGGCATGACAAATAATGCTAAAGCATGTAATCATCATATGCATAACATGTTAAGGGCCAAGAGCATAAAACTAGTGAAGAGCATTACACTAGAGGCATGCATTATCAAACTCAAATGGCCAAACCAGCTCTGGATAGAGCTTAAACATGCCAAAATAATGATCTAAACATGCTGAGATAGAAGCTCAAAAGACTTGGAGAACATGCACACATGTTAGCCCATAAGCAAGGCACAATACACAACCCTCAAAAGCAATGAAGAAGTGAAGTATATGAGAGTATGACAGAGGTATATGCACTAAAATCACATAATAAAGGATGCTATATCATGCAAAACATGTTAGAAGCCTTTAAACACAAAGCTAGTGAAGGCACTTGCACTATAGCTATGCAAAACATGAGCCATATGACCAAGACCACTCAAAACAAAGTTAAAGCATGACAAAACATGAGCAAAAGCATGCTGAGATGGAGCTAACACAAGCTCAAATGATAGGCTAACTCATTAAGCATGTTAAGTTAGTAAGCATGATTACACTACAAGTGTAAGAAGCAAGCAACAAGTGACTTAACCAACCAAAAACAGAGCTCAAGTAGGTCAAAAAAGTCACAAAAATATGCCGAGATCAAGCCATGATATGGTAGAAAATCATGCTCACATGTTGGGCCATCAACACTTGCAAAGAAGACACAAGGAGAGGAGGCCACCCCTTCCTATTTGGGACCTAAAAACCAAGTTTTTGCCACTAAAATTCCCTTGGAATTTAGTGGTAAAAAGGCCAAAAAAAGTTGCTTTAAAAGGCTTAAAAAGGTGGCTTAACACTTGGCAAATAAGCAATAAAATAGGGTGGACCACCCCTAACTTCAAAAAGGGCTTAAACCACTATTTTTAGACCTTAAAAACAGAGGTTTTTGCAGTTGAAAACTTGGCCAAAAATAGCATGCAAAAGTGGCCAAACAAGTAAATAAAACAAAGTTTAAAAAGATGGGGTAAAGCCTTACCCTTGAAGAACACCAGCAAACAACTAAGATCTGAGCCAAAATCAAGTTTAAGACCTCAAACCAAGCTTCAAGGGACCTCAGCTCCAAGGTGAAGGTGTTTGGCTAGGGGTCTCTTTGCAAAATTGTAGAGAAAACTCAAGTTCAAACACAATATATATATATATATATAGAATTCTAGAGAGAGTAAGTGAAATTTTTGCTTCCAAAATTTCTAAACCCCCAAAATGGGGGAGGGACCTCCCCTTATATAGAAAAACAAGCCAAAAGCTTGTTTCCATCCCTCCATATGTATGGAGGATGGCTTCAGTGATCAACAGCTGGCACACAAAATATTTGAAAAAGGAGAAAAATGGCCGTCGGCCACTCTAGGTGGCCGACCAGCCACCTCCTCTAGCCGACCGGCCACCCAAGGTGGCCGACAAGAGGAAAAAGTGGCCGATAAGGGCCAAAAGTGGCCGACAAGGCCTTCCCTCCCTCTAGGCAAGGGGCACCAAGGTTTGGCCCAAAAACAAGGCCAAAACATAGAGAGTTTAGAGGCTCAAAGACAAGATGCTCGGCCGAGACCATCAGCCACTCAAAATGAGCACAAACATGCACAATCATCGGGTGCACAAATGATGACGTCTGAGTCTTAAGGTCGGTAAAAAATGAGGTGTCTACAACTTATCAAAATTTTTAAAAAAATTTTACAAGTTGAAGTTATCCAAGACAAATGATAGAGATACTATCCAAGATAATTGATCAGTTCTAAACCGAGATAATGTATCCGAGGTAAGGAACCAAGTTCTCAGACTTGGAAAGATAAAAAAAAAAAAAAAATCTAAGTATGAGAACATACAAGACAAGGAAGATAGCAAGCATACACAAAGCAGTTATAAAAGACAAATATCAAATACTTAGAAGAAAAAGAAGAAAGACATACGTTCACAAAAAGAAGCTTGTTTAGTTACATTAGAAGGCAACTCGGCCCAATAAAAATAGAAGTTGTTCAAAAGAAAAGTTACAATTGCCTAAAGAAAAAAGAAATGTACTTGAGAATAGTACGGAAAGTGCAAAAGAAATGGGGTATTTACATGGAGAAGTCGAGAAATAAACATCGGAATGAAGTTCGCCGAAGTCAAACGATGACATTGACTAGAACCAAACAGTGAAAGACTTGTCGGAGGTGATGAATAGACGGTTGCAGAGAGCTCAAAGGAATGACAATGGAGGTTTGAGAGAAATTTTAGTAAAGAGAGAAAGTTTGAGAAGAGAGATGATTTGTACTTGCAAAGTGAAGAGATATAGAGAGGGAAGAAAGTTTTGTCAAAAAACAAAAAGGCGACAAAACATGATGAAATTACCTTAGACAATGTGCCTATGTTGATGTCAGGCGGCGTGACACAATGGGGACGTGATTGGTACACTCTAATCTAGTGATGACACGTAGAAGCAATACGGTTAAGACAGTTATGGTGTAACAGCTCACACGCATCTTGGGTTCTTGGAACTCTTGAACTAGTGACTCATGATATCGACTAGTAGTGCAATCTCGGTTGAGATGTTGATCTTGGATGAAAGAACATGTTGGTTCTTGATTCTTGATGAGTGGAGACTTAAGTCCTTGTTTCTTAGCACCGACGAGTCATGACCTTGGTCGAAATAATATCTCTAGTATGTTTTTTAGCCAACATGTGGAAAGATCAGATGATATAAGTTCCATCACCTTAGGTTGCCGAGGTAATAGAACCTAAGGGGCAGTTGTGGAGAAGTATTTTGAGAATGATGCCACGTGGCCAAGATGTCTTCAAGATGTCAGCCGAGGTGTCACGTGGGCAAGTCATGTTTGCCGAGGTGTGTAACGTCCCAAAATAAATATGATAAACCCACCTCATAAGCGGAATTCAAGTTGAAACAAAGTACTTTCATTCATCAGAGTTAATATACAAAAGGTGACACATGCAATATACATTCATAAATGGCTCATCCTGAATCTACAGCATGTGCTACAAATAGTAAAAAATAATAAAAGCTAAACAAATATTCATATGCCTTAAAGGCTTACATCTTTCCAAGTCACTGCTAGGTTACAAAAAAAAATGAATCTAGCTCAATACAATTAAGCCCTTGGCTATACAAAGTAAATACGATAAAAAAGAAGCTCTTGCTCCAAATATTCCCAAATTATTGTCTTGGCGGAGGCATATCTCCAATACTTGAAAATAATTTTTCCCAATAGGGTGAGCCAAAGCCCAATAGGAACAATTTAATACAATAGATGAATCTTAACAAAGATATAAGTGTGAGATGCATATTCAATGTCCACAAAAAAAAAAAAAAAAAAAAAAAAAAAAAGGAAGAAAAAGAAGAAGAAGAAGAAGAAGTCATTTATAACTCTTTTGTAAAACCATGCTATGCCAAGCTTTATATCACAGTTCATGTTATCTCAATTCATTTTATCTTATTTCATGATTCATTCACCGTTTTATCTTATATCATTAGTCATTCACCCATTCATTCAGACAATCACACTGAGGGTACAACTCAATGGGTTTCTAATCAACACAACCATTATACAAACACTTTTATTTGCCATTTTAAGAATATTTCGTCATCGGGAACCGACACCTATGTATACATACAGTTTTCGGGACTTTCACCCTGGACACACATGCCAACTTAATTCAATGGAGTCCATCTCTTTTCTTCTTCAAAACATGGAATACATTCCCTTTCTACTCCTATACAGCATATATTTATAATGTATTAAAACATAGTCATATTAAATGACAACAAATAAGAGATTAGTTTCAATTCACCAAATCCTCGTACAATTTTCACAACAATCATAGTTATCCTCTACCGATAGCCCAAAACAGATATTTCTAAATAGATATACAATATTCAAGATAGATAAATTATCCAAATTTCCATAGGTGAGAGGTAATACATACCCAACTTCACCATTTATATAAACATCCATCCAATTTCATATTCCCAATGCCAATTTCATGTTGTTATACAAAATATCTATTTGAGACAATTAGGGCAAAATTCCTCTTTCTTCCAAAATCTACCCTGGGTATCTAAATCAACGGATTTATCACAACACAAACTCACATCTACTCGCATAACCAATTTTCACACATACATTTGAGAACCCTTTTTTTGATTTTAAACCAAAACCCTACTTTTGTTCAAAATCACCACAAATTCCAATATTTCTTACACATCAACAAATAACTAAGTTAAAACTCAAAAAAAGTGTAGAAAGTCTTTACCTCAAGTTTAAAAGACCAAAGGAAGCAATGGAGGAACTTCAAAGACGCCGAAACCAAGTTCTATTCAGATCAAAATGTAGCCCTTGAGACGCTTTACTTTTTTAACAAAGGCACACGGGTAGAGAAATCACTAGATCTAGGTGAAAATGTAGAGAGAATGTAGGTTTTAGAGAAAGAGGTTCTAGATCTGGGGTTTTGAGAGAAAAAGTTAAGAGAAAGTGATGTAAAAAGTTGCTGCTGCGAATTGATATACGCACAGTCCGCTCGAGTGAAAGAAGTGACGCTTGAGCATCAGACACAACAAGATGTTCCACTCGAGCGTAAGAAGTGACACTTGAGCATTAGACACAACAAGTTGTTCCGCTCGAACGCAAGCAATGACGCTCGAGTGCAGAATACACACTCCCAGTAGTTTTACAAACAACAGACCAACCGCTCAAGCATAGAATACACTTTTCCAGTAGTTTTGCAGACCTGTAAAAGTACTGAGAGTTCACAAAGCCCGCTTCAGCACAAGAAGTGCCGCTCAAGCAGAGGAGTAAAATTCTAGGCAACAAAGGTTTGAAAACTAAGCAACCAACCTGTTACAAACACAACCACTATAATCCAATAATCAAATTTAAGGATGTACAAGGGAAGCAAGACATAAACAACAATAAGAAACCATGAAACCCAAGTCTGGTATATGAAATGGGTCGGGGTCTAAATCAGAATCGTTATAATCTCTCTCCTTTAGGGAATTTCTTCCCCGAAATTTCAAATCAAATTTTAAAGTTATGTTTAAACCAAACACAATAACGATAATTAATCAATTCCAATACCATGACCCATTATCTGGTCATCCATTCTCATGAACTCGATACACAAGTTCCAACATTGAAAGTATAATTCGCATTTTCCCAAAATATTTACAATGTGTAGCGACCCGGATTTTTTTTTGTAAGTCATCATTTATTTATTATTATTTATTTTATTTTGGGACTTCATTAATTGTGTGGTTACATAAGAATTTAATGTGGTATTTAATTAATTTAATGTGATATTTAATTATATATAATTAATCTGAATATTTATATATGTATATAAAAGGTGTTTTATATATATGTATATATATGTGTTGATCATACATAATATTATATAATATATCAATTAGGTTAGAATAGGATTAGGTAATCAATCAAAAGAAAAGAAAAGAAAAGAAAAGAAAGAGAGGAGCAGCAGCTACGACGCATAGAGAGAGAGAGAGAGAGAGAGAGAGAGAGAGAGAGAGAGAGAGTGCGTGATCATCAAAGAAAGCCACAAGAAGAAAAGAAAAAAAAGGGAGGTAACGGGGAGAGAAAGAGGAGAGGAAAAAAAATATATATTAGGGTTTTGTTTTGGTGGCTCAATTAGTTTTTCAAATATTTCTTGGATCTTTAAAAAAATATTGTGAGTACAAAACCCGTTTCCCTTAATTTACGTTTAATTTGTTGTTTTTATTTATTTATTTATATTTATTTGATGTTTGTTTGATTTTTTATTTGTATGTAGATGATGGATTGATTTTAATTATTTTGATTAGCTGTGTATGCCATGTTTAGGGTTTTTATATGCACTTATTTTATGGTTGTAATCACACTCATGGATATATGAAATTAAAATAAACTTAAAACCCATAGATAAATTCCGTATACTCCACCATGACTCCATGGATTGTTGTTTTATTTGAGTGTTGGTGAGAAAGAGTGTATAAAAAAAATGTGAGGATTATGAGATTTATTTGAATGCCTTAGGTTTGGCATTATTATGTTTATTCTCATGAGTGGATGAAAGATTGTGTATATATATTCACTACTAAAAATTGGACTTTTTGCGACGATCTCAAACATTGCAAAAGGTCCATATATCATCGCAAAGACGGAGCAGCGACGAAAAATGGGGGGTGGCAGAAAGGGGCGTGAGAAAAAGTATTTGCGATGGTTACAAACTATCGTATTCTTGTAGCAACGGCTAATCAATAGTTTTTGCGATGGTTTCGCCTGACACAACAAAAGGGAAAAAAATGGCAGTTTTAGTGACGATGTTGATTGCCATCGCAAAAAACCTTTTTTAGCGACGGTATTTGCCATCGCAAAACGTATTATTAGAGACAGTCTAAAACATCGCCAAAAAAGTAGTATTAAGTTAATACTGTATTGGCAATAGTTTAAACCGTCGCAAAAGATTTATTTGCGACAGTTGAAACTGTCGCAAAAGATTGGAACTAATATGTATATGCGACAGGTTAACCCGTCGCTAATAAAATATAAGGAAATGAGAATTACATTAGCGACGGTTTATTATTGTCGCAATAAAATTATTTTTTATAAAATCATATTTTATTAAATATTTCCTATACAAATTATAATATTTTTAAAAAAACATCCACATTCACATCCACATCCAAATTCACATTCAAAAAAACATATACCAAGAATAATATATGTACCTTGTAACAATTGTCAATCAAATATTATTTACAAAAATATATAAAATAACCTCTAACAATACTAATAATTTTTGAAATTCAAGAACTCAAATTCTTAGTATCGACAATAGAAATAAAAAAAACAAAAAAATAAAAACAGATATAATGTAGCTTGTTTTGACATCAATAGTAAGCTCCTATATCGATATGCGAAGATATCACGTACTCAAAAGGTTTGCATCTGCAAAAAGAAACAAAAAAGAAACAAAAAATCATCATTTACAACATAATTATTTTCAAGCTTACAGAAAATGTAAAACATTTAATATTTTTTTCAAAAAAAAAATAAATAAATAAGATTGTAAACTCTAATATTGATATGCGAAGATATCATCACGTACTCAAAAGGGTTGCACCTGCAAAAAAAAAAACCAAAAAAAAAAAAAAAATCATTTACAATATAATTAATTTCAAGCTTACAGAAAATATAAAACATTTGATATTTACTTCAATAAATAAATAAATAAGATTGTAACATATACATGAATTGAGCGTCACACAATGTATCTTCCCACAGCTTCTCCAACTGTTCTTAGACATCGGGATGTTGTTTCCAAAACAGTGTTCGGCTTGTTCGCTTTTAAAACAAACACTTTGCAAAATCCAGGGCCAATTGGAACTCTATCAATTTCACACAACAGATCAACACTAATAAGAAGTCCCTCTGCGAATTGGACTCTTGGTATTACAAAACTCTCCAAAGAAACTTTAATTACATCCGACAATGATGATAATACTATTAGAAACAGGCAATGATTGTACATATTGAGCTATAATCTATAACAATAATCGAATAAACACAAAAAGGGTTTGTAAAGAAGAAGTTTTGATCAAGTTCCGTCCTCTCCTACAAGTCATGTGTGCCAAGTATGTTGTGCGTGTCAAGTTTCGTTGACATCCAAACCCGTTTGAGCAATTTAGTGTGTCAACCGGTTTAGAGTTATTAAGTAACAAGTTTTTATTAACGGAAATTAGGCTTTAGATTCAAAACCGGGATTCGATTTCGAGTTCCATCTTATCCTACAAGTCATGTGTGGCTAATATGTTGTGCGTGTGAAGTTTCGTTGACATCCGAACCCGTTTGAGCATTTTAGTGTGTCAACCGGTTTAGAGTTAATAAGTAACAAGTTTTCATAAACAGAAATTAGGCTCTAGATTCAAAACCGGGAATCGGTTTCGAGTTCCGTCTTATCCTACAAGTCATGTGTGCCTAGTATGTTGTGCATGTCAAGTTTCGTTGACATCCGAACCTGTTTGAGCATTTTAGTGTGTCAACCGGTTTGAAAAAGAGTTATTAAGTAACAAGTTTTCATTAACGGAAATTAGGCTCTAGATTGAAAACCGGGAATCGATTTCGAGTTCCGTCTTATCCTATAAGTCATGTGTGCCTAGTGTGTTGTGCGTGTCAAGTTTCATTGACATCCGAACCCGTTTGAGCATTTTAGTGTGTCAACCGGTTTGAAAAAGAGTTATTAAGTAACAAGTTTTCATTAACGGAAATTAGGCTCTAGATTGAAAACTGGGAATCGGTTTCGAGTTTCGTCTTCTCCTATAAGTCATGTGTGCCTAGTATGTAGTGCGTGTCAAGTTTCGTTGACATCCAAACCCGTTTGAGCATTTTAGTGTGTCAACTGGTTTGAAAAAGAGTTATTAAAGTAACAAGTTTTCATTAACATAAATTAGGCTCTAGATTGAAAACCGGTAATCAGTTTTGAGTTCCGTCTTATCCTACAAGTCATGTGTGCCTAGTATGTTGTGCGTGTCAAGTTTCGTTGACATCCAAACCAGTTTGAGCATTTTAGTGTGTCAACCGATTTCAAAAAGAGTCATTAAGTAATAAGTTTTCATTAACAGAAATTAGGCTCTAGATTAAAAACCGGGAATCGGTTTCGAGTCCCCTCTTCTCCCACAAGTCATGTGGGCCTAATATGTTGTGCGTGTCAAGTTTCGTTGACATCCGAACCCGTTTGAGCATTTTAGTGCGTCATCCGATTTGAAAAAGAGTTATTACGTAATAAGTTTTCATTAACACAAATTAGGCTCTAGATTCAAAGTCGAAAATCGGTTTCGAGTTCTGTCTTATCCTACAAGTCATGTGTAGCTAGTATGTTGTGTGTGTCAAGTTTCGTTGACATCCAAACCCATTTGAGCATTTTAGTGTGTCAACCGGTTTGAAAATGAGTTATTAAGTAACAAGTTTTCACTAATGGAAATTAGGCTCTAGATTCAAAACCGGGAATCGGTTTCGAGTCCCGTCATCTCCTACAAGTCATGTGTGGCTAGTATGTTGTGCGTGTCAAGTTTCGCTGACATCCGAACTTGTTTGAGCATTTTAACGTGTCATCCGGTTTGAAAAAGAGTTATTAAGTAATAAGTTGTCATTAACGGAAATTAGGCTCTAGATTCAAAACCAAGAATCGGTTTCGAGTCTTGTCTTCTTCTACAAGTCATGTGTAACTAGTATGTTGTGCGTGTCAAGTTTCGCTAACATCCGAACTTGTTTGAGCATTTTAGCGCGTAATCCGGTTTGAAAAAGAGTTATTAAGTAATAAGTTGTCATTAACGGAAATTTCACTCTAGATTCAAAACCGGGAATCGGTTTTGAGTTCCGTCTTATCCTACAAGTCATGTGTGGCTAGTATGTTGTGTGTGTCAAGTTTCATTGATATCCGAACCCGTTTGAGCATTTTAGTGTGTCAACCGATTTGAAAAAGAGTTATTAAGTAACAAGTTTTCATTAACGAAAATTAGGTTCTAGATTAAAAACCAGGAATCAGTTTCGGGTTCCGTCTTATTCTACAAGTCATGTGTGGCTAGTATGCTGTGTGTGTCAAGTTTCGTTGACATCCGAACCCGTTTGAGCATTTTAGTGTGTCAACCGGTTTAGAGTTAATAAGTAACAAGTTTTCATAAATGGAAATTAGGCTCTAGATTCAAAACCGGGAATCGGTTTCGAGTTCCATCTTATCCTACAAGTCATGTGTACCTAGTATGTTGTGCATGTCAAGTTTCGTTGACCTCCGAACCTGTTTGAGCATTTTAGTGTGTCAACCGGTTTGAAAAAGAGTTATTAAGTAACAAGTTTTAATTAACGGAAATTACGCTCTAGATTGAAAACCAGGAATCGGTTTCGAGTTCCGTCTTATCCTATAAGTCATGTGTGCCTAGTATGTTGTGTGTGTCTAGTTTCATTGACATCCGAACCCGTTTGAAAAAGAGTTATTAAGTAACAAGTTTTCATTAACGGAAATTAGGCTCTAGATTGAAAACTGGGAATCGGTTTCAAGTTCCGTCTTATCCTATAAGTCATGTGTGCCTAGTATGTTGTGCGTGTCAAGTTTCGTTGACACCCGAACCCGTTTGAGCATTTTAGTGTGTCAACTGGTTTAAAAAAGAGTTATTAAGTAACAAGTTTTCAATAACATAAATTAGGCTCTAGATTGAAAACCGGTAATCAGTTTTGAGTTCCGTCTTATCCTACAAGTCATGTGTGGCTAGTATGTTGTGCGTGTCAAGTTTCGTTGACATCCAAACCAGTTTGAGCATTTTAGTGTGTCAACCGGTTTCAAAAAGAGTCATAAAGGAATAAGTTTTCATTAACAGAAAGTATGCTCTAGATTCAAAACTGGGAATCGGTTTCGAGTCCCCTCTTCTCCTACAAGTCATGTGGGCCTAATATGTTGTGCGTGTCAAGTTTCGTTGACATCCGAACCCGTTTGAGCATTTTAGTGCGTCATCCGATTTGAAAAAGAGTTATTACGTAATAAGTTTTCATTAACACAAATTAGGCTCTAGATTCAAAGCCGGAAATCGGTTTCGAGTTCCGTGTTATCATACAAGTCATGTGTAGTTAGTATGTTGTGTGTGTCAAGTTTCGTTGAGTGATCCCGAGCATATTGACATCAACTATGCTCTTTTCCAAAAGAATGCTGGGATCTATGATGCGAAGACTAAATTGCATTATGACAACATGTTTGATGCTCAGGTTGATGCGGCTTACGCTGCTTTGGAAAAGGCGGGGTTTGAGAAGACACAGGTTATTGTTTCAGAAACTGGTTGGGCTTCTCGTGGGGATGAAAATGAAGCAGGGGCCTCATTAAAAAATGCAAGGACTTACAACTGTAATTTGCGTAAGAGGCTATTGAAGAAAAAGGGGACGCCTTATAGGCCAAAGATTGCTGTGCGGGGATATGTTTTCGCCTTGTTTAATGAGAATTTGAAGCCTGGACCAACCTCTGAGAGAAATCTTGGACTGTTTAAACCTGATGGGAGCATTGCTTATGATATTGGGTTTGATGGACTTGAACCTTCTTCAGCATCATCATCTCTTCTCTCCTTAAAGGTGTGAATTTGCAAATACCTCTTTTTTAATTTTTATTTTATTTTTGCTTAATAGCCGACCATATGATGGGACTTTGAGGTTTGGTTTGGTTTGGTTTATTTTATTTCTGCTTAATGTTAGTTACACAAATATGGTTTTTCCATTTCATGGCTATTTGATCATTTTTTGGCACTTGAACTATTCCTTCCTAGAAATACTTCTGTCATTTCATTATTGAGTTTTTCTGCTTGAGATAAATGCTTTTGGAAGCACCTTCTTTGAGAAATATCCATAATATCAATGATCAACACAAGTTAGACATTTGCATAAATTTCATGTAGAGATCACACAGGGTTGTGCCGCATTTTGCTGCAAAAGGACTAATGTGTTTTAAGATTTATTTATTTTATTTTATTTTTAAATTTTTTTTTTTTTATATCATACTTTGTGTAACTAGTGGTCACACCTTGCTTATATTCATATTATATGGATCATCAATTCTTGTTTCTGATCATCAATTCAAGCCTTGAACATGTTGCTTTTAATGCAACTTCAGATGAAACAATAATTTTTTTTGAAACATGGTTTTCTGTTCCTCTTTTATTTCTTGCTTAGAATGATCCATTCTAGCAAAAATGCATAGCCCTAATGTCACATTCAAGAAGTTAGGGCTTTGAGATATGTTACCTGATATTCATATTCGCTGCGATAACGGTACATGCATCCACAAACCCATTTGGCAAGCTCACTCCAAGAGGAAAAAGTAGTAAAAAGGTTAAGGAAATTCCACACAACCAAACAAATGTTCGTAGTATAAAAAAAGCATAGATTCATGGGAGAATTGGTGGTCCTACCACCTCCTCAAAGTGCTGCTACATGTGTGTATACTGTGGTCCATTTTGATATAACTCTTCCAAAACCGATTACTAGTATAAGACTTCAGACAATTCAAGGTTATTTATTGGCATCAGTTAAATCAACTAAATAATTTCTTTTGGAAATATGGATGTTAAATGATTGCTTTTGTGTTCGTTAATTTCTCTGTGCTATGCTCTTCATTTCCTAAATAATTGTTCTGATACAAACATTGGATTTCAATCTGTTTTTCTTGGTTTCTTGATTATGATGTTCATAGGATGACAGAGTACCCAACCCTTGTTTGGGTGTTTATATGTGGAAATACAATATTAGACAAATAGGATAATTTTTCTCTGGTTTTTGTTTTATATGTTTTTATTCATTGTTTTATATGTTTTTTTATTCCTAATGTCCAAACATTTCAGGATATTGGATTTATAGGTTGGTTCAGGTCAGCATACTCACTGGTTTACACGACTTCCGCATTGGTTCTGCTTCTGATTTTGATGCAATGACCGATTGAAACACTCCAATCTCTCATTCCCTCATCGCATTTGATGTTACCTAATTTCTCGAGGCATTTGACCTTCTTCACAGTGTACAAATTGTTGCATTGTTACTTCTTATTTGATTCATTGTATTTTCTGGTACTTAACAAACTGACACTCTTGTAATGCTTGATGGCTGAAAATTGTTGATTATCTTTTTGAATATAATTCAGAATTTTTTATGCAATCTTCTTTGGAGGAAACCTTGTATGTCACTTAGGCCCGACCTTGAGATTTTCGGAGTCCAAAACCGATAATCAACTAATAAATTTTTGGAGCCCTTCACATTTTTTTTTTCATTAAATGAAAAAAAAATTTAAACGTAAAGGAGAAAAGATTTGTGTCAAAATCACAAAAAATACTTAGTATTACATTACAATAACTAATAAGTATCACTTGATCTTCACTCTTCTTATATTTTTAGAAGCAAATAACTCAATTATACTTGCATAATCTAATTTTTTTTTGCAAAATCATTTTCACTGAATAACAATGCTAATTATTTTAAATGAGCTTTTCAATTTTTTAATGGATTAATTTATTTTAAGTTAATTTGGGCCTTTCTTAATTTTATTTGGACTTAAAATATACTCAATATATTAGACTAAAGTATAATAAGAGAGACCCCTTTTTTGGGTCTATTTTCTAATAGATAACAATGTTAATTTTTTTGAATGACTTTTTAATGGGTCAATTTATTTTAAGTTAGTTTGGGTTTTTTTTTTAATTTTTTTAAACTTAAAACATACCTAATATATTATACAAAATTATAATAGGATGGCCCCCTTTTTTGAGTGTATTTTGAGGGGCCCTAGGCGATGGCCTTGTGGCCTATTGTTGGGATCGGGGATCCCGCCCAAGACCTTATAGAAATTATAACAACCAGATAACACACCCACACAGAAAGAGACACACAATATTTAACGTGGTTCGGCAATAATGCCTACGTCCACGGAAGAGTAACCGTTTATTATTTATGGAGAGATTACAGAAATATTACAGAGGAGAAGCTCACACTATTCTCACTCACCCATTCACCCGTCTCCCTCGCTCACACCGAGGGAGACGGTTTCTCTAACTCACATCTCTCACTCTCTTTGTTTGTTTCACTCTTACATTTTGCCTACCCAACACCTCCTCCATTTATACACAAATAAGGAGAGACTTGATTGGCCATTACCTACTCTCTTCCACTCTCTAGTGGGATTGGTAGAGTGGTGAGCCATCCCCACCATTATCTTGGTGTGTGCTCCATTAGAGTAGTGCTCTCAACCACCCCATTCATCTCTAGGTGCTCCATTCACATGGGATGATACATACAACAAATCACCCCTTCAACCCATGTGAGATGATCCACTACACACACAACTGCTAATCTTGTCACGTCCAAGAAAACAATAGAATCTTCATCTCCTCACTGAGACGCTGCATCCCCTAAAGCTAGAGATAATACACCAGAGATACAAGAGGATGAAGGAATCCTACATCCTCAACTCAACTCACACCACTCTCTGATTTGGAGAGAGCCTCTGCTCATATCTTCCACAGATCTCTTCCACGCTTCCTGTCTTGGATGTCTTCACCTGCTATGCTTGAACTGGCGTAACCAAGATATCCGACACCCCCTGATTGGATGTCCTGCACCCCCTGCTGAGATGCCCTTGACTGTAATGCCTTATCTCTTTGCATGACCAAAACTGGAGCAACAGAAAACTCTTCATTTGTCTGGTCAAAGTTCCTGGTTTTCTTTGCTCGGAGTTTCCCTTGAACAATCCTGAACCATCAGCATTTGCCCTTTGCACTCTTGAACAACTTCCCAGCGTTTCCACACACTTATTGTTCATGCCTTTTGCAATCCCTGATCTCCAGTTCAGCGATATACGTTACCTGTGTATCTATCACTTGTACTACCGGATGATGGCTGACAGTAGCTCTTTCTTCCAAAGCAACTTCAACAAATCTATACAAGTCACCAACTATGCAACACCTAGCATAGTACCTGCACCCATACTTCTTGAGTGCTCATCGTGGCTCCATCTCTCCTCCTGCGCTCAAGTTCGCCTGAGAGATCCACAACAACTCTGTTTCATTAAGAGGTGCGTTCGCTGCCACAGAATCAAAACCGATACCATAACCCAGGTATCCAACCATTCAGTCAAAAAAACTGAATGCCATCTGTTGTACAAAACACAAGCGCTTTTCCCAAAAAACACAGTAGATTCCATTGCTCAAAATCACATTGAGCCAATGCAAAGAACATGCAGAACCAATCGAGCTAGCTCTTCGATTTTCTGCAACTCAAGTTCCACCATAGTGCCAAGTTCTGATTTCCATAGGCGCCAAAAAAGTTGTCCTTGACAACTCCAAACAAAACATGGTGAGCAACCCGCTTGAACCAGTGCTGAGGAAAGTAAAAAAGAGAGGCTTCAAATTGACCGTCAAAGCAACTTCGAAAGCGGTACCAAAAACATCATGTCCGATCAACCATCGAACACAATACTGCTCTCTTCAAGCTCGAATTAATCAAGAGAGCTAAACAAATTTTTTGAGAACTGAGGCAAGTTCTCTACCAAACAAAACTGGACTGTGGACGCAGTTATGCTCTAACCAGTTCAGAAGTATCGGAACAAACTTCAAATGAACTTACAAAATACCAAGAGTCAAAAATTCTGAAGTGTCGAGCAAACTCCAGATTCCTCTAACTGCCACTCCAACCGGAAAACACAAGATGATGCACCATCTTCACAGTTGCCAAAAATCGCCCAAAAGGCGCGTGCACCGTAAATGCACAACTCCAACAGTCCCCGCTGACTCCACCGAGTCTGCAAACGATCTATCCCCTCCAAATCCAATGGCAGATTTAAGGGATGGATCCCAACACATGAGATTCACAAAATCACCGTCTTCACGTTTCTCCACAACAATCTCTTCCAATCTTCAATGAACACCAACGATCAAACCGCTTCCAGAGAAGCAAACACCCGGAGCCTGAATCGTCACCCAGACTACCAATAGCTGATGTCTTCGAATATGGAATAGATTGTGAAAATGAAAATCCACAAGAAGAAGAAACAATCAAGTCTCACAAACCGGAGACACCCCTGGATCTAATCAGACACGATCATAGATCCCAACTGTGATAATGAATCTCAATAAACCACGATTATGAAAATCGCCAATAATCCATGAAAGACCGCCAACAACAATGCCTCCAATAGACATTGAACAAAAAACGCCAAAGCTCCACCAAGATCTGAAGTAGATTGTCACACCTTCTTCAAATCGACAAATACGGAAACCAAGGCTTCACCAGATGCGAGTCTTCCAACAACGATCCATGAAGGATCTCCAACGCCTCCACAGAGGCTAATGCCAATAAAGTACTACCATTTGGACTTATTAAATATGCCAAATCTCCATAGTACACTCTGCCAATGCTGGTTCTCTCTATTCCCTAGAGAAAAACCCAATGAACTCTGAAGTTCTGTAACTAACCCAAGAGTCTCTAAATGAACTGATAACTTTTGCAACTGACTCTGAAAGGTCTTCAATTGGCTTCTGTAACCACGCCCGCGAGGGGCCTCGCTACAGTTCGGACTCGATTTTGTTGCGGTTCCAAATCTCGAACCAAAGAGTCCAAATCCGGCAAATCGTTTTGAAGAAAAACAGATTTTTTGAAAGAAGTGCCAAACATGGATCGCTTTGCGGATAATGAGTCGCCACCTAAATATTTTTAAAATGGGAAATTTAGGAAACCCCGACTCGGTGCCAAAAGGCCACGTGTCCGCTATCACCAAAGTTGGCTCGGAACTTGGGTACGATTAGGGAAGGTCACATCGTGAGCACTTCTCTCGCTTGGCCAAAGACCGCCTCTACTAACCATGATATCTCGATTTTGAAAACATTGTATGCTCTTATTCGATTATTAGCCTAGGATTACTATGTGATGCTCGCAACAAACAAGTATAGATCGGGTGCGAATTGGAACAAAACATTTCATGTTTGTTTGTGAAAGATGGTTTGCTACCCGCAGTAGGCTTAAAATCTGATTTTGCCACGGTCTAGTGGGCTTAACAAACAATCGATGAATTGCTCCAATTCGTATAACTCAACCTTCACCCACAGGCATTCAAGGCAGTTATATCACATAAGCACATAGCCTCATGGTAAGCATGCAATCATGGCAACACTCACACGCATGCAAGAATGCTAAAGCATAAAACTTACCGAGTACTCCCAGCCAAAACAGAAAACTGATTAGAAATCATGCATGATCCTAAGTATACTGTAATGCCTAATGCAACACATGCAAAAATGCAACTAATGGCAGGCTCGGCTATTCTAAACATGGCACATGGAATGCAACAGCTAACATGTATTCAACTTTAGAATTGAAATACAATGCAGTTTGTATGATGCGCCGAGCCCGGTGCATGCAAAACAGATGAATGAATGCAAACATGCTATCATGCTGTATGCTAATTGAAATATGCCCTATATCTAACCATTCAAAGCAGGTAAATAAAAGGGAGAAAGAAATGGGGGTTGGAAGACATACATCACACTCACACACCCTTATTACATTTATGCCCTCGTGCAGAGGGTCCGAATAAATAATAATACAGACCCGAATAAAAGAATATACAGTCCGAAATAATACAAATCAATTAACTAAGAAAGCAAGAATCGGGCGTGCAAGCCGTGGATCGCCTCGCTTTGCCGAATGATGTATCTTTGGAGTTGTTGGCGCAGAATCCACCGATGCCCCAATTAGCCTCTGTTTGCAATATTTCTTGAAATACGCGTCCGACTCCGAAAGTTGCTAAACTCTGAATTTTGCTGCAACAGAGAGCAGGAAAAGGGCACAGCAGTGTATTTCACAAATATATGCATGCCTCGACCCTCGTGCCACCAATCACGCATATCGATGCATGATGGCCGAGGAGCCGAATTGCACAATTCAATGTAGGGATGAATGTAGAGGAATCGGAGTACGGAATGTACCTCGTTTCCCGTGCGATATGCATGATATGCATGAAATGCAACTAATATACAACCTAGCATGCTCAATGCTATGAAAATGAGATGAAAATGAGACGCCTCGAAAAAGCGTGTATACGGGCACGCAAATCGAGGCGATGATATGAAATGCAAATCGGTAAAACGGCAGCGAAATGCGTGCACACGGCACGCAAACCGAGGCGGCGATGATATGAAGTGCAAATCGGATAACCGGCGTGCCTCGAAATGCGCGCACGCGCACGCAAACCGAGGCGATGATATGAAGTGCAAATCGGATAAATCGGTGCCTCGAAATGCGTGCACACGCACGCAAAACCGAGGCGATGATGTAAATGCAAATCGGATAAACCGGTGCCTCGAAATATGCGCACACGCACGCAAACCGAGGCGATGATGAAGTGCAAATCGGATAAAACGAAGTTCGGCGCGTGCTCACGCGCACGCAAAACCGAGGCGATGATGAAATGGAAATCGGATAAAACCGAAGTGCCTAAATGCGTGCACACGCACGCAAACCGAGGCGATGATGTACAAGCATGAAAATGGTACGAATGCAATGATGGGCTTATACCAACAGCAGAGAGCCTCAGCCTACTCACATAGGAAGCCAGCGGATAAAAATATAGTGCCTCGAAATGCGTGCACACAGGCACACAAACCGAGGCAAAGGCATACAAGCATGAAAATGCAAATTGGGCTTACGCCAACATGAGAGGGCCTCAACCACACTCACATAGGCTGCCGTCGGATAAAATGAGCTGCCTCGAAATGCGTGCACTCGGGCACGCAAACCGAGGCGATGATATACACAATGCCATGACATGGAAAATGTAGATTGGGCTTATACCAACATGAGAGGGCCTCAGCCACACTCACATGGGATGCCGATGAATGAAAACGGAGCGCCTCGAAGTGCGTGCCCACGGGCACGCAAACCGAGGCAATGCATTAAGGCATAAAATGACATGGGAAATGATATGCAAGCATGGAAAAGGAATTTCAGCACTCACAAACGATGTAAGACAGCCCCGAAATGATACGAAATGACAACCGAAGCATGCAATCATCCCGAAAATGTGAAATTAGGCCCCGAAATGGCCTATAGCCATACTATACATGCAAAATATGATTATGGCAGCAAAACCAGTGGCAAGACAGTCCCCAAAAATAGCATTTTTCAGTACAGAACAAGGCCAAATTATGATCACAAGTATGGCAACAATAGTTTGCAAAAATGGGGTATTGAGACAAGTGATATATACAAACCCCAAATGAACAAACATGCTTCTACAAAATTGAAGAGGGCCTAAAAATAAGCACATTTTCAGAAGATGGAAGCCCCAAAAACAGAACATAAACATGCTATAAATTCTATGCAAAATGGAGCCCAAAAGAGGTTATAAAGAGAGGTACCACAAGAAATGACCAAATAGCTTAAGACCCTTAATAAAACTTGAAGAAAAGACCAAAACAAGACACTTTCTAAGCCTGATGAAGGCCAGAAACAGAAGCTAGAATGGCCTAAACAAACATGCAATTTTACGGTAAATTTGATGGATTTCAAAGGAAGTACCAAAAATATACACCAAATGGCTTAAGGCCCTCAACATAACATGAAAAGGAGACAAAAACAAGGCTATTTCTAAGCCTGATGAAGGCTGAAATCCGGATCCAAGTAAGCCTAACAAAGCATGCAAGAATTAGGGCCTAAAGTGAATTTCCAAGAGAGGTGGTATATAGAATGGCCAAATGAAGTTGAGCCCTTCTACAATGTTGTAGAGGGCTCAAAATAAGCATAAAACCATTAGGGTCGGAGCCCCAAAAACAAATGAAAATAGGCCAAAACTAGCATGCAAATTGGTGACATACAAGATGGATATTGAAGGAAGTGTATCATGGAGACACCAATGAAGTTGAGCCCTTCTACAAAGTTGTAGAGGGGCTCAAAATAAGCCTAAAACCAGTAGGGGTCGGAGCCCCAAAAACAAAAGGAAATAGGGTAAATATATGGAGCAAGAAAATGGTACAAAAGGTGAATTTGGGAACTTACCCTTGGAGATCCGATTATTGCAACTTCTTAGCTGGAATTTGTTGATCCTTGACCACTGAAAATCATCCCTTTGCTGCTGGAATGGTGTTGTGGATGATGGAGCTAAGGGTTGATGAAGGAATTGGCCAAGACTTGGAGTTATCCTTGGAATTTTGGCTAAGGAAATGAAGGAATTGGAAGAGGAGCTCTTCAAGAAATTTTTTGTAACCCCAAACCAGCTGGGAGCTGCTGGTTTTATAGCCAAAAGGGTGAAAAATATCTCTCCACAAATATCTAGATATTTTGAGGGCAAAATATCTAGATATTTTGAGGACAAGAAAAAAAAGATTTTGTTCGGCCACGAAGTGGGCATCTGAGACCGCAGTGTTCCTCGGAATGATGAAACAGAGGTACCTGCAAAAATTGAACAAAAACCGATGCAAAACGAAAGCTCGGGGACCAAAACCGCGCGGGGTCCCGAAAATGCCGCCGCACCAAGTGGTGTTCGGTTGCAGTGGGTATCGAGATCCAGTGTCCTCGGAAGGACTAAACAGAGGTCTCGCCAAAAACCATAGAAAACGGATGCGAAATGAACGCCGGGGACCAAAACCGCGGTTCGGGGTCGAAAATGGGCCGCCGCACCTAAGTGGTGTTCGGCGCGGGGCATCAGGGGCCCCGTGTTCCTGGAACTATAAAAAGAGGTGCCAACCAAAACCGAGAACTCGGAGATGGTTGGGCGTCCCGAGCCGAGGCACACGGCCTGACGATCCCGAAAACCGGGAACCGGGCTCCGAAATGGGCAAAATGGCCTACGGCCACGAAATGTGGTTCACGGCCACCGGGAGATAGCCTACAGACCACTCTTCCTCGTGAAAGAAAGCAGAGAAAACCGAGTCCGTTCGCAAACCGAGACAAGGCACGAAGAGGGTTCGAGTCTGGAGGCAGCGCGCGTCCGCAACTCGAGACTTCGAACGAGCACAAGATGCAACATCACCGAAGCGCCAATCGGTGACGTCCAAGTCTTAAGGTCGGTCAAAAATGGGGTGTCTACAGTTGCCCCTCTTTGACAGAACTCGGAAGTCATAACAATGACGGGAGTGAATGTCAAAGCCCAGAGACGACCCATTTTTGACAAGGCCGAAGACTTAGACAATCATACAAGATAAACAAAGATATGTGCCCGCAGGCGTGCCCTCAGGCAAGGGGGCAAAATGCGAATGATATGCAAGAAGCCAGATGATCATGCAAGTGCGGCAAGCTGTAATGAAGCAGGTATTGACAAATAGATGCAACATTTTTAAGCAAGAATGCAAAGCAAACAACTACATTTCATGCAGTTAGGAATGCAGAGAATCATGTAATTCTCATTGCGTCTCACACGGAGAAGATACAATACCTGCGCGATTCGTCTGGTCGCACCAGCCTCAAATGAACCGTACATACAATATCGTGCCTGCAAAATAGAGAAATTCAACAAGAACAATATGCTAACAACATATATTCCATGTGACTCCTATGATTCCGAAAGTGCGACACACGCAATGTCGGCGAATGGATGCATCGCAATGTGATACAAATAAGGTGCGCAAGATAGCGCGATGCAATGCACTAACGAGTGAGGTGCGCAAGATAGCGCGATTGATTTGAGGTGCGCAAGATAGCGCGATGGATTTGAGGTGCGCAAGATAGCGCGATTGATTTGAGGTGTGCAAGATAGCGCGATTGATTTGAGGTGCGCAAGATAGCGCGATTGATTTGAGGTGCGCAAGATAGCGCGATTGATTTGAGGTGCGCAAGATAGCGCGATGGATTTGAGGTGCGCAAGATAGCGCGATGATTTGAGGTGCGCAAGATAGCGATTGATTTGAGGTGCCAAGATAGCGATTGATTTGAGGTGCGCAAGATAGCGCGATTGATTTGAGGTGCGCAAGATAGCGATTGATTTGAGGTGCGCAAGATAGCGCGATTGATTTGAGGTGCGCAAGATAGCGATTGATTTGAGGTGCGCAAGATAGCGATTGATTTGAGGTGCGCAAGATAGCGCGATTGATTTGAGGTGCGCAGGTTAGTGTGATTGATTTGAGGTGCGCAAGATAGCGCGATTGATTTGAGGTGCGCAAGATAGCGCGATTGATTTGAGGTGCGCAAGATAGCGCGATGGATTTGAGGTGCGCAAGATAGCGCGATTGATTTGAGGTGCGCAAGATAGCGCGATTGATTTGAGGTGCGCAAGATAGCGCGATGGATTTGAGGTGCACTAACAAGTGCAGGTGAAGTGTGCATGACAATGCGAGTAATGAGCATGGCGTGATTGATACACTAAGTGAAATGAGAGAAACTTGATAGGTACAATGCAATACAATGCATGATGCTAACGGAAAGCAATAAATGGACAAAGCGGCGCTTTTAGAAAGCACCTCATGAGGCGAGTGGCGGTGAACCGCTCTACTCTGACGGGGATCTCCCCTCGTGCTCTTCGAACACTTACCTTCAACTCACAGCACAAAGGTTCTAAAATGCTGACAAGTAACAATATCTGCATGTGGGAGCCACTGCCGCTTGTTTTCTCGATCATACTCACAACTTTCCTATTCTCCAACGGGGTGACAGACTAGGTTGGTTCAAGATTGAATCGAGGCGCATACACATGCTATCTCAATCTATGGGGTGCCATCTGATTTCAAGCCGAGGGCACACCTCTGGGTATTTAAACCAGACTTTAGTCTCGGAAATCCCGAACCTTTGTGTTCTAGGCCACGGCCATTCGAACTCTAGTTTCCACCGTCGCAGTTGGTCTCCTAGGAACTCACTGCAAACACGGCCAAGATGCCTCTGGCAGGGGCTGGTACTCAGGGAGAGCGCTTCTGATCGCCATTCTGGCTTGAAGTAGACTTGATCTTGAGCTTGAGGTAGAGGCATACTCATACTTCGGAACATTGGCAAGACCTGAAGAGGTACACACGGAGTATAGTCTCAGAACTTACTGAAGTTGGAACAAACTCAGATGCTCGACATTTTCCTCTTTTGCTTTTGCTTTGCGTTCAAACTCATAGCTTCAGATAGGTCTGGTTTCACTGTTCTCATATGACTGGGTTAAACCTGTGGTTTTCGAAAGAACAAATTGCATTTTGCACAAATGTGGAGAGCTAAGACAAGACTCATAGCACAAAACGATTTTTTGAAATTGAGAGTGAGCATAAGTTCTCAACTGGGTATTGAGCCTACGACTGAATACAGCACACTACGACTCAACAAGAAAACAAAAGGCACACAACCTAGACACACTGAGTAACACTCGAGACGACTCAAAACAAGGATCGAGATAAAACAAAAAGACACGACACTCAGACGTGCACAGGGAGCCTGTTTCACCGGGTATGTTTCCCACCCTTTCTTATTTGTGATTCTCACATCACTCGGCCCTCAAGCTCTGTTTTTCTGTCAAAACCCTTTTGCTCACTTTTTCTTTCATCGCACACCTCTCTATTCTTCAATCTCTCATTTTTCAATCCCTCCCCTGGATGGTTGATAGATAAACAGCAAGTTGAAGGCTTTTGCCCCTGGTATTCTACCAGATTCTACTTCTTCTGCTCACAACAGTGAGTTTCTCCTACAGAGGGGTTGTGCTACAACAGGATGTGTAGCAAATCTGTAGCTGACATCGATTGATGATGCTTTGCTGGGGAGTTTGGACGTGATCAGATCTGTCCAGATGATGGAGTGGAATGTCTTGGCCCATTCCAGTTCGTGCTTCGCACTTGGCTTGATACCTCGTTGCTTGGCGGATGTGAGAGAGCTTTCAGCCCATTTGTGGTTTGCTTCAGTGGTGCCCTTTTCTGGCAGGTAGAGTGCCCTTCTTGGCGAGTATGGTGCCCTTTCTGGCAAATGCATTGGCTACGGGGAAAAGACAGAACACCTAACTCAATTGTGCCCCTAGTTCATCATTTTGACCATTTTTTTATTTTTGCTTTCTCCTAAAAAATTTTGACCAAAATGAGAGTTAGATTAACATGTTTGTTCGATTTTTGATTTGAAATCATGCAGTTCAGGCTATGAGCACTGAAAATTTTCCTTTTTTTTTTTGAGTCCGGGGAAAAGGTCCAGTTTTGGAAAATGAAACAATTTTCGAGAAAATTAGTCAACCTCAGTAAAAATTCTCAAAAACTATTTTTGCAAACGGCCAATGCTCAACAAGCGCGGAACCTACTCTTGAGATGCGCAACCTCGGATCCGAAGGAAAACTGCCCCTTGCTTGAAGAGAGCTGCATGGCAACGAAAAGTTGCCCCTTGTTTGAAGCAACCAAGGCGTATTGAATGGCAGCGAAAGTTGCCTTGTTTGAACGGCACATGGCGCGTTGAATGGCGGAAAGTTGCCCCTTGTTTGGATGGCGTCGCAGACACTATAATTAGTCCTCGAGTGATGGTGACAGAACTCTCGAATCTGAGAGAAGGCAAAGATGATCAAAACCATTACATGGACACAATCGAATTTGAATCGTTTTACGGCTGGACTTCAGGATGAAGTTGCCTACGTATCCCAAACATGGGAATCAAGCCTTACGTAGTTCGGGGTTAAGGTACACTCGTGTATTAACCTCTCCTTTTCAGGCTCTAACTTTTGCCAAGGCACCCGTTGCAGGTTTTCGACCTTGCGAGCTTTGTTCTTCTTTTCTTTTCAATTCCTTTTTTTTTCTTTTCATCTTTTTTCATCATTTTCTTCATTTTTCTTCTTCTTTTTTTTTTCTTTTCATTTCATTTTTTGCATTTTTTTTTATTTTTCTCTTGCTCTAACTTTTGCCTGGGTCGCCCTTAGGGTTTTTCGCCGAGCCTCTCAAAGGGAAAAGTGTAACAAGTCCATGCCAAATGGTTTTAGGATTGAAACCCTCAGATCCGTGAGAGTGGTCATTGTATTGACTTGCGAAAGATCCACCTTTGGCTCTTCGAACACATCGGATATTTTTGCCCCTAGTTCGAGGGTGCTTCCGATCTAGTGCAAGCTTTTTACGAGGTCGATCTTCTTGATCGACTTTGGTGCCTCTTGTTCGAGGCTTCCGTCAGCCACCACAGGCCTTACATTGTGGTCGAATTGAACATTAATGCAAGTCCAAGGTTTGAAAGCAAAGGGGGTCGAGTCTCGGTGAGAGCGATCCTAAGTCGCACAATCTCAAGAGCGATTCCACATGTCTTTGCAGGACGCGCATAAAATATTTTTTGAAAGTTTTTAAGCGACAAATCGTCATACGAAAGCGATGTAGGACCAATCTGGATCAAAGCTAGGGTCCTTCTCGATTTCACGCTAACAAGCATGATTTCATTCATTAAGGGCTTAGCACGCCTTTCTTTCTCTCAGTTTGATCAAAGTTTTGCAAATCCCGAGGAATTCCTTCCTCTTTGTTTTTCACCGCAGTGTTCAAAAAGTTTTGAAAAACTCAGGTCATTACAATGACTTCAAGGCACAAGAGAGCAGGTGGAATGCACTGCCATTTCATTCAAATCTCGGTACAACTAACACACGGCAGAAGCAGATGCGAGAGCATGGAAATTACTGCTGTTTCATTCAAAGTCTGGCGGCATAACTGGCTCCCTAGCAGAAACAGACTCAAAACAAAGCAAAAGGACAAACAGAAAACAAAACAGTGATGTCCGAGGTAACACCCCCCACGGAATCATCTGACTCCTATACAACAGGACTGACTCGACACAACAAGATGACTCCAAAATAAAAGAGACTGACTCAAAACAAAAGGACAGACTCAAAACAAAGTAGCAAAAACTGACCCAATACCCAAGTCAGAAAGCACAAAACTAGTATTTGCATATTGCTCAGAACAGTGCGTGCCATTCCCACGTCTGGAGTAAACTGAATGCCGCCCGCAGGTGGTTCATCTCCCAATCACATCACATTATCCCCCAAGTTCACCGATCTAGTGCCGATAGACTTTGCAGGGTCTGGTGCGACGATAACCTTATTGTCAATCAGATCTTGTATTTCATGGCGAAGACGGAAACAATTATCAGTGACGTGGCCAACTTGTTGATGGAAGGCACAATACTTGGCCGGATTATGGGTAGGAGGGAGTTTTTCTGGTAGGGGCCGCGGCTCCAGGGGCTTCAGGTACCCTTTTTTTATCAGGACCCTCAAGGCCACTGATAGTGACATGTACAGTGGGGTAAACACCCTCTGGCCCCGAGGTGGGTATTTTGAGGTTTGTGGCTTTTTGCTGGATGCACCAGCAAAGGGATTGACAGGTGCTGACTGGGTTTGCTGGTCTCTTCCGAGAACGGGACTAGAGTTGAAAGGAACATTCCTGGTACAAAGCCGCTTCTCCCGGCTTGCCCCTTGATTCAAACTGCCCCAACTTGATTGGCGAAAGTGTCATCCACAGCCTCTACAACAATCGCAAGGACTTGCTCTTTGTTTAGTCCTTCAGCTTTCAAAGCCTCAATATCCCACCGAAGGTGTTCATGGGGACCGATGCCTGCCCCTGCCTTGCTCTTATCACTGGTCTCCACTTTGCTAAGAGATTGGCCTTCTCCCAATGCAGCCTGTCCCAAGGTTAAGGAACCTTTTGACATGAACTCCTTAGTATGTGATGCGGTTGATGACGGAGCCAAAACTCCAAAGGCCAGATCTGCCACAGTTCTCTGAAGATCTTCGATCATCCTTATCAGCTCAGGAGTAGTGGGTTCATGGGTTTGAGATGATCGGGGTTCAGATGCACCCATCATGCATAAGTCCAGGCTCTCTGGGATAAACACCTTCGGTTTGGGCAAATGGGCTGGGGTGATATATACACTGGGGTCGTAAGGGACGGCCAATGTGTGGATTAGATTGAGATGTGGATGAGGTATTTGGTCATTGGGGTCCGAAGGTGGAGCTATCGTTTGGTTGTCGATGAGATTTTGGACCTCATGACGAAGGCGGTAGCAACGGTCGGTGCCATGACCGCGCTGCTGATGGTACATACAGTACTTGGAGGGGTTATGTCTGGCTGGGAGTGGGTTGGGAAGAGGTTGAGGATCAAGGGGTTTGAGATGCCCTCTTTCCATCAAGACTTTTAGTGCGCTAGTCAAGCTCATATAGAGGGTGAAAGTTACGCCTGAGCTCGAGCTGGTCGGCTATTTGCAAGCTTGAATTGGCAAAAGGGTTGGTATGGTGGTATTGTATTGGTTTCAGTCGTTCGAATAGTGCTACTTCCGACATTGGTACTCCTTGAAATCACCCTCCTTGTCGGTTCACTTGTTCCAGGAATGATCCATTGTTGAACGCATTCTCGACTGAACCCCGTTCATGCAAACTTTTGAAAGTGAATCTGGAGCGACTATCAATTTACGCAACATATCATGCTCGAGGTTCCGCACCATCATCGCACTTGATCCCTCTCGGAAGGCGATCATCATCTGTCTTTGCCTTTGCTCTCCATCTCGCAACAAATTTCACAAAAGACTCTGTTGGGTTACGGCGGGTTGCTTCAAGCTCTTGGATGGTCATTTCAACTGGGTATTGTAGGAATATTGATCGACAAAGGCCTCGGCTAATTCTTCCCGTTTGCTTCACTCGTCCTCCAACCTAGTGTACCAAGTGGTCGCTACACCCGGCGGGGTTCTTCCATCTGAGGAGAGTTTTGTGGCTTAGTCGGACCCATCGGCTTTAGGACATCCAAGAAAAGTCGGATATGTATCATTGGATCCCAGACGTCAAACGGTCAATATATGGCATTTTGAATCCGTCTGGGCTGTCAGGCCGAACTCGGCGTGCCATCCTCAATGTCGGGAATGGAGTTAAGGCCATGTGCCCTTTTGAATTGCTTCTCAAGGTTCGCAATTTTCACCGCGGTCGATCGAGGTCATTAGCATCAAGGGATAACGCCTCTTGTTAGGTCGCACCGAGGTCTCAAACTTGGGCTTGAGTCAACCCTTCTCGGGGAATTGAACACTGCAAATTTTCAGTTGGCTGAATTCAGTCATAGTTCGGTTGGGGTCCCAAAGTCGATGTGAGGCACGCCCAGGATGGGCGCTGCGTTTCAATCTTGGTCTCAACTCGCATGGCGCTTCCTCGATTCAACGCATTACCACGGCCACAAATTCTTCGAACCTTGTGCCATCACGGTCTGTTGAGTCCGAACAAAGGTGATGTGACTGGTGACTGACGGATCAGATGAACCGGAGAGCCCTGACTGGCCTTTCTTTGCCTTGCCTTAGCGAAAGAACACTGGTTGCCCTCGAATTGAATTTCTGACCTCACAAAGTCTATCAGCACAAGTCCAATGTACCCGGGGAATATCGAAGCCTTCTGAAGCTATGGTTCCCAAGACTACCTAGCAAAAGAGAAAACAGACGACATCTCAACTGATTTCACTGAACAGATCTGAGCATAGTTGAATGAGTGTGCCCTCTCTTGAATTACGCCCCAAAATTACACTGTGGTGATACCCTCGGGTAAACTGATTCCACCAAATCTCGATGCCCGCAGTTCGATACCCAAAATCTTGAATTGGTGCCGAACTGATGCTCAAACTTGTTGGTGATACATGCATTCCTGTGAGACGCACTCTAACAAGCACATAAGATAAGTGAGAGCCAAAACACCCCTATGTTGGGGTAGGGTTTCCTGTCCTATTTCGTCAGAACTAGGGGTTCACTACGACGCTGACTTCAAACAACCTATAAACGGGTAAGCAACCTCGCCCTAGTTTGGAATGGTCACTATGGATCGAATATGCACTAGGTCGAATGGTCAGGGGTGCCGGTAAAACCGGGTTTGTGTTCCCATCTTGGCGAGAGTTCAAATCGACCTTATGGACATGCCTTGACAAGACAAGCCTCCGACAAACCGCCAGAATAGCGAGATGGCAAACACGGTGTCCTAGGCGCACCAATGCAAATGCAATGCAAAGAAACACACAAATGTAGTCAAAACCAGATATCAAGAGTTCTAGTCAAGTTCTTTAAATCCCAGAAGTCGCCAGAATCAGAAACCACGCCCAGGGCTTCTGATTCGGACTCGATTTTGTTGCGGTTCCAAATCTCGAACCAAAGAGTCCAAATCCGCAAATCGTTTTGAAGAAAAAGCAGTTTTTGAAAGAAGTGCCAAACATGGACTGCTTTGCGGATATGTAAGTCGCCACCTAAATATTTTAAAATGGGAAATTTAGGAAACCCCGACTCGGTGCCAAAAGGCCACGTGTCCGTCATCACCAAAGTTGGCTCGGGAACTTGGGTACGATTAGGGAAGGTCACATCGTGAGCACCCCTCTCGCCGGTCAAAGAGCCTCTACTAACCATGATATCGATTTTGAAAACATTGTATGCTCTTATTCCGATTATTAGCCTAGGATTACTATGTGATGCTCATGACAAACAAGTATAGGCGGCGTCGAATTGGAACAAAACATTTCATGTTTGTTTGTGAAAGATGGTTTGCTACCCGCAGGTAGGCTTAAAATACAGATTTTGCCACAGTCAAGTGGGCTTAACAAACAATCGATGAATTGCTCCAATTCAGATAACTCAACCTCCACCCACAGGCATTCAAGGCAGTTATATCACATAAGCAGTTAGCCTCATGGCAAGCATGCTATCATAGCAACACTCACACGCATGCAAGGATGCTAAAGCATAAAACTTACCGAGTACTCCAAGCCAAAACAGAAAACGATTAGAAATCATGCATGAATCCTAAATATCTTTGAAATGCCTAATGCAACACACGCATAAAAATGCAAACTATGAGTGCTCGGCTATTCTAAACATGGCACATGGAATGCTGACTAACATGTATTCAACTTTAGAATTGAAATACAATGCGGTTTGTATGATCTTGCCGAGCCAGTGATGCATGCAAAAGCAGATGAATGAATGCAAACATGCTATCATGTCAGTATGCTAATTGAAATATGCCCTATATCTAACCATTCAAAGCGGGTAAATAAAAGGGAGAAAGAAATGGGGTTGGAAGACATACATCACACTCACCCACCCTTATTACATTTATGCCCTCGCAGAGGGTCCGAATAAAATAATATCTGAGACCCAAATGAAAGAATATTACAGTCAAAATAATACAAATCAATTAACTAAGAAAGCAGTAAAACTGGCGTGCAAGCCAGGGACTGCCTCGCTTTTGCCGAATGATGTATGCTGGAGCTGTTTGGCGCAGAAATCCACTGGGATGCCCCAATTAGCCTCTGTTTGCAATATTTCTTGAAATACGCGTCCGACTCCGAAAGTTGCTAAACTCTGAATTTTGCTGCAACAGAGAGCAGGAAAAGGGCACAGCAGTGTATTTCACAAATATATGCATGCCTCGACCCTCGTGCCACCAATCACGCATATCGATGCATGATGGCCGAGGAGCCGAATTGCACAATTCAATGTAGGGATGAATGTAGAGGAATCGGAGTACGGAATGTACCTCGTTTCCCGTGCGATATGCATGATATGCATGAAATGCAACTAATATACAACCTAGCATGCTCAATGCTATGAAAATGAGATGAAAATGAGACGCCTCGAAAAGCGTGTATACGGGCACGCAAATCGAGGCGATGATATGAAATGCAAATCGGGTAAAACCGAAGTGCCTCGAAATGCGTGCACACGGGCACGCAAACCGAGGCGATGATATGAAGTGCAAATCGGATAAAACCGAAGTGCCTCGAAATGCGCGCACGCGGGCACGCAAACCGAGGCGATGATATGAAGTGCAAATCGGATAAAACCGAAGTGCCTCGAAATGCGTGCACACGGGCACGCAAACCGAGGCGATGATGTGAAGTGCAAATCGGATAAAACCGAAGTGCCTCGAAGTGCGTGCCCACGGGCACACAAACCGAGGCGATGATGAAATGGAAACCGAATAAAACCAGTGCCTCGAAATGCGTGCACGGGCACGCAAAGCGATGGCGATGTACAAGCATGAAAATGGTACAGAAATGCAATGATGGGCTTATACCAACATGAGAGAGCCTCAGCCTACTCACATAGGAAGCCAGCGGATAAAAATATAGTGCCTCGAAATGCGTGCACACAGGCACACAAACCGAGGCAAAGGCATACAAGCATGAAAATGCAAATTGGGCTTACGCCAACATGAGAGGGCCTCAACCACACTCACATAGGGTTTGCTTCGGATAAAATGAGTCGCCTCGAAATCGTGCACTTTGGCACGCAAACCGAGGCGATGATATACAGAATGCCATGGCATGGAATATGTAGATTGGACTTATACCATCATCAGAGGGCATAAGCCACACTCACATGCGATGCAGATGAATGAAAACGGCGCGCCTCGAAGTGCGTGCCAGCACGCATAAACCGAGGCAATGCATTAAGGCATAAAATGACATGGGAAATGATATGCAAGCATGGAAAAGGAATTTCAGCACTCACAAACGATGTAAGACAGCCCCGAAATGATACGAAATGACAACCGAAGCATGCAATCATCCCGAAAATGTGAAATTAGGCCCCGAAATGGCCTATAGCCATACTATACATGCAAAATATGATTATGGAAGCAAAACCAGTGGCAAGACAGTCCCCAAAAATAGCATTTTTCAGTACAGAACAAGGCCAAATTATGATCACAAGTATGGCAACAATAGTTTGCAAAAATGGGGTATTGAGACAAGTGATATATACAAACCCCAAATGAACAAACATGCTTCTACAAAATTGAAGAGGGCCTAAAAATAAGCACATTTTCAGAAGATGGAAGCCCCAAAAACAGAACATAAACATGCTATAAATTCTATGCAAAATGGAGCCCAAAAGAGGTTATAAAGAGAGGTACCACAAGAAATGACCAAATAGCTTAAGACCCTTAATAAAACTTGAAGAAAAGACCAAAACAAGACACTTTCTAAGCCTGATGAAGGCCAGAAACAGAAGCTAGAATGGCCTAAACAAACATGCAATTTTACGGTAAATTTGATGGATTTCAAAGGAAGTACCAAAAATATACACCAAATGGCTTAAGGCCCTCAACATAACATGAAAAGGAGACAAAAAAAAAGGCTATTTCTAAGCCTGATGAAGGCTGAAATCCGGATCCAAGTAAGCCTAACAAAGCATGCAAGAATTAGGGCCTAAAGTGAATTTCCAAGAGAGGTGGTATATAGAATGGCCAAATGAAGTTGAGCCCTTCTACAATGTTGTAGAGGGGCTCAAAATAAGCACAAAATCATTAGGGGTCGGAGCCCCAAAAACAAATGAAAATAGGCCAAAACTAGCATGCAAATTGGTGACATACAAGATGGATATTGAAGGAAGTGTATCATGGAGACACCAAATGAAGTTGAGCCCTTCTACAAAGTTGTAGAGGGGCTCAAAATAAGCCTAAAACCAGTATGGGTCGGAGCCCCAAAAACAAAAGGAAATAGGGTAAAAATATGAAGCAAGAAAATGGTACAAAAGATGAATTTGGGAACTTACCCTTGAAGATCCGATTATTGCAACTTCTTAGCTGGAATTTGTTGATCCTTGACCACTGAAAATCATCCCTTTGCTGCTGGAATGGTGTTGTGGATGATGGAGCTAAGGGTTGATGAAGGAATTGGCCAAGACTTGGAGTTATCCTTGGAATTTTGGCTAAGGAAATGAAGGAATTGGCAGAGGAACTCTTCAAGAAATTTTTTGTAACCCCCAAACCAGCTGGGAGCTGCTGGTTTTATAGCCAAAAGGGTGAAAAATATCTCTCCACAAATATCTAGATATTTTGAGGGCACTGCAGCGTCTTATCCCTTTCAATTTCTCTTCCGGGGTGCGCACTGCAGCGTCTTATCCCTTTCAATTTCTCTGTCTAGAGCTTTCTTCTGTGAACTAGTTGTTACTGCCATGCCAAAATCCGGCACACTGCACCTTTGTATCACATTCAGCTGCGTACTCTTATACTGTTGTATGCCAGCACCTTGTATGACATTTCTGTGTACTCATCTGTGCTATTGTGGCTACGTGCTCCTACACCTTATGTGTGTACTACTGCAGCTGTTGCCTTTCTACGCTTACATACTACCAGTACTTCTTGTATTATGTTTGACAGTAGCTCCAACTGCCACAACATTCCTCTGAGCCTGCATTGGTTGCCAATCATCTATCTGATGAAGTGGACTTTTCTTTTAATTGAACCAGATCCTCCAATGACATCAATAACTAGGAAAGTTCCCAGGAAAGACTGGTGGGGTCACAATCGGTCCCACTTAAGAACCAGTCTCCTTAGACAGTGTCTTTTTGACAGAACTTTCCTAGACATTGTTGATCTTCAGATAATCATGTGCAATTCTTCTGATCGCCCTTGACCAATCCTGATCTCCATTGATTTTCCATTTGATTAAGCCTGGTCTCCTTTGGTCTTCAATAATCTATCTCAATCTGTATCTGGTTGTCCAATCTGGTTAGAATATGCCTATTCTAACCTCTTCAGTGAATCCGCAGCGTTCCACAATATCCGGTAACCTTTCTTCGACTATTAAAGATGACAAAGTCCCATGTTTTAACAGTCTTTTAAAAATTGTTCAGAATTTCACCATTCTGACCTTGCGGTTGCATCCGGAACGGTCCGATTAGCTAGGACCAACCATCACTGCACTTTCGGGGACCTCACTGAAAAACTTTCTCCAAAACTGGGGCAAAATTGCAAATTTTCCAAACACGGGGACCAAACTGTAATTTCACAAACTACAGGGGCCAAAATTGCAATTTTAGAATTTCAAGAATATTCCGTGTTCCAACAGAATATTTCGTATGCCGCACTTAATGCCGTCTGCCACTTTAATCAGCCTTCTTTTTACAGAAACTCCGATTCCAGAATCTGACCGTACGGATGTGTCCGGAATACTCCAAATAGTTGGAAAGCACTATTGGATCACCAAAACGGACCAATGGCTTAGAACTAGCCAAAACATTTTGTACGCCTCGGCCGCACCATAGCGCGGTGCATCGGATCTTTCCTCTCAGACCGGATGACGTGGCGCACACGCGGCGACCGCCACGTGTCGCTGATGTTCCGCCACATGGCGCCGACCGTCCCATGACGCGCGTAACGAGGCAGACACCGACTGGCCCACGGTGCCACGTGTCACTAACGTGGCACGCCACGTGTCGATGACTGGACGGGGTACGTGGCGGACACGTGGTACACTCCTACTGACGTGGTGCCACGCGTCGCTGTGTTGGCTTTGCCGCTGCGGCGTGGCGGCGGCGGTGCACGCCGCGCTTCACCTTCGCCGTCTTCCTCCCGTGCCAGCGATGGGCGCGTGTTCGCGACTGAGCCCACGCTCCGGCTTCCTTCACGGCGCGTGGAGCCACATGCTGCGACTGGGCCTGTCACGACCCAAACCCGGCCCTATGGGTTTAGCACCATAACTGGCCAGTAATCCGAGATTACCGAAGGCCTACAGATCAAGAATATACCAATCAGAGTAGTGGCTTGGCAAGCCAATACAAGAAGTAACTAGTGTCCATCGAGTGGGAAATCAGATGTCAAAAACATTTTATGCATTCATACACCCAAAATAAAGACACTCTATACAATCATTTACAGACATTCAAGATGGGGACTCAATCCTCGATAACAAAGATCAAAAGTCTATACAAAAGGTACAATACAAGAGGGAGACATGGGGAAACAAAACACCCCAAGCCATGGCATGGCGCCTCGGAACCTCACAAAGGAGGCACATTGGTCGCTTGACAAAATCGGGGACTAACCCACGCCCTAGCTCCGGCCCGTCAGCCGAGAACCTACATATATATATAAACAAAGGAGCTAAAGCCCAAAGGAATAACATAACGTAAAGAGGTTATGAATGAATGTCCTTACAATAATGAAATCAATTCATTATACAAGATTTCAATCTTTCAAGATTTCACCAATCAAGATTTCAATCAATCACCATATGTGGTACATCCATTAGCCTATAAACAAGAGGGTCCAAAAGGACCGGCCTTAACAAACCCACAATAATGATGGCCATCAATCAAGATGGTTCCACAGGAAACCGACAGAGCTCAGAATACCAATAACAAAGGTGCTAAGGATGCCACAATACCTTGAAATACAAGACATACATTCATTCAATAAACAATATCAGTCAATAAACAGCCAAGATTCAAAATATAACCATTTGAACATATCTTTACACAACTGTTACTCACAGAGATTGGGCTATCAAGAGCTAGAGCGGCCCCCGTGAGCCAACCCTAAACAGCTTAACAAATAGAACACACACTAAGTTCACAAATGAAAAGATGATAATTACATCCCTAAATTCCTCGGTGTGGTTTTATGTTTAAATCCTCATTAAGATGTCTTAAACTAGGCCTAAGAATGCCTAGGATGCGATGAGGATGCAAAAATACAGCTTGGAAGGCACTTTTCAAAAGTTCTTTGGCAGGGGCCTCGCCGGCGAGCCTTCGCCTTCAGCGAGGTTGCAAAATCAAAGGCTTCGCTCGGCGAACAATCCTTCCTTTCAGCGGTCGATGAAATAGTAAAAATCTTGGATGCTCGGTTTTACGCCGAGCCACCAATCCTTCGGCGGGGCTCGAGAGGAAGCGTTGGTCGCCGAGCGAGAATCCTTCGCTCGGCGAAGAAGCCAAATCTGGAATTTCAGTTGCCTTCCAAGCTCAAACCAAGCATTCTCAACTCAATTCTCGACCTCTTGGGCTCAAATTCTGGAGAATACATCCCAAAACAATGTATAACAAGTTTCAAAAGCCAATTTATGAATTCAAGCCCCAAAGGTGAGTCAATTAAATCCATTTTCAAACCCATTTTCAAGAACAAGTTTAAAACATGCAATGCATGAGCTTCAAATCAAATTTAAGCTTCAATTCTTGTCCAAAGGGACTCATTAGTGGGAAAACATTCTGAAAACATGAACTAGAATATAAACATGGACATGCATGTATGATTCAAGCATGAATTCAACTCCAATTTCACTAATTCAACCATGCATGCAACAATTGATCTTCAATTCAACACCTATGAGCAAAATCATGACTTAACTTCTCTATAACCAAAATGCATGCAAGATGGAACTTAAAACATAACAAGAAGATGGTAATTTCCTTACCTAGAGTGTTGAATTCTTGCCTAGAAGTTTAATTCATGCACATACACTTCAATCTTCAAGTTCTTCTAGCAATTCTAATAAGTTGAGCTTAATTCCCTCAAGATGAACTCTCTCTCTAACTATTCTCTTGTTTGGTCGGCTAAGAGCTCAAGAATAGGGGCTGATGATATGTTTTGATTAAGTGTAAACAAGGCTCAAGTGATGGAAGTAGACAAAGTCCACTCAAAATGGCAATTCGGTAATTAACTCAAACTCTTTAATTGACTTAATTTAATCTAATTTAATCATTCCTAATAAATTTTCAGATAAAAATACCATAAAATCACAAATATTTTCCTGATTACAAAACACTAAACGGTTCCTAATTCGGCCGCCGATAAGGCCTTCAATTAGCAGTTTAAACATACGAATTCAAACAGGTAGTCATTCAAGCAAACAGATACAATATGCAATATAACAGACAAACTCATTCAATTTCAGTCTCGATTTCAATCAGTTCATTCAGTACTTCCGTTAATCCAATTATCAGTCATTAGCAGTTCAGTTTAGCATTAATCAGTATATAATTCAGTGGTTAAACGGTAGTCAATATGAGGGTTGTTACAGGGCCTTACGGCCTCCTTCAGGCGGCGCGTGAGGGCTCTTGCGGGGTCTTCTGGGTGTCTGCTTTGCATATTTGGGCTCCTCTCGTCGAGCCCTTGCTCCTGGTATGCTCAAAACCGGATTTTGAGCAATTCGATTTCTGGCGATTTGAACATCGTGACTGCTTTTGTTCAAAGCCTCCGGTGAGGCCCTGATACCACTTGTTGGGATCGGGGATCCTGCCCAAGACCTTATAGAAATTATAACAACCAGATAACACACCCACACAGAAAGAGACACACAATATTTAACGTGGTTCGGCAATAATGCCTACGTCCACGGGAGAGTAACCGTTTATCATTTATAGAGAGATTACAGAAATATTACAGAGGAGAAGCTCACACTATTCTCACTCACCCATTCACCCGTCTCCCTCGCTCACACCGAGGGAGACGGTTTCTCTAACTCACATCTCTCACTCTCGTTGTTGGTTTCACTCTTACATTTTGCCTACCCAACACCTCCTCCATTTATACACAAATGAGGAGAGACTTGATTGGCCATTACCTACTCTCTTCCACTCTCTAGTGGGATTGGTAGAGTGGTGAGCCGTCTCCACCATTATCTTGGTGTGTGCTCCATTAGAGTAGTGCTCTCAACCACCCCATTCATCTCTAGGTGCTCCATTCACACGGGATGATACATACAACACCTATGCCCGAGGGCCGGCCCCGATGTCACTTAAAATTGGGTTTCACAAGGCTCGTCCAAATATATAATGACCAATTTTTTCACTCTTCTTGGTCGAGAGCTCTGCGAAGTTATAAAAAATGGTGTTTCTTTCTGCAGGATGTAGGTTCTCTTTCTCTTTAACTCTTAATAGGCTCCACAACCCGAAAAACTTAAAATTCTATTATTAATATACTTAATTATATTTAATGACTAATATATATAATTCCTACAGTCAGATTAATTCGTACTGCAATATAATCAATTTTATTGTTTTATATACATAAATTAATTTTCTTATTATGATGTGTATTTGTGGTGATTTGAGATATATATATATATATATATTTATATTTGTTTTTATTAAATGCAATATATTAGTTAGGACATCTCATGCTCAACTTAATTATCTTTATTTTTATATTTTGTGTTGAAATCAAGCTTATCTAACTAGAACTCTTTGAAATAAACTCCAAGCTAAAGTTAAAAAAAATAAAAATAAATAAATAATCCTTGCACTTGGGATTAAAGTTAGGGAGAAGCTATTATGTGCATCTTTTTTTTTTTTTTTGGTGAAAAAGTTTCACAAAGAAAACAAAGACAAACTATTATGTTTATCTCTAAAAAGTGTATATCGTATATATTTTATAATTTGTTTACAAAATTTTATGACAAATCATAAAAATATTATAACTTCTCTGATCACAAAATGTTTATTTTTCTCAATTCATAATTTTAGGGTATACATTATAAATTTATTATTCATAATTTTATCATACACCACAAATATACATAACTTTTAGCACAAAAAATCATAATTTTCTTACTATGTTCACCTTTTAGAAATGCACGTTGTATATTTTTCTTAAGACTATGTTTGAATGACAATAATATTGAAAGAAATGAAAATGTAATTTCGGGGGCTATGATTCCAATGTTTGGAATATGAAATGATTCTTAAATATCTATTTTAGTAATAATCACATTCTAAAACCAAGTAGAAATTCGACTCTTCCACTCCTCCATAGGAATATCACATTCCTAGAGGAATATTAACTATTTAATAGTTCCACAATATTTAACTTTTAGTATTTTCCCTGTCAATAATTACTAAAAAAATCAAATGCTTGAATAGTATTGATATATGAATCTCATTACTAATAATAACATGTATATTTCAATTTCAGGACAAAAAAAGAGATTTGCCTCTCCCGGGGTGCGTACTGCAGCGTCTTATCCCTTTCAATTTCTCTGTCTAGAGCTTTCTTCTGTGAACTAGTTGTTGCTGCCATGCCAAAATCCGACACACTGCACCTTTGTATCACATTCAGCTACGTACTCTTACACTGTTGTATGCCAGCACCTTGTATGACATTCCTGTGTACTCATCTGTGCTATTGTGGCTATGTGCTCCTACACCTTATGTGTGTACTACTGCAGCTGTTGCCTTTCTACGTTCACATACTACCAGTACTTCTTGTATTATGTTTGACAGTAGCTCCAACTGCCACAACATTCCTCTGAGCCTGCACTGGTTGCCAATCATCTATCTGATGAAGTGGACTTTTCTTCTAATTGAACCAGATCCTCCAATGACATCAATAACCAGGAAAGTTCCCAGGAAAGACTGGTGGGGTCACAATCGGTCACACTTAAGAACCAGTTTCCTTAGACAGTGTCTTTTTGACAGAACTTTCCTAGACATTGTTGATCTTCAGATAATCATGTGCAATTCTTCTGATCGCCCTTGACCAATCCTGATCTCCATTGATTTTCCATTTGATTAAGCCTGGTCTCCTTTGGTCTTCAATGATCTATCTCGATCTGTATCTGGTTGTCCAATCTGGTTAGAATCTGCCCATTCTAACCTCTTCAGTGAATCCGCAGCGTTCCACAATATCCGGTAACCTTTCTTCGACTATTAAAGATGACAAAGTCCCATGTTTTAACAGTCTTTTAAAAATTGTTCAGAATTTCACCATTCTGACCTTGCGGTTGCGTCCAGAACGGTCCGATTAGCTAGGACCAACCATCGCTGCACTTTCGGGGACCTCACTGAAAAACTTTCTCCAAAACTGGGGCAAAATTGCAAATTTTCCAAACACGGGGACCAAACTGTAATTTTACAAACTACAGGGGCCAAAATTGCAATTTCAAAATTTTAGGAATATTCTGTGTTCCAACAGAATATTTCGTCTGCCGCACTTGATGTCGTCTGCCACTTTAATCAGCCTTCTTTTTACAGAAACTCCGATTCCAGAATCTGACCGTACGGATGTGTCCGGAATACTCCAAATAGTTGGAAAGCACTATTGGATCACCAAAAACGGACTCCGAATGGCTTAGAACTAGCCAAAACATTTTGTACGCCTCAGATCTGCGGCTGCACCATAGCCGCGGTGCACTGGATCTTTCCTCTGCATCTGGATGACGTGGCAGACACGTGGCCTGACTTCTGCCACGTGTCGCTGACAGGTCTGCCACATGGCGCTGACTGTCCCATGACGTGGCAAACACGTGGCAGACACTGACTGGCCCACGGTGCCACGTGTCACTGACGTGGCACGCCACGTGTCGCTGACTGGACGGGGTACGTGGCGGACACGTGGCACACTCCTGCTGACGTGGTGCCACGCGTCGCTGTGTTGGCTTGCTGCCGTGGCCTGCGCGTGGGGACGGCGCGTGGCGTGCACGCGCTTCACCTTCAGTCGTCTTCCTCCTCGTGCCGCGCGTGGGGCGCGTGTTCGCGACTGAGCCCACGCGCCGGCTTCCTTCACGGCGCGTGGAGCCGTGTGCTGCGACTGGGCCTCACGGCCTCCTTCAGGCGGCGCGTGAGGGCGCTTGCGGGGTCTTCTGGGTGTCTGCTTTGCATATTTGGGCTCCTCTCGTCGAGCCCTTGCTCCTAGTATGCTCAAAACTGGATTTTGAGCAATTCGATTTCTGGGCAGTTTCGAACATCGCACTATTTTTGTTCCGAAACGCTCCGACGAGGCTCTGATACCACTTGCAGGAATCGGGGATCCCGCCCAAGACCTTATAGAAATTATAACAACCAGATAACACACCCACACAGAAAGAGACACACAATATTTAACGTGGTTCGGCAATAATGCCTACGTCCACGGGAGGGTAACCGTTTATCATTTATGGAGAGATTACAGAAATATTACAGAGGAGAAGCTCACACTATTCTCACTCACCCATTCACCCGTCTCCCTCGCTCACACCGAGGGAGACGGTTTCTCTAACTCACATCTCTTACTCTCTTTGTTGGTTTCACTTTTACATTTTGCCAACCCAACACCTCCTCCATTTATACACAAATGAGGAGAGACTTGATTGGCCATTACTTACTCTCTTCCACTCTCTAGTGGGATTGGTAGAGTGGTGAGCCATCTCCACCATTATCTTGGTGTGTGCTTTATTAGAGTAGTGCTCTTAACCACCCCATTCATCTCTAGGTGCTCCATTCACATGGGATGATACATACAACACCTATGCCCGAGGGCCGGCCCCAATGTCACTTAAAATTGGGTTTCACATGGCTTGTCCAAATATATAATGACCAATTTTTTCACTCTTCTTGGTTGAGAGCTCTGCGAAGTTATAAAAAATGGTGTTTCTTTCTGCAGGATGTAGGTTCTCTTTCTCTTTAACTCTTAATAGGCTTCACAGTCCGAAAAACTTAAAATTCTATTATTAATATAATTAATTATATTTAATGACTAGTATATATAATTCCTACAGTCAGATTAATTCGTACTGCAATATAATCAATTTTATTGTTTTATATACATAAATTAATTTTCTTATTATGATGTGTATTTGTGGTGATTTGAGATATATATATATATATATATTTGTTTTTATTAAATGCAATATATTAGTTAGGACATCTCATGCTCAACTTAATTATCTTTATTTTTATATTTTGTGTTGAAATCAAGCTTATCTAACTAGAACTCTTTGAAATAAACTCCAAGCTAAAGTTTAAAAAATAAAAATAAATAAATAATCTTTGCACTTTGGATTAAAGTTAGGGAGAAGCTATTATGTGCATCTTTTTTTTTTTGGGTGAAAAATTTTCACAAAGAAAACAAAGACAAACTATTATGTTTATCTCTAAAAAGTGTATATCGTATATATTTTATAATTTGTTCACAAAATTTTATGACAAGTCATAAAAATATTATAACTTCTCTGATCACAAAATGTTTATTTTTCTCAATTCATAATTTTAGGGTATGCATTATAAATTTATTATTCATAATTTTATCATACACCACAAATGTACATAACTTTTAGCACAAAAAATCATAATTTTCTTACTATGTTCACCTTTTAGAAATGCACGTTGTATATTTTTCTTAAGACTATGTTTGAATGACAATAATATTGAAAGAAATGAAAATGTAATTTCGGGTGCTATGATTCCAATGTTTGGAATATGAAATGATTCTTAAATATCTATTTCAGTAATAATCACATTCTAAAACCAAGTAGAAATTCGACTCTTCCACTCCTCCATAGGAATATCACATTCCTAGAGGAATATTAACTATGTAATAGTTCCACAATATTTAAGTTTTAGTATTTTCCCTGTCAATAATTACTAACAAAATCAAATGCTTGAATAGTATTGATATATGAATCTCATTACTAATAATAACATGTATATTTCGTTCAAAATTTTTATCATTCAAACATAACTGGAATAGGAACAAACTTTCAACCTATTAAATCTGCCCAAATTACACTCTTGTCCAATTTCTACTCGATTTTGCACTATTTCTACAATGCATTCTTTTAGAGAAAATTGATGGGTGGATGCATTGTGTTCACTTTGAGTAGACAAGTCGATCAAAAAATTATAGAGGACTTTTTCCACAATGAATCATTTTTTGTGGTTAGAATTACAAGTAAAGGCCAATTTTTTCATGGAAGGTTGTTTTAAAAGATATTTTTATAAAATGTGTGGTCTCTTCCTCATTATTGGAGTGATTATATTTGTACCGAAATAGCAACTCAGTACGCTTAAATAAAATTTTGAAGTTTTAATTTTTATTAATAAAGACAATACATATTAAATTTTAAAATAAAATATTATTTTATCACCAGGTACTTGCATCCTCTATCACCAGGTACTTGCATCCTCCAATAGAATGCTCAGTGTTTCCCTGTTGAGGTGACTCCACCCAAACTCCCTGGGTGCCCGTCACGACTTCACTGCCACGAACCAGATTCGGGACAAAAAAAGAGATTTGCCTCTCCCGGGGGTGCGTACTACAGCGTCTTATCCCTTTCAATTTCTTTGTCTAGAGCTTTCTTCTGTGAACTAGTTGTTGCTGCCATGCCAAAATCCGGCACACTGCACCTTTGTATCACATTCAGCTGCGTACTCTTACACCTTGTATGACATTCCTGTGTACTCATCTGTGCTATTGTGGCTACGTGCTCCTACACCTTATGTGTGTACTACTGCAGCTGTTGCCTTTCTACATTCACATACTACCAGTACTTCTTGTATTATGTTTGACAGTAGCTCCAACTGCCACAACATTCCTCTGAGCCTGCACTGGTTGCCAATCATCTATCTGATGAAGTGGACTTTTCTTCTGATTGAACCAGATCCTCCAATGACATCAATAACCAGGAAAGTTCCCAGGAAAGACTGGTGGGGTCACAATCGGTCGCACTTAAGAACCAGTCTCCTTAGACAGTGTCTTTTTGACAGAACTTTCCTAGACATTGTTGATCTTCAGATGATCATGTGCAATTCTTCTGATCGCCCTTGACCAATCCTGATCTCCATTGATTTGCCATTTGATTAAGCCTGGTCTCCTTTGGTCTTCAATAATCTATCTCGATCTGTATCTGGTTGTCCAATCTGGTTAGAATCTGCCCATTCTAACCTCTTCAGTGAATTCGCAGCGTTCCACAATATCCGGTAACCTTTCTTCGACTATTAAAGATGACAAAGTCCCATGTTTTAACAGTCTTTTAAAAATTGTTCAGAATTTCACCATTCTGACCTTGCGGTTGCGTCCGGAACGGTCCAATTAGCTAGGACCGACCATCGCTGCACTTTCGGGGACGTCGCTAAAAAACTTTCTCCAAAACTGGGGCAAAATTGCAAATTTTCCAAACACGGGGACCAAACTATAATTTCAAAAACTGTAATTTCACAAACTACAGGGGCCAAAATTGCAATTTTAGAATTTCAAGAATATTTCGTGTTCCAACAGAATATTTCGTCTGCCGCACTTGATGCCGTCTGCCACTTTAATCAGCCTTCTTTTTACAGAAACTCCGATTCCAAAATCTGACCGTACGGATGTGTCCGGAATACTCCAAATAGTTGGAAAGCACTATTGGATAACCAAAAACGGACTCCGAATGGCTTAGAACTAGCCAAAACATTTTGTACGCCTCAGATCTGCGGCTGCACCATAGCCGCGGTGCACTGGATCTTTCCTCTACATCTGGATGACGTGGCGGAACCGTGGCGACCGCCACGCGTGTCGCCGATGTCGCCACATGGCGTTGACTGTCCCATGACGTGGCAAACACGCGGCAGACATCGACCGCGGTGCCACGTGTCGCGTGCACGCCACGCGTGTCGATATTTGGATAGATGCGTGGCGGACCGACACGGCACACTCTGGCGGCGTGGTGCCACGCGTCGCTGTATTGGCTTGCTGCCGTGGCCTGCGCATGGGGACGGCGCATGGCGTGCACGCACTTCACCTTCAGTCGTCTTTCTCCTCGTGCCGCGCGTGGGCGCGTGTTCGTGACTGAGCCCACACGCCGACTTCCTTACGGCGCATGGAGCCGCGTGTTGTGACTGGGCCTCACGCGCCTTCTTCAAGAGGCGCGTGAGGGCGCGTGCGAGGTCTTCTGGGTGTCTGCTTTGCATATTTGGGCTCCTCTCGTCGAGCCCTTGCTCCTGGTATGCTCAAAACCAGATTTTGAGCAATTCGATTTCTGGGCAGTTTCGAACATCGCACTGTTTTTGTTCCGAAACGCTCCGATGAGGCTCTGATACCACTTGTTGGGATCGGGGATCCTGCCCAAGACCTTATAGAAATTATAACAACCAGATAACACACCCACACAGAAAGAGACACACAATATTTAACGTGGTTCGGCAATAATGCCTACGTCCACGGGAGAGTAACCGTTTATCATTTATGGAGAGATTACAGAAATATTACAGAGGAGAAGCTCACACTATTCTCACTCACCCATTCACCCGTCTCCCTCGCTCACACCGAGGGAGACGGTTTCTCTAACTCACATCTCTCACTCTCTTTGTTGGTTTCACTCTTACATTTTGCCTACCCAACACCTCTTCCATTTATACACAATTGAGGAGAGACTTGATTGACCATTACCTACTCTCTTCCACTCTCTAGTGGGATTGGTAGAGTGGTGAGCCATTCCCACCGTTATCTTGGTGTGTGCTCCATTAGAGTAGTGCTCTCAACCACCCCATTCATCTCTAGGTGCTCCATTCACACGGGATGATACATACAACACCTATGCCCGAGGGCCGGCCCCGATGTCACTTAAAATTGGGTTTCACAAGGCTCGTCCAAATATATAATGACCAATTTTTTCACTCTTCTTGGTCGAGAGCTCTGCGAAGTTATAAAAAATGGTGTTTCTTTCTGCAGGAAGTAGGTTCTCTTTCTCTTTAACTCTTAATAGGCTCCACAATCCAAAAAACTTAAAATTCTATTATTAATATAATTAATTATATTTAATGACTAATATATAAATTCCTACAGTCAGATTAATTCGTTCTACAATATAATCAATTTTATTGTTTTATATACATAAATTAATTTTCTTATTATGATGTATATTTGTGGTGATTTGAGATATATATATTTTTGTTTTTATTAAATGCAATATATTAGTTAGGACATCTAATGCTCAACTTAATTATCTTTATTTTTATATTTTGTGTTGAAATCAAGCTTATCTAACTAGAACTCTTTGAAATAAACTCCAAGCTAAAGTTAAAAAAAAATAAAAAAAAATAAATAATCTTTGCACTTGGGATTAAAGTTAGGGAGAAGCTATTATGTGCATTTTTATTTTTATTTTTTGGATGAAAAAGTTTCACAAAGAAAACAAAGACAAACTATTATGTTTATCTGTAAAAAGTGTATATCGTATATATTTTATAATTTGTTCACAAAATTTTATGGCAAATCATAAAAATATTATAACTTCTCTGATCATCAAAAGCTTATTTTTCTCAATTCATAATTTTAGGTTATACATTATAAATTCATTATTCATAATTTTATCATACACCACAAATATACATAACTTTTAGCACAAAAAATCATAAATTTCTTACTATGTTCACCTTTTAGAAATGCACGTTCTATATTTTTCTTAAGACTATGTTTGAATGACAATAATATTGAAAGAAATGAAAATGTAATTTCGGGTGCTATGATTCCAATGTTTGGAATATGAAATGATTCTTAAATATCTATTTCAGTAATAATCACATTTTAAAACCAAGTAGAAATTCGACTCTTCCACTCCTCCATAGGAATATTACATTCCTAGAGGAATATTAACTATTTAATAGTTCCACAATATTTAACTTTTAGTATTTTCCCTATCAATAATTACTAACAAAATCAAATGCTTGCATAGTATTGATATATGAATCTCATTACTAATAATAACATGTATATTTCGTTCAAAATTTTTATCATTCAAACATAACTGGAATAGGAACAAACTTTCAACCTATTAAATCTGCCCAAATTACACTCTTGTCCAATTTCTACTCGGTTTTGCACTATTTCTACAATACATTTTTTTAGAGAAAATTGATGTGTGGATGCATTGTGTTCACTTTGAGTAGACAAGTCGATCAAAAAATTATAGAGGACTTTTTCTACAATGAATCATTTTTTGTGGTTAGAATTACAAGTAAAGGCCAATTTTTTCATGGAAGGTTGTTTTAAAAGATCTTTTTATAAAATGTGTGGTCTCTCCCTCATTATTGGAGTGATTATATTTGTACCGAAATAGCAACTCAGTACGCTTAAATAAAATTTTGAAGTTTTAATTTTTATTAATAAAGACAATACATATTAAATTTTAAAATAAAATATTATTTTTTTTCTAATGGTACACCTTTATTAGTTATACGTATTCTTCATATTCAAGTCTCTTCACCTTTTTTTTTTCGAAGTTTTAATTATTTTTTCTTCATTTTCTTCCTCACTCTAAAACCACAATTCACCCCATCAAAATTTATCATTATCATTAGAATCATTGTTTCTTATTGTATTATTACTTGCAAATAAAAAAAATTTAAACAAAATTACATAATAAATAAAAAATAATAATTAAAAGCATTTTTTAAAAAAATCCAGCAAAAGGGACTTGAACTTCAAAAGAAATCGGGTAAATGAGGACCGATTGAATCAAGCCCGTCAATCATCACTGTATGAGAGATCCAACATTTTCACATGCTACGCCAAACACCAACAGAGAAGAGAATTTTTAATGTCTATTTTGTGTGAGAGATCCCACATTTTCACATGGTTGTCTTTGGGCCAACGCCAACAGCAACAGAGGAGAGAATTTTCAATCTCTATTTTCTTGTTATGGAAATCAATCTTTCATATCGATTTTGTTTATTATTTAGATGTATCACAAATTATAATTTTATGTTGAAATATATTATTTGTTTATTATTTAGATGTATCACAAATTATAATTTTATGTTGAAATATATTATTTGTTTATTATTTAGATGTATTACAAATTATGATTTTATCTTAAAATATATTTTGTGGAAAAAAACATAATAACACCCCACATGGTTGTGTGCGTGGGACATCATGGGTCGGCCCTGATACCATTTATCATAAATTATGATTTATTTATTAGTTAGATGTATCACAAATTATGTTTTTATGTTGAAATATATTATTTGTTTATTATTTAGATGTATCACAAATTATGATTTTATCTTGAAATATATTTTGTGGAAAAAAACATAATAACACCCCCACATGGTTGTGTGCATGGGATATCATCGGTCGGCTCTGACACACATTGTCTCTGATAACATTTGTACCATTTGTAACACCTCACTACTTGTTGTGACAAGTAATTTGTGGATCTACTAACATGACCAAAAAGCTTAAACTCAAGTTACTTGATAGCAAGTTAATAATGGTGTCTTATATGCGTAAGATTATTCATACAAACTTTCGATATAGGACGGACGGAGTGTTATAGAATCACCCCCCATTATGGGGGCTCATCTACTTAGTGGTGGTTTTTGTTGGGCTTGGGCTAGTTGATTTATTAGTTTTTAGATTTTATTGACTTTTCAGCTATTTTGAGATAGTGATTTATTTGATGATGTAAATATTTATCATATTTGCAATCACTCTCCTATTTATTGATAAAAAAAAAAAAAAACAAGTTGAGAATACAAAGCTAGCCATTTAGAGTCAAATAAGCTAATAAAGAAAAATTTTATTCATACATAAAATTTATATAATTTTTTTTACAAGAATGATAGAGTAATGCTATTATCGTAAATAAGTTCATTTTTAATAGTATTTTTTTTAAGATAAAAGACCCACAATAAATCATATCACTCTCCATAAAAATTATGAATAAAATTTTAATTCGTATAATATTACAAGGTAATAAAAGTTGGTTTATTTAAGTAGGCCCATAATTTACGCTGATGATGAGAGGGCTATAAGGATCCAACTTTCTAGCCTTGTGTCCTATGTTGCAAGGGAATTAGGTAAACTATTAGGCAAAACTTATCCATCCACATGAAGATATATTTAGGGAAATTTGGCTATAAATCCTCTTTGCCTTCCTTTCATTGTTAAAATGACTAAGAAAAAAATTATACTTTCTAAACCCCCTCATAATTATAAAGTCTTGCATAAAGGACAAATCTATTATTTAAATATTTTACATGACTATTATACCCACTCTCTTCCTTTTCATCACCGTCTGCGCCATCAACAATGTCGAAATGACAAAATCTGCTCTTCAAGCAAGCTGTGGTGGGAATACTTATGATGATTGTGTTTTATACATGCATGTGCTCACCGAAGCTACCAGATTCTCTTACATTCAACTATTCATCTTCTCTCTCGTCTCTCTCTTCTAACCCTAGCTTCCTCCATGGCCGGAGCTGTGGAGAACTTGCAAATCGCACTGATACATATATATATATATCTATATATATGTGTGTGTTTGTGTGTTTTGAGATTTGAATTCGAATATATATATCTACATATTCCGATCTCTAATCTATATTTATATATATCTATATATATATGTGTGTTTTGAGTCTTTAAGATCGGAGATTTGAATGATTGCATAAATCGGTCTCGGCGATCATTTGATTCGAACTCAAAAGCTCAAAGATTTAAAGTAAAATCTGAAAAATCTGTGTGTATGAAAAATCTTAAGATTTTTGAAAGCTCAAAGTTTCAAAAATCTGAAAAATCTGAAGAACCGGGATATGAAAAATTGAGATTTCTCTGAAATTTTCAGATTATAGGCCTAATTCAAGGATTATAGGTCTGATTTAATGTTTTTCAGAGTAAACATCGATTGATTCAAGGATTATAGGCCTGATTCAAAGCTCAAAGCTCAAAGTTCCATCGATTTTTCAGAGTAAACATCAAATTTCATTTGATAGAACCACAGTAAAATTTTACTCTTGTTCGATTGCTCTGTTTTTTTCATTTGACAGAACCAGAGTAAAATTTTACTTTTATACAGAGTAAAATTTTACTTTTAGCTTCAGAGTCTCACAGTTTACTTATTTTTCAGAATAAAATTTTACTTTTAGTTTCAGAGTGTAAAATTTTACTCTCATTCAGAGTAAAAATTTACTTTTATACAGAGTAAAATTTTACTTTAGTTTTAGAGTGTAAAATTTTACTTTCATACAGAGTAAAATTTTACTCTGAAATACATAGTGAAGATAGCTTAATAGGAGAGCTAATAGATATGGGGGTAATATAGTAAAAGAAACAAGTTTTAAAATATCAGGGGATTTTGAAAGTACTTATATAATTCTTGTCCTTTTAAAAGACAAATTAGATAGTGAGGGGGTTATGACCAAATCCCCCATATATTTACTTGATCAAAGTTCAGCCGAAGATTACCATGTGAACAGTTACATGGAGGTATTTTAAGCTGAGCATGAGTAGATGATGAATATGACCAGCAAAACAAGGGATGGGTATAACCAACATGATAGAAGATGAGAAGGTCAGCACAGTCGGGCTGACTAAGCCGACCATACTAGATTGGTTAACCAACCGGAGATCAAGGATGTGGAGTCAACCAGTTTCGACTGACAAAAAAGAGTTGACCTAATTTTAATTCACATAATAGTTAAGTCATTTTTATCTATAATTTGTCAAGTGTATGAATAAAAAAATGCCGTGTTTAGTTTTGGTCAACCTAATTAAAAGGGAGTTAGTCATAGTTTTAAATTGCGGTATCGAGTAACGTAACGGTATCAATCACAGAGTATTAGTATCGATAGTATCAACCGATACGTATCGGGAATCGGGTGTCGCGGCTGTGAAATTTTAGAAATCATTAGCAATCCCTCTAAAACTCTATTTTATGCATTTTTTTTTTTTTGTGTGACTCTTTTAGCCTTAATTTGTCATATTTTAATCAAAATGTTGATATATAGAAGCACTTTTGACTCATTTTCAACTAAATGATATATATGTATTTTAGTCTTAATTATAACTTTTAATTATCTACAATAACAATTTTCAATTGACAAATATTGTAATTCTAATTTACTTAGTAACAATAATATATTTAAAATAAAAATAAAAATCTAATTAGAATAAACAACTTTAAAAAAAAAAAAATTCTAAATCTTAACCATTTACACCAAAGCAAGACACAAATAAAAAAAACAAAAAAAAAACATAGTACCAATAAATAAATAAATAAATAATAACAAACTTTTTCACTAATCCAAGCTTTTGACAGATTTAATTTGAATATTTATTTTTCTTATTTTTTTATCCCTTGCTCTGCTCAACCGATATATATATATATATATATAAATACAAATAGTGGTGTAGTGTAGGTGTATAAACAAAAAAAAAAAAGGGGGAAATTACCCACAGGTTCCATGTGGAACATGTGAACACCATTTAATCCCATAACTTTTTGAGTACACCCAAAAGTCCTTTCCTCTCTCTTTCTGCTTTTTGCTTCCCTTCTTCTCTCGTTTTTTTTTTTTCTGCATTTTTCTCTCATCGTGTTTGTCATGGACGACGACCAGTGATCATGTCTTTCTCCATTGATAGGGGTTCACTGATAACCGCCAACCATCGAAATCAACTCGTGACTTCACTCTCACCGACGTTGAAGATAATATATTTCCGACGAAGAAGATGATATATTTCCGACAAATAAGATGAGTGGATCTACTTAGATCTGATGTGGATCTACTCAGATCTACATCAGATCTGAGTAGATCTACATCAGATTTGACTAGATCTAAACAAAAAATAGTTGTCGGAGTACAATCCTCTCTCTACATCTGCCTTTCTTCTTCGATCTCTTTTTTTTTTTTTTTTTCTCTGCTATACACTTCTGTTTTTCTGTTCTAATGGAGAAAATTTTCGAATTCTGAACAAGTAGTTTTCGAGTTTTAGTTATTAAAGTGAAAATGGTAAAATTTTGCAGTTTCAAATTTTTTTGGTACTGGAATGAATCATGGTATAAAACTGTAAAATTTTACAGTTTCATAACATGTTTTTCAGTTTGATTAATAAGGATAAATGCTTAATAGATTTTTGTTTTGAAACTGTAACATTTTACAGTTTCAAAACTTACTTTTCAGTTTGATCACTATTTAGAGATTATTTGCTTGAACCTTACAAAAATTGAAAAATAACATATGTTTTCCCCATTGTTGCTGTTTTTTGTCGTTTCATTTTTTTTCCTTTTAGTTTATCAATATTTAGCACATTTTGCTATGTTTTTTTTGCTATAATTTATCCATTTATTCTTTTTTTTTTTTTTTCCGACAACATTCTAGACATTCCGGTAAGTCTCTAGTGATGTTCTTAACGTCCAGTGAACGTTCTGAACATTCCGGCGACTTCCATTAACGTTCTTAACACTCCGTGAACTTCGTGAAACTCGTGACTTCGGTGATACTCTGGACTTCACGATGTTGAACATTCCGACGAGTCTCCGTGACTTTTTTGAAGTCCTACGATAGTAAGATGTGAACAGTGTCTGTAAATTAAAAAAAAAAAAAAGAATTTTTTGGTAACAATTAAAAATGTATTGGACTAATTGGTGCAAGTGTTTTGTTTTGGGATTAGCTGGGTTTTGAACTTGGTACATGGGACTTATCAGTAAGTTCTCCAAAAAAAAATGAGGGAAAAAAAAAATGTAAATAGAGCATAGCAGTAGCGGTTCACCAAAAAACAGAGCATAGCATAAACACAAATTATAACTTGCAACTCAGGGACAAACCAACTTTGAAGAAGCTTGAAGATCAAAGTAAACTCCACAGCCCAAAGAAGCTTAGATCTTGTAGGTTTTTTGCGTTGATTTTCATCCGTACTGGCGACAACCAACGTGTATCGGATTGTATCGCCGTATGTATCGGATTCAAGCCACCACATACCGGGACTCGGACGTTATGGCTGCGAATTTCATTCTCACCGCTATATCGGTCCATATCCGAATCGGTGCTTCAATTTTTCGGTGTGAATCGGCCGGTACGTGCTGTATCGGTCAATATTTAGATCTATGGAGTTAGTATAATTATGTCAAAAATGTAAAATTAATTGTATTTTTCTTATACCTCAAGAGAAATTGGCGTAACTTAGCCAAAATTCAATTACATAATTGAATGAGAGCTAGTTGATTAATGATTGTTTAAGCACATACTTTGAAAGTAATGTATTCAATAGAAACTACAATAAAACAATTATGCAACAATTTCATAATATGAAAATTAGTTAAAAGGCAATTGTATAAATTTATGTATTTACTTTTCCTTTCTTTTCTTCCTTTTCTTTTTTGTAAAAATATTAGTAGGAATGTGCTAATGTTTTCTTTCAAAATAGAACGTGAGGTTTTATGAACAAACCATGGTAAGATAATTATGTTCATTAACTATATATGTATTTGGCATTATGTAAATCACGGTTCAACACAATAGAACAGGGACTTACTCGACTATGTGGAGAGAATGACATGGATTTTCTGTCTTGTGCTTCATGATTTATAAATATATATATATATATGTGTGTGGGGAAGTATTTTGAGAATGACACCACGTGGCCAAAATGTCTTCCAGATTTCGGCTGAGGTGCCACGTGGGCTTGTCATGTTTGCCGAGGTGATTACGGTGTTGTTGAAGTTCAGTGTGATAATGCTGGAATACGAGATATTCGGATAGAGGACAAAAGTCCTACATGACATTAAGCTACCTATTTAGTAAGAGATGAGACTCTTGGGAAAGTTTGTTTTAATCTGAATAGTGTGAGTTTTATCCTTGTAAAGGGTAGAGTCCCATGAAGTAAGACTTCTAGGGGAAGTTGGACATTGATCATTATAAAAGTGAGGCACCCTCGTGGGTTTAAAGTATGCTTTCATTTGTGATGCTTTGACTTGTGCATTGAATATTTATTTGATATCTTTGAGAGATAAGTTGACTGGCTTGATCGTTGGAGTGCCCACGGTTAGAGGAACCACGACGATATTTTCATCTTCTTGTTGGCAAGTGGTTAGCTTAATCTATTCTACCGCGTACTCTCCATCTAAGTTCCCTGTTTGGTTGTGTGGTCGAAAATCAACACCCACAATTTGGCGGCGTCTGTGAGAACTTAGTTAGAATAGATGGCCATCATCGTGCAAGATCAACGTGTCGACGACAATGAATTCAGCGAAGATGGAGAATGCATCAACATTGACGGAATTAAGACCCTTCCAGAAGGGATAAGGGGACATGAGCGCTCTCGAGGAGATGAAAACGATCTTCAAGTAGAAAAGACATCGACCTAGGTGGAGCAGATCCAAGATGGAAGACCATGGCCTAGGCGGAGCAGATCCCAGATAGAAGAGCATGGCCTAGGTGAAATAGATCCCAGATGGAAGAGCATGGCCTAGGTGAAGCAAATCCAAGATGGAAGAGTATGGCCTAGGCGGAGCAGATCCCAAATGGAATAGCATAGCCTAGGTAAAGTAGATCCAAGATGGAAGAACATGGCCTAGGTGAAGCAGATCCTAAAAGACAAGATCTCGGCCAAGATAAGTAGGTCTGAGAAGACAAGAGCTCAACCTAAGTGAACATATCCCAAATCTAGAAGACAAGATCTCAGTCTAGATGATTAAGTCCGAGAAGACAAGAGTTCAGCCTAAGTGAGCAGATCTCAAATCCTAGAAAACAAGATCAAAGCCTAGATGAGTAGGTTTGAGAAGACAAGAGCTCAACCTAAGTGAGCAGATCCCAGATCCTAGAAAACAAGATCTCGACCTAGATGAGTAGGTTCGAGAAGACAAGAGCTCAGCCTAAGTGAGCAAATCCTAGATCCCAAAAGACAAGATCTCAGTCTAGATGAATAGGTATGAGAAGACAAGAGCTTAACCTAAGTGAGCAAATCCCAAATCCAAAAGACAAAATCTCAACCTAGATGAATAGGTCCGAGAAGCCAAAATCTTAGCCTAAGTGAGCAGATCCCAAATCCAAAAGACAAGATCTCGGCCTAGATAAGTAAGTCTGAGAAGACAGTAGTCCGACCTAGGTGAACAATTTTGAAAAGATTAGAACTTACCAAAGGCGAACCGAGTTGAGATCAAACAAAGCTTACTTGAAATTAGAAGATCTTGACGGTAAGAGATTGTCAAGGCCTTGGAATGTGCCTTGACAAAATTTGGAGCTCAGCTCTAATGATGTCAATAACTTCAGCCGAAGTATTAATAAAATACTAGTTTCAACTTTGTTCATTACAAAATGTTGTTTATGATTGTGAGATAAGACTGAAAAAGTCTTAAGACGATGTTCTTATGGTGAACAAGGTGATTAACTTAGACTTGCCATGATGGCAGAGTTGAACTAAGTATAAGGCGATGTTCCTATGGTGAACAAGACGATTAACTTAGACTTGCCATGATAGTAGAGTTGAACTAAATATAAGGCAATGTTTCAGTATGAAACAAGGCAAAACTTGCCATATTTTGGTCAGTTTGTGCCAAAGCCAAGGTAAATAGTACTCTCGATACACTGAGGTCAAGCCTCAAGTGTTTAGTTTGGACAAGCCAATGACCTTGGTCATGGGTGTCTAAGTTAGACTTAGGCAAGAATCAAGCGATGCATCCCATGGTGAACAAGGCGATTAACTTAGACTTGCCATATTGGTAAAGTTGAACTAACTATAAGGCAATGTTTTAGTATGAAACAAGGCGAAACTTGCCATATTTTGGTCGGTTTGTACGAAAAGCCGAGGTAGATAGTACTCTCGGTACACTGAGGTCAAGCCTTAAGTGTTTATTTTGTGCGACCCAAACGTGATGACCTTGGTCATGGATGTCTAAGTTAGACTTAGGCAAGAATCAAACGATGCATCCTTCATGTAAACATAAAGGACACTTAGGTTCACATTAGGAGGCAGTAAGCATGAATTAGTATAACACTTATGTAGACCCGACTTTCTTTGTGCGCCCCCCTTTCGGAGAGGGGCACGAATTGGTCTTACTACAGTTCGGATTCCTGTCACGGTTCTAAATTTAATCTCACAAAGTGCAATGTGAGACTGATAAACACCAAAGAGTTCAAATCCGGCAAATCGTTTTGGAAAATCGATTTTGAATAAAAAGTGTCAAACATGGACTGCTTTACCAGATTACAGAGTCGCCACCTAAATATTTTATTTTTGAAAAATTTAGGAAATCCTGACTCGTGCCAAAGGCCACGTGTCCGTCATCACCAAAGATGCCTTGGCTCGGGAACTTGGATACGAGAGGGGAAGGTCATGACATGAGCACCCCCGCTCGTCCGATCAAAGATCGGCCTTTACTAAGCATGATATGTTGTTTTATAAACCTCATGTATTCTTATCTGGTTATTAGCTAACTTTACTATGTGGCGCACACATACAAGACCAAGTCGCGAGACTTGGAACAAATCAACTCATGTTTGTTTTCGAAAATGGTTTGAAAGTGCTACTCACAAGCAGGCTAAAGCGCGGATTTGCCACTCTCAAGTGGGCTTAAAACAAGATTTTGCCACTTTGCAAAATGGGCTTAAAACATCCATTCGTCGAATTGTCCTAATTCAGGCAACAAAGCCTTCACCCATAGGCATTCATACAGTTAAGCATATAAACAAATAGCCTCATGGCAAGCACGTTGTCATGGCAACACCCACACTCATGCAAGTATGCTAAAGCGTAAAACTTGCAATGTACTCCGAGCCAAAACAAAAAGCTAGTTAGAAACAATGCATGATCCTAACTATGTTTAGGATGCCTAATGCAACACATGCAAAAGTGCAATTAAATAGGCTCGGCTATCTAAGATGGCATATGAATGAAACAATTGATACACGTATTTAAATAGGTATTGAAATACGGTGTAGTTTGAATGATGCGCCGAGCCTGGTGCATGCAATACAAATGAATTATGCAAACATGTGAGCATAAAGTATGCTAATCAAAACGTGCCCTAAAACTAACCATCGACAGCGGTTAAATAAAAGGGAGAAAGAAGTGGGGTTGGAAGACATGCACACACACACGCACGCTTATTACAACATTATGCCCTCGCGAAGGAGGGTCCGAATGAATAAGCTAAGCTATACTAAGTTAAGTTAATTATTACAAAATAACTAATTAACTATCCTAGCTAATTAATTATTACAACTCAATTGAATAACTAGCTACGCTAAGCTAATTAAGATATTACAAAACAAATTGAATGATTAATTACACAAACTAATCATAAGCAGTGAAATGGCCTCGCGGGCGAGGAAGACGTGCATGCTCGGTTGGCGTCATCTCGGAAATACATCGCCTTACCGTCGGTTCTGTTTGCACTCGCCTCTATTTTTTGAACATTGTACCAACTTTAGACTGCCTTTGCCTTAACATAGGAACATTTTTGCACCAAAATAGACTGGTGGCCAGTCGGCCACCAAAAGTGACTGCCGGCCACTTCAACTGGCCGGTCGGCTAGTGCAAGTGGCCAATCGACTACCTTATTTCCCAAAATGCTTGTTTTGCTGCAATAAAGAACAATAGGGCCAAGACAATGTATTTGCAAGGAAATGTGTGTACTACCACTCTCCTCATCATGTCTCAACCTCAAAGGGGTGTGGCACTCGGCTCTCAAGCCACCAACCAAGCATCTCAATGCATGATGGCCTAAAAACCAAGCTTGTACAAGCTTAGTGAATGCGCACATAAGACTCAAATGGCCACCATCCTATCATGCATAATCAAGGGTGACGGCGACCAAGAAACATGACACGTTTCATCACTTTAAGTATGAAACGTCCCACATTTCTTGTGTTTGAATTAACGTCCGATCCAAACACATGCAATGCAAACAACATGCTTATCTTAGTCATGTTTTACTTGATTCAATTTTGTTTACTCATTTTAGCATTACCAAGCCATCCTTTAATTGATTTCATCCAAAGTGATTGTCCTCTAATAGGAGAGGGGTCAACCAAAGGATGGTTTAAAATATAAGAGAGATCATGCCTTTGACTAGGAGGAACCCTCAAAAGAGGGTTAAAGCCATTTGAGCACAAACTCTGACTCATGATTAAACACAACCTTAAGGCCAACAAACCCTCAAAACAAAAGGAAAAATGAAGAAATGAGGGAGGTTGCAGAATTTCAGTGCTAAAATGGCATAACAAATAATGCTAAAACATGTAATCATCATATACATAATATGTTAAGGGCCAAGAGCATAAAACTAGTGAAGAGCATTACACTGGAGGCATGCATTATCAAACTCAAATGGCCAAACCAGCTCTAGACAGAGCTTAAACATGCCAAAATAATGATCTAAACATGCTGAGATAGAAGCTCAAAAGACTTGGAGAACATGCACACATGTTAGCCCATAAGCAAGGCACAATACACAACCCTCAAAAGCAATGAAGAAGTGAAGTATATGAGAGTATGACAGAGGTATATGCACTGAAATCACATAATAAAGGATGCTATATCATGCAAAACATGTTAGAAGCCTTTAAACATAAAGCTAGTGAAGGCACTTGCACTATAGCTATGCAAAACATGAGCCATATGACCAAGACCACTCAAAACAGAGTTAAAGCATGACAAAACATGAGCAAAAGCATGCTGAGATGGAGCTAACACAAGCTCAAATGATAGGCTAACTCATTAAGCATGTTAAGTTAGTAAGCATGACTACACTACAAGTGTAAGAAGCAAGCAACAAGTGACTTAACCAACCAAAAAAAGAGCTCAAGCAGGTCAAAAAAGTCACAAAAATATGCCGAGATCAAGCCATGATATGGTAGAAAATCATGCTCACATGTTGGGCCATCAACACTTGCAAAAAAGACACAAGGAGGGGAGGCCACCCTCTCATATTTGGGACCTCAAAACCAAGTTTTTGCCACTGAAATTCCCTCGGAATTCAATGGTAAAAAGGCCAAAAAAAGTTGCTTTAAAAGGCTTAAAAAGGTGGCTTAACACTTGGCAAATAAGCAATAAAAGAGGATGGACCACCCCTAACTTCAAAAAGGGCTTAAACCACTATTTTTAGACCTTAAAAATAGAGGTTTTTGCAGTTGAAAACTTGGCCAAAAATAGCATGCAAAAGTGGCCAAACAAGTAAATGAAACAAAGTTTAAAAAGATGGGGTAAAGCCTTACCCTTGAAGAACACCAGCAAACAGTTAAGATCTGAGCCAAAATCAAGTTTAAGACCTCAAACCAAGCTTCAAGGGACCTCAGCTCCAAGGTGAAGGTGTTTGGCTAGGGGTCTCTTTGCAAAATTGTAGAGAAAACTCAAGTTCAAACACAATATATATATATATATATAGAATTCTAAAGAGAGTGAGTGAAATTTTTGCTTCCCAAATTTCTAAACCCCCAAAATAGGGGAGGGACCTCCCCTTATATAGAAAAACAAGCCAAAAGCTTGTTTCCATCCCTCCATATGTATGGAGGATGGCTTTAGTGATCAACAGCTGGCACACAAAATATCTGAAAAAGGAGAAAAATGGCCGTCGACCACTTTAGGTGGCCGACCAGCCACCTCCTCTAGTCGACCGGCCACCTAAGGTGGCCCACAAGAGGAAAAAGTGGCCGACAAGGCCTTCCCTCCCTCTAGGCAAGGGGCACCAAGGTTTGGCCCAAAAACAAGGCCAAAACACAGAGAGTTTAGAGGCTCAAAGATAAGGTGCTCGGCCGAGACCATCAGGCACTCAAAATGAGCACAAACATGCACAATCATCGGGTGCGCAAACGATGACGTCTGAGTCTTAAGGTCGGTCAAAAATGGGGTGTCTACAACTTACCAAAATTTTTAGAAAAATTTTACAAGTTGAAGTTATCCGAGACAAATGATAGAGATACTATCCAAGATAATTGATCAGTTTTAAACCGAGATAATGTATCCGAGGTAAGGAACCAAGTTCTCAAACTTGGAAAGATAAAAAAAAAATAAAAAAATCTAAGTATGAGAACATACAAGACAAGGAAGATAGCAAGCATACACAAAGCAGTTATAAAAGACAAATATCAAATACTTAGAAGAAAAAGAAGAAAGACATACGTTCACAAAAAGAAGCTTGTTTAGTTACATTAGAAGGCAACTTGGCCCAATAAAAATAGAAGTTGTTCAAAAGAAAAGTTACAATTGCCTAAAGAAAAAAGAAATGTACTTGAGAATAATACGGAAAGTGCAAAAGAAATGGGGTATTTACATGGAGAAGTCGAGGAATAAACATCGGAATGAAGTTCGCCGAAGTCAAACGATGACATTGACTAGAACCAAATAGTGAAAGGCTTGTCGGAGGTGATGAACAGATGGTTGCAGAGAGCTCAAAGGAATGACAATGGAGGTTTGAGAGAAATTTTGGTAAAGAGAGAAAGTTTGAGAAGAGAGAGGATTTGTACTTGCAAAGTGAAGAGATATAGAGAGGGAAGAAAGTTTTGTCAAAAAACAAAAAGGCGACAAAACATGATGAAATTACCTTAGACAATGTGCCTGTGTTGATGTCAGGCGGTGTGACACGATGGGGACGTGATTGGTACACTCTAATCTAGTGATGACACGTAGAGGCAATACGGTTGAGACAGTTATGGCATAACAGCTCACACACATCTTGGGTTCTTGGAACTCTTGAACTAGTGACTCACGATATCGACTAGTAGTGCAATCTCGGTTGAGATGTTGATCTTGGATGAAAGAACATGTTGGTTCTTGATTCTTGATGAGTGGACACTTAAGCCCTTGTTTCTTAGCACCGACAAGTCATGACCTTGGTCGAAATAATATCTCTAGTATGTTTTTTAGCCAACATGTGGAAAGATCAGACGATATAAGTTCCATCACCTTAGGTTGCCGAGGTAATAGAACCTAAGGGGTAGGCGTGGAGAAGTATTTTGAGAATGATGCCACGTGGCCAAGATGCCTTCAAGATGTCAGCTGAGGTGTCACGTGGGCAAGTCATGTTTGCCGAGGTGTGTAACGTCCCAAAATAAATATGATAAACCCACCTCATAAGCGGAATTCAAGTTGAAACAAAGTACTTTCATTCATTAGAGTTAATATACAAAATGTGACACATGCAATATACATTTATAAATGGCTCATCCTGAATCTACAGCATGTGCTACAAATAGTAAAAAGTAATAAAAGCTAAACAAATATTCATATGCCTTAAAGGCTTACATCTTTCCAAGTCACTGCTAGGTTACAAAAAAAAAAAAAAAAAAAATGAATCTAGCTCAATACAATTAAGCCCTTGGCTATACAAAGTAAATACAATAAAAAAGAAGCTCTTGCTCCAAATATTCTCAAATTATTGTCTTGGCGGAGGCATATCTCTAATACTTGAAAATAATTTTTCCCAATAGGGTGAGCCAAAGCCCAATAGGAACAATTTAATATAATAGATGAATCTTAACAAAAATATAAGTGTGAGATGCATATTCAATGTCCACACCAAAAAAAAAAAAAAAAAAAAAAAAAAAAAAGGAAAAAGAAGAAGAAGAAGTCATTTATAACTCTTTTGTAAAACCATGCTATGCCAAGCTTTATATCACAGTTCATGTTATCTCAATTCATTTTATTTTATTTCATGATTCATTCACCGTTTTATCTTATATCATGAGTCATTCACCAATTCATTCAGGCAATCACACTGAGGGTACAACTCAATGGGTTTCTAATCAACACAACCATTATACAAACACTTTTATTTGTCATTTTATGAATATTTCATCATCGGGAACCGACACCCATGTATACATACAGTTTTCGGGACTTTCACCCTGGACACACATGCCAACTTAATTCAATGGAGTCCATCTCTTTTCTTCTTCAAAACATGGAATACATTCCCTTTCTCCTTCCATACAACATATATTTATAATGTATTAAAACATAGTCATATTAAATGACAACAAATAAGAGATTAGTTTCAATTCACCCAATCCTCATGCAATTTCCACAACAATCATAGTTATCCTCTACCGATAACCCAAAACAGATATTTCTAAATAGATATACAATATTCAAGATAGATAAATTATCCAAATTTCCATAGGTGAGAGGTAATACATACCCAACTTCACCATTTATATAAACATCCATCCAATTTCATATTCCCAATGCCAATTTCATGTTGTTATACAAAATATCTATTTGAGACAATCAGGGCAAAATTCCCCTTTCTTCCAAAATCTACCCTGGGTATCAAAATCAACGGATTTATCACAACACAACCTCACATCTACTCGCATAACCAATTTTCACACATACATTTGAGAACCCTTCTTTTGATTTTAAACCAAAACCCTGGCTTTGTTCAAAATCACCACAAATTCCAATATTTCTTACACATTAACAAATAACTAAGTTAAAACTCAAAGAAAAGTGTAGAAAGTCTCTACCTCAAGTTTAAAAGACCAAAGGAAGCAATGGAGGAACTTCAAAGACGCCGAAACCAAGTTCTATTCAGATCAAAATTTAGCCCTTGAGACGTTTTACCTTTTTAACAAAGGCACACGGGTAGAGAAATCACTAGATCTAGGTGAAAATGTAAAGAGAATGTAGGTTTTAGAGAAAGAGATTCTAGATCTAGGGTTTTGAGAGAAAAAGATAAGAGAAAGTGATGTAAAAAGTTGCTGTTGCAAATTGATATACGCACAATCCACTCGAGCGCAAGAAGTGACGCTTGAGTGTCAGACACAACAAGATGTTCCACTCGAGCGTAAGAAGTGACACTCGAGCGTTAGACATAACAAGTTGTTCCGCTCGAATGCAAGCAATGACGCTTGAGTGCAGAATGCACACTCCCAGTAGTTTTACAAACAACAGACCAACCGCTCAAGCATAGAATACACTTTCCCAGTAGTTTTGCAGACCTGTAAAAGTACTGAGAGTTCACAAAGCCCTCTTCAGTGCAAGAAGTGTCGTTCAAGCAGAGGAGTAAAATTCTAGGCAACAAAGGTTTGAAAACTAAGCAACAAACCTGTACAGACACAACCACTATAATCCAATAACCAAATTTAAGGATGTACAAGGGAAGCAAGACATGAACAACAATAAGAAACCATGAAACCCAAGTCCAGTATACGAAATGGGTCGAGGTCTAAATCAGTATTGTTATAATCTCCTCCCTTTAGGGAATTTCTTCCCCGAAATTTCAAATCAAATTTTAAAGTTATGTTTAAACCAAACACAATAACGATAATTAATCAATTCCAATACAATGACCCATTCTCCGGTCATCCATTCTCATGAACTCGATACACAAGTTCCAACATTGAAAGTATAATTCGCATTTTCCCAAAATATTTACAATGTGTAGCGACCCGGATTTTTTTTGTAAGTCGTCATTTATTTATTATTATTTATTTTATTTTGGGACTTCATTAATTGTGTGGTTACATAAGAATTTAATGCGGTATTTAATTAATTTAATGTGATATTTAATTATATATAATTAATCTAAATATTTATATATGTATATAAAAGGTGTTTTATATATATGTATATATATGTGTTGATCATACATAATATTATATAATATATCAATTAGGTTAGAATAGGATTAGGTAATCAATCAAAAGAAAAGAAAAGAAAAGAAAGAGAGGAGCAGCAGCTACGGCGCACACACATACAGAGAGAGAGAGAGAGAGAGAGAGAGAGAGAGAGAGAGTGCGTGATCATCAAAGAAAGCCGCAGGAAGAAAAGAAAAAAAAAGGGAGGTAACGGGAAGAGAAAGAGGAGAGGAAAAAAAAATATATATTAGGGTTTTGTTTTGGTGGCTCCATTAGTTTTTCAAATATTTCTTGGATCTTCAAAAAAATATTGTGAGTACAAAACCCGTTTCCCTTGATTTATGTTTAATTTGTTGTTTTTATTTATTTATTTATATTTATTTGATGTTTGTTTGATTTTTTATTTGCATGTAGATGATGGATTGATTTTAATTATTTTGATTAGCTGTGTATGCCATGTTTAGGGTTTTTATAGTCACTTATTTTATGGTTGTAATCACACTCATGGATATATGAAATTAAAATAAACTTAAAACCCATAGATAAATTCCTTATACTCCACCATGACTCCATGGATTGTTGTTTTATTTGAGTGTTAGTGAGAAAAAGTGTATAAAAAAAGGTGAGGATTATGAGATTTATTTGAATGCCTTAGGCTTGGCATTATTATGTTTATTCTCATGAGTGGATGAAAGATTGTGCATATATATTCACTACTAAAAATCAGACTTTTTGCGACGATCTCAAACGTTGCAAAAGGTCCATATATCGTCGCAAAAACGGAGCAGCGACGGAAAATGGGGGGTGGCAGAAAGGGGCGTGAGAAAAAGTATTTGCGATGGTTACAAACTGTCGCATTCTTGTACCGACGGCTAATCAATAGTTTTTGCGATGGTTTCGCCTGACACAAAAAAAAGGGAAAAAAATGGCAGTTTTAGTGACGATGTTGATTGCCATCGCAAAAAACCTTTTTTAGCGACGGTATTTGCCATCGCAAAAGGTATTATTAGAGACGGTCTAAAACGTCGCCAAAAAAGTAGTATTAAGTTAATACCGTATTGGCAATAGTTTAAATCGTCGCAAAAGATTTATTTGTGACAGTTGAAACCGTTGCAAAAGATTGGAACTAATATGTATATGCGACAGGTTAACCCGTCGCTAATAAAATATAAGGAAATGAGAATTACATTAGTGACGGTTTATTATTGTCGCAATAAAATTATTTTTTATAAAATCATATTTTATTAAATATTTCCTATACAAATTATAATATTTTTAAAAATACATCCACATCCACATCCACATCCACATTCACATTCAAAAAAACATATACCAAGAATAATATATGTACCTTGTAACAATTGTCAATCAAATATTATTTACAAAAATATATAAAATAACCTCTAACAATACTAATAATTTTTGAAATTCAAGAACTCAAATTTTTAGTATCGACAATAGAAATAAAAATAAAAATAAAAAAAACCAGATATAATGTAGCTTGTTTTGATATCAATAGTAAGCTCCCATATCGATATGCGAAGATATCACGTACTCAAAAGGTTTGCATCTGCAAAAAGAAACAAAAAATCATCATTTACAACATAATTATTTTCAAGCTTATAGAAAATGTAAAACATTTGATATTTTTTTCAAAAAATAAATAAATAAATAAATAAGATTGTAAACTCTAATATTGATATGCGAAGATATCATCACGTACTCAAAAGGGTTGCATCTGCAAAAAAAAAAACCAAAAAAAAAAAATATCATTTACAATATAATTAATTTCAAACTTACAGAAAATGTAAAACATTTGATATTTACTTCAATAAATAAATAAATAAGATTGTAACATATACATGAATCGAGCGGCCACACAATGTATCTTCCCACAGCTTCTCCAATTGTTCTTAGACATCGAGATGTTTCCAAAATAGCGTTCGGCTTGTTCGCTTTTAAAACAAAAACTTTGCAAAATCTAGGGCCAATTTGAACTCTATCAATTTTACACAACAGATCAACACTAATAAGAACTCCCTCCGCGAATTGGACTCATGGTATTACAAAACTCTTCAAAGAAACTTTAATTACATCCTACAATGATGATAATACTATTAAAAATAGGCAATGATTGTACACATTGAGCTATAATCTATAACAATAATCGAATAAACACAAAAAGGGTTTGTAAAGAAAAAGTTTTTATCAAGTCCCGTCCTCTCCTACAAGTCATGTGTGCCAAGTATGTTGTGTGTGTCAAGTTTCGTTGACATCCAAACCCGTTTGAGCAATTTAGTGTGTCAACCGATTTAAAGTTATTAAGTAACAAGTTTTCATTAACAGAAATTAGGCTTTAGATTCAAAACCGGGAATCGATTTCGAGTTCTGTCTTCTCCTACAAGTCATGTGCGGCCAATATGTTGTGCGTGTGAAGTTTCGTTGACATCCGAACCCGTTTGAGCATTTTAGTGTGTCAACCGGTTTAGAGTTAATAAGTAACAAGTTTTCATAAACGGAAATTAGGCTCTAGATTCAAAACCGGGAATCGGTTTCGAGTTCCGTCTTATCCTACAAGTCATGTGTGCCTAGTATGTTGTGCATGAAAAGTTTCGTTGACATCCGAACCTGTTTGAGCATTTTAGTGTGTCAACCGGTTTTAAGTAATAAGTTTTCATTAACGGAAATTAGGCTCTAGATTAAAAATCGGGAATCGATTTCGAGTTCCGTCTTATCCTACTAGTCATGTGTGGCTAGTATGTTGTGTGTGTTAAGTTTCGTTGACATCTAAACCCGTTTGAGCATTTTAGTGTGTCAACCGGTTTGAAAAAGAGTTATTAAGTAACAAGTTTTTTTTAACGGAAATTAGGCTCTAGATTCCAAACCGGGAATCAATTTCGAGTTTTGTCTTATCGTACAAGTCATGTGTGCCTAGTATGTTGTGCGTGTCAAGTTTCGTTGACATCCGAACCCGTTTGAGCATTTTAGCGCGTCATCCGATTTGAAAAAGAGTTATTAAGTAATAAGTTGTCATTAAAGGAAATTAGGCTCTAGATTCAAAACTAGGAATCGATTTCGAGTCCCATCTTATCCTACAAGTCATGTGTGGCTAGTATGTTGTATGTGTCAAGTTTCGTTGATATTCGAACCCATTTGAGCATTTTAGTGTGTCAACCAGTTTGAAAAAGAGTTATTAAGTAACAAGTTTTCACTAACGGAAATTAAGCTCTAGATTCAAAACCGGGAATCGATTTTGAGTTCCGTCTTATCCCACAAGTCTTGTGTGGCTAGCATGTTGTGTGTATCAAGTTTCATTGACATCCGAACCCATTTGGGCATTTTAGTATATCAACCGGTTTGAAAAAGAGTTATTAAGTAACAAGTTTTCATTAACGGAAATTACGCTTTAGATTCAAAACCGGGAATCGGTTTCGAGTCCCGTCTTCTCCTATAAGTCATGTGTGCCTAGTATGTTGTGCGTGTCAAGTTCCGTTGACATCCGAACCCGTTTGAGCATGTTAGTGTGTCATCCAGTTTGAAAAAGAGTTATTAACTAATAAGTTTTCATAAACTGAAATTAGGCTCTAGATTCAAAACCAGGAATCGGTTTGGAGTCCTGTCTTCTCCTACAAGTCATGTGTGCCTAGTATGTTGTGTGTGTCAAGTTTCGTTGACATCCGAACCTATTTGGGCATTTTAGTGTATCAACCGGTTTGAAAAATAGTTATTAAGTAATAAGTTTTCATTAACGGAAATTAGGCTCTAGATTCAAAATTGGGAATCGGTTTCGAGTCCCGTCTTTTTCTACAAGTCATGTGTGCCTAGTATGTTGTGCGTGTCCAGCTCCGTTGACATCCGACCCGTTTGAGCATTTTAGTGCATCATCCAGTTTGAAAAAGAGTTATTAACTAATAAGTTTTCATAAACTGAAATTAGGCTCTAGATTCAAAACCGGAAATCGGTTTGGAGTCCCGTCTTCTCCTACAAGTCATGTGTGCCTAGTATGTTATGCGTGTCAAGTTTCGTTTACATCTGAACCCATTTGTGCATTTTAGTGTGTCAACCAGTTTGGAGAAAAAGTTACAAAACGACAAATTTTGACAAACGACAAGTTTTCAAATTGTTTGAAAGTTTACCTCATCATTTGGTGGTGGTGTATATGGGTTCTCATCGGTGTTATAATCCGTAGGTTCACGGTGTCCACTCAATGCATCCGGTACCTATGATATTCATGGTATTCTTTGTTAATCGTATTTATATTCAATGATACAATTGTGCTATAATTAGATATTTATAAAACATTTATTTATACCGAACCTGTTTGTTGTGATTTGTACTCCCTTCGTGGGACACAATAGCCAACATTTCAGCTTTCATTTCTTGTATCTGTGTCGAAAGCTCTGTTCGCATCTCCTCTCTCAATTCCTCTCTAATCTCATCCCTCGGCTCTTGTCTCAACTCCGTACGAACCTACTTTGTGATCTCAGCAACAATCGATGACTGAGATCCTGATTGTGATGACTTAGATTTATCTACATACACCATGCTCCAAGGCACATCCTTGCCGTAAGTACGACAATATCCATGCCCATCTTCACCAACCACGTCGTGGAAAACATTGTCTCGAGCATCTTCGGTAGTGCGGTAATCTTCAGGGAACATGGACAATTGGCGCTCAAACTCATCCTATAAATTAAAATAACAAGTACATATAATTAGGTAGTTCAAACAAAATCAAATATAAATACAAATTTAAGGATTTGAAAATACCATGGTTTGCCTAACATCAGGGTCAGTTTGATTGCGTGTATATTTCCAAACACTCATTTTATCCGTGGGCAACCGTTCAGCAACCATCTAAAAATTCAAAAATTAATTATTATCACGGTAATTTACATTCATATTGATATCTACCTAAATAATATATACCTTCCTTCGAATTTGAGTGAATGAAGTACGTCCTGTCGTATGATTAATATAATGAAAGGAACGACTTCCAGCATTGTGGACTGCAATGTCCTATAAAGTTTGCATAAATGTAAGTCACAAGTATACAAAGTTAATAATTTTTCTAAAGATACGTGCTTTGTAATTAACTTATTTTATATACCTCTACTTTCTTAGCCTTCCAATAATCAACAAGATCATACCACTGTTCTGGAACAATTTGCAAAGGCACCATGTCTTTGATATTAGTTTGATCCTTGTTAGGCTTAAAATACTTATTCTTGATCTTGCTTTTGTGATCCTTCCACAAGTCATTGCACTTTTTCAAGCAACGTGGTTTGTACCCCTCCGGAAAAATTTGTAAATTATCCTACAGTACAATTTAAATCATTAGTTCAATTAATAATATAATTGAACAATTTAGTAAATATGCTTTTACCTTAACATCCGCCCATATTGACTCAAGAACATCAATAGACACTTTGGTCCAATCAACGTACGTAAGAGAAACAATGTCCCCATTACGTACCATGAACCTAAGTTGGCTAGTTAACTTAGACTCATTATCTCCCGTAGGATTGAAGTCGGCATCGAAATCAATGACCCACTTCTTGCCCGTACCCCAATCTTTAATGCCTTTCGCAAATCCTCGACCTCGGGGGGAAGATAAAGAACCTGTAGGGCATGTGAGGAGTAATGGAAAAAAAACACATATTACAAAATTGATAATAAATAACTTGTAGTTAAATTAATGTAATTAGATACATAGCCATTTGTTATACCTGAGTTGGCTTGTGAATCAGTTGCTGGATTTGGAACACATTATAAGAATAAACAAATTATATCAGAATATAATAAACAACATATAAATTAAAGCATAAATTAAATACATGAAAACAAACCTGTACCTGAGGTGGGACATGAAAAAGTCATCGGTCCTAGCATATGAAATTAGAAAGTTTATGTATAGTGAAAATGAAATAATTTAATTAATATAATTTAAGTACATAACAAATTTGTATACCTGTAGTGGCCTGTGAAGACAACGTTGGCCGAGACAATTGTGATGATGGTGGTGGCTATATCGGTGGCTGTAATGGTGGTGGTGGCTGTATCGGTGGCTGTGAAGGTGGTGGTGGCTGTATTGATGGCTGTGATGGTGGTGGTGATTGTGTCGGCATACGCAAAACATCAGCCATAGTGTGAGAGGGATTATTAAGCTTCTTCTTCCGTGCCATAACAAGCTGTAACAAATACAATTGAAAATATAGAGAATAGTTTGGAGTTAATAATGTAAATACAAAACAAACATAATAAATAAATTGAAAGCACATAACATTGTTAAATAAAATAACATGCCCAAATATGCAAGTCATTAAAGCATGAAAATTTATTGTGTCATTACAGAATCCAAAAATTATTACAAAATATCTTAATTCTCTCTCATTTCAACATCAACAGTTTCTCCTTCTACGACTTCCCTCACCCAGCCAACTTCTTCATCATGGACCATTATATTTTCTTCTAATTGTTGACTCATATATGGCTCAGTTTTTGGATCAGTAGAATACATATCAAATAAACCCCTTTGAGACATCTTCACAACCACTTGCTAATCTGATTCTATAGGGTCTGCAACATACCCAACTTGCTCAGCTTGGGATACCAACATGAAAGGTTCATTGGTGATTTGATCATCTCGATGCAACAAATGGTTGATGTTAATCAACGTGAACTTGAAATTATCTTCTTTCTTACCCCGAACATTGTCTATCCAGTTACACTTGAACAATACATACTTCATTGCATTGGTGTATCGGATTTCAATGATATCTGTCACTTGTCCATAATAGTACACAGCTCCCACACGAGTATTTTTGTCCTTTTGGCTTGCATAACTAATAGTATCTGCTTTCAAAGCTACACCAGAATTTTGACTGCCTCGACGGTCATCCATAGACTTGACCCGAAAACGGAACCCATTAGTTATGTAACCGATGAACCTTCTTGCTCCGGTATGAGGACCATTTGCCAATGTATGAATCTCTTCGGAAAATGTGGCATTATCAGTCCTTCGCAAAGTGTGAACCTATTTAAAACATGAAAGCAAATTCAAAACGCAAATCGACCTAAGTTGTAATCTATAGCTAGATTTGTCCATACATACATGTTCTTTACACCAAGTGTGAAAAGTTTTGAAATGTTCATTTCGGAGTTGATGATCATCAACACAAGACATTTTCATCTTAAGTTCTTCAAGGTGTTTCCTATATACGTTGAAAAATTATAAATTACAAATTAATATTTGAAATGTAATAAAAAACAAAAAAAACTTGTCAAATATTAAATAAGAGGGGTACCTACTTTAGGAATGGTTCAACTGCTTTCGTATTGAACAAGATATATCGATGACACTGTACATAAGAAGTATGACCAAGGTTGAAAGTTGTGGTTTCACCAACAGCATGACCCATATTAGCTGCACCATTGCAGTTCCTTACAGGTCGATTCAATTTAGTTTCCACGTCATTCAGATATTGAGAGCAAAAATTCATGCATTCTTCCATGAGATAACCTTTAGCCATTGAACCTTTTGGATGAGCCCGATTATGTACATATTGCTTTAAAGTAAGAAGATATCTCTCAATTGGATACATCCATCGAAATTGAATCGCTCCAGCCACCAATGCTTCATCACCTAGGTGTATAGGCAGATGCTCCATTATATCAAAAAAAGCTGGTGGAAATATTTTCTCCAAATGACAAAGTGTTAGTGCTATACGACCTTGGATATTTGCTACATCTGTTTGATGATTTACTTTGGAACACAATTGTCTGAAGAAATTACTTAATTCAATCAAGGCTTGAACAACATTCTTAGGCAACAATCCTCGTACACCCAAAGGAATAAGTTGTTGCATCAGAATATGACTATCGTGGCTCTTTAGACCCGAAATGCTTCTATCTTGTAATCGTACACGACAAGAGATATTTGATTAATACCCGTTAGGAACTCTTCCATAAGCATTTTCAAGAACAAATATTTCTCATCCTTGGTCATTGTGAATTGTGCTAGTGGCAAATAAGCTTTATTCGTCCCTCTTGACTGCAAGTGTAGGGGTTTTCTAATATTCATTTCTTGCAGATCGCACCGAGCATTGACATTATCCTTGGATTTCCCTACAACCCCCAGTATTGTCCACAATACATTGTCACACACATTCTTCTTTATATGCATCACATCAAGGTTATGTCTTATTAGATTGTGCTCCCAATATGGCAATTCAAAAAATATACTCTTTTTTTTTTCCAACTATGAGTGCGAGGTCCAGCTTTCTCCCTTTCCACTTGTCTCCTATGCCTCTCTTTAAGGTCATCCAGCCTGTATTGGGTTAAGATACCCTCAAATTCTACTTGTAGCAAAATCTCTGATCCAGATAACAATCTCGATTTGAGACTCAATTCCCGAGTACCATCAAATGACACTTTATCCTTTCGAAATTTATGACCACTAGATAGGAATCTGCAATGACCTAAATATGAATGTTTCCTACCATGTTTCAACCAACACGATCTAGTTTCCATATTGCAACATGGACATGCATATTCTCCTTTCGTGCTCCATCCTGACAAGTTCGCATATGCTGGAAAATCACTAATTGTCCATAACAAAGTTGCATGCATTTGAAACATTTGATTTGTTGATGCATCAAATGTAGAGACACCGTCAGTCCATAGTTCCTTCAACTCCTCAATCAACGGTTGCATATACACATCAATTTTGTCACCAGATCCTTTTGGGCCATCGATAAGTGTAGACAAAATAAAAAAATGGTTGTTTCATGCAAATCCATGGCGGTAAGTTGTATGGAATGAGAACAACAGGCCATGTGCTATAAACTATGTTCATCGATCTAAATGGGTTAAAACCATCAGATGCCAACCCAAGCCTTACACTTCGACAATCATCAGTAAAGTCAGTATTTCGACGGTCAAAATCTTTCCATGCAAGGGAGTCAGTAGGATGTCTTAAGACACCATCATCTTGTCGTTCCTCTGCATGCCATTTCATGAGCTTGGCCATTTTTGATGACATATACAACCTCTACAATCTTTGCTTCAAAGGGAAATACCTTATCTGTTTAGAGGGTATCTATTTACCGCCTCCACGAGGAACATTTGAACTATTAGCTCCATTTTGTTTCCACCTAGAACTTTTGCATATGACACATTCATCAAGATTGATGTATTCATTTCGGAACAATATACAACTATTGGGGCATACATCCCACGTTTCATATGTGAAGCCCAAATCTGTAGTGATCTTTTAAGCTTTATAATAAGAATCAGGAAGTTTCGCACCCTCAGGGAAAGCTTCATTCAACAACTCAAGTAACATGGTAACAAAAGTGTCACTCCATTGATTTAGCACCTTCATATGTAAAAGTCGAACAATGAACGACAAAGATGTGAACTTCTGACAACCCGGATACAATTCACTCTGAGTATCCTCTAAAAGTTTGAAATAATTTTCAGTCTCCACATCTAGACCTAACTGCGGATCAGTTGCAAGTGGTTCTGCTACATTGGGATTAGTTGGTGCCTGTGGTTCATCACCTACAACACTTGTACTAGGAACTGAAATACCAGTAACATCGTGTATCATTCCCACCATATCATCCCTAATGTTTTCATTCACTAAGGCTTCATTATCTCGGTTACCATGCACAAAAGTATACGACTCTTCATGATTAATCTAATGTTTGTATTTGTTTAGAAAGCCATTTGAAATCAAGTGCTCTCGCACACTATCTCGGACAAGATGATAGGGATTCTTGCATTTCCTACATGGACAACAAATCATCGAACTTGTAGCCCTATTGGTGTATGCAAACACTAGAAATCGATCGATCTCATTCATGTATTCTCCCGACATCCTATTGGGCAAATCAATCCAACTCTTGTCGATTTTGTTTACTTCTCCTAAATATATATTCTGTATACATGAACATGCATATTAATTAACCATAACAAGAATTCTAATATTTTATACATCATAAATGCACACATTCCAATAGGTGAGCAAATATATCATGGATAAAAATGCAAACATTCCAATAGGTGAGAAAATATATCATGGACAAAAAAAATTGACATGTGTTTATGACTTGTAAACAAAGAAAGTTGTTCATTCATTAGCATTCACTTGGCTGGTCAAACAAAAGGTGAGACTGATAAGTAAAACTTTAAAATCATTTATTTGTAAAAAAAGAAAATAGTAATGAGGGGCGCCACATTATGCAAGACAAAGAAAATAAATAAAACTATTCTCATTCACTAAATATTATCTATCTCATGTGTATCATCTCCTTTAAGAACCTTGTATCTTTGTTTCTCAAAAGCAAAATGCTAGTTGTGACATTTCACAATCATATCAATTCTTTTATCTAAGTTACCATTTAATGTTATGCCATTCTCACTCTGTAAAAGAGCAGCAAATACAAGCTTTTGTGATTTTATCTTTTGGGAATTTTGTCTATAAAAAGTATGACCAGTTTCTAAGAATGGTAGCATTTGAATTTGAGACTAATGGTTTTCTTGTTTGATCAGTTGGAGATCTAAACCACTTGATTTCTGCCACCATGAGTGGTGTCACTTGTTGCCTTCGGTTTCCTGGTCAGCTCAACTCTGATCTCCGCAAGCTTGCTGTCAACCTCATTCCATTCCCAAGACTCCACTTCTTTATGGCTGGCTTTGCACCGCTTACATCTCCTGGGTCTTAGCAATACCGTGCGCTTACAGTTCCTGAACTCACCCAGCATATGTGGGATGCCAAGAACATGATGTGTGCTGCAGATCCTCGTCATGGCCGCTACCTCATAGCATCAACCATGTTTCGTGGCAAAATGAGCACGAAGGAGGTCGATGAGCAAATGATTAATGTATAGAACAAGAACTCATCATACTTTGTTGAGTGGATCCCAAACAATGTTAAGTCCACTGTTTGTGACATCCCGCCGACGAGTCTGAAGATGGCTTCAACCTTTATTGGAAACTCTACTTCAATCCAAGAAATGTTCAGGAGGGTCAGTGAGCAATTCACAGCTATGTTCCGTAGGAAGGCTTTCTTGCATTGGTACACTGGAGAGGGAATGGACGAGATGGAGTTCACAGAAGCTGAGAGCAACATGAATGATTTGGTCTCTGAGTACCAGCAGTATCAGGATGCAACTACTGATGAGGAAGGGAAGTATGAAGAGGAAAAGGGTTATGAGGAGGATGCTTAAAGACAGCACTGCCATCTAAAATAGGGGTGTTTGGTAAATGAAATTATGATTTTGTTGTGTTTGAATATTTCTAGTATGTGGGATTGCTTTGTTTCAAGGTTGGATCCCAGTCTTTGGGTCTGCTCTTTGCTTTAGCTTTGTCATTCTCACAGTTTACTGGTTTATTTTGGATTCCTGTTCTCTTGAAGTAGTATATGCTAAAATGCGTCATTATTGGCTTTTTTCTATTTCTTTAAGTGACAATTATAGAATTTTGCAACACCGACTAACTGTTGAACTTTTTTTTTTAATCGGCAAAAAAAAAAAAAACTTTATTTATGTAAAAGTCAAGCACAAAGTACAAAACAAAATACATTAATAAATAAAAGGAAGTGCAAAGCATTGCAATAAGCTAAATCATCCCAACTAGGTTGGCACCAAAAAATCCATTCTATCATTTGCTAGCACTCCCAGAGTTGGTGAGAAACCAACAAGAAAACAATGAGAAAAACAGACCAAAACCACACAAAGACTCAAACTGATAGCAACCGCAAGCACACAATTGGTAGACACCACCACTACAAACATCAAGAACAGAACACACCTACAACCAAGGCCACCAAATAAGCAACCTAAGAAGCCCTCTGGAACAGCATGAGCACTTGCCATAAACTCCATTCAAACCAACAACCAAATCAAACCAAGAAGCAAAACACCCAACCAAAGCCACACTGAAGCAAACTGAAAGAAACAACAGACTGAATTACCCAACCAATGCTGCTGCTAGTTGAGCTAACACAATAGCACCAAATCAAGGCAAACACCAGGAATATCACCAATTCAACAGCCTAATAAGCACACTCAATCACCATACCTGAAGCAAGAAACTGCTCATTAGCAGCAGTAGACAACTAAGGAAAATAGAACTGGTGCCTTGTAATCCAACAGAAACAGCAGCCTCATAAACCAGCAACCTGAACTGGTGCCTTAAAACCAGTAGAAACAGCAGTCTTATCCACAACTAACCTGCTACTAGCTATAGACACCCCATTTTTGACCGTCCTCAAGACTCGGACGTCACCGTTTGAACACTCGGTGATCATCCATGTGTGTTTTGCCTTAGAGGCGGGGAATGCTTTGTGAGGCATCCCACATACCACCGGGGGGGCTAGAGGCCCACCTACGGCTAGAGTTTCAATTTTGTCAAAATGACATATTGAGATATTTATACACGTGTATGGAGGGATGAGCCCTTGTTTGCTTAGCTTGTAAGTCTTACAAGTTCTATAAGAGAGAAGGCTCTTCTCTTGGCTCAAGGTTGGAATTCTTGAGAGGTTTCAGCCATTTTAGAGAGAGACCAAGCTCTGGTTTTAGGTTAGATCATATATCTATCTTATCTCTCTCCTTTCTTGCTTATTTAATACACTAGGTGCTTTAGTTCACACTTTTGCACACAAGCACCTAGTGTTTCACCTTCCTTTGGTTCTTGAGGGTCCAGAGGTTTGTTTTGAAGCTTTGGAGTTGATTTGAAGCTCAAAGAAGCCATCACACCATCTTTGTTGAAGAAGGCTACAAGGGTAAGAACTTAACTCCCTTTTTACCCCATTCTTGCACCTTATTTTTGCTTGCTTTAAAACAGTTTTTGAGCTTAGTGTTTGGCACAAAAAAGTTCTGATTTTTAACCCTCTTTATTGTATATTAAGAGTGTTTAGTGGTTTGGGTAGGTTTGACCACCCTTAGGCCTTGAAAAGGGCACTTTTTGTGCTATTTTGTGAGAGATCCGAGATTTTGGTGATAGGATCTCTTCACCACTGAAATCTTGAGGGATTTCAGTGGTGAAGAGCATGCCTTGAAGTGTCAAGAAGGAGAGGCCACCCCTCTCCTTGGTGTCCTTGAAAGGGCAAGTTTTGGCTTCAAAGGAGCACCATGTTTGAGTGTGTGTTGAGCATGCCTTGGTTGTCTTTCATGCTTATATTGCCATGATATAACATGTTTTCAAGTTGGTTTTGGTCTCCTATGCATGCTTAGTATAGTTGCCTTGTAATGCCTCTTTATGTCTTAACATGCTTAGGTGGTATGCCTTCATTTCTAGCATGTTTTAGACTTGTGTTTGTGAAGATTTTGTGCTCATATTACCATGTTTTAGGTCTGTCCATAAGTATTTTGGTCAATCTTGGCATGTTTAATATAGCCCCTTTGCATTTGGCTTATTGGCCTAAAGGGCATGAGTGTGTAACATGCCATGCTTGCATTGTTTTTGATGATTTGGAACCATTTCATATGCTATTTCAGTCCCCTAGAGGTGCTTGTATGTTTACATTGCATGCTTCTTTGTGACTTCTTAAGCTTGTGTTAAATGCTCCATGTTTTGGTCATGTTGCATGCCTTTGATTCCATGTCCCTTGGATGCCATCTAAGTGGTCCTTTGGGCCTATTTTGACATGCTAAAACTCTGTTTTTAGGTTGTTCAATGCATGCCGTGTGTGTTTGTGTTAGGTGTGGTTTAATGCCCTATTGGCTTGCCTTAGCCTAAGACCATTTGCATGCTTTGTTTGGCATGCTTCATTGCATGATTTGGCATCATGTTTGACATGGATTTCAGAGCTTTTCATGCATGCTATTAGCCCATGTTTGTGCCTCTTAAGTGTGCATGAGAGTTGCTTTTGTATGCCTTGGGTTTGGACCATAACACTTGCATGCGTGTGAGTTTGTTTAGTTTCCATTTCTAGGCGCTTTGGCCACTGATTTTGGGGCCCATTTGAGTTGCCTAACTCATGTCTAAATCCATTATTCCATTGGTTTGCATGCTTGCTTCATATGCTTGTTTGTATACTTGCATGAACACCTTGCATTGTCCATATTGCATACTAGTTTGCCATGCTTAGGGCTTCATCATATTGACTTGCATGCCAAGCCCCTTGAAGTGAGTTTGATGGAGGTTTGGCACCCTTGTTTGATTATTTGGTTTGCATGCATTTTATAGTAAAGTTGCATTCCTGGTTCTTAGGGCCGTCATGCATGAAAATACTGATTGGGGGGTACGGAATCGAGGGCACATGCCCTTGAGTCAATAACATGATAGGGAGTGTGTTTGGTGCATAAATGGCTTGAATTGCATTGCCTTGCATGTTGTTTCCTCCTCTTGCTTTGAGTTGGGTCGAGTTTGGAATTTTGTGCCTTGGGCAGCTATTATAGTGCCGGTGGCGATCAATCGGCAACCGATGAGTTAATCAAAGTGCGGTGGCCTCGTTTAATTAGATTAATTAATTAATTTATTTAATTAATTTAGTTAATTTGTAATATTTAATTAGCTTGCGTAATTAATTAATCTGTATTATTATTTTAGTCCCTCCGAGCGAGGGCAAAATTGTAATAAGTGTGTGTGAGTGGGTGCATGTCTTCCAATCCCCACTTCTTTCTATCCCTTTTATTTACCTGCTTACAGTGGTAGATTAGGGCATACTTATTTTCAGCATACCTTATGCATTCATGCATTTGTTTACATACATCGCTCGGCACATCATACAAAGCGCATCGTACTTTCAATTTCAAATTGAATACGTGATAGTTGTTGCATCTCATGTGCCATGTTTAGGTTAGCCGAGCCTACTCTAGATTACATCTGTGATGCATTAGCCACTTAAACATGAACGGTCATGCATGTTTGCTAACTAGTTTACTTTTTTGGTAGCAGTGCGATGTAAGTTTTTATGGCTTTAGCATATCTCATGCGTGTGAATGTTTACCATGCTTGCCATGAGGCTAAGTGCTTACATGATATGTTTGAATGATGGAGGTTGGATTGCACGAGTTGGAACAACTCATTGAAATCCGCATTTTAGCCTACTCAACACGTTTTTCGAGACAAAACGGATATGCGATGTTTATTTCCAAATTAGGCAATCTAGTCTATACTTTTGTGTTGTGCATCACATAGTAAATTCTAGGCTAATAATCGGAATAAGAACGCATAAAGTTTTCAACGGATATCACGGTTAGTAGTGACCTTCCCCGTCGTACCCCAAGCCCGAGCCAAGACCACTTTGGTGATAAATTTCCCAATTAAAAAATATTTAGGTGGCGACCCATGTTTACTTTTCAAAAATCTGTTTTCTCAAACGATTTGGATTTTGACTCTTTTAGTTGATTTTAGAACCGTGACGCAAAAATCTACACTAGCAGGCTAGTAGCACCAATGCAAGCTTAGTACTCTGCAGCCTGATGCTAATGCACACTCAACTGATGCCTTGTACTCCAGTAGAAACAACAGCCTTATCCACAATAGCAGACTTCAACCTTACAAACCAGCACCTGAACTGGTGCCTTGTAAACCAGCCCAGATCTGAACATTACTGAACATATGAATCTGAGCAGACCGAGCAGCTTGCAGCAACAAACCCAATTTCATCACAGAGCTGAGCAGACCAACCAAAACAGAACTTAGCAGACCAACTGAATACCAAATCTACATAGCCACAAATCCAACTTAATTCTCTAGCAGACCTTCCACAAGACTAATCCCCAAGACTATGCATCCACAAACTCAAACACCATTCTAGAGGTGCAAGATCAGCTGACAACTTAATTAAACAAGCTGACATGTGTATAGCCAACTAGCAGCATACATCAGCAGATCAGTATAATTCCTTGTGCTAATTATGCTAGCATAATCTTCACAGTAGCACATCCATAGATAGCAACTCCCAACTCCAAGCAGCCTAGCCTAGCTTCACCTTCCAGAATTGTGTAGCACAAAATTGGGAGCCAAAGCCAGAACACCAGCAGAGTGCAGCAGCAGAGCAGAACCAAACATTCTAATGCCCCAACAACGCAGACTCAAATGCCTCAGTCCAGAGCTAACACCCATTACAACAAATCAAAATGTTATTGCATAGCCAATTCACAATGCTGCATAACCAGAGGAAAAACACAACTACACCAGAGAGCCCCAATTCAGATCAAAATGAAACCTCAATATGAAATTCTTGAGCTCATTATGCTGGCATAATCACCATCCATAGATAGACGCACCCAACTTCCAGGCATGTTGCAGCTTTAATCACAAAATCAGCAGATTGATGAGCACTCCAGGCTAGTCTGGTATAAAAATGACTTATTTTCCAATACACAAACACACATAACAATAAGCATTAAACCTCTGATGGCCTGAACTTCATCTAACAAACCACAACCAATCAAACAGAACAGAACCAACAAGCAAAACCACTAGGTGAAGACAAAACAAAACACCTAACCACTCCTCTGATGCAGACCAGTTTTAGTTTAACAGTCACCTTGGCAATCACCTTATCAGATTAGCAAAACACAGATGAGCATAGAAGGCACAGAACAGATAGCCTTCCAGCAGCAAAAGCACAATCTAGCAGACAAACAAAGCAGCCCAATCAAAACCACTACCAATTAGACAATACAGCAAGAGCACAATCTACAGATGACCATATACCGCCATAGCAGACAACATGACAAAACATCAACATAGAAATAACAGATGCCTCCTTTCCTCAAGAAAACCTAACTAGTAGAGAAACACTCCTCAAAACCTAACTACCAACCCACCATAGCAGTCCACCAAAATCAATCAGCAAGACTTGCAGCCTTCCACTACCTATACAAAACTAGCACACAACAACGCCCAAATTGACCAGGCAAAAACACCACCAGCAGGAACACCCAGAGGACAGATAACTTGCAGCCAATAAACTACACCAACAGACCAGCACAAATAATAGCTGCAGCATCAACTCCCATTCCTAATACAGAATTGGACCTGCTACAAGTTAAAGACTACATCATTGATAGAAAATTCGACTTTGGCTGGGGATGCCTTAACCCATAAAGCTATTCTAGCTTTGACAATCTCACATAAAACTTCCAGATTTGCCCAAGAACCCTTCAAGACGCATTCATTTCTATGCTTCCATGTAGACCAACAAATAAACTATTGAACTTGTCTAATACTCGCTAAGCTCTAATAGAAGCTCTGCAAATCTTATGCCCAATTAGCTACTGTATATATTGCATACATTTGTAGTTCAATGAGCAACATGCATTCAACAAAGACCTTGAGTTGCCTGTAATTTTGTGCATTTTGTTTAATTATTATTTGGAGGGGAAGGGACTTTTGAACCCTTCCTGATATACACAATAAGCTTCAAACTTGGCCATGAGCTTATGTTTTCCATTTTTTGCCCTTGGAAAATAGTCATTTGTTTCGACAAGTGGTTTTTGCATTTAGACGATGATCATTGATATCAGCATTTTTTGATCACTTTTAATTGAGTTTTTGCTATTTAGTTGGAAATTCTCCTGTCCTTTGGACAAATCTATGACAAATCTTTCTGGGTTTTGGAAGTCGGGGAAATATTTGGCCTTCAATTATAGATGTCTATCATTTACAATTCTTTTGGTCTACCAGCCATTGAATGAGCAAGTGAGAGAAGAGAACTGCAACAATGGAGAAATGAAGGTGTGTACTACCCATCATTTTTAACCCCTTTTGAAGATGATGTTTACACAATTTTCAGATTCCAGAAGAATAAATTCCTGGAAAAATTATTTGGTGTTCTGGAGGCATCATGTGATGGTACTTCTCATCAGTCACAAATTCTCATGTCCTTTTTGGTTCTCTAATCACTCAATAAAAAATTGTAAATTTCACATTTTTTATCAATCACAACATTCTTTTAAGGCATTATCTGGCGATACCCAAAATCAATCAATTACTTCTCAAATCACTGACCGTTTATCCCGTTGGCTCTTTTTAGGGCCCAGAAGATACCAATAATCCACAATTTATCCCAAACAACCCCTAAGTATTATCTATCTACTATCATTCACTCATTCAATTTATTTATTCTCATTCACACATCCAATTTTTGCACAAATGAAACACACATCAACACAAAATCAATTTTCGCACAAATCAAACACATACACACCAACACAAATTCTTGAACTGTTTTATTCTTAATGAAAAGAGTTTTAATGAATTGATGAGCAAGGAGAAAAGACGATAGAAGGGCAGAGGAGAGTAGAGGAAAGCAAATAAAGGCTATACCTGGATGCCGGAGGGAGAACCAGAGAGATGATGTTGTTGCCGCTACAGACGTTGTTGTTACCGCTGCAAGAGAGACAGAACGACGAATGGGTGAGATGGAGGGTATGCGTGAGCAAGAGCGACAAGAAAGAAGAGGGTTGGTTACCTAGACGCTGTTGTTGCCGGTGCAAGAGAGATAGAGTGACGACTGGGTGAGAGGGAGGGAGAGAGCAGTGAGATTAGGGCCTTTTTTTTTTTTTGATCTGAAGAGATAATAGAGAATTTGGGAATATCGGAAAAGAGGGAGAGTGGGAGAGAGGGCTTTGGCGCGAAATTAGGAATTATTATTTGCGACGATATTAAGGCCGTTGCAAATGAAAGAGAAAAAAGTAAAATTTTGAGACGGATTGGCAAAAGTGCGTCGCAAAACAGGGGGAAAAAAATTAAAATCAGCAAAAATTCGCCACGTTTAACTTACCGTCACATATAACCTTATTTTTTTCCACGGTCTAACTTTTTCCGTCACGAAAACTATAAATTCCGTGACGGCACTTAAACCGTTGCAAAAAACAAGCTTTTGCAACAGCACTTAAACCGTTGCAAATTGTTCCGTGTCAAATGCTTCTTTTTCTAGTGGTGATTGTTGCCTCGTTCTCATGAGTAGACGAGTGCTTTGATTTACGCGCGTACGTATATGCTAACCATCCGGGGAGTGTAGGTCAAATTTGAGACGATATCCCCGTGCAAGTTTAGCTTCAGAGCGGTGTTAGGTATATGGGAGACACATGGGATATATGTGTAGGACGAAAGTGGTGGAGTAAAGGTACAAAGAATTAAATATGAGTTTATTATTATAGTGTGAATTGTATTGATTTGTATATTTTGAAAAATACTAAATGACCTTGATAAATTATGAAATTTGAGTAGAGACATGTATACATGATTCTAGACAACTTTTCTATTTTAAATTTTTACTAGAAAGATCGATTGGAACTTGTAATCGGATGATTTTGGTCACAATAGTTTTTATTCGTTTTACGAATGCATATTTTAGGTGCAGTTTTAATCCATGAAATGAGCTCATTTTTATTGGTTTTGCGTAAATTGAAGTAAAATATTATTCTGCACACTTTTCGTATTTTGAACTTTTTTGAAAAAAATCATCTTAGGGCAGTTTCTGTTCGTTTTTTGCTTCAGATTTTTTAGTTGATTTCCGTCTAGGTTCTTCTATCCAGTTTTTCTCTCAACCTGTTCTGTTTCTACTAAATAAGTTCGCGTTGTATTTTCGAAAATTTGATTTTGTACAACTTTTGTTCTTTGAGTTTTGGTCAATTCAAATTATTTAAGTATGAAACAGTGTATTTTGATACTTCTTTAGCAAGTTACTTATGATTAAATTATACTAACTTTATTTTTTTTTTGTAGGATGGTGGGTTTTACTAACTTTTTATGCAGGGCTAACCCACTATATTTTTATTTCAATTTTGTTTATTTTATACTCAATTTATATTTCGTTGTGTACGGGCAAAAAAATAAGTGCCATCGTATCTCATGAAACTACCTATTCGTCTCGGTGTGGATGGAACTACTTGTCTTGTCTCGTAACAAGAAGTAAATGTATTTTTGTTTGTGTTTGGTGGATATGTGGGTGTTAAATCTTGTACTCATACTAGTATACTTGTATACTGACCCATTTTGTATCTTAGCAACTCAGGTGCGTTCTGTTTGAGCACAGCTGAGCTTTCTTTGCAGGATTAGTTGGGGCTACGATGGTGACGTGGAATAACTATAGTTGCTGGACATGTCGTTTGGACTTCTTTTGTTTTCTTGAGCTTAGGGTTGATATTAGTTTATGTATTTATTATTTTTTTTATGACTTTAGTATTTGGATAATTTGGCATGGTTTGTAACCTTACATTATTTAAGTTATTTTGACTATTTATTGTTACTTTAATGTTGGAGGTATTGGTTAGTTATGAATCTATGATGAATAGTTTGGTTGCCATTTATTAATTATTATTATTATTATTTTAATCCCTTGTTACCTTTTGAGCATGGAAATTTACTTAAACCTTATAGAGATGAGAACGTTTAGATTTTGTTTGACCCCTAGGATTTGGATGATGGAATATTGATTGGGGTTTAGTCCTAATTTAATATTTAATTGTCCAAATTTTGAGGCGTGACACAATGTTTACATTAAATCCATGTTTCTAAAACATACACAACATACACAATGCTTCCATATTCTCAAAACATATACAATGCTTTCATATCTCATTAACATAATCGAAATTTCAATACATACTCAAACATCAACAAATAAGTCCAAATACTTCTTACAAACTTCCAACTCACGCTCCCAAGTTGTTTCCTCAATCCCCTGATGTTTCCACAATACTTTATCCAAGGGAATTGTCTTGCCTCGCAGGACTTGGTCCTAGGTATCCAAGACTCTCACCGTTCTCTCCTCATATGAGGCATCTTCATATACCTCTAAGTTGATTTAATCCAACACGTGTGATAGATCTAGCTCATACTTTCAAAGCATGCAAATATGAAATACATCATGAACCCTGAAAAGCTGTGGCGGCAAGGCCAAACGATAAGCTACCTCTCCAATCTACTCAAGGATCTCAAAAGGCCTAATGAATCGAGTGGATAACTTCCAACTCTTTCCAAACCTCATCAAACCTCTCCTAGGTAATATCTTCAAGAAGACATAGTCTCCCACCTCAAAAGACAAGGGTCTCCTCCTACGGTCGGTATAATTTTTCTAATGACTCTGAGCCATAACCAACCTCTTACGAATAAGTGCAACTTTCTTCGTTGTCTCCTAGACTAACTCTGGACCCAACATAGGTGCATCACCCACCTTTGCCCAACACACCAGAGATCTACACAATCGACCATACAAGGCCTTAAATAGTGCCATACCAATACTCGACTGGAAGCTATTGTTATAGGGAAATTCCACTAAGGGAAAATGCCTCTCCCGTAATCCCTTAAAGTCAAGGACATAACCTCGAAGCATATCCTCAAGGATCTAAATAGTACGCTCAAACTGTTCATTAATTGAGGATAATACGCAGTGCCAAAAGTCAATCTTGTGCCCAAGGCACTTAGTAGGCTCTACCACAATCTAGCCGTGAAATGCGGATCTCTATCCGAAACAATCGTCGCAGAGACTCCATGAAACCTCGCTATGTCCCTAATGTAAAGGTCGGCAAGATAATCTACTGATTCACTTACACACATAGGTATAAAGTGCGCTAACTTGGTTAACCAGTTAACTACCACCCAAATTGCATCACTACCCCCATTGAGTCCTCAAAAGGCCCACAACAAAATCCATCGTGACATGCTCCCACTTCTACTTGGCTATAGGCAAGGGTTGCAACAAACCCGCTGGCCTCTGATGTTCGGCTTTCACTTGTTGACAAGTAAGGCACTTTGACACAAACACGACCACATCCCTCTTCATTCTCTTCCACCAAAACTGGCAACAAAGGTCATGATACATCTTTGTGCCTCCTGGATGCACCACAAGGCGTAAATGGTGAACCTCTCGGAGTACTTCCTCTCGACAAGACTCTGGCACGAAAAGACGGTCAAGGTATCTAACACTCGAGTCGGAGTACACGTTCAAGCCTCTTTCAACCTTCCCATTGGAAATCTTCTCCTGGAGGGATTCTACTGCTTCTATCACTCGGTTCATAAGTATTGGTTGTGTAACTACTAAAAACAAGGCTGCAAACTCAACAGACTCACCAAGATGCAAGTCAACCTCCCCAATAGCACCCAACATCTCTCATTCCCAAATGGCAATACAACCTACACTGCTAATGGATTTCCTACTCAAGGCATCGGCCACAACATTGGTTTTTTCTAGATGACAACGTAACTCGAAATCATAATCCTCTATAAATTTCATCCACCTCCTCTGCCTCAAATTCAAGTCTTTCTATGTAAACAGATATTTCAGACTCTTGTAATTAGAAAACGCTTCAAACTTCTAACCATATAAATAATGCCTCCAAATCTTTAAGGCAAAGATCACCACCGCTAACTCTAGGTCATGAGTAGGGTAGTTCCTCTCATGTGTTTTCAACTGCCGCGAGCCATAGGCTACTACCTTTCCCTCTTGCATCAAAACACAACCCAAACCTTCCCATGAGGCATCATAATACACTGAATAGCCCAAACCCCTCTTCGGAATAATCAAAACTAGAGTAGTGGTAAGTCTAACCTTAAGCTCTTGAAAAGACTTCTCACAAGTTTCACTCCACACAAATTTGATCCCTTTCCTCGTCAATCTAGTTAATGGTGAGGCTAGCTTGGAGAAATCCTTCACAAACCTATGATAATACCCGACCAACCCCAAGAAACTACGGATCTTGAAAGTATTCTTAGATGTTTCCCAATCTTGCACTGCCTCTATCTTGGATGAGTCTACGGTCACCCATTCCCCGAATATCACGTGGCCTAAAAACTTAACTTCTCTTAGCCAGAATTTGCACTTCCCAAACTTAGCATATAGTTTGTGGGCTCTAAGCAACTCAAGTACCACTTGCAAGTGTTCCTTGTGCTCCTCCTTAAAGGGTGAGTAAATCAAGATATCGTCCACAAAGACGCCCACAAAGCAATCTAGGAACTCATGGAAAATCCGCTTCATCAAATTCATAAACATAGCTGGTACATTAGTTAGCTCAAAGGGCATCACTAGAAACTCATAATGGTTATACCGTGTACGGAATGCCATCTTCGGGATATCCTCCCCTCTCACTCTCAACTAGTGATAACCTGATCTCAGGTCTATTTTAGAAAAACAACAAGATCCCTTCAACTAATCAGACAGATCATCTATACGTGGCATTGGGTATTTGTTTGTAATAGTTACCCGGTTCAACTTTTGGTAATCTATACAAAGTCAGTGCTCCCCAGGGCGAAGTACTAGTGCAGATAAAACCCTTATCTAACAATTCTTGGAGTTAAATCTTCAACTCACTCAATTCAACAAGTGCAAATCTATACAGTGCCATGGAAATCGGTGCCATGCTAGGCACTAAATCAATAGAGAACTAATCTCTCGGTGAGGAAGTAAACTAGTAAGGTCCTAGGGAAAAACATCTGAGTATTCATAAACCACCATTGGCAACTCAACTCAGACTTCATCACACTCAATACTCAAGAAGTTGGCAAGAAGACAACTAAGCTCACTCCGTCCATGCAGATCATACACCGGTGATAAGACTCTATCAACCCGATCTCCCAAGAAATAAAACAATCACCACTCAGGGTACATACAGTAACCCTCTGACGGTAGCAATCTATAACCGCCCGATACGATGATAACCAGTCCATTCCCAAAATAGTATCAAAACTAGGCATGTCAATCAACACAAATGCAAAAGGAAGTCAGCGACCGGCAGCCTCTATGTCACAACCCTAACACCCCTGCTTCAAAATAACCTCACCACCAATAGGTGATTCTACACAAATATGAGATGTTAACCGAGCCAACTCTAACCCCAAAACTGATAAAAATGCAGATGAGATAAATGAATGGGATGCACTTGTATCAATCAACACATTAGCAACTGAATTGGAAAATAAGAAGGTATCTCTCATTACTAAAGGCCCTGGTACAAGATCTGGCACGGTAACAGCATACACATGCCCTGTAGGTCTTTGCTCAACCTACTCACCCCTCAGAGCTTATATTGACTGAGTTAAAGAGACTTCCTGATTGGCCTACGAGGCTTATACTAACAGTTCAGGCTGGTGGCTCTGTGTCTGTCTCAAACCAAAGGCACCGGGTGTGCTACCCAACTGAGGGCAAAATCTCTTCATGTGTCTCGCCTACCCACACTGATAACAAGTGAGCTGATGCCCTCTTTCCTGACTCTAGCGAATGAGCCGAAAATGATGCAGACCGTTGTTCTCCTCCTCTCTGGGGGCAACTTAGAGACTTGTGGCCCAACTGACCACATTTGAAACAAGTGACATCTTCTTGACCACCTCTCCCAGAACCCGAACTCGGTACTGGAAAAGTAGACATCAACTAAGCTCCTTGGGACAGTTATGGGTTAGAACCCCTCTGTCTCGTACTGTCCCCCTGAATATCCTAACTCCTCCTACAGCCCCTCATCCTCTCCTCCTCCATTTGCATTACAGTCTCAAGATGAGCCTTTGCCTCTATAAGGTGTCCATAATCCCTAATCATCGACCCAGCCACTTTGAACATTAGCCTAGTTCTCAATCTCTTCTTGAACTCTAAACAACAACACTCTTCAATCGCCACGAGTTTTGGTGTAAACCTCGATAAGCTAGTAAACGTGGCCTCAAACTCAGCCACAACAGTGTTCAATTGCACAAGCTTGGAGAACTAGTCTCTTAACTTTTCCCGAACTGTGGGAGGCAAAAACTTGTCCTGGAAAGTACTGACAAAGGCCACCCAAGTCACCCTAATACTTCCACGCGCATACTTCCACCACTAATCTGCATCTCCCTTTAGTTGGAAGGATGCCAAGGTCACTCCCAACTGGTCGTCCTCGATGCCAAGCATCTCGAACATCTTCACTATTTGCTCTAGCCACTCATCCACCTTTAATGACTCCTTAGGATCACCCACAAACTCATCTGGATTTGACTAGAAAAACTCTCACTTTAAGAAAGACGGCCATGCCTTAGCTACTTAGGCCTGGACTTGATTCTTAGCCTTGAGAATGTCTATAGATTCCCTCAATGCTCTGGCTATTTCGAGGGCTAAGGTGCCCATGGCCTGTTGACCCATTGGTTCGGCGACATTGGCTTGACCAACCCTTTCTTTTTGCACTAAAATATCATCAGATAAAGTCACTTCATGCCTCTTAGGCCTACCATGCCTACCACTACCACGTTCACGTCCTGACATCCTAATGAAGGTAACATAAAATATTAGCAAATTTGCAAATGTGTCGAAACTAACTCACTCGCGTCCTAATGCAGTGAACAACAGTAATTCACTCGACATAAGTACGTTGTCACATAAACACATACGAATTTCATTCCCAGATAATGACCGTCCCGCGGCGTTGCCAGAGTTCCGATTAGAAACAATAGTGATTAAGTGCTCTTCTAATAAGACTTCTAGAAACTCATAGACTCAATTAACATCCTAAGATTTAAATCCCACATATAATCACATAAGCATATTGTATCCACTAATATCTCTATCAAGCGAGACAAACCCATTGTAGTAATAACCACCTCCCACGTACCCAAAGTATTCAAACTCGATACGCTCTGATACCAAGCTGTAACGTCACAAAATAAATATGATAAACCCACCTTATGAGCAGAATTCAAGTTGAAACAAAGTACACTTTTATTCATTAGAGTTAATATACAAAAGGTGACACATGCGATATACATTCATAAATAGCTCATCCTGAATCTACAGCATGTGTTACAAATAGTAAAAAGTAATGAAAGCTAAACAAATATTCATATGCTCTAAAGGTGTACATCTTCTCAAGTCACTGCTTGGTTACAACAAAAATGAGTCTAACTCAATACAATTAAGCCCTTGGCTATACAACGTAAATACAATAAAAAAGAAGCTCTTGCTCTAAATCTCCCCAAACTACTATCTTGGCGAAGGCATATCTCCAATACATGAAAATGATTTTTCCCAATAGGGTGAGCCAAAACCCAGTAAGAACAATCTAACACAATATATGAATCTTAACAAAGATATAAGTGTGAGATACATATTCAATGTCCAAAAAAAAAAAAAAAAACACATTTATAACTCTTTCAAAACCATGACATGCCAAGCTTTATATCACAGTTCATGTTATCTCAATTCATTTTTATCTTATTTCATGATTCATTCACTGTTTTATCTCATATCATGAGTCATTCACCCATTCATTCAAATAACCACACTGAGGGTACAACTCGATGGGTTTTTAATCAACACAACCATTATACAAACACTTTCATTTTCCATTTTACGGATATTTCGTCCACGGGAACCAGCACCCATATATACATACGGTTTTTGGGACTTTTATCCTAGAAATATAGGCCAACTTAATTCAATGGAGTCCATCTCCTTTCTTCTTCCAAACATGGAGTACATCCTCTTTCTCCTTACACACAATATGCATTTACAATGTATTAAAACATAGTCATATTCAATGACAATTGATACGTGATCAGTTTTAATTCACCTAATCCTCATGCAATTCACCTATCCGTGTCCTTTTTTAACAAAGGGACATGGATAGAGAAATCATTAGATCTAGGTGAAAATGTAAAAAGAAGGTAGGTTTTAGAGAGAAAGACTCTAGATCTAAGGTTTTGAGAAAAAAAGATAGGAGAAAGTGATGTAAAAAGGTACTGTTGCGAACTGATATACGCATAGTCCGCTCGAGCATAAGAAGTAATGCTCGAGCATCAGATACAACAAATTGTTCCGCTCGAGCGCAGAATGCACACTTCTAGTAGTTTTGCAGACAATAGACCAACGCTCAAGCGCAAGAAAGGCCGCTCGAGCTAAGCCCAGTCGAGCGCAGAAGGAACCGCTCGAGCGTAGAATACACTCTCGCAGCAATTTTGCAGACCTGCAAAAGTACTGAGAGTTTAAAAAGCCTGCTTGAGTGCAAGAAGTGCCGCTCGAACGGAGGAGTAAAATTCTGGGCAACAATAGTTTGAAAACTAAGCAACTAACATGTTCCAAACACAACCACTATAATCCAATAATCAAATTTAAGGATGTACAAGGGAAGCAATATATGAACAACAATATGAAACCATGAAACCCGAGTCTAATATACGAAATGGGTCAAGTCTAAACCAGAATCGTTATATGGTGATTGTGGCATTGTGCCGGAATTCGAGATATTCGGATAAAGGACAAAAGTCCTAGATGACATCAAGCTACCTATTTGGATAGAGATAGAACTCTTGAGGAAGTTCATCTTAATCTGAATAGTGTGAGCTGTGATAGATGTTATCCTTGGAAAAGGAGTCCCATGAAGTAAGACTTCTAAGGGAAGTTGGACATTAATCATTATAAAAGTGAGGCACTCATGTGGGTCTAAGGTATGTTTTTATTTGTGATGCTTTGACTTGTGTATTGAGCACTTAATTTGATATCTTTGAGAGATAAGTTGACTGACTTGACCGTCATAGTGCCCACAGGTGGACGAACTACCGCGGTATTCTCATCTTCTTGTTGACAGATGGTTAGCTTAATCTATTCTACCGCGTGCTCTCTAGCTAAGTCCCCTATTTGGTTATGTAGTCAAAAATCAACACCCACAATACATATATATATATATAGAGCCAAAACAACCTTTATTTTTTATGGCCCCAAACCATCACCTTTGGTTGTTTGCCAATGAATATCTTATCGAAAAAATACATTAAAAAAAATTGTTTAAAACAAAACAAGGAAAAATTATTTTTATTTGAAGTACATGAAAATGGACACATACACACACAAATATACATTTTTTTTATTTTGAAAGTATACACATATATACATTTGTTCATATTTTTTTTTTATTTGAAAGTGCACTAGCTAGTTTTTAAATTTAAAAGTATACATATAAACAGATGTCTTCATTTTTTGTTGTAAGGCGCACAGATATATCTGTCTCTATTTTTTTTTCCTCCAATAGATTATGAATAATAAAGATATATATATAATGACTTGTGGTTATGTGTATTATATATATGAGTATATGATAGTAGTGACTTATGCATAAACAAATTATTTATTAAAAATATATTTTTATACCTTGCAAAGCACGAGTAGTGTTGCTTATATATAATAGTGTTGAAATTTAGCATTCAAATGTCATCAACCAGCACATTTTGAAAATAATAGTTGCTAGCTGTATATATCTATATTATCATATTGTGCATTGCCATATTAGCTTCTCAATTTCCTATATAAAGCAATCATGTATTCACTCATAATCATTCATTAAAATATGCAGAGTTATATTCTCTCTCTCTCTCTCTCTCTCTCTCTCTCTCTCTCTATTCTCATAGCATGGTATCAGAGCCTAGGGTTTCCTCTTAGCCTCCTCTTCTTCATCACATTGTTTCTGTCTTTCTAGTAGACTGATTCATTCCCACGTTGGTTTCTTTGTATCTAGACCTTCTCTTGTCACGACCCAAACTCGTCACTATAGGTTTAGTATCGTAACTGGCTAGTAATCCGTGATTACCAAAGGCCTACTTAACAGTAATAACAATACTACAATAAAAGAGGCTAGCAGAAGACAATAAATAAAACAATATATATCATCCATTGAGCTATGCAGACTTACATGAACAAACAAACTTTATATAATATATACAGATATTCACACAAGTTCATATCACCTCTATATACAAAATAAAAACATAAGTTAGGGAATTAAATCCCATTACCAAAATAGTACATAAAACATTCAAGTTACTTATATACAAGTTCAAAAGGGTGAACTTAGAACCACCCAAAAAGCTATAACATCTGACGGTTTGGAACCTCGCAGTGAGGCACAGTAGTTAGCCTAACAAAACTGGGTTTAGATTAACGCTGCTAAGTCTAATTTGGTGCTTGATCACCTACATACATATACATAAATAATGAGCTAGAGCCTAGTGAATAATCTCAATGTAAAGAGGTTAAGTGAATGAGTTCCATTACTTTAGCAAAATACATAAGGTTCTCAACGTAGTTAAAGCACACTTCGGAAACGAATAATAGCAAATATGGATCATCAAACCTTTCATGGCTTAACACATTTCATAGTACTTAATAGGCTTATCAAACTTGACGGATTAACGCACAAACATTCACGGCATAATGAAGCATTTGGAATGCCCTTATTGGACAGCTTTATACAAAACATCCTTATTGGAAGACTATGCAAAATGTCCACTTGGGATGACTTGGTACAAAACGTCCACTTTGAACGAGCTCATGCGAAACACCCACTTTGGGTGACTTCATTCGAAATGTATATAATGGATAGATATCATACAAAACGATTACAATCTAAATCATACGGAACAGTCATTAAAGATCGACATCATATAAAATATTACAATGAGTGAATAACTTATATGGAACATACATGACGAGTTGAAGATGATACAGAAGTCATTAGGGATCAAAAGGCATTTCTCCCGTCGTTACCATAGTTGTTGTTTCAAAAGGCAACTCACTTATTCTTAGCCAAATTTCATTTTCGAAGCTTATCATATCGTACTCAGTTCGGAATTTCATAGCAAAACTTATCGTTCAAAAACACTTATTTGGAAAACTTATTACATCATGAACAATCAAGAATTCGTAACATATCTTATTATTTCATCAACATGTCTTAACAAATATGTCATAATCAAAATATAGATTACATAATCCTCATATAGCAAAGTCAGTTTAAAAATAGCTTATACAAAATTATCTTTACAAAGACATTACTCACCGTATTTGGCCAATTGATACTTCTCGAGTAAGTGACCTACACAACACATTCAATCATAACATCTCAAAATTCGTTAATTCATTCAGTTGGTTTTCAACCCATTTAGTTCATTCGTTACTTATTCGTTCAGTTATTCATATTCTTTCTTTAATTCCTATCATGTTCATGACATGTATATGAACTTGAAATACATGTGAAAGCCATAAAAATGGAGGCTTGAAAGTTAGGAAAACAGAGAGAAAATGAAACGAAAATCAGTTTGAAAACCGCACGTGCAGGGGCATTGGCTGCACATGCGGAACCACCACCGCATGTTTGCCCCACATGTGCAATTAAAGTAGAACGTGAGAATGAATTTGTCTTATTTTCTGCATTTGTAGGGCCCCAAGATGCATGTGCAGTTCTGGGTTTTCTCAAATCTGAAAATCTACTCAAGTTTTGAAGCTCAATTTTTGTAAGTTAAATTTCAATCTCATACATTTCAAGGTCCAAAACTCTTCAAAAACATCTTGAATTTAATATACATAACTTTAAACAAAAATCATAGCTTCCAAATCAAACTCAATTTTCATGCAAAAGATCAAAACTTTAAATTAAAGTGTAAAACTAGAAACTATATACTTGAGAGTTCCAAACTCTTCTTTTATGGACAAATTCTATGAAATTCCATGAACCATGCATGAACTATGAAAGAAACAAATATATGAATATGATTTTCTATACATTAATACCATACATGTCATGTTTATGAACTCAAATCATCAATTATAACTTCATAACCAAAACCCAATTTGCCAATTGAAAGCTCAAAAACTTCAATTAGATTGTAAAAGCATAAAACATAAAGTTAAGAGCTTCAACTTCAAAATCCATGAAGTTTCCCCCTCAATTCTTGAGAACCATGCAAGAAATCAAGTGTGTGAACACGAATCTTATAAATTTTGGCCATGCATGTTAAGTTCATGTACTAATTACTTCAATTATTGCCATGCATGCTCATATAAGTGTTCTACTTCCATTATACCTCAAAACTCCCAATTAACCATGAATCATTCTAATTAAGCTTATATCTTAGAAGATTATGAGTGTGGATGTCTCAATTTCAAGAAATTGGGATAAAACTCCTACCTTAAGTTGATGATTTATGAAGCTTTAAGCTTGCTCTTCAATGTCTTCCTTAAGCTCTCTAGAAAACTCTTTTCCTCAAGTTGTATCTCTCTCTCTACAAAGCCCACTAACTCCCTCATATTTGGGTTCAAGAATAGGAGCTTAAACACATATACATCACATATATAGGCTCAATTAGTTGATTAGTTAATCAAAACTTAAGCTAAGTAATTAGAGTTTTGGTTGGTTGATTTTAATCTAATTAATTTGATTTGAATCAATTTTTAATTAAATTCCACAATAGATTCTAAAAATTATGCTGATCATAATAAATTAATCAATTTCAGTTCCTGTCACCTTTATGGCTCCCAATTTCAGATTTTAGCAGAATTCAAAACAGAGTTTTCTACGATGAACAGATATATAGTCAAAACTCTTACAAAACACATAATTAGCTTTCCAAAGCCCATTAAGCACATATTTAATTACATATATAATTAATGAAATAATAGCTTAATACGGAACAGGGTTGTCACATTCTTCCCCTCTTAGGATGTTTGGTCCTCCAAACTTAGGTACCTTAATTAATCTAATCATATACAACTTTAATTAAGTTCAATAATTACACAAATAAACTTAATTAGGCTCATACACATTAAATTACAATTATTCGGTCATTTTTAAATTACAGAATTTGAAACTCATTAACATATAAATTTATAGAAACTTGATTCATTCCTCAGTAATTTAACAATTCACAATTCAATTTGGAATGTCTTGTTCTCTCTATTGATCTATATAAAACATAGTAATAATAAACATAAGAAAGATAGTTCTCACATTACCTCACACATGTTGATATAATTCCCTAACACACTCACACATGTTGATATAATGCCTTAATTTCTTTTCTAGGATATCCTATAGCTCATTTGGACACATGTGTGTGGTAGAACTCATGCTTTGATATCACTCTATCACGACCCAAACCCGCCTCTATAGGTTTAGCATCGTAACCAGCCAGTAAAAGGGGCTAGTTTAAGTCAATAAATAAAATAATATATATCATCCATTGAGTTGTGCGGACTTACATGAACAAACAAACTTTATATAATATATACAGATATTCACATAAGTCCATATCACCTTTATATACAAAATAAAAACATAAGTTAGGGAATTAAATCTCATTACTCAAACAGTACATAAAACATTCAAGTTACTTATACACAAGTTCAAAATGGTGAACTTAGAACCACCCAAAAAGCCATAACATCCAACATTTCGGAACTTCGCGGTGAGGCACAGTAGTTGGCATGATAAAACTAGGTTCAGATCAATGCTGCTAAGTCTGATTTGGTACTTAATCACCTAGATACATATATATAAATAATGAGCTAGAGCCCAGTGAATAATCTCAATGTAAAGAGATTAAGTGAATGTGTTCCATGACTTTAGCAAAATATATTATGTTCTCGACGTAGTTAAAGCACACTTCGGAAATATATAATAGCAAATATGGATCATCAAACCTTTCGTGGCTTAACACATTTCGCATTACTCAATAGGCTTATCAAACTTGACGAATTAATGCACAAACGTTCACGGCAGAACAAAGCATTTGGAACGCCCTTATTGGATGGCTTCATACAAAACATCCTTATTGGAAGACTATGCAAAATGTCCACTTGGGACGACATGGTACAAAACGTCCACTTTGAACGAGCTCATGCGAAATGCCAAACTTTGGATGACTTTATTCGAAACGTCTATAACGGATAAATATCGTACAAAACGATTACAATCTAAATCATGCGAAACAATCATTAAAGATTGGCATCATATAAAATATTACAATGAGTCAGTAACTTATACGAAACGTACATAACGAGTTGAAGACGATACGAAAGTCATTGGGGATCAAAAGACATTTCCCACATCGTTACCATAGTTGTTGTTTCAAAAGGCAACTTATTTATTCTTAGCCAAATTTCATTTTCGAAGCTTATCATATCGTACTCAATTCAGAATTTTATAGCATAAATTATCATTCAAAAACACTTATTCGAAAAACTTATTACATCATGAACAACCAAGAATTCGTAACATATCTTATCATTTCATCAACATACTTATCCTAACGAATATGACGTAATCAAAATATAGGTTGCATAATCATTATATAGCAAAGTCAGTTTAAAAATAGCTTGTATAAAAATATCTTTATAAAGACATTACTCACAGTGTTTCGCTGGATGATACTCCTCGTGCAAGCGATCTACACAACACATTCAATCATAACATCTCAAAACGTTCAATCTATTCAGTCAGTTTTCTACCCATTCGGTTCATTCGTTACTTATTCATTTGGTTATGCCTATTCTTTCTGTAATTCCTTTTATGTTCATGACATGTATATGAACTTGAAATACATGTGAAAACCATAAAAGTGGAGGCTCAGAAGTTGGGAAAACAGAGAGAAAACGAAACGAAAACCGGTCAGAGAACCACCACTACACGTGTGCCCCGCATGTGCAATGAAAGTAGAATATGAGCTTGAATTTGTCCTATTCCCTGCATGGGCGGGGCCCCAAGCCGCATATGTGGTTTTGGGTTTTCTCAAATCTGAAAATCTGCTCAAGTTTTGAAGCTCAATTTTTGTAAGTTAAACTTCAATCTCATACATTTCAAGGTCCAAAACTCTTCAAAAACATCTTGAATTTAACATACATATCCTTAAACAAAAATTATAGCTTCCAAATCAAACTCAATTTTCATGCAAAAGATCAAAACTTTAAATTAAAGTGTAAAACTAGAAACTATATACTTGAAAGTTCCAAACTCTTCTTTTATGGACAAATTCTATGAAATTCCATGAACCATGCACGAACTATGAAAGAAACAAATATTTGAACATGATTTGCTATAGATTAATACCATACATGTCATGTTTATGAACTCAGATCACCAATTATAACTTCATAACCAAAACCCAATTTGCCAATTGAAAGCTCAAAAACTTCAATTAGATTGTAAAATCATAAAACATAAAGGTAAGAGTTTCAAATTCGAAATCCATGGAGTTTCCTTCTCAATTCTCGAGAACCATGCAAGAAATCAAGTGTGTGAACTTGAATCTTATGAATTTAGGCCATACATGTTAAGTTCATGTGTTAATTACTTCAATTATTGCCATGCATGCTCATAGAAGTGTTCTACTTCCATTATACCTCAAAACTCCCAATTAACCATGAATCATTCTAATTAAACTTACATCTTAGAAGATTATGAGTGTAGATGTCTCAATTTCAATAAATTACAATGAAACTCCTACCTTAAGTTGATGATTTATGAAGCTTTAAGCTTGCTTTTCAATGTCTTCCTTAAGCTCTCTAGAAAACTCTCTTCCTCAAGTTGTATCTCTCTCTCTACAAAGCCACTAACTCCCTCATATTGAGCTCAAGAATAGGAGCTTAAACACATATACATCATATATATAGACTCAATTAATTGATTAGTTAATCAAGGCTTGAGTGAAGTAATTAGAGTTTAGGTTGATTGAATTTAATCTAATTAATTTGATCTGAATCAATTTTTAATTAAATTCCACAATAGACTCTAAAAATTATGCTGATCATAATAAATTAATCAATTTCGGTTTCTTTCACCTTTATGGCTCCCAATTTTAGATTTTAGCAGAATTCTGAATAAATTTTCCTACGATGAACAAATATAGAGTCAAAACTCTTACAAAACACATAATTATCTTTCCAAAGCAATTAAGCACATATTTACATGTAAAATTAATGCAATATTTGCTTAATATGGAATAGGGTTGTCACATCTCTATTTCAATGATAGGACTATACCAAACTCTTCCTCTCTTCAAGACGAATCCAATGTCATCAGAATCATCTTCATCGGAGCCGCCACGAGCCACCCAAAGTTTGGCCATGTGCTGTGTCATTGCCAAACGTGCTCTATGCACCTCCTGCTCTCACTTACGTCAGTAACAAACGCAAGCCCTCTGTCGCCTCGCACTATCTTGCACCATGTCCTCCTTTGATATTGTGTACTGCATGTTTCTAATGTCATTGCTGATATCAGCCCTGGTCTCTAGTGCGCCACACCTCCTGCCTTCTATCTTGCGCCATGGGCTCCTCTACTTATGTGCGCCACATGGATTCTAACGTCATCCCCTATTGACGACAGCCTTATATCCTTTTTGGCACTGTTTCTTATTTCGGCTATTTTTCATCTATTTTGGATCCTATTTTGATTGTTTTGGACTGATTCCTAATTGTTTTCGTCTTTTTGGATTCACTAGTGCACTTAGTTTTACCCAGTTCTACTTCGACACCACCGAGCCCTTTTTTGTGAGTCATATTTTGCTCACTCTATGGATCATTCAAATAACTCTTCTCAGCACAATGGTTCTTCTAAACCACCTACGACTCATAGTTAGTATCACTCTTCTACATACTTTGCCTCAACTGCCACTCATCGGCAGCCACATACTCAACATTCTCTAGGTCACTCTTTTGCACCTTCACCAACCTAAACTCTTCAAGATATTGAAGCCATTGTGAAAAAGGTTCTTTCTATTTCTACCTCTACCTCTACTTCTGGTACACCCTTTACTGCTCTCTCAACTGCTCTAGGTATTTCTTCTTGGTATTTTGATTTAGCTTGTTGCAATCATATGACCTCTGACCCTACACTTTTTTCTTTCATTGCATCTTCTTCTAATTTACCAGTTATTTACACTGCTAATGGCTCTCAAATGTATGTTAGTCATATAGGTCATATCTCCACTTCTAATATCTCTCTACTTCACACTTATCTGATCACCTTATCTCTATTGGTCAACTATGTGATCTTGGCCTCACTGTTTTATTTTCTCTAACTAGTAGTGTTATGCAGGATCCAAAGATAGGACAGACTCTTGGGATAAGTCGTAGACATGGTCGTCTATATGAGCTCATCCATCTGCATATTCCATCTTCAGTATTTCTCCTATCCAGACTGCTGCTCCTACTACTACTAGCTCCCCTCTTGCTTTATGGCATTCTTGATTAGGTCATGTGTCTTTTGGTCGTTTACAATCTTTAGTTTCAAGCGGTCAATTAGGTCCTGTTCTAAATGATAAAGTAGATTGTCTATCTTGTCAACTTGCCAAACAACCTGCTTTACTATTTCATACTAGTACCTCTATGTCTTATGCACCTTATGATCTCATGCACTCTGATATTTGTGGGCCCTCAACTAATACCACTATGGGAGGATCTAAATACTTTGTCATATTTGTCGATGATTTTACTCATTTTATTGGGTTATTTCTTATGAAATCTCATTCTGAGTTACACCAAATATGCTATGATTTTTCACAAATCGTCAAAACTCAGTTTTCTTCCATCATCAAATTTTTGCGTGCTAATAATGCCTAGGAATATAAAGAAACTCATTTTTTGAGATTCCTTTGTCAAAATGGTACACTTTCTCACTATTCTTATCCTGGTACCTCCCAACAAAATGGTCGTGTTGAGCGCAAACATAGCCATATTTTAGATATTGTCTGTGCTCTTGTCCTGAACGTTTTTTTAGGGAAGCTGCTCTCACAGCTGTCTATACTATCAACCGTGTCCCTTCCCTTACTGTTAGCCATATTGTATTTTGATGATGATTTGATTTTGTTTTGATTTTGTTCTTGATAAATTAAATTGATCAATATATTGCATTTTACCCATATCAATTTAATCTATCTCTTTGGCGCCTCAAATGATCTTAAACAGGTGTTAATTTCAGCCCAAAATAGAGTCCAAGACAACACCAAAACAGCCCAGAATAGCAGCAGCATAGAGCAGTAGCTAAAGTAGTCTATCTTAGATGGGGCCGGACGTCCAGGCGAATGACTAGTGGTGGTATTTTTGCCCAGATCAGCTTTGTTTCAGCTCTACTTACACCGGCTATCAAATTAGCAGTTTACTCGACATCCGTGGCAATCATCCTTGATGACTGGGACTTCACCAGACATCTAGGTGGACATTTGGGCGAACGTCCCACAAGAACAAAGCTTGGCCTTGGACATCCAGTTGGACGACCACTCTGCTGCAACGGCTCTTTTTCAAATTTGCTTGTCTTCAATTAAACCCATCTGCAACTCCTTCAAGATCTAATCATGTATGGGAAATGTAAATTTGAGTAGAGTAGATTTAAGCAAAATCTTACTCAATGTTCTTAACATACGTAACAGACAACAGATACATTTCTTCTTCATAAATAGAAGTACTCCTACTACTGAAGAAAAGAATATATACAGAGAGAGACAACCAAAGTGCTTACACATTTTGAGGCTTCATTATTCACATCTTCTTCATCTCTCCAAGTATTTGGAGCAACACTCTTCTGAGTTCATCGCTCCTTCAGAAAATCAAACACTAGGCTATAGTCTTAAGCCCATCCACCTGTGAAAGGTTATCAGAAATTCAAAGAGATTTGAGCCAAGAAAAGCTGTATGATTTTGTTATCAATCTCATCTCTCTATTCTTTAAAGAATAAATCTTTTGTATTTCCTTTTCCTTCAGAAAACACACAGAGCTCAGCCTTAAGCATATCCACCTTTGAGAGGTTTTTACACAAAATCAGTGAACTTCATTTTGTATATACATCTGTGAGAGATATTTATTGTAGGCTTTCTTTGGAAAAACATCATACTCATCGTGTGAAGGTCACTAGCAAGTATTCACCCAAAAAAAGGGTCACTAGCAAGCTTGTAAAGCTAGGGAAATTAAGGTCTCTAGCAAGCCTGTAAAGCTAGAATCTGTGAAGGATTGCTCCACGTGTTGAGAGGTTGTTATCACCCTTGTGAAGCTAGAAGATAGTGAAAAATCTCAAGGGAAGCTTGAGGAGTGGATGTAGGCTTGGTTGAAGCCGAACCACTGTAAATCGTGTTTGCATTTCTCTTCCCTTATCTCTTTACTTAACTATTATAGCTAACTGATATATTTGATATACTCATTGTGTTAGCTATATTTCATTGCTTTGTTTCTTGATCTTTCACTAATTAATCCATATTTTTGCTTGTCCTTGTTTGTTGCATATTAGTGGTAATTTTTATTGGGATATTATTTATTTTAAATTGTTGAAACCTAATTCACCCCCTCTTAGGTTTCTTTTGGGGTAACACTTACCATCAACAATCAAACCCCATATGAGCGTCTGTATGGCACACCTCCTGCCTATACTGGTCTTCGTGTGTTTGGACGTACTAGTTTTGTTCTTCTTCAACCTCATGAGCATACCAAATTAGAACCTCGCACATGTTTGTGTTGTTTCTTGGGGTATGAGATTAAACATAAACGTTATCATTGTTGGGATCCTCTTTCTCATCGTCTCCGTATCTCTCATCATGTGGTATTTGGGAACACGAGATGTTCTCTTCTCTATATAAGTTTTATTTGTCCACTCCTCCTACTACACCATTCTTTACAGATCCTTCTCTTCTGTTTGATGCGCTTGATACATGTCCTACTTCTAACATGATGATTCCAGCTCATCCTGAGGATTTTGATCTGTATCCTAGTCCTATTGCAGTTTTGATCTTCGTTGATTGAAGAAAAGATGATTTTGGAAAATTTTCTTTCAAAATATTTGAGTTGTATAGTTTTTGTGAGAAAACCTAGAAGTTGGGGATTTTTTTAAAAAAAGACTAAAAATTCATGAATGATATTGTTATATTTATTTTGTGTGTCAAAATAAATAGATGTTTGGAAATTTTTCTTATTTATATTTATATAAATGATGAATTTGAGGGAATATGAGAATTGTTATTCATTTTGGAAACTATTGTTCAAAATGTTGAAATAGTCTTGAAATGACTAATTGTTGAGGATACTTGAGAAGAGGGGATTGTGTTATTCCTTAGACGATGAATTGGAATAAAAGTATTTATATTCATCTTGTGTTATTGGCATATCAATTCATTTGATTATATTAAACTTTGAAAGTTGATTTGAAAACTTACATTGAGAAAAGAATGTTGAGAAACAAGTTTCTATGAATCGCTTTTGGGGTAAATACGGTGGTAAGTCTTAACAGGTGGTGTAGATGAAATTGAATAGGTGTCAAACCTGCCAGTTAATACTGGTAAAAATGACAGATTATAGGTGTCGAGCCTTCCAGTCAATACTGGTAAAAATGACAAATTGGTAGTACTTGTATAATCTACTTGCAGACACCAACCTAGGGATTACCAGAGTCGTATTTACCGCTCTTGAAATGAATTGTTAAGTTTTGAAGAATTGAAATTGCATGACATCATTAAGCATGATGGTTTTCAAAGATGAAGATGTGATTTTTTTTCAAAAGGGCATAGCATGGCATGTGCATTTCATCTCTTGAGATTTATATAAAATATATATACTTTGTTAAGGATTTCCTACTGAACTTTATGCTCACCCTACAGGATTTTTGTACAGGAAAAGATGTGGTCATGTCGTCTAACTAAAGGCGAGGAAATGTGTGTTGAGAGTATGAGACTCTCATTTTGCTGTGATTCTGTGTGTTAGCCAAGGATTAAGTGTGTGTGGGTTTGAATAACCATTTTGTATAACCAGGCTCAAGCCTTGGGAACTTGTAATTCTTGGGGCTATTTATTTGTTTATTTCCTTGTTGTTGGATTAATATATTGTTACATGAAGAACTATTGTATCATGTAATGTAAGTTTGGAGATTTATATTCGGTTTTCCTTGAAAGAGCTATGATTGTTGTATTATCATTTGGGCTAGAAATTTGGGGCGTGACAACTCCATTCTCTTATCCTGCTCCTATTCTTGTTCCTATTCTAGCTCCTGCTTCTGCTCCTGCTCCACCTCCTAGTCCTATCTTCATTCTCTCTCACAGTGAGCCTCATACATCCCTTGATTCTATTCCATCATCTTCTACACTAGAGGTACCTCTTCGTTATTCTACTCGGGTAACACAACCTTCTGTACTTCTTCGTGATTTCATTGTTGGTTCTACTGCTTTTGTTTTTTTTTTTCCTCATAAATCTACTTCTTATCGAGAGGCTTGCTCTAACCCTCTTTGGCAGCAAGCTAAGACTAATGAATTGCAGACTTTTGATAAAACTCATACCTGGGATGTAGTTAACCTTTCACCTAGAAAGAGTGCTATTAGTTGCAAATGGGTTTACAAGATCAAAACCCATTCTGATGGTTCCATTGAGCGTTACAAAGCTCGACTTATTACCTAGGGGTTTACTCAAGAATATGGGATTGATTATGAGGAAACATTTGCCCTCGTTGCTCGTCTTACTTTTGTTTGCAGCCTCCTTGCCATTACTGCTGCTCGCTATTGGAGTCTTTGTTAGATAGATGTCAAGAACGCTTTTCTCAATGGTGATCTCACTGAGGAATTTATATGCAACCTCCTCCTGATTCCTCGATTCCGTCCACCATAGTTTACAACCTTCGCCATGCTTTGTATGGTTTGAAACAAGCTTCTTGTACCTAGTTTGCCAAGTTCAGTTCTACCATTCATGACTTTGGCTTCTCCTCTAGTGCCTATGATTCTGCTTTATTTATACGCAAGACAGAACATGGTATGATTTTTCTACTTCTCTATGTTGATGATATGATCATTACTAGGGATGACACAGTAGGTATCTCTAGTCTCAAACAGTTCCTCAGTCGCTAGTTTGAGATGAAAGATTTGGGTCTACTTAGTTACTTCATCGGCTTAGAAATTTTTGAAGATCCTTCTGGTTACTTTCTCACCCAGGCCAAGCATAGATATGATCTCTTAGCTCGTGCCGGTCTTACCAATTACAAGAGTGCGCCCACCCTAGTTGATCCTCAGACTTGTCTTACATCTCTTGATGGTCGCCTATTATCTGATGCTACTGTATATCGTCAGCTAGTTGACAGTCTTGTCTATCTCACGGTTACTCATCCAAACATTGCCTATGTTGTTCACATCGTCAGTCAGATCATGGTTGCCTCTCGCTCTCTATACCATGATGCTCTAGTTCGCATTTTGCGCTATCTTAAAGGCATTATGTTTCATGGTCTTCACTACTCAGCACACTCTTCTATATAGCTACATACCTTTTTTGATGCAGATTAGGTAAGAGATCCTACTGACCGCAGTTCTACTACAAGGTTTTGCTTCTTGGGTGACTCTCTCATTGCTTGGCGTAACAAGAAGCAAACTTTTATTGCTCATTCTAGTACTGAGCTCGAGTATCGTGCTCTTGCTAACACTACTCAAGAGCTTGTGTGGCTTTGTTTGTTATTTCTTTCTGATATGAGAGTTTCATCTTGCTTCCAGTAACCTCTATTATGACAATCAGAGTGTTATTTAGATTGCACATAATGATATCTTCCATTATCGCACTAAGCATATTGAGATTGATTGTCACTTCATACGACAACATGTTACTAGTGGCAAAGTTCATCTTATCCTTGTTACCTCTGCCGATCAGACAACTGACATCTTGAACAAGGCTCATCCTTCAGGATGCTTTTCTGAGTTACTTTCCAAGCTCAAATTGATATCTGCATCATCACCTTAAGCTTAAGGGGGGTGTTAGCTGTATATATCTACATTACCATATTGCGCATTACTATATTACCATATTGTACATTACTATATTAGCTTCTCCTTTTCCTATATAAAGGAGTCTTGTATTTACTCATATTCATTCATTGAAATATATAGAGTTATATTCTCTCTCTCTCTCTCTCTCTCTCTCTCTCTCTCTCTCTCTCTCTCTCTTGCACGTACACAATTTCTCTCTATTCTCATAATAATAATAATAATTACACATAATTAAATTACAAAATAAAACGCAAATAGATATGAATGGGCTGTCACATGTTTGCAGCCTCATATAAGACACCCTTGTCTCATCTATTATAATTTGTTTTATGGGATAGCTTATGATGCACACATTTAAAAAAGTGGCATATTGCAAGAAAACTATAACCTTCTATGACAAAAGTTTCAAATATATATATATATATTATGGTAAAAATTACATAAATGTGTTATGATGAGAAATATTATTTAATTTTATAGTTTGTATTATAAAATTCTATAATACTCTTATGAAAAACATATCATTTATAGCTTTTAGATATATATATATACACGCTAACATCACCTTTGTTCTAAACATAACCTAACATAACCAAAGTTTTATGTTTAGGATTCCTCACTGATTGGCCATGGAAACCCCTTGGAACCTTCAAGTATGTACATCAATGGTGAATATGTGAGCTCTTGTGAAAAACATGGAAAAAGGAAATGGAGGTTGGATTCTGGTAGTAAGACAACGGAAAGGAGGTGGAGCAAAAGGTCACGCCACAAATCAGGGACTTTTTACGATTTTCGTGGATAATTCACTGGGAGCAATGAACGCTCAGTCATTGTTCAAACTCTTCACAAAGTTTGGCATTGTGAAGGATGTCTTTATACCTCTTAAAAAAAGAATAGTGACAAAATCAAGATTCGGGTTTATGAGATTTGATTGCCTTGTTGCAGCAAACATTGCCATCCAAAAAGCGAATGGTCTGTTGGTGGATGACATGGTGCTTGAAGTCAAGAATGCTACATATGCCAGGGGTAACAGAGATGAACAAAGTAAAAGACTACCACAAAGCACTAGAAGATTCTTCACAACAACTAGCATCAAGGGTAAAGCTTCATATGCAGATCAAAGATCCTTTGCAGAGGTATTAAAAGGGAAACCACCCACTGCAGCTAGTAATGTTAGCATGACCATAAAAGTTGATGAAGTTGGTCATGGATGGCTATATGACAGTGTAATAATCAAACTCAATGCTAAGTATTCCACTCATGATATTGGTAAAGCTCTAAAGGCAAATGGTCTGAACCAGGTTCTAGTCAGACAAGGGGGAGACTGTGATGTAGTTTTAACTTTCAAATCTCCATTAAAGAATAGTTCAAGGATTGGAGCCAGTTTGTGGCAGAATGGAAGCCAGATTTCCACTATGAACAAGAGAGATGCTTGTGGTTGAGGTGTTATGGCATACCTTTAAATTTCTGGAATAAAAACACACTTAACAGCATTAGAAGTATTTGGGGCTCTATTCTCAATTTGGATGGGGATATCTGTCAACCAAAATCTTTCTCCTATGCCAAAGTCAGAATGGTTACATCATGTATGGAGCCTATCAGTAAAACTATTTTGCTAGAGTGTAAGGGTAAAGTCCACCCCATCTTTGTGTATGAAGATCATATTGCAGATCTTAGCATCATGAAGCATAATGGTATAGAAGATTGTAGTTCTAATGATAGTTATTCCAGTAAAGAGGTAGAAACTTTCCTAGAGAAGGGCTGTAGGGAGAAGGAAGATGATGATGAGGTGATAGCAGGATATGACAAGCTTGCTGCTGAGTTAGTATGCACCAATGAGGTAGTACCGAGGAAGAAGCCTCCTGCATGTCACATTAGTAAGAAGGCAAGCACTATATTTGAGGAGACAAAGTTGGATACAGAAAGCAGCAGTAAGGAGGGAGCGTGTGTAAAGGTTATGATGCTGGAAGAAACTGTGCATAGCCCTAAAAGTAATGATGGCAATTAGAGGTATGTTGAGCAAGTCTTTACACAGGGTTTTATAAAAAGTTTAAGTGGGTCTAGAGAGGGTCTCCAAGTGGATCTGGCTCAATCAATATGCAACAACCAAGATATTGGTCCATCCTTCAGGCCCATTGAGCCTTGTGATATCAGACCTGGGAGTAATGGGCTTTTGGCTTTGAGTCTAAATCATTCAAGCCAAATTAGACGATCAGCTGCTATCTCAAAACCTCTTCAGAATGTGAAGAAAATGGGGAAACAAAAGGCCCAGCTAGAGGGATTTACTACCTTATCCAGACTCCATAGGTACAAAGCTATCAACAAACCCACCTCAAAATGTATCATACACAGACCAGCAGCAGCAGTAATTGCATAGTCGGATCTGTCTGAGATTGAAACAGATCTGAACAATTACCTTCTTCAAAAAGCCACAGCCACCATCCAATTGGGGAAAACTTTTGGCATCAACTTCAATGGACAAGAGGATGTTGCCTTAAACAAGATCATGGACCTAGAGCTAAAGGACAAAGAGAGAATCAACAAAGAGGGGAAGGTCAAATAGTAAGTTGTTGTACATGGGAGATTTTGAGTGTCTCATTTGTTTATCTATGAAGCTATTATCTTGGAATTTTAGGGGGGTAGGAAAGCCTGAGAAGAAAGGTAGAATCAAGAAGCTATTAAAGGCTAGACACATGGATATTGTTTTTTTTCAAGAAACTAAGAAAGTTGTGGTCTCTGTTAATGTTGTTAGAGGGCTTTGGGAGAGTAGGAAAATGGAGCATATGTCTGTGGATCTAGAAGGTACTGGTGGTGGGCTCCTTGCATTTAGGACCTACAGGTTTATTATATAATTCTTATGATTGTGTTTTGGTCAATATTTATGCTCCCAATGATTTTAGCATCAGATCCATGCTTTGGGAAAGGCTGTTAAAGCTCAAGCTGGGATGCAGAGTGGTGGTAATCAACTCTTTTTTATTGTTATTGGTTGCTATGTTTATGCTCGGCATTACAATCTGGAGATAATCAGCTCATTTTGATTATTTGGGTACAATCTAGTTGTTAAAGGTTTGCTCAGCATTAATCTGCTTGCTATTTAGAAGATTGTTTTGTTCAGCATTAATTTGGTTGTTTTGTTCTCTGCAATGGCTGCAACTAGATTGTTTTGTTCACTGCAATGGTTGCTATGCATATGCTCAGCATCTCAAAGTGGTGGTAATCAGCTCATTAGCTGCAACTAGTTTGTTTTGTTCACTGTAGTTGGGCTCAGCTGTTGATAGGTGGAACATTCATGTTGTTGTTTTGTTTTGCTTTGTGTGTTGGTTTCTCACCAGCTTGGAGCTTGGAGCTTAAACTAGCTCCAAGTTCATCTTTATTGATGTATTCTATCATACTTTGTATGTTTCTCATCAATAAAGATTTATTTTGCCGATCAAAAAAAAAAAAAAAAAAATCACCTTTGTTCTATAATTTGGGCAACGCTTCCCTCCAAGCTCCAGTATGCAAAATCAACTAGAGGTGTTGATAGGCTTATGGGAGTTACCTTGATGATTTGAATTGTTCATATCATAGGATCTGTTGAGAAGATCGTCTTATAAAAAATCAAATTAATTGGACAATTATTATCATATTTTTAGAACACATTTGTCATTTAAAATAAATAATTACAATTATAATTATAAATAATTTATTATTTTAAAGACAACTATAATATAATAATACATCTACAATAATCAAAATAAATCATTTTTTTGTAAAAATAATATTTTCAATAAATCTTTTAATATAAACGGTTTAAATCATGAAAACGAATCCCATGATAGCCCACAAAACCCAACAACACTTCCAATTGACAGGAAAATGTTGCCCTTATAATTTAATTTTGTGTAACTAATCTCTCTTTTAATTTTAAAAGTGAATTGGTTTGAAATTGAAAAGGTAAATTACAAATACACTCTCTAAGATTTGCTTAAAATATAAATTGTTCCTTATGATTTGGAAAATTATAAACACTTCTCTGTCAGAATTTTTTATTTAACAGAATTAATTAAAAAGTGAAATTTTTAACTGTTCACCTATACAATAATAAAATTATCTGAATTATTAATTGAAATAAAATTTTAACATTATTAAAAACTGTTAATTAACTTAATGATTTATTAATAAAATAACTTATTTGTTATGAAATTAAAAACTTTGAGGGACATAACGTAATTTCTAAAACTATAAGAATAATTTATAATTTAAATAAACTTTAGAGATATGTTTGTAATTTACCCAAATTGAAAATGCATCAAACCAACCTTGACGGTGACATTCTCATGCTTTACAAAATCCCATGCACGTCAAGTTGGTGGTTAATTACCTAAATTATATTAACAATGGTGATACTGTGGCGAAAAAAAAAAAAGAGGAAGGTTCAGTGAAAAATATCTCAAATTATCTATTGGTTGACTAATCAACCAATCCGAAATTTTTTCGATCATATCCAGCCAATTGTCCAGTTACAACTTTGAGACAGTTTTTCATACAAATATTTTGTGGCTCATACTATTTTTGGAATGATATAAAACAAAAATTAAAGCGGTAAATATAAAAAATAAAATTAAACTCATGAAAATATAAATAATTTAGGCATTAAATTGTGCAAATAACTGTTCTATTTTCATGAGTTTATAATTATTTTTCTTACTTTCCTACTTTTTTTCTTTTTTTTTTATATTTCCCCTAAATAAAATATATTAACAAAAGATCTAATAACTGAGCAAATGACAAAGACAAACCCCTCATTTATTTAACTCAAACCATCAAAATAAATTCAGGCTATAGGTCCATTTTTGAATTTTTGGATAATTAGGTACAAGCTCTAATCTCTTTAGATTAAAATGATACAATTTATCTAAAATGACAACTATTTGTTGAAGTCAAATTAACCCATTTTCTTAAAGTCGCCCTATTTGTCAATCTACTGAAATTCACCAGTCATATTTGTCTATCTGTTGAAATTCATTAAATTAACTATATGTTGAAATGTGACATATATTACATTCAATACTCTATTTGTTAAATATCCCACATTTCTCTATATCACCACCACCATCTGCTGCCACCAATCACCATCGCAAGTGAATTCTTCAGACAATTTTCCAATGACTTTTTTGAAGTCAGCAAAATTTTTCAGCGACTTTTTTGACCTGTTCTTATCACCAAATAAGATTTTCTTTTGGATCTAATGCTTTATATACTCTTTAAGATGAGCTTTTCACCAATTATCTCTTTAAAAATAAATTAAAATAAATAAATCTAAGAAGATATAGGGGTGAGCATGGTCCGATTTGGAATGAAATTAGGACCAATCCATTGCCTATGCTTCTATAAAAATTGGAATTAAATTAAACCATTAAAATTATGGAACCAATCCAAATCAAACCATTAATAAGAGCATAGCTATCAACCAAATTACTCTCATAATATTCACTAATTAAGCAAAAACATAACATTAATCTGCCATGATTTTTCGAAGGGTAATGGTACATGCACCAATTAGTGTACTAACTAGTATACCAACACTAGTTATGACATTATTATTAACCACTCTCATTATAAAAATTACAAATACTAAAAACTTTTTAAATTGTGCCACATTATTAATTGATACACTAATTAGTGCATATAGCATTATTCTTTTTCGAAACATAAACTTCAAAACATAAGCATGCATATCATTCTACCATTAACTTAAACAAATAATAATATCTAACAAATAAATGCATATAGTTTAAATTATATAGTCCAATTCAGTTTAAATTCAGAACTACAAACCTAAATTCGAAATCAATTCGCAAAAATTAATTTCTCAATTTTGTAAATCAGTACCAAATCACGAATTAAAAAAATGAAATCAGACTTATTGGATTGATTTGAACCGGCAGGTTTGCCAAATTTTTCCATTTCCTTACTCACTGGAAGATATATCCACCACCTCAACCCTAGCACCCTCATCAAAATCATCACCGTTGATCTGATCAATAACCAACACTAATGCCACGGCAAAGCAACCATCAAAGCCAGGCTTGACCAAAAGAGAGATTACGTCTTTCCCAAGCAACACATTCGTCGAAGCATCCACTTTCCGTTTAATCTCAGCCACCGATTGCTTCTCTCCATCCAAGATCGTGCAACATCGCTGCGCGAACGACCCTTCGATCTGGTACTCCTCCGGATTATCGTTCACCTCCACTGTCAAACTCGACCGTCCGATTATTGACGACCTCTTCACGCTGAAGATCGGTTTCTGACCGTCTGTTCTCTCTCCCACGAAACCTTCCCACCGATGATGCAGACTCAGCCTCTGCTTCAGAACAAAAGATAAAAACACCATTATCAACATATATTGACTAACTCGCCGAGTTGACTCGGATCATTCTAAATGACGAGTCACGACCATTCACTGGAATGGTTACAGTTATCAGCTGCTTTCTTTTTCTTTTTTCTTTTTTGATAAAAGGGTTATTTACAAAATTCCCTCAAACTATTTGCAAATAGGAAAATATTATGTACACATTGGACATGTCATATGAATATTTAATTATAATTTGAGTCAATAATTATAATTTATTATGTTGTTAATTATGACATATTGTCATATCAATTATGATAAAATTTTATAATGGGCTAATTTGGAAACTTGGTTAAAAGTATTTAACTTTTAACATATTTTGAATCATATTATCTCCCTACTTTTTTACACATTTTTTCAAAAAAAAATTCAAAAAATTCAAAAAGTAAACTTTTGACCAACTTCCCAAAATAATTCAAGAGTTGTTTTGTTATACTTCTCTCGTAACATTTAGCCTTCATTTGGTATGCTAGGCTCTTTGACATTTTGGTTATTTTAGCTACAACGAGATAAAATAGATTTTTTAATCTAATAAGACAAAACATTATATCTAAATCATAATCATTTTAATTTTTCTATCATAAAAGTCAAACAAAGTTTAAAAAACCTATCTCAAACGAGACTTTTTAGCACTAGACTAAAATAGTCAAAAAATCAAAAAACTAAAAAGTCAACCCACATCCCAAACGAACCCTTAGTTATGACTCAATTTTATTTTTATTTATTTATTTATTTTTTTTTTGGACTCCTATGATATTGAGTTATTCCATTTTTGATTACATAACTTACATATAAGTGTATACCATACTATTTTCCTAACAAATATCATTTTAAACATTATACATGAATCTGTTTTTGATTTTTTAATTATAAAAATATATCAAATTCACTCCTAACATTAAATTCAAATAAAATGTATTTGTCCGATTTTAAAAAATCTTAACCATCAACTTGGAGTAACTCAAAGTTCGTTCGGTGATACTACATGTACTAATTAATGTACCAACTAATATATCAACACTAGTTATGATATTATTGTTGACCCCACTCATTAATTACATTACAAATATCAAAAACCTCTTAAATTATGTCACATCATCAATTGGTACACTAGTTGGTATATTAATTAATACATATAGCATTATTTAAGTTGGTTCGAGAATTGTAAATATCACAGTAAATTCAAATCCAACACAAATCAATCGAACACGGTTTTTTAAATTGATTTTCTTCATTGCTTTTATCCAATTTTAGTATTCAAATTTCAAATAAAGATGATCGGCGAGGTGCGCAACTCAGGAGTCACGACTTAAGTCAAGTTTGGCATGACTTCAGGCCCCGTTTGGGGAGTGGCTAAATTAGCTAATTAGCCAAAAAGTTACTTTTTTAGCCAAAAAGCCAACAACCCATACCAAAAAGTCAAAGATTCTCTTTTCTCTCTACTTTTTGCACATCTTTTCGTAATTAGCCAAAAAGTCATCCCAAACATACAAGTTTTTTTTACCAACCTTTTTAGCCAATTAGCCAAAAAGTTACTAAATTAGCCTGTTCCCACAATAATACAAAAAGTCAAAAAGTCACTATCCTATTTAAGTCACATCATCTTATTTAAATCACATCACCTCTCTAACACATCACATCAAACCCAACCCAAACCCAACCTATAAAAGCCAATAAGTTAAAAAATGCACTTTTTTAGAACATCCCAAACCAACCCTTAGTAGCAAACGGTACAGTACATTAAAAGCAAATCAATATCCGATTTATTATATTTTCTATATATAAACTATTGTTAAATAAAAAATGACTGGTAGGTCAAAACAAGTAGCTCAATTTTGGCTCGAATTGCAAAACGACATCGTTTTGCGATTTTTTTTTTTTATTTTTCTTTTTCTTGATTTTCTTTCTCTTCCTTTTCTTTCTTTCTTTTCTTCTTCTTCTTCGTTGAACACAGAGAAGAATAGAGGGAAAAAGGAAGAGAGAGGGAGAAAGAGAGAGGAAAGGAGAGAAGGGCCCCTCCTGTGCCTCCACCGCCGCTGATCGTCGCAGCATCTCCGATCATTGCAGCAGTTCCGATCATCGCAGCCCCGCCTCCTCCAGCCCGATTTTGATGGCCCCTTCCCCTCTAGTTCTCCTCATTCCTTCTTCTTCTTCTTCTTCTTCTTCTTCTTCTCCGAATTCGAGCCAAATTCGAGCCTCCGAATTCGAGCTACAAATCAGAGTTGTTGTTAAATTATCTAGTTAGTTTTTCAACTATCAATTAACTTTACTTAGTCCTTAAGCACATAAAATAAAATCTATTTAATTTTTAAACTATCGATTAAATCTATTAAGTTCCTAAAATATTTAATTTAAATTTATTAATTCCTGAAAAGATTTAAAAAATAAAATATATACTCATAATTATTATAAATTAGTAAAAGAACCTATAAAGTTTATATTTTATTTTAGAAAAATCTTAAATTTTTATTTTGTTTTTAAAAGGTGTTTTATTTCACTACATGGTTAAATTAGTATCAAAGTTTGGCTTCTCAGTCTTACCCATATTATTATACAAGTTTTAGACATAAATAAGTAAAATTAGATAATTTAAATAGTAACATTCTGCTACAAATTACAGTAGAACAAAATAACACATTAATTAAATTATAAAAAAGAATTCAACGAAAAACTTAAAAACAATCAATTAAAAATTATAAACAAAATTTGACATATAATACTAGATAAAGGCAAATAAATAGTCATTGTAAAAAATAAGTAAGAAAATAATATAGATAAATTCCATTTTCCCTTATAAAAAAAATTCACTATAAAAAGTGACACCCACTTTGCGAATCCAAAGTAAAAATTTAAGGTCTTTTTTGAAATAAAAATTTAACTAAATAAATCTTTTACTAATTTATAATATTTATGAGTTTATATTTTATTTTTATAATTGCTTCAAGGACTAAATATATTTGAATTAAATACTATATGAATTTAATAGATTTAATCCATAGTTTAGAGACAAATAAATAGACTTTAATTTATTTACTTTAGAGATTAAGTAAATTCAATCGATAATTTAAAATTAAGTAAACAATTTAACAATAATCTATAATACTTAATAAAGCAAACACCAAATTTAATGTCTTGAAGCCTTACAAATTTTTTGTTTAATGTCAGTTACTCTTTTGCAAGAACGAATCGTTACAAAACTATACTACTTAATAAAGCAAACACCAAATTTGGTGTCCTGATGCCTTGCAAACTGTTACAAAACCACACCTTAAAATTACTCAACTTCCTCTCCTGTGTAAACAAACAGTTATAGAACCACATCCTAATATTACTAAACTTCTGATGTTGCAATTATCTTTCTCTCTGCAACTGTTACAAAACCACATCTTAAAATTACTCAACTTCTTCTCTTATATAAACAAACAGTTATAGAACCACACCCTAAGATTACTAAACTTCTCATGTTGCAATTCTCTTTATCTATGCAACTACCTCATCTCTCTCTCTCTCTCTCTCTCTCTCTCTCTCTCTCAATTCAAATATATATGGTGATATATTTTATACATACACGTGTATATAGACATTATAAAGAACAGGAGTCATGGGCATTTATCAGAATCCAAAGATCAAACATGTAATATATCACTGCATTGAGTTGAGAGATTCAGAATCCAAAGATCAAAAATGCAATTATCAGAATCCAAAGATCAAACATGTAATATATCACTGCATTGAGTTGAGAGATTCAGAATCCAAAGATCAAAAATGCAATCTATACTGCATTGGGTTAAGAGATAGAGGTAGAGTTTAAGAGGGAAGGGGAAAAGGGCACATAGTATGGCCTAAAGAATCAAATCCATAGATTGGCTTGACTTCTACTACAGAAAAAATATTTGTCAGGAGATTTTTTGATTTGATGCACTTTCACTATAAAGTAAAAGTATTGCAAAACTTTTATTTCTAGACTACATTAACAGTATGTTTTGTATATTTAAATTTGATAAAGAACATTAGATTATTTTTTATTTTAAATTTATAATTGATATTTCAATTGTAGTACATCTCTATACAGTTTATGTTTTTTCTTTTACTAGAATTTTAGTAGGAAAATATGCTCAAACAAACATTATTCAATAAATAAATTAATAAATAAAACATATAATCAAATAAAAAAATATCATCAAAAGAGGGATGTAATTTATAATCAATCAAACATAAAACAAAAATCACAACAAAATTTAATCCATAAGGTATAAAAAAATGTAATTTTTGAGAAATTGAAATTAGTGAAATAAGCAATCCAATATTAAACAAAAGTGATACAAAATATAATCTATAAAAAATTTCATGTGCCACCCAAAGTGTAATAAACTAATCAATACCCATTTGTTAAAACCAGAAACTGACACAACCCATGTCCTCAGATTTAATTTACTGTTTGGTTTATAGATTCATTGTTAGTATAAATTGACTCAGCGAGTCACAGTGAGCTAGGTTACCTTTCGGCGGACAGTGAGGAGGCACCTGCCAGAAGCGTCCATGAGGACGAGTTCAGCCCTGTCGTGAGTGTCGGGTCTATACGAGTCGACTCGGAAGACGAGGTCTCCTTTGCAATCATAGACAGCGAAGCCATCGCTAGAGAAGGAAAGAGAGGTTTTGAAAACGGTGAGATGGGTTTCTTCTTCGTATATGAATCCTTCTTCAATAACAACCCCACCTTTCATTTTTAATTCACAATCTTTCAGGGTTTTTGAAGATTTTCAATCCAATCTCGTTCTTGGTCTGTGCGCTTGTGAAATTGTATATCTCTCGGAGTGAGAAAATGTTATAAGAGAATATGTATATACTTCAAGATGGAGGATGTTATTTTATTAGTAAAATCATATTACAATTAAGGTTAGGTTTGGTATCCTTTAAAAAAAAATTAAAAAGTTAAGAAATCATTATTTTATTTTATTTAAGTTATATAATTTTTTATCACATCATTTTAAATTCAATTCACATTTCATAAAAAATCAAAAAATACACTTATTTAAAATATTCTAAATAACCCCTGAGAAGTTGTCGTTGTTCTATCAGGTGGAATTCTTGACTTTTCTTTCACTATGGGTTGGTTTAGGAGTGAGTTGAGTTTTTGGCTTTTTATAATTTTCTGACTATTTTAATATGTGACTAAAAAGTCTTGTTTGGAAAAAAAAATTTTAATTTTTTATAAAAGAAAAAATATAATGATTATGAATTAGATGTGATGTTTTATCTTATTATTCTAAAAAATTTATTTTATCTTTTTGTAACTAAAATAATCTCAAACTCAACCCAATACATCTTTCCAACACAGAGGCTATATGTTAACGAGTAGCTACAAGACCATTTAGCCAAATAGAGGTGCCAAACTCAACCTAAACTAGTGAACGCGTCTAATTATATGCATTTAAAATCAATAAATGTACTTAAATGAATTGTTCATTATCAACCCAATTAAAACTGGAGTTAGGGTTTTTGTTGTGCCTTAAGGCAGAACAAGTTATTGTGAGGTCCATTAGGGACGTGTCTTGAATCTTTTTTGATGATTCGAACAATTTATATTGTAAGGTTCATCGAATAGATCATTCATATAAAAAATCAAATAAATTAGACAATTGTAACCTCATAATAAGAGCACATATGTTTTTCGAAAAATAAACGGTTAAAATGATTTTAATTATTTTTTTTAAAACAATTAAAAATTTATCATGGGTTTACAGATGTTCGATTAACTTGATTTTTTATATGAATAATATACTCGATAAACCTTACAACATCATGGTTCAGATCATCAAAATACAGTAAAAAAATGCCTCCACAGGACCTCACAACTGGGTCGTTGTGTTGTCCATTAAAATTAGATTTATTTGGGTTGGATATGGGTATTCATTTAACTCCGTCTAAATAGGCGCCATTTCTACCACTAATCCACTACCACTTCTTCTACCATCGTCACTTTACCACCACCACCACCACCTCCTCCTCTTCATCCTCCTCCTCCACCACCACTCCACCACCACAACTACCACCTCATCCTCCACCACTACCACTACCACTACCACCGCCAACACACTATACCGACAGCATCATTGCCACTCCACCACCCCTACTGCTACTTCTGTTATTCTATGCCATTAATGTTATAAAAAATATAAAATAAAAATAAAAATATTTTTGAAAAAATAAAAAAATAAAAAATAAATAAAAATAGTAATATAGTAAAAAGAGATAAAGTAAATGGGTTGATTAAGATTAAATTTCCTACCAAATAAATGATCAAATGTCTCATATGGATGTGGGGTCTGCAAAAGTGTGGGGTCCACACTCATGTGAGACATTTGGTCATTTATTTGGTAAAAAATTTGGGGTTTATAGCATTTTTTTTATCCAACGGGTAATGTTGGAGATACCAAATTTCCTACCAAATAAATGACTAAATTTGGAGTCTACCTACACCCATGTGTGACATTTAGTCATTTATTTAGTAGAAAATTTAGGGTCTATAACATTTTCTTTTATCCAACTGGTATCTAATTCATCCTAACCTGTTTAAGCCCATTTATTAAGACGGGTTTAGATTGGGTTGCTTTAAATACATAACCCATTTTGACCAGCCCAAATCTGTCCATACTCGCCCATTTGCTACTTTTAGCCAAACTTGAGATCTTAGAGCACCTCTACCCGATACTTCAAAATTGATGTTGCACTTCAACAGCTATATTTTGTATTCATTTGGCATAACGCTACAGTGCTAAAATAATTACAAAAAGACAAAATATGTTAAAAAGTTAGTAACACAAAATATCACTTTCAAACTATAATTATTTTATTTTATCTCTTATAAGAGTCAAAAAAATCAAAAAGTCTATTACAAATAAGGCTTTTTAGTCCCAAGTTGGCCTCTTTTGAGAAGATGACTAAAAGTTAAAAGTTATATTTTAATTTATTTTTAGTCACATCATCTCTTTATTGTTTACATGTTTTTTTAAAAAATAAATAAATAAACAAATAAAAAAAAATCATTTAATTAGCTTTTCAAAATAATTTAAAATGATTAAAAAATAAAAAAGACAATCCACATCTCAAATGAATCCTCTAGCATCAAGCATGAATACCACCTAATGTGCCAAAAGTCGACATCGCTTTTAACAACACTCATTCCTGCTAAGTTTAACCTGAAGACTTCTTCTTCTTTTCTTTTCTTTTTTAAAAAAAGAAAAGTTGCAAACAGTATAATTTGGTACGAATTGTAGTTGTCATCAGTCCCACGTCATGTCATACCTTTTATTTTTATTTATTTATTTTTACCATCTATTTAAATGGCATAAAACTCTTTTAAAGACAAATTTATTCTAATTAATAAAATAAAAGAGTTTAAGTAGTTGTTTAAAATGTGTCATATAAATATATTTTTTAATTTTTTGATTAAAAAAGTAAAGAAAAAAAATGTATGTTGAGGATAAATTTTTAATTTTTTACGAAAAGATGCGTAATAAAATATTGTAGTAAAATCAAAATGACCATTCTACTCTTTTGAAATTTTGACTTTTGAATAATTGAATCCAAAAAACAAAATAATAATTTTTCTTTCTAAACTTCTCTCACAAGCTACTCTTGAATAATATGAATTTTTTAATTTTTTAATAATTTTTTGACTTTTTAACTTCGGTAAGTTATCCCAAATTAAATCTAAATTTTAAAAGTAATAAAATAAGAAATTTAACATATGACGTGAAGAACATTAATGTCAAATTGAAAAATGGGAAAAAAAAAAAATGCAAGGCAAAAAAAAAAAAAAAATAATAATAATTTACTTAAAATAGAAATTAGGGGGATTCGGGGGAGAGAAATTCAAGCTACCAATCAAAATTGTTGAAAAATTTAACATACTAGAATGTGTGTGTAGAAATGCTCTTATAAAAGGAAGATAATATTGGAGAGAAGTAGAAAGAGAGGAGACAGGGACCACACACGGAGAAAAATCGAAGCCAGTGCATGAGATACGTTGTCGAATTCAATAATGACATAATTAATAAAAAAATAAAAATAAATAAAAAAACTAAAACAAATTCATAAGAGCAATTTCAATTATACTTTTTATTTTTTATTAATTAAAATACAAAAAAAGTAAATCTTTTTCTTTTTTTTTTAATTCATTTTTTTTTTTTTATCTATGTACTTCAATATTACTCTTTATTTTACTTATTTATACACCTAAGTTGTTTAAAGAGCCTTCTAAAATTCTTCAAATATGGCTAGTCTTAAAATTTTTAGTTAAAATAACTATTGCAATAGCTAATCCGTTAGAGTGACTAAAATAAAATAATATTAGTATACGAGCACGAAATAATCTTCTCGTATAAGCCTGTTGATCAAGTTTACACTCTTCCAAACGTCATCGCTTTACTTCCTAAAAACACAAACACAAGCTAGCTGGTGGGTGTGTGCCGAAAACCTCTCTAATGCCTAAGTCAGCAAATAAACAATAGACAAAAGTTCTATGTATTTAGGAGTCAAAATTTTGATACCTATTTATAGGTCATGTTATGAACTTTTATAGATTCTATGTGGCACAATCCTAGTAGGACTCTTTATTCTTCAATGTAGAGTCCTCCTAGGAATCACATCTCTAAGAGATAATGTTTATCCCTTAACATCCTTCTCACTACTCTAACCAAGTGAAATGGTTTTACATTGGTAGTATGACAAAACGACCGAGCTAACATGCATTGATACAGTGTATTTCACCGAGCTTTCCTTAGCTCGGTTCCACCGGTTCTACCGAGCTTTACCTAGCTCGGTTTCTCCTTGCCTTTATAACACGGCTCCCTATAGCTCGGTTCAGAATACTCGAACCGAGCTAACCTCAGTTACTCATGACCAAGCTAACTAGGGCCAATGGTAAAGCCCATTCTACTCAGCCCACAGCTCGGCTTACTTCTACTTAGTCCTAGCTCAGCCTAGATTTACACATTTTACCCTTTTAATTGCCCCTTAATGCCATCTGCAACGCATGATTTGGGATTATTCTTCTCCAGCCGAGCTAAAAACACTCAAGCCAACCGAACCCCCCTTCTACCGGGCTACCGATGAGTCCGGTCCATAAACATCTTTTCAACTGCTCTGCACGTTTGAATCGTTTTCTATTCTCTTGGACACGTGGCAAGCTCTCATTGGCCAAGTATAGCTGTCACAGCCGTCTTCGTACACCGAAAATTTTGAACAGTCAGGCCATTCTATGCTTTATACGAAAACCCTTGTTTTTGATCTAGTTACTCTACTGTTCATCATCTCTCTCTTGCCCTCTGAGCCTCCATTTTCACAACTATAGTGCCTGCAAAGCTTGTGCTCTCACTGTTATTCTTGCGACTTTGATCTGCATCCCCCAATCTTAAAACTGTAAGTAGCTCAATCCATTTTTCTTTTCGTTTGTATAGTCGAGGAAACATGTAACATAATATACACATGTTTTTCTTAACACACTCGTATGATTTTCACACAAATGGGTAAAAACCCTTTGGACAACGATCACACACACTCATATGTTTTCGATCCAAAATAACCCCACGACCGAGATAAGAACTTGTTTGCCATAGGTGCGTATTAAATCGAGCTAGAAGCCTCACCCAACGACCGAGCTAGAACTTCAAGCCACCCCTTGCGTTCACGACCGAACTAACAAACCAATCCTACTCAATGACCGAGCCGAAAACTTGGAGCCTCTCCTTGTGTTATAACCGAACTGTGAATAGGCTGTATCCCATTCAACCATACTAGGATTTACTTTTATTTATCCTTTCTTCTTATCCCGGCTCAATGATCTGGGCTTAACACTTTTTATCTCCACTTTGCAGACTTTGACTAGGTTGGCCAGGCACACCTTTGCACGCTCAACCGAGATACTCAACGTCATCACAGCATCAAGCTAGGACCCCGGGCTAATTTATACATAATTTTATTCGAAATAGGTAAATACCGGTTCCTAGTAAACTCACCTAGGGCCATTGCTGAATTCCGTAAGGACTACAACATGCCTGATGATGTTCATCTTTCTTTAGCCGAGCTAGATACCACGCCCTGGGAAAAACCAAGTTTCGTTCCATTCACCATAATATCCAATGTTGAGGCCGATCTCCGATTCCCAGTCCAGCCATTAATATGCGAGTTCCTAAGGCAAACTAGATTGTGCCCGACTCAACTCAGCACCAACTCTTATCGAATAATAAACGGTATTACCGAGCTAAACCATTGGCTTAATCTCAACCTCGGATTGGCCGAGCTATTCCATCAATACTCGCTCGGCCAAAATAACGACGGTTGGGTGTATTACTTAAGAATAAGAAGAGGTCGAGAGAAGATAATAAAAAATACTCCAGACAAAGACCTAAATGATGATGATTTTTTCTGGGTCTCAGGCAATTTTGAAGACCAAGAAGCCCAGATACTAGGATATAACATTAATTGGAATAAGGGCATTGCCGGTAAGGATACCTCAGCTCGCTTTTTACTCTGCTATTCCAAGTTATGATTTTTGCACCGTGCTAACCGTTGCCTTTTCTATTGTGTAGATTTAAACCACCTAAAGACTCAATACCCATACGCAAATCAAGGCGCCCTATGCGCCGCGTTGCGATACCGCCACCGGGGTTGGGCCGAACTACTGAACTTTGAGCCAACATACAGATACAGTGGAAGGAGGAAGACCAGGGTATCTGACTTTTTTCTCGAACCATCACCAGAATTGGATCCAACTCTTTCCCAAATCAATCTTATTCCCTTAATCGAAGAACAAGAGATGGCAAAGCGCCGAGCTGTCCGAGCCTTGATCACCGAAACAACAACTCCAGCCAGCAGGGATCAAACCGAGACATCACAAGCTAGACAAACACAAGAGGCCATGGTAGCCCTCCCAACAGCCCGGCCTTCGTCATCTTGGCCGAGTAAGCGCGTCCGCACCTCTTCGACCGAGCAGCAGCGATTGATTGATAAGGACTGCATGCTTTCTGAAACAACACCACCGAGCCTTGAGCCTGTCCATACTGACAGAGCTAGCCCTTCAGAATGGCACCAAAAATAACATACAAGAACCGAACTATTTCAAACACTGACTCGGTGGTTGCGGAAAAAGACCACACGCTCGCCTTCAACCTTTCCAAAAGCGTGTGTCTGCCAGACAATATGGAGCATCATGATCACCTAACTGAGCTAAAGGCTATTCACTCGGCAACCAAGTCGATGGTGCTGGTAAGTGCTCCATTTGTTTTGTTTTCCAACTCACATCTGTTTGCTCAGTTTTAATCATATTTGCCATCTCTCCTTTCGCAGGCCATGCAGAAGAACCACGTTGCTCATAAGCGCGTGCTAGAACTGCGCAAAACAGTGCGGCTGGTCGTGGCAGATGCCAATGCCAAAACGGCCGAGCTAAATAAAGCGAAACAAAAAATGATTGAGCTTGAATCTGACATTGCCCGACTTACCGAGCTGGTCAACGCGACAGAAGCGGATAAGCAAAAGGCTTTGGCCACGCTAAAAGACCGCTATTTGCACGAACTGGCCAAGCTTGAAAAGAAAAAGATGCCGAGATCGCCGAGCTGAAGAAGAGCGCGGACGATACTGAGGACCGTGGCTACAAAGAAGAGGAGGCCACCTACATCCTGCAGTGTGAAGCTGCTAAGGACATATTTTTCAAATGCGAATGGAAGACAGCTGTGTCAAAGCTCGGTTATGGTTAAGAAACTGAGGTCTTCCAGAACCCTCCTCCCCACTTCATTTCGAGTTATATGGTGGACTACCTAATGCCATTCAACAAACATTTCTCCAAGTAGGAGAGGAAGAAGAGGCATCCCTAGAGCCCAACAACGCCCCAGCTGCTACCAATGATCCCGGTCTCCAAACCGCTTAATCAGTTCGGGTGGAGCCCCCAGTGCCCAGTACGGTTGAAGATGTGACCGACCTACCCGCTGGAATCGGGCTACCGAGTGGTGAAGCTCGAGTTGACCTGGATGCAAATCTGGACGATCTATTTGTCTGATCTTGTATTTTCTTCTTTTGATACCAATTTTTGAAAGCATTTGTAGCTGGGCTGAAGCCCCCACCTCTTGTAATGCAGTTTTAAATCTTTGAATGAAATCTACTTTTTTGCCATTCTTTTTGTCCAGTTCATTTCCTGCTTGTATTTGTCTCTTAACTTTAATTGGCATGTTTGGAACTTTTTGGCCGAGATAACCATCCTAGTCCAAGAACATTGTTTAGGGTTGGTTTGGGATGTCCTAAAAAAGTGCACTTTTTGACGTATTGGTGGGTTTAGGTTAGGTTTGGGTTGAGTTTGATGTGATGTGTTAGAGAGGTGGTGTGATTTAAATAAGATGATGTGACTTAAATAAGATAGTGACTTTTTGACTTTTTGGCTTATTTAGTACATGCCAAACTAGTCCTTACTACGTGTTGGTTATACCAGCCAACTTTCTCCAGCCGAGATCCTTATCTTGGCTGAAGAGAGCTAAATGTTGGTTATTCCTGCCAACCTTCTTCAACCTAGATCCTGATCTCGACTGAAGAGAGATAAATGTTGGTTATTCCTGCTAACCTCTTCAGCCTAGATCTTAATCTTGGTTGAAGAGAGATAACTGTTGGTTATTCCTACCAACCTCTTCAGCTTAGATCTTGATCTCGGCTGAAGAAAGATAACTGTTGGTTATTCCAGCCAACCTCTTCAACCTAGATCCTGATCCCGGCTGAAGAGAGAATTGTTGGTTATTCCTACCAACCTTTTCAGCCTAGATCCTGATCTCGATTGAAGAGAGATAACTGTTGGTTATTCCTGCTAACCTCTTTAGCCTAGATCCTGATCTTGGCTGAAGAGAGATAACTGTTGGTTATTCCTACCAACCTCTTCAGCCTAGATCCTGATCTCGACTGAAGAGAGATAACTGTTGGTTATTCCGGCCAACCTTCTCCAGCCTAGATCTTGATCTCGGCTGAAGAGAACTAAATGTTTGGTTATTCCTGCCAAACTTCCTGATTGCTGGCAATGTCTGAGAACAATTTTTACAGTAGAAAGAATTGTACTGAAAAACCACTTCTTTTATTTGAAAAATGAAAAATTACAAGTATTTAAAGATTAAAAATAAAATAATTTGAGATTGGCAGTGTTCCATGGCCTGGGAATAGCCTTACTGTCTCTATTTTCCAAGTGATATGCCCATTTTCCTGCTAAACCAACCACTTTGTATGGTCCTTTCCAGTTAGGTCCTAGCTTGCCATCTCCGGGTACCAAAGTGTTGCCCATTACTTTGTGTAATACCCAATCTCCAATTTTGAATTGCCTTGGATGGACTATTTTGTTATATTTTCTGGATAACTCATGCTGGTATGAGCAATGTGAACTAAAGCTTTTTCCCGTCTCTCTTCTGCAAGGTTGAGCTCCAAGGCTATGGCTTCTCCATTTAAGTCTGGGCCAAAATTTTCACTTCTAATTATGGGGAGGCCGACTTCTAGTAGGATTACTGCTTCCATGCTATAGACCAAAGAAAAAGGCGTTTCACCAGTTGACCGCCGAGGTGTGGTACGGTAAGCCCATAAAACATGAGGAAGCTCTTCAGCCCACTTGCCTTTTGCTCTCTCCGACCTTTTCTTTAAACCATCTAAGATAACTTTGTTTGAAGCTTTTGTTTGGCCATTTGCTTGAGGGTATGCTGGTGTAGAGTTATAGAATTCTATCTTGTATTCCTCGCAAAAGCCCCTAAAGATTTTGCCATCAAACTGAGTGCCATTGTCAGATATTAGAGTCTTGCGTATGCCGAATCGAGTAATGATATTCTGCCAGACGAATTTCTTAACGTCTTTCTCCGTTATTGACACAAGTACTTCAGCCTTCACCCACTTTGTGAAGTAGTTTGTTGCTGCGAGAAAGAACTTTCTGTTGCCGGGTGCTATTGGAAATGGGCCCACTATGTCCACGCCCCACATTGCGAAGGGCCATGGGCTGGTTAATGGTAGGAGTTCTCTGGCTGGTTGATATATTTGGTGTGCGAACTTCTGACATTTCTCACATCTCTTGACGTACTTCTCAGAATCTGCTTGCATGTATGGCCACCAATATCCTTGTGAGATTGCTCTGTAAGCCAATAATCTTTCCCCTTGGTGGCTTCCGCATACGCCTTCATCTATCTCGAACAAAAATGCCTCGACCTTGCTAGGATGGACACATTTCAAGTAAGGTCCCGTGAAGGATTTTTTGTATAACTCCAATGATAGAGAGAGCCAAAATCGCTGTGACTTTGCTCTTATTTTGTTGGCCTCTTTCTTCTCTTCAGGAAAGATGCCATCCTTTAAGAATACTATAATGGGGTCCATCCATAAAGGGCCTAGTTCGGCACAACATACCTTAGTTATTTCGGGTTCTTCAATGCTTGGTTTGGGTAGGTAGTCGATCAGTAATGGATGTGTGATAGACGTATCTGCCATTGAGGCAAAACCTACTAGTTCGTCTGCTCTATTGTTTTCTTCTCAGCCGATTTGCTCTATCCGTACTACTTCGAACTTCATGATCTCCTTTCTGACTAACTCTTGGTACTTAGCCATTCTCTCATCTTTCACCTCGTAGTCGCCTGAAATCTGGTTAATTACCAGCTGGGAGTCACTGTAAATCATTAGTTCGGTGGCCTTCATGAAGAGTGCTGATTTCAGGCCTACTAAAAGCGCCTCGTACTCTATCTCATTGTTTGATGCTAGGAAGCCAAGATTGACTACTTGTTCCACTATTAGGCCATCTGGTGAGATGAAGACTATGCCAAGTCCAGCATCGTGCCTGTTGGATGCTAAATCCACGAAGAGCTTCCACATCTCTTCGACGAATAGTTTCTAGTAAGTAGAGGGGTCGGATGATATCTTGGGGTCAAGTGTGTTGCTGATGTTTTCTTCCAAGTCCATGCCTGCTATTGGGGTTTGCTTTTCACTATCTGACTATCCCAAGTTTTTACTTGTTGATGAGTCCTCGCTAAGAATAGCATGGTTTGCCCCTTCTTTCCTATCTTCAATCCTGTATGGCTTGGAATGTAGCTGGGCATCTTGTTTTAGAGGCTGCACAATCCCTGCGGCACTTTCCATCCCTATTTTGTCATATCGGTTAAATCAACTGGGCAGACGTAATGACTTCCTGGTGTGAACTTAGCCACAAAGTTTGCCAAAGCTTGGGCTTTTATTGCAGTTCTGGGTTGAAACTTGATATCAAACTGTCCTAATTCCATCGCCCACTTCAAGATTCGTCTAGAAAAATCTGCCCTTTCAAACAGGGCCTTTAATGGGAAAGCTGTTAGAACGACTATGGTGTAGGCATGAAAGTAATGCGAAAACTTTCGTGAGGCCATCATCAAAGCTAAGGCCAGCTTTTCCAATGGTAGGTACCTTGTTTCAGTGTCCAGTAAGGTTTTGCGAACATAAAATATGGGGAGGTGTTGGATTCCTTCCGCTCTGACCAACACTGCACAGACTACATGCTGTGAAACTACCAAGTACAAAAGAGCTCTTCTTCTGGTATTAGGGTTACCAATAATGGAGGAGAGGTCATGTAGTCCTTCAGGCTCTCTAAGGCATGGTCACATTCTTCATCCCACTCAAATTTGGCTTTTAATGCTTGGAAGAATGGTCGACATCTGTCTGATGACTGACTTATGAACCGGTTGAGTGCGGCTGCTAGGCCAGTGAGATGCTGTACCTCTTTGACTGTGTTAAGCCTCTCAAGTTCCTAGATTGCTTTGATCTGAGAAGGGTTAGCTTCTATACCTCGGTTGGTTACCAAGAAGCCTAGGACTTTGCCTAACCCTACTCCGAATGCACACTTAGATGCATTTAGGCGCAACTTGTTCTTCTTCAGAATTTGGAACATTTCATCTAGGTCCTTGAGATGGTTCTTCTCATCCTTGCTTTTGACCATCATGTCATCTATGTAAGCTTCAATTGCTCTACCTAACAATGATTTAAACATCTTGGTGATTATCCATTAGAATGTAGCCCCTGCGTTCTTTAGGCCAAAAGGCATGACTTTGTAACAGCACAGTCCTCTAGGCGTCGTAAAGGATGTGACCTCCTGGTCTGGCTCATACATAGCAATCTGATGGTAACCTCTATACGCATCAAGGAAGCTAAGTTGATTATGCCCTGCTGTTAGCTCCATCAGTTGGTCTATCCGTGGCAGGGGGAAGTTGTCCTTTGGGCATGTCTTGTTGACTGTCTTGTAGTCCACGCAAACACGCCACTTTCCATTCTTCTTTGGTACTACTACAGTATTGGAGATCCACCTGGGATAGTGCACTTCTCTGATGGCTCCTGCCTCCAGTAAGTTTCCCACTTCCTCTGCCACTATCTCCTCGCGGTGGAGTGCCGATCTGCGAGTGCGTTGTATAATTGGTCTGGCATTTGGGTGGATATTAAGTTGGTGGCAGATGAACTTAGGGTCAATGCCAAGCATGTCATATGGCGTCTAGACGAACACTTCGATGTTTGAGATTAAAAATTCCATTATTTCAGTTCTCTCAATGCTGGACAAAGACGAGCCGAGCAAAAAGAACTTTTCTAGGTCTTTTTCATCTATCCTGACCTCTACCAAGTCCTCCATAGCCTTCTGCTCTACTGTTTTTCCGATATCTGCAAACAGTTCGTTGCTCTCTGGCTCTTCCACCATCTGGACATACGTTTTTGCAGCCCAGCCGTTGTTTACTGTGACAAAGCACTGTTTTGACATAATTTGGTCTCCCAAGACCTCTTCGATCACTCCGGCTTCGTTGGGGAACTGCAATGCCTAATGGTAGGTTGAGGCCATTAAACGCATGGCATGCAGCCATGCCCTTCCCAAGATTATGTTGTAGTTGGAAGGGACCTTCAATATCCAGAATTCCACCTATTTTGTCACGATTCCTGCCTTGACTAGGAGGATTATCTTGCCTATTGGCCATTCTGGTATTGAGTTGAAACCGACGAGGGGAGATGTTGCAGGCGCCAGGTTTTTGTCCTCTAATTTCAGTTGTTTGAAGGTCTCGTAGTACATTATCTCGCACGAGTTTCCTTAGTCAATCAGAATCTGCTTGATATCAAAATTCTTGACGCGCAATGTGACCACCAGTGCGTCGTTGTGAGGGCAATGCAACCTTGCCAAATCTTTGTCTGAAAAGGATATGACGTTCGTGGCTTCTGTTTTGCCTTTTTTGATGGTAGGTTGTGCGCTTAATACCTCTTTTAAGTGCTCAGCCTTCTTGATCATCCCCCTAAGTTCACATACTCGCTCAGGTTCGACGATCCCATATATCACGTTGATTACGCCTTGAGGTGGACTGTCGACTGGCATCCCATTTGGTTTGTTGGGGTCCTATGGGGCTAGCTGTGTCCCCCGTTCTATATACTGGTTCAGGTGTCCAGCAGCAACTAACTCTTCCAGATGTTGCCTCAGGGGTGTGTAGTTTTCAGTTCAGTGCCCCTTCTCATCATGGAAGGTGCAATGAGACCTCTCGTCGTAGCCCCTTTGTGCTTCTCCTAACTTGGCTGGCCGCCGAACGTAGGGTTCATTACGTATCTCGCTAAGAATCCGGTAGATAGGTTTATTGAACACGGTGGTGATGGCAGTGTGGACCCTTAACTTCTTTTTTTTTGGGGTCCTCTCTATTGGCTCGCCTGCATCGCCCATTTCTGTTTGGCTGTTCCACTGTGTTGACTTTTGCTGTAGTCTTTTTATCTGGTAATGCTATTACGCCTGATTTTGCTTTAGCACAGGCACTATTTTCCTCTACTCGGATATATTGATGCACCCTCTCTATTGGGACCTCCATCGTGAGGGGTGGTATCATTGTTATTGAGTCCCTTAGTTTGTTGTCGACTGGTAAACCCCGTTTGTATTACGCAATGGCGAGGTTTGTAGGGCAATCCCCAATTTGGTTGAAGGTCTCCCAATAGCGACTGTTGTAAGACCTCAATGTCTCATTTTCACCCATGTCAATGGAGAGTGGCTGATCGATCTCCACTGGTGTTTTGGTATTTGTCCTGAATCTTGTCACAAATGCTTCTGCCAATTGTGCCCATGAGGCGATGCTGCCTCCGGGCAGCCTTTCGAACCAGGTTAGTTCTAGGTCGCCAAGGCTAGATGGGAACAGCATACACATTAGAGCCTCGTTTCGCCGGTATGCTGCCATAACCTGGCGAAAGTGGCTTAAGTGCATATAGGGGTCTGACTTCCCTTCATAAATAGTAAATTTAGGCTGATGGAAGCCCGAAGACAGCGGTGTGTTCTCTATTGTCGGAACGAACGGCGAGCTCTGTAACCTTGCTAATACTTTATCTACTGGTTCGTAAGCAAGGCGCGGCATTGGCATCCCTGCCTCGACACTCCCATGTGTCTTGGGGGCCAATCGCTGCAGGGCGGAAACTCTGCGAGGGTCGTAACCCTTGGTGTCTTCCTTCCGTTGGGCCCTCTCTTCGAGCACTGTCCGCAAGTCCGCTGATCTAGGCAATTCTGTGTGCCTAGATGTCGTTTGGTGCGTGTGCGAGGGGTAATAGCTGCTTCCCTCTATATATGACCTTTCAGTCCTCATTCTCTCAAACCTGGAGTGATGAGTCCTAGAAGTCCTTGATTGAGAGCCGCCTATTCTAAGGCTTCTACTTTCGGCTTGTGATAGCGTGGTATGTCTGTCACGATCCTCCGAGTGGCGAAGGGGCATGTTACCTTTGCGCCCCTCTCCTGTCGCCACCCTCTTCTCTTTTATCTGGCACTTCATTGTCTCAATGTCTGCTGTCATCCTCCTTATTAACTCGTCTTGCTTCCTTATGCGACCCTCCAGAACTTGAGGATCCAGCCTGTGCCTCTGTCTTTCAGGACTTTGAGAGCGACGGGGGCTAGTACCCCGTCTCTTCCTGGCGTCCCTCCGGGAGTTTCGTCGATGGGGCTCTAAATCCACCATGGAAGGGATGAAAGGTAAACCTTCGCGCCTCCTACCCCCCTTCGGGGTTTGCCTATTGATAGCAGATTGCGGCAAGTGTTCATTGTGCGCCATTGCTTTCAACTAGAGTGGTAAACTTGATTAAAAGGTTTTGTTCTTTGTGAAATTCTCACAGACGAAGCCAATTATATGAGCACGAAATAATCTTCTCTTATAATCCTGTTGATCAAGTTTACACTCCTCCGAACGTCATCGCTTTACTTCCTGAAAACACAAACGTGAGCTAGCCGACGGGTGTGTGCTGGAAACCTCTCCGATGCCTAAGTCAGCAAATAAACAATAGACAAAAAAGCTCTGTGTATTTAGGAGTCAAATTATGATACATGTACATAGGTCTTGCTATGAGCTTTTATAGATTCTATGTGGCACAATCTTAGTAAGACTCTTTATTCATCAATGTAGAGTCCTTTTAGGAATCACATCTCTAAGAGATAATGCTTATCCCTTAACACCCTTCTCACTGCTTTAACCAAGTGAAATGGTTTTACATCAGTAGTATGACAAAACGACCGAGCTAACACGTGTTGATGCGGTGTATTTCACCGAGCTTTCCTTAGCTCGGTTCCACCTCACTTTATCTAGTTCCGTTCCTCCTTGCCTTTATAACACGGCTGCCTATACCTCGGTTCAGAATACTCGAACCAAGCTAACCTCAATTACTCATGACTGAGCTAACTAGGCCCAATGGTGAAGCCCATTCTACTCAACCCACAGCTCGGCTTACTTCTACTCAGTCCTACCTCGACCTAGATTTACACATTTTACCCTCTCAATTAGCTATAATAGCTAATAGAACTCATTTGAGGAGCCCCTTGGAGATGCTCAAGAGCAATTCTAAGGTTACTAAGCAAAATGCCTCATAAAAGTAGAGAGAAGTACTCTATTTGCTTTGCCTAACTAGTTTAGTTATTATGTGTTTCAATCATACTCTTTATTTTAGTTAACCAATTAAACTAACTTAACTCATCGTTAAAAGAAAATACTATAATTATAGATAAAAAATATATATATTTTTTTATGACATGTTGAATATGCACCTAATGTTGACATGGTTGTTGACGTGACATTTACAAATATTTATTTTTTAAAAATATATTATTCAATTATTTTTTAAAATAATATTTTTATACGATTATATTCGTAAACAGCTATATTCTTTCAATGGTAATATTTACAAAAGATCAAATGGGCATGAATAAAAAAATAAACAAGTAGAAATGGACAAAATAGTGGGAAAACCCTTTACCTAATAATAGATGCTAGCTACTAGTCAAAATGAAAAATGAACAAAATGCCTCTTGTGATTCAAAGCTCCTTTGGAGGAAAACCAAAACAACTTCACTGGCAAAAATGTTTCATGTAAGTCTTTTTGCCTCCTCCCTTAGAGTTGCTCAATGGTGACATTTATGTAACAATAATGTGATAATTATTTGTAGTACAGTATTATTATTTAATAATACTATTATATACATTAATTAATATATCAATTAGTGTATTAATATATAATGTCGCGTAATTTTAGATATTTTGAGTATTTGTAATTTGTATAATAGATAAGATCATAGTTTGAAAATGACAATGTCATAACTATGATGGTACACTAATTAATATACCAATTAGTATGTGTAGCACCACCGATTATTTAGATTGTCTGATTCAACTTTTCAATACTCATATATTAATAGTGCTAAGTCTAAGAAACCAGATTCTGATATTAATTTTAAATGCGGATTAATTTAATAATAATTCTTATAAAAACTTTCGACGATACTATACACTTGCATTTTCTAAGAAAATTTTATTCTAATACTAATAATTCTCTGACTATAATTTATTAAGAATTGTCCTGAAATAATAACTAAAAGAAAATTTAATTTTTATAACTCAGTTTCTTATTCAAAGATATATTTTAAGCTATTATTTATTTCAGCTCTAAGTTTTGTAATTAAAAATATATAATTATGAATTAAAAAGTTACACACAATATAATTTTTCCTAAAATTTTATTCACTTTGTTTGGTCCTGGTTTTTAAAAAATAGTTTTCAGAAAATTATATTTTTTTATTTTCCGTATTTTAATGTCTTCAATGAGTTTTTTTTTTTAATATTTGTGAAATAATCTTTAAAAAATACACTAAATACCAAAAAATATATAAGAAAAATATAAAAATTCAGTACATTTTTCACATTTTTGTGTATTTATTAATTTTTTACAAATATTTTACTATTTAGATACGTTTAAATAAGGTGTATTTAAAAAAATAAAAAAATATATTTAAATTTTAAAAAATATTCACTAAAAATAATAAAAAATAAAAAATATAATTAATTTTTAAAAAATTAAATTTAAAAAACTGAAATCAAACATAATAAATTTTTTTTTTAATATAAAATTTTCAAATTATAGGAGTTACCAAAAATGATTTAGACCTCTAAAAGAGGAGCTCTAAATGAGTATTAATTTGTCTTTTTCTTCTTCTTGTTTTGTCTTTTGCTTATTTTTAATTTTTTTTTTAAAAAACAACAATGATAGAGACCACTAATTTTGGAACTCTAAAAAGACCACTAATGACATGGCACACAATAAAAAAAGAAAAAAAATACAACACCAAGGCCAAAACATCAAATCATTCATGATTAATTAGTGCTCTCACTCATTTTCCTTTAAAAAAATGGAATGCGAGGAGTTACTTTATCATAGTGGAAACAATAATGATAGAGACCACTAATTTTGGAATTCTAAAAAGATCACTAATGACATGACATTCAATAAAAAAAAAATACAATACTAAGGTCAAAACATCAAATCATTCATAGTGAGACTCACTGCTACATCATTAGTGGTAGCACTAATTAGTACTCTCCCTCATTTTCTTAGTGGAAACTATTGGTGATGTGGCTTGATGCGATGGCTGGCCAGTCGAGCTTCATTCGAGCCGACCAGTTTCGGTGGATAAGGAATTCTCTTTGTACAGAATCCATCAAATAACTATCTTCCAAAGTTCTTTCACAGCAATACGGGGGGGCATGAATATCTCCACCAACTTGTATGACTAATCTCTATCACATCCCTATTATTTCAATAAGGTTTAACTTTTTCTCAAATTGGGATGATAATTTAAAAGGGTATTTAGATTTTATGAGTTTATTTTGAGATTAATTTTAACAATTTAAATTGTTTATATTTTAAAAGTTATTGAGGAGAATATTCTTGTAAAAAAAATTAAAATGATTAGATATTAATAGTTATATGTTTAAATCATATTTATTTTAAAAAAATAAACGATAAATATAGTTTAAAAAATAATTATTCATTTTTTGTAATATAAATTTAATTTAAACATATAATTATCGATATCTAATTATTTTTATTTTTTACAAAAATATTTTATTTAATGAATTCTAAAAAATAAATATTCTAAAAACCTAAAATTAATCCTAAAATAGATTTATCAATTTCAAACCCTCTCATAAATTAAAATGATTAATTTAAAGAGGACTGATTAAGACTCCCTCAAAACTCCTACTCCCACCACCCCTCATATACACGTGGGGGTTGGAGATTGAAAGAGAAGAGAAAAGAAGAAAAAATAAATGAACCAATCACAAGCAAAATGGGTCAAAAGAGGTGAGGGGAAAAGATGTCTTAAACATTTTTTGTAATTTAAAGGAAACTAAGCTGAATTCCATAAGGAGCAGAAACTGATGGTACGGTCGAACACATCATATGGGGTAGGTTACAAGAAAAATTGACCAAACAATCAAAGCAGCCGGTCACACCCACCGGTCACATTGAGTCTTGATAGAATTGGGCGGTAAGATTTGTCGAATCATATTACCATAGCCTCTAATTAACATCCTCTTCAATTGATTGTGGCCCTTGACCCAAAAAAAGCCTAATCATATAAGGTGTCATTTGAAGCAAACCTTACGGGCACGTTTGTTTCGCGATTTGAAGTGGTTAAATTAGACTATTATGATTATAGATCTTACTCATAGCATATTTAATAGGAAAATTTAGAGTGGATTAATAGTGTAAGGGGTTTAGTAATTTCTTTTACGCTGTATTTGGTCGGGAGATTTGAAGAAAAATTTGGAAATAAAAAAAAAAATTATGTGAAATATGAATAAAACATACCTACATTTCACCTAGTTTCACATACCTTTTCCCTTTTTCTTTCAAAATCATTCTCTAAATCCCCCAACTAAATACAGTATTAGTAAGAAGATTAATTTGATTAGGTTTTGAGTGAAATTGATAAAATAATGAGGGGATTGAGTCTATTTTATATAAAAAAATTTTTTTACCAAGTGCATCGATTTGTTTTGATATTTATTTTAATTTTTTTAATATAAAAATAATTTATTTATTTATTTTATATAAAAATAATTTAACAATTCCATCACTAACCATCTTTCATACTATTATCAAAATAAGTACACTTCTACTTAATCTCTTCACTAACAATCTTTGTATTAACAATTTTTTTATTAACCATCCTCTCACTAACAATCTCATTCAACCTAAATTAGCCAAATAGAAGTAGCCAAAATGAATGTCATTTGAGGTGGTGCTATATGATAAGATTATTTAATTATATAATGGTAAGTTACAAATTCAAATATAAGTGAGATTTAAATTCACCCTTTAAATTTTGAGTATGATTTGTTGAAATTAAAAAAATTTCTCTTGTTTTGAATCAAACTCAAGAACTAGGCTTTAACACCCAAGTCTTTGGTCCCGTTTGATAGAGCTGTGGTAAAATGATTATAACTTATAATATAACAATTTATAACTTATAACTGTGAACATAAGCTGATTTTTTACTTATAAATTAAGCTTCTCATTCCCCACTTAAAGAATAAGTTGATTTTTGACTTACAAAAAGCTATAAACTGTATTGTTAAGTTGAACCAGACACATCAAAAATAACTTAAATTAAACTAAAAGCTGAAATAAGTTAGAAATAAGTCCTACCAAACAGGGCCTTTATCTGTTACCCATGATCAGCACCTTTATTTTCTTGTAATTTTGATAAAGAAAATAATTTAAAATATTTAATATGTTAGAAATAATAATTAATGTACTAACGAAATTATTTTTTTAGTGATTTTATTTTTTTAAATTTTTTTTAAAGTACGAAACAGTAAAAAAGCCTACAAAAAGTACAAAAAATATTATTATTATTATTATTATTATTATTTACTTTAGTAAATTCTACACTATACAAATAAATAAATAAAAAATTTTGACACAAATATATTAATTACGTAAGTTTTCGTTGAAGACAAACTCACTTTAAATATATTAAAACTTGTTTTGAAAAGTAAGTTAAAAGTTAATTTATTAATTTATTAATTTTTTTTATTTTTTTAAAAAAATATGTAAAAAAATAAAAAGACAATATAACAATAAAAAATCAAATAACAAAAAAATTAACTTTTAAATTACATGCTTGTTTTGTTTTATTTTGTTTTATTTATTTATTTTTGATAGCAACTAGACAATGTTAAGTTTGTCATATCAAGTGTCTTGCGTCATAGTTGGAGTATTTACTAGTTAATAATTTTTTTGAATAACTAGCAAACATCACGTCATATTTATTCCTAATGACAAAACACCTGTCAATTTGTTAATTTGTTCAATAACCAATCAACACCTAACTTGACAATTTATCATTCTTTCGAAAACAACGTTGAAAATTAACACGGATGCATACATATGCTAAAAGAAAATAATTTTTTGGGTAGATAAAGTAAAATAACTTTACCATTCTCTAAATTGATAAAACTGTAGTTACAAATATCAATAATATTTGAAGATTCTATTTGCATATAAAAAATCATTAAATGCATTAAATTTTTTAATATATTTTGTTTAATTCTTTAGAATTATAATTTACTCTTAATATATTATATATATATATATATTTTTTGATAACTCAAGGTATCCGGATCAACTTGTATGCACCTCGATTAATTCTTGAAAGACCAATCCCACCGTCTATTAACGGGGGCTCATTTAAAGCTAGACTTAATATACTTTATATATATATCTATATTTTCTCTAAATTATCCCTATAAGATATACTCAAATAATAAATAAATAAACAAATATTCTTCCATAAATATTATACATAAAAATCTAACCAGAATGATATGTATACCTGAGGTGGCAAAAAATTAAACCCAAAAAAATATCTTGTTACTTTCACTAACAGCGCCGGTGACTTTTCCGTTCGAAAACAGTATTGCCTTGCCTTGCCTGTGACGCCTTTGATAAAAATTAATACCCGAAAGCCACCATACAGTCACAACTTAAATCGCTATACAATCACTGCCTTTAGCAATCTGTTTTTTCATCTACACCATGTGACGCCTTTGATAAAAATTAATACCCGAAAGCCACCGTACATTCACAACTTAAATCGCTGTACAATCACTCCCTTTAGCAATCTGTTTTTTCATCTACACCATTGGAAGTCTTGTACTGTTGCTCCTACTTTGTATTGCAAATACCAGTTGGAATTTGGAGGGTCAGTTTTAAAATTTTTTTTTGTAGCAATGTTCAGATCTCAAAACCAAGACCAAGAAGACAATGGTTGCATGCTATGATCTAGGGATTCCTTTTTTTTTTTTTTGTCTAATCTCTTCCTAAGTCCCTTTTCATTGTCTTTATAATTTCATTAAGACTTATTCATCAGGGCTTAATGTTTGTAGTACAGCATAAAAGCAATAGAAGACGTCTTCCGTGCGAATGTCCCCAGAGACTCAGAAAAACACTTTGATTGAAGGGAAAGTTTTAAACTTTTTTTTTTTGTCGGGTTGCTGAAGACCTTGAACGTGTTGTCGAGATCACACTCTGGGACAATCTTGGTTATAAAGAAGTTTGATTTCAACCACCCAAAATGAACCCAAAGTAAAAAATATCTATATAATAATAATGTTGATGGCGATTGTAAATTTTGATATGATGGAAAATAATTAAAATTAAAAAAAAAAAAAAAAAAAAGATGAACAAGGTTGAATACGATGGATATGTACATGTGGTTTGCCTGTATCATGACAAAAAAAATAAAAAATAAACAAATTAGGGTTTAATGGGAGTTGTCCTTATCAGGATTGTACACAATACCGTCTAATCCGTTATAATTGTGCCGATCTACATCAATTTGTACCGTTCAATTTGTTAACTGCAGATTAAATTTTAAATTTGATAATTTGCTTTCGAAATCGCTCTGTTCTGCTATAATTAATGCATATATATATATATATTAACCTTTAATGAAATATTAAAATAAAAATGAGTGTGAGAGAGATTTAAGATGTGAAATTTGTTATAAATTAATAGTTATACATATGAAAAATATTATATAAAATTAGTTTGTAGGGGGGGACTATCCACTATTTAGATTGTAATCCAAATAGTGCTCCTTATCCGCCGTTTGATTTTTTTTAGTCCGCCGGACACCATGTCTGGCCGGACTCCTTATCCCCCATATGGGGGACTATTGTGTCCTAGGGGAGATATGAAATAGTTTTTGGGGGACTATCCACTGTCGGGATTAGGTAGTCAAAATGACTATTTTAACTATCTACTATTTAATTATGTATTATATTTAATAAAATTCAATAAAATTTAAATGTTTCAATTTAAAAATAAAATAATTTTATTTAACTTTTTATTGATGTTTTATTTATTTAATTTTTTAAAATATTTTTTTATAAATATTAAATTGATGTTTTATTTTAAAATTTTGTTTATATTTTATTTAATTTCATTATTTAAATTTAATAGATGTTTTATTTAATTTCATTGTTTGATTATTATTATTTTTAAAAACAAATTTATTTAAAATTTTAATTAAAAAATAATATATATTTTTATTGATATTTTATTTATTTATTTTTTAAAAAAAAATAAATTTATTTAATTGTGTAAAAAATAAAATAAAATAAATTTTTATTTAATCTAGCTAAAAATAATTAAAATATTAAATATATGTTTAATATCGCTATTACTTAGTAAACAATTGAAAAAGGGTAAAATAGTCTTTTGTTCATTTATCCTATCCAGTCCGTCCAACCAAATGTTGGATTTACTAAAAATAATCCTTTCCTGACATCTAATCCCAAGAAAAAACAAACACATGATGCATATCCAATTCAGCCAAATAGTACGGGGAATTCACACTCCCAAGACTCAAGTCCGATGGATTATAATTCCCCCTTATCTAGTCCGTCCAATCAAACAGGGCAAGCTTCATTTTACCTTTTGTGTTTTGAGCTGGGTGCGGATAATTCCTCTAAGATTTAGAAATTACCACATAACCCCCACGTGATTTATGCACCAGAACGTACCGTCCACTTTTCCATCCAAATTAACAAGCTATGAGGTTTACAGCCCATGAAAAGAGTAAGCTATATTTTATGATCAAAATACCCCTTACACATCTTTAAATTTAAAAAAACTTGCAATTCTTCTTCATCATCCTCTCTAACAGATTGAACAAACACATCTCTGAAAAAAGATTGTTTTTCCAAAACCAAGGTTGTTTAAATTCTTTGAACAAACACATCTTTAAATTTAGAGGGAGAAACTCCCAACCCACTTTGATTACTAGGCCTTCGTTTGGGAAGTGGTTGGCTTTTTGACCTTTTTGACTATTTTAACGTGAGCTAAAAAGCTTGATTTGGGAAGAGTTTTTTGACTTTTTGATTTTTTTGATTTTTTTTGTGAAAGAAGAGTGCAATGATTATGGGTTGGATGTAATGTTTTGTTTGTTGTGATTAAAATAACATATTTTATCTTTTGTGACTAAAATAACCTCAAACCTCCTTACCAAACGGAGCCTAGGTTTTCCTCGATCAATTGCCCTTGCAAGAATTATAATCCAGTTGTTGAAAACAATCAAGAAGAAGAGAATATAAGATAACGAGAGGAGGAAAATTTAAAAAAAAGAAAGAAAGTGGGTACATACATATACAAATCCAAACCCATTGTATATATATACCCTGGCATAAAACTTGTGCTATGCATAGGAGAGTCAAAATTTTATTTATAAATTAAAAATAATAAAGCCCTTTAAAGTATATATATATATATATATATTGCACAATTTTGATTTATATTTCTCTTTGTTTTTGATATTTTATTAAAAATATTTAAATTTGAAAGAGAAAAAGAGATGTGATTTTAATTGTGGTGTGAATCTAAGGTGGAGTTAGTAGATTTTGATTATTATAGAGATTTAATGTGGTAATTTTTAGTAGTAAAATATATATCAAAATTAGACCTCATCTTGTTGGGTGTTCTAAATTTTGAACCTTTACGCAATAAGATTTTTTTTAAATTTTTTTTTTAAGTGAACATTGGGCGACATGGTAATAGTCTAATGATTATGAATTAATTTTTTTTTTAATATTTATTACATTTTTTATAATCAAATAGTTATGATTGAGATATACTCAAATATCTAACCCAATTGATCATGACCACATATGCTAATTAATTTATCTAATACTTAAGTGTTTTCACCATTTAAAAAAAAAAATTAGGTGTTTTTATTATTATTATTTTTTTATTTGTAGTAGAATAAGATAAGTATTTTTAATGTTCAATTTTTTTTTAAAAGTTTAATAAATAGTTATGATTAAGTTACAGCCAAAATGTTTAACCCAATTGGATCATGCCCCATGTAATAGATGTTGTTAATTTTAATTTTTTAAATTTAGCCAATCTATCTATATATCTATATATAACCAAATGTAGTTGTTTTGTCAAAAGCCTCCAAATATTTATTCTTAAATTCTCATAATTTTAAAACACTCTCTTTCCTACATGGCAACCTTCTTTGATTGCCTTTCATGTTTTCTATTTTTCTTCATTTTTTATTTGTTTGATTAATTAAAATTAAAATTAATTTCATTACTTATGGATAAAGATTTGAATTTCAAAATTCCTCCATATAGATAAACATGTAAAAACTGAAAATTAATTTTATAATCTACAGATAAAGATAAAAAATGAACAATTAATTTTAAAAAATTAATTTCATAACTTATAGATAATTTAAAATTTCTTCCCATAAATAAACAAATAAAAGTTGATAAATAACTTATAAAAATTAATTTCTTGGCCTACAAATAAAGATAAAGATTAAATAATTGATTTTTTTTATAAATAAAAAAAAACAAAATTACTCTCTTTTTTTTCCCACCTCATTTCGTACTTTAATTAATTTGATTATAGATAAACATATAAAAATTCATAAATGATTTATGAAAATTTATTTCATGACCTATAGATAAAGATAAAAATTTTAAAAATAATTTAAAAATAATAATTTCATGACTTATAGATAAATAAACATATAAAAATTGATAAATAATTTATAAAGATTAATTTCATGGCCTACAGATAAAGATAAAGATTAAATAATTGATTTTCAAAAAATTAAAATAATAAAATTTAGATAAAGATATGATTTGTTAATCTATATATCTATAAAAAAAAACATATATATCTAAATCTTTATTTTGATTTACTCATTTTTTTTTCTCCTATCACATATTATCTTTTTTTATTTTAAATTTTTTATCTTATGAAATGCTCTTACCTATAACTTCTTATCTCCTATTAAATTCTTAACATTCTCTTGATAATTTTTATTATTCGTTATTATCTACCAAATAATAAAGATTATAAATAAATAAATAAATAATTATCGCTCTGAATGAGAATAGTATTAATAATGAAATAATAAAGGCTGCATGGGAGAAGGTAGCACAAAAATCTCACAAAATTAATTTTCTTCACTATATTTATAAAAGGTAATAATTTGAGATTCTTTTTTTAGTTATTAAAAATAATTTGCATTAGATCATTGTTATGTTTTTTTTTTTTTAAATTTTTTATAAGGCTGTCATTCGTTATAGTATTTCTTCAATCACATCTCTAAATTTTCTATTTGAAATTTTTGTTTTCTCAATAATTAAATTTAGAATCAGTTTCTTATCAAATTTGTTTTCTTGATCTTTATTTTATTGAAGGATCGAGATGAATAAAACTTTCATATAATATATGAAATTAATGAATATAATACAAAGATGATAGGGAAGTACTACATATTTGTCAATATCTCTATGTTATTATTAGTTGATTTGCTAGATTATACTATCAATTTAGAGTCCATATGATTTAATTCAATTTTCACGACTCTATTTGTATTTGACCATTTTTTCGTTGAGTAACCGATATGATTTTTTTTTTTTTTTTTGGTACATAATGATTAAAGCTATCATTTGCTATATTTTTTCAAGAACAATTCAAATAATTTTTTATCATTTTTTTATAAATAAAATGGATTAAAACTATTCTCTTATATAATTTTTATAATACTATGACATTCTTATCTTGATTAATTTTTTTAAAATGACGTAGGAACTATGCAAGTATTATTCAAACTATGGAGAATAATTTATACTTTGATATGATATGAGTGTGTCATTGATAGAGGAAATCAAAGATAGAGAGTTACTAATATAATCAATTAATGATTTGTTTGAGAAGTTCTTTTTATAAGCAATGCAACAAACTTAGATTAATTTTTTTTAAAAACTACTTATAAATTATAATTAAAAGTTGATATTTATTCATAATTTGATCCTACAATAATAATATACACCACTGATTTAAAAGTCCAAGTAAATTTATGATAACTTTTCTGAGCTTATAGAATTTCTCTCTTTTAATGTTTTGTTTAGTTTGATACAAGTTATTTATGTTATCAGGTGATTGTGATATTATTATTCTCAACAATTTTCATAATTAATAATTTCTTATGCATATCAAATTTTATTGTAAAATTTTGTGGGTTAATTATTTTTAACATCTACCTAGATGGCTTAATATTATGGCTTGTCACTATTAAGATATAATTTAAGATTAAAATGATTTATTTATCACACAAAATATATATAGTCTATTTTTTCGTGCATCACACGGGTTACCGCTAGTATTATATATAACCAAATGTAGTGATCTCTTAAAAAAATTCAAATTCACAATCCTAGCATCTCATTAAACTCTTTCCTAAATGGCACATCTATTCTTCTCTTATTCTATTTTCCTATTCTTTCCTCTTTTTTAATATATTTTATTTCACTTTTTAATTACTTAGGGTATGGATATATATAATATCATATGGATAGGATTTTTTCAAAATATTTATAGATAAAAGATGAGTTTGACTCTAATTCAAATTCCTTCATCAAATTTATATCATTCTCAAAGATATTTCAAAAAAAATAAATTAATTAAACTATAAATTTCAAAACCTTACTTCCATGACAATATGAAATTGGGCAAAATTACCAAATGTAGTGATCTCTTAAAAAAATATTTATAGATAAAAGATGAGTTTGACTCTAATTCAAATTCCTTCATCAAATTTATATCATTCTCAAAGATATTTCAAAAAAAATAAATTAATTAAACTATAAATTTCAAATCCTTACTTATGACAATATGAAATTGGGCAAAATTACCAAATGTAGTGATCTCTTAAAAAACTCCAAATTCTCAATCCTAACATCTCATTAAACTTTTTCCTAGGTGACACATCTATTCTTTTCTCATTCTATTTTCCTTTTTTTTTTTTCTCTTTTTTAATATATTTTATTCCACTTTTTAATTACTTAGGGCATGGATATATATAATATCATATGGATATGCTTTTTTCAAAATATTTATAGATAAAAGATGAGTTTGACTCTAATTCAAATTCCTCCATCAAATTTATATCCTACTCAAAGATATTTCAAAAAAAATAAAATAAAATAATTAAACTACAAATTTCAAAACCTTACACATTATGAAATTGGACAAAAATATTAGAGAACATAAGAACTCTACAAAGAAATTAAACAGGTGATTTAACCAATTATGCAAAATTTTTCTTGTGTGAAAAGAAATATATATTTGAAATCTTATATTATGTTTTTTGCTCTATTTTTTCTTTTGCGGATTTTTTTGTTTGTTTTAGTTTTAGTTTATTTGGGGTATTTAATTTTTTTTTTCTTCATAATCTAAGTTAGTTCTTCATAATGTAGTAGATGCGCTTATGCCTCCAAAATTTATTATTCATTTTTTTAAACTTTTACAACTACAACGTACATGAAAAAAGTAGTAATGGCAACAAAGTGCTAAAAGACTAATAAAAAAAGTGATATTTTGTGATACAGTTTGAGTTCACCCAGTTTTTTTAAGGAAAATTGTACGAATCGAGAAGAGTATTTGGAACACATTCACGAGTTTGAAAGAAGTTTTTATTCAATCTCATTTATTTTTTATTATATATATTTTTTCAATTATATTAATTTATGTGTTCGATTTTGTTATAATTTATAAAGAGGACGCTCAATTTAAATTTAGACGTAAATAAACTTAATTATGTAGTAGCTTTAAAATATTTTGCTTATATTTTTATTTGAGATCTTCATGAGTTTAAATTTGTTTATTTGCATATATATAGTGAGTATGATTAAGTTTTTAAATGATAAGTTTCTTTTTTGCAGTAAAAAGTCATTTGCACAAATGAATATTTGACGTACAAGATTGGACTTCAAAATCCTTAATGAATATACAAATAAATTACTTTGTTTTCAACTGACAATACTCTTTATATATATATATAACGAAAACCAATTGTAGACAAGGTCATTTGGATCCATTCGAAGAGCAAAAACTCAATACACATGTTTTTCTACTTAATTAATATTTAATAGTTAATTTCAATTACATTATTGAATGTCATGTAATTTTTAAACAGATTGGATTCTATATGTGAATACTTCAATAAAAGTTTGGTTAATTTCTTATAAAAAAAAATATATTATTCAACTATGTTTGTGTTGAAATTACAAACAAATTACATATTAATGAACAAAATTTTAAAATTTAATTTGAATAAATATGTTTTATGTATTTAGACAAAAATGATAGGTAAGAAATTTTTTTCTATAATTGTTGAATTTTATATTCATGTGTCACTGCCATAGAAATATTCATGTCATGCGTGTTCTATGGTTAAGACTTTATTATATTTAAAATGAATGATTATATTATCATATAACATAAAGTAAAAATAAAACTAACTAAGATGTTAAAAAAAAAAAAAAAAAACCGATGACATTATTTTTTATTTTTTATTTTTTTTTATTTAGTAGCTTCAAAATACAAAAGTTGTTGAAATTTATAGGTTATAAACACAAAACAAATTTTAAAAAAAAATAAAAAGCGATCCTTGAATTTTGTTTGTAATTAAATAGCTTTTGAATACAAAAACTGTTAAAAATAGAGTTAAAATTTGAATAATAAGATTGCACAAATGTTTATTTTTTAACTATACAAATTTTAAATTTTAAAAAATTATAGATGACATTTAACTCTTATATAATTTTTAAATTATTACGGTTCTTATTTTAGAGTTCTTTTTTTACAAATTTTGAAAAATTATAGGTAACATTTTACCCTTATTTAATTTTAAACTACTATTCTGTCAAGTTCTTCTATTATTAGAGTTACATTAAGGCCAAGTTTGGCATCCTAAGAAAAATTCAAAAAGCTAAAAAGTCACTAAAAAAGTAAAAAAGTTCATACTATTTACCTCTTTTTGGTGGGAAATCTGTCAATTAAAAAAAAAACACAAAAACAAAACAGCGCTGCACAAACTGTGCAGCCACACATTCCAACAAAATTTTCAACACGGCACACTTGTAGCCACGAATGCCATATAAAAATAAATAAATAAATTGAAAAGTGACAAAAAGTGCACTGCGCAGTACTGCTGTGCAGTGTCAGCGAGAGTAATTTCGTAATTTTATAATTTTATACAATATTTTAATACACATTTTTTTGTAAAAATTCAAAAAGTTAATCTAAATATTCATATTTTTTTTCCCCTATTTTTTAGTCTAAAAAGATAAAAAGTGCACTTATTTAGGACACCTCAAACAACCCCTAAATGTTATTTTCTTATCAAGTTTGTCTTAACTTATTTTTGAAATTTTAAATTTCAACTTTGATTTTTTTTTTTCAATCTTCATTTGATATTTACTAAATTTCTCCTACCTCATTTTTCTAGGATTTATCTAAATTTCTCTTTCTATATTGTTATAATTTATCTTCACATTTACACTTGATTTTTTTATTTTATTTTATTTATTTATTTATTTATTTATTTAAATCTTTATCTTATATGTACATGAATTTTGTTGATATAAGTGTCTATCTAAATTAATATCATAGATATAAGTACCTATCTAAATTAATATCATAAATTAATATCATAAGTATCTATCTATCTAAATTAATATCATAGATATAAGTACCTATCTAAATTAATATCATAAATTAATATCTCAACAACTATCTTATTGATATAAGTACCTATCTAAATTAATATCATAGAATTTTGTTATTAATTTTTAACATATTTAGTATTGTTTATCACCTTTTGTTATTGTTGGAAAAATGGTGTTTTATAAGCTTATTTTGGACCAACTTTAAGCCCAAAATTGAGTGGGCCTCGAACGTCTTTTGAGGCGGGTCCGAAGAGATGAAGTGTTCCTTGCCGCGTGGCAAGTCACACGGTGAAGACAGTTCATCAAAACTATTTATGAGTGAATGGGAACATGACGTCGTTTTCGGGTTCGTGGAATTAAACATTTAAGTTTTAAATGTGGGTTTCCTTGTGAGGGTTGTCCCGCATTGAAACTTTAAGAAAGTTTCTTTGTTTATATAAGCTCTAACCTACAACACTTGGGTTGGGCCCCAAGGGGCACCCCAAATTTGTAGAAGGGAGGAGTTATGGACAAAGTGTACCTTAACCCAAACCGCCACCGTCCGGCAGAGCCGAGCCGTGCCGGGTGTGGGTGTGGGTTGGGTCGGTTCTTGTATTAATTTTTTTGGACAAAAATTCTTTTGAATTTTTTCAAAATTAATTACAGGAAAATTTAATTAAATTCAAATTTGAATTTAATTTATGTCCTAAATTCTTTCCTAATTTAGTCCATGACAAAACAGATTCAAAATAGTCCATAACAGATTCAGTTTTGAGCAATAACAGATTCGGTTTTGAGCAGTTTCTTAACAGATGAATAACTGCTGCAGTTATCTGTTGAAACAGTGCCAGATTTGTTTGAAATTCAAACTATACCTGTACAGTTTGAATTTGCACCTGTTCACTTCCATAATGCACCAGTTCGGGTCAGACTTAGTTGCCTATAAATACCAACATTCCGCAGTGTTTTCCAACCCGAAATTCAGTCTGCATGTGTTGATATTGCTGTCCAGAGTTTATTGAGTGCATTTTTCTTTATTCTAGTTTTAGGAAAAAACAAAAAGAGTATAGAACACAAGGTTTGGTTCGCCGTACAAATTTGTTTGGTGTGCTACAACAATTTTGTGAAGATCATTGTATTCTCGGAGATAGAAGCCAATCAACCGTAAACACCGTAGCGGGGCGAATCTGTCTTAAGAACAGAGTGTCACACACTCGACTTGGTCTTTTAATTTTTATTTGGTTCAACAAAATAAATTCTGTAAGTTTTATTTATTTTGTTTGATTTAGTTTCAATTTATTTTATTTACACAGAAGATTGTTCAAACAATCTTAAGACAAATCCGAATTATTCTGTTTACAGAATTTTTCGTTTGTTTCCCTTTCTCATTCTTCGTTTAAGAAAATTATTTTCTGTGAATTTACAAATTAATATTCTGGATGGAAAAACAAATAGTGGTTATATGCTATTTGACAGATAGTAGTAATATACTGTCTATTTTCTTTGACAACTAGTAGTAATATACTGATGCCATTAACAATTCAGAATATATATTTGTGGAATTTTGTCAGAAATTAATTTTGGTTTTCTTAATTTATTTATGAGTATTCATTAATTAAAAAATATTGTTTTAGTTTTTTTTTAATTATTGAAGTGTTACAGAAATTCAATTTTCTGTGTGGAATTAATTTGGTTAAATAAAATTTTATTTTATTTCCAAATTAATTGAAAAATAAAAGTTACATTCTTGTTTCTTTTATTTTTACAGAATTTAATTCTGTAAATTTGGATTAATTTTCTGTGTAGTGTAAATTCTAATTATAATTTTGTTTTATAAATTAGAATCAATGGCTACTGAAACAAAAGCTCAAACAAGTACTATTGTGGTGGTTGCAATTGCACCAACCCCCTCTCCTGTGATTATAGTACCAATAAATCATAGAGAGAAGCTAGAGAAGTTCTCAAGAACTGATTTTAAAAGATGGCAACAGAAAATGTTGTTTTAGCTTACAACTCTGAACCTGGCTCGTTCCTCCGTGAAGATGCTCCTATCTTGAAAGAGAATGAAACCGACCGGCAAGTGGTTGCTGCGGTTGATGCCTGGAAACATGCCGATTTCCTTTGCCAGAATTACATCTTGGACGGACTTGACAACACATTATACAACATCTACAGTTCTATCAAGACAGCAAAGGAACTTTGGGAGTCTTTGGAGAAAAAAATACAAAACAGAAGATGCCGGCTCAAAGAAATTTTTGGTTGCCAGATTCTTGGATTTTGTAATGGTTGATTCAAAAACTGTGATTAGCCAAGTTCAAGATTTCCAACTCATTCTGCATGACATTCACGCAGAAGGCATGTCTTTCAGTGAATCCTTCCAAGTTACAGCATTAATTGAAAAATTACCACAAGCCTGGAAGGAATTCAAGAACTACCTCAAACATAAGCGCAAAGAAATTTCTATGGAAGAATTAATTGTGCGTTTGAGGATTGAAGAGGACAACCACAATTCTAAAAAGCGGACTGGTAAGCATCCTATGGAGTCTAAGGCAAATATGGTGGAACATGCTTCAAAAACCAAGAAACGAAAGTTTTTTGGAGAAAGTTCATTACAAGGCTCTAAAGGATGGGAAAATAAAAAGTACAACTTTAATGGCAAATGTTACATCTGTGACAAAGAGAGACATCGGGCGAAAAATTGCCATAGTAAAGGCAAAAGCAAAAGAAGAACAAGCAAGAAGTCTGCTCAAGCCCATATGACCGAAATGGACAAAATTTCCAATGGTGTAGATGACATCAATCTTTCTGTAGTTGTTTTCTAAGCAAATCTTGTCAGAAATCCTAAAGAATGGTGGGTCGACACTGGTGCTACTCGCTATATCTGTGCCGACAAAAAGATATTCACATCTTATTCTACAGTGGACAATGGTGAACAACTTTTTATGGACAACTCCTCAACTTCCAAAGTTGAAGGACAAAGGAAGATTGTTCTCAAGATGACATCAGGAAAGGAACTCACTCTCAACAATGTGCTACATGTACCGGACATTCGTAAGAATCTTATTTCTAGATCTCTGTTGAGTAAGAATGGGTTTAAGCTAGTATTTGAGAGTGATAAATTTATACTTACTAAGAATGGGATTTATGGTGGAAAATGTTACATGTCTGATGGCCTTTCCAAGTTAAATGTAATGACCGTTGTACCCTCAGTTATTAATAATAATACATCTTCTTCTTACTTACTTGAGTTTTTAAATTTATGGCATGGTAGACTAGGACATGTTAATTATGGATCTTTGCGTAGATTAATTAATATGGAATGTTTACCTAAATTTGACATTGATTCAAATCATAAATGTGAAATTTGTGTTGAGGCAAAATTATCCAAAACTCCTTTTCATTCAATTGAAAGAAGTACGGAACCACTTGAATTAATTCATAGTGACATTTGTGATTTTAAATTAATTCAAATTAGAGGTGGGAAAAAATATTTCATCACTTTTATAGACGACTATACTAGATATAATTATGTTTATTTAATTCGAATCAAGGATGAAGCTTTGGAAATTTTCATTCAATATAAGAATGAAGTTGAAAATCAATTTGGTAAGAAAATTAAGAAACTTAGAAGTGATAGAGGTGGCGAATACGAATCACCTTTTGGTGAATTTTGTAAAGAACATGGAATAATTCATCAAACCACCGCTCTTTACTCACCTCAGCAAAATGGAATTGTTGAAAGGAAAAATAAGACTTTAAAATAAATGATGAATGCCATGTTAATTAGTTCTAGATTATCTCAGAACTTGTGGGGAGAATCAATACTTTCTGCTAATTATATACTTAATAAAGTACCCCGAAAGAAAGTGAATCAAACACCTTATGAATTGTGGCATGGAAGAATACTATCCTACAAATACTTAAAAGTGTGGGGGTGTTTCGCTAAAGTGGCTATTCCTAGTCCTAAAAAGACTAAGATAGGTCCTAAGACCATTGATTGCATTTTCATTGTTTATGCCAAGAATAGTAGTGCATATCGATTTTTGATTCATAAATCAGAACATTCTGAAATGCATGTAAATACTATTATTGAATCTCGGAATGCATCTTTCTTTGAACATGTATTTTCAAATAAGACTGGACAAGAGACTAGTAACAATAAAAGATCTCATGATTCTATTACTAGTCAAGATCAAGAATATGATCAAGAACAAGAGTTAGATCAAAATGAGGAAGAAGAATCTAGGCGTAGTAAACGTGCTAGAACCTTAAAATCTTTTGGTCCAGATTTTCTAACATTTTTGTTAGAAAATGAGCCTTTAACTTTTAAAGAGGCTATGTCCAGTTCTGAAGCTCCTTTATGGAAGGAAGCTATCAATACTGAAGTTGAATCCATTTTGCAAAATCACACTTGAGAATTTGTGGATTTGCCACCAGGTTGTAAACCTCTTGGGTACAAGTGGATTTTCAAAAGAAAATTGAAAGCAGATAGATCAATAGACAAATACAAGATAAGATTTGTGGTCAAAGGTTTTAGACAAAAAGAAGGTCTTGATTACTTTGACATATACTCACCGGTTACTAGAATAACATCCATTAGAATGTTAATTGCCATTGCATCTCTATACAATCTAGAAATTCATCAAATGGATGTGAAAACCGCTTTCTTAAATGGTGAGTTAGACGAAGAAATTTACATAAAACAACCATAAGGTTTTTCAGTTCTAGGAAAAGAAAGTGTGTAAATTTGTTAAATCATTATATGGTTTAAAAGAAGCGCCAAAGCAATGGCATGAGAAATTTGACAAGACAATGATGTCAAATGGATTCAAAATTAATGAGTGTGACAAATGTGTTTATATTAAAAACACAGACAAAGGTTATGTCATTGTATGTCTTTATGTAGATGATATGCTTATCATAGGTAGTAATAATGATATGATTAAAACTACCAAGAAAATGTTGAATAAATATTTTGACATGAAAGACATGGACATTGCTGATGTAATTCTTGGTATGAAAATTACCAAAACATCAGAAGAATATGCTTTGTCACAATCTCATTATGATGATCATCTTGCTAGAACACCTGTAGATGTTAATTTGTATCTTTCTAAAAATGTACAAGAAAGTATTTCTCAATTAGAGTATGCCCAAATTATTGGAAGCTTAATGTACTTGATGAACTGCACTCGCCCAGATATAGCTTATGCAGTAAGTAAATTAAGTAGATATACGAGTAATCCGAGAGTAGAACACTGGAAAGCAATTATAAGGGTTCTAAGATATCTCCAATTTACTTGTAACATTGGGCTGAATTATACTAGATATCCAGCAGTACTTGAAGGCTACTGTGATGCAAATTGGATATCGGATACTAGAGACTCAAAGTCCACCAGTGGGTATGTCTTTACTCTTGGTGGGGCGGCTGTATCTTGGAAATCTTCTAAATAGACTTGCATTGCTAGGTCTATTATGGAATCAGAATTCATAGCTTTAGACAAAGCAAGGAAAGAAGCAGAATGGCTTTGCCACTTTCTTGAAGATATTCCAATGTGACCAAAATCGGTGCCTGCTATATGCATACATTGTGATAGTCAATCAGCAATAGGTAGAGCATAGAGTCATATGTATAACGGTAAGTCTAGACACATTCGTCGTCAACATAATACCGTAAGACAACTGCTCTCTAATGGAATTATTTCCATTGAATATGTGAAGTCTAAAGACAACATAGCAGATCCACTAACTAAAGGGTTAGAAAGAGAGTTAGTTGAGAATTCATCGAGGGGAATGGGACTTAAGCCTATTAAATAAGAGTTACCACAACGACAACCCAACCTAATTGACTGGAGATCCCAAGATCTAGGTTCAAAGGGACAACCGAGTTGTGTATGACTTAGAAGGATCACTGGGGAGTTAAACTACTATCCATTTCTATGATGAAATAGTGATGACTGCAGAGTTTTAGGTTAAGTAATACTTTTAATGATTCTTATATCTAGGTATACCTAGTGGAGTATAGCAGGATACTCTTCATAAGCATCACATATATGAGTGTGAACTGGGCCGGTTTTGTGAGATTTGTGAAGGTTACAATTCTCTACAGCACTCATGAAAGACTAGGTTGTTCATGGCCAAAATGAACACAATAGTGAGAACTAAACTGTGTCTGGAGATATACTGTGTGAGTTCTATTGTCATGGTTTACACAAACGGCTGAACAGTTCAAGACATCATGTTCACTGGTTAGCTAGTAAATTCGATAGTGTCTCATAAGGAAAGGTTCAAAGCCAAAAGCTACCTATCATTTACAGAATATTTCCAATTTCTGTACTCTCTGTAATAGATCATGTTGTTGCATTTTCTCTCCGTCAAATTCCATTCATGTGGGGGATTGTTGGAAAAATGGTGTTTTATAAGGCTTATTTTGGGCTAACTTTGAGCCCAAAATTGAGTGGGCCCCGCACGTCTTTTGGGGCTGGTCCGAAGAGGTGAAGTGTTCCTTGCCGCGTGGCAAGTCACACGGTGAAGACAGTTCATCAAAACCATTTATGAGTAAATAAGAACATGACGTCGTTTTCGAGTTCGTGGAATTGAACATTTAAATTTTAAATGTGGGTTTTCTTGTAAGGGTTGTCCCACATTGAAACTTTAAGAGAGTTTATTTGTGTATATAAGCTCTAGCCTACAACACTTGGGTTGGGCCCCAAGGGGCACCCCAAGTTTGTAGAGGGCAGAAGTTATGGACAAAGTGTACCTTAGCCCAAATCACCACACGCGCGTGCGCCGCCGCCGTCCATTCGTCCATATTGTCAGACGCGGGTGTGGGTCGGGTCGGTTCTTGTATTAATTTTTTTGGACAAAAATTCTTTTGAATTTTTTCAAAATTAATTGTGGGAAAATTTAATTAAATTCAAATTTAAATTTAATTTTTGTCCTAAATTCTTTCCTTATTCAGTCCATGACAAAACAGATTCAAAATAGTCCATAACAGATTCGGTTTTGAGCAATAATAGATTCGGTTTTGAGTAATTTCTTAACAGATGAATAACTGCTGCAGTTATCTGTTGAAACAGTGCCAGATTTGTTTGAAATTCAAACTATACCTGTACAGTTTGAATTTGCACTTGTTCACTTCTATAATGCACCAGTTCGGGTCAGACTTAATTGCCTATAATTTTTCTTCATTCTAGTTTTAGGAAAAAACAAAGAGAGTTTGTGGTTCGTTGTACAAATTTGTTTGGTGTGCTACAACAATTTTGTGAAGATTATTGTATCTTGGGAGATAGACGCCACTCAACCGTAAACACCGTAGCGGGGCGAATCTGTCTTAAGGACAGAGTGTCACACACTCGACTTGGTCTTTTAATTTTTATTTGGTTCAACAAAATAAATTCTGTAAGTTTTATTTATTTTATTTGATTTAGTTTCAATTTATTTTATTTACACAGAAGATTGTTCAAACAGTTATTTGCTTGTGCATAGCACGGGTTACCACTAGCAGATATAATTGAATTGTAGTCATGTCTAATCCCATTAAATTGTATTACTTATATCAATAAGATAGTTGTTTTTAATTTTTAAATTTAGCAAACATGATTAAAGGATGATTCAATAGAAACCAAATTGATACTATTAGTTGATCAGTTTTTTTCCATAAGGAGTCTCAACAATTTTTTCGAAAGGAAATAAGATTGAGAAGAAAAATATCTTAATATAAAACTAATCATTTAATAAAAAGAGCCATAATATCTCATACTTAAGCTAAATAATATGAATAATATCTAACAACTGACTTTCGTTGATCCAAATATATATATATATATATGAATAATTATTCAAACTAAATATTGATAATTTTTATACCACACAATTTATTAATAAAGTTCTCACATAAACAATAGAATATACAAAAGTGAGAATAAAAATAATACAAATAAAATAAAATAAAATAATGGAAAAAAAAACATATATCAATTTAATAATTGCAATCAATAATTGAAATAAAATTTTAAGATATCATATATAACTAATAATTAGATCAATAGACACTAAAAATGTATAGTAGTAGTTATACCAAATATTATAGGACAAATGATACATTTGAGAAACATGCAAAATATATGTACATATATATATATATATAATTGTAAGTTAAAATGAAGTGATTGATAATTGTAATATGCATGAATTATTCAATAAAAATCTTTTCAAGTACTATCACAAATTACATGCAAAGATTTATCAATCTAGAGCAGTTGCATGAAAAAGTTTATAAACCTAAGTAGATTTTATATAAAACTATATAGATCGTATGCAAATTTATATGAATTTGAACATGTTGCTTGAAAAGATCTATCATTAGAATATACAATAGAATAAATATGAAAAAAATTATATGGAATTTTATGGCTTCAAATAGATTTCAATTAAAAAAATGACTCGAGGGATTGCTTGTAAAGCTCTATGTATATTATAATCTTCCCTAGAGAGGAAAAATAAATAGATTATTGGAGTTAGGAGATATAAAATATTAATACCTTAAAAAAAAAATTATGATCACCACTGCGTTAAGAGGGGAAAAAAATGGATGTTGTTGGGCATTTGTTTCCAATGTTGGGTTTTGTTGGTAGATGTTCAAATATATATGGAAACTAATTTAAAGATAATGTATTTTGGAGGTTTAGTGTTTAAATTCAAATTTAATTTTTGGTTAAAGATAAGGAGCTAAAGATATTATAGAAAATTTAAATTTAAAATTTTAACATAACATTTTTTTAAAATACAAATCAATTATTTTATTTTTTTTAGAAGCAAACATTTATCTGATAAATGCTAACACTTATCTGGTTGTTTATTTATTATTTTTGACCTTTTTCATCTTTTTTATTTTTCATCTTTTTATTTTTTTATTTTTTGTAAAATGAAGTATGATCCAATAGAAAATGAGTATGGCATTTTGTAATTTTTTTTAAATGTAAAAATTCAAAAATTTTGGATTGAGATTTTAGATAGACACCTACAAAGATATTATCTGATTTTCTTTTTTAATTATTTTTTTATTTAATATATAACAGTTGGGAATAAGAGTTGTGGTATAGCGACCCTGGTTTTGACCCGTCCCTTGTGGTGTTTCGGAATCGGGTTTGTATGGTTTGATTTGTGGTTCATGTCTTGCTTACCTTGTCTTCCTCTTAATGTTGGTTATTGGGTTGTAGTTGTGTGTTTGGAACAGGTTGGTTACTTGTTTTTCCAAGCCTTTGTTGCCTAGAATTTGGCTCTTGCGTTCGAGCGGATATTCTTGCGCTCGAGCGGGCTTATGAAATTTTGCTCTACGCTCGAGCAGACATTCGGGCGCTCGAGCGGGGACTGTGTTTGAAAAAATACTAGGAAAACGTATTTCACGCTCGAGCGTAGGGTTTCACGCTCGAGCGGGAGCCTGTGTCTAACGCTCGAGCAGGGCTTTCCACGCTCGAGCGGACCGCGCTTTATTAGATCATGAAAGTGACATTTTAGATCATTTTCTGCTCTCTCTCTCTCTCTCTCTCTCTCTCTCTCTCTAAAAGCCTCCAAATTTTTAGATCTTGAGCTTCTCTCTCTTGAAACTCACCTTCACTCTAAGGTTTCATCTAAACCCTAGTGTCTTTGAAAATAAGGTAGAGGGCTTTAAGAGCTTCGTGTTGATCCAAGTAAGAGTTGGTTTCGTCATCTTTGAAATTTCGATCTTGCTTGTTCGTTTTCTACACTTGAGGTAGGGAATTTCTACACTATAATATGGTTTTTAGCTTAGTTATTTGCTATTGTGTATAGATGATGAGATTTGGTTGTGGTTTGGACAAATCTAGGATTTGGGTGTGAAATGAAAAGAGGGGTTTTGTTGAATATGAGATAATTGAGTATGAGGCTTGAATATATGATCATGTTGTGCCAAAATAGTTGATTTTGGTGTTTGGATTGATATTTGGGAAAAAGAGGGATTTTGCCCTAATTTGATTAAATCATTATTTTGCATAAATAATTGGGATTAATATTGAAAATGTGAAATTGGAAGGTTGTGGTTATAGATGGTGATATTGGATGTGTAATATCTCACCTATGGAAGTTTTGAATAAACTATTTATTTTGAGATTGAACATCTCTTTAGAAATAATTTTATTGGGATATCGGTGGAGGATAGCTATGGTTGTTGTAGAAATTGCATGAGGATTATACGATTTAATGCTAATCCATTGTTGGTGTCATTGAATATGATCATGTTATAAATACATTGTATATGTATATTTATTGGGAGGAGAAATGAGAAGTACTCCATATATGACTATGTTTATAAATACATTATATATGTATGTTTATTAGGAGGAGAAAGGGAATGTACTCCATATATGACTATGTTTATAAATACATTGTATATGTATATTTATTGGGAGGAGAGAGGAGATGTACTCCATATGTGATTATGTTTATAAATACATTGCATATGTATATTTATTTGGGAGGAGAAAGGGGATGGACTCCATTTTAAACAAGTTGGCCAGAGTGTCCTGGGTGAAAGACCCGAAATTTCATATATAAATTGGTGCCGATTCCTTTGGACAAAATATCCGTAAAATGGCAAGGTTTGAAGTGTTTATGTGTATTTTGCATAGTTGGAAAAATCCATTGAGTGGTAGTCTCATTTTTTGTTGTTGAAAGATAATGAATTTAACTCATAAATTGGGTAGCACATATGAACTGGAAGTGAATCGAAGGAAAATGGAATGAGGTTAAGTCTTAGTGGCATATGAATATGCAGGCCTTGTGGATGTTTTGGTATTGGCATCGTTTATGCATGTAGTATTTATACCTTTGCTAAACCTCATATATTGTGTTAGATTATTTATACTGGGCTGTTGGCTCACCCTATACGGGAATATCATTTTCAGATGCAAGTGAGATGCTTCCTCCAAGGCAATAGCATGGATGGATTTTTGGGAAGCAAGAGCTTCTTATTTATGCCTTATTTATGCCTTATGTGTGTATGCTTAAGATATAATGAGCGAGACTCAATTTGTGTAAGTAAGCAATGATTTGGAAAGATGTAAGTCTACATGGCATTTAACTGGTTGTTTAACAGTGAACTCTGATGTATGAAAGTATGTTGTTTCTCATATTTATTCTGCATATGAGTTATCTTTATTGTATTATTTTGGGGGGCGTTACATGTGGGATTTGTGGGTTCTTTTTTTTAAAAAAAATTTAAATTTACCTGATATAGTGATAGACATGTGGGTTTCTATATACGTATCTATTCCTAAAACCGTAAGGAAAGATATTATTTGATTTTTTTATTATTATCTTTTATATAACAATTGGGGAAGAGAGTGAGAATATCTGAATAGTGAGAAGAGAGGTGAAGGGAGGAGCCACGCATTTATTTATTTATTCTAAAATTATGATAATTTAAGAATAAACATTTGGAGACTTTTGACATAATAACTACATTTGCTTATATATATATATATATATTCTTGATCATGTGTACATATATATACATAAAACACATCTCTCTCTATTTCTTCAATCATATACACAAATTCTCATATATATATATATATATATATTTGTGATCTTCATATTTGAGCTGAAATGGAGAAAGTCATTGTAAACAGTGTTTCTATTCTCTCTTTAGCTCTCTACAGTACTTTTTTTTCTCTCTCTTATCTGTCTAGAATGGCTTGCCAAAGGATGAGTGCGGGGAATTTGGATCTGGAGAGGAAGAGGAGTGGGGGTCTCAGGACGAAACAAGTGCGACGAGGCTCATGTCGTGGAAGTTAGGCCAGAGTAGCAAAGTTGTCGTAAAATGCTTGATCTCCGGCGCTGAGATTTTCTCTCTCTACTATTATAAAAGTAATTTTAATTTAATTATAATATACACACACACACACACATATAGCTATCATGGGTTGAAAGTTGGTAATAGCAGCCATGAGAGAACGTAAGCTCTAAATCAACAAGAAGATGAGGGTATGATTAACGTATATAAATATACATATATAGTTGATAAATATTTGTAGGTTTAATTCAAAGAGAGAAGAGTAAGAAGATAAGGGTATAATAGTCAATTTACATGTTTTGTTAACAGAAGTTAGTGTGCGTTTTGATCCACAAACCATGTGGAGGTTATGTGGTAATTTTCAAATGTTAGAGAAGTAATCTACACCTGGCCCAAAACACAAGGGTAATTTGAAGTTTGTCCTAAAAAGTATTATACAAATTAGTAGTTTATATTATACAAATGCTTGATAACTAGTTAGAATATTCTTCAATTTGCCAATCTGTCCAAAATCTCTCAAATCGCAATCCGCCAATTTGCCATTCAGTTTTTAATTTTACTCTCGAACTGCTTGAATCGTACCGCGCATACCCCTAGTCCTTATTAGTATATTTACATTAAGGTATAATAAAAACCAAATTTTTAAAATTTTAAGTGGACTTACTAAATTATTATTTGGGTGTAAATAAAATCACCTGAATAATATTATACAAAATAGATCACTAACTCAATAATAATTAGAAAGTTAACAAGCCTAAGCCCAAACCCAACAACTATTAATAGTTATATACAATTCTCATAATATGAGATAAATAAAAAAAAAAATCTCAAACTCATCTTCATAAAAATTAAACCAGAACTTCAATAATAGTTACAAAGATGAAATAATCTACAAGCAATTAATTTATGTAGTAATATTTTTATCAAAATAATTTGAAAAAGACAATGATAATTTCAAAAGGAGAAATATTTCATCCCATATTTCATTACTCTCAATTGAAACTCTAATAAGGTGACAAATAATAATAATCAATGAACTCTTTTTAAAGTATGGGATCGCTTTATATGGGAGTGAGCCACATCATTAGGGATGAAATTAGGGTGCAAAATTAGAGAATAACAATACCACTGGCATATATATATATATATATCATATTTATAAATTTTTATTTCTAACATTTATATATTATTCTAAATAAAAATTTATAAATTAGTGTGGTGGCCGAATAAATGAGATTGAGGGAAACTCGCAAGCTGGCCGATTGTAGAAAATGTCATGCATAAATCGGCTAGTAAACGGCTCACCAGCCCATGCATGAACCAGTCAATGGAAAGGATGGCCGAATACAAGTCGGTTCATGACGGATCCATCAAGGAAGGGCCGTAGCCGAGTAAAACCAAGTTAGAAGGCTGTTAGAGCCATATATCCCATAGGCTGTATGGAGAGCCAAGGACGAGGTAGAGGCCCAAAAGGAAGAAGTTGGCCCTTGGAAGGCCTATGGGAAACATTATAAAAGGAGTCAAAATCAAAAAGAGGGGATACCAATAACTTGTGAGAAAAGAAAAGATCAGAAGAGACACCATCAAGCTCATAGAAAAGCCAGGATCAAGAAGGTTTGTTAGACTAGAGTATTTCTAAATCCATTTCATCATAATTGGCGCCGTTTGTGGGAATACTCCACCGCATTCATGGCAAACATAACAAATGATCCTCCTCTCGTTGCTGATGATGTTACACCAAGAACCATGCTTGGTTCGGAGAATATCACCGCATGAAGAGCCTTGAATTTTGACCTAGTAGCTCACTTATCGCCTTCAACTTGATGTAGGAAACCATGTAGACGATGATGGACCAAGCAAAACGAAATAAACAACGTTTAGAAGATATGGCGGCTAATTACGAAGGTTTATGTAAAGAGCTGGCTTTGGAGTTAGCCAAATCTCAGTAGACCGCACCATATCACGAGCGGGGTTGGTCACCAAAATAGAAGAAGGATAATTAACGACATCGGCATTGGAAACATGACAGCAGCAATGCCTCCGACTCATTAGCACAAGAGCCTAGGAAAAAAGGGCGAGTTGGCATGTCCAACTCATCTGAGGGGAGCCTATATGTACGACATAAGCAAGGAAAAGGAGATGGTGGCTCAGATGAAGATGACAAACGTGATCCTTTTGTATGACGAATCGCAAGGGCCGTCTTGCCTAAAAAGTTCAAAGCATCAACGTTTACATTGTATGATGGAAAATTGGATTCTACAGATCACATTTGCCATTACAAGTTGGTGATAACATTGTACGCTAATGATGAAGCGCTCATGTGTCGTATGTTTCCAAGCAACTTGGGACCCTTGGCCATCAGATGGTATTATAAGCTTGAACCAGCCTCAGTCAAGAGTTTCCATTTGCTCAAGAAATCCTTCCGGGCAAGATTTATCACCAATGAAATCCAACATTAGCAAGCCGACTTGCTCTAGGTAATGCAAATCAAGCCGGAAGAAATCCTTCGTGAATATTGGACGCGCTATTAGGAATGTTTCAACCTGGTTGATGATGTTTGCAATGATTCTATAGCCATCACTGCCTTTAAGATGGGCTTACACCTCGATAGTCCGCTCAGGAGCTCGTTGACTAGATGACCTCCCAAAACCATCTGGGCCTTAATGAAGAAGGTTGAGGAGTATTGCAATGTGAAGGATGATGCTCTCCGCGCCAAAGCTGGTCAGAAGGTCATACAAATGGTGGCACCTACCTTGGTACAACCGATAAGTGTTGCACCATAAGAAAGGAGCCCTGAGTCGCGAGGCAAGCCAAAACGGGAAAGTCATCGAGATCCACGCCGATCAAGGGAACAACATTCATGCCGATCGAGCAAGCAATATCAAGTGGAAAGTAGACGCCCTAGGCGGTCTAACAAGAAGTATATTGAGTTGACCGAGTCGATTAGCAAGATCCTTCCCAAAGTCCAGCATCTACCATTATTTAAATGGTTGGCCAAAATGATTAGACCCCCTAATACAAGACGGAGGGAGTGAATACCACAAGGACCATGGGCATGAAACCGACAGATGCTACGCCTTGAAAGACCATCTTGAGGAGCTGGTGTAGGATGGCCGACTAGTTCAATACCTCCCTCACAAAGTCAACCTACCAAATACGGTGGCTCTGCGCCTAGACTCACCTCCACTAGGTGTAATTCATATGATATATAGTCTTCTGTTGCCAAACAGCATCCATATGATTCAGTTACAAACATATCCATCCAAGTTGTCCACACCAACCAAACGGCCTCATCAAACCGGCAAGATTAGCTTTGATGACACAGATCTTGAGGAGGTGATCCTTCCGTACGACAATGCCCTTGTCATTGAGTTACGAGTAAATAGATTTGTTGTCAAACGTGTTCTAATTGATCAGGGGTGCACATCGGAGATAATGTACTACAAGACATTTCTTGAGCTCAGCTTCAAAGATTCGGACCTGCTGCTAGTAGAATACCCCTTGTTTGGCTTTAACACCAATCCTGAATACCCTCTGGACAAGGTCACTGTTGCGGTGTGTACAGGCACCAGGACGCTTGATGTGAGGTTTTTGGTCGTTAAGCTTCCATCACCGTACAACATAATCATGGAGAGAACCTGGCTACATGCAATGTAGGCCATACTGAACACTTATCATTAGCTACTCCACTTCCCAATGTAACACGGCATTAAGTAGATTCAAGGCTTTTAAAAGTCAGCAAAGGAATGCCACCTTACTGCTTCAACAAAAAAACTAAGGGAGATAAAAGTAAACTCAATCGAAATTTTGGACCTAGAAAGCCTTGAGGATGTTGGAAAACCCCCCACCGATAAGGCAACCGAGGATCTCGATTAGATTGGAATCACAAACGAACTAGATAAATTCTTCATGATCGGTACTTGTCTCATTGCCAATGAGCGCTAAGAGTTGGTCTCATTCCTACACGGCAATATTGATGAATTCTCCTGGACGCCTTATGAGATGTTGAGAGTGGACCCTAGCATAGCGCAAAACTATTTGAATGTAGACCTAAAAGCCAAACCTATCATTCAGAAGAGTCGCCAATCGGCAGCTGAGCATACTTCGGCTGTTGTTGCAGAAGTTGACAAGTTTCTGGATGCCAGAGCAATCCGCGAAGTGAATTACCCTACATGGCTGTCCATTACCGTTGTTGTTAAAAAAAAAAAACGGATCTTGGCGCATCTGCGTGGACTTCACAGACTTGAATAAGGCTTGTCCCAAAGACTGTTTCCCTCTTCCCAAAATTGATTAACTAGTAGATGGAATTGCGCATCACTAATGCATGAGCTTCTTGGACGTGTACAGGGGTTACCACCAAATAGCCGTGCATCCAGAAGACCAGGAAAAAACAACATTCCTTACCCCGATGGGAATTTATTGTTGTAAAGTCATACCCTTCGGCTTAAAGAATGCTGGGGCAACCTATCAAAGGCTTGTTACCACCATGTTTAAGGAATAACTTGGTCGTACCATGGAAGTATATATCTATGACATGGTGGTAAAATCCAAAGAAAAGCATACTCACGGCCGACGTGGCCACAACCTTCAACATTCTCCAGAAGTATAGAATGAAATTACATGCCTCAAAGTGTGCATTCGGCATCAGATCAGGTACATTCCTCGGCTATATAGTGAGCCATCGTGGAATAGAGGCCAATCCGGAGCAGATTATGACCATCATAGAACTCGGATCACCTCAATCGGCCAAAGAAGTTCAAAAAGTAATGGAGATGGTCGCTGTCATGACCCAAACCCGCCTCCATGGGTTAAGGACATAACCGGCCAGTAATCCTGAGATTACCTACGGCCTCAATACAAATTAGACATAACTCATCCGAGTAAAGGGGCCAAACGGAAGCAAAAATTTAAAACTTTGTCCATAGAGCTGTGCTTATATGCACACCAAAGCAAACCATATTCATATGCGTTAATAACCTACATCAAAGGTACAATAGCATAAACTTCTTAACAGACAGGATCATCTAGGCTGAGTCGACCCATAGCAAACTATATACAAATATACACAAGATCCTTGCCAACAAGACAGAATATAAATGCGTAACAAAATAGCAAGGTTGGGTCTCGTGCGTGAGACACAAGGCTGACTCTTTCAAAACTCCTGCTGTTCCTAGCTGACTTCATTGGGGCTGGGGTTGAACCTCACTTGGCTCACCTACAAATACATGAATGAGCGTGAGCGAATGCCCAGTGAATAATATTAAATAAACAAGTTACATAAGCAATTATTGGAACAGTACAACAAACGGCCTTCAGCCCAGTCATTTATGTCAATCAGCCTTTGGCCCAATCATTCATGTCAATCGGCCTTTGGCCCAATCATTTATATCAATTGGCCTTTGGCCCAATCATTTGTATCAATTGGCCTTTGGCCCAATCATTCATTTCAATCGGCCTTTGGCCCAATCATTCATTTATATCAATCGACCTTTGGCCCAATCATTTGTATCAATCGTTGTCTGCCATCCAATTTGATGAACTTACAAAACTTACGCAAAAGTAATAGTTGGACAATAACATACTACAAATATCTTGTTAGGATATTACTCACAGGGATCGGTTGACTGGTTCGCCCAGGAACTCGACCCTACACATTCCATGAACATAAAAGGGTCACTAACAATTCAATCTGTTCAAAATTCACATTTTCCTCTTTAGGCTTCATTCTTATCCCTTTAACTCATTTACTGTGTCTAACATATGCCTAAGAGTGCTTGCAAGTGAAAAGGAACGGAAAATGAAACACATGATGCATTTTCAAAATTTCAGAAAATAGGATTCCCGCTCGAGCGTGGGATTCCCCGCTCGAGCGAACCGTTAAGGTCTGCAAAAGTACTGGTTGCATCAAAATCCCGCTCGAGCGTAAACTCTGTCGCTCGAGCGGATTTCCTGTCTACATGGCTCCCGCCGGCGCCAACTTCCCGGCGGACACCATGTCTGCAAGGGATGCTGGGAGCATGAAATTCACGCTCGAGTGGCGGTTTTCCCCGCTCGAGCGGACTTCAAATTTTTGGGTTTTCCAGATTTAGTTCTTGAGTTCAAATTCGATGTTCAAGGGTCTAATCTCATAATTTTTGGCTCAAACTTCATATATTCATGTACCAGCGTGGTACAAGCACTAGACTACATCACAATGAGACTCAATTTCATGATTTATCTATATGCATGCCCCAAAATATCTCAAACTCAACACCAACATGCTCCAATTCAAACATTCAAGACCCATACTTCCAAGATTTGTACATGCATGTGGAAGATGCTCATTCTCCTCAGCTTAGATGGCACAAATGATGACTATAACATGAGCTTCAATTAAAATTGCACATGGATTATACATTTTCATGCTCAAACATGTCAATTCAAGGTATTTTCTTACATGCATGCACACAATGGCCTTCAATTCAACAAAACCAATTTAAATTCTCTCATAATCAAACTAAACCATGTTCTTGACCATTATTCCAACTTGAACTCACAACATTACAACTTAATATTCATGAATTCACTTACCTAGAGGCTCAATTCTCCCAATCTATGGTCAAATCTTGAATAATCTTCAAGGTTCCCAAGCTTTGAACTAAGTTTGCTCAATTCTCTCCTCTCACTCTCTCTACAGCCGACTCTCTCTTCCTCTCAATGCCTACCTCTGGTTTTTGAGTTCAAAAAGGGAGTAAAGAGAGTGTATATGGCCATAAATAAAAAGGTCCCACTATTGCTTATTTAATAATATTAAATAGTTGGGCACTAATTCACCAATTTAATCGATTTAAGCTGACCCGAATCAATTTCCAATTAAATTTCACCGTAGGCTTTAAAAATTATGCCGATCACAATGGCGTAATCAATTTCGGGTTTCGTGGCCGATAAGGCCTTAAATTTTTAATTTCCAAAGCAGATAATTCAAACAGATATTCCTACGGTGAACAGATAAAAACCCGAAATCGCATATATCCACATAATGGCACACCAAATCATGCTAAACACATAATCATACTCAAATTAAGAACCAATTAGCATATTACGGAATAGGGACATCACAGTCTCCCTCCCTTTAGGAAGTTTGGTCCTCCAAACTTAAGTTACCTTTGTCGGAAAACAAATGTAGGTAGCGTAGTCGCATTTCCTCCTCCTTTTCCCACGTGGCATCTGTCCCATAGTGCTATTTCCATTCCACTTTTCCCATTGGGATGGATTTGCTTCTCAATTGTTTCACTTGCCGATCAACGATCTATTCTGGCCATTCGGCATATTCCATGTTTTCATCAATAGCAACCCGATGATAATCAATCACATGAAACGGGTCTCGGAGGTAACCTCTCAGCATCGACACATGAAACACATTATGGATTTGCTCAAATCCCGGTGGCAAAGCAACTCTATAAGCAACTGGCCCAAGTCTCTTCAAAATCTAGAACAGCCCAATATAACGGGGCGACAGCTTGCCATTCTTTCCAAATTTGACTTGGCCTTTCATCGGAGAAACACGGATGAACACATGGTCACCAACCTCATACTCAAGAGGTCTTCTCCGAACATCTGCATAATTCTTCTGTCGGTCCTGAGCTGTCTTGAGCCTTTGACGAATAGTCGTGATTTTCTTAGAAGTGTCTTGCACAATTTCTGGCCCAAGCAAAGCTCTATCCCCGACCTCTGTCCAACAGATAGGTGATCTACACCTTCTACCGTACAAAGCCTCGTATGGTGCCATACCGATGCTGGAGTGGAAGCTGTTGTTATAAGCAAATTCTGCTAGTGGCAAATAATCTTCCCAACTCCCCTGAAAATCCAACGCACACATGCGAAGCATATCTTCCAAAGTTTGTATTGTTCGTTCTGATTGCCCATCTGTCTGTGGGTGGAATGTAGTACTGAACCTTAGTTCTGTTCCCATGGCTTCCTGCAGACTCTTTCATAGTCTAGAAACAAATTTCGGATCTCTATCCGATACGATAGACACTGGAACTTCGTGTAAACGGACAATCTCCTCAACATAAATGGTAGCCAATCTATAAGTAGTAAATGTAGTTTTGACAGGCAAAAAATGTGCGGATTTAGTTAGTCTATCAACTACAACCCAAACAGAATCCATACCTCGGGAAGTCCGAGGTAGGCCAACAACGAAATCCATAGTCACATGCTCCCATTTCCACTCAGGAATAGAGAGAGGTTGAAGTAGACCACCTGGTTTCTGATGTTCAGCCTTAACTTGCTGACATTGAAGGCACTTGGACACATATTCTGCAATCTCTTTCTTCATTTTAGGCCACCAATAGGTTTGTTTCAAATCTCGATACATTTTATTGTTACCCGGATGCATAGCAAACATGGATCTATGGGCTTTATCTAAAACCCTCTTCTTTAGTTCCGGGACATCAAGGACACATATTCTATTCCGGAATTTCAACATTTCATTCTCAATGCTAAATTCTGCTTTTGGACTCGCCTCGAATTCATCAATTACTTTTATGAGGAACTCATCCTCTTTCTGTTTCTGCTTGACTTCGTCAACGATTGCTGGTTCGGTTGTAATAGCGGCTATCAATCCGCTCTGTTTGCATACTACCACTTCAATTTCAGACTTCTCAAAGTCTTGCAAAATCTCCCTTTGTTCGGTAAGCAGACAAGCCATACTCCCTGTTGATTTTCTGCTCAAGGCATCAGCCACTGTATTAGCTTTCCCCGGATGATATTGAATTTCTAGGTCGTAATCTTTTATCAATTCCAACCATCTTCTCTGATGCATATTCAACTCTTTCTATGTGAAGAAGTATTTCAGGCTCTTATGATCCGTGTGAACTTCACATTTTGCCCCATACAGATAATGCCGTCAAATTTTCAAAGCAAAAACCACTGCGGCCAATTCTAGGTCATGTGTTGGATAATTCTTCTCATATGGCCTCAACTGTCGGGAGTCGTAGGCAATAACCTTTCCGTTCTGCATTAACACACAACCCAAACCCTTATAAGATGCATCACTGAAAATTACGAAATTTTCCATACCTGAAGGTAGTGTCAAAATTGGTGCAGTGGTCAATCTTGTCTTCAATTCATGAAAGGCTGATTCTCTTTCACTATTCCACTCAAACGGTTGCCCCTTGCGTGTCAGTTGGGTAAGAGGTACAGCTAATTTCAAAAAGTTCTTCACAAACCTCCTGTAGTACCCAGCTAAGCCCATGAAACTGCGAACTTCTGTCACATTAGTGGGAGTAGGCCAATTTACAATTGCTTCTATTTTTTGCGGGTCCACCGAAATTCCCTCTTTGTTGATTACATGCCCCAAGAAAATAACTTCATCCAACCAAAACTCACATTTCTTTAGTTTAGCAAATAATTTTCTTTCCCGAAGTATTTGTAAAACAATCCTCAAATGATGTTCATGCTCAAGTCTATCTTTAGAGTATATCAAAATATCATCGATGAAGACTACAACAAACTCATCAAGGTAGGTTTTAAAAATTCTATTCATTAAGTCCATAAATGCTGTCAGAGCATTAGTCACTCCAAATGGCATGACGAGAAACTCAAAATGACCATACCTCGTTCTAAATGCGATTTTCTCAACATCCTCTGCCTTAACTTTCAGTTGGTGATACCCGGATCTCAAATCAATCTTAGAAAACACCTGTGATCCCTGCAGCTGGTCAAATAAATCATCAATACGGGGTAGGGGATACTTATTCTTTATCGTTACCTTGTTCAATTCCCGATAATCGATGCACAGGCGCAAAGTACTATCCTTCTTTTTCACAAATAACACCGATGCACCCCAAGGCGAAGTGCTAGGTTGGATAAACCCCTTATCAAGCAGGTCTTGCAACTGTTCTTTCAATTCTTTCATCTCAGCAGCAGCCATTTTGTAGGAAGTCTTAGAAATAGGCTGGGTGCCTGGCACAGTCTCAATAGTAAACTCTATCTCCCTGTCTACCAATTCCCCTGGCAATTCATTTGGAAACACATCTGGAAATTCTCTAGCAATAGGAATATCATTCAATTCAACATCCACAGATTGTTCAGTCAACACATAGCACAGATAACCCTGGCACCCCTTCCTGATCAATTTACATGCTTTCATTGCAGATATCAAATAAAGTGGAGGCACCATTACCCACAAACACAATTTCTTTTTGTTCTGGTGGCTTAAATACAACCCTCTTTGTCACACAGTCTATGGTGGCACAATACTTGGTCAACCAATCCATGCCCAAAATTACATCAAAATGTCTAAAGTTCAAGGGCAATAAATCTACATATATGGTAGCATCCTCAATACGCATGTCACAAAACCGATATATATAGTCACATAACACAGATTCCCCCGATGGAGCAGACACACATAACAAATATGGCAACAACTCTAGGGGTCTTTTCAGTCTAGATGCAAATGTATGTCACAAATGAGTGTGTTGATCCAGAATCAATTAATACAAAGGCATCCTGATTACATATTGAAATAGTACCTGAGACAACGGCATTGGCATTCCGTGTATCACCTGGAATAAGTGCAAAAACCCTCCCCTGTCTCACGGTATTCTCGGCGGGAGTTGATCCCGTAACATTTCTTGGTTTTGGGACTGATGCTGTTGAACTAGCAGCAAATTTTCCACGGTTTTGCTTACAATCCTTGGCCATGTGCCCCTGCTTACCACAATTAAAACAAGCTCCTGACACGCGGTAGCAAACCCCACGATGCCTGTTGTTGCAAATATAACACAACAGGGTTGTATCTCGGGAAGAATTAGAAGTATTCGAGAAGCCCGTATTTTGCTTCTTTGGAAACTTCTTCTTTGAAAAGAAGCCCTGCCTTTTACCACCCTTCCAGTCAGTTGCCGGTTTGGTTTGCCTAGCTATATTAGCTTCTGATATCAAAGCCTTGTCAAGCACCCCAATGTAGGTTTCCAGTTTCAAGACATTCACCTTCTCCAGAATGTCACTTCGAAGTCCGCCCTCAAAATGTCTCGCCTTTTTATAGTCTGTATCAATCACGTGTGGCGCGAACCTGGCCAATTCAGTAAACTTGGCCTCGTACTCGGCTACAGTCATACTGTTTTGCCTCAGTTCCATGAACTCTGCCACCTTTCTATCCCGAACACACTGCGGGAAGTATTTATCGTAGAAGATTTCCAGAAATTTTGCCCAATCAGCATCTTTGTAACTCTCATGCATTAACATCCACCATCTCCTCGCTTCGTCTTCCAGCATAAAGGTGGCTAGAAGCACTTTCTGCGTCTCAGAACACGGAAATACCTCAAACAATTTTTCGATGCCAAGAACCCAAGCTTCAGCTTTCAAAGGGTCTAATCCACCATGGAACTGTAGGGGTTTCATCTTCTTGAATTCTTTGGTGAGAGCTATGATTCGGTCATCATTCTGGTTATCTGGCGCAGGGGGTGCCGGAGGTGGAGGTGGCGGATGTGGTTGCTGCCGCTGCTGTTGCCACTCCTGTTGCTGTCTCAAGGCTTCTGCCATTTCTTGTAGCAATCTTTCCATTCTGTCTATTCTGGCGGTAGAGGACTCCTCCAACTCATCACCCCTTGTTCTCACCATCTGATTAAACTTGCATTACATTTCATACGATATATCTTATAAAAAGGTTTACAAGTATGCGCATATTAAAGAGCATACACATCCAGATAATTTACGATACAGGCAAATCAGAACCCATGGCACATAGTCATTCATATCAAAACATTTATGCATATACTTGGTGCTTTCAAATTCATGCTATGAATGCATCCTAGATCTTTTCTAGACGCTTATTGCTCTTTTGGACAAGGGTGTGAGTTATTAACTCGTGCTCTAATACCACTCTGTCATGACCCAAACCCGCCCCCAAGGGTTAAGGACATAACCGGCCAGTAATCCTGAGATTACCTACGGCCTCAATACAAATTAGACATAACTCATCCGAGTAAAGGGGCCAAACGGAAGCAAAAATTTAAAACTTTGTCCATAGAGCTGTGCTTATATGCACACCAAAGCAAACCATACTCATATGCGTTAATAACCCACATCAAAGGTACAATAGCATAAACTTCTTTACAGACAGGATCATCTAGGCTGAGTCGACCCATAGCAAACTATATACAAATATACACAAGATCCTTGCCAACAAGACATAATATAAATGCGTAACAAAATGGCAAGGTTGGGTCTCGTGCGTGAGACACAAGGCTGACTCTCCCAAAACTCCTGCTGTTCCTAGCTAACTTCACTGGGGCTGGGGTTGAACCTCACTTGGCTAACCTACAAATACATGAATGAGCGTGAGCGAATGCCCAATGAATGATATCAAATAAACAAATTACATAAGCAATTATTGGAACAGTACAACAAACGGCCTCCGGCCCAGTCATTTATGTCAATCGGCCTTTGGCCCAATCATTCATGTCAATCGGCCTTTGGCCCAATCATTTATATCAATCGGCCTTTGGCCCAATCATTTATATCAATCAGCCTTTGGCCCAATCATTTGTATCAATCGACCTTTGGCCCAATCATTCATTTCAATCGGCCTTTGGCCCAATCATTCATTTATATCAATCGGCCTTTGGCCCAATCATTTGTATCAATCGGCCTTTGGCCCAATCATTCATTTATATCAATCGGCCTTTGGCCCAATCATTTGTATCAATCGGCCTTTGGCTCAATCATTCATTTATATCAATCGGCCTTTGGCCCAATCATTCATGTCAATCAGCCTTTGGCCCAATCATTCATTTATATCAATCGGCCTTTGGCCTAATCATTTGTATCAATCATTGTCCGCCATCCAATTTGATGAACTTACAAAACTTACGCAAAAGTAACAGTTGGACAATAACATACTACAAATATCTTGTTAGGATATTACTCACAGGGATCGGTTGATTGGTTTGCCCTGGAACTCAACCCCACACATGCCATGAACATAAAAGGGTCACTAACAATTCAATTCGTTCAAAATTCACATTTTCCTCTTAGGCTTCATTCTTATCCCTTTAACCCATTTACTGTGTCTAACATATGCCTAAGAGTGCTTGCAAGTGAAAGGGAACGGAAAACGAAACACAGGATGCATTTTCAAAATTTCAAAAAATAGGGTTCCCGCTCGAGCGTGGGATTCCCCGCTCGAGTGGACCCTTAAGGTCTGCAAAAGTACTGGTTGCATCAAAATCCCGCTCGAGCGTAAGCTCTGTCGCTTGAGCGGATTTCCTGTCTACATAGCTCCCCGCTCGAGCGCCAACTTCCCCGCTCGAGTGGACACCATGTCTGCAAGAGATGCTGGGAGCATGAAATTCACGCTCGAGCGGCGATTTTCCCCGCTCGAGCGGACTTCAAATTTCTGGGTTTTCCAGATTTAGTTCTTGAGTTCAAATTCGATGTTCAAGGGTCTAAACTCATAATTTTTGGCTCAAACTTCATATATTCATGTACCAGCGTGGTACAAGCACTAGACTACATCACAATGAGACTCAATTTCATGATTTATCTATATGCATGCCCCAAAATATCTCAAACTCAACACCAACATGCTCCAATTCAAACATTCAAGACCCATACTTCCAAGATTTGTACATGCATGTGGAAGATGCTCATTCTCCTCAGCTTAGATGGCACAAATGATGACTATAACATGAGCTTCAATTAAAATTGCACATGGATTATACATTTTCATGCTCAAACATGTCAATTCAAGGTATTTTCTTACATGCATGCACACAATGGCCTTCAATTCAACAAAACCAAATTAAATTCCCTCATAATCAAACTAAACCATGTTCTTGACCATTATTCCAACTTGAACTCACAACATTACAACTTAATATTCATGAATTCACTTACCTAGAGGCTCAATTCTCCCAATCTATGGTCAAATCTTGAATAATCTTCAAGGTTCCCAAGCTTTGAACTAAGTTTGCTCAATTCTCTCCTCTCCCTCTCTCTACAGCCGACTCTCTCTTCCTCTCAATGCCTACCTCTGGTTTTTGAGTTCAAAAAGGGAGTAAAGAGAGTGTATATGGCCATAAATAAAAAGGTCCCACTATTGCTTATTTAATAATATTAAATAGTTGGGCACTAATTCACCAATTTAATCGATTTAAGCTGACCTGAATCAATTTCCAATTAAATTTCACCGTAGGCTTTAAAAATTATGCCGATCACAATGGCGTAATCAATTTCGGGTTTCGTGGCCGATAAGGCCTTAAATTTTTAATTTCCAAAGTAGATAATTCAAACAGATATTCCTACGGTGAACAGATAAAAACCCGAAATCGCATATATCCACATAATGGCACACCAAATCATGCTAAACACATAATCATACTTAAATTAAGAACCAATTAGCATATTACGAAACAGGGGCATCACAGTCGCGGTTCTTAACAGATTCATCAGTCGTTTTTCAGATCGTTGTAGACCATTTTTTTACAAACTTCAGCAGGGAAAAGCATTTCATTGGACTCCTGAATGCCAGACCGCCCTAGATGGATTAAAATCTTATCTTCGTTCAATACCACTCTTGGCAACTCCATCGCTGAGTGACCCATTCATCTTGTATCTTGTGGTATCAGATCGGGCAATCAGTGCCTTGGTGCTAAAGGAAAAGTTAGGCAAGCAAAGGCCCATTTTCTATGTTAGCAAGGCGATGGTGGATGTCGAGACATGGTACTTACCACTGGAAAAATTGATTTTGGCTCTCATGGTAGCCGCTAGGAAATTAATGCACTACTTTCAAGCCTATACAATAAACGCGCTGACGGAATACCCTCTCTGAACAATATTTCGCAGTGCGGAATCATCAGGGCATGTCTCTAAATGGGCATTAGAACTCGGCCAGTATGACATCTAATTCTCTCCCAGGACGGCTATCAAAAGACAGGTTTTGGTTGACTTCGTTGCCGAGTTTGCGGGTTGTCATGCCGACTTCAAACCAGAGTAGCCAGCTGTTCGACCCCAACAACAGTGCAAAATGTATGTCGAGGATATTTGGTTGATGTACTGTGATAGTTCATCTAACTAGCGTGGCAGTGGGGCAGGAGTAGTGATCATAACCCCCGAAGGCGCAATAATCAAGCAAGCAGTCAAACTAGGCTTCGTATATCAAACAATGAGGCCAAATATAAAGCTTTGTTAATCGGCCTCCATAACGCACTTCGCCTCGGCGCCAAGCGATTACAGGTCTTCTATGATTCAAAGTTGGTTATCAATCAATTGAAGGGAGAGTATGCAGCTAAAAATGACTAAATGGCCGCTTATATGAAGACGGCAAACTCATTGCTTATATAGTTCAACCACCACGAGCTGAATCAGATTTCCCGTGACCAAAATACCCATGTAGATGCTCTTGTTTGTTCGGCTTTTGCCATCAATTCAGAAGTTAAGTGAACCATTGAGATGGAATTCATCCCCGAGCCAAGTATCGGCCTTCCGAAATCTATTAGTATCAATGTCATTGACCTAGGGCCGTGTAACGCCCCCAAAATTATGCAATAAATATAACTCATAAGCGGAAGAATAACAGAAATAAGATACATTCATTCATCAAAGTTCAGAGTTCGTTTACAAAGGTTAACACATGCGATATACATTCACCAATTCTCATCCTGAATCTATAGCATGTGTTACAATGTTAAGAGAAATGAAACTAAACATATAGTTAGATGTCCTATATGCTTACATATTTCCAAGTCATTGTTTGGTTACACAAAAATTAGCCTAGCTTTATACAATTAAAGCCCTTGGCAATACAAAAGAATAAAAACAAAATAAAAAAGCTCTTGCTTCCCAAATGTCCCTCCAAGTTATTGCCTTGGCGGAGGCATGTCACCAGCACCTGAAAATAGTTTTGCCCAAATAGGGTGAGCCAAAGCCCAGTAGGAATAATCTACCACAATATATGAGGTTTAACAAAGATATAAATATAATGTGTATATACAATGCCTGTAACAAAACATTCACATTTTTATAAGATCGTAAAGTACCAAGTTCATATCTTATTCTATTTTCCTTCAATTTATTTCAATCCATGAGCCAATTTCATTATCTTTCAACAATCCAACTGAGACTACAACTCAGTGATTATCTAATCAACATAACTACCACACAAACACTTCAATCTGCTATTTTACAAAAATTTTCTTTGCGGGATCGGCACCCATATATACATAAGATTTCAGGACTTTCACCCTGGACATTCCGGCCAACTTAATTTCAATGGAGTCTATCCCCTATCTTCTCCTAAACAATGAAGTACATCCCCTTTCTCCTCCCAAACATCATACATATACAATGTATTTAAACATAGTCATATTCAATGACAATCAACAATAGATTAGTTTCAATTCACCTAATTCTCATGCAATTTCTACAACAATCTTAGCTATCCTCTACCGATAGCTCAATATAGTTATTTCTAAATAATATCCAATCTCAAGACAGATAATTTATTCAAAATTTCCAAAGGTGCGAGATATTATATACTCAACTCCACCATCTATTTCAATATTCGTCAAATTTCATGTTTACAGCCCCAATTTCATTTATTTATACAAAATAAATATTACAATCATTTTGGGGCAAAACTTCCTCCATTTTTTTTAAAATTTTTTTTATTTCAAATATCACCAAAGTACCAAAATCAACAATTTTGACACAATACCACCTTATTTTTAAACTCCATAACCATTTAATTTCCATTCATCAAAAACCCCTCTTTTTATTTCACATCCAAACCCTAGGTTTGTTCAAACTACTCCCAAATCCCACCATTGTTATACAATGACAAATAACTAAGCTAAAGGCCGTATGAAAGTGTAGAAAATCCCTACCTCAAGAAGAGAAGGCGAGCAAAGCAAGTTTGAAACTCTAAAGACATCAAAATCCACTTTTGTTCGAATGAAAAGAGAGCCCATGACGTGCTTTATCTTTTTCTTAAAGGCACTAGGGTGAACAACCCAATGGATCAAGGTGAAATAGAAGAGAGAAGATGAGTTTTAGAGAGAGAAACTCAAGATCTAGCATTTTGGAGAGTTTTAGAGAGAGAGAGAGGAGTGAAAAAGTGATAAAAAAAAAGAAGTCATCCTTACGATTTGTTATATACGCAGTCCCCTCGAGTGTGAAAAGTGACACTTGAGCGTTAGACATAATGTTTCACTCGAGCATAAGAAGTGACGCTCGAGCGTCGAATACACACTTTCAAAAGTTTTGTAGAGAAAGGACATCGCTCGAGCGCAAGATTAGAGGCTTAACCGTCCACCCGCTTGAGCGTAGGAAACGCCATTCGAGCGTAGAATATGCTCTTCCAGTATTTGCAGGTCTGCAAAAATACTAAGAGTTTACAAAGCCCGCTCGAGCGGAAGAATGGCTGCTCGAGCGGAGGAGTAAAATTTACAAAGCCCGCTTGAGTGTAATAATGGCCACTTGAGCGGAGGAGTAAAAATCTAGGCAACAAAGGTTTGGAAAAACAAGCAACCAACCTATTCCAAACACATAACTACAATCCAAATGACCAAACCAAGGAACAACAAAGCGAAATAAGAGATGAACAACAACATTGAACCATGAAACCTGAGTTCGAAACATAATAAAATGTTAGGTCAAAACCGGAGTCGCTGTAGGTCGAGTTGGATGGATCACATCACCACATTCTTATCCACAGAACAGTTTCCAACAAATAAGAACGAAGCCCATAAGCTGTGGAATAAAGCCCTATGATACTATTTGGATTCGCATGGAAAACTCTACAAAAACTCTCTCTCAGGCCCGTATTTGGAATGTATTCATCCAGATAGAGTGGAGGATTTTTTGGCTGAAATACACGAAGGCAGTTGCGGTGCCCATTCTAGTGGGTGTTCATTGGCCCATCAAGCCCGTAACCCAGGTGTATTACTGGCTGACCATATGAACTGATACAGAGAACTACGTCAAGAATGTGAACAATGCCAGAAGTTTTCTCCCTTGACTTATTTGCCCGCTAAAGAATTGAATTTCGTTACTAGTCCTTGGCTTGTTGCTCAGTGAGGCCTAGACATCGTCGAACCACTATCAAGGGCTCCGAGAAATAAACGGTTCTTGATTGTTGCAATGGATTACTTCACAAAATGGGTCGAGGCAGAACTGTTGGCACACATCCGGGATGTCAACGTCAAACGCTTTGTATAGAAGAACATTATAACTCGGTTCGGCATACCGCGAGCACTTATGTTCAACAACGACACCCAATTCGATTGTGGCGTCTCTCCGGAATTGTGCGATACATATGGTATTCAACTGTACTTCTTTTTATTAGGTTATCTGCAAGTAAGGGATACTTCTTTTCGTGAGCACTTCTATGAATGATTGGGCCAAAGACCGTTGGACATGAATGGTTGGGCCAAAGGCTGTCGGATATGAATGAATTGGGCCCGAGGCTGTTTGATACGTTTGGATTTGTAGTCACTTGATACACTAAATAGAAACATGAATTGGGCCCAAAGCCATCTGATGTATTTATTTCAATTTAGTTCATGCATCTTTCTTATTTGATATTATTCACTGGGCTTTCGTTCACTCTTATTCATGTGTCTATAGGTGAGCCAAGAGATGTCCAAACCCAGCCTCAGTGAAGCATGTGAGAGACAGTCAAATTTTTAAGAAAGTCAGCTCATACGTCTCACGCACGAGACTTGTTTTCGCCCTTTTGTTCTTTTGTTATATTTTTGCTATGTTGGCGAAAACGTTGAATCACCTTTGCATATAAGTTTTGTTTGGCTGACTGTATAATTGAAAGTTCCTGGATATAAATTAACTCTATGAGTATGTGTGAGTTATTATGAAATACTTTTGGAACGATTTTGCTATACCATGTAAGCACAGCTCTATGGACAATTTGTAAGTTTGCTTCCGTTTTGGCCCCTTAACTCTAATAAGATATGTTTTATTTGGTTTGAGGCCGCATGTAATCCCTTGATTACTGGCTGGTTATGACCTTAATCCATAGGGGGTGGGTTCGGGTCATGACAGAGTGGTATCAGAACACGAGTTAATAACTCACACACTTGTCCAAAAGAGCAATAGGCCTCTAGAAAAGATCTAGGATGCATTCAATTGATAAGTAGGAATTTGTAAACATTGAGAATGTACTTAAATGCTTCAAGATAAATGATTATGTACTATATGTTTGTGTTTTACTTGCATTGCAAATTATGTGAGTATATATGCTCCTTAGTATATGCATACTTGTGAAACTTTTGTATAATGAATAATGCAAGTCTAATCAGATGGTAAGAACAATAGGTGATGAGATAGAGGAGTCCTCTACTGCCATAATGGATATGATGAAAAGACTGATTCAGGAAATGGTAGACACATTAAGGTAACAACAACAGTGGCAACAATAGTGGCAGCAACCACATCCTCCACCTCCACCTCCGGCGCCCCCTGTGCCAGACTTACAAAACGATGACCAAATAATAGCTCTCACCAAAGAGTTTAAGAAAATGAAACCGCCACAGTTCCATGGGAGATTAGATCTGTTAAAGGCCGACGCATGGGTTCTCAGCATCGAAAAGCTATTTGAAGTGTTTTCTTGTTCAGACACACAGAAAGTACTTCTAGCCACTTTTATGCTAGAAGATGAAGCAATAAGATGGTGGATGTTAATGTGTGAGCATCATAAAGACATTGGTTGGACGAAATTCCTGGAAATTTTCTATGACAAGCACTTCCCACAATGTGTCCGTGACAGGAAAGTGTCGGAATTCATGGAACTTAAGCAAAACAGTATGATAGTAGCTGAGTATAAGGCCAAGTTCACTGAGTTTAACAGATTTGCACCACATGTGGTCGACACCGACTACAAGAAAGCGAGGCATATTGAAGGTGGGCTTCGCGATAATATCTTAGAGAGAGTGAATGTCCTCAAGCTAGAAACCTATATTGGGGTGCTAGACCAGGCCATAATATCAGAGGCTAACATAGCTAGACAAACCAAATCAACAACTGACTGGAAGAGTAGTAAAAGACAGGGCTTCTTTTCGAAGAAGAAATTTTCAAAGAAGCAAAATACGGGCTCCTCAAGTACTTCTAATTCTTCCCGAGATACATCTCCAATGTGCAATATTTGCAGTAAAAGGCATCGCGGAGTTTGTTACCGTATGTCGGGAGCTTGTTTTAAGTGTGGAAAAACGGGGCACATAGCCAGAGATTGTAATCAGAACAGTGGAAAGTTAGTTGCTAGCTTCACCGCATCAATCCCAAAATCGGGAACTACTGCAAGGCCTGCAATCACCGAAGATACCGTGAGGCAAGGGAGACTTTTTGCGCTTGTTTCGGGCGATACACAGAATGCTGAAAACGTTGTCTCAGGTACTATCTCTATATGCAATCAGGATGCTTTTGTGTTAATTGACTCTGGATCAACGCACTCTTTCGTGACATATGCATTCGCATCTAGATTGGGTAGACCTCTAGAATCATTGCCATATTTGTTGTGTGTATCTGCTCTATCTGGGGAATCTGTGTTGTGTACATCTATATGTCAATTTTGTGATATACGTATAGGGAATGCTACTTTGTATATAGACTTACTACCTTTGGACTTTAGACATTTTGATATAATTCTGGGCATGGATTGGTTAACTAAATATTGTGCCACCATTGATTGTGTAACAAAAAGAGTTGTATTTAGACCTCCGCGACAGGAAGAAATTGTGTTTGTGGGTAACGGTGTAGTGCCTCCACCTTATTTGATATATGCAATGAAAGCATGTAAATTGATCAGGAAAGGGTGCCGGGGTTATTTGTATTGTGTGCTATCTGAACAAGGTGTGAATGTTGAATTGAGTAGTATCCCTATTGTTAGCGAATTTCCAGATGTCTTTCCAAACGAATTACCAGGGGAATTAGTAGACAGGGAGATAGAGTTTACTATTGAAATTGTGCGAGGCACCCAGCCTATCTCTAAAACTCCCTACAGAATGGCTACTGTTGAAATGAAAGAATTAAAAGAAAAGTTGCAAGACCTACTTGACAAAGGGTTTATTTGACCTAGTACTTCACCATGGGGTGCACCAGTGTTATTTGTGAAAAAGGAAGATGGAACCTTGCGCTTGTGTATTGACTATCGAGAACTGAACAAGGTAACAATAAAGAATAAATATCCCTTACCTCGTATTGATGACTTATTTGACCAGTTGCAGGGATCATAAGTGTTTTCCAAAATTGATTTGAGGTCTGGGTATCACCAATTGAAAATAAAGGCAGAAGATGTTGAGAAAACTGCGTTTCGAACAAGGTATGGCCATTATGAATTTCTTGTTATGCCATTTGGGGTGACTAATGCTCCTGCAGCATTTATGGACCTAATGAACCGAATTTTTAAGACCTACCTTGATGAATTTGTTGTAGTTTTATTGATGATATTTTGATATATTCAAAGAATAGATTTGAACATGAACAATATCTGAAGACTGTTTTGCAAACACTTAGGGAAAAGAAATTATTTGTCAAACTAAAGAAATGTGAATTTTGGTTGGATGAAGTAATCTTCTTAGGGCATGTTATCAACAATAAGGGAATTTTGGTGGACCCGCAGAAAGTAAAGGAAATTGTGAATTGGCCTACACCGACAAATGTAACAAAGGTCCGTAATTTCATGGGCTTAGCTGGGTACTACAGGAGATTTTTGAAGGACTTTTCAAAAATAACTGTGCCTCTTACCCAACTGACTCGCAAAGGGCAACTGTTTGAATGGAACGACGAAAGAGAATCTGCCTTTCATGAACTGAAAACGAGATTGACCACTACATTGGTTTTGACACTACCATCAGGTACGAAAAACTTTGTGATTTTCAGTGATGCATCTTATAAAGGCTTGGGTTGTGTATTAATGCAGAATGGAAGGGTGATTGCCTACGCCTCCCGGCAGTTGAGGCCACACGAGAAGAACTACCCAACATATGATTTAGAATTGGCTGCAGTCGTATTTGCTTTAAAAATCTGGCGGCATTATTTGTATGAGGCAAAATGCGAAGTCTACACAGATCACAAAAGTCTGAAGTACTTATTTACACAAAAAAAATTTAAATATGAGACAAAGAAGATGGCTCGAATTGATAAAAGACTGTGACCTTGAGATTCAGTATCACCCTAGGAAAGCTAATACCGTTGCTGATGCCTTGAGCAGAAAATCGATGGGGAGTTTGGCTTGTTTACTTACTGAACAGAAGGTGATCTTGTAAGATTTTGAGAAGTATGGGACAGAAGTGGTATTGTGTGAACAAGGCGGATTGATAGCTGCAATTTCAGCCAAACCAGTAATCATTGACGAGATTAAATAGAAACAGAAGGATGATGAATTCCTTAAAAAGATAGTTGATGAATTTGAAATGAATCCGAGATCGGAATATAATGTGGTAAATGAGGTGTTGAAATTCCAAGACAGATTGTGTGTTCCAAACATTCCCAAGTTAAAGAAGAGAATTCTGGATGAAATCCATAAGTCAGTGTTTGCTATGCATCCGGGTATTAACAAAATGTATCGGGATTTGAAACAAAGCTATTGGTGGCCCAAAATGAAGAAAGAGATAGCAGAGTATGTGTCCAAGTGCCTTCAATGTCAGCAAGTTAAAGCTGAACATTAGAAGCCAGGCGGCCTACTTCAGCCTCTCCCTATTCCCGAATGGAAATGAGAGCATCTGACTATGGACTTTGTTGTCGGTCTACTTCGAACTCCCCGAGGTATGGACTCTATTTGGGTTGTAGTCGATAGACTGACTAAATCTGCATATTTTCTGCCCGTTAAAACTACATTTGATGCTTATAGATTGGCTACTATATATGTTGATGAGATTGTTTGTTTACATGGAGTTCCAGTATCCATTGTCTCGAATAGAGATCCGAAGTTTGTGTCTAGATTATGGAAAATCCTACAAAGAGCTATGGGAACAAAATTGAGATTAAATACCGCGTTCCATCCATAAACCGACAGGCAATCCGAAGGGACAATACAGACCTTGGAAGATATGCTTCGGATGTGTGCTTTAGATTTTCAAGGGAGTTAGGAAGATTATTTGCCACTAGCAGAATTTGCATACAATAACAGCTTCCACTGCAGTATCGGTATGGCACCATATGAGGCTTTATATGGTAGGAAGTATAGATTACCAATTTGTTGGATAGAAGTTGAGGATAGGGCCTTGCTTGGGCCTGAAATTGTGCAAGACACTTTTGAGAAGATCAAAATTATTCAACAAAGGCTCAAAACAGCTTAGAGTCGACAAAAAAATTATGCAGATGTTCGAAGAAGACCTCTTGAATATGAGGTCAGTGATCATGTGTTTATTTGTGTGACGCCGATGAAGGGCCAAGTAAGATTTGGGAAGAAACGTAAATTGTTGTCGATGAAGGCTTGGTCCTATTGCTTACCTAGTCCCTTTTCCTCCGGGATTCGAACAAATGTACAATGTATTCCACGTATCAATGTTAAGGGGTTATTTTCGAGATCCGTTTCATGTGATTGATTATCACCGGATAGCTCTTGATGAAAATATGGAATACGCGGAATGGCCGGAACGGATCACTGACCATCAAGTGAAACAGTTGAGAAGCAAGTCCATCCCGATTGTGAAAATGGAATGGAAGGAACACTATGGGACGGACGCTACATGGGAAAAAGAGGATGAAATGTGACTACACTATCCACATTTGTTTCCCGACGAAGGTAAAATAAGTTGGAGGACCAAACTTCCTAAAGAAGGGAAGAATGTGATAACCTTGTTCCGTAGTATGCTAATTAATTTTAATTATGATTGTGATTATGTGTTTAATATGATTTTGGGTGCCATTTATATGATTATATGTGGTTTTGGCTTTATATCTGTTCACCGTAGGAAAATTTGTTCAACTTACTGTTATAAACTGAAAATTGAAGGCCTTATCGGCCACAGAAATCGAAATTGACTACGCCATTGTGATTGGCGTTATTTTTAGAGCTTATAGTGAAATTTAATTGAAAACTGATTCATAACGGATTTATTAGATTTAAAACGATTAAATTAAGCTCAATTACTTAGCCTAAATCAAATTTGATTAGGCCAACATATATAAGTGGCCTATTTGTATTTATGAGCAATGTTTTGAGCTCATTCCCTCTCCTTTGGCTGGGATCACTCTAGAGAGAGAGAGATGGTCGGTTAGAGAGAGAGAAAGTGAAGGCAATTGAAGCTTTGAAATCTTGAAGATTACCTCAAGAATTAACTATAATTTAGAAGATTTGAGCTTCTAAGTGAGTAATTGGTTATGAATTCATGAGTTTAAGTTTGTAATTTTGGGAACTCAAAATTAAGTGGTAATCAAGAACATGAATTGAGTTGATTATGATGAGATTGAAGCCTATATGCACATGCATGTTTAGAATTGCCATAAATTTGCATAAGCTGGCATGTAACATGTTAATTATGAGAAATTGAGCATTGAAGCATACATGCAAGCATGGTTTTGTTGAGTTTCATGATTATAAGCATTATTGGTGCCATTTGAAATGGAATTGGAGTAAAAAATTAACATGCATGCTTGATTGATAGAGATATGAAGCTTGTATGAAGTTTGAATACATGGGTTTTGACCATACAAGAGAAATGTTGATTAATTTGAGAATTAAAATATGATTTTGAACGAATGGCCTCATATTACTTATATCCTCATGATATATAATGTGTTCCCACGTTTTTGAACCAAAAACTTGAGTTTTGGGCTTTTGAATGTTAAGTTTGAGCTTCAAGAACAATTCTGGAAATTCTAGAATTTGGTACGTCCGCTCGAGCGGGGAAAGCGCCGCTCGAGCGTGAAATGTTAGTTCCCAGAACTTTTGCAGACATTGATATTTGCTCAAGTGAGGAGAGTCATGCTCAAGCGTCAGTCACATGTTTCGATTCTTAGCTCGAGCGTTCGAAGTCACGCTCGAGCGCAAAAATGAGGCAACCAGAACTTTTGCAGACAAAATGGGTCCGCTCGAGCGGGGATACCTATTTCAGAAATTTTGAAAAGATTGTTTTGTGTTTCATTTTCCATTCTCTTTCATTTCTCAGCACTCTTAGGCATGCATTGAGCATTATGAATGGGTCAAGAAGATATGAAAGAGGCCTAAGAAGAATATATGAATTTAGAACGGATTGAATTGCTTGTGACCCATTATGTTTATGAAATGTGTAGGGTCAAGAACAAGGGCAAATCATCCAGCGGATCACTGTGAGTAATATCTTAGTAAGGATATTTTGAAATGTGCTATTTGTCCAATTACTTATCCCTATTTGAGCTGCGTAAGTTTGTCAATTAAATTATGGACGAATAATTGTTGCGCCACGTGAATGATTGGGCCAAAGGTTGTCGGACATGAATGATTCGGCCAAAGGCCATCGGACGTGAATGATTGGACCAAAGGCCGTTTGCTATGAATGATTGGGCCAGAGGCCGTCAGATATGAATGATTGGGCCAAAGGCCGTTTGCTATGAATGATTGGGCCAAAGGCCGTTGGACATGAATGGTTGGGCCAAAGGCTGTCGGATATGAATGAATGAAGCCGTTTGATACGTCTGGATCTGTAGTCACTTGATACACTAAATAGAAACATGAATTGGGCCCAAGGCCGTCTAATGTATTTATTTCAATTTCGTTCACGCATCTTCCTTATTTGATATTATTCACTAGGCTTTCACTCACTCTTATTCATGTGTCTGTAAGTGAGCCAAGAGATGTCCAAACCCAGCCTCAGTGAAGTATGTGAGAGATAGTCAAAGTTTTGAGGAAGTCAGCCCATACGTCTCATGCATAAGACTTGTTTTTGCCCTTTTGTTCTTTTGTTATATTTTTTCTATGTTGGCAAAAACGTTGAATCACCTTTGTATATAAGTTTTGTTTGGCTTACTGCATAATTGAAAGTTCCTGGATATAAATTAACTCTATGAGTATGTGTGAGTTATTATGAAATACTTTTGGAACGATTTTGCTATACCATGTAAGCACAGCTCTATGGACAATTTGTAAGTTTGCTTCTATTTTGGCCCCTCAACTCTAATAAGATATGTTTAATTTGGTTTGAAGCCGCAGGTAATCCCTCAATTACTGGCTGGTTATGATCTTAATCCATGGATGACAGGTTCGGGTCATGACAAAAGCACCCCTCATGCTCGGCACGATCGACCGAACAAGCCTCCGAATTCTGAGCGTCCTTTGTGCTTGCACACAATTAGCCATACAAGACTTCGAATTCAGAGTGCCCCTCATGCTCGACATGATCGGGTGAACAAGCCTCCGAATTCGGAGTGCCTTTTGTTGTTTCACACAATTGACCATTGCTAAAAGACTCCAAAGTCAGAGCCTCCCCCTGGTCCACATCTTCTTTATCATTCGTTTTTCGGCATCATAGGCCTCGAATGGAAATTTCTAGTTTTGGTACAGGGGCGACGCCGAGTCGATACCCGAGCCTGAAGAGCCTTAATCTAGCCATGTTTGAAACCACGGTTCTCGTGTCAGTAAACATCATCAGCCAACTTCTCCTTGGTCTTCTCGATGCCGATCTTACGCCTATCAAAAAAGCCCTTCTCATAAGCCCGGGATCGTATCGCTTCTTTGGCAAAAACAGCTGCCGTGTCCCGATCGACTATAGCATGATCTATCAACCGTTGGTTCACTACCAATCCAACGGGTTGCTTCTCGGCAGCCTTGGCTTTGCGCACTTCATTCTCGGCCTTCTCTGCACGACGTTCCAAATCCCGAATCCGCCTATCTTTTTGTACAATCTTTTTCTGAGCTATGCGAAAGCGCATGCCGGTCTCGTATGCACAATAGAGTCCTTTGATTGCCCCATGGACACCATCTCTAAAAATTCATAGTCGCCCTGCTCGATCATAGATTGCTGCACTTCGGGCGAAAATATTTGTCGAGTAAAATCCACCGCCATGTTCAGATCATGAATAATCGAATCTGCTTCAGTCATGGGTTTGTTCCCAATGAAGATAACCAAACTTAGAGGGCGTGGCGGTCTACTCAGCTCATTTCACGCAGACGTCTATACCCTCGTAGCCTTGGTGCTACCTCTTTGTTGCGTCCCGCCTCTGAGTGATTTCTCTATCGCACTCATCCTTGGGGACCTACTTTGACGTCGGGGTGAAAGATGTCTCTCTTGCTCCTCCAACACCATAGTGCTCGCTTAGGCAGCTTCGTTACCAACTCCGTGATTCATTTCCATGTCAAGTTCCTCCAAATTTTTTCTTTCACCTTTATTGTTGAAAAATAACCTGCTAGACATACGATTACACTGTTCGTTGTGCAATGCTCTTGCTTATTCCACTATGTTCGCTACTCACTTTGTTGTTGGATAACCCCTTTTATGGGTTACGCAATGTCTATTTAACGATGCCCCCTTCATTAATTACAAAGTGCAACACTTACGATGTGTCTATGGCCGCCGCCGTCACTGCCTCTACTCGGCGATGGAACTACATTTTCAATTGGAACAAAGGCAGATATGTGAATATATTCGGCTTATATATATTTGGCCGAATTACTCCACTGCCACAATTGACCATTGAAGTTTTGTGTTTATTCGGCAGTGGAACTACATGTTCAATTAGGGCAAGGGCAGATATGTGAATCTGTTCAACTTATATATATTTGGCCAAATTGCCCCACTGCCCTACTTGACCATTGAAGTTTTACTTTTATTCGGTGAAGGAAATACATGTTCAATTGGGGCAAGGGAAGATATGTGAATCTATTCGGCTTATATTTGGCCGAATTGTTCCATTGCTCCACTTGACCATTAACGTTATTTCTGCCTTGTGCCTTGTGCCTTGTGCTTATTGTCCACAAACAGGCATTTTCATTATCTAATGCTGCGTGGTGCTTTTGCGTTTATTCAGCGGTGGAACTACACATTCAATTGGGGTAAGATCAGATATCTGAATCTATTCGGCTTATATATATTTGCCCGAATTGCTCCAATGCCCCCAATTGACCATTAAAGTTTTGCTTTTATTCGGCGGTAAAATGTATTCGGCATTTTCATTATGTAATGCTTTGTGAAATTAGTTCCCCCCCCCAAAAAAAACAGACATGAACAAGCATTATTCATTCATAAACTGTACACGAACATGAACAGGCATTTTTCATTCATAAATTGTACATGAATATGCATCATTTTATCAATGAAAACAGACTTAATAAAAAAAAAAAAAAAACGAAAATGACTACAAATATAAGAAAAGTAGCAAACAACATCAAAACAACAAACATAAATAAAACTAAATATCCTCAAACATCTCTAGGTCCAACTCCAGGGGTTCAACTTCTAATTGGTCGCATGGAATTGACTGATCAAGAGTCACTTTGATAGTCGCCAGAGCTTTGAGCCAGCCATGCTTGAAGCTTTGATTTTCGAACTTCAACGCTTCATCTGCGTATAGCTCTTTGGCCACAAGCTCTCTGGCATCAAATGCTTTAGCTATATCTATCTCAGCGAGCTTTTGCGCTTTCTTCGACTCCTCAAGGTCGGCTCTCAATTTGGCGTTCTCTTCTTTGGCCAGCTTTAACTCGCCGTTTGTGAAGTTTTCCTTTTCTTTGACGGCCCACCAAAGCAGATCGGCGTGCTTGGCTTTCTCTTTTTCAGCAGCAGCCCTCTCCCGTTCTTTTTATGCTCTCTTGGCTTCGGTTTTCACCATCATCGTCGCTACCATCAAGTCGGCCATAGCGGCTGTGGCTTTGCATCTGTCATCCTCAAGTTAGCCTTCCGTCGTGCCAAGTTCTTCCATGACGTCGTAATGATGAAGGTCGATTTCGGTTATCCTTATCGCCGCCTAAAAAGCATAATAAAGCAAAGGCATATTACTCGGTATGAAAAGAAAAGATGGATCCATCTCAATTTGCTACTTACCAATATAGTCGATTAAGCCGCCAAAGCAATTGAGACCATGTCTGGCTCAGCACGGAACGTGGCTTTGTTTGCTGGCAAAGAAAGCGCTAACGTTACACTTAAGGCCATGGTGGGATCTTTGATGGCCAACCCACTGGTCAAAACCGACGTACTCTTCATCCTTGGCTGGATAATGAATAGCTCGACCAGATCTGGTGAGATCGCCTCCATTCTTTGCCGTTTATCAATTGGTTCTTCTGATGACTCGACAATAGTCTCGGCGGGCATTTTTCACCTTTATGATTAGTTTTTTCGGAGCCTGAGTTCTCTATTTGTTGCCGATCAGGAATCAAATCGGCCATAATGAGTTCACCAGCTGTTTCTGGAACAGCCACTGGAGGGGGAGTTTCTTGGTTCCCTATATTACCACTGGCTTTCCTCCTTGCCGCCATCTTTTCGGCATTTCTTCTTCTGGAAAACTAAGCAAGGGATTCTCCACCATCTCCTCAAACTCAGCCCTAGGCAAATCTCCTAATTCAGTGAATATGTCGTCCTCTGGGGAAACAATAGCTACTTAGCCGGAAGTAGAGAGTTGGCCGTCACGCTGATCAGGGTTTAATTGCTCAAAGGCCAACTTAATTTCCCTGTTTAGTTCTTGTTCTTCTAAATGACCCTCTAGTCCAGCTTTTTCGGCGTCTGAAACCTCCTCTTCTAAACGACTCTCCGGCCCAGCCTCCTCGGCATCTGGACCCTCAAGAATAATATCCCTTAAGCTTTTGCAGTTAGGGAATATGATGGCAGTAAGTTGCTGTTCTCCCCTCGGTACAAGGATATGGTTTGCAACCGAAAATGTCGAGTAGGTTGGGTCGTATTTTAACAGAATGTGAGTAGCGCGTCCCTGCCCTTGAAGATTTGCATGCGCTTTGTAGTTAAGGACCGTCTTCACTTAATCAAGAACAGCTTCATTTGCCGACGTGAGGCATCTTTTTAAATCGTTACCTACATAACAAAACTGGTCAACATAGAGTTTTAGCGCCGAATAAATCATTTAACCAGAGGAATTTTATTCAGCCACCTGGCTCGCCTTTTCATTTTGGCACTAGGTTTAGGCGATCTTCTCTTTTGTCGAATTTCTAATTGCCTCGAATGGTGACCATGACATCATCAACTTTTTTGCTAGAGCTGGCAAGCATGGTCACCAAGGGTTGATATATGTCCTTGGCTCTGAGAAAGTAACGGCCTTGATGACTAGTTGATTTCGCCATAACATAGCAATGCCGAATAGATAGGATTCCCAGGTTGAGCCCAAGTAGGTGGTTTAGTTCTATTAGACGCATGATTATATGGTAAAAGTTCACATTGTGTTGAGAAGGAATTAGACCCCAGTAACGCAGAACAGTCCTAAGGAAAAGATGTAGAGGGAAACGGATTCCGCTCTCAGCAATTGATAGGAGAGGAAAGATGATGGTGTTTGCATCAGACCTTTCAATGTCAACTACATTGTTTGCAACAAGGAATAGACGGACGTCGTCTAGGATTGAAAAATGATGATGAAAGGCGACGACTCACTTCTCAGAGAGGAGAGCTTTCAAATGAGTCGCCATTCAACACGGAATAAAAGATATACTAATAAAAGCACAAAGGGACTGGAATGCGAGAAAAAGAGGAAGAGGGAGGGGACTTACAGGTTGGAGCGAAAGAGCAATGGCAGGCGGAGTTGAAAGCGCAAGAGTCTTGAGGAAGGAATGACGGTATGAAGAATGCCGAAGAGCCTAGATTCAAAACATATGGAGGGACAATTTTCAAATCACATTAAATGAGTATTGTAAGCACCCTATTTTTGACCGCCCTTACGACTTGGGCACCATCACTTGCACACCCAATGATGAATGTATATCCTTGTCAATTGCTCGAAAGTCCTTAGCGGAATGCCACAGCTCTGAGCCTTAAAACCTTGCAAACTTTATGCCTTGTTTTTGCACCAAAACCCCAGCCTTTCAAACCTGAAAAAATTGGGACCCGCAAGCCCATTTTTGTGGGCTACCGGCTATCTCTTTTGGCTGTTGGCCACCCTTGTGCCTTGCTAGCCAAGTGTGTGGCCTACAAGCCATAAGTGTGTTTTGCAGATATTTTCTACCAGCTGTGCCAGCTGTTTGCACAGATGCTTGCATCTGCTCCCATGTGTATGGATGGATGTTTTTGAGGGAGTGGCCTATTTTTCTATAAATATGGGACCTCCTCTTTCATTTTTGAGGGTTAGAAAAATTAGATCAAAATTAATTTTCTCTCTCTATAATTCTCTCTTTCTCTTGAAATTTCTTGAGTTTTTGCCTAAACACTCTTAACCAAATCTTACCATCTTTGAGATGAGGTACTTTTGAGCCTAACTTGAGCTCTTGAGGGTGTGTATGTATTGAATTATTGTTTAAAAGTGTTCTTCTTTTCAAGAGGTATAAGGCTTTGCTTGTTTTATTGCCTTAGTTGCTTATTTTCCTACTTCGTTTTCCACTGTTTTTGGGTTGTATAAACTCTGTATTTTTAGGCTGAAACTTGTGGTTTAAGGCCTTAAAGGGTGGAGGGGTGTTTCACATTTCTTTCTATATTGCTTCTCTTGTCTTTACCCTTGTGTTTCCCACCTTTACAATATCTTTTTTTTTTTTATAGCATTTAAACACAGAATTTTAGAGTTATTTTAGTGGCTAAAAACATGTTTTGAAGTCCAAAATTAGAGGGGTTAGCCTCCCCTTCTTGTGTCTTGTTTACTAGCTTACATAGCTCCATATTGTAGCTTACTATTTTAGCCATTTTTGTCTTAATTCCAGCACTTTTTTTTGCATGTTTTAAGACTATTTTAGGTGTTCATTGCATTTATGCTTTGTTTTGCATGCTTGTAGTTTAGTTGTCCTCACAGGTTTGGTGTTTTAGGCCTTAGTCACCATCCTATTTGAATTGATAGCATTTATTTCTTGCTTTTCTTACTTATGATCACCTCTAATCATCTCTGGAACCTTCCTCATTTCTTGGTTTTTGCTTTGCTTTGAAAGTTGGTTCAAACTAGTTGCTTGTTTAAGGCATGAGATTGAGGTCTTATGCTTAATGGTCTAATCCCTTTAGGGGTTCATTACCAATGGAATGGCACTTCTTTCATGTCTAAAACAACTCTTAGTTTGATACTTCTTTCCATTAGAGGACTTAATCTTCATCTTTAAACTTAATGAATTAAAGAATGGTTGGTAATTAAAATGGAATAATAAAACTTGGACTAAAATGATGCAAGATAATAACTTGGTTTGAGTTCAATCAGACGTTAATTGAACCCTTGAGTCTTGGATCGTTTCATACTCATTAGTGATGAAAAGGGTTCAAGAGTCATTGTCAACCACTTCCTTTGATAATCCATGATAGGGAGGAGGTTTGAGAGTCTTTATTTGTTGTATTTATTGCACTTGCACACTTTGGTTCATAAGCTATCATGCAATGAAATTGCATCCATTGATAGTTTGTGAATCAAATTTACTACTCATTTGAGCTGTTTGATGATAAGGAGGGGTAAGTTGTGCAAACAAACCCTTGAGAATCCCCTATGCTTGCTCTGTTTGCTCTCTGTTGTAGCAGGAAAAACCAGAAATCAATGGCCGGCAGACCACTTTTTGTGGATGGTAGACCAACATTTGTGGTTGGCAAGCCACCACTTTTAGCCTGCCCGCTACCTTTGCAAAATCAATCAGTATACTTTTCTAGCAAAACATAGTTGGTTTTGAGGTGAAAAACAATGCAAGTGTTCTACTGTGCAACAGAGGCATCTGGCAGCAGAACAGTGGCCTTTTTTGGATGGAAATCCCTGTATGCATGAGCATTCCTCATTTCGTGAGACAGAGTAATTAGAATAGCTTTTTTCATGTTGTATTCGTGTAATTAATTAGTTCGTTTTGATTTATAATTAATTAATTAGTTAGTTAGTTAGCTCAATTAGTTAGTTAATTTGTTGTAATATTTAATTAGTTAATTTAGTTGATTATTTCATTTGATTTGTAATTAGTAATTAGCTTAGCTAGTAAGTTTATTCGGATCCTCCTACGTGAGGGCGCAAATGTTGTAATAATGTGTATGTCTTCTAACCTCACGTCTTTGTCTCTTTTATTTACCTGCTTATGATGGTTAGTTTAAAAACATAATGTTTCATTAGCATACTTCATGTTTGCATCCACTTGTATTGCATACATTGAGACTCGGCGTATCATTCTAACTTGCATTGATTAGTTAAATACCTCTTTGAATACGTGCTCTTTTTCTTTTTCTTTTTTTTGATTGACAAATGTTAGTTGTTAGTTGTTAGATTAGCACTTATGAGAGAAAATCTCCCCATCCTTAGCAAAGCACCTAAGTGCTTGCACTCCCTTGATTCAACCACCTAAGGGGAATTAAACCTATGACCTCCTTAGGACTAAACCCTAAGGAAGGTATGGTGGCCAACTAGGCTAGGCCTAGTTGGTTCTTTGAATACGTGCTTTAACTACATGCTATCAAATTGATTCATATACCATATTATTAGCCGAGTTTAGTAACTGCATAATTGCATGGATTGCATTAGCCATATTACATTAGTTAGGATCATGCATTATTCTAACTCTTTTGTTTCTTTTGGCTTGCCTTGGAGTACGAGGTGAGCATTTTAGTACTTTAGCATATCGCGTGCGTGTGATTGTTGCCATGTTTAGCATGCTTGCCATGAGGCTAATTGCTTAAGTGATATAATTGCTTGAATGCCTATGGATGAAGGCTAATTGCTTGAATTGGAATAATTTGAATAATGTACATATGCGATCACTTTTTCAAGTGGTATACATTCACAAACTCTTTTAAAAAATAAACATGAAATCAAATGTTTCAATTTTTGTAAATTAGTCTATACTTGTGTATGCATTACATAGTAAGTTAGCCCAATAACCAGAACAAGAGCATATAATGTAAATAAAAATCATATCATGATTAGTAGAGGCTGATCTTTGATCGGGTGAGCAGGGGTGGTCAATTCATGACCTTCCTTTCTCGTACCTAAGTTCCCAAGCCGAGACAATCTTGGTGATGACAGATACATGGCCTTTGGCACGAGTCATGGGTTTCCTAAGTTTCTCAAAAATATTTAAGCGGTGACTCTGTATTTGACAGAGTAGTCTATTTTTGGCAATTTGATTAAAAATCGATTTTTTCAAAAGATTTGCCAAATTTGGACTCTTTGGTGTTTATCACATTGCACTTGTGGGATCAGATTCAGAACCGCGAGAGTCCGATACTGTAGGGCTTATTCGTCTTCCAAAAGGATCGCGAAAAGTTGAGCTACAAGTGTCAAATACGAAGGGGAGGGAAGCAATGATGACTTCATATCGCGTCTGTTCTAAAGTATCAGTACTAAAAGGCGTGTGTGTGCCATATTTTTGACTTTCGAGATCTATTAATCTATAAGCCGAAAAGGATACATGTTAACCAACCACGCCGACTAAAAATGTATTAATGAAATATTCGGGGGGCAATTGCGGTGGCCGAATAAATGAGATTGAGGGAAACTCGTAAGTTGGCCGATTGTAGAAAAGGTTGTGCATAAATCGGCCAGTAAATGACCCACCAGCCCATGCGTGAACCAGTCAATGGAAAGGATAGCTGAATACAAGTCGGCCCATGACAAATCCATCAGGGAAGGGCTGTAGTCGAGTAAAACCAAGTTAGAGGGCCGTCAGAGCCGTATATCCCATGGGCTGTATGGAGGCCCAAGGACGCGATAGAGGCCTAAAAGGAAGAAGTGGGCCCCTGGAGGGCCCATGGGAAACATTATAAATGAAGGAGCCATAATAAAAAAGAGGGGAGAACAATAACTTGTGAGAAAAAGAAAAGATTAGAAGAGACACCATCAAGCTCGTTGAAAAGCGGGGATCAAGAAGGTTTGTTTGGATCATAGTATTTATAAATCCATTTCACCACAATTAGTTTGTTTATATAGGCTTTGTTTGGGAAGTAGAATATTTTAATTGATTTTTTAGTTATTTTAACTTTACTAAAAAAGTTATGTTTGAGAAGTTGGTTGGTTTTTTTTTTTTTTTGTTAGGAAAGAAAAATTAAAACAATTATGAATTGTTTTTTTTGGTCATTTTAACCTATTTTATCTTTTAATAAATTATTTTAACCCAATCATCTTCCCAACCATCCTATAATACTAGTTATAGATATAGGCCTCATTCACTTTTTAGTCTAAAAGTCAAAAAGTCAACAAAAAAATTAAAAAGCTAACAACAAATATAAAAAAGTCAAAGATTATCTTTTATTTTTACTTTTTGCACATCTTTTTGTAAAAAAATTAAAAAATGATTTCAAACATATTTATTTTTTTTACATCATATTTTATCCAAAATATAAAAAAATTATTAAAAAAAACATATTCTCAAATGAGGCCATAGCTGGTCGAATCCGGATCCTCCGTCGCCCTTTCCTGCGGCGGATCCCTGTCGCCCTCCAAAACGACGTCGTTTTGGAGGTTTTTTTTTTTTTTTCAATGGCAGACCCTCTAGAGGCATTTCGGTTCTTAGGCTCAAACCCTCCTCAAAATCAGTGGGACCGCTTCGCCGATTCCCGATTTGATATCATCCGCCTGAGCTTCCGCTCGTCAATATTAGAAGTAGTTGGGTTCATCAGAACCGGAGTCTGAAGATACAGGTTTTGGGTTTGAGTTTTCCGAAAGATCCATCGGAGAAGGAGATGGCCAGATCTCATGCTCATGGCCTCTTCTCTCTCTCTCTCTGTTTTTTTTTTTTTTCTGGGTTTGTTGGTGATTATAACTTCCCAATCAATTTACAGTGTCCCAGAAATTTTTTTTCCTGGAGAGAGTTAAGCTTATTTCCCTTCTCTTCACACACACACCCTTTTCCAACCTATTTCCTCTCCCCCGTCTTTTCTTCTGCACAACAGCAACTACTCTAACAAAATAATAGATTGCTACATATATATATACCCTTTGTATAGAGATGGATAGATGCGTAGACAAAGAAAAGGAAAGTTGTGGTTGATGTGTTTTTTTAGTATTGTTGATTTTGTTCAATAGGAGGAGGGTTTGTATTTTAAGCAGGGAGTGGGAGAAAAAGTGGGAGAGAGATGATTCTGAGGGGTTTTTTTTTTTCTTTTCTTCTTCTTCTTGCCAAATTTAGAGAGAGAAAGCAGAGAGAGAGTGACAGAAATGGGATTGAACCAGTAAACTTGTTGTTTGCCAAATTGATCACAGAGGCTAGTGAATTCCCTAGATTTGAAGGCAATGGACCATCAAAATTGTTGTTGTTGAGAAAGATCGCATCAAATCTTGCGTCGACGAGGGATTCAGAAGTGGGAGAAATTTTAATTTAAAAAAAAAAAAAAAAAAACAAGACAGATTAAGAGGGTGTCTTCTATGCCTGTTCGGTCTGCTGAAATGAATGATCTTCTATGCCTCTTCTATGATAGATCAACAGAAGACAGATTATTTGTGGTGAAACCGAACAGGTTCTGTCCTTCTCACCCTTTCTTCCTCTTTGACCCTCTCACCCTTTATTCCTCTTTTAACCCTTTTTTCTTTAGACCATCAATGGAAAACCCATCAAAACCCATCAAAATTAAGCTTAGATCTAGAGGACTCGATCCAAAAAAAAATCAATAATTAAATGATTTTATGAACAGATTTGAGAGAATGGAACAGTTTAGATCCAAAAAAATAATCAATGAACTTTAAAATTAAGGCAAAAACTATTCAGATCTATCATTCAAAAAATAATAAAAATCATATTTAAAGCAATATACTCTTCGAATCAACAGATCAACAACTATGTCGCAAAAAAATAATTTTTTTTTTTTTTGCAATCAATTAGTTGATTTCTTTGCAAATTGTAGGCCAATTTAGGTAGAGGAGGTTAGGGATGAACAGAGTTGGGGTTGGGAATGGGCCAGAGAAGTGGTTGTTGCTTAGGTCCAACTCTTTGAGTGATGAGAGGTATTGGAAAGTGTTTGGGACTGTGCCTGTGAATCTATTACTGTTTAAGTGAATAAGAGATAGATCAGTGAGGAAAGAGAGTTCTTTGACAAGTGTGCCTCGGAGATTTGCAGAGTTCAGATCTATCCCAACAATGGCTGTTCTTAGCTTATGAAACTCATTTTGAAGATCTGCACAGAAGATCCCTTTGTAAGAACACACATTTGACCCAACCCATGTCTCTAAAACCCTTTGTGGGTCATCTGTAATTGATGATTTCCATATCTGCAAAGGGTTTGAAGATCATCGATATGGGTAAGAAGAAGACAGCGAAGATCATCGATATGGGTTTGAAGATCTTCTCCCTTCCTCTCTCTCTTCTTCCTCTCCTCTTCCTCTGTTATCGAAGAAAAAAAAAACCCTAAAAAACGACGTCGTTTTGGAGGGCGACAGGGATCCGCCGCAGGAAAGGGCGACGGAGGATTCGGATTCATAGTTGGTCTTGATTTTCTCATAGTTGTTGGGTATATAAGAACGGTTTGGCAACTTTTTTTTTAAAAAAAAAAAAAAGAAAGAAAGAAAAAGTCAAATTTTAGTTTAAAAAATTAAAAAATATTTTGTCATCAATTAAAATTTTTAAATATTACATCAATTTTTTACTTAATTTTTTAAATTACTTCTTAAATATATTAATTTTTTATCACTCAAAAAAACTAAAAAATTAAAATTAAAAAAGAATAAATTACCCTGACACCCCTGAGGTTTGGTTTTATTATATCTCATTCCTGACGTTATAGAAATTACATTTATATTCCTGTGATTGATAGTCTTATTTCACAAAACCCTTTACTTATATAAAATGTAACAACTCCTAGTAGAAAAACAGAGTAAATTACATTGAAAAAAAAATGCAAATGAAAGAAGAAAAAAAAAACAAAAGAAATAAAACAAAATAAGAAAAAAGAAAAAATATGAATTCAATATCTTTTAAATACCAACATTAATTTTATCTAAATAATTATAATAATAAAAAAATTAATATAATTTTTTAAACATCAAAAAATAATATATATTAAATTTAAACTTAAAGAGTATAGGTGTAATTTACCTTTTTTCTTAAAAAAAAAAAAAAAAAAAATATCCACAACCCTAGACAACAACTTTTAAATACTACCACGTCAAACAAGACAAACGGGTTTTGAGGATTCCCATCAAGGTTGTGATCAGTAGTTATTCGGCAATATTACGTTATAATATTTTTACTAATCATATTTATTAGGGAGACTTATTTATAAGTTTTTTTTCAGAACCTTATGCTAGGTTAAGTCCTGTGTAATTTCTTATAGAGTCTCAAGTCCTATTTTCATAAGAATGTATTCCACAAGATCCTAATCTTTTTACCCCCCATTTTCACACCTTCCCTCTCTCGCTCTCTCTCTCTCACTCCCAACCACCGAATTGATATCAATCTTGTGCTGCTTCGCTAGCTTCTTCGCGAACGGTGTCACCACAATCTTCCTCGGCGCGACAGAGGCAGCCGGAGTTGGTGGCGGCGGCGGCGACGGAGGAGCAGCAGAAGGAGCGGAATGAGAAGAGGAAGTGGCGGCTTTGGCTTTAGCTTCGGCGATTTCGTCTTGGGACTCAGCTAACAAACCAATCGGAGCTCCAAACCGGGGCAACCCCGCCTTCGCCAACAACGATGGCAGCGAGAATACCGTCGTAGAAGGGCTCAACACCCATGTCGGCCTTGTCGACTCGACGATTTACAGACTCACCTATGGAGAGAACATCGCCTTCCGATTTGATCCAAGAAACGATCTTGCCCTCGATCATGGTGGAGCTAAGAGCCGGCATGAAGATCTCCCTGATCTTGGCCTGAACGGTGGAGATTCTCCGGCGTGGCATCGGAACAAATATCTACTTGTTTGTCAATTATTCTGAGATGGTCCATTTGGAGAATAGAAAACAATTCCTTCATTGTGTAATCAATTTGTTGCTACTATGTTTCATAATTAATAGTCCTGTGGACAGGGTGAAGCCTATTAATGGAACCTTGGCTCACCTCATCTAAAATAAAATTTTTTGAAGCTGCCTTTATGTATAACTTATGTAAGGTTCTTTCTCATTAGAATAATGATGGAATTTCTGATCAGAATGCATGTGACACCTTACAACAGAACAACGGAACAATTGGTTTGGTGAGTTGGTTCAGCTATATGTATGTATGTATGTATGTATGTATGTATGTATGTATGTTGGTTGATCTGACGATATTCTTCACATATATTATTGATAATTTTTAAAATTTTACAATTAATAATACAAAATAAAAATATATTAAGATTATATATCTATTTCAAAACAAACGGATTAAAAAAATAAAAACTTATTAAGTTTGCGAAACGTAACGTGACACATTACATTACGTTTATGTAAATGTCACATTACGTTTATATAGGTGTCACGTTACGTTACGTTTATGTAGGTGTCACATTACGTTCATATTTGTGTCCTGTTATGTTTATATAGGTGTCACGTTACGTTACGTTACGTTTACGTAGATATGTCATGTTACGTTTATATAGGTGTCACGTTACGTTACGTTTATATAGATATGTCACATTATGTTTATATAGGTGTCATGCTACGCTATGTTTATGTAAATATATCACGTTACGTTTATATAGGTGTCACGTTACGTTTATATAGGTGTCACGTTACGTTTATGTAGGTGTCACGTTACGTTACGTTTATATCAATTTCCTATATATGGTTTTATTACTTATTTATGATATTAACAATTAATATTGAGGGTAAATTTATCAACAAACTTCCCACAGGACTTATGGGAACATAAGTTTTTTAGTAGGACCATATGTAGCATAAGTCTCCCTAATAGGACTTCTAAATAATTTTCCCTATTTATTACACATATTGTAAATTTCAAAAATATCTAAAATAATATAACATCATCTATTAAGGCCAAGTTTGGCTAAACTAAAAAAGTGAACTTATTTCATCTTTTTATTTTTTTTGGGTCACATTAATCAACATCTCCTCTCTATTTTTTTTACATATAATACAAGAAAAGTCAAAAAGTACACTTATTTAGTCTTCCCAAACCTGGCCTAAGTATTATTCTTACTTAGTAGTGGTGGAGCAACATGGGAACTAACAGGTTACGTGCCCCTGAATTTTTCATTTTTTTTATACATATATACATAAATAAAATTTTAAATAAAAATAATATTTAGAATAAAATATTAAGGGTATTTTTAAATTTATGAAAACAATAGTTATTTTTTTATTGAAAATAAAGCGATTACAACAAATTATATTTTTATGTATGAAAATTTTGTGAAAAAATCTCAATATAAAGATAATATCCATAATTATTGATACACAAATATAATTAATCTCACTGTATATATGTAAAAATTATTAGAGTGTTAGTTATATTTACATGTGAAGTTCACCCTTCATTTGTTGCTTTCTTATTAGTTAATGATATCATATGTCAATAATGACGTAATATCACTACTATATGAAATTTTTACTCAAATTTTATAAAAATTTAATTTATCTTTCTATTACATAATTTATTTTATGACTTAAATATTTGAATATTTTACATTATCCATGATACACTAGTTATACGTAATATTTTCTTTTTGATTTTATTTGAAATTAATTATAAAATTTTATATAAAATATTTTTGTAACAATTTATTTAATTTTTCTTACTTAATATTAATTCAAAAAAATTTATTATCTTTTATTATAAAAAAAATTATAATTAATAAATATTATTTATAATTTAATTTTTTAACTCTGTCTCTCCTTATTAGACAAGGCATGAAAGAACAACTTTTAAATAGGCAGTGGCTTTGGTACAGTTTAAGATCGGATTGGACTGTGTTGTTGGGCCCATAGGGGCTCAACACGGGTCCCGTTTTGATAATTTGAACCGTTCAATGTGTAGAACTCGTTGAGTACTATATGCCTGTAAAATATCACGCTGATCGGATATCGATAGCTATGTGAACAAAATAATTTTTTATCAACCGTTAATTTTTTCACCGTTCATTTTTTTTTATACAAAATTGATTTGATCACATAGTTATTGATATCCGATCAACGTGATTGTTTACAGACATGTAATACTGGATGAGTTCTACACATTCAACGATTCGAATTATCAAAACGAGTCCAAAAATTGAACTTCATAAGCCAAATCGAACGGATCCAATCTTAGGCTAAGTTTGGTATCTACTAAATAATACAAAAAGTTAAAAAGTCACTATTCTATTTAAGTCACATCATCTTATTTAAATCACATCACCTCTTTAACACATCACATCAAACCGAATCCAAACCTAACTCATATAAATCAATAAATAAAAAAATACACTTTTTTTAAACATTCCAAATCAACATTTAATTTCAACTTAAGACCAACTGGACTTTAAATATTACAAACGTCAAACAAGACAAATGGGTTTTGAGGATTCCCATAATCTTTGTGATCATTACTTATTAGACATTGCATGAGAGAAAGAACAACTTTTAAATATTACAAACGTCAAACAAGACCAATGGGTTTTGAGGATTCCCATAATCTTTGTGATCATTACTTATTAGCATGAGAGATTTGACATTACCTTCAAATCGGGAAAACTCCAAGGTCAATTCAATTTGGGATATATATAAGGGGAAGTTACATTGTAATGGGACATAATTTTTTTTTTTTTACATAAATATATAAAGGAGTATAACATATAATTAGTGTTTAGTTTATTTTTTAAAACTTAATTTTGTTTTTAGATTATGATATGAATATAACATATTAACTAAATATATTTTTAAAATATAACTTAAAATTATTTTCAAAATTTTTCTCATCTTTTTATTTATTTATTTATTATTAATCAATTAATCAATTACTTTTTTTTTTCTATCTCTCCTTTTACATTCTCTTTCATTTTATACCTACATCAATAAAAAAAAAATTTAATAAATAATCCAAAATTATTTTTAAAATTCATAATCAAATAAAATTTGTCTTTTCAAATCATGATTCAAAAATTTAAAATTTAAAATACAATTCTACATTCAAATCATAATTCTAAAAGTAAGGGGTTATTTGAGATGTTCTAAATAAGTGCATTTTTTAATTTTTTATAAAATATGGGATGTGTATGGGTTGGGTTTGAAGTGATCTGATAGAGAGGTGATGTAACTTAAATAAGATGATGTGATTTAAATAAGATAGTGACTTTTTGACTTTTTAACTTTTTTAAGTTATGACAAACAAGACCTAACCCAAACGAACTTTTCGTTTGCATTTCATCATTTTTTTTTTGTCCACTATACTGTAATTTTGGGAGATTTTATTTACAGCCAAAAATCATTAAATAGGTCTAATTAAAATTTTAAAATTTTAATTTCTATTATACTCTAATATAAATTTACTAATAAGGACAACATATGGCTTGGTTTGCCATGTTAGAAAAAGTCAAAAAGTTATTATCCTATTTAAGTCACATCATCTTATTTAAGTTACATCACCTCTCGAACACATCACTTCAAATCCAACCCATATTTCATAAAAAGTTAAAAAGTGTATTTATTTATATCATCCCAAACAACTCCAAATCATAAAATAAAATACTTTTTTTAATGGTACACCCTAATCACATATACATATTCTTTATATTTTTTCCCAATTGTTTTCTCTTATTTTTCATCATTATAAAATTTCAAACCACCCAACCAAAACTCACTATTATCAGTAACATTATTGTTTCTTATTGTGTTATTACTTCTAAATAGAAGAAAATTTGAACAAAATCAATCAATAAATGAGAATAATAATCAAAATAATTTTTGAAGCAATCCATTTGATTTTTTTAGGAGTTGTTTAAATTGATCTAAATAAGTATACGTTTTGACTTTTTATGAAAAATATATAAAAAAATAAAAAAGTAATATAATCTAAAAAAGATAAAAAAAATAAAAAGTATACTTATACAGTGTATCCTAAATACTCCTCTTATTATTTTCATATTGATTTATTTTTGCAAATGGATCAGAATAATAGTTGGATATAAAATTTTAATTGCTCATGTTACCTCGAGTTCATCCTATTCACCCTCTTTAATTTGTGGTATTTTGGAAAGATGGTAAAAATTAATTTTTTTACTTTTAACCAAGCTTTTTGGAAGTAATTTGGGAAGTTGGTAAAAAGTTACTTTTTTGTTTGAATTAATATTTATTTATGGTGTCACATCATACTAAAATGACTAAAATAACCTCACTCAATTTAAAAAACTTACATTTTACCCAAACCAACTATGAAGGTATTTTCGTAATTGTTCAACCAAGGTTTGCCACTTCCCAAATGATGAAAAAAAATCAGATGGCATTTTTGACGAAACGCCGGGACGCTGCTTTTTTGTCACTTCCCAAAAGAGCCCTTTGTGTCCAGTATTTCTAGACCCGTCAATGTGACAACCAAGCCAATCCCAATCCTTTTCAAAACAAAAATACTACAATCGTTCTTCGACCTTTCCAAACCCGACATTCATAAGCTTACTTTAATATTGTCTACGTTGAATAAAAGAATAGGTGTAATGAAATTTTGAAAGAATTTTTTAAAATGGTGTAATATAAGATTTTTGATTTATTTATTATTTGATTGTATCATAAAACTCTCTCCTTAACCAAACATGATGACTTTGTTCTTATTTGAGTGTGTCTTGAAAAAATTTTTTTAAAAATTATTGGGTGTACTGAGAGTAATATAAAACCTAACGCTGTGTTTAGTTAAGAATTTAGAAAGAGAAAAAGAAAAGAAAAATGAAAAAAATAAATAAATATGAATAAAATATATTTTCATTTCACCTAATTTCACATATTGTTTCATTTTCCCTTCTAAATTCCTTTCTAAATTTCTCAATCAAATACAATGTACATAATTGAACAGAATATATTGAGAAATTAAGAGTATTTAATGATTTACTAGGTGTAAATAGGTGTAAATAGAATCCCCTGTGTACGGGGAACAAATATCCTTTGCTTTCCGTACTTCCTTGGACTCAAGTTTCGTGCAACGTCGCCTTGCCTGCAAACAAAGAGATGATGATCTACCCGGTGGGGGTGGTGCCGGAAAGCCCCTCCGACGATCAAGTTAGGTCATTTGAGGAAGAAGAGGAGCACCCTTTAAAAAGAGAGAGAAAGTGGTTCAGATAGCATACCTTCAACGTTCTCTTTCTTACTCTTTTCTAGGTCAAGATGCCGCCAGAGGTAGTCGCGCGACTACCTCTCTGTTCTTCCTCGGACAAGGTGTCAGACGCCTCTCATTTCCTTACGCGTGTAAAGGCCAAAACCTCCAAACAACGATGGCCAAACGCTAAACCAGATTGACGCGTGCCAGAAGTAGATTTCCTCTCCATCACGCCATTGGCCCAAGTGGCACACCTAACCGGGATACTACAACCGGCCTATTTCTTGGAGAGAATCACAACCATATTCAACACAACCGAAGCTCGAAGCTTAGCCGTTGGCGCACGCCGACAATCATCCCAGTCCAAACTATTTCCGGGCTAACTGAAGATGAAGCGTGCTGGTCCTTTTCTCGGCCAAAATTCATTCCGGATTGCCATTAGCTCGGTTGTGCCATGCCAATGCATGTCCAGCCGAATGTCCATCAACCCACAGCTCGGCCAGGCCTTAGTCCACGCCTGGTCGGCCAATTAACCTCGGTTGTGCACGACAGTCGAGTATCACAAGATTGGGAAAACAAACAAGACCGCGAGGTCTGTCATAACCCGCGTATCAGAAGCTTGGCCAGACGCCCAAAGGCAAATCTCCCCTCTCACCCTGTAATTCTCCATATATATATAATCCATGCGGGTTGGGCTTTCATCCAGGCTCGTAGGCTATAAGCCTATAATGAAACTTGATGCTCAGGTTTTTGTTTGAGAAACTGGTTGGGCAGTAGTATCGTTGAAAAATTCAAAGACTTATAACTAGGGGTGAATGAGTAACCGTTGAAATTTATGTGTGTTTTGAGAAGTTGGTAAAAAATTAATTTTAAATTTTTTAATTTAATATTTATTTATGGTGTCAAATCAAATTAAAATGATCAAAATATCCTTACCCAACATAAGAAATGAATTTTTTTTATTTTTTTGTCATAGGCCCCAATTTATAATTTTACACTTGTATTTTTGGTACTTTCCAAATTAATTTTGTTACGTTTTTATCACTTATGCTTTTGGACATTTTGATAAAAACATGACTTTATATTTTGATTCTCAAAACGGCACTAAACGGATCAATCGCACCAAACCGAACTGCTAGTTTGCGTTTCTTTTTATTTTGGTCGGTCAGTATTATTTGATAAATTTTCAATTTTCAATTTCAGTCCAGGTTTTGGTGAATTTAAACCGCACCACATATAAACTTCCATCTTATCCATCCACGTGTCTTTAATCCTAACAGCCAACTCACTATAACATAATGACAAAACTTTTTACCATCCCATGGTGGAAACACTTTTTGCCTTCTCTTCATTCACTGATTCTCTCTCTCTCTCTCTCTCTCTCTCGTACTCCTGGTCTCTTCCACTTCAAAGTTTCAAGGAGTTAGGTTTTTTTTACTAAAGGGTGATAAATTAGTTAGTTTTTTTTACTAAGGGTAAGAAATCACTCTCATCCATGATTCATCGCCACTATCTTCTATTACTCAATTGAAATCTTGAATCAAAGCGTCGGTACCAAGTAAATTTCATCTCAAATTTTTTATCGTTTTATTTTTTGAACAAATCTTATTTTTTTATTATTAAAAATGCCTTACACAAATCTTTAATTTTTTTTAACACTTTTCAAAAGGCCCTATTGTAGACTGACTTTTGTGTCAAAACAAATCCTATTTTTGACCCTGTTTATAATATATATATATATATATATATTTATTTATAATTTTATATTTATTTTTTTTTTTTTTTTTTTTTTTTTTAATTTTTTTTGTTTTTAATTTTTTTGTGAACTGTAAAAAATAATAATAACATTTACATTACATGCACATTATAAACATAAAAAAAAAAAAAAAAAAAAAAAAAAAAAAATTGTGATTTATATATATATATATATATATATATATTAAAATTAAATTTATTCTTATTATTATATTATTTATTTATAAAAAAAATTTATATTTATATTATATTATACACACACATAAACATTAACCCGGGGGGGGAGTTCTGTTATTATTATTTTGTTAGGATTTTTTTCTTTTAATGGTGGTAATATATTTTTTCTGTTAGTAGGAGGATTATGATTTTTTTTCTATTAGTATTTAGATGAATGATTTAATTTCTATTAGTCAAAATTTGTTCTTGTTATTATTATTATTAAAAAAAAAAAATTGACAATGTATTTTTCTATTAGTTAAAATTTATTATTATTATTATTTTATTAGTAAATATTTTTTTTTTGATCAATCAAACATTTGTTGTTGTTATTATGTTTAGATGAATGATTTAATTTCCCCTACGCAACGGCCCAATGAAATCACTACTCAACAACTTACCACACAAGAACATGAGAATAAAAGTACAAAAAATCAGTTTAACAATGTTTAGTATTTGCAGCAACAACCCATCAATGTGAAAACTAAGCCAATGCCAATCGTTTTCAAAACAAAAATACTGCAACCTTTCTTCGATCTTTCCAAACCTTACATTCATAAGCTTACTTTAATAATATCCACGTTGAACAAAAAGAGTAGCTGTAATGAAATCTGTCTAAGGATTTTTGAAAGAATTTTTTTAAATAGTGTAATTTAGAATTTTTGATTTGTTTATTATTTAATTGTACCACAAAACTCTCTCCTTAACCAAACACGGTGACTTTATTTTTATTTAGGTGTACCTTGAAGAATAATTTAGAAAAATTATAGGGTGTACTAAGAGTAACATAAAACCCCAACGCTATATTTGATTGGAGGATTTGGGAAGAGATTTGGAAAGGAAAAAAGGAAAAGGTAGGTGATTGTGAATAGAAATATACCTAAAGGATGGCAAATGGTCAGACTATGGTGGAGGTGAAGGGTGAATTTCTGGTGTTTTTTCTGATATTTTGCTCTGTTGTTGATCTGTCTGCTGGGCAGTTTTGATGTCATTGGATGCTAGAAGTCTTTTTGACTTTTTGGATCAGGACATGTATGATAAGGGCTGCTGATGAAAATAGTGGTCTCATTGGTGGGATTTTGCTATTGGCAGTTGCTGCTGTTGCATTTTGGGTTGCTGATGAAAACAGTGGTCTCTTGGTTTTTGGTTGATGGCAGTTGCTGTTGCATTTTACTGTGGCATAATTGTTTGGTGTTGTGTTGATCTAAAGTTTTGGTGTTGTTTTCATATGCTTATTGTCTGTTTGTATCTTGGGTTTGAAAACAATGGTCTCATTGGTGGGTTTTTTGTTTTGTCATTTGTTGTTTTTTTTCTTTGTTTTGGTTGGTTTCTCACCAACTTCCGATGGTGTGCTTGCAAGGGATTGGCGGTCATATTGGTGCAAACCTAGTTGGGATTGATATGTTTCGTGATGATACTTTTTGCATCCATCTTCTCTCATTTCTTGATGTAATGAGTTCTTCTTTCATCAATAAAGGTTTTTTGGTTGATCAAAAATAAAAAAAAAAAAAAAAAAATATACTTACATTTCACCTAATTTCACGCAATTTTTTTCTTTCTAAATCTCGCAACCAAACACAGTGTAAACAATTAAATAGAGTGTGCTGAGAAATTGAGAGTATTTAATGATTTTCTGGGTGTAAATAGAATCTTCTTGTAATTCTCTCAATATATAATCTATGCAGGTAGGGCTTTTGTTTGGGCTCGTGTGCTATAAGCCTATAATGAATCTTGATGCTCGGAATATTGTTTGAGAAACCGGTTGGGCTTCTCGTGGGTATGAAAATGAAGCAGGGGCCTCATTGAAAAATTCAAGGACTTTCAAGTAGGGGTGGAAGAATACCCCGTTGAAATCGAACTGAACGACCTCACTGAACTGAACTGTTGGTTTGTGGCCTTCTTGTTTCTCTTTATTTTGGTCGGTCGGTATGATTTTTCAAATTTTTTGATTTTCGATTTCTTTCTAGGTTTTGGTGAATTTTACACCGAACTGCATTGAGCCGTACCACATATAGACTTCTATCTTACCCATCCACGTGTCTTAATCTTAACAACCCACCCCATATAACATATGAGTAATGATAGAGAGCTGTAATATTTGACCTCTAAAAAAAACTCTACACATGTGATAAGTAAAAAAAAAAACACACACATACACAAGCACACACATCATATCATAGGTGAGTTCCACCCATTTAGAACTCTACTTCTAGAGCTCTCCATCATTTTTCTATAACATAATGACAAAAATTTTTGCCTTTCCATGGTGAAAATACTTTTTGCCTTCTCTTCATTCACTGATTCTCTATCTCTCTCTCTTTTACTTTTTGTCTTTTCCACTTCAAAGTTCCAAGGAGTCAGGTTTTTTTTATTTTACTTTATTTTATTTTACTAAGGGTGATAAATTAGTTAGATTTTTTTACAAAGGGTGAGAAATCACTCTCATCCATGATTCACCACCACTATCATCTATTACTCAATTGAAATCTTGAAGCAAAACGTCGGTACCAATTAAATTTCATCCCTAATTTTTTTTTTGAAGACCCTATTTTTTATTGTTTACTTTTGAACAAATCCTACTTTTTTATTATTATTAAAAACAACATGTTTTAGACACGAGTCTCTAATTTTTTTAACACTTTTCAAAATGCCTTATTATATACTGATTTTTGTGTCAAAGCAAACCCTGTTTATATAATATATATATATATAAAATATGTAAAATATTTATGATGTTTTCAAAATGATTTTAATATTTGTGAATCACTTGATTTTGATGGTGTTTTGGACCTATAAAAAGATACTAATGTTTGACATTATATTAAACACACTGCTCTTATGATGCAAATGAAAAAAAAAAAAAAAATAAAATTGATGATTTAATAGTTGTTCGTTAACATATATTTTTTTCTTTTAGTTAAACTTTGTTCTTCTCCTTATTATTTTATTAGGATTTTTTCTTTTAGTGGTGGTAATATATTTTTTCAATTTGTAGGAGGATTATGATTTTTTCTGTTAATTATTATGTTTCAATAGATGGTTTAATTTATGTTAGTCAAAATTTGTTCTTGTTCTTGTTATTATTGTTATTATTAAAAAAACCTTAGACAATGTATTTTTCTACTAGTTAAAATTTGTTCTTGTTATTATTATTATTTCATTAGTTAATATTACTTCTTTTTTTGTTTTTGATAAATCAATTATTTCTTATTGTTATTATGTTTTGATGGATTATTTAGTTTCCCCTACACAAGGGCCCAGTGAAATCACTACTCAACAACCTACAATGTAAGAAAATGAAAATGAAAGCACAAAAATCAGTCTAACAGTGTCAAGGGTAAAAGAGAAAGATCTTTGGTTTGGGATCAATTCACAAAATTGAAGTGTGAATTTGGTAAAAGACCTAGGGCCTCTTGTAATTATTGTGGTACAACTTATGCATGTGATCCAAAAATTAATGGCACAACATCAATGCAAGCTCATATATAATCAAAGTGTAATAAGTATCCCCTAAGGCAAGATAAGAAGCAAACTACACTAGCTTTTAAACTAAAAAATGAAATTGGTGATGAGGAAACAGTTAGTAATCCTGTAGCTGTAAACTTTATTGTTGATGCGTGTAGAAAGGCCTTAGCAGAGATGATAATAATAGATGAATTGTCCTTAGTAAGTGAGAAGAAGGCTTTGAAGAATGCACTTAGGGGTCAACGACTATGTCTTACCACAAACACTTGGACATCCGTGCAAAACTTGAATTATATGTGTCTCATTGCACATTTTATTGATTGTGATTCGAAACTTCATAAAAAAAATTCTAAACTTTTGTATAGTTTCCAAATCACAAAGGTGACACACTTGACAAAGTGATTGGGGATTGGTTGGTGGCATGGGGAATTGATAAGTTTCTTACAATCATGGTTGATAATGCAAGCTCAAATAATGGTCTTATTAACTTTTTAAAGCAAAAGACGAAGAGAAGAAATAATACCATATTAGAGCATAAACTTTTACATGTGAGGAGTTGTGCTCACATATTGAATCTAATTGTTTATGAGGGATTGTAATAAATTGATGATTCCATAACAAGGATTTGGCGTGTTCTAAAATTTGTGAGATCATCTCCATCTAGAATGACTAAGTTTAAATTATGTGTTGAAAAAGAGGGCATTGAGTTTAATGGTAAACCTTCTTTGAATGTGGCTACCAGGTGGAACTCTACGTATTTCATGTTAGAACGGACTATACAATTTCAAAAGGCTTTCTAGCGGTTAGATGATTATGATACCCACTTTTGCTCGAATCTTAGAGAAGATAAGGTTGGTGAGGTTGGTGAGGTTGATGAGATTGATGAGGTTGGTGAGGAGGGAGAAGTTGGTGACAGTGGTGAAGAGGATGAAGTTGCTTTTAAGTAATAATAAGAAAGGAAAAAAGAGAAGAAAGACAATCTGGCCACCTACAAAACATGATTGGAAGAAGGCGAGGTTGTATGTTAAGTTTCTAAAATTGTTTTACAATGCCACATTACGTTTTTCGGGTTCTTTATATATCACTTGTGATGTATTTTTTAATGAGATTATGCTGATAAAAACTATAATCATTGAATTGTGTGAGAATGAAGATGTAAGTTTGCATTTAATGGCACGTGGCGTGATTTCCAAGTTTTATAAGTATTGGGGTAAATTTGACAAGATTAATTTGTTATTGTGTGTTGCGATTGTTATTGATCTCCGTTACAAACTCAATTATGTTAGGTTTTTATTCTTGACAATCTCGTTAGACAAAATTTTTTTTAGTTGTAATTTTATTTGATCTTTTATTTAAGTGAGGCTATAAAGTTTTAGATGCGAATTCAACCCGAATTGTGCCTATGCAAAAGAGTTTGTGATCTTAATCATATTAGGTTTGTAACTTTACTGACTATGTCGGGGATCAAGCTACCCGGTCACCATGGCGTCAAAGCGGCGCCCTTGGCGGTCCGGATAGCGTTCAAAGTGGTCGAGGGCGCCTGAAGCAAAAAGTAAAATTGTAGTCGAAGTTGTTTGTCTGCTCGAGTGGCCATTCTTGCGCTCAAGCGGAGATCGTGATCTTTTAGAAGTTTCACTCACCTACAAAAGTACTGAAAGTTGTTTCTTTCCGCTCGAGCGGCCATTCTTGCGCTCAAGCGGAGATTGCGGATCTGTTTTCTATAAATATGTGTTTTAATCCGATTTTAGGGTACGACTTCCAAATTTTTTTCTTGGGTATTAGGGTTTTCATCTGGAGCTTCTTTGCTTGTTTTCTTTATATATCTGTGAGAGTTTAATCATGAATTGAGTGAATTATATCAAAGGGTTTGTTTAGTTTGGTTTATTAAAAAAAGATAGAGTTGTTCTTCAGTGGATTCCATGGAATTTGGGCCTAAAGCTTTGGTGGATTATGGAGTGGCTCATCGTCGTGGATTCAACATCGGCATTGTGGATTCAACGTTGGGTAAGACAATTTCAAGGTAAAGATAGGGTTGGAAGCGGCACATAGGGGTCAGTTTGGTTCGGGCATGGATTCGCTAGGTAATTGAGAGTATACTTGTGTAATTCCTTTATATCTTCTTAGTGGATTGCTTTATGGCTTTTGCCCGTGATTTTTTATTTTTTTTTATCACAATTAGAGGCGCTCAAATTGTGATTTTTTCACGTTAAAATCGTTGTGTCGATTTGTCTTGATTGTTTGATTGAGATTGTTATTTAATACTTAAAATTGATACATAATCAGAAATCAATATTTAGGGGATTTCTTAGATTTTTCAAATTATATTCAACGGTGCTTGGAAGAAATTTATGAAACTAAGCATGTTGATTTGGTGATGAAATTAAAAAATAAGTTGACACAATTATATGATTGGTATGCTTTGAATGTTCAAAGTGGTAGTGTGCAAACACAAACTGTGGGGGAAAAATGAAATCTAAGTATAAGATGCGTTTAGAGAAACAAAGTAACATGGTTAACAAATCTGAGTTGGAGAGGTTTTTGGTGGATGATTGTGAAGAAGATAATGATGATTTTGATATCTTGGGTTGGTAGAAGGCTAATTCCACTAAGTATCGCATCCTCTCTCTCATAGCTTAGGATGTTATAGCTATCCTCCTGTCTACGGTTGCCTCAGAATCTGCTTTTAGCACGGGAGGCTGTGTGTTTAATCCATTCCATAGCTCTCATTACCTATCACGGTAGAGGCCCTTATTTGTATACAAAATTGGTTATGTTCCCCACCTCAAATCAATCTTAGAAATCAATTGGATGAATTGGAAGAGATTGAATCTGGTACAATCCTTGATTAATAAATATATCTTATTTTCTTTCTTTATATTTTATGAGAGTTATATGTTTAACATTTGATTTATTTATTTATTTATTTATTTTAGTGCTTATGGAAGGATCAAGCAACATGGATGTCAACATGATTGATTGATGTTAAAAAGCAAGGGTAACAAGTTGAATATTTGATCTAATTATTTTATTTATTTATGTTAATTCAATTCTTATTAGAATATTTTTATTATTTTTGCAGGACTTCTTTTGTTTTGTTAGTTGGAAAATATGTCAAGTTTTAATATTTTCAATTTTTGATTTTTGAGATTGAGTATTAATGGTCAGAAAGGTAAGAAATTGCATAATTCATTTAGATTTTTTTATGTTAAATTCAATTATGATGATAATAATGGTTCTTATTTAGTTTTGAACAGACAAAAAAGACTTGATATATGGTTCCTATTTGTTTTGAACAGAAATATAGTTGCTAAATTTATGTTGATATGTTTTGGTATATTTGCTTTGTTGGATATTTTTGACGCTTGTTCTCATGTTAGACGCATTTTTATTTTTTTTATTTTTTATCTTACTGGACAAGGATTTCAAAGCCCAATTCAAATTTTTTATTTATTTATTTTTATTTTTATTTTTTTTAGGGGTAAATAATACCCAATTTAAAGTAGGTAGATGTAAAAATTATGCTTTAGTGTTGTTGGATTTTAGCTTGCAAGGCCCAAATTCATTTTTTTAATGGATAAAAGTAGGCCCAAATTGTGAGGCCTAAAACCGTAGCACTAAAACCGCATAAAATGGTTTGGTTCAGTTTACAAGTGTATTGTGGTCTGTTTGGTTTAAAAAAAAAAAAAGAAAAAAAAAACTGATTACTTCGGTACAACTCAGAATCTAAAAAAAAAAAAAAACCGAACCGAACCGATTTTACCCTTACGTATAACTATAATTTGCATAAGAGGCTATTGAAGAAAAAGGGGAAGCCCTTACCAACCTCTGAGAGAAATTTTGGGCTGTTTAATCCAGATGGGAGCATTGCTTATGATATTGGGTTTGATGGGCTTGAACATTCTTCAGCATTATTATCTCTTCTCTCCTTAAAGGTATGAATTTGTCGAATACCTCTTTCTTTTATTATTAGAGAAAGTTATCAATAGGTCATAATAATTAAATTTAATTCCTATCAAATCTTATTAAAAAGTTCTAGTAAAATTTTCGCTATAATTAAATTTTTATGATAATTTTTTGCATGTCTCTAAAAATTGACTATTAATGATTTTTTTTTGTCACGATTTTTATAAATTATTGTAACTAAAATTTATAATTAGTGACATTTTTTGTGACAAATTATTCAAACTGTTGTTGAAAAGTTAAAAATTTGTGACCATTTTTGTGATGATTTTTTTAAACTGTCGCTAAAATTTATAATTAGTGACATTTTTATAACAAAATTTTCAAACTGTTATTGAAAATTAACAATTAGTGATATTTTTTAATGGTATTTGATAAAAAACACCATTAATTCTTATAGAACTTATTGGATAATAAGTCCACTTATTAAGATTTCTATGTAAGTTCTCGTTATTATTTCTTCTTGATGTTGGTTATGCAAATATGGTTGTGCCATTTCATGGCGATTCGATCATGTTTTTGGCACTTGAACCATTACTTCCTAGAAATGCTTCTGTCATTTCATTATTGAGTTTTCCCGCGTGAGATAAATGTTTTTGGAAGCACTTTTTTAGTGAATTGTCCATAATATCAATGATCAACATAAGTTAAGACATTTGCATAAACTTCACATAGAGATCACACAAGGTTGTGCCGCATTTTGCCGCCAAACAATAATGTTTTGTTTTGTTTTTAAAACATTGTATTATACTTTGTGTAACTAGTTGGCACACCTTGCTCTATTCGTAATTATATGGATCATCAATTCTTGTTTCCGAACATCAATTCAAGCCTTGAACATGTTATTTTATGCAACTTTTGATAAAACGATAATTTTTTTGAAACTAGGTTTTCAGTTCTTGCATTTCTTGCTTAGAACGATCCATTGTAGCAAAAATGCATAGCCCTATTGTCACATTCAACAAGTTACGTCTTTGAGATATGATACCTGATATTCATATTCGCCATGTTAACGGTACATGCATCCACAAACCCACTTGGCAAGTTCACACCATGAGGAAAAAAGAGTAAAAAGGATAGGAAAATTCCACACAACCAAACAAACGTTGAAAGTATAAAAAAGCAAAGATTTATTGGAGAATTGGTGTGCCTCCTCAAAGTGCTATATGTGTATATACTGTAGTCCATTTTGATGTAACTCTTCTGAAAACCGATTACTAGTGTAACATTTCACCCAATTCAAGGTTATTTATTATTGGCATAATTTAAATCAACTAAATGATTGCTTTTCGAAATATGGATGTTAAATGATTACTTTTGTGTTTCTAAGTTACTTTTGTGCTATGCTCTTCATTTCATAAATAATTGCTCTGATATAACATGGGGATTTCAATCTTTTTTTCTCGGTTTCTTGATTATGATGTTCATAGGAATGACATAGTACCCAACCCTTGTTTTGGTGTTTATATGGGTATACAATATTAGACAAATAGTATAATTTTTCTCCTGTTTTTGTTTTATATGTTTTTTAAAACAATATTATGCCATTGAAAATCTAATTAGTTAGAGGCCCTTATAACTCTATTGGACATGACACTCTGTTGTTCATCTTTCAGTAAATTATTCTTCTACTTAGAATTGGTACGGATAACTCTGGTAGCTGTGTTTTTTTGTGTTTATAATTTTTTTTTTTCCCCCTCGGTGCTTTGTTATAGTTACCCTCTTATGTTCCTAATGTTTAAACCTTTTGTCCCGATAAAATCTTATGCACGTAATATTATTGTATTAAATATATTATTAAATGATATAAAATATATAAGCTGAAAATAACATAAATTGTTTGAGTAAAACCAAACCAAACTATATATAAAGAACCAGAAATACTTATAGATAGATTGTATAAATATGAAATTGATAACAATTTAATCGAGGCTTATGTTGGACAAAATTTCTTTAAAGCCAATTCGTCTTCCGTTACAGTGCCCACGAGTTTTTATTGGACGTTCGTTTTTCAAGATACAACGATCAAATCTTATTGAAACAACATTACCACTGCAAGTTTGGAAAACCTTGATATGTAGAATTCTATTTTATAGAAGAAGTATAAAGTGCCAAAGAAGAAAAAAAACACAAGATGAATTCAATGCAATGAAGGCCTATTTATATAGGTGAATTAGTGACTCTTTAAAAAGTCATGGTAACTTTTTGATGAAGAGACACATATCTTCCATTAAATAGGTGCAATTGAGCAGATACAATTGTTCTCACAAATGAGTTCGAATTTTTCATCGAATCCCATTCAATTTTGACCCAAAAAATAGCTAATTTATTTAAATAAAAATCAATTTCTAATTCACCATTAATGGTTTTCAAAAAAAAAATTCCAACACTTTTTAGGATATTGGATTTAAAGGTTGGGTTAGGTTGCCCTACTCAATGGTTGACACGTCTTCTACATTGGTTCTGCTTCCAATATTGACATGATGACTGGTTGAAAAAAATTATAGAGATACTAACAATTTTCCTAACAGTCTTATTAACACACTTATAAGTTGATGTGAGTTTCTTATCAAGTGATGATTGATCTTATCAAAACTTATGAGTGTGTTAATAAGATTGTTAGTAAATGTGTAAATATTCTTACCATTGTTGCTAGTTGAAACGCACCAATCTCTCATTCACTCGTCACAGTTGATGTTTACCGAATTTCTCGAGGCATTTGGTCTTCTTCACTATACAAATTGTTCCAATGTCGCTTCTTATTTGATTCTTTGTATATTATTGTACTTGACAAACTGCCACTTTTGAAATAGTTGATGGCTGAAAATTGTTGATATCTTTTTTAATATAATTCAGAATTTTATTTTACTTTATTTTATTTTATTTTATTATTATTATTTTTTATGTAATCTTATGACACTTTTTAAGTTTTTCAATTCTCCTACATATTTACTTAGGTTGCGTTTGACTCGTGAATTTTAAAAACGAAAGGAAAAATGTGAGCAATATGTGAATAAAATATAAGTGATTTTTTTTTTTTATAATTTTTTTTTATCGTTTTAAATTTTTATTCAAATTCATAAATGGAAAGAGGCCATTGTTGTGGGATGGGCTAGTTTTATTCTGGCACAGAAGCTTAAGTTCTTGAAAAATGGTCTGAAAAGTTGGAATGTGGAGGTGTTTGGTAATGTCATAAATCAACTGAAGTTAGTAGAGGGTGAGCTTCATAGCTTTGATCTGATGGCTGAGATTAGAGAGCTAGATGAAGAGGAAAAAGCGAGGAGAAGAAAAGCTAGAGCTGAAATGTGGAGGTTGAGTAGGATGGTGGAGTGGCTATGGTTGCAAAAGTCTAGGCTTAATTGGGCCATGAAAGGGGATAAAAATACAAGATTTTTCTATGTAATTACAAAGTGTAGATCAATAAGAAATGAGATAAACTCTATTTCAGAAGGGGAGGTGGTGTTTGAAGATCCAAGTCAAGTGAAGAGTAAAGTGCTTGAATTTTTTTGAGATATGGCCTTCAAGACTGTCTTTGAAGTGATTTTCATCGATTGAAGGTGTGTTTCGGTTCACTAGAAAATCGAAATTAAAATCAGAGTGATAGATAGAATAAAGCAGGATGGGTTTAATCTGCTGTGTTATCAGAAGTTTTGGAAGGTTATGAAGGGCGATGTCATTAATTTTGTGAGAGAATTTCATGCGAATGGTAAATTGGTTAAAGGTGTAAATAGCTCTTTCATAACCCTCATTCCAAAGAGGGATAATCCAACAGGGCTTTCTGATTACAGACCAATAAGTTTGGTAGGCTCAATGTATAAGATCATAGCAAAACTGTTGGCAAATAGATTGAAATCCATAATGCCACATATTATTAGCGAGCCTCAGTCTACATTTTTAAGCGGGAGGAATATTCTAGATGGAGTACTTGTCGCAAATGAGGTTGTCGAGGGGTAGAAGAAGGCCAAGAAGAAGGGTGTGCTCATTAAGTTGGACTTTGAGAAAGCATCTGACTCTATTAATTGGGGTTTTTTGTTTGATATGCTATCTAAGTTTGGTTTTGGAGCTAAATGGATTACTTGGGTGAAGGAGTGTGTTACAACTGCAAGGGTCTCAGTACTCGTCAATGGTTCTCTTACAGAAGAGTTTAGCCCTCAAAGGGGCCTAAGGCAAGGTGACCCCTTGTCCCATTTTCTGTTCAATCTAGTAGCTAAAGGCTTACACATCTTGTTGAGCAGAGCTTGTGAGTTACACTTAATCAAAGGAGTAAAAGTAGGTTGTGAGGGTGTGGTGTTAACTCATTTACAGTTTGCGGATGATTCACTTCTATTCAGTGAAGCGGAGGTGGAGGAGGTGAGGAAACTGAAAAGGGTGTTAAGGTGCTTCAAAATCATGTCTGGTTTGAAGATAAATTTTCACAAGAGCGTGGTATGTGGTGTGGGTGTTTTTGCGGAGATGATGACTGATATGGCTGCAATTCTAAATTGTAAAGTTAAATCTTTACCACTTACCTATCTAGGGATGCCATTAGGAGCTAATCCAAGGAGGTTAGCTACTTGGAAACCAGTAGTGGATAAAGTGAAAAGTAAACTAGCTGGTTGGAAGAGGAAGATGCTATCTTTTGCGGGGAGGTTAATACTGGTTAAATCAGTAACTTCAGCTTTGCCTGTGTTTTATTTATCATTGTTTAAAATGCCTGAAGGGATTGCTAAAGAGTTGGAGAAGCTTCAAGCTAATTTCTTATGGGGTGGTTCCGATTCGAAAAGGAAAATTCATATGATAAAATGGGAGGAAATGTCAAAAAGAATAGACCAAGGTGGTTTGGGCATTAGAAACTTGAGGGATGTAAATAAATGCCTACTAATTAAGTGGTGGTGGAGGTTTGGTAGTGAAAAGGATGCTTTGTGGAAAAGGGTCATTTGTAGTAGATATAAGTTGAAGGTGACTAGCTGGATTCCCTCTTTAAATACATCCAATGGGTACTCAGCAGTGTGGAATGGAATTATATCAGTTGCTGAGCAGAGCAGTAGCCTAAAGGAATTTTATTTGCATAACTTCAAATTGAAAGTAGGGGATGAGGTGAGGATTAGATTCTGGTCAGATGCTTGGTGTCAATCTGTGTGTTTGAAAGTTGAATTCCCATCTCTGTATAGGTTGACCTTGGAAAAAAAGGAGTGCTTGAGAGTTTTGGTGGAAAAAAAAAACATAACAGGGAATTGGTCTTTTGAATTTAGAAGACAGTTATATGAATGGGAGGAGATGGAATTGGTTAGGCTCATTAACCTCTTGGTGGCAGCCCCTGATATATGTGACGAGTGTGAAGATCATCCAGTGTGGTCAGCTTCAGCTCTTGGGGTCCTAAAAGCAGCAGATTTGTATAGTTCTGTTGTGGATAATGCTGGTGCCACCCTCAGAATTACCAAATTGTTGTAGCTCAATCATGTCCCTCCTAAGGTGCAGGTGTTTGGGTGGTTTGCTTGGAAAAGAAGAATCAAGACCAGGGAGTATCTACAAAAGCTGGGAGTGATCAGTCAAAATGAAGTCACAGCCTGTGTGTTTTGTAACAGTGAAAGTGAATCATTGAACCATGTATTAATCTGGTGCCCTTTTGTTTGGAATATTTGGACTGATATGCTAAAATGGTGGGATGTTCAGACTGCTCTGCCATGTTCTGTGGAGAGTCTTCTCCTGTGGTGGGCTGGGGGAAAGTTAAAGAAGAAAGAAAGGTTGATTTGGGGGGTAATTCCATTGGCAGTGATGTGGTCAGTATGGAGATGCAGGAATGAGTGTGTCTTCAGAGCAACCCCTCCAAATCTAGAGGATCTCTGTGAATTAATTAAGATAAGGATTGCCTTTTGGGTTATTTCATACCTTCATGATTTTCACTTCTCTGTGCAGGATTTTGGTACCAATCTGAGGCAAATTAGGAAGTGTTTGGGAGGGGTAGGTGGCATGTGATGAACTGCTGTGGTGTGTTTTGCTGTTGGGGCTGTTGTGTACTGCTGTGTTTTTTGTGGTTTGTTCCTGAACCTCTGTGCTGATGAAAATATGAGGCAAGTGCTCTGATATCCTCTGTGCTGTGAAGCCTTGATTCTGTGCATAGGTGATTTTTTGGTGTGTTGTTGTGGTCAGCTTTTGTATATGTGTGCTGCTGTTTCTGTGAATATTTGAGGCTCTTGTATTGTGCTGTCTTGCTGTCTTGCATTGTGCTGCCCATTTTTTGAAGTGTGGTAATTGATCCAAGCAGCTCTATTCTTTAGGCTTCAATCTTTTTCTTCATGGCCATGCAATACCAGTGGTTCTGCTCCTTGTGTTTCATTGGCTGTCCAGATGTAACAGATCTATTAGTTGGGTGGTTTGATGATTCAAGCCCAGTTGCTGGTTTTGGTGGCTCTTTACTTCATTCCTGAACAGATTTTGGTGCTGTGTTGGTTCATCTGATTGTGGAGCTTGCCCGCTTTTGTTCGATTGGTTCTCTCTTTGTGAATTTTTTGTCTGCTTTCCTTTCTGCAGTATGGGTGTAGCTTTGTTGGTCTGCATCCCTTTCTTTTCTGTTCGTTTTTTCTGTTTCGTTTGTTGGTTTCTCACCAACTAGCGCTTGGAGCTTCATTAGCTCCAAGCTCCTCTTTATTGATGTTCTGTATCCTTTTGCATACTTTCATCAATAAAGATTTTTCTTTGCCGATCAAAAAAAAAAAAAAAAACATTAAGATTGATTAGAGATTTTAGGAAATTGTTTTTTTAAAAAGCAATACTACTGGTAAAATACAAATTCTTTTTCTAGGGAAACAACAATTTATGGATTCTTTGTATTCTCAAAAGGAAAAAATTACCACGGTTCTGGAACACTATAATAATTGTCACTACAAGAAAAAGGGGCTATTTGAATCGAAGTATTTGTGACAGGAACACTTGCCAACTCAAAAATGTATTATTAGCTTCGGCAAAATAGGACTGTCTCCAAAAAAATCTTCTTCCTATTTATTATTGAGTCGACAGATTATACTGTCTCAAAAATATATTAGTTACGTCAACAAGATTTTTGCGGTCTCAAAAAGTTATTTAATTTTGTATCCATTTTTTTTTTGCTCCAAAATTTCCCTCGCGCGCCTCTTTCTCTTGCCTGTTTCATGCTTCTTTTGCGTCTACATTGTATGCTGTCGCAAAAAGTAATTAAAAAAATTTAAAACGGCATCGGTTTAAAACCTGATATATATATATCTTTCCTTTGTTTTGTTCTCTTTTTGCCCTAAATTCTATCTTGGTTCATCAACAAGCATGTAACTCGTCATCGGCACCACCAACTCTCCATCTTCATCAGCACCACCGACGCCGCTGACTGTCTTCCTTCTGCGGGTAAGCACTCTTTCTCTCTCTCTCTTTACAATTGTCAAAATACCGTCGCAAATAGAAATTTATTTTGCAAAAAAATATTCTATTTTTTGTGATGGGAAAAAAGCGTCATTATATCTAATGGTGGAAAATATATTTTTTTGCGAAACATGAGTCTATTAACAACAACAATACACTGACGCAACAAATTGTTTTAGTGACAGCATTTGGCTCGGACGCTAAAAGTAAATTTTTTTCATGTTTATGTGAGTTGGTAAATATCCGTCTCATTTAGTATTCATTACCATCACAAATACTTTAAGACAAGAAGTTTGCCATCTCTAAAACTATTAGTGACCCCATTAGTCTCGTCTCTTTTCATGTCGATGCCATGCCGACACTAAAAGCTTTTGAGATGGTATGAACCACTTTTGAGACGACATTCTACCTGATAAATTGGGATTCACATGGCTCATCCAAATATATAATGACCTATTTTTTCACTCTCTTCTTGGTCGAGAGCTCTGCAAAATAGGAGTCCAGATTTTAGATTGGACTACGGGCCCACGACGAGTCTTATTTTGATAATTCGAACTGTTTATTTTGTCGGACACTTTATATATTTTATTCATAAAAAAATTAGATCGATTCGATAACTGCAACTTATTTAATTTGTTACGTTTGTCACCAACAAAATATATAGTTTATTTTTAAAAACATAATTTTTTTTCTTATTAAAAACGTGATAAATTAAATAAGTTATAATTCGGTCTAATTTTTTGTGTAGATGAAATATATAAAGTATTTGATAAAATAAATGGTTCAGATCAACGAAACAAAATCTGTAATAAGTCTCATAGGACCAAACAACACCCTCAATCCAAAATCTAAACCGGAGGAATCCTCCTAAAAAATAATGCTTCTTTTTGCATGATGTAACTTCTCTTACTCTAACTCATAGCCTCTGCAATCATACTCTCACAACCCGGAAAACTTAAAATTCTATTATTAATATAATTAATGAGTGATGTGTGTGCATGTATATAATTCTTCATTGTCAGATTAATTCATACTTTAATATAATCAATTTTATTGTTGTGTATACATAAATTAATTTTCTTATTATGATGTATATTTGTAGTGATTTGAGATATATATTTTTCTTTTTATTAAATTCAATATATTAGTTTAGGATATCTTATACTCAACTTAATTTTCTTTGTTTTAATCTTTATTTTTATATTTTATGTTGAAATCAAGCTTAAACTAACTAGAACTCTTTGACATAAACTCTAAGCTAGTCTAAAAAAAAAAATATTTTGATCACAAAATATTTACTTTTTTATCAGCAAATTTTATTACATAAACCACAAATATTCTGATCACAAAATATTTACTTTTTTCATCACAAAATGTAACTTCACGGCTCATAATTTTAGGGTATACATTATAAATTTTATTATAAAATTACATAACACATTACAAATATTCATAACTTTTGCCACAAAAAATCATAATCTTCTTACGATGCTCACCTTTTAGAAGTGTTTATTGTATATTTTTTTCTTAAGGCTATGTTTGAATGACAATAATATTGAGAGAAATAAAATTGTGATTTTGGGTCCCATGTTTCCAATGCTTGGAATAGCAAATGATTCCTAAATGGCTATTACAACAAAATTCGCATTCTCAAACACTGTAGGAATTCAGCTCTTCCACTCTTCCATGGCAATATCACATCCCTAGAGAAATATTAACTATTTAAGAGTAGCCAAAAAAAAAAAAAAAAGAAGAGAAAATTATTGAAAAGTCCAAACTAAGGAAGGTGTAGGGCATTAGTCCAGTAGATATTTTTTATTGGCAAAAGGTCCACAATTTATGAAATAGTTTGATGAGAAGTTCTTTTGTTTATTTTGAAGGATATTTTGTTGCTAATTTTACTCTTTAATTTATTTGTTGACTTTTTTTATCTATTGACTTTTTTGACTCTCTGTTCAAATTTATATCTATCTATTCAAATTATTTTCTATATATTCAAAATTTTTTGACCCTCTGTTCAAATTTATATCTATCTATTATTTTTTTTATATGTTCCATTTTTTCTTTGTCTATTCAAATTATGTAGGTTTCTTACTCTATCTATTCAAATTTTGTAACTTTCTCTTTGTTCTTATCTGTTGAAACACTATCTGTGTCATAACTTTTTCTCTTTATCAATCTTTCCATTATCTATTCAAATAAAATTCAAATTCAACAACAACAACAAATCTATCTGTTGAAAATCTATCTTTATTGTTGAAAATTCATCTGTTCAAATTCAACAACAACAACAAACAAAACACATCAAACAGATCTGTGTTGTGGAGATCTGTTCAAGTTGTTTAAGTCCAAGAAAATGAAACACACACCCTACACACAGAGATCCATTATCAGTTTAAGATATTCATCCAAATCCAAAATATTGATGTGAAATTACATCCTTCTTGCCCTCTCTATTTGAGACTTGTAGATCTCTCATACACATATATGTATTTGCTATGTATATCTTTATGTATATGCAATTGTAATTGATTTAATGGCTTCAATAATAGTTACAGTAGAGCAACCGACTACAACAAAGGTGTTTTTATGGCTCAAAACCCTACTTCTGGCTCTAGAGTGCCACTTAACCAGAATAGAGTTCCAAGATCCAATTGCTTACACTTTCAAGATCGAGAAAAAGGCTTTCAAGTATGGAATCTACAAAATTGTTCCTCATGTATCAGCAAAGTTGAACAGATCTTCCAAGTCTCCACTAATACTATTAAAAGAATCTTTAACAGTTCGATGGCTTTGTTTTTCCTTTTATCACTCTCATTCTCTGCAACTTTCCAAATTCCATCAAAAACCCCAAAAAATCCCATTTCTCCAACATTCTTCAAAACCTCTTCCCATTTACATCTCACCAAATTTGATAACACTAATACTGCAGTCTCTCTTGTCCTCCCACTCGATCTTGTCAACAAATCTAACAGGGCCTTGAGAGAGTCCTTGATTGATCTCATAAGGGAATTAGGGTTTATGACGATGTCGATTAGGGCGTTGACAATGTCGCACTTAGAGCCAATGATGGGGCGGTAATTGTCGACGGCACTTGAGCATGTTTCCCGGAGCAATGTCGGAGGCGACTGCGACGGTAGAGAGAAAATGCTACGGTTTAGATTGGAGGCAGTGTCTAGGGTTCCCTGAGAGAGAGAGAGAGAGAGAGAGAGAGAGATTGTTGGAGGAGGGAGCACTGGTTGAGGATGGGAGATTGAGCAGTGTGTGCGTGACAAAGAGAGAGAGTTAATCGGTGAGAGATGGAAGAAACTAGTTAGGGTTTGGTTTGGAAACAATATATATATATATGGGTGGTTTGATCATTTTGTAGGAGTTTGTCCTTACGGACAAAGTATTTTAGAGTGTGGATCTTTAGACAAAGAAAATTCTAAATTGGATTTACGGACCGAGTGCCCACAAAATAATAAATGGTTCCACAATATTTCAACTTTTATTAAAATTATATATATATATATATATATTTTTTGACGAGAGGATTCTAAAACTACTAATTTTATTAAAAACCAATATATAGATCAAAAGTTATATCATTTTAAAGTTTGAAATATAAAAATAGTTATTAAAGGTATGATTGTCTCTACAAAAATGGAAACCAATTTATTTGTCTTTGATGAAAGAGGAGCTTTTTCTTTAGGGGTTTACAAATTAAAATTTTTGGATTTTTTTTTTCATTTTAAAGGCGACCAATGAGTGACTTTTTGTGACACCCCAAACTATATTTACTTAATCTTTGAAAATAATAATAATAAAAAAATAGAATTGTAACATTTTTTTGGGGCCATAGTGGGGGGTTTTATCACCTATAAATAGGTAAGTTTGTATGGTAATGAAATCATAGAAAAAAATAAAAATAAATAAATAACAAACGAGATGTATATGAAAGAGTGAGCCGAAATCAGAAAGTAAATGATCAAATTTGAGGTGAGTCTTGTTATATTTTGAGCTATCATAAATTGTTTTTGCAAATCTGTTTTGCAAATTATATTAGTTTTTAAACTATGTTATTTATTAAAAGAACCCTATTTGCTTAAAAGGAGAAACTCATGGATAATTATGTTTATTAATTTCATTTTTCAACAACTGTTTTGTAAGTACCACCACAAAAGTCCCATTCCTTGGGGAACTTAAATAACCATTGTCTCTCTAATTTGTCACTTTAGTGACCCTGTAATGGTCTCATGCCTTGGAGAACTTAAACAACCATCGACTCTTTGATTAGTCACTTTGTGACCCTCTGTTTGTTATGAAACCATTGACCATCTGTTCCGTTTTGTACTGTGGTTATGATTATCTAGTTTATATGATTTTTGTATTATATGTTTTTTATTCAAAATGATTTTTGTGTGTTGTAGTCTATTATTATAATAATTTATTTGTACCAAACGATTCTCTGTTCAGCCTGAATAAATATCCATGATGATTTTTATACCTTTATACTCTCAGTATAATATTTCTCACTCTGCCATGTGCTTATAGTTGTTAACCATTTTCAGGTGATGAAACTTGGGAAGGGGCTTGTCCTCTTGTCCATATGTTGGTGTAGCTAGACCAGGGCTTGGGTATATACAGGCACTTTGTAACCATAATTCTAGTGTTGGCAATGTAAATAAATAAACGCTTCAATGTATATTTTTGATTATATAAATATTTAGGTACCCTTTTATTTTAATCTGATAAATTTTGGTATTGACTTATGCTTTTGCCCTGTCGTGACGCCTAGCCTTTAGATACTAAGTTTGGGTCATGACAAAAGTGGTATCAAAGCTAGCTCTTTTTTTTTTTTTTTTTTTTTTCAGAAAAAGAAACGTAGACTACAAGAAATTGCACTTTTGGTGACTAAATTTTTAGTCGCTAAAAGTCAGATTTTAGTCATCGAAAAGTTTTCCCAACTAAATAGTTTGGTCACCGGAAGATTGTCAGGGAAGGTATTGGCGACTACAAAATATTTAGTCGCCAAAAGTCTGAAATTGGCGACTAAAAAATTAGTTTTTAGTTGCCGAAAGTCGACAATTAGCGACTAAAAATTTAGTCACCCAAAGTTTTCAATAAATGTTTTTTTTTTTGTTTTAGCGATTAAAATATTTAGTTGGTAAAAACGTCGCACTCCTTTTTGGCTACCAATTTTTTAGTTGCTAAAATCATGGTGCTCCTTTTTAACTACTAATTTTTTAGTCATAAAAAACTTTCAATTTTTTTGGCTACTAACTATTTAGTCACCAACAAGTTCCCTTTTTATTTTTTAGCTACTAAATGTTGAGTCGCCAAAAGCTCTATAAATTGAATATTTTTCATTAATTTCTAAATTATATGCATTCCATTATCAATGCAACATGTAACCTGTACATATACAGAATAATACATCTTTCAATTATCATCTAAATCCATTATCAATAATACCCATTTCATTATCAACTATCCAAAAATTTTAACTTGTAACATCATATTCCAAATATCATATAAATCCACATCAACTAAGAATAATCCATCTAAATTAAATATTACATACAAAAATACTAGATTTCCAAAACAGAGGGTTGTAGAAAAATAAATGTCTTCCATATACAGAACAAATGCTCTTTGTACACAAAAATAAATATCCAATAACCTGCGCAAAAGCAATCTGTAAAAATAAAAAATAAAAATTAACCATTAGCACTTTTTGAATACAATTGACATTGCAAATTATAACAATTATAAAAAGAAAACTAAATTAGTTTATATTTTATGGGTTAACATGGTGCACTGAAAGGGGAGATAACATAATGAGTTCTATATCTCCGATTATTTCTTGGCCTATCAAGAGAAGAAATGATAGTCTCTGGCTTGGAGTATGATATTCTTTAGCCCTCAAATAGGCGATACAATCATCAACAGAATTCCAAGTGTAATGCAAACTTGAAAGTTCATTGAATTGGTCCAATCTTAGATATCAACTTTTTTAACAGATCTAGTCTAATCGAAAGAAGAAGAAGAAATAACAGAGAAATTTTGCAGGATGAGTATATATTTACCCAGTTAGCAAACCAAGAGAAGTTGAATTTTTTCAGTTTGTAAATAAAATAAATTGTTCAATAAACAAACACAAGTACTAATGCAATAGGAAAGTGTCTTCATCCTAGGAAAATGTCTTCATCCTAGAAATGTGAAAAGCGCAATAAAATTGACATTTCAAATTATAACAATTATAGAATTAATAATTATGATATATTATACTCTGCAAATTATAACAATTATAATAATTCTGAAGCTACCCAGTATAGCGATTCCTGTTTTAACCCGACCCTTTTGTATCTTGGACTCGAGTTTTGTAGTTTTGTAATGTTGTTCATGTCTTTTTCTGTTCATACTTCCTTGAATTTGGCTATTGGATTGTAATGGTTGTGTTTGGAACAGGTTGGTTGCTTAGTTTTCAGACTTTTATTGCCCAGAATTTTACTTCTTCACTTGGCCGGCACTTCTTGTGCTCGAGCGGGCTTTGTGAACTCTCAATACTTTTGTAGGTCTACAAAACTACTGGGAGAGTGTATTTTATGCTCGAGCAATGCTTTTTACACTTGAGCGGCCTCAGCTTGAGTGTTCTTTCTTGCACTCGAGCGTTGGGTTTGTTGTCTGCAAAACTACTGGGAGTGTGCATTCTGCACTCGAGCATCACTTCTTGCGATGCTCGAGCGGACTGTGCGTATATCAGCTCGCAGTAGCGCCGTTCTACATCACTTTTCAGATCTTTTTCTCTCAAAACCCTAGATCTCTCTAAAACTCACTCTCTTTCTACACTTTCACCTAGATCCCGGTTTCTCTACCCTAGTGTCTTTGGGAAAGAGGTAGATCGTCTCAAGAGCTTCACTTTGGTCAGAACAAAACTTGGTTTTGACGTCTTTGAAGTTTCTTCCTTGCTTTGCTTGTCTTCTAAACTTGAGATAGGGACTTTCTACATTCTTCTATGAGTTTTAACCTAGTTATTTGTTGATGTGTAAAGAATATTAAAATTTGAAATGATTTTGAACAAACCTAGGTTTTGGTTTGTAACCCAAAGAGGGGTTTTCAAATGACCAGAGCATTGTAGGAGTCTATGGACATTTTCAGAGCTGAGAATCAAGTCTAGGTTCAAGTAGCTGAGGCAGGGCCGTCTTTCTTGAAGAGTTACTTTTTCTGGTAGAATTCGGATGAGTTTTTGGGTGATCCCAATAGCCACTAAAGGCGGATGAGTGGCTAAAAAAAATAGTAAAAAAGTTCGAGATGCTTGGCATCGAGGACTACCAGTTGAGAGTGATCTTGGCATCTTTTCAGCTGAAGGGAGATACGGGTCAGTGGTGGAAGTATGCGCGGGGGTGTATTGGTGTGACTTGGGAGGCTTTTTTCAATGCTTTCTAGGATAAGTTCTTGGCTTCCACAGTTCGGAAGAAGTTAGTTTTCCAAGCTTGTGTAGTTGAACACTCCAGTGGCCGAGTTTGAGGCCACATTTACTAGCTTGTTGAGGTTTGCACCAAAACTCGTGGTGCGCCGTTGTTTAGAGTTCAAGAAGAGATTGAGGACCAGACTCATGTTTAAAGTGGCTGGGTCAATGATTAGAGACTATGGACGCCTTGTGGAGGTGGCGGCTCATCTTGAGACCGTAGTGCAGATGGAGGATGAGAGGATGAGGGGCTCCAGGAGGAGTCAGGATATTTAGGGAGATAGTAAGAGGTAGATGGGTTCTAACCCACAACAGTCCTAAGGAGCTTAGTCGAGGTCCACTTTTTCAATACCGAGTTCGGGTCCTGGGAGAGGTGGTCAGAGAGATGTCACTTGTTTCAAGTGTAGTCAGTTAGGCCACAAGTCTCCAGCTTGCTTGCAGAGAGAAGGAGGGCAACGATCTGCATCGTCTTCAATTCATTTTCAGAGCCAGAGTCAGATGAGAGGCCATTCGTTTACTTGTTAGCAGTGTAGGCAGGCGGGGCACATGAAGAGATTTTTTCCTCAGTTAGGTGGCACATCTGGTGTGTTTGGTTCGAGGCAGACACAGAGCCACCAGCCAGTGCATCAGGCTTATGCTTCAAGGGGTGAGTAGGTTGAGCAGAGACCTACAGGGTGTGTGTATGCTATTATCGTGCCAGATCTTGTACCAGCTCCTTCAGTAGTGAGAGGTACCTTCTTGTTTTACAATTCAATTGCTAATGTGTTGATTGGTACGGGTGCATCCCATTCATTTATCTCGTTTGCATTTGCATTGGTTTTGGGGTTAGAGTTGGCTCAATTAGCATCTCATCTCTTTGTAGAGTCACCTATTAGTGGTGAGATTGCTTTGAAGCAGGGGTGTCGGGGTTGTGACATAGAGGTTGTCAATCGCAACATAGAGATTGCCGGTCGTCGACTTCCTTTTGTATTTGTGTTAATTGACATGTCTAGTTTTGATATTATTTTGGTTATGGACTAGTTGTCATCATATCGAGCTGTCATAAATTGCTACCTGTAGACATCCCCGAACGTCCCAGGAGGGAATTCCGTTTTGTTCATTGGGCTCACTACAGTTCAGGACTCAATGTCATGGTCCTGTATCTAATCTCGCAGAGTGCAATGCAAGACCGATGATTTATCAAAGAGTCCAAATTCGGCAACTCGTTTTTGAAAACAGATTTTTTTGAAAGAAGTGCCAAACATGGACTGCTTTTCCAGATACAAAGTCGCCACCTAAATATTTATTTTGAGAGAATTTAGGAAACCCTGACTCGTTGCCTAAGGCTACGTGTCCGTCGTCACCAAAGTTGTCTCGGCTCGGGAACTTGGGTACGATTGGGGAAGGTCACTTCGTGAGCACCCCTGCTCGCCTGATCAAAGATCGGCCTCTACTAACCATGATATCAAGTTTTGAAAACATTATGTGTTCTTATTCCGGTTATTAGCCTAGAATTACTATGTGATGCGCGCAACATACAAGTATAGATTGGATCGCCTGAGTTGGAACAAAACATTTTATGTTTGTTTTCGAAAGCAGTTTGCTACTCGCAAGTAGGCTAAGACGTGGATTTTGCCACCCTCAAGTTGGCTTAGAAAACATGGTGATTTGCCACTATTTAGTGGGCTTAAAACTCGCAATCAATGAATTGTTCTAACTCAGATAATCCAACCTCCACCCACAGGCATTCAGGCAGTTATATCACATAAGCACATAGCCACATGGTAAGCATGCTATCATGGCAGTCACTCACACGCATGCAAGGATGCTAAAGCATAAACACTTACCGAGTACTCCGAGCCAAAGAAAGAAGCTAATTAGAAAACATGCATGAATCCTAACTATGCTAAGAATGCCTAATGCAACACATGCAAAAATGCAACTACAATAGGCTCGGCTATTCTAAGATGGCATATGAGATGCAACAATCAATACATGTATTCAACTTGGAATTGAAATACAATGCAGTTAGCATGATGCGCCGAGCCTAGTGCATGCAATACAGATGAATGAATGCAAACATGCGAACATATAGATGCTAATTGAAACGTGCCCTAAAACTAACCATCATAAGCTGGTAAATAAAAGGGAGAAAGACGTGGGGTTGGAAGACATGCATCACACACACGCACACTTATTACAAAGTTGCCCTCCTCGGAGGGTCCGAATGAATAGTACAGAATAAACTAGCTAATCTAAGCTAATTAAACTAATTATTACACAGCATTAATTAATTCACAAATTAACTAAATAAGCAAATGAACTAGCATGCAAACTATATATGATGGACCGCCTGAGTTCTGCTTTGAATGATAAGGGATGCATGCATGCTCGAGTCGCCTCGTCGGGAAATCCATCGCGATGTCCCGATTTGCCTCTGTTTGCAATTGATACCGGAATATTGTACAAAGCTCTAGAAGGCTGCTGGTTTCTGGTTTGCTACAACAAAGAGCAAGAAAGGGGCATGGCAAAGAATTTTCAACACATGTACGCATGACCACTCTCCCCGTCATTGCATAAGCTCTAGGGAGTGTAGTCCTCGATCCTCGTGCCATCAATCATGCATCTCGATGCATGATGGCTGAGGAGTCGAATTGCACGACTCAATGTGAAATGAATGCACATATAAACACAACAAGGCCTAAACTTCATTATGGGTAATCCGGAGAGTCGGCGACCGAAAATTGAGACACGTTTCGTCACTTTGAGTACGAAACGCCCCTCGTTTCCTGTGTTTGGACTAACCCTACTCCAAACACAATGTAATGAGATGACATACACAATGCGACTAACATGCCACCCTAAATCCAATGCAACCTAATCATGCTGGCATGCGAGGGATGATATGCACACATGCAACCTAGCATACGCAATGCTTATGGACTAAAATGGCATACACAATGCACATGAGCTATAAGGCATACACAATGCACACATATGAAGATGGACATACACAAAGGCATAATCAAAGCGTACACAATGCGATGGTCAAACATGCAACAACATGAACCAAATGGCATACACAATGTAAGGTGGACTTAAACCAATATAAGTGGACCTAACCCAGACTCAAATCAATGGCCATATGATGAAAATGAGACAACCGAAATACATGCAAACATCCACGAATGCAAAGGACTAATCCTAAGGCACAACATGCAACTCTGACAAAGCATGGAAAATGATGAAATATGGCATAGAATGGCACATGATCTAGCTCTGAAATGGCATAAAAGATGGTCTCGAAACATGCAAACACCTCACATAATGCATGCTAGATGACCCGGATACCGAAACTAGTGGAGTGGATTACACTATAGGTATACAAAGCGATGCACAAATGACCAAACCACCTCCAAACAGACCTTAGGCAGGTCCAAGACAGTGGGAAAATGATCTAAAAAGATGGCTCAAAATGCATTCAAATGAAGCTCATGCAATGGTCAGTAAATGATGCATACAAGTACAACTCTCAAATGCACTTAAAGAGTGAAAATCATGGGAATATGGCATACATATAAGCTCTGAAACATGATGTACAATGGCCCTAAAACATGAAAACACCTCAGTATATGCATGCAATAGGCCTCAAAACTCAAAGTTAGGCATGGATATTGTACTACAAGCATGCAAAACAAGCATCATTCGACCATGAGACCCAAAAAAAGAGCTAAGATAGCCCAAAACATGCACAAAATCAGTTTAAGGCATGGCCAAAAAGTGCTAAAATCAAGGGCCAACATAGCATGCAATGTAAACTAGTAAAGAGGATTTGCACTACAAGTATGTGAGGCAATCAAGAGGTTGCCAAATCAGTGAAAGTGAGAAGTATTCCATGCCAAATAATGCCCAAAAACTCATGGAAACAAGGTGAATGCATGCACGAATGATATGTTCCTTTGAAAGGCCCAAAAGAGGGTTATTCTACACGTGCAAGATGAACATCCAAAATGGCAAAACCACCTTTGGGTAGAGGTTATGAAGGCCCTAAAACTAACTGAAAAGGGCCTGAAATAAGGCTGGGTAGCATGCAAGTAAAGGCTCCTTTGAAAGGCCATGAAGAGGGTTACTCTACACATGCAAGAGGGACACCTAATATGGAAAAACCACCTCTGGTCAAAGGTCATGCAGGTCCTAAAACCCACCAAAAATGGCCTGAAACATGACAAGGGGTGAGAGGGTCACCCCTCTCTAATTTTGGGGCTCAAAACAGTATGCTAGCCACTAAAAATCCACTAGATTTCAGTGGCTAGAAGGCCAAACAAAGCTCACTTCAAAGGCCTAGATGTATGGCTCAAAACAAGGTGAAAACAAGCATGCAAGGGGGTAGATGACTCCCAACAAAAAAATGACCTTACACAAACTTGTTAAGAAGCTCAAAATAAGACTTTTTTCAGTTTACACCAAAGCTCGAATATACTTGAAAGTATGGCTAAAATAAGGATCAAAGTGATGCTCAAAAAGTGAGAAAATGGTTACCCTTGTGGCACAGCAAGAACCAGCAACCTCTGGACCCAAAAACTAGTCCCTTAGCCTCTGAAAATGGCCTCCAAGATGCTTAGAGTGATGGTGGAGGGCTTAGGTTAGGAGATGGTATGCAAAGAGGTCAAGAGCTCACTCTTTTAGGGCTCAAAGGAAGAGATACAAAGAGGGATGTATCTATGAGCCTTCACCAAAATCTGAGCCCTTGCAATAGAGAGGGAGGGCTTCCTTTATAGACCAAGGAGACCAAAGCTTCTCCAAGAAGCCAAGAAGCAAGGCCAAAGATCCTCCATACACGTGTATGGAGGATCCAGTCTGTGCCCTCCTGCTGGCACAGCTGGAACCAACTCATAGAGACAAAGCTACAGAGAGCTGGACGACCAGTTCAAGTGGTCGGCCGACCACTTAACCTGGTCGGCCAACCAGGTCAAAAGGTCCAAGGTGGTCGGACATCTCCTATGATGAAGCTCCAGAAGTTAGCTTTCCAATGGCCCCAGCCTTGCATTAAAATTCCAACTATGCAAAAAGTTATGCCTGTTTTGGTGAAGCCGCGCAGATTCGGTCCAACCGGATTGATGTCCTACTTCAACTAACTATATCTCTCCCGTCCGGACTTGGCTTTAGGAGATTCTTGAGTGCAAAATGAAGCCCTGCAAGTAAGATTTTCAATGGTGGTGGCCTCATAGCTGAAATCCAAGTATTTAAATGAATAGGCTTGATTCAGCGAGGACTGCTCGTTCATCTCTTAGCGATTCATGTCCATTTATCCCCCAACTGGGTTTCTTCCCTCTTCTCTTCTTTTCGTCAAATCCAAACCCCTAAACAAGGTGTTTTGAAAGATTTTTCAGAGATTTCATCTCTTTCGTTCATTTCCACTTTGCCCTTGCTCGGTTTACCGAAATGCGCGACATTTAACAAAATGCGAGCGTCGGAACATCGTAGAACTTTATTTTCAACACATTTTGAAAGAGAGGGTTTCAAGTCTAAAATATTTTGATCAAGAAATGGGGTGTGAGGTTAGGGTTTGACTCTCCTCTTGCCGAAAAAATTGAATCTTTGCCCTGCTCAACTTTCTTTACCAAGTAAACCATCTGTAGTGCCCAAGTCTAAAGGGCGGTCAAAAATGGGGTGTCTACAGTTGCCCCTCTTTGACAGAACTCGGAAGTCATACGTGAAGGGAGTGAATGTCAAAGCCCAGAGATGACCCATTTTTGACAAGGTCGAAGACTTAGACAAACAGGCAAGATAAACGAAGAGATGTGCCCGCAGGCAGGGGCAAAATGCAAAACGACGTGCAGAAAGCCGAACGTAACTCACGATTATGCAAAGCAGCAAGCTGTAATGAAGCAAATATTCACAATAAATGCAACAATTTTAAGCAAGAATGCAATGCAAATCAAATTACATTTCATGCAGCAAGGATTATGTAAATAAAGCTGTAACGAAGCAAATATTCACAATAAATGCGACAGTTTTAAGCAAGAAAGCAAATCAAACTACATTTCATGCAGTTATGATGTAAGAAGATTATACAATCTTAGCGAGCATGTGCGATGGATACACAAAAGTGAAGAGAGTGTGATGGATACACTATATGAATAAAGTGTGATTGATACACTAAGTGAAGCAAAGTGTGATAGATACACAAAGTGAAGTGAGTGTGATGGATACACTATATGAAGCAAAGTGTGATAGACACTAAAAGTGAACACAAAGTGTGATAGATGCACTATGTGAAGCAAAGTATGATGGATACACAAAAAGTGAACACAAAGTGTGATAGATGCACTAAGTGAATAGAGTGTGATTGATACACTAAAAGTGAACACAGTGTGATAGATGCACTAAGTGAACAGAGTGTGATTGATACACTAAAAGCGAACACAAAGTGTGATAGATGCACTAAGTGAACAGGTGTGATGGATACACAAAAGGTGAACACAAAGTGTGATAGATGCACTAAGTGAACAGGTGTGATGGATACACAAAAGGTGAACACAAAGTGTGATAGATGCACTAAGTGAACAGGTGTGATGGATACATAAAAGGTGAACACAAAGTGTGATAGATGCACTGAGTGAACAAAGTATGATAGATACACTAAAGGTGAACACAAAGTGTGATAGATGCACTAAGTGAACAGGTGTGATGGATACACAAAAGGTGAACACAAAGTGTGATAGATGCACTGAGTGAACAAAGTATGCTAGATACACTAAAGGTGAACACAAAGTGTGATAGATGCACTAAGTGAACAGGTGTGATGGATACACAAAAGCGAACACAAAGTGTGATAGATGCACTAAGTGAACAGAGTGTGATTGATACACTAAAAGCGAACACAAAGTGTGATAGGTGCACTAAGTGAACAAAGTGTGATTGATACACTAAAAGTGAACACAAAGTGTGATAGATGCACTAAGTAAACAGAGTGTGATTGATACACTAAAAGCGAACACAAAGCGTGATAGATGCACTAAGTGAACAGAGTGTGATTGATACACTAAAAGCGAACACAAAGCGTGATAGATGCACTAAGTGAACAGAGTGTGATTGATACACTAAAAGCGAACACAAAGTGTGATAGATGCACTAAGTGAATAGAGTGTGATTGATACACTAAAAGTGAACACAAAGTGTGATAGATGCACTAAGTGAACAGAGTGTGATAGATACACTAAATAAATGAAGTGTGATTGATACACTAACTGAATGAAGTGTGATTAATACACTAAATAAATGATCTCAAACGGAACTTCTTTGAATGAACCGTACATACAATATCGTGCATGAATGAGAAAGAAACTTGATGGGTACAATGCAATACAATGCATGATGTTTAAGGAATGCAATAAACAAACCTAGCGGCACTTTAGAAAGCACCTCATGGGGTGAGTGGCGATGAATCGCTCTACTATGACGGGGGTTTCCCCTCGTGCTCTTCGAATACTTATCTTCAACTGACAGTACAAAGGCTCTGAAATGCTGACAAGGGTTCTTCACGTAGAACACTTTGCATACTAGCTTTCTTCTTGATCATATTCACAACTTTTCCTATTCTCCAACGGGGTAACAGACTAGGTTGGTTCAGTATCCAGAATTGAGGTGCATACACGCTATCTCAACCTATGGGGCTTCCATACAAATTTCAAGTCGAGGACACGCCTCTGGGTATTTAAACCAGACTTTAGTCTCAGAAATCCCAAACCTTTGCGTTCTAGGCAACAGCCATTCGAACTCTAGTTTCCACCGTCGTAGTTGGTCTCCTAGGAACTTATTGCGAACACAGCCAAGATGCCTCTGGAAGGGAATGGTACTCAGGGAGAGCACTTTTGATCGCCATTCTGGCTTGAAGCAGACTTGATCTTGAGATTGAGGTAGAGGCACACTCATACTTCGGAGCATTGGCAAGACCTGAAGTGGTACACACGAAATGCAATCTCAGAACTTACTGAAGTTGAAACAAACTCAGATACCTGACATTTTCCCTCTTTTCTTTTGCTTTGCAGTCTGGAACCTATATAGCTTCAGATAGGTCCTGGTTTTACTGTTCCCGTATGACCTGGGTTGAACCCTGCGGTTTTACGAAAGAACGAATCTTGTTTTGCACAGATGTGGAGAACGGAACGGCACTCGGAGCGCAAAACGATTTTTTTTTTTTTGAAATTGAGAGATGAGTTCTTGACCAGGGTATTGAGCCTATGACTGAACACAGCGCACTACGACTCAACAACGGAAAAAAAAAGGTAAACAACGTAAACACATTGAGTGACACTTGAAACGACTCAAAACAAGAATCTAGATAAAACAAAAAGACATGACACTCAGACGTGCATAGGGAGCCTGTTTCTCTGGGTATTGTTTCCCACCCTTTCTCATTTGTAAATCTCACATCACTCGGCCCTCAGGCTCTGTTTTTCTCTCAAAACCCTTTCCTCGCTTTTCCTCTCAGCGCACATCTCTCTATTCTTTAATCTCTCATTTTTCATCCCTCCCCAGGGTGGTTGATTGATAAACAAGAAGTTGCGGGCTCTTGCCCCTAGCATTCTGCTAGATTCTCTTCTTCTGCTCACAACAGTGAACTTTCCCGCAGAGGGGTTGCGCTACAACTGGGTGTGTAGCAAATCTGCAGTTCACATCAGTTGACGATGTTCTGCTGGGGAGTTTGGACATGATCAAATGTGTCTAGACGAGGGAGTGAAATATCTTGATCCATTCCAGTTCATGCTTCGCACTTGGCTTGATACCTCGTTGCTTAGAGGATGTTGAGAGCTTTCAGCCCTTTTCTGTTAGCTTCCGCTATGCCCTTCCTGGCGAATAGGGTGCCCTTTCCGGCAAGTATGGTGCCCTTTCCAGCAAATGCATTGACAACGGGGGAAAGACAGGAAGCCTGACTCAACTGTGCCCCTAGTTCATTATTTTGACCATTTTTTATTTTTTTGGCTTCTGCTTAAAACAATTTTAACCAAAATGAGAGTTAGATTAAGGCGCTTGATCGATTTTCTGATTTGAAATCATTCAAGTTAGGTTATGAGCACTGAAAATTTTTCTTTTTTGGGTCCATGAAATGGTCCAGTTTTGGAAAAGTGGAATAATTTTCGAGAGAATTAGTCAACCTTAGTAAAAATTCTCAAGTTGTTTTTGCAAACGGCCACTGCTCAAAGAGCACGGAACCTACTCTTGAGATGCACAACCTCAAATCCGAAGGAGAATTGCCCATTGTCGGAACGGCACTACATGGCAACAGAAAGTTGCCCCTTGTTTGAATGGCGTGCAAGATACTGTATGGCAACGAAAGTTGCCCTTGTCTCAATAACCGCAAAGACATGGCAACCAATCCTTACAGTGACCATTACCACCGAACTCTCGAATACAGAGAAGACAAAGATGATCAGAACCACTACATGGACATAGTCAATTGGGAAGTGTTTACGGCTGGACTTCAGAATGAAGTTGCCTACGTATCCTAAACATGGGAATCAAGCCTTACGTAGTTCCGGTAAGGTACACTCGGGTATTAACCTCTCCTTCTGCGCTCTAACTTTTGCCAAGGCCACCCTTTCTGGGTTTTCAACCTTGTGAGCTATGTTCTTCTTTTCTTTTCAATTCTTTTCTTTTTCATCTTTTCTTTTCATTTTCTTCATTTTTTTTTTTTTTGCATTTTCTCTCTTTTTTTTCTCTTTTTTTTCTTGTTCTAACTTTTGCCTGGGTCGCCCTTTCGGGTTTTCGGCCCAGCGAGCCTCTCAAGGGTAAAAGTGTAGCTTTGTTCATGTCAAATGGTTTTGAGATCTTGAAGTCATCTGAATCTAGGAGAATGGCTGTTGTTCGCTAATGATGCAAAAGTCCATCCAATGGAGGGTGAATTTGCCCTAGTGTTGTGGATAGGAACTCAGTTGTCCTTCAGCAATGTCTTCTTCTTTCCTTCTTTCTGGGGTTTGGCATTCTTGTCGATCCTCATTGATTTGTAGAATGATGCATCTTCGGCTCTTCGAGCACAATCTGGCATCTTTTGCCCCTAGTTCGAGGGGTGCTTCTGATCTAGCTTTGCAAGCTTCTTTTGACGACATTTGATCTTCTTGATCTGACTTCCCTGCCCCTAGTTCGAGGGCTGCTTCTGATCTGGCCACACAGGCCTTACGTTGTGGTTGACCGTTGAACATTCTGAATCCCAGTTCAAGGTTTGAAAGTGAGGGGTCGAGTTTCGAGGCTGAGAGCGATCCTAGGCTGCACAATCTCAAGAGCGATTCCACACAGGTCTTCGCAGGACCGCGCAAAAACAAATTTTGAAATTTTTTAAGAAAGCGACAAATCGCTCGCGCTGAAGACAGTGCGGAACCAATCTGGATCAAGCCAGGGTCCTTCTCAGTACTCACATTAACAAACATGATTTCATTCATTAAGGGCTTAGCATGCCTCTCTTTCTCTCGCTTGATCAAATTTTTGCAAATCCCGAGGAATTCCTTCCTCTTTGTTTTCATCGCAGTGTTCAAAAAGAGTTTTTGAAAAACTTAGGTCGATGTAATGAATTCAAGGCACAAAAGAGCAGGTGAAATGCACTGCCGCTTCATTCAAGTTTGCTGGCACAACAGGCTCAAAGCAGAAACAAGCATAACATGAAAACCACAGCTGTTTCAATTAGATCTACTGGTGTAACTGGCTCCCTGGCAGAAACAGACTTAAAAGAAAGCGAAAAGACAAACACAAAACAAAATAGTGATATCTGAGGTAACGCCCTCGGGATCACCCGACTCTAACAAAACTGGACTGACTCGATACAACAAGACAAACCTAACTGACTCAGTAAGAAAAGACTGACTCTGTACAAAAAGACTGACTCAATACCCAAGTCAGAAAGTACAAAAAAAAACCAGCATTCACAAATGCTCAAAACAGTGCGTGCCATACGCCACATCTGGAGTAAACTGAGTGCCGCCCGCAGGTGGTTCATTCATTGATCACATATTCGTACTATCCCCCAAGTTCACTGATCGAGTCTAATGAACCTGGGGGATATCGGAGCCTTCTGAAGCTATAGTTCCAAGACTACCTTGCAAAAGAGAAAACAGACAACACCTCAGCCGGATTTTACCAAAACCAAAATGAGCAAAGTTGAATGACTGTGCCCCCCTACAGAATTCTGCCACAAGTTCTGCCTGTAAACTGATACCCTCAGGTAAAACTGATTCCCAAATATTGGTGCCCTCAGGCCTGATACCCAGACTTGCAAACTGATACATGCATTCCTGTAGAGACACACTCTAAAAGCACATAGCAAGCAAGTGAGAGTGAAAACACCCCTATGTTGGGGTAAGGTTTCCTTGTCCTATTTTGTTAGGAGCTAGGGTTTCACTACGCACGCAGCGGTTTCAAACAACCTATAATCGGGTAAGCAACCTGTCCTAGCTTGGAATGGTCGCTATGGATTCCGAATATGCACTAGGTCGAATGGTCAAAAAGGGTGCCCCGGTAAAAACCAGGGTTTGTGTTCCCATCATGGCAGAGCCCGTAACTGGTCAGACTTATGGCACGCAGCCTTCAGCAAACCGTTCAGGAATAGCAGATGGCAAACACGGTGTCCTAAGCGCACCAATGCAAATGTAATGCAAAGAAACACATAAGTGTAATCAAAACAAGATATCATGAGTTCGAGTCAAGTTCTCTAACTCCCAAATAGAAGTCGCGAAATCAGACGTCCCCGAACGTCCCGGGAGGGAATCCCGTTTTGTTCATTGGGCTCACTACAGTTCAGGACTCAATGTCATGGTCCTGTATCTAATCTCGCAGAGTACAATGCAAGACCGATGAATCATCAAAGAGTACAAATCTAGCAAATCGTTTTTGAAAACAGATTTTTTTGAAAGAAGTGCCAAACATGGATTGCTTTGCCAGATACAGAGTTGCCACCTAAATATTTATTTTGGGAGAATTTAGGAAACCCTGACTCGTTGCCTAAGGCCACGTGTCCGTCATCACCAAAGTTGCCTTGGCTCGGGAACTTGGGTACAATTGGGGAAGGTCACTTCGTGAGCACCCCCGCTTGCCCGACCAAAGATCGGCCTCTACTAACCATGATATCAAGTTTTGAAAACATTATGTGTTCTTATTCCGGTTATTAGCCTAGAATTACTATGTGATGCGCGCAGCGTACAAGTATAGACTGGATTGCTTGAGTTGTAACAAAACATTTCATGTTTGTTTTTTAAAGCAGTTTGCTACTCGCAAGTAGGCTAAGACGTGGATTTTGCCACCCTCAAGTGGGCTTAGAAAACATGGTGATTTGCCACTATCTAGTGGGCTTAAAACTCGCAATCAATGAATTGTTCCAATTCAGATAATCCAACCTCCACCCACAGGCATTCAAGCAGTTATATCACATAAGCACATAGCCACATGGTAAGCATGCTATCATGGCAGCCACTCACACGCATGCAAGGATGCTAAAGCATAAACACTTACCGAGTACTTCGAGCCAAAGAAAGAAGCTAATTAAAAAATATGCATGAATCCTAACTATGTTAAGAATGCCTAATGCAACACATGCAAAAATGCAACTACAATAGGCTCGGCTATTCTAAGATGGCATATGAGATGCAATAATCAATACATGTATTCAACTTGGAATTGAAATACAATGCAGTTAGTATGATGCGCTGAGCCCGATGTATGCAATACAGATGAATGAATGCAAACATGCGAACATATAGATGCTAATTGAAACGTGCCCTAAAACTAACCATCATAAGCTGGTAAATAAAAGGGAGAAAGACGTGGGGTTGGAAGACATGCATCACACACACGCACACTTATTACAAAGTTGCCCTCCTCGGAGGGTCCGAATGAATAGTACAGAATAAACTAGCTAATCTAAGCTAATTAAACTAATTATTACACAACATTAATTAATTCACAAATTAACTAAATAAGCAAATGAATTAGCATGCAAACTATATATGATGGACCGCCTCAGCTCTGCTTTGAATGATAAGGGATGCATGCATGTTCGAGTCGCCTCGTCGGGAAATCCATCGCGATGCCCCGATTTGCCTCTATTTGCAATTGATCCAGGAATATTGTACAAAGCTCTAGAAGGCTGCTGGTTTCTGGTTTGCTGCAATAGAGAGCAAGAAAGGGGCATGGCAAAGAATTTTCAACACATGTGCGCACGACCACTCTCCCCGTCATTGCATAAGCTCTAGGGAGTGTAGTCCTCAATCCTCGTGCCATCAATCATGCATCTCGATGCATGATGGCTGAGGAGTCGAATTGAACGACTCAATGTGAAATGAATGCACATATAAACACAACAAGGCCTAAACTTCATCATGGGTAATCCGGAGAGTCGGCGACCGAAAATTGAGACACGTTTCGTCACTTTGAGTATGAAACGCCCCTCATTTCCCGTGTTTGGACTAACCCTACTCCAAACACAATGTAATGAGATGGCATACACAATGCGACTAACATGCCACCCTAAATGCAGTGCAACCTAATCATGCTGGCATGCGAGGGATGATATGCACACATGCAACCTAGCATACGCAATGCTTATGGACTAAAATGGCATACACAATGCACATGAGCTATATGGCATACACAATGCACACATACGAAGATGGACATACACAAAGGCATAATCAAAGCGTACACAATGCGATGGTCAAACATGCAACAACATGAACCAAATGGCATACACAATGCAAGGTGGACTTAAACCAATATGAGTGAACCTCAGCCACACTCAAATCAGTGGCCATATGATGAAAATGAGACAACCGAAATACATGCAAACATGCAAGAATGCAAATGACCGATCCTAAGGCATAACATGCAACTCTAACAAAGCATGGCAAAGGATGAAATATGGCATAGAATGGCACATGATCTAGCTCTGAAATGGCATAAAAGATGGTCTCAAAACATGCAAACGCCTCACATAATGCATGCTAGATGACCCGGATACCGAAACTAGTGGAGTGGATTACACTATAGGTATACAAAGCGATGCACAAATGACCAAACCACCCCCAAACAGACCTTAGGCAGGTCCAAGACAGTGGGAAAATGATCTAAAAAGATGGCTCAAAATGCATTCAAATGAAGCTCATGCAATGGTCGGTAAATGAGGCATACAAGTACAACTCTCAAATGCACTTAAAGAGTGAAAATCATGGGAATATGGCATACATATAAGCTCTAAAACATGATGTGCAATGGCCCCAAAACATGAAAACACCTCAGTATATGCATGCAATAGGCCTCAAAACTCAAAGTTAGGCATGGATATTGTACTACAAGCATGCAAAACAAGCATCATTCGACCATGAGACCCAAAAATAGAGCTAAGGTAGTCTAAAACATGCACAAAATCAGTTTATGGCGTGGCCAAAAAGTGCTAAAATCAAGGGCCAACATAGGATGCAATGTAAACTAGTAAAGAGGATTTGCACTATAAGTACGTGAGGCAATCAAGAGGTGGCCAAATCAGCAAAAGTTAGAAGTATGCCATGCCAAATAATGCCCAAAAACTCATGGAAACATGGTGAATGCATGCACGAATGATATGTTCCTTTGAAAGGCCCAAAAGAGGGTTATTCTACACGTGCAAGATGGACATCCAATATGGCAAAACCACCTCTAGACAGAGGTTATGAAGGCCCTAGAACTCACTGAAAAGGACCTGAAATAAGGCTAGGAAGCATGCAAGTAAAGGCTCCTTTGAAAGGCCATGAAGAGGGTTACTCTACACATGCAAGAGGGACACCTAATATGGAAAAAACACCTCTAGATAGAGGTCATGAAGGTCCTAAAACTGACCAAAAATGGCATGAAACATGCTCAAGAAGTGTGTAAATATAGGCCCCTTTGTTAGGCCAACAATGCTAGTAAACAAGACAAGGGGTGAGAGGGTCACCCCTCTATGATTAGGGGGGACTCAAAATAGTATGCTAGCCACTGAAAATCCACTGGATTTCAGTGGCTAGAAGGCTAAACAAAGCTCACTTCAAAGGCCTAGATGCATGGCTCAAAACAAGGTGAAAACAGGCATGCAAGGGGGTGGATGACCCCCAATATAAAAATGATCTTAAACAAACTTGTTAAGAAGCTCAAAATGAGACTTTTTTTAGTTTACACCAAAGCTCGAATATGCTTGAAAGTTTGGCTAAAATAAGGATCAAAATGATGCTCAAAAAGTGAGAAAATGGTTACCCTTGTGGGACAGCAAGAACCAGCAACCTCTGGACCCGAAAACTAGTCCCTTAGCCTCTGAAAATGGCCTCCAAGATGCTTAGAGTGATGGTGGAGGGGTTAGGTTAGGAGATGGTATGCAAAGGGGTCAAGAGCTCACTCTTTTAGGGCTCAAAGGGAGAGATACAAAGAGGGATGTATCTATGAGCCTTCACCAAAATCGGAGCCCTTGCAATGGAGATGGAGGGCTTCCTTTATAGACCAAGGAGACCAAAGCTTCTCCAAGAAGCCAAGAAGCAAGGCCAAAGATCCTCCATACACGTGTATGGAGGATCCAGTCTGTGCCCTCCTGCTGGCACAGTTGGAACCAACTCACAGAGACAAAGCTGCAGAGAGCTGGCCGACCAGTTCAAGTGGTCAGTCGACCACTTAACCTGGTCGGCCAACCAGGTCAAAAGGTCTAAGGTGGTCAGACATCTCCTATGATGAAGCTCCAGAAGTCAGCTTTCCAATGGCCCCAGCCTTGCATTAAAATTCCAACTATGCAAAATGTTATGCCTGTTTTGGTGAAGCCGCGCAGATTCGGTCCAACCGGATTGATGTCCTACTTCAACTAACTATATCTCCCTCATCCGGACTTGGCTTTAGGAGATTCTCGAGTGCAAAATGAAGCCCCAGAAGTAAGCTTTCCAATGGTGGTGGCCTCATAGCTGAAATCCAAGTATGCAAATGAATAGTCTTGATTCAGCGAGGACCGCTCGTCCCTCTCTTAGCGATTCATGTCCATTTCTCCCCCAATTGGGTTTCTTCCGTCTTCTCTTCTTTTCTTCAAGTCCAAACCCCTAAACAAGGTGTTTTGAAAGATTTTTCAGAGATTTCATCTCTCTTTCGTTCATTTCCACTTTGCCCTTGCTCGGTTTACCGAAAAGCGCGACATTTAACAAAATTCGAGCATCAGAACATCGTAGAACTTTATTTTCAAAACATTTTGATAGAGAGGGTTTCAAGTCTAAAATATTTTGATCAAGAAATGGGGTGTGAGGTTAGGGTTTGACTCTCCTCTTGCCGAAGAAATTGAACCTTTGCCCTGCTCAACTTTCTCCACCAAGTAAACCATTAGTAGTGCCCAAGTCTTAAGGGCGGTCGAAAATAAGGTGTCTACACTACCGTCAGAGGGTTACTGTATGTACCTTGAGCGGTGCTTGCTTTTGTTTCTTGGGAGACTAGATTGATAGAGTCTTATCACTGGTGTATGATCCGTGTGGGCAGAGTGAACTTAGTTTCCTTCTTGCCAACTTCTTGAGTAGGTAGTGTGATAAAGTCTGAGTTGAGTTACCAAGGGTTGTTTGTGAATACCCATACATTTTTCCTAAAGATCTTGCTAGTTTTCCACCTCATTGACAAATTGAGTTCTCAATTGATTTAGTACTTGGCACGTCATCGATTTCCATGGCGCCATATAGATTTGCACTTGCTGAGTTGAATGAGTTGAAGAATCAACTCCAAGAATTGTTAGATAATGGTTTTATCCACCCTAGTACTTCACCTTGGGGAGCATCGGCTCTCTTTGCCAAAAAAAAAAGATGGTGCGCTGCGACTTTGTATAGATTACCAGAAGTTGAACTGGGTAACTGTTAAGAACAAGTACCCAATGCCTTGTATAGATGATTTGTTTGATCAGTTAAAGGGGTCTTGTTGTTTCTCTAAGATAGACTTGAGATCGGGTTATCACTAGTTGAGAGTAAAGGAGGATGATATCTAGAAGATGACATTCTATATGTGGTATGGCCACTACAGGTTTCTAGTGATGTCTCTTGAGGTAACCAATGCACCAGCTGCGTTTATGGATTTGATTAACCGAAAGGGTGACTGTACATTCATCCAAGATAGAGATAGTGCAAGATTGGGGACAACCTAAGAATGCTTTTGAGATCCGTAGTTTCTTAGGGTTGGCCGGGTATTATTGTCAGTTTGTGAAGGATTTCTCTAGGCTAGCCTCACCGTTGACTAGATTGACGAGAAAAAGGGATTAAGTTTGTACGGAGTGAGACTTGTGAGAAGTCATTTCAAGAGCTTAAGGTTAGGCTTACCACTGCTCCCGTATTGATTATGAGAGGGGTTGGGGTTATTCGGTGTATTGTGATGCTTCACGGGAAGGTTTGGGTTGTGTTTTGATGCAAGAAGGGAAGGTAGTTGTCACGACCCAAACCTGCCCCTGTAGGTTTAGCACCGAAACCGGCCAGTAATCCATGGATTACCAAAGGCCTCTGAACAGATTAGCAAATAATAAGGGGTTGCGGAAGCAATAATATGAAATAGACAAGGTCCAATGAGCTATGATAACGTACATGGGATAGAATATTTTAAAACTTAATTACATATATATAAGCATGCTAGTCTAGGACACCAATATTTACAAAATATTTACAAAAGTGAACTTCCCAAGATCTGACTTTACAATAGTTACAGAGACTAGCATGACAACAAAAACAACCATGGCATTAGACTTCGATCGGAACCTCCTCGGGAGGCACAACGGTTGGCTGACAAAAACAGTACAGAAGGCCATCAACTCTGGCCTTGGTCATGTGCCGGCTCACCTATATACATAATATAAACTGTGAGCGAAAATCCAGTGAATAATAACAGAGTAAAGGGGTTATATGAATGATGTCCATCACAAGTTAGAATCCAGTATTTAAATCAGAACACAATCAGATTTCAAAACAGAATAGCTTCAGATATATACTCATGTTCATATTCAGATTTTGCATAAGTTCATACGTGGTACACCCATTAGCTATCAGATCAGATTGGTCCAGAGACCCACATACATAGTTGGTACCAACGACCATAAAGGTCCATATCTTGCGCGCAAGTAGCCATGGTATTGTTACCCCCAGGCAGGGCCACGTGCAGATTGACCGGGGTATTGTTACCCCTAGGAGAGGGCCACATACAGATTGGCTGCGGTATTGTTACCCCTAGGCGAGGGCTACGTGAATTAAGGGTGCCACAAATACTTTTCAGAAAATTGGACATTCATTCATCATTCGTAAGATAGCATTGTAGAAAACAGATTATACCGTACTAGTAAGAAAATATATAGGTTAAACATAACTTTACAAAGTTATTACTCATGGTGGGTTTGGAGATAGACAGATAGAGCAGATCAATCAGACAGGACGTGGCACGTGACCTACACGACACATAACAGATGCACACTTGAAACACATGTTCTAATCATACAAAATTTATTTCGTTGGCTCCCAGCGTGTTTCTAATCTCGTATCCTCATTAGGGAGTCTTAAACATGGCCTAGGAATGTCTAGGACGGAATGAGAATACAAAGATGCACTTAGAAACCACTTTCAAAATTTTGCTGAAATAGGGGTCCCGTTCGAGCGTGGCTTTCTCCGCTCGAGCGGACATGCAGACAAAAGGGATCCGCTCGAGCGTGTATTCCTCCGCTCAAGCGGACTGCAAGCTACAGTAAAAGTACTGGATGCATGAAATTCACACTCGATGGGCGCTCGATACCCGCTCGAGCGTGAGATACAAGTCCTTGCTCGAGCGTGCATTACCCCGCTCGAGCGGACTGTAAATATGTGAAAAGTACTGGATACATGAAAGTCCCGCTCGAACGTCACTTTCCCCTGCTCGAGTGGACTTCATGAACTCAGTGTGTATGCTCGAGCGTGGAGTTCCCCGCTCGAGCGTGAGTCCAAAATCTGGAATTCCTAGATTTGAACCTCAAGCTCAAAACTCAACTTTTAAAGCATCCATTTCGATCCTTCTGGGCTAATTTTCTGGAAAACTCTTGTAAACTCATAGTATAAGGTGTTTCAAAGATCAATTTATAAAATCAAAGCCCAATGGTGAGTCAATTGAACACAATTTCAAATAAAATTTCAAGAACAAAACTTAAATGTATCATGCAAGAATCTCCTTGAAACCAAACCCTCCAAAACATGATCAAACTAGACAATTTGATGGACAATATGATGCATGACCACAATGAGAGTGAAATTAACACATGCATGGAAGAAATCTTAGGATTCAAACCCAAAGCATGGAAATTTATGCATGCATGCATGAATTAATCCTCAATTCAACATTTTAACCCCATTCTAGACTTAGATTACTAATGTCTCATGAACCATGCATGAATTAATCTTAAATTCACAATTGAAAGGGAAATCTCCTACCTTAAGTCTTGAATTCCAAGCTTAGTAGCCTAATCTTCCAAGTTACCTTCAATTCTTCTAAGCTCAAGCACAATTCTAAATAAACTCAATCTTGTTCTCCTACTCTCTCCCTCTCCAATGGTTTAGGTAAGGGAAATGGCTGAAGATGTGTATGATTCAATGCTAAACAATGTGTGAGAAAGTGGCCCACTCAAGGGAAAAGCTATAATTAACTTGTATTCACTTAATTGATGTTTAATCTAGCATTATTTAATCGAGTCTAATTGCTCCAAACCGAATTTTAATTAAACCTACCAAAAAATTTGATAAATCCTAACTAACACGTAACACAAATCAATTTCAGAATCAGGCACCGATAAGGCTTTCAATTCGTAGTTTAAAGTCAAAGACATGAACAGATCTTTATGGCGCAAACAGATAGAAACACATAAATAATGCAATTCAAATGCAAATTAATTCCAGATTCCTTCTAAATTACTGTTAGGCATAATTAATCATGATTTAGCATTAATCGGAGGTCGGGGTTATTACAGTCTTCCCCCCTTAAAAGAGTTTGGTCCTCTAAACTCAAATTACCTTCGTTCGGAACCAACATTGGGTCTAACGGGAACAAATCCAGATATCTCTTCATCATGTCTTCCTCGGTTTCCCAAGTTGCATAGGTTCCTCCGTGGTTTTGCCAATCAACTTTTTACCAATGGTATTTCTTTATTTCTCAACCTTTTGATCCAGCGATTCACAATCTGGATAGGTCTTTCCTCGTAAGTGTAGTCATCTTTCAAAAGTACATGTGTCGGTTCGATGACGTGAAGTGGATCCCTCAAATATTCCCGAAGCATCGATACATGAAAGACGTTATGCATGTGCTCCATTACTGGAGGTAAGGCTACCTCAATATGATACCGGATTGATCTTTTTGAGAACTTCATAAGGTCCAACATATCTTGGCGCCAACTTTCCCTTAACACCAAACCGAGTTTGACCCTTTATCGGGGTCACCTTGATAAACACATGGTCCCCAACTTCATATTCCTTATCTTTTCTTCGAACATCAGCATAGCTTTTCTGCCGACTTTGTGCAGTTTTCAGGCGTTGTTGGATCAGTTTCACTTTCTCAGTTGTTTCTTGCACAAGTTCCGGTCCCAACAAAGGTCTATCACCAACTTCAGCCCAGCATATCGGAGAACGACATTTTCTTCCATATAAAGCTTCGTAAGGAGCCATCCCAATGCTTGAATGGTGACTATTGTTGTACACAAATTCAGCTAATGGCAAGTAGGTCTCCCAATTTCATTGGAAGTCTAACACACACATTCTGAGCATATCCTCCAGAGTTTGGTTTGTTCGTTCAGTTTGGCCATCTGTCTGTGGGTGATAGGCACTGCTCAGTCTCAATTCAGTCCCCAAGGCCTGTTGCAAACTCTGCCAAAATCTCGATACAAACTTTGAGTCCATGTCAGACACAATAGATACTGGCACTCCATGCAATCTCATAATTTCAGTCATATAGATATTGGCCAATTTATCAGCGTTATAAATAGTTTTGACAGGCAGAAAATGGGTAGGCTTAGTTAAACGGTCAACTATAACCCAGATAGAGTCCATACCTCGAGAAGAACGAGGCAATCCCACAATGAAGTCCATGGTAATGTGCTCCCATTTCCATTCTGGTATTGGGAGTGGTTGTAGCAAACCAGCAGGTCGTTGATGCTTAGCTTTAACCTATTGGCAATGTAGACACCTAGCCACAAAGTCTGCAATACTTTTTTTCATTCCAGGCCACCAAAAATTCTGTTTCAAATTATGATACATCTTCGTGTTTCCTGGATGCAAAGCAAACTTACTACTGTGAGCTTCAGTCATAATACGTTTTCTCAATTCACCACAATCGGGGACACAAAGACGGTTCTGAAATTTCAACATACCATTCTCAAACACAAATCCTGGCCTTGGCTTCGAATCAAATTTCTCTATGATCTTTTTCAAGTATTCATCTTCACATTGTTTTTGTTTGATCTCATCAAGAATAGCAGGTTGAGCAGAAATAGCAGTCAACAGCCCAACTTGTTCTAGGTCAGTCAACAATTCTTTTCGGTTGGATAACAACCATGACAAATTCGCACTGGATTTTCGGCTCAAGGCATCAGCTACGGTATTAGCCTTTCCTGGATAATACAGGATTTGCAAATCATAATCCTTGATTAACTCTAACCATCGCCTCTACCTCATGTTCAATTCCTTTTGGGTGAAGAAGTATTTCAAGCTCTTATGGTCGGTGTATACCTCACAAGTTACCCCACACAAGTAGTGATGCCAGATTTTCAAAGCAAACACTACAGCTGCTAACTTAAGATCATGCGTTGGGTAATTCTTTTCATGTGGTCGGAGTTGTCTAGAAGCATAGGCAATCACCCTTCCGTTTTGCATTAGTACACATCCCAAGCCTTTATAGGAAGCATCACTGTACACTTGAAACCCAGCAGTACCATTAGGGAAGGTTAAGATTGGTGCAGTTACTAACCTGGTTTTCAACTCTTGGAAAGCTGCCTCTCTTTGTTCATTCTAGTCAAATGGCACATTTTTCTGAGTTAACTGAGTCAATGGCAAGGCAAGCTTGGAAATGTCTTTCACAAACCTCCTGTAGTAACCTGCAAGTCGTAGAAAACTTCGGACTTTTGTCACATTTGTCGGTCTAGGCCAATCCACGACGGCTTCAATTTTCTGAGGGTCAACAGAAACTCCATCCTTGTTGATTACATGTCCCAAAAATGCCACACTGTCAAGCTAGAATTCACACTTGGACAATTTAGCATACAATTTCTTTTCTCACAGAATCTACAAGGTGGTTCTCAGATGGTTCTCATGTTCTTCCCTGTCTTTAGAATAAATCAAAATGTCATCAATAAATTCAACAATAAAATCATCCAGATATGATTTAAACACCCTGTTCATAAGATCCATGAAGGTTGCAGGTGCGTTGGTCATCCCAAATGGCATTACTAAAAATTTATAATGTCCATATCTAGTTCGGAATGCAGTTTTCTCTATGTCCTCAGCTCTAACCTTTAATTGATGATACCCAGATTTGAGGTCGATTTTGGAAAACGCTTGGGCACCCTGAAATTGATCAAACAAGTCATCTATTCGGGGTAGAGGGTATTTATTCTTGATAGTCACTTTATTCAGTTCTCGATAGTCTATACACAATCTCAAAGATCTATCCTTCTTTTTGACAAAAAAAACTGGAGCACCCCAAGATGATGTACTCGGACGGATAAATTTCTTATCTAACAGTTCCTGAAGTTGGGTTTTCAATTCTTTCAATTCAGAGGTAGACATTCTATAGGGAGTCTTGGAAATAGGTTGTGTCCCCGGAAATACTTCAACAGTGAATTCAATTTCTCTATCAACTAAGTCCCCAGGTAAGTCAGTCGGAAACACATCGGGAAATTCACAAACAACAGGGATTGTTTCTACAGTAGTACTGTCAGATGGTGCAGTCAGTATACAACACAGATAACCCCTACATCCCTTCCTAAGGAGTTTTACAGCTTTCATAGCCGAAATCAAATATGGGGGAGGAACTACCCCATTCCCAATAAAAGTAAATTTAGGCATACCCGGTGGTCTAAACACAACAGTTTTATTTGCACAGTCAATGGTAGCACAGTATTTAGTCAACCAATCCATCCCCAAAATACAATCAAAATGACTAATGTCCAAGGGTAATAAGTCCACATATAACATCATATCGTCAATCATAATATCACATGCCGGATAAACATGAGCACACATCATAGAAGCCCCAGACGGTGTGGATACAGATAACACATATGTCATTTGTTCTAGTGGTCTAGTCAATTTTTGAGAGAAAGCATGCGATATAAAGGAATGTGTAGAACCAGAATCTATCAGTACACATGCATTTTGAGAACATACAGAGAGTGTACCTGACACCACAGTATAGGTGTTTGGTATGTCACCAGGCACTAAGGCGAACACTCTCCCTTGCCTTAATGTTTCATTGTTTGCATTCCCTCTAATGTCAGCCTTTGCATTTGGTCTTGCTGCGAAAACAGACCCGGTGGAACTTGTCATAGGACGGTTAACCTCGTTGGATCTCATTGGGAAATCCCTCACCATGTGACCAGTCTTGCCACGGCGAAAACACGCACTGATACTCGATAACAAGCACCTCTGTGCTTCTTTCCACAGTCGGGGCAGTTTGGAGTAAATCCGCTACTTTGGCTAGAGCTGCTGGAAGATCCTGTATATTTCCTCTTCGAAACTGACCGGCCTTTCTTGAAACTGAATCTGGTCCTCTTTCCTCTCCATTCTATTGTTGGTGTTGTAGTTTGTTTCTTAGCTGCTATTGTGGCTTCTGCCATCAATGCCCTGTTAAGTACCTCCACATAAGTAGGTAATTTTAGGACACTTACTCGGTCAAATATTTCCAGATCCTGCCCTTCCTCAAACTTCTGTGCTTTCTTGTAATCAGTATCCACAATATGTGGAGCAAAACGTGCCAATTCGGTAAATTTGGCTTCATATTCTGCTACAGCCATTCTTCCCTGTTTAAGTTCTTGAAATTCAGACACTTTCCGATCCCAGAAACATTGGGGAAAGTACTTATTGTAGAAGTAGCATTAAACTGTGCCTACGTCATGTTTCCATTGCCACTTCGGATCAGTAACCACCACCTGTGGGCTTCATCTTTCAGAGTGTAGGTGGCTAGGAGGACTTTTTGAGTTTTAGTACAAGGGAACACTTCATACAAATTCTCCATTTCAAGTAGCCACGTCTCTGCTTTCAAAGGTTCAATTCCACCATAGAATGTTGGCAGTTTCATTTTCATGAATTTTTGTGTCAGATTGATGATGTCATTATTATCTACCTCGACTTGTACTGGTGGAGGCGGAGGGGGCAAAGGTTGTTGTCTCTGTTGTTGTATCAAGGTTTCAGTCAATGCTGCTAACATCTGTTCCATTCGGCCCATGCGAGCCTCTGACGATCCACTTTCACCACTTCCCCTTGCATTCTCCATCTTACTATACAGACATCAAATGATAATAAACACAGGCATAATCTTATTTGTTTCCTTTAATTCATTTGATTCAAATGTACATTCAGTTTTCATATTCAGTTGCATTACCACATACTCACACATGCAAATGGAATGCCCCTAACTCTTACTAGGACATCCTAAGCTCATATAGACCTGTGTGTGCGGTAGAACACGTGCTCTGATATCACTCTGTTATGACCCAAACCCGCCCCTGTAGGTTTAGCACCGTAACCAGCCAGTAATCCGTGGATTACTAAAGGCCTCTGAACAAATTAGCAAATAATAAGGGGCTGCGGAAGCAATAATACAAAATTGACAAGGTCCAATGAGCTGTGATAACGTACATGGGATAGAATATTTTAAAACTTAATTTTATATATATATATATAAGCATGCTAGTCAAGGACACCAATATTTACAAAATATTTACAAAAGTGAACTTCCCAAGATCTGACTTTTAAACAGTTATAGAGACTAGCATGAAAACAAAAACAGTCATGGCATTAGACTTCCATCGGAACCTCCTCGGGAGGCACAACGGTTGGCTGACAAAAACAGTACAGAAGGCCATCAACTCTGACCTTGGTCATGTGCCGGCTCACCTACATATATAATATAAACTATGAGCGAAAACCCAGTGAATAATAACAGAGTAAAGGGGTTATATGAATGATGTCCATCACAAGTTAGAATCCAGTATTTAAATCAGAACACAATCAGATTTCAAAATAGAATAGCTTCAGATATATACTCATCTTCATATTCAGATTTTGCATAAGTTCATACGTGCTACACCCATTAGCTATCAGATCAGATTGGTCCAGAGACCCACATACATAGTTGGTACCAACGACCATACAGGTCCATATCTTGCGCGCAAGTAGCCATGGTATTGTTACCCCCAGGCAGGGCCACGTGCAGATTGGCCGCGGTATTGTTACCCCCGGGCAAGGGCCACGTGAACTAAGGGTGCCAGAAATACTTTTCAGAAAATTGGACATTCATGTATCATTGTAGAAAATAGATTTTACCGTACTAGTCAGAAAATATATAGGTTAAATGTAACTTTACAAAGTTATTACTCACAGTGGGCTTGGAGACAGACAGACAGAGCAGATCGATCAGACAGGACGTGGCACGTGACCTACACGACACATAACAGATGCACACTTGAAACACATGTTCTAATTGTACAAAATTTATTTCGTTGGCTCTCAGGGTGTTTCTAATCTCTTATCCTCATTAGAGAGTCTTAAACATGGCCTAGGAATGCATAGGATGGAATGAGAATACAAAGAAGCACATAGAAACCACTTTCAAAATTTTGCTAAAACAGGGGTCCCGCTCGAGCGTGGCTTTCTCCGCTCGAGCGGACATGCAGACAAAAGAGATCCGCTCGAGCATGTATTCCCCCGCTCGAGCGGACTACAAGCTACAGTAAAAGTAATGGATGCATGAAATTCATGCTCGATGGGTGCTCAATACCCGCTCGAGCGTAAGACACAAGTCCTTGCTCGAGTGTGCATTACCCCACTCGAGCGGATTGTAAACATGTGAAAAGTATTGGATACACGAAAGTCCCGCTCGAGTGTCACTTTCCCCCTCTCGAGCGGACTTCATGAACTCAGTGTGTACGCTCGAGCGTGGAGTTCCCCGCTCGAGCATGAGTCCAAAATCTGGAATTCCCAAATTTGAACCTCATGCTCAAAACTCAACTTTTAAAGCATCCATTTCGATCCTTTTAGGCTAATTTTCTGGAAAACTCTTGTAAACTCATAGTATAAGGTGTTTCAAAGATCAATTTGTAAAATCAAAGCCCAAGGGTGAGTCAATTGAACACAATTTCAAACAAAATTTCAAGAACAAAACTTAAATGTATCATGCAAGAATCTCCTAGAAACCAAACCCTCCAAAACGTGATCAAACTAGACAATTTGATGGACAATAAGATGCATGACCACAATGAGAGTGAAATTAACACATGCATGGAAGAAATCTTAGGATTCAAACCCAAAGCATGGAAATTTATGCATGCATGCATGAATTAATCCTCAATTCAACATTTTAACCCCATTCTAGACTTAGATTACTAATGTCTCATGAACCATGCATGAATTAATCTTAAATTCACAATTGAAAGGGAAATCTCCTACCTTAAGTCTTGAATTCCAAGCTTAGTAGCCTAATCTTCCAAGTTGCCTTCAATTCTTCTAAGCTCATGCACAATTCTAAATGAACTCAATCTTGTTCTCCTACTCTCTCCCTCTTCAACGGTTTAGGCAAGGGAAATGGCTGAAGATGTGTATGATTCATTGCTAAACAATGTGTGAGAAAGTGGCCCACTCAAGGGCAAAGCTATAATTAACTTGCATTCATTTAATTGATGTTTAATCTAGCATTATTTAATCGAGTTTAATTGCTCCAAACCGAATTTTAATTAAACCTACCAAAAAATTCGATAAATCCTAACTAACACGTAACACAAATCAATTTCGGAATCGGGCGCCGATAAGGTTTTCAATTCGCAATTTAAAGTCAAAGACATGAACAGATCATTATGGCTTAAACAGATAGAAACACATAAATAATGCAATTCAAAGGCAAATTAATTCCAAATTCCTTCTAAATTACTGTTAGGCATAATTAATCATTATTTAGCATTAATCGAAGGGCGGGGTTATTACAGTAGTGCCTATGGCTTGCGGCAGTTGAAAACACATGAGAGAAACTACCTTACTCATGACCTAGAGTTAGCGGTGGTGATCTTTGTCTTAAAAATTTGGAGGCATTACCTGTATAGTGAGAAGTTTGAAGTGTTTTCTGATCACAAGAGTCTAAAATATCTGTTTACATGGAAATACTTGAATATGAGGCAGAGGAGGTGGACGGAGTTCATAGAGAATTATGATTTTGAGTTACATTATCATCTAGGAAAGGCCAATGTTGTGGCCGTTGAGTAGGAAATCTATTACCAGTGTAGCTTGTATCGCCATTCGGGAGTGGGAAACGTTGGGTGCTATCGGTGAGTTTGACTTGCATCTCGGCGAATCCGTTGAGTCGGCAACCTTGTTTTCAATAGTTGCACAATCTACACTTGTGAACCGAGTGATAGAAGCACCAAGGGGTGACTTTGAAGTGAAATCCCTCTAAGAGAAGATCTCTAGTGGGAAGGTAAAGAAAGGCTTGAATGTGTATCTCGATTCAAGTATTATATACCGTTACCGCCTTTTGTGCCGAAGTCTTGTCGAGAGGAAGTGCTCCAAAAGTTTCACCATTCATGCCTTGTGGTGTATCCAGGAGGCACAAAGATGTATCACAACCTTAGCCGCCTGTTTTGGTGGAGGGAAATGAAGAAGGATGTGGCTGCGTTTGTATCGAGGTGCCTTACTTGTCAACAAATGAAGGCCGAGCATAAAAGGCTAGCGGGTTTGTTACAATCCATGCCTATAGCCGAATGAAAGTTGGAGCATGTCACGATGGATTTTGTTGTGGGCCTTCCAAGAACTCAACAGGGTAGTGATGCAATTTGGGTGGTGTGGACGCGCCCCGAGGGACTTATGCTACCACAATTCAGACTCGTTTTAGTTACGGCTCTAAATCTGAACCAAAGAGTCCAAATCCGACAAATCGTTTTGAGAAATAGATTTTTTGGAAAGAAGTGCCAAACATGGACTGCTTTGCCAGATACAGAGTCGCCACCTAAATATTTTTTAATGGGGGAATTTAGGAAACCCTGACTCGGTGCCAAAGGCCACGTGTCCGTCATCACCAAAGTTGCCTCGGCTCGGGAACTTGGGTATAATTGGGGAAGGTCAGCTATGAGCAGCCCCTCTCTCCCGATTCGAAGATCGGCCTCTACTAACCGTGATATCCTATCTTGAAAACGTTATGCGTTCTTATTCCAGTTAATTAGCTAGAATTACTATGTGATGCGCACAACACAAAAGTATAGACTAGATCGTCTAACTTGGAACGAAACATTGCATATCCGTTTGTTTGGAAAATGTTTTGGAATTTGCTACTCGCAAGTAGGCTAAAATACGGATTTCAAGGAGTTGTTCCAACTCAAACAATCCAACCTTCACCCACAGGCATTCAGGCAGTTTATATCACATAAGCATCTAGCCACATGGTAAGCATGCTGTTATGTTAACATTCACACTCATGCGAGATACTAAAGCATAAAATACTTACAGTTTACTCCGTGCCAAAACAGTAAACTAGTTAGCAAACATGCGTGACCCCAGTTCATGTTGAAATGGCTAATGCAACGCATATAGAATGTCGCTAGAATAGGCTTGGCTAATCTAAGAATGACATGTGAAAATGCACAGATAGCATGTATTCAAGTTAGATTTGAAATACTTATGCAGTTAGTATGATGCGCCGAGCCCGGTGCATGCAAGACAAATGTATGGATGCACACATGCATAGCATAAGGTATGCTAATTTAAATATGCCCTAATACTAACTATCAAAAGCAGCTAAGTAAAAGGGAGAAAGAAGTGGGGGTTTGGAAGACATGCACACACGCACCCACACTTATTACAAATTTGCCCTCGCTCGGAGAGGCCGAAAGAATAATACAATTTAATTAACCTACAAGCTAATTAATTATTACATACCACCTAATTAATTAACAAATCAATTGAATATAATTAAGCAGTAAACAGCAGCCTCGGGAAGAGGGTCCAATGCATGCGCGCTTGGTTCCACTCGGAAGTCATTGCCATGCACAAGATGCCTCTGCTTTGGTTGTTATCCTCCTCTGAAGACTGCACAAGTCTCAGGGTTGCTTCTCTGAGTGCTGTAGAACACCACCGGCTAAACGGATTGGTCACCGGCCATGTATAATGGTCACCGGCCACAAAATACTCCATCGGCCAACAATGGATGGCCGGTCGGCACTGAAGATGGCCGGCCGGCCAAATCTCCCTGCAGAAACTGATTTGACAGCAGCAGAGGACAATACTTGGCATGGCAATGCATTTCAAGCAATGTATGCACCAACCACACTCCTTATCATGTGTATGACTCAAAGGAGGATGGGCCTCGATTCTCGGACCACCAATCACGCATTTCCATGCATGATGGCCCAAAGAATCAAGTGTGCATTTTGATATGGGATGCAATGCACATAAACACACAAGGAGGCCCAACCTCTATCATACTCACTTCAAGAGGTCAAGCATGCATGCTCATGCAATGCAATCCTAAGCATGTGAGCTAGCATGCAACCATGGAAATGCAAAGAAGCATACAGGGTGAGCATGCAAACAAGCAAAGGGATGGACTTAAACTAAATTAGGCAGCCCTCAAACAAGCCTAAAACAGTGCCCAACAACTAAGGAAATGAGGCCAAATGCACATATAAGCATGCATGCAAATAAGGTCCAATACCTAGGCACATAAAGGCTACTTCCAAGAACACTTGAAAGAGATTAAACATGGACAATTAGCATGCACATTAAGCTCTGAAATCATGTCAAAATGGTGCCAAACCAAGCAAACAAGACAAGCATGGCATGTAATTGGTTCAAATACTTAAGGCGAGCCAAGGAGATTTAAACCATGACTAAGTCAACCAAGCCTCACAAGGCCAAGAGGACTTAAAATAGGTTCAAGGCAAACCTAGACAATGCTAAGGGAACACCAAGATGGCATCTAAGTGGTTTAAACATGCAAGCATACTCAAAGGCCTAAACAAGGAGCATAAGACAACAACCTTTCAAAGCAACAAAGGAGTATCAAATGCAAGTATGCAAGCATGTTATAAGGACTGAAATAACATGGTAAGTGGTTCCAAACCACTAAAATGATGCAAGGATGGCATGCTCATGGTCAATGCATTAAGGCATGCAAAGAGGGATTGCATGGTAGCTATGCAAAGCAAAACATGAATGACCCAAATGACCAAAAACAAACCTTGGACACATTAAAATAAGCATATAAGCTTCACAAAACTTGGCCAAAACACATGAGCATGGTAGTCTAAATGCTATGCATGTATCGAGGCAAATCAAGGCATTACAAGGCATGTATGCTAAGAAAGCATGGTGTACCAAAACCAAGCAAAAACAGAGGTAATACATGGCAAAATACTACCAAATAACATTTAAGACAAGGCCAACATGCACTTAAATTAGATGCTCAAACATGAGGCAAAAAAGGCCCTTTTTCAAGGACAACAAGGAGAGAGGGTGGCCCTCTCCTTCCTAGGACCTCAAGGAACCATCCTCACCTCTGAAATCCCTCAAGATTTCAGTGGTGACGAGGCCCAAACACAATGGTCCCGGAGCTCAACCAAAATGGCACAAAATGGAGCCTAGCAAGGCTTAAGAGGGGTCAAACAACCCCAAAGCTTAAAGCAACCTTAACCAACTATTTAGAGCACCCAAAAAAAAAACTTTTATATGTTATACACAAAGCTCAAAAATAGTTGCAAGATAAGCAAAAAGAGTATGCAAAAATGGGGTAAAAAGGGACAAAAGTCTTACCCTTGTAGACCCTCTTCAAAAATGGTGGACCAGCTGGTTCTTTAGGTTCAAATCAGTCCAAAACCTCCAAGAACAAGCCTCAAGGACCTCAGCTCCAAGAAAAGGTGTGATGGTGGGTGTTTGTGTGCAAAACTAAGGCTAAACACACACAAAACACAAAAGAGAGGGAGGTATAGATATAGGATAGATACAACTCCCAACCCTAAAAACCAAAGCTCTCCTCTGAAATTTTGTAACCCTAAAAGATGGAGAGAAGGCCTCCTCTTATAGAGCTCAATCTTGTAAGCTTACAAGACAAGCTTGCTAAGAGGGAGATCCCTCCATACACGTGTATGAAGGGTAGCCGAGTGCATGCCAGCTGCACAAAAATATCTGCAAAAGCAGATGCACAGTAGTCGGCCTGCCAAAAATGCAATGGACCAAAAAAAGATAGCCGGCCAGCCAAATATTTGGCCGGTGGCAACAAAACACAGCCGGTGGAGTGTGGGGATGGCCCACAAGCCATTCCTTGCCCCTCCAAGGCAAAGCACAAGTGTTTGGTGCAAAACTAGACACAAAACAGTCGAGTCGAGAGATCCTGAGGCAAGGCGCGTAGCCGAGACCTCCGGGAACTCAAGACAAACACAAATATAGATGATCACCAAGTGTTTAAACGGTGACGTCCAAGTCTTGAGGACGGTCAAAAATGGGGTGTCTACAGGTGGTAGTTGATCGGTTAACCAAGTTGGCACACTTTATACCTATACGTGTGAGTGACTTGGTAGATCATTTTACCGACCTCTATATGAAGGACATAGTTAAGTTGTATGGGATCCCTATAATGATTGTTTTGGATAGAGATTTGTGTTTTATGACTCGATTGTGGCAAAGCCTACAGAGTGCCTTGGGCACGAGATTGACTTTTAGTACTGCATATCATCCTCAGACTAATGGGCAATCCGAGCGTACAATTCAGATCCTTGAGGATATATTTCAGGGTTATGTTCTTGACTTTAAGGGGTCATGGGGGAGACACTTGCCCTTAGTGGTGTTTGTCTATAACAATAGCTTCCAATCAAGTATTGGCATGGCACCTTTTAAGGCCTCATATGGTCATTCGTGTAGATCCCCTGTGTGTTGGGCCAAGGTGGGTGATATACCAATGCTGGGTCCAAAGTTTGTCCGAGAAATGACAGAGAAAGTTGCACTTATCCGTAAAAGGTTGGTTACAGCCCAGAGTCGCCAGAAAAGTTATACCAACAGTAGGAGGAGACCCTTGTCTTTTGAGGTGAGAGATCATGTCTTCTTGAAGATATCACCTAGGAGGGGTTTGATGAGGTTTGAAAAGAGTGGGAAGTTGTCCCCTCGATTCATTAGGCCTTTTGACGTCCTTGAGTGGATTGGAGAGGTAGCTTATCATTTGGCCTTGTCGCCACAACTTTCTAGGGTTCATGATGTGTTTTATATTAGCATGCTTCAGATGTCTGAGCCAGATCCATCGCACGTGTTAGATTGGACTGACTTAGACATAGATGAAGATGCCTCATATAAGGAGAGACCGATGAGAGTCTTGGATAGTCAGGATCAAGTCTTGTGAGGCAAGACAATTCCTGTGGTTAAAGTATTGTGGAAACATCACGGGGTTGAGGAAGCAACTTGGGAACATGAGTTGGAAGTCCGTAAGAAGTATCCGGACTTATTTGTTGATGTTTGAGCATGTATTGAAATTTTGATTGTGTTAATGAAATATGAAAACATTGTATATGTTCTGAGAGTATGAAAACATTGTATGTGTTTTGAGAGTATGAAAACATTGTATATGTTGTATATGTTTTGGAAACACGAGTTTAATGTAAAAATTGTATATATTTTGTAAAAAAAAATAAAAAAATGTGAATTGTATTTTCAAAGTGGAACTTGTGTATCGAGTTGATGAGAATGGGTGACTAGAGAATGGGTCAGGGTGATGGAATTGATTAATTATTGTTATTGTGAATTGGTTTAATCATAGTTTTAAAGCTTGATTTGAAATTTCGGGGACAACATTCCTTAAGGGGGGAGATTATAGTGATTCTAATTTTAACCTGACCCTTTTGTATCTTGGACTCGAGTTTCGTGGTTTCGTAGTGTTATTCATGTCTTTTTCCCTTCATACTTTCTTGAGTTTGGCTATTGGATTGTAATGGTTGCGTTTGGAACAGGTTAGTTGCTTGGTTTTCAAAACTTTTGTTATCCATGATTTTACTCATCTGCTTGAGCGGCATTTCTTGCGCTCGAACAGGCTTTGTAAACTCTCAGTACTTTTGCTGGTCTACAAAACTACTAGAATAGTGTATTCTACACTCGAACAGTCTCAGCTTGAACATTTTTTCTTGCGCTCAAACGTTGGGTTTGTTGTCTGCAAAACTACTAGAAGTGTGCATTCTGTGCTTGAGCACTACTTCTTACGCTCGAGCGAAACAACTTATTATGTCTGACGCTCGAGCATCACTTTTTGTGCTCGAGCGGATTGTGCGTATATCAGTTCGCAACAGCGCCTTTCTATATCACTTTTTCACATCTTTTTCTCTCAAAACCCTAGATCTGGAGCCTCTCTCTCTCTCTCTCTCTCTCTCTCTCTCTCTAAAACTCACTCTCTCTCTCTCTCTACATTTTCACCTAGATCTGTTGGTTTCTCTACCCTAGTGTCTTTGGGAAAGAGGTAGAGTGTCTCAAGAGCTTCACTTTGGTCCGAACAAAACTTGGTTTCGACGTCTTTGAAATTTCTTCCTTGCTTTGTTTGTCTTCTAAACTTGAGATAGGGTCTTTCTACACTCTTCTATGAGTTTTAAGTTAGTTATTTGTTGATGTGTAAAGAATATTGGAATTTGAAATGATTTTGAACAAACCTAGGGTTTTGGTTTAAAATCCAAAGAGGGGTTTTCAAATGTATGTATTAAAGATGGTTATGGGAGTAGATGTGAGGTTGTGTTGTGATAAATTTGTTGATTTTGATACTTGGGATAGGTTTTGGAAGAAAAATAAGTTTTGCCCTAAAATGTCTCAAATAGTTATTTTGTATAAATATATGAAATTCGTATTGAGAATATGAAATTGGATGAATGTTGACATAAATGGTGGAGACGGGTATGTATTACCTCTCACCTATGGAAATTTGGATAATTTATTTGTCTTAAAGATTATATATCTGTTTAAAAATATTTGTTTTGGGTTATCGGTGGAGGATAGCTATGATTGTGGTAGAAATTGCATGAGGATTAGGTGAATTGAAACTAATATCTTATCTGTTGTCATTAAATATGACTATGTCTTTGATACATTGTAAATACATGAAGTTTGAGAGAAGAAAGTGAATGTACTCCATGTTTGAGAGAAGAAATGTGATGGACTCCACTGAATTAAGTTGGTCTGTGTGTCCAGGGTGAAAGTCCCGAAAACTGCGCGTATACATAGGTGTTGATTCCCGCAGACGAAATATCCGTAAAATGGCAAAATGGAAGTATTTGTATAATGGTTGTGTTGGTTAGAGACCTATTGAGTTGCACCCTTAGTTTGGTTGTCTGAATGGAATGGTGAATGACTTATGAAATGAGAATAAAATAAATTGAGATATAAAACTCGGTATGGCATGGTTTTGTAGAAGAGTTATAAATACTTATCGTACTTATATCTTTGTTAAGATTCATACATTGTGTTAGATTGTTTCTACTGGGTTTTGGCTGACCCTATTTGGGAAAAACCTTTTTAGGTATTAGTGATATGCTTCCGCCAAGACCATAGCTTGGGAGGAATCGAGGCTGAAGGCTTCTCTTTTGTGTATTATGTTATTGTTTTGATTCAAGCCAAGGGCTTTACATGTATTGGATTTATATTCGTTTTTGTTGTAACCAAGCATGATCTTGGAAATATGTAAGTCTATAGGGCATTTATTTAGTTAAACTCTTTTGTACTATCAACTCTCATGAAATGAAAGAACCTTATACTTTAATTGATATTGTTATTTACATATGGTCTTGGATGGATTTATGGTATTTATTTCGGGGCGTTACACCCAATAATCTTTATTCTAAATCTTGTGCTTTATATATGGGGTCATGCTATGGGTTGTCATTAAGGTGAAGAAAATGCTATTACAGTTAGAATTTCAATGCACTTTTCACATTTTACATATTTTTATGAACTTGTTCAATACACTTTTTACCTATCAAGGCTAATGACCACCCAATGACCACTCAATGCACTTGATTAAGCGACTAATAGTTGTAGTAGCCAAAACTAACTATACAGCTATTGAAATATTTTTTAGTCGCTGAAAATCAATTATTGGCAACCAAACTTTTAGTCAGCAAAAATGAAAAGTAAATTTTTGTTTTTGGTTCGCGACTAAATAATTTTAGTAACCAAAACTAATTATACAGCTACTAAAATATTTTTTAGTTGCTGAAAATCAATTTTTGGCGACCAAACTTTTAGTTGGCAAAAATAAAAAGTAAATTTTTGTTTTTGATTCGACGACTAAATAATTTTAGTAACCAAAACTAACTATACAGGTACTAAAATACTTTTTATTCGCTGAAAATCAATTTTTGGCAACCAAACTTTTAGTTTTATTTTTGATTCGGCGACTAAATAATTTTAGTAGCCAAAACTAACTGTACAACTACTAAAATATTTTTTAGTCGTTGCAAATCAATTTTTGGTGACCAAACTTTTGGTCGGCAAAGACAAAAAATAAATTTTTATTTTTGATTCGGCGACTAAATAATTTTAATAGCCAAAACTAACTATACAGCGACTAAAATACTTTTTGGTCATTGAAAATCAATTTTTGGCGACCAAGCTTTTGGTCGGCATTCAGCGACAAAATAGTTTTACTAGCCAAAAACTAACTATTCGGCGAGTAATTTTTTTTTTTTTAGTTGCCAATAATCAATATACACCAACTAAAAAAAATTAGTAGCTAAATATTGTACTTTTGCCGACTAATATATTTTTTGGTCACCAATTCCACAACTTGTGGTGACAAAAATTTTTTTAGTCACCAAAAATGCAATTTGTTGTAGAGACATTGGAGCATAGGACACATGCACAATTAAGAAGTAGGGTAGGGAGTGTTTTGTAGAGATATACCTTGTGTAAAAATTGCCATGTTTGTCCCTCTTCAATCACTACTTTGTTGGAGGCAAAGAAAAGTTAAAAGGATATGTTTTGTCCTCCTTCAATCAAGATTTTGCCAAAAGCAAAAAAAAACTGATGGGACATTTCTGTGAATAATGCGTGCATTTTGTTTTATGTGAATTAAGTGTAATGATTAGAATTAGTACGAACGAATATGAATTGTGGATTGGGTTCATTAAAACTTTTATTTTGTAGTTACGACTAATGATGGAAATGGTACCGGATCAACGTCTATCAAAGCCAAATCAGTAGAAAGAATAGTAGAATGAATTGTTGCTAGCTTTTTGCAAAATTTGCAAAATAATGTAACCAATGGCATATTAGAAAACTGAGAAGGACCCAGTACACTAAAGCAATTCCAAAACCTGAAACCTTCAACATTCGCAGGGGATTCAAACTCATTGTTGGCAGACACTTGGGTTAGGGACATAGAAAATATTTTCTGTGCGCTACTCGGTACTGAAGTGAATAAGGTGTCTTTCGTCATCTTCACCCTTAGGCTTCTTAACTTGGAAAGAGAAGAGATTACAACTTAGGTAAGATTTTTAGACATCTTCTATAAAAATTATTTTCCAGACTTGCTATGAGAGCAAAAGACATCGGAATTCTTGCACTTAAAACAAGGAACAATGTTAGTAGTCAAGCATGAAAGCAAGTTCACACGGTTGACACGATTTGCAATGTATATTATTCCAACGGATGCTCGAAAGGCAAGGAAATTCGAAGCAGGCTTAGATGAAGAAATCAAAGGCAAGATTGAGGTTCTGAAATTACCAACCTATGATGAGGTGGTAGATCGAGCATACATCGCGGAGAAATGAGTCAAAATCTCAAATTCTAGTGGAATGGGTCAAAAGAAGCGATTCTGGGGAGAACTAGCTGGAGGATTCAGTTTTGTACCATCAAAAAGAACGAATATGTGAGCTAGTGGCTCAACCAATTCAGCCAACCAAGGCGCTACTATCACTAGAGGTAGCAGCATCGTTAACTGTCTAACTAGTGGAAATGCTCATCGAGGACAGTGCCATCGGGTGATGGAAGCATGTTTCAGATGTGGTCAGATTGGTCATGTGGTGAGAGATTGTCCAAACTTGACGAGTACCCCTGGATCAGTCCAGAAAACTGGAATAGAGAAGAAAGAACAAAGACGCCAATAGAGAGCTTTTGCTTTGGTGCTTGGAAACCTTGATGTTATGGAAAACGTTGTGTCAGATACACTTTCTATATGTGGACATTCAGTTTATATTCTTATTGATTCTGGATGAACTCATTGTTTTGTTGCTCTATACTTTACTCTTAATTTAACACTGACTCCTAAGTCCCTAGGATATGCTTTATTTGTATCTTTTCCGTCTAGTGGTTCTGTACTTAGTACTGATGTCTATAAGTCCTATGCTATATCCCTAAAAGGTGAGATTTTATATGCGAATTTGATTCCACTTTGCATCAGTAGTTTTGATGTAATCTTAAGAATGGATTGATTAGCTGACAACCATGCCTCTATTGATTGTACGACCAGAAAAGGTTTTCCTTCGATTACCATACCAACGTGAACTTGTTTTTAGTGGAGCTCGAGTTTCTAGCCCTCTATGTTTAATGTCATCTATGTCAGCCTAATGACTTTTGAGAAATTATTGTTATGGGTATGTCTATTATGTGGTCGATATTCAACAAGTGAACCCAACACTCAATTCAATACCTATAGTCCAAGAATTTCCTGATGTTTTTCCTGATGATTTACCTGGTACCTTGGTTGACCGAGAAATTAAATTCACCAATGAAATTCAACCTAGTACGCAAACGATATCAAAAAATCCTTATTGTATGTCGACTGTAGAATTGAGAGTTGAACACACAACTTCAGTAATTGCTTGATCAAGTACCTCACCGTGGGGAGCTCCGGTATTGTTCGTGAAGAAAAAAAATGGTTTAATGAGATTGTGTATCAATTATCGGGAATTGAACAAAGTCACTATCAAGAATTAGTACTCGTTACTATGAATCGATGACTTATTTGATCAATTTCAAGGTGTTCAAGTATTTTCGAAGATTGACTTGCGGTCTGGTTATTATCAAGTGAAGGTCGAAGTAGAAAGCATTAAGAAGACTGCCTTCAAAACACGTTACGGACACTACAAATTCTTTGTCATGCCATTTGGCTTCACGAACACTCCAGCGGCTTTTATGGACCTCATGAATCGAGTGTTCAAACACCATCTCGATGAATTCGTCATTGTTTTTATTCATGACACCCTCATATACTTTAAAACATCGAAAGACCATGAGCAACACTTGAGATCAACTTTGAAGACGCTATGTGATCACAAACTTTGTGCCAAGTTGAAGAAATGCAAAATCTGGCTCACTAGTGTACACTTCCTCGACCACGTCATTGAGAAGGATGACATCTCTGTTGATCCGCAAAAGATTATAGCAATCATGGATTGGCCATGACCTACTAATGTATCCGAGGTTCGAAGTTTCCTGGGATTGACAGGATATTACCAACGTTTCATTCGGGATTTCTCAAAGATTACATTGCCATTAACTCAATTGACCTAGAAAAACATTCCTTTCGAGTGGACCGCCAAACAAGAATGTTGCTTCCAGGAGTTAAAAAGTAGACTGGTGTCAGCTTGCACTCCATACTAGGTCGAATGGACTTGTAATTTATAGTGATGCCTCACATAATGGACTAGGTTGCGTCCTTATACAAGATGGGAAGGTTATTGCGTACCCTTCACGACAATTGAAGACTCGTGAGCAAAGCTACCCAACTCATGATCTGGAATTAGCTGCGGTAATATTCACTTTCAAAATTTGGCGCCATTACCTCTACGAAGTAATGAGTGAGCAAAATTTCCACCGACCATAAGAGTCTTAAGTATCTGTTTACACAAAAAAAACTAAACATGAGGTAACGATGATAATTAGAATTTATGAAAGATTACAATGTGAAGATTCAACACCACCCAGGCAAGGCTAACGTGGTAACAGATGCATTGAGTCAGAAAACTACCAGAAGTTTGGCGTGCAATCTCACTGAAAAGAAACCATTTACACAGAGTTGGTTCCACACAAGACTAATGGATTACTCACTAATATAATCGTAAAACCTACGATAATCGATGATATTAAGGCACGTCAATGTGAGGACCCAATTTTGAAGAAAAGATACGATGAGTAAGGAAGTACGCCTAATTTTGATTTCACTATATACAATGAGATATTGAAGTTTCAAAACTGAATTTGTATACCCGAAATTTAGAAAATCAAAAAGAAGATATTTGTTAAAGCCCATGGCTCAAGATTTGTAGATCATCCTAGGAATACAAAGATGTACCACGATTTGAAAAAACATTATTGGTGGTTAGGAAAGAAAAGGGACATAGCAAGCCATGTATCCAAATGTTTTCAATGTCAATGAGTTAAGAAAAAGCATCAGAGACTCGTAGGGCTGCTGCAACCACTCCTTATCCTTGACTGGAAATGGGAACACATCAGCATGGATTCTGTGATCGGATTACCACAATCAGCTTTAAAGTAAGATGCGATATGGGTTATAGTAGATTAGTTAACAAAGTTGGCACATTTTTTGCCTGTTAGAGTCACATATTTGCTTGATAAATTTGCCACTTTTTCAATTACATGGCATCCCGATGTCTATCATGTCGGATTGAGACCCTTGCTTCATATCTCAATTTTGGAAGATGTTACAAGCAGCCTTGGGAACAACACTAAAGTTTAGCACCACCTATCATCTGCAAACTGATGGTCAATCCGGAAGAACGATTCAGACGTTAGAAGACATGTTCCGAGCATGCTTGTTAGACCTTAAAGGTAAATGGGATGAGCATCTACCGGTAGTGGAATTCGGCTATAATAATAGTTACCAAGCGAGCATCTGGATGGCACCGTATGAAGCAATGTACGGAGGAAATGGCGATCGCCTATATGCTGGACGGAGGTTGGAGACATAAAGTTATTGGGTCCTAAAATTGTGCAGATGACAAGTGACAAAATCCAACTCATTCAATAGTGAATCTTCACTGCTCAGAGCCATCAGAAAAGCTATGTAGATACTTGGAGACAGGATTTGAAATTTCAAATAGGAGATCATGTTTTCTTGAAAGTCTCACCAACAATAAGAATCATTCTGCTTGGAAAATGAGAAAAATTGAATCCACGTTACATACGACCATATGAGATACTGGAAAGGATTGACCCTATAGTATATCGTCTTGCACTTTCACCAAAATTGTCCAATGTCCATAATGTGTTCCATGTTTCAATGCTCCAGCAATATTTGCGGGATTCAAAGCATGTCATTGATTAGGAGGACCTGGAAGTTCAACCAAATCTCTCTTATGAAAAGCAACTGATACAGATCCTTGAATGTCATGATCAGATTCTCTGGAACAAGACTATACCTCTTGTAAAAGTCTTGTGTCGAAATCATTGTGTCGAAGAAGCTACGTGGGAAACTGAGAGTCAAATGCGAGCCCGATATCCACATCTTTTTGAGAATCAAGATACGACAAGTTTGGGGACAAATTTCTGTTTAGGAAGGAAGAATGTGTCACCCTAAAATATATGTACTTAATCTTTGAAAAAAAAATAATAAATAGAATTATAACTTTTTTGGGGGGCCCATAATAGAAATATGGAGAAATTGTGCAAATTGTGCAAAACCATGTAGGATGTGTGGTGAGCCATGTGTTTGGAAAACGTGGTAAACTACATGGTGGAATAGTGGTGAATAGTGAGTTTGCATGGTAATGAAATCACAGAGAAAAAAAAAAAAAAAAAACGAGCGGTATATGAAAGAGTGAGCCGAAATCAAAAGTGAAAGTAAATGATCAAATTTGAAGTGAGTCTTATTATATTTTGAGCTACCATAAATTATTTTTTGTAAAATCTATTTTGCAAATTATATTAGTTTTTAAAGTATGTTATTTATTAAAGGAATCCTATTTGCTTAAAAGGAGAAACTCATGGATAATTCTGTTAACTAATTTCATTTTTGAACAATTATTTTGTAAGTACCACTATGGAAGTCCCATGCCTTGGAGGACTTAAATAACAATTCGTCCTTTGATTTGTCAGTTTAGTGACCCTCTGATGGTCTCATGCCTTAGAAGACTTAAATAACCATCGACCCTCTGATTACTTACTCTGTGACTTTCTGTTTGTCATGGATTCATTGACCCTCTGTTCCATTCTGTACCGTGGTTATGATTATTTAGTTTGTATGATTTATGTATTATATGTCTGTTATTCAAAATGATTTACATGTTATGTATTTTATTATTTTAATAGTTTATTTGTACAAAGCGATTCTCTATTCAGCCTGAATAAATATCCATGATGATTTTTATACCCTTATACTCTTAGTATAATATTACTTACTCTGTCATGTGCTTATAGTTGTTAACTACTTTTAGGGGATGAAGTTTATGAAGGGGCTTGTCCACTTGTCCATATGTTGGTATAGCTGGACCATGGCATGGGTAGACACAAGCACTTTGTAACCATAATTTTAGCACTGGCAATGTAAATAAATAAAAGCTCCAATGTATATTGTTGATTACATAAATATTTGGGTAACTTTTTATTTTATTTCACTGTATTTTTAATCTGATACATTTTGGTATTGACTTATGCTTTTGTCCTATTGTGACGCCTAGTCTCTAGATACTGGGTTTGGGTCATGACACTTTTGACCAAATATCCTATTTTATTACTAGTAATCCCATTACTAAGGCGGTGTTTGATAGGCTGATTCAGCATTGAAAACTAAATGTATTAAGTGAAAATCAATTAAGTTTGTTTAATAACCATAAATGGTATTACTTAAAAATTTAAGTGGCTTTTAAAATATAGGTTAACAATTAAGAAAATTTTAAATGATAGAAAATTTGCTTAATTTTGATTGAATTTATAAATACATTAATTATCAACATACACTGTTATAACCTTACACCTTTCACAATCACTATTGTTGCGACCATCACCACCATCGCCACTGCCTATACTACTGCTATCACCACCCCCACCACCGTTCCACGACTACCACCTTCATCATCATTGTCATTGTTACTATAAATATCACCACTATTACAACAACTATTATAACATTTCACCTCCATAACAATTGTCATTGTTTTCCATAACCACCACTATCATTCCCCCACCATAATAACAACCATCATTACACTGTCGCCGCCACCCTTTTTATTTTTTATTTTTTATTATCACCATCACATTATCCATCTACTATTACCACAACCACTATCTCTCTATCTATAACACCATTGTGATTGGTGCTATAGGCACCATTGTTGCCTCCATCACCACTACCAACTTAGGCCTCGTTTGAAAAGTTGGCTATTTTATTAAGTTACTTTACTTTTTGACTATTTTAGTATATTAAGATTGTGTTTGGGAAGATAGTTCGATTTTTTTATAGTTGGATGTGATATTTGTAAAGGAAAAAATGAAGTGATTATGGGTTTGATGTGACATTTTGTCTTATTGATTATTTTAGCCCATTTTATCTTTTTTGTGAATTGTAACCCAAAAAAAAGCTAAAACCCAACTTACCAAATAGTGCCTTAGTAATCACAATATAAAATTGAAAAATACAATTTAAAAACAATAAGTTTTAAATTTAATACACATATCAACCAACTAGTTTTAGTTCAACATTTATTTTTTTATCAAATAAATTTTCAACTTAAAAAATTCAGTATCAATTTTAAATTTTACCGAACAACCCCTAATAATAACATTTCTATTCCATTCAAAATTCTTATCAACCAAAAACATAGCTTGAACGGAAATAAACTTTTGGTGGATTAAATCCATCCAAATTACACTCTTGTCCAATATCTACTCGTTTTTGTACTATTTCTACAATGCATTTTTTAGAGAAAATTGGTGGGTCGATGTGTAGACAAGTTGATCGAAAAATTATATACGACTTTTTCACAATGAATCATTTTTTGTGGTTAGAACTACAAGTAAAAGCCAATTTGTTTTTCCATGGAATGTTGTTTTAAACAAAGACCTCATTTGGGAACATATTATTTTAGTAACTTTTTAGCTTTTTATGAAAAGATGTATAGAAAAGTAGAGAGAATGATGTGATAACTTATATTGACTTTTTAACATTTTGGTTAAAACATATAGTTGTCAAACGAAATCTTAGAAGAAAGATTTTTTTTTATAATTTATTTTAAATGTGCGGTTATTAGCACTACTTGAGAATACAGAGCCAACCATTTAGAATCAAACTTTTGAATAAAAGTGATCACACCATAATTCGGTGTAACTCATTGCATCCAAACATTTTCCATAGGTGGTGATATACCTTCCCACAAGAAACCGAGAATAATCTGGAAGTTGAATGTTTGAATTTGAAACTCCAAGTGACACAACCATTGGTGAAAGGTTGTAGTGAAACATGGTACCTGTTGATATTATGGATCAATCTTAATAGGTGTGACCATTACCAAAGGTTGCCATTGTGTATATAAATACCCATGGTTGTGAAGTTGAAATTAACTTCAATGTGATAAAACTTTCTTATTTGTTTTGTTCTCGAATTGTTGACTTTCTTGCGTGATAAACATCCTCACGGGATCATCGATCATTGCCATTGCTAATTTATCTTTCAGTGGTATTAGAGCAAGGCTTAATTGAGTACGCAAATGTCAAATTATAGTCCCAAGAAGAGAGAATTTTCAGAATTTATTTTGGTTAGAAATTCAATGAACAATTGACAAGCAGTGTTTCACTTTGGTGACTTCCATTCGATTATTTGATCATTATCAATACTTAATCAACCTAACAATACACATGAAGGAAGTTGTTGTGTGTGAAAATGACGGAAGAAGAGTTGTTGAAAGTGCATCTGAATACTGTCGGTAGAATAAGATTTACAAATCGTTTTCCAGTTACCAAAGTGAGTCACCAACTCCTCCATCTTGTTCATCATAGAATTTTGAGCGAAGTGGTGAATTCTGAAATGAAAAAGTCTAAAAATTTTCCCTCAAGTTTCTACTTTTATCTTTGTTCTCCGTCTTCCCATGCCGAAGAAGACAACCGGAATACTACCATTTGTTGGTTTGCAATTTTGAAACAAGAATATATTATTCTCTTGCTTTTGGGCCTAATTTAATTTTGAAACAAGAAACTATTTATTCTCTTGCTTTTGGGCCTGTTTAAAAGCCTAGCCCAATATTCTCTTGCTTTTGGGCCTATTTAAAAGCCTAGCCCAAGGATTAAAGTAAGGCCAAAAAATCTGTATTTAAAACCCCTCTTGAAAAAGAAGTTACTTTTCATTGAACATACATATATATATATATATATATTTAATAATCTTGGATCCCCAATTGTATTTTATTTTATTTTATTTTATATTATTTAATAGTACATTTTCTTTTAATGGCAATTAAAAATGCAATTGATACTTCAAGAATTAAAATGCTTAATGGAAATAATTTTTGAGCATGGAAACGCCATATTTCTTATCTTCTTATACATGAGAAAACTTTGTACCCAATTGGTTTCAAAACAAGTGGATAAAGGATGATGTAATGGCAAAGGCAACTATATTGCATAATATGAAAGACAACATTATTCCGTTATTTGAAGAACATGAAACTGCAAAACAATTAATGGAAGTACTAGAAAGTAAGCATGGAGTTCGATCAGACACTCAAATTCAATTTTTCTTGGATAAATACAATAACACTCTTATGAGTGATAATGACAGTGTTGGTGATCATGTTAATCAAATGGAAATAATTGTTGAAGAATTATCCAACGTTGATTATCCTCTATCAGACAAGATGCAAGTCACTACCATACTTAATAGTTTTCCATTGTCTTGGGATCATGTTGTCACATCTCTAACTCATAGCGGACGAGAAATTTCAATGCTAACATTGCCTGTACTCTTAGTTTCGGAAGAAGAAAGAATGAAGTGATGGCGCAAAGAATGATTGTCTTCTAACTTGTTAATGGCACAATCTTCACCACAATCACAGAATAATTCCAACACACCATTCAACAAGAGAAAGACTACTTCTTTTAAGAAAAAAAAATGGAAGAAAGGGTTCTAGAAAGGATGGAAGAAGCAACAAGGGTGGAAAAAACAATAACATCACAAGAATTAGGCTAGCCCATACTACAATTGTGGTCAAAAAGGTCATATCAAAGCCACTTGTCCAAAGAACAAGCAGAAGACAGATCATAACCCTATTGCTATGATAGTTTCTGAAGCACTGGCACTTGAACCTTCATCAAATTTATGGTGGATTGATTCTAACGCAACTAGACATATAGTGCAAAGCAAAGACATGTTCATAGAGTTTACTGAAAGAAGATCGGTGAACACAAAATCTATACAGTGATGTTTTGGGCATCGACAACTGTCAATTCTCTATTAATGGAACTTCCATCATGCTTCATGATGTGCTTTGTGTATCCAGCATTTGCTGAAATTTAATTTCAGTTCCAGTGTTAACTCAAAAGGATTTTGAGATTAATTTTAGGTTTAACACAGTGTTGATTGAGAAAGGAAATGTATTGGTGAAAGGTGTAAGAGTTAATGACATGTATTCCCTTCCTATTGATAATAATAATAAAGTATATTGTTTTGATTATTTACATGTTTCTACAAATAGTTCTTATTTATGGCATTTAAGATTAGGTCATATTAATAAAAATAAAATGTCTAGAATGTTTAAAAGTGGTATATTGCCTAAAATATGTTCCTATGATTTTGATACATGTGAACCATGCATCCAAGGAAAAATGACTAGCAAACCATTTTCAAAACATTAGAAATCATCAGAATTACTTGAAGTAATTCATTCTGACATTTGTAGCCCTTTAAGAACTAAGACTCGTCGAGGCATGGAATGCTTTATTACTTTCACTTATGATTATTCAAGATATGGACACATCTACCTTCTTGTTAGGTTTTTATTCTTGGCAATCCCGGTTGACAAAACTCCTTTCAGTTGTACTTAATTTTGCACTTTTTATTTCAGTGAGGCTATGAGTTTTTAGATGCGAATCCAACTCGAATTGTGCCTTGTAGAGAAGTTTGTGATGTTAATGCTTTAAAGATTGCCACTTTGTTGATTATGACGGGGATCGAGCTGCCCGGTCAGCTCGCAGGGGTCTAGGGGGCAGCGCCCCCGAAGCAAAATGCAAAATTGCATTCGAAGTTGCATGTCCGCCCTTGCTCGCTCGAACAAAGGAGTTCTCGCTCGAGCGAAGGCTGCGTCTGGCAAAAAAACCTAAGAATGATGAATGTACGCTTGAGCGCAGGTTGCATGGCTCGAGTGAAGCCACTTATAGAAAACACGCGTTTTTGGTTCCTCGCTCGAGCGAGAGAGTCTTCGCTTGAGCAAGCTTCGTAGTCCCAGATTTCCATAAGTACGTGTTTTTGTCAGATTTTAGGATTACTACTCCAGATCTTCTTTTTGGATATTAAGGTTTATATCTGGGGATATTTTGCTAGTTTTCTTTGATGTTTAATTGGGTATTCAACTCATGGGTTAAGAAGAATACATCAAAGGTTTGTTTGTTCATTCTACACAAAAGAGAGAGTTGTTCTTCAGTGGATTTTGAAGAATTCGAGCCGGAAGCTTTGGTGGATTCTGGAGTGGCTCATCGTCAAGACAATTTCGAGGTGAAGACGGGGTTGGAAGAGGCACATAGGGGTTGGTTCAATTTGGGCATGGATTCGCTAGGTAATTGAGAGTATACCTGTGTAATTCCTTTATGTCTTTTTAGTGGATTATTTTGTGGCTTTTGCCCGTGGTTTCTTTTATCATAATTGGAGGTGTCCAATTATGGTTTTTTCACGTAAAATCGTTGTGTCGATTTGTCTTGATTGTTTGATTGGGATTGTTGTTTTCTGCTTAAAATTGATACATAATCACAAATCAACATATAGGGGATTTCTAGATTTTTCACTTCTTAAACACAAATCAGAAGTAATTGAAAAGTTTAAGGAATATAAATTAGAGGTAGAAAAGCAACTAGGTCGGTCCATTAAAAACTTGAATAATGATAGAGGTGACAAATATGAAGCTATGGATTCTTTTTGCAAGGAAAATGGCATAAAACATTTGTTTACAATGCCATACACTCTACAACAAAATGGATTTGTAGAAAGATGAAATCGTACTCTAATGGAAATGACAAGGTCTACGATGACTCATGCTGATCTTCCTATTCTTTTTTGGGGGGAAGCCTCGTCCACCGCTACATACATATTAAATAGAGTCGAAACAAAAGCCAAACCTCTAATTCTTTATAAACACTGGCATGGTACTAAACCTAATGTTCTGAATCTTAAAGTTTAGGGATGCAAAGCACATGTACTTATTCCCAAACCTTTAAGGGATAAATTTGAAAGTAAAACTTGGGAATGTAAGTTTATTGGTTATGTCAACAATGGGAGTGGTTATTGTTTTTAGCATCTTGAATGTGGATTAATAGAAAGTAGAGATGTTATTTTTCTTGAATCCAGTGATCTTGTTACTTCAATTGAGCAAATTAAATTTCTCTCTAAGGTATCTCCGGATTCCTCTCTCCCCTATTTGTCACAAGACCTACGAGTTATCAATGCCCAACCTCATAGTGGGATGCGCAAACAAAGTGACGTTTTACCTGATTCAAATCTTAAGATAAGTGGGTGTAAAAGAGCAAGATGCCTATCTAAGGTTTTGAAAAACCATTATGTTTTTCAAGTTGAAGAACTCAATAACTTGGTAGATTATCCTATTAGTTACAATGAAGCAATGAGCATCAGTGACGCTACATAATGGCTCGAGGCCATGAATGAAGAACTTGAATCAATCAAGAAAAATGATGTTTGGGAATTAACTGATCTCCCAAATGAAAGAAAATCCACTGGTTGCAAGTGGGTTCTTAGAAAGAAATTTACAGTAGATGGGAGTTTGGAATAATACAAGGCAAGGTTAGTAGCCAAGGGATTCACACGACAACCTGGAATAGACTTTGTGGACACGTATTCTCCTGTTGCAAAATTTGGAATTGCATCAATTAGATGTTAAAACAGCTTTTCTCAATGGAGAATTAAAAGAGAAAATTTATATGATGCAACCTGATGGTTTCCAGATCCAAGGCAACGAGGATAAAGTCTACAAGCTGAAAAGATCCATGTATGGACTCAAACAATCATCAAGACAATGGTACTTGAAATTCCACCAAGACATTTTAGAAATGGGTTACGTTGTTAGTCCAGTAGATCATTGTGTTTATATCTAGAAAAATGATGACAAGTTAGCAATATTGTCTTTATATGTGGATGACATATTGTTAGCAGCATATTATCCATATATGATTATGAAAACTAAAACTTTCTACATGGGTTTTGCAACCTATGTTCTAGGAATTAGAATTTCAAGAGATAGAAATTCAAAGTTATTATATATAGATCAAGAAAAATATCTAGACAAGGTGCTCAAAAGATTTAATATGGATAATTGCAATTCTTTAAGCACACCTGTTTGCAAGAGACAAAGTCTTAGTAAAAGTGTGAATTCTCAAACTAAGTCTGAATTGAGGAAATGAGAGATGTCCTATATGCTCAGGCGGTAGGCAGCCTAATGTATGCTATCACAAGCACAAGACCTGACATCTGTCATGCAGTTGGATTGGTAAGTAGGTTTCAATCCAATCCATGTAAGAAACATTGGTAAGCAGTCAAAAGAATTTTCAAATATTTAAAAAGGCACTAAGAATTTGAAATTATGTGTTGGTTTGTGTGATCTAGACATAAAAGGATACACTGACGTAGATTTTGCAAGAAATGTAGATGATAGAAAATCTACTAGTAATTATGTATTCTTGTTTGGTGGAACAACAATTTCTTGGTTATGTAAGAAATAGAGTTGTGTTGCAAAATATACTATGGAAGTTGAGTATATAGCTTGTAGCATAGCAGTTAGTAATGCGGTCTGGATAAAGCGATTTGTTGACAGTTTACAATTTGGTATACCTGCCAAACCAGTCAATATGTTTTATGACAATCAGTCTACCATCTCATTAATAAAAAGTGGAGCAAATAGCTCTAAGGGAAAGCATATTGATGTTAGTTATCACTATATTTAGGACATAGTGGAGAGAGGTGAAATTAAAGTCAACTATATACCCTCAAAAGATATGGTGGTCGACCCTCTGACCAAAGGGTTGTCTCTAGAAAAATTCAAAGAACATGTAGCTAATATGGGATTGAAAAATGCCTAACTAGGTAGTTTAGCTACTTATATAAAAGCATAGTCGGATGACTCTGGGGATGCTTGGATAACCGATGTGATGCGACTCTATCTTACATAGAAACATGTGTTTGGTCAGGTAATAAGGTAGAGGAACTGACAAGGTACGAACATCATAGTTAGCATGAGATGTAAAGTCCATTATATGCAACATGCTGACTAGATGGTGTTGCCTACTTGATCAACAAAAAGTCACTGATAAGGTGTGTTAAGGAAAACCTTCAGGAATGGGCCTTAAAAGAAGTACTTAACAATAATTTCGGCATAGGTTGACACATGAGAAATGTGTGCGGCTGAAGTCGTCAATGGTGATTAGGTATGGACTATGAACCCATCATTGAAAATTGATGCCGTTCACTTGAAATATAGTGAATTGAAGTCATTTGGAATGTGTTAACAATGGGAGAACACATTTGTACGAATGCAGTCAGATTGGTGGCAAAAATGTGCGCACGTATGGTCAAGTCACAATCGGATGTCGATCTATGCAATAATTTCATAGATGAAAGTTGGCATGAGACAAAATTTTGGTACCAAGGTAAACATGTTCAACTCAGGTTTGTCACCTCATAATGTTGTGATCAAGTGGGAGATGGTGGAATAAAAGTGATCACACCATAATTCGGTGTGGCTCATTACATCCAAACATTTTCCATAGGTGCTGATATACCTTCCTGCAAGAAACCGAGAATAGTCTAGCAGTTGAATGTTTGAATTTGAAACTCCAAGTGACACAACCATTGGTGAAAGGTTGTAGTGAAACATGGTACCTATTGACATTATGGATCAATCTTAACAGGTGTGACCATTACCAAAGGTTGCCATTGTGTATACAAATACCCATGGCAGTGAAGTTGAAATTCACTTCAACATGATAAAACTTTCTCATTTGTTTTGTTCTCAGATTGTCAACTTTTTTACATGATAAACACCCTCACGGGATCATCGATCATTGCCATTGTTAATTTATCTTTCACAAACAACGTAATAAAAGTTGGTTCAATTAGGCCCATAACTTGCGCTAATGATGACAGGGCCATTAGGATCCAACTTTCTATCCTTGTGTCCTATGTTGCAAGGGAATTAGGTAAACTATTAGGTAAAACTTATCCATCCTCGTGAAGATATATTTACTAGATCAAAGTTCGCCCAAAAGATTACCATGTGAGCGTTACATGGTGGTATTTAGAGTTGAACATGAATAGAGAACGAATATATAAGACTAGCAAAGCATAAAATGAGTATGGCCAACATGATAGAAGATAAGAATGACCAGCAAAGTCGGACTGACTAAGTTGACCATACTAGATTGAAAGCCAACCAGATTAAAGCATTTGAGTCGACTAGTGTGCATGATCAAGCTGACAAGAAAGAGTTAATCCAATTTTAATTCACATAGTTAAGTAATTTTTCATCTATAATTTGTTAATTAGACAAATGAAAAATAATGTTGTGATTTTTTTTATACCAAAATGTATATTTTTCTTTCTTTATTTCAGTGTTTATCTGCTATTTGCATTAGTTTTGGTTAGCATTACCAAAACTGAGTTAGTATAATTATGTCAAAAGTATAAAGTTAATCATATTTGTTCTTATACCTCAAGAAAGGTTAGTGTAATGTACCCAAATTTTAGTTACACAATTGAATGGGAGTCAGTTGATTAATGATTATTTAAGCACAGTGCTTGAAATAAATCGAACCCAGCCGAACTCGGCTTATTTTCTTAGCGAATTTGTTCATTGATCTCAAGCTTGGTTCGATAACTAACTGGGTTTGAACTCAGCTCAATAAGATTATTATTATTTTATTATATTATTTAAATAAAGATATATAAATAAAAAAAAAATTATATACATAATATATAAATAATATATTTATTATATAATTTAAATAAAGATAAATGAGGCAAGCTTATTTGAGTTCAAGCTCAGCTCATTTAAACAAACCGAGCTGAGTCAGTTCACAAACAACTCAATTCATTTGCAGCTCTATACTTTGAAAGTAATGTATTTAGGCCATATTTGTTTGGACGGATTGGATAAGAGAATATTGTAATCCATTGAACTATTTGGTTAGAAATTATGTGTCTCCCTATAATTGATTAGAATCACATTTTGAATAATGTAGGAATTACGAAAAAGATATTCTTATCGAATATTTCATAAAAATTTTGCACCCTTAAATTACACATATACCATATACCATAAACTAACATATCATAACATACTATAAAATAACAGCCCATAACATAACCACCATATACCATAATAAATCGTATGGAAGTGGGAAACCTGTAGACCTTAATAGGAGTGGGAAACCTATAGACCTTGACGTTGAAGAAGACAACTATGACAAAGAGACTCACGAAGGAAATGATGTCGGCCATGAGAGCGACGTACCAAAGAAAACAGACCAGAGCGGCTATTACAACAAGGATGACCTCTAGGTATGGAAAGAAAGATGCCTACGAAGGGACGAAGAGGTAAAGGCCATGGTGAACAAATTGGCGAACCTACAAACAGTGGTCAATTTCATGATGCAGAATAACATCATGCAGCCACCGTTCCCACTACAAGATATGCCAATTCCAGCGGTAAAGGAGGATGCCCGAAAAGAGGGACAGAAAACAGTCCCTACAGTCCCCTAGCACACCAGGACCGAAAAACACTGTCACTGGCCTTCAAGGGAGGTCGGGCGAGGGGAGTCAAGAAGGGAAGAATCGAGAAGGACGCATCGCACCAAGGAAGCCGACCCCAAAGAACATTGGCATGTTCAAGGGCAGGAGTTATGCTTAGACGCAACCAATGGAGGGAAGTCCAAAAAGACCCATAATGAAACTGGGAGTAGTGCACCGAAAGGGCTGAAGTCAGGAGATAGTCGAGCTCCTGGATGGATCAAAGAGGATCTGGGGGATCACCTACAGAGGAAGCAACAAGATGCCGAGGTAGCCTCTCCGATCAAGCCAAGAACACCGTTCTTGGTAGAATTGGATATATTCGAAGCCCCAAAGAGGTTTAGCATGCCGAGATTCAAGATCTACGATGGTAAGTCGGATCCCAACTTTTAAGTCATCTTGTACCTGAACTCGATGGTGTTGTACATCGGGAACGAGTCGTTGCTCTGCAAGGTGTTCCCCTCATCCTTCGAAGAAATTGCATCGGCTTGGTTTCACAAGTTGCTGAAAGGAACTGTGAAAACCTGGGAAGGCCTGGCCAAGATGTTTGTAGCCAGGTTCATGACAAACAAGCTACAGCCATTGAGGGTGGACGCCCTAATGGCCTTGAAGATCGGCGAGGATGAAAGCCTTAGGGCCTATGCCAAAAGGTATTATGAGGTATTCAACCGAATACTAGGATGCAATCAAGAGGTGGCGGTTGTGTCATTTAAAAACAGCTTGAAGGATGACTGCCTACTTCAAAAATCACTGGCAAAGACATTGCCGAAAAGTATGGAGAAGTTGATTGCCAGGATAGAAAAGTATGCCAGAGCCGAGGAGGACACGCCGGGGACAAAGGCGTCTAAACAAGAGAGGAGAAATGGTTCGCCGAAGTGAAGCCGAGATAACACTGGATACGAGAAGACAAGAGCTCAACCCAAGTGAGTAGATCCTGGATTCCAGATCTCGGATCCCAAATCCCAGAAGACAAGATCTCGGCCTAGATGATTAAGTCCGAGAAGAGAAGAGCTTGGCCTAAGTTAAAGAATTTTTATATAAGGTCCACAAAGGAGTATGTGGAAGCCATGCAGGGGGCAGATCCCTTGCCCATAGAGCAATATTGTAGGGATTCTTTTGGCCTTACATGCAAAAAGAAGCTGAAGCCTATGTAAAAAAACATGAAAATGCTTTGAAATCGACCTGCAACGTGCAATAGAATAGCAATTCGGCTAGGGGCATACCGGCAACAACTTGCTAGGGCTTACAATAAGAAGGTTAGCCCAAGAGAGTTCAAAGTTAGGGACCTCAGCCTGAGAAAGGTTGCCGGCCATGGGGCATAACGGCTGAAGCAATAATAAAGTGCGAGTTTGATTTTTGAAATCTGTGCGATAGGACCGACTAGTCCTATGATGATATTTCTGATTGAAACATGACGAATAACTTAGACTTATTATATAGCAGAGTAGAAACTTTACTTGCATATAATAAAGTTGAACTAAGTTGGGTTAACCTGGACTTGTCATATCGGAAAAATCAGACACGGATTGGAGCTAAGTGCCTTAGTAAAGAGACCAAAGTTAATAACCTCGACCAGTCTTTTTTCAAATCTTACATCAGCGATAAGGTCAAAGCCACGTGCCTAATAAGAACCCAAGTGGAACTTAAGTTCACATTAGGGGGCAAAAGGCTGAAGAATGATGCTTGGGATTGGTTTAGACACTTGTTAAAATTAAAATTTACAAGTTGAAGTTAAACCGAGGACGTGTTTAACACTTGTTGAAATTGAAATTTATAAGTTGAAGTTAAACCGACGTCATGTTTAATACTTGTTGAAATTTTAAATTTACAAGTTGAAGTTAAACCGAGGTCATGTTTAACACTTGTTGAAATTTTAAATTTACTAATTGAAGTTAAACCGATGTCATGTTTAACACTTGTTGAAATTTAAGTTTACAAGTTGAAGTTAAACCGAGGACGTGTTTAACACTTGTTGAAATTGAAATTTATAAGTTGAAATTAAACCGAGGTCATGTTTAACACTCGTTGAAATTTTAAGTTTACAAGTTGAAGTTAAACCGAGGTCATGTTTAACACTTGTTGAAATTTTAAATTTACAAGTTGAAGTTAAACCGATGTCATGTTTAACACTTGTTGAAATTTAAGTTTACAAGTTGAAGTTAAACCGAGGATGTGTTTAACACTTGTTGAAATTGAAATTTACAAGTTGAAATTAAACCGAGGTCATGTTTAACACTCGTTGAAATTTTAAGTTTACAAGTTGAAATTAAACCGATGTCATGTTTAACACTTGTTGGAATTGAAATTTACAAGCTAAAGTTAAATCGAGGTCATGTTTAATACTTGTTGAAATTTAAATTTACAAGTTGAAGTTAAACCGAGGACGTGTTTAACATTTGTTGAAATTGAAGTTTACAAGTTGAAGTTAAACCGAGGATGTGTTTAACACTTGTTAAAATTGAAATTTGTAAGTTGAAGTTAAACCAATGATGTGTTTAACACTTGTTGAAATTGAAATTTACAAGTTGAAGTTAAACCCAAGACGTGTTTAACACTTGTTGAAATTGAAATTTACAAGTTGAAGTTAAACCGATGTCATGTTTAACACTTGTTGAAATTTTAAATTTACAAGTTGAAGTTAAACCGATGTCATCTTTAACACTTGTTGAAATTTAAGTTTACAAGTTGAAGTTAAACCGAGGACGTGTTTAACACTTGTTGAAATTGAAATTTACAAGTTGAAGTTTAACTGAGGTCATGTTTAACACTCGTTGAAATTTTAAGTTTACAAGTTGAAGTTAAACCGAGATCATGTTTAACACTTGTTAGAATTGAAATTTACAAGTTAAAGTTAAACCGAGGTCATGTTTAACGCTTGTTGAAATTTAAGTTTACAAGTTGAAGTTAAACCGATGTCATGTTTAACACTTGTTGAAATTTTAAATTTATAAGTTGAAGTTAAACTGAGGTTATGTTTAACGCTTGTTGAAATTTAAGTTTACAAGTTGAAGTTAAACTAAGGACATGTTTAACACTTGTTGAAATTGAAATTTACAAGTTGAAGTTAAACCGAGGTCATGTTTAACACTTGTTGGATTTGAAATTTAGAAGTTGAAGTTAAACCGAGGTCATGTTTAACGCTTGTTGAAATTTAAGTTTACAAGTTGAAGTTAAACCAAGGTCACGTTTAACACTTGTTGAAATTTAAGTTTACAAGTTGAAGTTAACCGAGGTTATGTTAAAAGAAGATTGGTTTAAACACTTGTTGAAATTTTTGAGAAAAAATTTACAAGTTAAAGCCAAGGTTATATTAAAAGAAATATCTACATAGTTGTTGAGATTACCATGTTGCCAAGATTTTGAAGAAATTTAAAGATAGAAGTCTTGCTAAGAGTGAAGTATCGAGTTGTAAATAACACTTGTGAAAATATTGTAAAAAATATTTTCGAGTGTTAAACCGAGGCTGAGATAAACCGTTTAGTGGGTACAACCGAGGTGTTACACCCCGAGGAGATTGCACAGTTAAGGTGTATTTTGAAGACATTCAAATTATTTTAAGTACAGAATCATATAAGAGTAAAAACAAGACACATACAACCACATTGAAAGAAGAAATTAAAGAAAGCATTCAGAAAAGGAAAGAAGACACTTCGGCCTAACATTGAAGAATAATTGTTTAGATTACAAAAAGGCCGGTGTGAAGTACGCTGGTGTCAGACGGTGGTAGTAAGCAAAGAAGTGCAACAAAAGCCTCACCGGGGGGAGAGAGTGAAACTGGTTACAAAAAGCTTTGCAAAAGCAGCAATGGAGGATTTGAGAGAGAAAGTTTGAATAAGAACGAAGATGCAGAAGTGAAAAGACGGAGAGAGAGTTGATTTTGGTCAAAAGCATGAAATGGCGGCAAAATGGCAATTATGGTACCTTGGACGACGTGCTTGTTAAACGGCGCACGCAAAAGTGATGCGACTTGATGGCGCGTATCAGGTACAGTCCAGTAAGGGAAAGATGCGTGGTAAAAACGGTTGAAATATTGTGTGTGCCAGCTCATACGCGTGTTGGAACTCTTGGAGTTATTGAAGCAAATACCTCGGCTAGAAGGACGGTTTCGGCTGAGAAACTTAAACGAACTTGGTCGTTGGTTCTAAGGCATTGATGAAAGCAAACTATAGGTCTTGGTTATATTGAGCCGACGAGTTCTGACTTCGGCAATAGATAATGATGCGAGCTTAGCTGACGTGCTAAATGGAAGAAATGATATAGGTTCCATCACCTCAGGATGCCGAGGTAATAGAACCTAGGGGGCAGTTGTGGGGACATAATTTTTGAATGACAACACGTGGCCGAGGTGTCACCGAAGTGACAGCCGGGGTGCCACATGTCCTGGTCATGACGCCGAGATCATCTCGGCTAGGCCGAGGTTATCTGCGAAGATACCGGAATCCGGAATAAGCGGATAAGGAACAAGAGTCCTAGAATGAGATAGGACTTCAGTTTGGGTAGAGATAAGACTCTTAGAGAGTTTATCCCAATCCTACTGGGAGTCCAAGATTAGCAGTAATCCTAAGGCCATTGAAGCTAGGCTTCTATTGGGACTAGGTTTGTGTTGGCTATAAACGAGAGGCACCTCCATGGATCTAAGGTATGCTTTTTATGCTCTGAATAGTGAGTTAAGCACTTTTGCTATCTTTAAGAGATAACTGACTAGATTGTTGGAGTGCCCCTTGGTGGACGAACCACCACCGGAATCTCTTCTTTTTGTTGATAGGTCGTTTGGCTTAATCTATTTTGCCGGTGTTCTCCAGCTGAGTACCTATTTGGCAGTGTGGTCGGAAATTGACACATACAGTACATATATTTAGAATTCGTATATATTGATCTAAGACATGCAAGATTATGATTTCACTTAAAGAATGAGTTATTTTCAAGAATTGTTATGGTTTAAAGAATAATGTATAATGGTTTCTTTATCTTTTTGTTTTGATGCCACTCCTTGATTCTGTATTTGAAATAGAGCCCTTGAGCTCTCTAGTTCCCTTGTTAATGTTCTTTATTTTTTCAAAGTTAAAGGAATTGATCTTGGGAATTTTTTTGTCAAAATTGGATGAAACTTTTACCTTTCTTTTTCTATGTGTGAAAAAGACTTTTTCAAAGGCAAGATTGTCCCCATGATTAGGTTAATGTAGAGAGTTTGAAATGTAAGTAAGATTTCTAATATCATATCATAATTTGAATTTAAAGGGAAAGATTTTGATGTGAAGTTTTTTTTTTTTTTGATCAGCATATGAAGGTTTTATATAAGTTGGTTCTTGATGTTTTGTCCAAAAAGCCACGTATGCCATGTTTTGGAAATTAGGCGGGTTTTGGTTGTTTAGTTGTCAATTTGTAATTAGGAGTTGTAAAAGAGAATGTTTCATGAATCACGGCTGGGTCACATCAACTTGAGGGTAGATGAGATTTCAAAATTATAATTAAAATGGTCAGTTGAGCATGTTTACAAATGCAAGAATTCTAATTTGTTTAGAATCTGCTACCTTTAGAAAAATGGGTGCTTCTCTACAGGATTGTATTTACTTTCTTTTTGTTTGACGGGTAATATTATTGTGGTGTAATTTTTCCAACTAATTTATGTTGTTTCTTTCTTTTGGTTGCAGATTTGTATTTTTTGGGCTCAATTGAGTGCAATGTTGGTAAGTGGCAATTTTTTTTTTTTTTTTTTTGGTGAATCTTGTTTATGGACATGTATCTATAACGTCATTCATTTTATTTACAGCGTCACAGTGTTAGTTGCAATTACTTCACAGATGATGACACTAACCTTCTCAGCGCGAGTATCCTTCCCAAGGGACCAGAGAGTTGTTAAGCGTTATGATGATTTCAAGAAATATCAAGATGTCCTCCATAGTTCGAAACACTTAACGCATAGATATTTTCTGCGATAATTTTTTGGCGACGATTCGCGTGGCAATGGTGGTTCGATCATATATGAGTCGTACAACATGACTTTGACATGCTATTTGAAATATTTGAACACTCAAGGCTCGCCCATGATTTCATACGACAGTTTTCTTTTGTCAGGGGATTACATTTGCAGCTTGGAGAAAAGGCTCGTTATTTGATTTAGGTATACCCGTATATAGTGTAATTTAGATTTTGATAAATAAAATTTAGTCATTTAGCATAACTTATTTTGAAATTGTTTCTTCGTAGGTACCTGTTGAAGTTTATATTGGACTTACATAATCAAAATTTTGTGACTACTGATTTAACAAGAATAATGTTGTAGTGGTTAATCATACTCCAAAGTTCTTTGATCTAATAACCGAACCATGTACAAAATCTGGAGTGACTAAAGACCTTTTGTGCTTAGAATTTTTAGTTCGTAATGTTATTTTGAAAGGAATGGATGTGCCAACAGAGTTGGAAGATTTCTTAAACCTTCTCCTTAATTGAAGGTATTTTTAATGTACTTTTTTTATTTATTTATACATTTCTAAATTATTGACGGTGCTTTCTTTTCTTTATTTAACCGTCATTATTATATTTCAAATTATCTCTTCCACAAGGGAAATGTGCTACTCATTGAGCACAACTGCTCAATTATGGAGCCCGCCTAGCATTGCGAATTTATGTGCAGCGTTTGGGACAAACACCATTTCATCGACAATAAGAAATTTAAGTTGGCTTTAAAGGACATTGGAAATCACATGAAACTATCTAAAGAGTGGCACCAAGTGCTAAGTAGAGGTACTCCATTATGGTATGTTTACCGAGGACAAAAACATCATGGTGGTTTCAAAACGCAAGATTAGATTTGTCTAGATTCATGAGACATACAGTTCAGCATGTGTTGGACTACTGGACAAAGAGATGGAAAACGGTAATCTCTGTCTCTCTCTTTTCTTTTTCTTTGTGTGTAATTTTAGACTGCTTTTCTGCTCTTAATACTTGAGCTAGGTGAGTTCCGTAAGCTGCAACAGCTGATGCTAGTGTTGTTGGAGCTATAGTCTCTTCTTTTTTTCTTATTTATTTGTATTTTTAATTATCTTTGTTATGTTGTACAGGTAACCAATATCAACAAATATTTTGACGATCAAGCTTTGAGCGTAACCTATCCAATGGTTTTAGTAGAGATGCAGAGAGGGCTGAATCAATATGGACTCCTCTATGAATTCATTGTTCAATTTCCTCTGCAATGATAAGGATAATAATTAGAAGCTTGCATTAGTTTTTAAGTTTTTATGGATATTGCAATAATTTTCTATCCATATTTTCTGCTATTATTCCTCTTTCCATTCTTAATTTTTATATAACAATATGATGCAATTCTGATCCTCAAATGATTAATGAAACATGCGAGCAGTAGTATACAAACTCAACTCAAGTAAGGTAAAGACTACTATATGCATCAAAATGGCTGAATGCTATTGGCAAAGGAATCATAAACTGCAATAGACCAATTAAATGGAGCGTAATAAACGAACATGTTAGCTCCATCCACTACCCACATGGTAAGGAGCCCACCATCCACATGGTATGGGTGGCACCATGTGGTAAAGGAAGCTGGTGTGGCAATACCAACTCACCAAAGGTAGATGGTGAGGATGGCACAACCAAGCCCACTCATGGCTGTCACTTCACCTACTCCTCTTCTCTTGGTTATAAATTGAGATGAGTCAGGAGGGGTTTAATACAGATATGGGAGTGATACACAGAGGAGAGTATAATCTGTGAGTGAGAGAGTTCTATAGAGAGTTGTGAGGTGTGAGTTCTGTAATCTCCCTCCGAGATAATTCTATAGTGGATATCTCTCCGTGGACATAGGCATTTGCCGAACCACGTAAATCTTCTTGTGTTAATGTGTGGAATTGATTTCTGGTGTTCTATAGTCCTAACAAGTGGTATCAGAGCCGAATCGGTTGCGTTTCGGAACAAAAAAATGTGTTTTTAAATCAGAAATCAAGTTGCTCATAATCAGGTTTTGAGCATACCAGAAGCAAGGACTCCAAGAGAGGAGTCCAGAACTGCAAAGAACAACCCAAGAAGAGCCTGAACGCGCTCTCACGCAGCCCCAAAGCCTGCGCGTGAATCCCACTCTCTACACATGCCGCACGTGCCGTGAAGAGGAGCCAGCGCATGATCTCACTTTCTCCCACGCACCACACGTGCTGCTCAAGGAGGAAGATAAGTGTGTTGCGCGCGTGTGTGACGTTAGATGCCACGTCATTGGCCACGTGGCTGCCACGTCATCGCCACGTCGCTGACACGTGTCCGAGACGTCATTGCCAAATCACTACCACGTGTCTGACACGTAAACGCCACGTCATTGACACGTGGCTGCCAAGTCAGCAAATCATTGCCATGTTGTTGTCCACGTCATCAGACCTAGAGGCAGAGAGTGATCCGCTGCAGCACGGCTAAGGCACACTTGCCAATTTGAACTATCCAAACTGTTTTGGACTGATCTCAACCATTCTGTGTCCATTTTTGATGATCCAATACTGGTTTTCAACTATTTGGAGTATTCCGGACACATCTGTACGGTTAGATTTTTCATTCGGAGTTTTCTGTAAAAGGAAAGAATACGATGGAGGATTCCACATCAACTTCAGAATCTATGTTCAAATTAACTCCTTCCAATTATGCAATTTGGAAGTCACGGATGGAAGACATCCTGTTTTTTAAAAGACTTGTTTGACCCCATTTTATAAAGGGGGTTAAACCTGAAGGAGTGAAAGATGATGACTGGATAAAGATGAACCACAAGACTATCGCTTGTATCAGACAATGGATAGACCACAGTGTGTTCCATCATGTTGCCCAAGAGACCGATGTCTATGCTCTTTGGACAATGTTAAACGACATGTACCAGCCAAAGACTGCGCAAAACAAAGCCTTGGTGATGAGAAGGCTAATAAATTTGAAGTTCAAGAATGGTGTGTCTATCGCTGAGCACACCAGTGAATTCAAAAATTTGGTGAATCAGCTTGCAACTGTCAAGATGCGCTTCGACGATGCAGTGCAAGCTGTACTACTACTCAATTCTTTGCCGGACAGCTAGGAGACATTGGTGGTTTCTCTCAGCACCTTTGCACCAAAAGGGAAACTGACCATGAGTATGGTCGCAGACGCCATGCACAATGAAGAAACAAGAAGAAAAGAGATGGGAGGTAATCAGTCCCATGTTTTGGAAATTAGGCGGGTTTTGGTTGTTTAGTTGTCAATTTGTAATTAGGAGTTGTGAAAGAGAATGTTTCATGAATCATGGGTGGGTCACATCAATTTGAGGGTAGATGAGATTTCAAAATTATAATTAAAATGGTCACCTGAGCATGTTTACAGATACAAGAAGTCTAATTTGTTTAGAATATGCTACCTTTAGAAAAATGGGTGCTTCTCTACAGGATTGTATTTACTTTCTTTTTATTTGATGGGTAACATTATTGTGGTGTAATTTTTCCAATTAATTTATGTTGTTTCTTTCTTTTGGTTGCAGATTTGTATTTTTTAGGCTACAATTGAGTGCAATGTTGGTAAGTGGCAATTTTTTTTTTTTTTTGGTGAATCTTGTTTATGGACATGTATCTATAACGTCATTCATTTTATTTACAGCGTCACAGTGTTAGTTGCAATTACTTCACAGATGATGACACTAACCTTCTCAGCGCGGGTATCCTTCCCAAGGGACCAGAGAGTTGTTAAGCGTTATGATGATTTCAAGAAATATCAAGATGTCCTCCATAGTTCGAAACACTTAACGCATAGATCTTTTCTACGATAATTTTTGGCGATATTCACGTGGCATTGGTGGTTCGATCGTAGATTAGTCGTACATCATGACTTTGACATGCTATTTGAAATATTTGAACACTCAAGGCTCGCTCATGATTTCATATGACAAGTTTTCTTTTGTCAGGGGATTACATTTGCAGCTTGGAGAAAAAGCCCGTTATTTGATTTAGGTATACCCATATATAGTGAAATTTAGATTTTGATAAATAAAATTTAGTCATTTAGCATAACTTCTTTTGAAATTGTTTCTTCGTAGGTGCCTGTTGAAGTTCATATTGGATTTACATAATCAAAATTTTGTGACTACTGGATTTAACGAGAATAATGTTGTAGTGGTTAATCATACTCCAAAGTTCTTTGATCTAATAACCGAACCACGTACAAAATCTGGAGTGACCAATGACCTTTTGTGCTTAAAATTTTTAGTTCGTAATGTTATTTTGAAAGGAATGGATGTGCCAACAGAGCTGGAAGATTTCTTAAACCTTCTCCTTAATTGGAGGTATTTTAATTGTAGTTTTTTTTATACATTTCTAAATTATTGATGGTGCTTTCTTTTCTTTATTTAACAGTCATTATTATATTTCAAATTATCTCTTCCACAAGGGAAATGTGCTACTCATTGAGCACAACTGCTCAATTATGGAGCCCGCCCAGCATTGCGAATTTATGTTCAGTGTTTGGGACAAACACCATTTCTTCGACAATAAGAAATTTAAGTTGGCTTTAAAGGACATTGGAAATCACATGAAACTATCTAAAGAGTGGCACCAAGTGCTAAGTAGAGGTATTCCATTATGGTATGTTTACCTAGGACACAAACATCCTGGTGGTTTCAAAAATGTAAGATTAGATTTGTCTAGATTCATGAGACATACAGTTCAGCATGTGTTGGACTACTGGACAAAAAGATGGAAAACGGTAATCTCTGTCTCTCTCTTTTCTTTTTCTTTGTGTAATTTTAGACTGCTTTTCTGCTCTTAATACTTGAGCTAGGTGAGTTCCGTAAGCTGCAACAACTGATGCTAGTGTTGTTGGAGCTATAGTCTCTTCTTTTTTTCTTTTTTATTTGTATTTTTAATTATCTTTGTTATGTTGTATAGGTAACCAATATCAACCAATATTATGCCGATCAAGCTTTGAGCGTAACCTATTTGATGGTTTTAGCAGAGATGAAGAGAGGGCTAAATCAATATGGACTCCTCTGTGAATTCATTGTTCAATCTCCTCTACAATGATAGGGATAATAATTAGAAGCTTGCATTAGTTTTTATGTTTTTATGGATATTGCAATAATTTTCTATCCATATTTTCTGCTATTATTTCTCTTTCTATTCTTAATTTTTATACAACAATATGATGCAATTTTGATCCTCAAATGATTAATGAAACATGCGAGCTGCAGTATACAAACTCAACTCAAGTATAAGGTAAAGACTACTATATGCATCAAAATGGCTGAATGCTATTGGCAAATGAATCATAAACTGCAACAGACCAATTAAATGGAGCGTAATAAACGAACATGTTAGCTCCATCCACTACCCCCATGGTAAGGAGCCCACCATCCACATGGTATGGGTGGCACCATGTGGTAAAGGAAGCTAGTGGGGCAATACCAACTCACCAAAGGTAGATGGTGAGGGCGGCACAACCAAGCCCACTCATGGCTGTCACTTGACATGCTCCTCTTCTCTTGGTATGAATTGAGATGAGTGAGGAGGGGTTGAACATAGATATGGGAGTGATACACAGAGGAGAGTATAATCTATCAGTGAGAGAGTTCTATAGAGAGTTGTGAGGTGTGAGTTTTGTAATCTTCCTCCGGGATAATTCTATAGTGGATATCTCCCCGTGGACGTAGGCAATTGCCGAACCATGTAAATCTTCTTGTGTTATTGTGTAGAATTGATTTCTGGTGTCCTATAGTCCTAACAAGTGATATTAGAGCCGAATCGGTTGTGTATCGGAACAAAAACAGTGTGTTTTTCGAAACTGCCCACAAATCAAGTTGCTCAAAATCAAGTTTTGAGCATACTAAAAGCAAGGACTCCAAGAGAGGAGTCCAAAACTGCAAAGAACAGCCCAAGAAGAGCCTGAACGCACTCTCATGCGCCCCCCAAAGCCTGCGCATGAATCCCACTCTCTGCACGCCCCACACACCGTGAAGAGGAGCCGACGCGTGATCTCACTTTCTCCCACGCGCCACAGGCGCTGCTCAAGGAGGAAGACGAGTATGTTGCGCGTGCGTGTGACGTTAGATGCCACATCATCGGCCACGTGGCTGCGACATCATCGCTACGTCACTGACACGTGTTTGACACGTCATCGCCAGATCACTACCACGTGTCTGACACGTAAATGCCACGTCGCTGACACGTGGCTGCCAAGTCAGCAAATCATTGCTACGTTGTTGTCCACGTCATCGCACTGCTGACCACCAACCCAGAGGCGAGAGTGATCCGTCAAGCGCTAAGGCATACCTGCCGATCTAAACTGTCCAAATTGTTTTGGACTGATCTCAGCCATTCTGTGTCCATTTTTGACGATCCAATACTAGTTTTCGACTATTTAGAGTATTCCGGACACATCAGTACAATTAGATTTTTCATTCAGAGTTTTCTGTAAAAGGAAAGAATACGATGGAGGATTCCACATCAACTTCAGAATCTATGTTCAAATTAACTCCTTTCAATTATGCAATTTGGAAGTCACGGATGGAAGACATCCTGGTTTTTAAAAGACTTGTTTGACCCCATTTTTATAAAAGGGTTAAACCTGAAGGAGTGAAAGATGATGACTGGATAAAGATGAACCGCAAGACTATCGCTTGTATCAGACAATGGATAGACCATAGTGTGTTCCATTATGTTGCCGAAAAGACAGATGCCTATGCTTTTTGGACAATGTTAAACGACATGTACCAGTCAAAGACCGGCCCGAAATAAAGCCTTGGTGATGAGAAAGCTAAAAAATCTGAAGTTGAAGAATGGTGTGTCTATCGCCAAGCACACTAGTGAATTCAAAAGTCTGGTGAATCAGCTTGCAACCGTCAAGATGCGCTTGGACGATGAAATGCAAGTTGTACTACTGCTCAGTTCCTTGCCAGACAGCTGGGAGACATTGGTGGTTTCTCTCAGCACCTTTACACCAGAAGGGAAACTGACCATGAGTATGGTCGCAGACGCCATGTACAATGAAGAAACAAGAAGGAAAGACATGAGAGGTAATCAGTCCCGTGTTTTGGAAATTAGGCGGGTTTTGGTTGTTTAGTTGTCAATTTGTAATTAGGAGTTGTGAAAGAGAATGTTTCATGAATCATGGGTGGGTCACATCAATTTGAGGGTAGATGAGATTTCAAAATTATAATTAAAATGGTCACCTGAGCATGTTTATAGATGCAAGAATTTTAATTTGTTTAGAATCTGCTACCTTTAGAAAAATGGGTACTTCTTTACAGGATTGTATTTACTTTCTTTTTATTTGATGGGTAATATTATTGTGGTGTAATTTTTCCAACTAATTTATGTTGTTTCTTTCTTTTGGTTGCAGATTTGTATTTTTTGGGCTCAATTGAGTGCAATGTTGGTAAGTGGCAATTTTTTTTTTTTTTGGTGAATCTTGTTTATGGACATGTATCTATAACGCTATTCATTTTATTTACGTCCACAAGGTTAGTTGCAATTACTTCACAGATGATGACACTAACCTTCTCAACAGGGTATCCTTCCCAAGGGACCAGAGAGTTGTTAGCATTATGATGATTTCAAGAAATATCAAGATGTCCTCCATAGTTCAAAACACTTAACGCATAGATGTTTTCTGCGATAATTTTTTGGCGACGATTCGCGTGGCAATGGTGGTTCGATCATATATGAGTCGTACAACATGACTTTGACATGCTATTTGAAATATTTGAACACTCAAGGCTCGCCCATGATATCATACGACAAGTTTTCTTTTGTCAGGGGATTACATTTGCTTTGGAGAAAAAGCCCGTTATACCCGTATATAGTGTAATTTAGATTTTGATAAATAAAATTTAGTCATTTAGCATAACTTATTTTGAAATTGTTCTTCGTAGGTGCCTAGTGAAGTTCATATTGGACTTACATAATCAAAATTTTGTGACTACTGGATTTAACGAGAATAATGTTGTAGTGGTTAATCATACTCCAAAGTTCTTTGATCTAATAACCGAACCACGTACAAAATCTGCAGTGACCAAGGACCTTTTGTGCTTAGAATTTTTAGTTTGTAATGTTATTTTGAAAGGAATGGATGTGCCAACAGAGCTGGAAGATTTCTTAAACCTTCGCCTTAATTGGAGGTATTTTTAATGTAGTTTTTTTTTTATATACATTTCTAAATTATTGATGGTGGTTTCTTTTCTTTATTTAACTATCATTATTATATTTCAAATCATCTCTTCCACAGGGGAAATGTGCTACTCATTGAGCACAACTGATCAATTATGGAGCCCACCCAGCATTTTGAATTTATGTGCAGCATTTGGGACAAACACCATTTCATCAACAATAAGAATTTTAAGTTGGCTTTAAAGGACATTGGAAATTACATGAAACTATCTAAAGAGTGGCACCAAGTGCTAAGTAGAGGTACTCCGTTATGGTATGTTTACCGAGCACACAAACATCATGGTGGTTTCAAAAATGAAAGATTAGATTTGTCTAGATTCATGTGACATACTGTGCAGCATGTGTTGGACTACTGGACAAAGAGTTGGTATTCTATAATCTCTGTCTCTCTCTTTTCTTTTTCTTTGTGTGAAATTTTAGCCTGCTTTTTTTCTCTTAATACTTGAGCTAGGGGAGTTCCGTAAGCTGCAACAGCTGATGCTAGTGTTGTTGGAGCTATAGTCTCTTCTCTTTTTTTTTTTTATTTGTATTTTGAATTATCTTTGTTGTGTTGTACAGGTAACCAATATCAAGCAATATTATGCCGATCAAGCTTTGAGCGTAACCTCTCCGATGGTTTTGGTAGAGATGCAGAGAGGGCTGAACCAATATGGACTCCTCTATCAATTTATTGTTCAATCTCCTCTGCAATGATGGGGATAATAATTAGAAACTTGCATTAGTTTTTAAGTTTTTATGAATATTGCAATAATTTTCTATCCATATTTTCGCTATTATTCCTCTTTCCATTCTTAATTTTTATACAACAATATAATGCAATCGATCCTCAAATGATTAATGAAACATGCGCAAAAAGATATACAAACTCAACTCAAGTATAAGGTAAAGACTACTATATGCATCAAAATGGTGATGCTATTGGCAAAGGAATCATAAACTGCAACAGACCAATTAAATGGAGCGTAATAAACGAAAATGTTAGCTCCATCCACTACACACATGGTAAGGAGCCCACCATCCACATGGTATGGGTGGCACCATGTGGTAAAGGAAGGTGGGCAATACCAACTCACCAAAGGTAGATGGTGAGGTGGCACAACCAAGCCCACTTATGGTATCACTTCACTTGCTCCTCTTCTCTTGTTTATGAATTGAGATGAGTAAGAAGGTGTTTAATACAGATGTGGGAGTGATACACAAAGGAGAGTATAATCTGTGAGTGAGAGAGTTCTATAGAGAGTTGTGAGGTGTGAGTTCTGTAATCTCCCTCCGGGATAATTCTATAGTGGATATCTTTCCGTGGACGAGGCAATTGCGAACCACGTAAATCTTCTTGTGTTATTGGGTGGAATTGATTTACGGTGTCCTATTGTCCTAACAAGTGATATCGAGTTTTAATCGGTTATGCTTTTGAATAAAAAGCAGTGTGTTTTGAAGCCCACAAATCAAGTTGCTCAAAATCAGGTTTTGAGCATACCAGAAGCAAGGACTCCAAGAGCGAGTCGAATCGCAAAGAATGTTTCAAGAAGAGCTCGAACGTGTTCTCACGCGCCCTCAAAGCTCGCGTGAATCCCACTCTCGCACGCGCCCACGCGTCGTGAAAAGGAGCCAAGACATGATCTCACTTTCTCCCACGCGCTACACGCGCTGCTCACGGAGGAAGACGAGTGTATTGCACGTGCGTGTGACGTTAGATGCCACGTAATCGGCCACGTGGCTGCCACGTCATCGGCATGTCGCTGACACGTGTTTGACACGTCATCGCCAGATCACTACCACGTGTCTGACACGTAAACGCCACGTCACTGACACATGGCTGCCAAGTCAGCAAATCATTGCCACGCTTTGCCCACATCATCGCACTGCGACTACCAACCCAAAGGCGAGAGTGATTCGCCATCGCGGCTAAGGTACACCAAGATCTGAATCGCCCAAACTGCTTTTGGATCGATCCGAGCCATTCTGTATCCGTTTTTGACGATCCAATACTGATTTTCGACTATTTTTTCATAAGATTATATGTTTGGAAAGACCTATTCAATTGAATTCAATATTTGATTGAAATATAATGAAAAATGATAAATGCTCAATAAACTATTTTATCCTTTTCAATTGTTTACTAAGTAATAGCAATACTAAATATGTCTTTAATATATATATATATATATTGGGCTAGATTAAAGAAAAATTTATTTAATTTTACTTTAAAAAAATTAAATAAATTTATTTATTTTAAAATGAAATAAATAAAACATCAATAAAATATTAGGTAATTCTAAAAATAAAATTTTAAAAAAATTTATTTAAAAAAAATAAATAATTAAATAATGAAATTAAATAAAAAAATCAATAAAAATTAAATAAAATATCAATTAAATAAAATATCAACAAAAATTTCAAATAAAACATCAATAAAACATGGGGTAACTACACCCCAGTGAAAGGCAAAAAAAAAAAAAAATACAAATCCATAAAAAAGTATACATATTTAATTATCAGTATTTATATAGTTTCTCACTGATTTATAATTCTTTTTTAAAATTCCCATTCATGTGATATTTTCCCACAGAACATCTATAAAAATTTGTTTAAAGAATTAAATAAATAAACATGAATAAAATTTCAGTAAATAAGTTTATTTTATTTTATTTTTAATTGAAATTTTTATATTTTATTTTACTTCACTAAATGCAATACATAATGAAATCAAATACTTGGAGGGCAAATGTGTCATTTCACAACTTAATTTCATGGATTTCAATCCCACCATTTCTATCCCACATCTCCTTAGGACACAATATATTAGGTTCATATTCAGATGAGACTCCTAATTCGCCTACAAATTCTCAATCAAATAATGAGTTCCATGGTGAATTGAACATGGAATCGAATTTTACCTCCAATCCTTCCAAACAAACATGCTTGATATAAATAACAATAAGATGATTATGCTACAATTTCATAATATGAAAACTAATTAAAGGAAATTGCATAAGTTTATGTATTTACTACCGCCCCCTCTCCCTTTTTTTTTATAATATTAGTAGGAATGTGCTAATATTCCTTTCAAAATAGAAAATGAGGTTTTATGAACAAGCCATGGTAAGATAATTATGTTAATTAACTATGTATTTGACATTATGTAAATCATGGTTCAACATAACATTAACGTATTCCACTATGTGGACAGAATGACATAATTTTTTTATGTTGTGCTTCATGATTTAGAAAATATAAATTTAGATTAAAACAACCTTTATTTTTAATCATCTCAAATCATCACCTTTGACTATTTGCAATGAATAAGGAATGAAAAATAACTGCTAAAACCGAACCGACGAATCGAATTGAACCAGAACTGTCGGTTTGTAGTCTATTTGTTTCTTTTTATTTCGGTCGATCGGCATGATTTTTCAATTTTTTTGATTTTCAATTTCTATCTAGGTTTTGGTGAATTTTACATCGAACGGCACCAAAAATAGACTTCCATCTCAGTCGTCCACATGTCTTATCCTAGCAGCCCATGTAACATAATGACAAAACTTTTTGCCTTCCCACGGTGAAAACATTTTTTGCTCTCTCTCTCTCTCTCTTCAAAGATCAAACGAGTTAGGGTCTTTTTACTACAGTTATGTTTGGAAAGTGATTAAAATAGTCAAAAAATTAGAAAGTCAATAAAAATACATCACATCACTTCTCTACTTTTCTGTACACCTTTCCATAAAAAATTAAAAAATTACTAAAATAACATGTTCCAAACCAAGCCTAAGGGTGAGAAATCACTCCCCTTCATGGTTCACCACCACTATCATCCATTACACAGTTAAAATCTTGAAGCAAAGCCCTAGTAAAAGTTAAATTTCGCCCGTAATTTTTTTATGTTTTATTTTATTTTTTATTGTTTTATTTTTTGAAAGAATCCTATTTTTTTATTTAAAAAAAAAAAGCACCTTATTTTTTACACAAATTCCTAATTTTTTTTAACACTTTTCAAAAGGCCCCAGTGTAGACTGACTTTTGTGTCAAAGCAAATCAAATGTTTGAACCTGTTTATATTATCTATATATATATATATGTGTGTGTGTATATAATACTTATGATGTTTTCAAAAGATTTTAATGTTTGTGAATCATTTGATTTTGATAATATTTTAGACCTATAAAAAGATAATAATATTAGACATTATATTTGACACACTGCCCTTGACATGCAAATGGATAAAAAAAAAAAAAAATGATGATTTAATTTTTTTTCATTAAAATTTGTTCTTATTATTATTATTATTATTTTATTAGGATTTTTTTTTTCTTTTAGCGGCGATAACATATTTTTTTTTAGTAGGAGGATTTTGATTTTTTTGGTTAATTATTATATTTAGATGAATAATTTAATCTCCGTTAGTTAAAATTTGTTCTTATTATTATTATTAAAAAAAAACCTTTGACAATTTATTTTTATATTAGTTAAAATTTGTTCTTGCTATTATTATTATTATTTTAATAGTTAATATTTTTTCTTCTTTTTTTTTTTTTTTGATAAATAAAATATTTCTTCTTGTTATATGTTTAGATGGATGATTTTTAATTTCCCCTATACAAGGGCGCAAGGGCCCAGCGAAATCACTACTCACTAGAGTCTGACCCTGAAAACTAACCTAGGCTCAGTGATTTTCATTTTGTTTTAGTATTCGAATGTATGTAGGTTTTCGTTTTGTTTTAGTATCCGAATGTATGTAGGTTTTGTTAGATTTTGACTATATTGTGGCTAGAAGTTTTAAGGTAGCTTTCATGTGTAAATTGACTTTTGTTTGTACTGTGCCTCAACAAAGTTAATTTAGTAACTTTTGGCTAATTTGCTAATTAGGTTGGTAAGAATAACCTCTGTGTTTGGGCCAACTTTTTGGCTAATTACGAAACGACGTGCAAAAAGTAGAGAGAAAAGGGAATCTTTGACTTTTTGGTATGGGTTGTTGGCTTTTTGGCTAAAAAGGTAACTTTTTGGCTAATTGGCTATTTTAGCCTCTTGCCAAACGAGGCCTCAATTTATAATTGAAAATTGCCTTTGCTTTTCAACTTATTGAATGTGCATGTTAACAGCCGAGTAAAATGTAAAATCATGAAATAAGTATTAACGAAATTATTAAATTAATTCGGCGCTAAATTAATCTGGCCTTGCCCCAGCGGATTGTTGAGCGTGGCCAACGATTATCGGCCATTCATGAATTGGCTGGGGTAGCCTATCTTTTCGGTACAAAGGATTGATGTTAGGCTGAATAGATTAATTAATCTGTCATTGCCCCAGCAGATTAGTGACCGTGGCCAATAATAATCGGCCATTCATGAATTGGCTGGGGCAGCCTATCTTTTCTGCACAAAGGATTGATGTTAGGCCAAATAGATTAATTTATCTGTCCTTGCCCCAGCGGATTATTGAATGTGGCCACTAACGATAATCGCCATTCATGAATTAGCTAGGCGCACTTATCTTTTTGGCACAAAGGATTGATGTTAGTCAATAGATTAATTTATCCGCCTTGCCCCAAAGGATTAGTAACCGCGCCAATGATAACGGCCATTCATGAATTGGTCAGCACCTATCTTTTCGCCACAAACGATTGATGTTAGATCAATAGATTAATTAATCGCTCTTTCCCGCTGGTTTAGTGAACGCGTCGCCAACGATAATCTACCATTCATGAATTGGTGGGCACCTATCTTTTCGCACAAAAGATTGATGTTAGGTAATAGATTAATTAATCGCCTTGCTCTAGCTTAATTAGTGAACGGCCAACGATAATCGGTCATTCATAAATTGGTCGGGCAACCTATCTTTTCGCACAAAGGATTGATGTTAGGTCAATAGATTAATTAATCGCCTTGCCCCAAATAGATTAGTGAAGATGGCCAACGATAATCGGCCATTCATGAATTGCTTGGGCAAATTTTATCTTTTTCGCACAAAGGATTGATGTTGTCAATAGATTAATTAATCATTTGCCCCAGTGGTTTTGTGAATGTGGCCACCAACAATAATCGGCCATTCATGAATTGCTCTGGCACTATCTTTTTCGCACAAAGGATTGATGTTAGGTCTAATAGATTAATTTATCTCGCCTCTGCCCAAATGGATTAGTAATCGCGCCAACGATAATCGGCCATTCATGAATTGGCTGGGGCAGCCTATCTTTTCGGCACAAAGGATTGATGTTAGGTCGAATAGATTAATTAATCTACCATTGCCCCAGTGGTTTAGTGAACATGGCTGCCAACGATAATCGGCCATTCATCAATTGGTAGCAAATGCCTTTTTTGGCACAAAGGATTGATGTTAGGCCGAATAGATTAATTAATCTGCCCTTGCCCCAGCGGATTAGTGAACGTGGCCAACGATAATCGGCCATTCATGAATTCACTGGGCATCCTATCTTTTTGGCACAAAGGATTGATGTTAGGCCGAATAGATTAATTAATCTGCCCTTGCCCCAGCGGTTTAGTAAACGTGGCCGCCAACAATAATTAGTCATTCACAAATTGCCTGGGGCAACCTATTTTTTTTGGCACAAAAGATTGATGTTAGGCCGAATAGATTAACTTATCTGCCCTTGCACCAATGATTAGTGACCGTGGCCAATGATGATCGTCCATTCATGAATTGGCTGGGGCAGTCTATCTTTTCGGTACAAAGGATTGATGTTAGGCCGAATAGATTAATTAATCTGCCCTTGCCCCAGCGGATTAGTGAACGTGGCCGCCAATTATCAGCTATATATGAATTGGCTAGGACAGTATTGAAGAGATCGCTTTGGGAGCGGTGCATCCGCAGGTAATAAAAAGGATGGTTGCTTCAGGCGCCAGAGGTCCCATTAGTGTGTTCAAACTCAACTCAAACCAAAGATGTTGAAGAAGCTTAGATTTGTGTGAATGTCATGCGACTATTCTTAACAACAGGGGAAGGTAGGACATTGGTCGAAGCGATGCAATGATGAATCGAGGTAGGAAACGCTACCATAAACGGGGAGTAGGACAAGCGGGAGAGGGTCCCTCTCACGCCATTGAAGTAGGTCACCCAGGAGGAAAAGCGATAGTGGGAGAGCTCCCTCATTCGGCAAGGGGACTAGTGGGCCATCGCTACCGCTGAGTTTTTTAGTTTTTGTCTGAACAAACCGATGATGGAAGCGATTCGATCGACCAAGATCCAAGCGTAGCGCTTGAATTTGCACGATGATTTTTCCTCCCAAGTCCAAGAATGATGATTGATCGATCGGATTTCAAGTGTTTTGAGAGGGTGTTCACGAGCGGAAAAGGACTATACACCGCTTATGAGATCGCATGCCTTTTGTGCCGCATGGTGTGAGATTGAATAGAGAGATGAACGATTCATAATTTGGAAGCTCGTATGAGAAAGCCGAAATGAGTTAAGAAAAGTCAAAACAACCGAGACACAGTCGACCGGCCAAGCTAACCTGATTGTGGAGGAAAGAGTGACTCAACGACTTATAAGTCACGCGATTGTTAATCGTGATACGGAAAGCATGTTTGCAATAGAGGCTGCAAAGACCAGGGCTTATGAACAAGGCTTCCATGAGGGCCGAAAAGTTGGGATAACGACGAAGGCAAATCTTGCCGAGGAGGTCTGTCGATAAAATCGAGATTTAAGCATGGTTGCGCCAAGGCTCTCCATGTCGTGAAGGCTCTTCTGACAAGAGGCATTGACTCGCATCGCCGTTATATCGGCCATCATTTTTCCTTCATGTTTTCAAGTCGAGAATAGCGGCATGAGGGCGATACCTAACAAAATCAATGTATTGTACCGCTTTAAAATAAATTGAAGTGAACAATGTACTCTCGCTAATTTAATGAAACTAATGAAACATATTATTTTAACTGCTTCCATGTTATAATCATCTCTCATTTTATGTCAACTGTTTATACGTGTTAATCACAATATTCATGAAGAGGACTCAATTCGGATGCTCTTCCGCATAACCATGCTTTCCACAAAGGGCGCCCAAATCGAGGCTCATTCAAACCAAACGGTCCTCGCAGATGGGACTTCAAATTGAGGCTTTTTATCTTTGCCAACCGTGTTATCGATGAAAGGCGCTCAATCTAGAGGCTTATTCGACTCAAACGCAATTCACGGATGGGGCTCAATTCAGAGGCTTTTCATCTTGGCAAATCGTGATATCCGTAAAAGACGCCCAATTTGGAGGCTTTTTATCTTGGCCAATCGTGATATCCATTTAAAGGTGCTCCGAATTCGGAGGCTTATTTGGCCCAAATGTGTCATTCATGATGAGGCTTCAATTGAGGCTTTTTACTTTGAACTAAAGTTCCATATAGTGAAATAAGAAGTCTTGCATTATAAAAGTGAAAGTTGTACACGGTGAACATTCAAAATAAATTATCATGCCCCATAAGCTCGGTTAATGATAGAATTTACGAAATGCATGGAATTCCAAGGACACTAGAGACTTCTTCCGACATGTCTTTGAGTCGATATGCCCTGCTCTCGCAATTGAATCGATTTGATAGGGCTGTCCCTTAGGGACCCGCTCCGCCGCTGATTCCTAGTACCGAGTACTTTTTTGAGGACCCATTCTCCCGGTGTATAACGGTGTAAATGAACACATTGACTATAATGACTTAGCAATGTGTTGTCGACATCGCGGTCATGGACGCAAGGGCGCGGTCTCGCTGCTCCTCAATCAGAGTCAAATTCAAGGCCAACATCATGTCATTTCGCCCATATCAAAAATTTGATTTCAAGGTTAGAGGCCAATCTCGGGGATGATTGCTGGTTCCAAAGCATAAAGCAAACGGCTTTCCTGGGATTGCTCGATAGTGCGATGAGCCCACAACACACCGGCAATTCTTCGACCCATCCGCTTTTGGCTTTCTAGCCTCTTCTGATGCGTCCATAATAGCTTTGTTTGGGGCTTCATTGGCCATTGCTTTGTGGATAAGCCGGCATTGAGAAATAAGGCCGAATACCATACTGGTTACACAATTCTCGGTAGACGCCACAATCAAACTGGGTGCTGTTGTCTAAAATAAGTGCTCTTGGAATGCCAAATCGTGTTATGATATTTCTCCATACAAAACGCTTCACATCAGTATCTCGAATGTTCTTTAGTGCCTCTGCTTCGACCCATTTTGTGAAGTAATCTGTTGCGACAATCAAAAATTGCTTGTTGCCCGGGGCATGAGGTAATGTTCCGACGATGTCTAGTCCTCATTGGGTGAACGACCAAGGACTGGTTATAGAGCTTAATTCTTCAGTAGGCAAATAGGTTAAAGGGGAGAACTTCTGGCACTATTCACATTTCTTGATGTAACACTCGGCATCTGCTCTCATTGTCGGCCAATAATACCCCTGTGTCACAGCTTGATGAGCCAAAGAGCACTCCGAATGGGCACCACAACTACCCTCATATATTTCAATCAAGAGTTCTTCAACTTTGTCCGGATGAACGATTCTAGATATGGACCGTAGGGATTTTTTGTAGAGCTTTCCTGCGGATCCAAGTAATATCGCAGGCTTTGTTCCGCAGCTTGTGTGCTTCTTTCATATCTGTAGAAGGAGTCGTTAGAAGATAGGAATGTAGTGACAGGGTCCATCCAACTTGGACCTGATTCTATGACATTAATTTGAATGGACTCTGAGGCGGCAATGCTCGGCTCAGGGATGAATCCTACTTCAATTGTTCGTTTGATTTCTGAGTTGATAGCGGAGGATAGCGTGCCGTGGCATCTGTGATGTGTGTTATGATCCCAGGTTATTTGATTTAGTTCATAATGGTCGAATTTTGCTAGCAAAGAATTTGCCGTTCTTATGTAAGCTACCATACGGTCATTTTTGGCTGCGTATACTCCTTTCAATTGGTTGATGACTAGCTTTGAATCGCAGAAAATAAAAAGATGCCGAGCACCAAGGAGATGTGCATTCCGTAAGCTAGTTAACAATGCTTCATATTTGGCCTCATTGTTCGATGCAACGAAGCCCGCTTGACAAAATTCGCCATTTATTGCCCCGTCGAGAGCCATGATTACTACGCTCGCCCCACTGCCATATTGGTTGGACGATCCATCACAATACAACTGCCAAATGTCCCTAACATAAATTCTCCAGTTCGGCTTAGGTTGAATCTGATCAGACTTGAAATCGGCGAGGCCTCTAGTGAATTCGACCACAAAGTCGGCGAGCACTTGCCCCTTGATTGAGGTCCTAGGTAGAAATTGAATATCGTATTGGCCGAATTCGAGAGCCCACTTTGAAACGCACCTTGATGTTTCTGCACTACGAAGCACTGACCGGAGGGGGTAGTCCGTTAGTACCCCAATGGTATGGCCCTGAAAGTAATGCATCAGTTTTCTTGCTGCCATGACGAAAGCAAGGACGAGTTTTTCCAATGGGAGGTAGCGTGTTTTGGTGTCAACCATTGCTTTGCTCACATAATACACTGGCCACTGCTCCCCAAGTTCTTCCTTTAACAGTACATCGCTGACGGCCCGGTCGAAAACTACCAGATATAAAATGAGCGGATCACCTACCGAAGGTGTTGTCAAGAGTGGAACTGATTAAAGGTAAGTCTTCAAACCGTTCAAAGCGGCTTCATACTCAGAGGTCCATTCAAAAGCTTTGCCCTGCCGTAGGGTATGAAAGAATTGTCGGCAGCGATCGGTAGAACAACTAATGAACCTGTTGAGTGCAACAGCCATCCCCATCAACTTTTGAACCTCCTTGACTGATTGAAGAGAGTTGAGTTACAGAATTGCTTTGATATGCCTCAGATTGGCTTCAATTCCACAGTGGTTAACAATGTAGCCAAGGAATTTGCCGGATCCAATCCCAAATGCACATTTGGAAGTGTTCAGCTTCATCTTGTATTTGCGTAAAATGCCGAATGTCTCTTCCAGATCGGCTAGATGAGTTTGCTCCTCTTTGGACTTGACCACCATATTGTCAATGTACACTTCCATAGTACGGCCGAGTTGCTCCTTGAACAGGGTAGTGACTAGTCTTTGGTAAGTTGCTCCGTATTGTTCAAATTTCAAAAGGCATAACCTTATAGTAATAGGTTTATCTTAGGCTGAGGAATGCAATTTTTTCATGGTCCTCCGGATGCATGGCAATTTGATGGTAGCCTCTATAGGCATCTAGGAAGCTCATAAGTTGATGATTTGCCGTGGCATCTATGAGTTGGTCTATTCTGGGGAGGGGAAAGCAATCCTTGGGGCAAACTTTTTTTAAGTCCGTAAAATCCACACAAACACGCCAAGTCCTATTTTTCTTATTTACAACCACGGTATTCGACAGCCATGTAGGATAGGTCATTTCCCGTATTGCCCCGGCATCAAGCAACCGTCAACTTCTTCAACAATAGAGAGGTGTTCGGGTCAATCACGACTTTTCTCAATAATCGCTACATTTGGGGTTAACGCTCAAACAAGGCTTTCAGAAACAGATGGATCCACCCCAGCATCTCATATGGTGACCACGCAAATACATCAAGGTTGTCGAGTAGGAAGGAAATTAATCACGCCGTCAACTTTATTCAGGAAGCGCCACCATGAAGAACCCGTCAGATTCCCACTAATTTCAACTCCATCCAAGGCTTTGGTTGCCTTTTCGCTCAAGAGCCGCCTAATATCATCGAGGCTCACTCGGCCCAAAGACTCAATAGAATTCACTTCACTCTCGTGGTGTTTTTGCGACAAGGAGATAACATGTTTGTGTTGATTTCTGGGAACAATGGATTTGTTCAATGCCGCGTTCATTCGGGAAACGAAGCAGTTGATGATAGGTGCTTGGCACGGCCTGCATGGTATGTAGCCAAGTTCATCCCATGATGAGATTATACAGCGAAGAAAGCTTGACAACCAAAAATTCCACATCCACTAATCGGGAGCCCGCTCGAACTGGTAGCGTGATTTTGCCCAACGGATATTCCAGGTTGGCGCGGAAGTTTAATAATGGATAATGAGTCGAGACAGTTTGACTTGGTGAACCCGAAGTTTGATGAAGGTCTTGTAGTACATAACTTCCAAGTACTTCGTCAATGAGAATGCGTTCTACGGTGAATCGGTTTACGCGTAGTTCGATGACCAAGGGATCAATGTGGAGGAGCATTACTCTGACCAAATTAGAATCATCGAAAGTAATACTCGGAGCTTCATAGGGCTGTTTCACTAGTGTAATTTGCTTTCGTGGGTCAGGATGCGACTGAATTGTATGTATCGCGATGTCGCTAAGTCAGATATCATATTGATTACGCCGAGTGGGGGTGAATCTTGCCGTAAAGCAACTGTTTTGGTTGAATTGTTCTTTCGGACGGGTTGCTTGAGCCAACTGTCTTGTACCAATTCCTCAAGATCATCTTTCATGGCATAACAACTGTCGGTATCATGTCCATGGTCTTTGTGATATTCGCACCATCTATCCCGCTCCTCGTGTCGGAGGTCCCACCATCTTGGGTGGCCATTTGAAGAATGAAAGATGTTAAATTTTAGACATAACCGTTGATCACCTTAAAACTCAGATATTTTGTCCGCAAGGCTGATACGCCTGCTATCCACTTGAAGTTGTTCATTAGCCCATTGTGAACATTGGTCGTTTGATCGGCACGGATCTCATCTTTTGTCACGTTTAGCCCGATTCCGTGGTTCAGGGCTCTATGAGGGTATAGAATTTATCGGCTGAACAATCTCAGATGGGGCCATCTTGTTGGCCATGTGCCCAAATTTAACTCGCAGGGCTTTATCCTCCACTTTGCAGTATTCCTCGACTTTCTTCATTAGCTACTCGTACTATTTTTGGCGCCTTCCGTCAAGGAGTCATGAGGGCACTATCAGGGTGCAACCCTATTTTAAAGGTGGTGATGGCCATGGAGTCATTGCAAGCATCATCCACGAGAATAAAGCATTCCCAACAGCGCGCCGAATAAGCACGTAGGGTTTCCTCTGGTTGAATTTGCATTGCCCAGAGAGAATCGACCTACTTGGACCTTATTGGTGATGAACCTTGCCTCAAGGATTTTGGAGTTAATGGAAGATCTTGATTGATGCTGGTTCCAATTTATAATACCATCTGATGACCAATGGTCCCAAACTGGTGGGAAATATTTGACACATGAGGGCCTCGTCGTCTGCATGTAGTGTCATAGCTTGCTTGTAATGACAGATGTGATCGGTGGTCTAATTTTCCATCATTTAAGGTAAACGATGGATCATTGAACTTTTTGGGTAGCACTGCCCTTGCGATCCATCGCACAAAGGAGTCATGTTGATCCTCTTCGTCTGAATCATTTCTTCTTCGCTTATTCTGTGCACGAGGACTGCTTTCGGAAGAACTGGAGACTTTGACTCGTTCCTTCTTTTTGGATTCTGGGGATGATGAGTCAGAATCACTGCCACTATCATGTCTCCGAACTCGAGGTCGTTGACCATCCCTTTTCAGAGGTCGTCCCGGATCTTGGTGCGCGACTTGTTGGGATTTTGCCACCTCCAAGGCCAAATCTCCGAAGGCGCCATTTTCACCATCATGTTTTCCAACCTCGCTCGCTTTTTTCTTTGTCGATCCATAATTGCTTGCATTGTCTCATGTCGATGTCGAGGGTGAGGTCTAGACACCGAATCAAAGTTCAAGGCTTTTCATGCACAATAGCCGTCCAAGCATGTTGCTTGGGGTGGTATCAACTCGTGGTAGCAGGTCATCACGATCACCGGAGGATCTTCCGCTACGCCGCCATGGATGTGTTGGAGTATTCCCAACGCATTTATGCCAATTGTGGAGAAGTGGTTTAGAAATACTCTTTGGATCCAATGGAACGCCGAGATCCTCACTAGTCACCTGAAAAGGAATGAACACTCCGGTCGGGGGTGCCAAAATTAGCACTCCGACGAATAAGTCAATGTATGCTCTCTTGGTTGCTTATATCTTAAGTTTAAACTTACTTGTTCTCACCTACCTTTCTTTGGCTGATGCTCCTCTATTCATATTTTCTTTTGGGCCTCAAGATCGGGCCCACACTTGAACCATCACACGTTTATGTATTCGGCCTTAGTTTGACTTGTTTCTCGGCCGACTAATATATTCAGCTTTATGATCATCCAGGATGAAGCCGAGTACAAACTCCATCCGTGATTGTCCTCATACTTTTATTCGGCTTTATTGCCCCCATAATTTTCGGCTCCCACAAAATTGAAACCTTATTTATGTAACTAGTGGTACATCCATTACCCTAGGTTTTTCCCAAAATCAGTAACTTCATCTTTAATTATAATTGCTAGTTTATTCGCTATTGTTTTAATTTAATTATCATTAGGTTATGAACAACCATCTCTTTTATCAAAATTAATTTAGGAACTTAACAATTAAATTAATTTAATTTCCCGCTTGTTCTTGTGGATCGACACGGACTTACCATTATTCTAAGGAATTTGGTATAGTTTAGTGTTTATTTTGGTGTGCAAAATGACCCATCAAATTTGGCGCCAAGTTTGGAGACTTCGGTGAAACTAATTAATTTAAAGTTACATTCTTATTTTAATTTTGAGTTTAGGATTTTATGCTTTGTGTTGCTAAGTGTGCGTAGTTTTGCAAGTGGAGCTATCATCAAGTGCAAGCGAGCGAACCGAGCTTTTAAAATAAATCGCAACACTAAAGTGTTAAAATAAAAAAATACAAAAAAGAAGAAGCAAATATCACGTTTAAGCACCATAGTGTCAAATATAGAGAGCTCAAGTGGAGATTGGAAATAATACCACACGCCAAGTACCCGCAAGATGAGTAAAGCATTTTCATTTGACCACTGTGAGTATTTTTCCTTTGGTATTTTGGTTCCATAACTTAGTGCACAAGAGTCAAAACTTAGTGTGTGTGTGTGTGTGTGTGTGTGTGAGAGAGAGAAAGTCGGTATGCACAGCGCCGTCAAGTCCTCAATTGTGGAATTTAGACATTGAACCAAAAAGACTCTTAGGAATCTTAGAGCCTTTTCTCATGTTCCTAGGCTTGAATATCTATATCCATACATCGAACCATTAGAGATGGCAAACCCGAATGTCCCAAATGGGCTTAATCGACCCTTAAGGATTGCTTCACACCCATTGCATATACATCACCATTATGCATTCGCCACCCAACACCACCGCTTACTCATTATGAGATTATGTCCAACATCATCCAAATGCTCCTATTATTCCATGTACTAGCTCATGATGACCCATACAAACATCTCGTATGAATTTCTAGAAATTTGCTTTTACAGTTGAGGATCCGCACTTCACCAATGAGGCCTTAATGTTGCATCGCTCCCATTTTCACCGAAGGACAAAGCCAAACATTGGTTGAACTCTTATCTACTAATTCTCACAACATGGGACCAATTACATGAGAAGTTTTAAAGAAGTACTTTCCCATTGGTAAGACCAACCAACTTAGGTAAGCCATCACCAATTTTGCTCAAATTGATGGCGAGCAATTTCTTGTAGTATGGGAAAGACTTCATGACCTTCTCCAATAGTGCCCCCACCACCAAGTGCCTAATTGGCAACTTGTTCAGACCTTTACTATGGCTTAACCGAGCCACATCGCTAAATGGTGGATTCTTCTTGTGATGGGACATTCATGTCAAAAATGATGCCAAGGAATGACAATTATTTGAGAACCTAAGTGATAATTCCTTCACTATGCCTCCGCAACCCAACAAGTCCGGCAACCTATAGTTGGAGCCCCGAAAAGATGGGGCATTTATGAGGTAAGGCAAAATCTAAAGTTAGCCCAACAAGTAGAGGCATTGTCCTACAAAATGGACCAATTATTAGCTTCGGGACATGTCCCTACACAGCAACCATAGCCTCTATTTCACGAGTCATGTGCTATCTATGCAAGCTCTGCTCGTGACTTGAGTAAGTGCCCTTTGTCATCATAATTTCAGGAATTAGTCCAAAGAGCATGTGAATACAGCTCAAGGATTCTCCAACCTTTTAATGACCCATATTCCAACATTTATAACTCGGGATGGAGAAACCACCCTAACTTTTCATAGAGACCAGCTTCACAAGGCACATCTTACAAACCCCCAGGACCAAGGTAGAATTATAATAATTTGGCCAACTGATCTTCCTACTGCCCACCACAACCTTTTTGGCAACCCCAACCCCCACATGTTGCTCAAGGCAACTCAGCCTTGAGACTTAGGTGTTGGAAGTTCTTTCAGAGCTTAAGGGGTTAGCACCAAGAGTTCACTCCTACACTCACCCATTGCTGTTAGAGGCCCAATCATGTAAAATGGCTAATAACATGAATAGGAGAGAAGAGGAAAAATCACTTAGTCAGACTGTGGCTAACCCTAAGGGTTAATATGGGGTAGAGGGGTTGAGTGGTAATAGGAAGCACCATGAACAGGTGCAAGCGGTGATTACTTTAAGGAGTGGAGAGGAGTTAGAGCCAGCCATTGTGTCCCGATGCAACTAGGGCTAAGAAGGGTGACCACTGTGGTAAACCCAATGAGAGAAAATGTGGGGGAGAAATACATAAGGGGGATGACTTAGTCCCTAGTATTTCACTTGAGTCTAAGGCACCATATGTGCCTAAGGTACCCTTTCCCCAATGCCTTGATACACCGTCCACTTTTAATAAGAATGCGGCATCCATGGAAGCAATAATGAAGGTTTCTAAACAAGTTAAAATCAACCTCCTCTTGTTGAAGGTGATTGAGCAAGTACCCTTCAATGCTAAATTTTTAAAGGACCTTTGTATACAAAAACGTAAATCTAGGACATACGTGTCCCAAAAGGTCGTACTCATAGAGCAAGTAAGCTCTATCTTATTAAGGACACACCCTTAATCTTAAAGACTGTGGTGCCCCAACCATTGCATGCATTATAGGAGACCATTTCATTGATAGGGCCTTGTTAGATTGACGAGCTAGTGTTAATTTTTGCCGTAATTTAAGCACGAGGAATTCAAAGCTAAAAGTTGAAACCCACTACTATCACACTCTAGTTGGCTAACCGGTCCCTCAAAGTGCCACGTGGCATGATGTGCTAGTAAAGGCTGATAGGTTTTATTTTCCTATTGATTTTTTGGTTTTAGATATGGAAGTGGTAGCTAGCTTTAGGAAACAAATCCCGGTGGTCTTAGGTTGACATTTCTGGCTATGGCTAATGCATGTATTAATTGTCGATTAGGGTTATGGATGTTTCATTTGGAAATATGCAGGTGAAACTCAATGTTTTCCAAGCATTCCAATAATGCCATGAAAAAGAGGAGTGCTTATTTGTAGATGTTGTGGGCGAGATAGTAGAGGAGGCTTTACCCTTCATTCTTGTAGAGGACCCTTTAGAGGCTTGTTTAGCTCATTTTAGGTTTTAGGATTTCGATATTGACAGGTTAGTTGGCAAAGTGAATGCATTACTTGATTCTTCTCCTACATCGGATTTTCTTCCATGGAAAGCCCGGTTTAAGTCCCTTCCTCCTCTATCTAAAGAGCCCGCCATACCATCCTTAGTCACAAAGACTCACACTTGAGTTGAAGCCACTCCGCCACACTCAAGTATGCCTTTAGGGCCTTAGGATACTTTTCTGTCATCATTGTATTCACTTAATTGCAAAGCAGCAGAGTCAATTAATGAGTGTTCTCGTGGTGCATCGGAGTGCTATAGAGTGGTAAGTGGCCGATTTGAGAGGGATAGATCCCTCCGTGTGCATGTATCATATACACTTAGAGGAGGACACCAAACCTTCACATGAAATACAATGGAGGCTTAATGCTAACATGAAAGAGGTAGTAAACAAAGAGGTGTTAAAGTCACGGATATGGGTATTATATAATTCTATCTCAAATAGCAAGTGGGTGAGCCCCACATAAGTGGTGTCCAAGAAATTGGGCATCACTGTAGTTGAGAATGAGAAATGAGAGTTAGTCCCAACATGAACCACCACTGGGTGGCGAGTGTGCATTGATTATCGTAGGCTCAATTCCATGACTGGTTAGGATCACTTTCCCTTACCTTTTATTGATCAAATCCTAGAGCGGTTACTGAGGCAGAGCCACTATTGTTTTCTTGATGGCTATTTTGGTTACAATCAAGTTCATGTGTATCCTGATGACCAGGAAAAGACCACCTTCACATGTCCTTTTGGCACTTTTATCTATCGCTAAATGCCCTTTGGGTTTTGCAATGCACCAACGACCTTTCAAAGGTGCATAATGGCTATCTTCTTTGACATGGTGGATAAATTTAGAGGTCTTTATGGATGACTTCTCCGTGTTTGGGTCAGTTTTTGAAGAATGTCTCCGTAACTTAACTAAAGTCCTTACTCATTGTATGGAGGCAAATCTTGTTTTGAGTTGAGAGAAGAGCCATTTTATGGTTCATGAGGGTATTATGTTGGGTCACATTGTGTCTCCCCGTGGTATAGAGATCCATAAGGCCAAGGTCGACTTGATCTCTGGCTTGCCCCCACCTACTCCAGACGCCAAGTGCTGATTCTTAAGGCACATGGGGTTTTACTGATGATTTATCAAAGACTTCAGTAAGATCTCACAGCCCTTTGTGCACTCTATTGGCCAAGGATGCCTCGTTTGTCTTTGACAAAGCGTGTTTGGTGGCATTCGTAGCACTCCAAGCTACACTTTCTACTGCCCTCATCATACAATCCCTTATGGTCCATTCCTTTTGAGATTATGCGTGATGCATCTAATTATGCCATCGGCTACCGCTTGGGCCAAAGGGTGAATAAAGTGCCCCATGTTATATACTATGCTAGTCGCATTTTTGATGCTTAATTAAACTACACCGCCATCGAGAAAGAGTTACTAGCTGTTGTCTTTGCACTTGATAAGTTCTGGTCCTACCTCCTAGGGTCTAATGTCATTATGTTCATTGACCACGCCGCTTTGTGGTACTTATTGTCCACAAAAGAGACCAAACCTAGGTTGATTAGGTGGATTCTAATCCTTTAGGAATTTGGCATAGAAATCCGGGACAAGAAGGGATCCAAGAATATTGTTGTGAATTATTTATCTCGAATCATTATTGAGCACACGAAAGTGATCCCTTTAGCCTCGCACTCGCTTTTGCTGAACAAGCAACTTTTGGATGTCACAAGTGACCTTCCATTGTTTGCTCACATAGTGAATTACTTGGAGGTTGGGCAAATTCCTAAAACTTGGTCTAAGCAAGACAAAGACCGTTTTTTCTCACAAGTCAAGCACTATTTCTGGGAAGACCTAGAATTGTTCAAGTATTGTCCAGATCAAGTGATTCAAGATTATGCACCGAGATTGAAACCCATAGCATTCTCACCTTTTGCACTCTCATGTATGTGGCGACCATTTCAAAGGCGTAAAATAGTCGCCAAGGTCTTTCAATGTGGGTTCTATTGGTCCTCGATCTTCAAAGATGCCCATCACTTTTGTAGAGCTTGTGTGCGTTGTCAACGAACGGGCTCTATGTCACGATGAGATATGATGTCGATGACCCCTATTTTGATTGTTGAGATTTTTATGTTTGGGGCATCGACTTTTATGGGTCCCTTCCATCATCTTTTGGATTTGAATACATTTTGGTATCCATGAACTATGTTTCCAAGTGGGTTGAGGCGGCCATTAGAACGAATGACCACAAAGTTGTGATTAAATTCCTCCATGAAACCATTTTCTATCATTTTGGGTTCCCACGTCCCATAATTAGTGACGGTGGCAAACATTTTGTGATCGATTTTTCGAGGCATTTGTAACAACCCCAACCTATGATTAACCAATAATCCATGATTAAATATGCCTAATAAGCAACTAAGATGAAATCTTGAGTTAAATTACATGTGCATTGCATTATTTGTGTTTATATCTATCTCATGTAGGAATATCTGCTTGTGTTCCTATTTTGTTCGAATTGAAAGCCTTATTTGATCCGATCACGAAATTGAATTAGTATATGTGTTAGTTAGAATTTTTAGAATTTTATGGTAGGTTTAATTGAAATTCGATTCGGAACGAATTAACTTAGAATAATTAATAGCAATTAATTAGCCACTAATGGTATTCCCTAATCAAGCCTATATAAGACATAAGTAAGCTCTTGATTTTATTTTTTACACTCTCATCCCCTCAACCTCGAGCTCAAAAACGTAAGAGAGAGAGAGAGAGAGTGACCAAGAGGGAAGTGATCAACAAGGAATTGCTAAAGAACTTCGAGGTTTTGGCTTGGGATTTCAAACAATTAACCATTCAGAGTGTAATTGATCATCTAAGGTAAGAATTTAGCCTTCTAGCTTTGGGATTAAGTCACTTAGCACATGAACTCAAAGAATTAAGTTGTGTAATGCTAGAATTGAGCTTAGATAAGTGAAAATAAGAGTGAATTCTACATGTATGCATAATTCTCATGCTTTTGAAGTTGAAGTCAAAGAATTTTCCACATGCATGAAGCTTTACTTGTATACTTTGAAGAATTTAACTTGGTTTACTAGTATTCCTTCAATTGTTTATGTTTTGAAGTGTTGGACTTGCATCATCACATGCATGTTATGTTTTCAAACTTTAAGTTTAATTTTGAAGAATTGACTTGCTTTTGGGCTTGATTTTGTGAAATGATCTTTTTTTCATGATAATGCATGAGTTTTTACATGTTTCCAAGGTTTTGGCCCAAATGAGCAAGTTTGAAGCTTCAAACTTATGGTTTGCATCTTGCAGAGCAATCTAGAAATTTCAAACTCGCTTCTCCACCCGAGCGATAACTCGGCTTGAGCGACCACCTATAGTTTAGACCACCGCCGAGCGTACTCAAAAGTTGGCTCGAGCATAAATTGCATGCTCCCAAAAGTTTAACATTTTTGCATCATGTGAGTTTATAAGAGTTGGCGCCGAGCGAAGACCTTAGTCTCATGCTCGAACGACCATCCAGTCAATCGCTGTTAATTTAAAATCCAAGCAACCAAGATTTTTGCGTAAGTTTAGAGACTACTTGAGCGACCACTTTGGAACCTCCGCTAGAGCGAGGCTCCTGCCAAAGATATTTGCATGCGCTTTTAAGTGCATTTCAAAGATCCTCATTGCATCCTTGATGTTCCCTAAGCCCTAGTTAAGACATAATAGGGAGGATAAGAAGTAAAAACACACCCAAAGAAAAGAAGTAAGTTAATAATTTAGGTGCATAATTCAATACGTATTCATTCTATATTCAGATAGGTCACGCACCACAAGTTACTTTATTCGCTCACTCGTTGTTTGCTTTGGAGCTATCCGTGAGTAATAACTTAGTAAAGTTATGTTATTTATTTTCCGTATGATGCAATAAGATCTGCTTATGGAACAATTACGCTTTTGTACAATGAATGATAGTCCATATATTGAAAAGTATTCGTGACAACAATTCCATAGCTCAATTATGTTATCTCATCTGCAGATCGAGGTTCCTTTATGGAACTGACAAGTATATTATCTATTTCCAGTACTGGAGGTTCCTTTATGGAACTGACAAGTATATTATCTATTCCCAGTATTGGAGGTTCCTTCACAGAATTGACAACTATGATATCTATTCCCAGTACTGGAGGTTCTTTAATGGAACTGACAAGTATGGCCCTTAATGCTCTATATTTCATCTATTTGTGCTAATGGATGTACCCTATATGAACAAAACCTCGAATTTTGATTTCCATATAAGATTCAAACAAGGTTATGAATATGAATTTGTTTTTATTTCTTGAATCAAGTAGACATCATTCATTTAACCCTTTACTCTATTATTATTCACTAGGCTTCCGCCACCGCTTATTTTATGTATTTAGGTGAGCAGCATGTGACTAGCCTAAGGCCGCCTAGAGAGTTTTGGGTCACCACCACCTTGCTTCCCAAGGAGGTTCCTATTTAAGAAAACAAGTTTTGTGAACCGTGGCTTACAATTGTCTTGTGAAGAATGTTTTGTTTTGTTTTTGTTCATCTACACACCTTGTACTAAGGTCGCAAGACTTATGTGGTCCTCGACGCCATATATGTATATATTTTATACAAGTTTTAAATTTCTATCCCATGTTTGTCAACACACCTCAATAGATCGCATGTTTATATATATTTGCTTCGCAGTTCTAATTATATGTCATTCTATTTAGAGGCCTTGGTAATCCAAGGATTACCGACTATGATGCTAAACTCAGAGGCGTGTTTGGGTCATGACAGAGTGGTATCGATCACGTGTGTCGCACACGAGTCCATATGAGCTTAGGATGTCCTAGTAAGAAGTAGGCATTCCATTTGCATGTGTAAGTGTGTGTGTCCTTTAAATGTGAAAATGGAACCTAACCATGAACACATGAAATTGAAATGAATGATTTGAATATTGTGAAAAGGACTATTTGCCTATGTTTATAGTGCTCTGCTCACCTATAGCAAATGGAAAATACAAGAAGTAATGATGCCATCGAATCCTCCGAGACTCGTGATGAGTCAGAGGAACAAATGCTTGTAGCTCGATTGAAGCATCGACACAACAACAAAGGCAAACCTTTGCCCTCCACCTCCACCAAAGACAACATGAGCCAGATAACAATGATATAATCAACATGACTTGGAAGTTTATGAAGATGAAACCTTGAACTTTCTTGGGTGGCATTGAACCCTTAAAGGCAAAAACTTGGTTGCTTGAAATGAAGAAACTATTTGAAGTGTTTCCTTGCTCTAAAACACAAAACTTTCATTAGCCCACCTATAGGTTAAAGGATGAAGCACGGAGGTGGTGGTTACTGATCCAAACTAATAATGGGAACATAACGTGGACTCAATTTAATAAGATTTTCTACAACAAGTATTTTCCCAATGCTTTAGAGATCGCAGTGTTAGAATTTCAAAAACTTAAGTAATGCAAAATGTCCGTAACTGAGTATGAAGCTAAATTCACTGAATTGGCTTGGTTTGGTCCACACATGGTGGATACTAACTACAAGAGAAGGCACAAAAATTCGAGATCGGTTTGGATTTGGAAGTGTTTGACCGAGTTACGCCTTTGAAGTTGTTTCACCTATATAGAAGTAATTGATAGAGCATTGATGGCAGAGGCCATTTTGGTAGCAAAGAAACAAGCTCCAGCTCCGACTTTTGAATGGAAGGGTAAACGACCCGGATTCAATTTCAAGAAGAGCCGGTCATTTTCAAAAAGGAAAAATACAGATCCTTAGCAATCTAGCCAAAGTAGTGGCTTTATTCCAAGTTGTCCTGACAGAAGAAGCATAAAGGCATGTGTCACCATGCCTCGGGATAAGAGCCAAGTGTGGCAAGATCGCCACCGATTATAGATTATTCGATGAGATTTGATAATGCCAACCATCTCCGCAGAAGTTCAACCGACCGCTTCCTCAGAATGAGGACTAATGCAAGAACTAATGCCAAGGGTAATAATTTAATGACACACTATGACAAGGGAGAGTGTTTGCATTAGTGCCTAGAGATATACAAAACAATCAATCTATGGTATTAGTATAATTTCCATCTGTGCTCAAAATGCATATTGATTCCGTTCTCTGCATTCTTTTGTGTCCCATGTTTTTCACTTAAAATTAACTCGATCGTTAGAACCTATGAATTATTTAATATCTGTGACTACGCTTTCCTCGGAGGTCCTATGGTATGTACTTATGTTTACCCAAAGATAAAATTGTGATTGGAGATGTGACATTGTATGTGGATTTGTTACCATTGAGTATTAATCATTTTGATCGGTGATACTTGGTATGGATTGGTTAACGAAACACTATGCCACCATTGATTGTGTGAGTAAATCTATCGTGTTAGACCACCGGTATGCCCGAAGTTTGTTTTTACCGAAATGGAGCGGGTTCTTCCGCCATACTTGATTTCATTTATGAAAGCGGAAATTGTTGGAAAGGGTGTTTCAATACTTTGTGTTGTGTATTGACTGCGTCTTGGATAGTGCTAATGTGAAATGATTCCTGTGGTCTATGAATTTCACATGTATCTTCCTAATGACCTACTTGGGGAGTTAATCGATAGGAAATTGAATTCACCTATTGATGCAGTAAATCGACACAACCAATTCCTTAAGACCCCTTATAGAACGCCAACTTCGAATCGAAAGAGTTAAAAGTCCACTTCAAGAGTTGTTAGACGTAAAGTCTATCCGATCAAGCACTTCACCATGGGTGTCCAGCTTTTGTTTGTCAAAAAGAAAAGCACTCGCCCGGCATCTTGAGATCGTGGTATAGATTATAAAGAACTCAACAAAGTAACTATTAAGAATGTAAGTATCCTCTACCCCTGTAGAGCAGACGATTTATTTGGACCAACTTCGTGTGAGCCTAAGTTCTTTTTTCCAAAAATTGACCTTAGATCCGTAGCCTTATCACCAAATTTTAAAGTGTCAAAATAGAAGACATTTTAGAGAAAATAACATTCAAAACTAGATACCAATATCGCGTAGTTTTGGTAATGCTCTTGGGGTAAAAATCTCACAAAATGCACCCCTAACATAGACGGTGTGACTCTAATGAACACGTGGTGTTTAAACAATTTCTTGATGAACTTATCGATGTGTTTATTGGATGATATTTTGATTTATCCTAAAAGCAAGACAGTATATACGAACAAAGACTTCGAGAAATCATGCCATATAGCATTTCCTGGAGAGAAAAAGCAGTTTGTGATGCAAATTGTCCAAATGTGAATTCCCTGCTTCGACAACGTAGCATTTTTGGCATATGTGATCGGATAAGGATGGTATATCAATGGATCCACGTAAAATCGGTTAGCATTATAGATTGGCCAAGGCCAACCAAAGGTGTCTAAAAGTTAGAAGTTTTCTAGGACTGTAGGCTATTATCGCAGCATTTTGAAAAAGATTTCTCTAAGCTTACCTTGCCACTCACCCAACTAACCGAGAAAATGTACTCTATTTAATTGGAATGATCAACCCGAATAGGCCTTTTCAAGACCTAAAACTAGGATTGGCACTCGTAATTCCAATTCTTGACCTTTGCCCTTAATGGAACTGGTTTCAGATTTACAAATGATGCTCCCACAAAGGTTTAGGATGTGTACTAATGCAAAATGGTAAAGTGATTGCTTATGCCTCTCGTCCAACTTCGACCACATGAAAAGAACTATCC